>CM056565.1:7932098-9293883 GCA_029721515.1 Synanceia verrucosa
AGCCACAAAACGCTGCGATTAGCAGTGATTTCACAACATCTAAGAGGCCGATCTTCGGCACCATTACAGGTCTTCAATCTGAGTGTGATACAGTGCCAGACGTTTTAGGAGTTTCTGGGGGTCTACAGACATTCTGCCAACACAGCCAGTCCTGACATGAACCTTTAAGGCTCTGGGAAGATTTTGACATTTGAGAAAGTTTGGCTGTCAGTCTTAAAAGTCTGATGACACTGCCACTTAAATGAAGAAGTCCATGATTTTATTCCCATGGTCTAGTTAAGTTCGATCAGTGTCACTGTAATGTATACTTCTCTTCTCAAATGTTTTCAGAAACACATTTAGCCGTTAAATGAGAAAGTTTGTGAGCCAGCCACCATGTTGAAAACACAAAGCTGTCTAATTTTCCAGCTAAACAGTTCACTAAAATACGTTGATCCGAGGAGAGAAATAGGGATTACAGTCACAGAGTCTTGTCTCAGATTTGATCAGTGCTGCCTGGTTTGACATTTTGATGAGAGTTCAGCAGCAGCTGCTTTCACAGCACAGTGACAGTTTTAGAAAAATCATTTTTTCTCATTTTGCTCAAAGTTACCGACTGCAGCTTTAAAGTGAAAATAAGTGAGAGAAAGACAGTTGAGTGTTTTCTTCAGCCTCCAGTTCCCTATGGATTCAACTTCTAAAAAAATCTATAAAATCAAGAGCCATTAACTTCAGTACAGCCATGCAGATTTCACAGCAGCTCCACTCTGAAAGCTTCAATTAAACGCCTGTTCTGATCTGTGCTTTCTTTCTTTGTTTGGTTTGTCGAACACGATCCTGTGACGCCGGTTCCCTCATCGCTTCCTCCCTCTGCTCTACAAACCAGTGTGAGAAACAAAAGGTTAACATCTGCAGTGACAATGGATCCTGAGCAGGTATTGTTAACATGATGAATGCTCAGGAAAGTGTGCTAAATCGGGCAAAATGTGTTGTATTAATGTTCTTCATTTGTATGGATTTTTTTCTACCTTCACAAAAAAAATGTTTTTGACAACGAATCTACGGCTAAATCAAAAAAATACACTTTTAAATCTCAGTGACAGTCTATGAAGACAATTTCAACAGTGCAACAGTCTTTCTTCAAAAAAAAAGTTCCATTATTTTCTCTGCACGCGATGTAGGCCTACTTTTTAAGTGTTTTATGCCGTTTTATGCTGCTTCAGTCCTTGTATCACCTACATAAGATCGCTCTTGTCCTCTGACTCTGCCAAAACAATATGAATAAATTGTTTGCAGAGTTTTCAACGGAACAAATTACAGTTAAGGGAGAGGGAATCTGTACGGGATTGAGATCAGTGACAATCACAGAAATGATCATAAATCAGTGGGAGTGGGAGTGGAGGTAACATTATTCCTGTCTGAGTGGAGCTTCAGTGATTAATCTCACTGCACATAAACGGGCAAATGATGGGAGCTGGAGAATGAGTGAGCTAAGTAAAACTCTTGGAAGCAGTAACTGAATATGTTGAGCAGTTCAGTGTAATGCACAAACTATAATTGACCTTTAAAATATCTCATTTCTTTATGTCATCCTACAAATGATGTTTTCGGTTGTGCTGGATAAGCATGTCTGTATGCTCCCGGCATGGCCTCCTCATTGATCTGCCTCGTTCCTCTTCTCGTCCTCTTTGGGGCCACACTGTTAATCCCCCCTAAAAGCTCCTTGGTCATGACTGACATGATCGTAGTCGAGGCTCCAATATACTTGGAGGGCTCTTGTGATTCCCTCCTGTCAGCTGTGATCAGTATCATCATCAGACAGTAGCTTGATGCCGTAGTAGACCACTGTCCACTTGAGCTGTGTGCTGGATCTCAGTGCATACTGTCGTCTCCAAAACAAGCTTCTGTGCGTGTGTGAGCTGCGAACATGAGCATCTGTGGAGGGTAACCCTGGTATGTAGCGTACTAATTCACGTTGTAAACATTAATTTATGGCCAGAATAAATAAAATCACAGTGCTTCTCCTCAACACTCTGGGAGACATTACCCTCGTTTATTTTGTAATCACTGGAGATACTTTGCGTTTCACCGCATCATGCCTTACTGTGCCTCGAGGAACAATATGGAAATGCTAATCCTCGCAACAATCTGCCTCTATCTTCACTGCCCCCGTTTTATTCAACCGCATCCGCATGCAGAATCCAAATAATGGCAAATCTAAACAGACTGTCTAATCGCAACACTTCAGATGCAGCAGGTTCACAGTACAGTGAAGCACAACATATCCGTCTGCAATGCTTGGAGAAAAAGATAACACCTCCCTCAATAAAAGTCTGCTCTCTCTGACACAATCCCTGCTGGTCTGGACAATAAATCTGGAGTTTGCTTCCCTTTCACAATGCAGCCATTTGCCTTGAAATAGGAGGTGTTGCTGTGTATGTCTCAACAGATGAAGAAATTGGCTGAGAGAAAAGTCATTTACTTGTGGTCACACTTGTGAGTCCGGGGAGCTGTCGCATTATGAGCCCCTGTAGCGTGGCAGACTGAGAGATGGCAGGCGGCGGCTACAGATGACTGTGCATTACATCAAACGAGAGGTGTGGTAAACATAACAATGTGAGATGTGTGCAGAGGAGGAACTCCTTCAAATGTGGACGGCAAAAGGACAGAGTGGAAAAAATGACCCTCAGACTGGAGTAAGGCAGACTTCTTCTGATGTATGAAGACCCAGGCTGCTTGACAAGCACAAGAAGACGAAGCAAAAAACAATCAGCATAAGTCTCCCTGCTGCGCGTCTGCATGCCAAGCCAGCCTGCTTTATAAAACCTGTGCACACAAACATTTTAAATATGCACAACCAACAGGTCTGTTTGTTATGTCGTCTGGAAAAGTGCCATCATCTCATCACAGATGATCTTTTATTATGCACATGCATATTCTCCATTACTGGATAGAAAACCAGTTGTTGCCCATTTCCTTCAAACAATAACACAACAGTAAATGTATCATCTGCACTGACCCATTTCCACTTGATTTTAGGAGGGGGGCATGTGCTTCTTCTGCAACCAGAGATGTGTGTGGACTATTCAGATCATTTAAACTGTTGGGTTTGATGTTGTGGAATTCCAGTTGGACATTGCTCAGCATACGTGGCTGTTAACACACAGAGAGGAGGGGTGAGGGGATGGAGAGAGAGATTTCTCAAGAAGGGATTATGTTTTTTAATGAGGTCCTCATTATATGCTACAGCAAAACAAGCAACTATATTGAGCTTAAATTATTAAGAGAGACAAATGTCTCTAAGTGGAAAACACTTGGCTGCATGGAAATGTTGTTTTGTTTCTGTTGACAGAGAGAATCTGTTAAACTTGTCAATCTGGAAATACAAATAACTCAATTTGATCATTTGATCAGCCTGTGTTGTTGTTATTGTTGTTGTTATTGTGTGTGTGTGTGTGTGTGTGTGTGTGTGTGTGTGTGTGTGTGGGCGCAGATGGTCGCCAGACCAGAACCTTTTTTTTTTCCTCCAAGGTTAACTTAGCCTCTGCTCAACAGTCTTGTCACTGGTTGCAGTCTCTTGTTGTCTCTGACAGCATTTGAAAAGTCCCACACTTACAGATGACGGATTTCTGGACAACAAAATCATCCGTTCCCCTCGTCGTTTATTTGCCCATTAACGGGAAAGTAACGCGTGGTGTCGCATTGTGTGTCTGTGTCCATCTGATTGCCCTGAGAAGTCAACCGCCATTGTCTTAACTGCATCCCTTCCTCAACACATGCGTTTTTTTACGCACTTGCTTCCCCTGACCAGATCTGCACCATACCAACATGCATCAACACAGAAACACGCAGCGCCGCATCCTCAGCATCCTCAGCATCAGCACCACTCCACTGGAGAGGAGACCTGTTAAACCATCTCTTACACTGCGGTGCACAGGCAGCAGTTGTTGCGTGTGAATGAAACATTGTCACGGAACACATTTACAATCATCTCCGGCAATCCTGGCGGCGACACGCGTGGAAAAACCTCCACCACCAATAAATGACGTTACATGAAAACACGCCACAATGTGAGAGGAAATGTCAGTGAGCTCACCAGTGAAACAGTGAAAGGAGATGCGTCCTGGCTGTTTCTTCTCTCCTGCTGACTCTCTTCGGAGTTAATGCGCTTCTTCTGACGTGTGGTCCGTCTGCTTTCTCCCTCAGCTCTTACTGTCCACTGTGGGCTTTCTCTTCTTCCAGCGGTGGAATAATAAACAGAGCGGCGTCCTCTCGCAAAAGCTCTGCCCTCCTCAAACTAACCTTCCCACCCCCTCCTTCTACCCAGCTCAGATTGGCGCTGGGCAGGAGGGGCAAACCCTGAACCCGCGGGCTGCTTTAGTGGATCTGTCACGCGGATCAATACCTGCATGAACCATGCGGTGGATGTTTTTCTTTTTTTATTTTGTGCGTTATAGGGCTCACTGTTAATCGAGCAGCTTGTCAGCTGGAAGGTACTCTTTTTTGCCCTCCTCCTCTTCCTTCTCTTCTTCCTTGTGCGTTATTGCACAACAAGCTCCAGGCTCAGAGGCACAGCAGTGAGTGAGTGGGCCCACTCATTCAGTGGGGGTCCGCACTGTTCTGCGCACTGACGCAGGTGCCCAAGGTCCAACCAGGACTGACAGAGATGCCAAGCCTGTGAGCCCGCTGCTGACAGTGATATAGCAATCTCTCTGAGTCACTGCTGCATAGGAAAAGAGAGCAGATCATCCCCAGTCTGCGACCTTGGTGGACTAATCAGAGAGAGAGAGAGAGAGAGAGAGAGAGAGAGATGCTGCATGAGGGGGAAAAGAAAAGAAAAATGTCTCTCCTTCAGCTCAACATGTGCTCAAGGTGCCCTTGTGCAAGGCATGAGATGTCACCCCTAACCCCAGCTCACACAGCAGCAAATAGTACAAGACTGCTGCCGACACTGTGCCAACTCCCAGGTGTGTTTGTGTGAGCAGCAAGCAGTCGCTGACCTGATTTTTGTTCTCTGCTGTGCAAGATGGAGTTTACAGCTGGCAGAAATAGACAAACCTGATCTATAAGGACCTGTCACTCCATTTCAGCTCACATGTAAATGAAACATCACAGCTCTGTGGATTTGATGATTGCAACATGGGCTCTTTGCAAAATCTATTTCTGCACTGCTGTGGACAAATTTGATTTTTACTTCTTAGACAAGAAAGTAAGTCTTAAAAAGAGGTTGCCTCTCTCAAAAGTGATGTGACAGAGACATGCTGAGTTTTCATAACAATTTCTAAGACTTAAATGATGTCTTTTCAGTCTTTGATAAGTCACAATGCTGCAATGCTGCTCCAAAATATACAATACTGATATATGTTGCTCAGTATTTGTGCTATATAAATTATTTTCTGAGACAGTGGCAGTGCTTATCATACTGGGGCTCTGGATTACAGTCAGACTACTGTCCTGAGTGGTAAACCAAGTGTTTCATGAGTAATAAATGAGCAGGTTTTGCAGCCAAGCCCACAGAGATCCACTCGGACATTTGCCCAAACCTCCAGGTGACTTTAGTGGAATTGCAGCCATTAGTCTTGAATGAATTTAAGATGGACAAAATAATTAAAGAATAGGTTCACCATTTGTCAAATCAGGTGTTATTTTAAGTAGATCTGTCATTAATTCATTTGAACTTAAAACATTCAACCCTCAGTAAACATTATGCATTGCGTTTATGGTCTCAATCTCTATAGTTTCTAATCTTCTCCAGTACAGCATGATGTCCATTCAGTAAATTATGGTCTCATTTAGAGTCAGTTAGTCTCACACTGTGTTTTCAGCTCATGAAAGTTAATTGTAACATTTGGGTTGCCTCAAAATATCTTATTCAGGGTTCAGTTGTACTCCAGCCTTTCCTGTCACTGCAAATAAACAACCAACCAAGCAATGAAATCAGCGATCCATTAACAACATGACAACATTTGCACACATATAGTCTGTGCTTTAGCCACACAATGAGCCTCCCGTTTGAGTGAGAGTTGCATGGTTGTACCTTAAATATTCTTTAACAGTCACCACTTGTCTTGAAGGGAAAAGGGTGAAGCGGGTCTCCTCCCTCCTGAGGTCCACCAGCCACCCTGTCTTGCACCCTTGTCCCTAATTAAGCGGCAGTGGAGGGGTTTCCCCTTCGCTCTCACTGAGGGTGTAAGGTTGAAAGTGCCGTTTTCATTTATCATTTTCATTTATTGTTTCGTTGTGAACTCCTTTGAGACTGTAATTGTAATTAGAGGCTGTAATAAACTTGATTTGCTGTGAACTGCTGTGGGCGAGAGAGGCTGAGGCGCCTGGCCAGCTCTGCCAAGGAATGTGAGACTCAGTCTTCAGGTCCTGTGAGTTTATTTTAAGCTGAAAATCATCTCCCCAAAGCTAAATGGTTCTCTGCATATACCATCAATGCCACCTGCTGTGCACTGCTGCCTTCTGGCTTATTTCTTTAATCTGTCTTCTTATTTGTAACCTCCCAGCACGTAATACTCCAGCCAGCTGAAAACATTTTAACCCATCATTTATTTTTTTTTTTGTCTTAAGATAGCGGTTAAGCAGCAGTGCTACAATGAGTCAAGCACAATGTGCCATTTCCATGCTTTCAGTTACCAGTTCAGTTAAGTGCTTTACATTTAGCTCCCTTTCAATGATTCCTTGAGCCTGCATAATCATGACCTGCAGCTAATAATTATAAACTGCAGAAAACTGACACTGAGATATGTGCACGTCTTGGCTGCTTTTGCTAATTAGTCCCAGCTTGCGGACAAAGATGTGTTGGCTTTTGGAAAAAAAAAAAGCTATATGCAGAAAAAGTGCCTTAATTTATTGTGTTAATGTAAAGAAAATATACCAGTAGATCGGACTATATGGGGAAGATTTAACAGCTGCCGTGCTCAACAACCCTAACACTTATCAAAGCAGACCTTTACTGCATCACTCAAGCTGTCATTTTTAGCACATGCCAGGTCCAAACACTGAAGTCTCTGTCGTGACATTGTTAAAGAAAGAAGCAGACTTGGGATTCAGAGATTGTCAGTTCAGTTTGAATGTGAAGGAGAAATCGTTATCGCTCGATAACATCCTACTTCTGTGGGTCGTTCTGAGTGAGACGCCTGAGCCTCCAGAGGAGCCGCCGGCCAAAAGGTTGTGCCCGGCGGCTCTGTGGTGTGAACACATGTATCTAAATGTCATGTTGCTGAGCGATGTCATTGTCACATCCAGCCTCTCACTTTGTGTTTCTCGCTGCTTTTTATTATTTTATCTGTGTTTAATGACTGTGACCTTTTTGGCATTTTGTATTCCTCAAAGTGAGGCTCCTGTTTATTCCTACATTCATTAAATTGCATATGGAGAGTCCCATTGAGTGGCTCTGGCTGTTGTTGCTGTATGTACGGCTCGGTCTGAGACGCAGGTGCAATAGGCTGATAAATAAATGTGAGAGGTTTTGAGGACTGACACCTTTTCTTTCATGAAGACGAAGCAGCGTGTCAGATCCTCGCAAATGAGCTCTTCGTATCACAAGATGAAATCAGCCGGTGAATAACTATCAGCCGTGGAGCCCCCTTGTGATGGCTCTAAGTAGCTGCTTGAATCAATGAACAGTCAATCCCATCACTATGCACAGAACAATGTCATCAGCGTGACGTGCTAAATGAATATATATTTGCAGACAAAGGCAGAAAACACAAGTTATGCACGCCACATCGGCTGGCCATCATCTTCTCCTAATTAGTGCTAATTACTGTCAGCATTTAATGCCGGGCAGTTCATTGAAGCTGTCAGCTCTTCATCTAAGCCATCAGCTCCTCTGTCATTCACTGGCTGAAGCCACACTGCTCATTGTGTGGCTTCACCACCCCGGTCCCTTCCTGTTCTGGTTGCCTAGTGGTCAGATAAACTTGTAGTGATACGTTTCTGTGGACCTGTCCTTCATTATAACTCACATTCTGTATTTTGTTGATAATGCGCTGTGCAACCTCCGATCCGATTTGATCTCCACTAGCGTGACTTCTAACAGGGGGAACTGCAGAGAGTTGCCAAATACAACTGCCTAAACATTTTTCACCTCATGACAGAAAACTTTCTGATTGAAATGTGCACATTTACCACAGAGCCATTTATATATATATTTTTAGGAGGAGTCGGTGTACACAGGAACTGCTGCGATCACCATTTAAAAATCGAGTGTCACAAATCATTGTCAGCCATGTAATTAATCACTGAGTGCTCTGGGATTCAGCACATAAACACTGTTAGCTTGATGCTAATTGCTTCTGAAAGATATTGTTGCTTGTTAACAAGTCCTCATTCCATCCATCAATCTGTCCACTCGCTGTAACCGTCCCCCATCTCCCAGAGTCCCTGCAGGAAACTCACTGACTAAACAGGTAATTTTTAACTGTTTTATCCCAAATGACCCAAGGTTGTTAAGGTCAAGTATAGATCGCTGACATTTTAATAATACAGTGACAATTTGAATGCTTTGCTTCATGCAGCACAAATGAAATCCCCTCAAAGCAATCTAAATTAAGGCCATAATAGCCCAAAATAATCCCAGATGGGACTCTGGCATTTTCCACACAAGATGCACGGCTGCTGCGAGGATGAGAGGTGCTCGTGGCCAAACCCGGTGCTCCACAGCGATGCCTTCCAATCCTGGTTCTTGGCACTTGGGCTCTTGACGATTTTCTATCCCATCACCCCGTTAATTGAAGCTCATTGCATCCCCTCAGTCCTTAATCAGCCCTTCATTAGACGGCGGAAATGAATGCCAAGAACATATTTAAAGTGAACCCCCTCCACGCTCGTCCCCAGATGTGCATATATACTCAGCGGGCCTCGTGAGACTAGGTGAGCCCTGCTAATCCCAGATGTGTGTTGTTGCATATTTGGCTGTCGAGCACACAACACAAGTTTACATTTGTTCTCAAAAATAGTTCTCTGGACATAGCACAGGTTTGTGCTGTTGGATCAGACTGACTTTAAGATGCAGGTTGTTTATTTGTGCTGTTTAGTTCACAAGCAACATGTCGAGAGGCTTACTGTAATATAATAAACTTCCACTTAACACAAAATATACTTTTATGTGTATATTTTCTTTAGTAATGCCCTACAAATAACCTCTTTGGAATTATTCTGAAAAACTGAATAGATAACTATTTTAGTGGTAGTTCTATGCACTCATCAGCACACCTCATTCTGTAGCTCCATATCCCCAACACATTCAGTCAATGTATATATCTATACTCCTGGTAATAAATAATGTAAGTTACTTGGCTGTTGTAATAATTCTATTGGTCTCCATTCTGTATGTGTAAATAGGAATGTCTTTTCTATCAGACCCATTTTAATAACATACAGAAAATGTGTATTAAGTAAGAAAATCTGCTCAAATGCTGTCATAAAAAACTTCATGTTTCATTTTTCCCATCTACCAGCCTGTGTGTCAAGTAATTTAATAACCCTAAAACTGAAGGTTGAATTAATCTTCGCTCAGTCTTGTCAGTAAATCTGCCTCTTAAATTCCAATGACGTTGAGACTTCAGTTTTGACAGTAATCATTTAAAAAAAAATTGTATTACCGTAGCTGTCCATAAGGAGCTCTTTCTGCTAATAAAATGCCTGGAAACACATACATAAACACATATATAAATACATATTGTATGCAGTGGAAGAGGCAGCACATAACATGCATGAGTGTTAACTTGAATGAATCAATGTTGGACCATAAATTGACATAAACTCTTATTCTAGCGGGGACAGAATCAAGCTGATCAATCAATACTCCCAAATGTTTGCAGCTATTTGACGTCTGCTGTTAAAAAAAAATATAGTTGAAGGATGGGATTAGGGAATAACAAGATGTACCCAAAAGCCAAAAACACATTGTGCTAAAATTCTTAGAAAGGATAATAATTCTTAAAATTTTCTTAAACTATCACTATAGGCACGAACCGTTAGTACAGGGAAACTTTGAAATAAGATCCCAGGGGCTGAAACTGTACAATGCTGCAGTTTTATTACCCAGAACTCTTTGTAGTGGCATCAGTCTCAGCTACTAACTCCCAGTTAGCCTGAGTATTTAAGCTGCTGAAGTTAAATAGAATAATAAGGACATAATAAATAATGCACAATTAATGTTAATATTAAAGGAAAGAGATTCAGTGAAACCTCGACCCTCTAAGACTGCAGTGGCAAAAGTAACACAATGATGAATCCTATCGACAGTGCTCATAAAATTCTAATAATGTAGGAAGGAGAGCTGCATTATAAATGCCTCTTTTTTTTAATACAAGAGAGATTTATGAGCTGTATTTCTCACATTTTAATAACACGATTTCTGAACAGCTGGCTGATGGAAAAAGATTTCAAATCCATGCTTATTGTCTGTTTTTTAAGCAGCGTTTTTGTCTTCACCACACAGATCAAAGCAGGAAGGATTAAAGGGATGACATGCAGCACGGTGAGAGGAAGTTTACAAGGTACACATATTATACCACTGAACCATCTGCATGCCTGTATTAAAAGGCCAGCAGTTACATAACAAAAGTCAAAATGAATGTTGTTGCAGTATCTTCTCTCACAATGAGAGGCTGAATACGTGTTAGCAATAACCATCTTTAATTCATATCTTTCTTTAACCTGAGGCTTGATCTTGTACCAAGTAAAAAATAAATCACATAGTAACTATTTCTCAGATGTACATCTCGAGGCAGGTCCCGTGGTTTGAGCTATGTGTAGCATCACTGAAAAAGAAGCTGTCTGCCAGTCGGCTCGATGGGCTTCAAAGAGTTTGCAGTCATGATGTGGATTTTACGAAGCAGGAACTTTGCTTTCAAGTTACCTTCTGGATGAAGGAAACCCAAAAGAATGACTTCTGTCTGGCATCAATCCTTTCATTCAGCTCTCAGCTGATATTAGCCTTTATTTTGTGTGAGCATACAGTACAACTTCTAATTTTTTACATGAAAAGTATTACTTTTGTAGTCAAATTCAGTGTTTTTAAATTGTGTGCATGTTTTCTGTATGAAATCATTTTTGCGCTATACATGTGTATGTCTTTCATATCTAATGTGCTGTACGTTTATAGATACCAACTACCTGATAGTGCCGCTTGTTGTTTCTATGATACAACCATTTTCTTATCATATTGCCCAGAATTTGATCATTCAGGAATACAGTTTAAGCAGGAGTTCACAAATACTTATCAGAGATATAGTATGATAAGATTTGACCGGTTTTGGATGAATCCACAGAACACTTCCAGTGAAGGAAACACTGTCGCCTCACATCAAGAAGGTGCCAAGTTTGAATCCCGGGGCCTTTCTGTGTGGAGTTTGCATGTTCTCTCATGTCTGTGTGGGTTCTCTCCGGGTACTCTGACTTCCTCCCACCATCCAAAAACATGCATGGGGATTAGGTTAATTGGTTTATTTAAATTGACCGTAGGTGTGAATGTGAGTGTGAGTGGTTGTCTGTCTCTATGTGTCCTGTGATGAACTGGAGACTTGTCCAGGGTGTACCCTGTCTTTTGCCCTAGGACTGCTGGGATAGGCTCCAGCCCCCTATGACCCTATGAGGATAAGAGGTAGAAAATGGATGGATGGATATTTTTGCTTGCTTGCAACTAAAATATTTAAAACATATATAACTATGTATTAGGGATATATATCGTCACCACTGATTCAATACGCATCTCGATATTCTGCCAACGATATGCTGCATTAACGCTACACTGAATCCCCCTATCGATGTGATATACGCTCCTGTTCATGATACAATGCGATTCAAAAATGATTTGATAACCATACAATTTAATTACAAAGACTTTGGGTTCGATGGCATGTGATCCAGTTCGATGCAGAGTTTATTAGCCCGCATCGGGTTTCATACCGCAATAGCTCAATTCTGCTTTTCTCTCTGAATCAATGTGAGGGATGGATTTAATATCTGATCTTTCAGTAAAATCTGAAGGAGATGAGGGGGCAGCAGCCACAGAGGTATCCACGCTCTGCGCTGTGTTACCTTCTTGCTTTAAAAAACCTAAAATATTGCCATGTTTAATTTGTGTGTCTTTTTTGGTGCATTAAATATCCCCTCACTGCTAGCGTCGTCCTCCTTTTTGCGTACTTTCGGCTTCCATTCATGCATGAGGAAGCGACGGTGCATTCAGGTGTTCTTCTCTGTCTATGAATAGGCTTTTTCATCTTGGAATAGAATATGATATAATCGATTTAACCATGGAATTTACACATGCAGACAGCTTAGAAGTGATTCATCACAAATAAATCCGATGCACCCTGAATTTACCGATGGAGTAGCATTGCAAACGGACCACCAGTATGAATCGTGAACCTCACCATTCCTACTAGGTATGCAACATCCTTCCATGTTTATATGCACATAAACATTTGCTTGCATTGTTACTCTCCCCTCTGTGCAGTTCTGCCTTTCTATCAAAATAACTTCATTGAGGATCCTTAAAGTAAAGTGTTTATTTAAATTACTTTGCAATATATATTTCTATCTACTCCTTGTTGTAGACACAGTTTCCCATGTTGAGGAGGGGAACGTGATGACGAAGATGAAGAGGGAAAGAAGCTTATCTAGAAAGAGGAGAGACACAGCAGCCCTAGCAATACTGTACTGTATATCCTAAGAGGATGCAAACTTTCTGTAGATAGAGTTGGCACTGGCAGCATAGCCATTTGCTGCGTAGCATGAGAGTAGTAATTCAAAGTAAACCAACAGAAATGAATTATTGATGTGCTTTGAGAGACAACCATACATCATTATGGCATTTTAGGTGGAAAGAAAATAAGAAAGAATTATTGAGTAGGCACAAGTTAGGTCACTCTGGGTACACAGGGGAATGGGGAAATGAAAGCATGCAAACATCAACTTTCTGTTGTGCCAAAGAAAACAAACACCAGCCTGTAAGACCCAAGTCCATCATTCAGCTTTCTGTTTTCTTTGGAGAGCTAGCTGTGCCATAGGAAGTCGGCAGTAAAAACGCTTAAGATCAGGCATATGGAAATAAAAAGCATAAAGACGGCGGAAACACTCTGAGCCTGCAGCCAAGGATGAACAGTGAACAGTTTACAGCTTGGAAAAATGTGGCCAGGGCTTTCATCAACAGCCAAAGGCATCTTCAGAGGCAGATAAAAAAAAAAAAGTGGAGCAAGCGGCTGTGGTGAAAGAGAAACGACTTTACTGTACAGTATCTGGGACCTAAAGTCTGAAAATTCATCTCAAGGGGCTGCAGGTGGCTCACAGCAGTTTGTGATATACAGTAATGGCAGGTTGTGCTTAGTAAAATGCAGTTACTGAAATCTGACCCACTCTATCCCTGTATTTATGGTAGGAAGCTGTTTCTGGGTGTATCCATACTGATAATGAAAATCATTTGATCTTTTATCCTAAGAAATTAAAAAAATGATTGATTATATCCCATTTTCTGACAATCAATAAATGCACCTGATGACGAGAATTGATCAACACGGTGGCAGAGAGAGGCTGACAAGGCGGGTCATGACCTTTACAATCACTGGAGGTGGTATGGTAATGAAAGGCGCTGAAGCAATTATCTTGTCAGTTCCAGGATTCTCTGTATGATCAATGGACCAATATGGCCTCATGTCTACCATCACTTTAAGTCTGCAGTAGCCTCCTGAATGTGTTGGACCTGTAAGAGCAAACGGCAATAATCAGCACTGAGGAGTTGGTGTGACTTTAAGCTCTGATTCAAATGTCACGGCTCAAAGTGCATCAACGCAGCTGCCGCAAGATCACAAACAAGTGCTGGTTTGAGAGGTGTGTGTGTGTGTGTGTGTGTGTGTGTCACAGAGATGTGCGTGGGTTTGAGTGTGTGCAGTCAGGACAGCAGCAAGAACTCCTGTGAAGCATATTAAATCAACAAAAGCAGCGCTGCGGTAGGTTCTTAGTCATCTTCCTGTCAGAACAGAAAGCAGACCTGCAGGCCTACTTGTAAACTGTGGTTGTTGTTGTTTATAATAATGCAATATTTTATATTGGATTCATATGTTAATTGGTTTTTGTAGTCTGTATTGTATAAAACTAGAAAACAGAAAAAATGTACAAGGTGACATCTTGAGATTGGTCGTTTTGTCCAACCAGCTTTGCAAACTCCAAATACATTTAGTTTGCAATGATTTAAGATAAAAACTGACAATTAAAATGCTGTAAACAGTGAGTGTTTGGCACTTGCTTCAACTAATTATTTTAGTAATGAGTACAAGCTTCACAAAGCCGGGATTTAATGCAACTCTGTTGTACTGTAATGACACTTTTCCACCAAACAGATCGCTTCTGTTTTTTACACTTTAGAACAGTTATTTTCTCATTTCCACCAGCAAATGTTGTGCATGGAGCCACAACTACTATGGTACTAGAGGGAGGTGTTAAAACAGACCACTCATTTGAAGTTATATATACAAATCCACCAGCAGTCAAGATACCATCAACAATCAAACAGATTTAAAAATATAGCAACTCTCAAAATTTCACTGCATCGCACAAATGTGACGTTCCTGTCACGGTAGTTTCATGCACTGTTTCTATGGTGATCATCTGAGAATCCCATCTACACTGGCTGGGACGAGTCGAGCTTTACCATGCTGTGCACGTGTGCAGGTGTACCTAATAAACTGGGCATCAAAGAAGATTTGGAAAATTAGGGTTTTGTTTAATTATTTACTTTTTTACCAAGAGTTAAATGAGAAGATCGATACTCACCTGTCTGTGTGCTAAATATGAATCAACCACAAGCAGCAGGCTAATTTAGCTTAGCATAAGGAAACTAATAATGTCTTCTTTACACCTTGGCGTTGTATAGATTAAACAAAAAGGACACAGTGTGTAAAGTGGTGGGTTTTAGAGATGCTGGGGCACAGATTTTGTTACTCTTGGACAGATCCCAGCTAGCTGTTTCTCCTTCTTCTAGTCCTTATGCTAAGCTAAGTTAGCTGGCTGGTTTTAACTTCATATTTCCTGGACTGATGACAGTGGTACCAATCTTCTTTTGGAAATAAGTAAGAAGAAGTCTTGGTATTCCTTCAATGTGCACTTAAATATATCTTAAGTATTTGATTTCTGTACATGTAGGTCCACTGTTCAGAGTGAAATATTCATGTTTGTAGGTCTATTATAAAGAACCAGAAAAAAACTGCTAAACTTTATGGTTTCTGGCATTTTCCAGATTGTGTTGTGATGTGAGTGCTTCTTTTGCTTTAGTAGATCACAATGTTTTCATTCCTCTGATTACAGTACTTCACAGCATGGAGATGCTCTGTTTACTGAGCGGAAAGATTGCAGCAAATAGCGCTGGCTGGTTGCAACGAAGCACACTGGAACCATTATTCCTCTTTATACGCTCCCACAAGGGACAATTACCAGAAAACCATGTCAGGTTTTCACAGTTACTCAGCTGATACCGTACACATGGCTAGACATTTAAGGACTCTCCGTCCTCTGAATTTGATGAATGACTATTTTGATAATGAGGTGGCTGTACTGTCTCACTGCAGGACACTATTCTGAATAACACATTTCAAATTGAACAAAATAACCCTGTGTTTGCTCTGGGCACGAAGTGGCAGAGGAGTACTGTAGCAAGCTAGTTTGCCATAAATTTAATCCCCGACCACTGGGGCTATGGGGCTGTAATGTCAAGGTGAGAAACGCAGACTTGAATCCTGAAGACATCCACCACTAATGATCAGATTTTTTTCCTGGAAAATGTGTGTGGAGCAGGGGATGAATAACACTCCACTTTAGAGGTTTCACAGTGGGGGATTCTCCCTGGGGCATACATTCATGTGGTGAAGACTGATCTTATTAATCCCAAAATGGTGAAATTGAACATTGATTTTCCTCTTCCATGTCTACCTCGCAATGTAGAGGTGCTCCTTTTCACTGCCTCTACCTCATTTGATGTAGACACTTCCCACATTTGTACATTTTTGGGCAGGAACTAACTACTGTCAATCAAAAGGCAGTTTCCCACATAAATCTATCATTTATGGTGTAGTTTGATTCACTTTGTAGCTTGACTTGATTCATGATTTTGATTCACTCAAAAAAAAAACAATCAGTGTCCACAGTTTCATAATAACAGGTTGTAATTGACAAGCTGTAATTATGAGCAGATGGTATTGGTAACCATGCTGTTATTGGTAGGTGGAGATTCTGTCCGCCCATCATTCTGGCCCAGACTGATATATCTCAACAACTATTGGATGAATTACCATAAAATGTGGTACAGCCATCCATGTTCCCCCTGAAGATAAAGTACCATTACTTTATTTTCTTCTTTCTTTTCACAGAGTGCCATAATCACATCAAATGTCAAATTTTTATCTGTCCATTGCTTTGGTTTATGACCAAATAACTGCAAAACGAATGACTTAACCAGCAGCCTCAGATGTGTTGACTATCTAGGGTTAGCCTGCTAGCATGCTAAAATAAGATGGTGACCATGGCAAATATTATATGTTAGCATTTCTCTACAGCATTTCATTGTAAAATTGTATAATGCAGTGGTGGCTGCTGGTCTTTCAAAGAGGAGAAGCTCATTGTCAGCTACCATCATAAAATTTGATAAAACGATCGAACCAAACGATATCAAAATCAAACAAGGAAATGTTGAAATTATGTTAAACTGAAACAAAATAGTGTGTTTTTATTTACAGTGTAAGAAATGAAGAAGTAATTTCGCCAAGCAAATACCAACAAACGGTTTGCAGTTGTCTTTCAACTTCGCTTGCAAAATCTGTGATGGGACTGAGTCGAGCTGTCAAGTGATGGTGTATATCTTAAAATACCTGTTAATCAAAACGGGATTCAGCCTTTCGACTGATCCTCCAATCACCATGCAGAAGCTCAGCGTCCAGGCCAAAATGGTGGCATTTATCCAATGACCGTTGAGTTTCGAGACAGTGAAAAAAACTGTTCCATGCAGTCCAGTTGAAGTGCATGGATGCTCAGCTTCTATGGGCAAATGCATTAAAAACGGCGCTACAGGAATGTACAGTATAAGAAGTTAACAATGACTCAGCTGATTCTGAATGAACTTCGAGATGAACGTGTTCTAACACATTTGTAGTCAATGAAATATTAACACAACTGTATATATTGAACCATTTAGGGGAAGCTGATCTGCCCTTGCAGTTTCAGAGAAATCACCTCTGGTATAATAAAAATAAAGGACATTTTATTGTATTCTATATGCTGTTGTGAGCTGTTAGCCAGCTGATGTTAGCATTTAGCATGAAGTGTACCTGCGCCTATAAATATAGCATTACAGAGCTCCTAGCATAGTCATGGACTCTTATTGGCTATTCACATCAAAAGCGAAATGCAAACAAAATATTTTTAAAGGGGCTAAATGCGTTATTGGGTGGCTTTCTACTATGGCTGCCGTCACCCGGCTATGTCAACAAAGCACAGAGAAACTCAGATCACACACACAGAGGGAGAGCGACTTCCCTCTCTGCTCAGGTCATTTCTCTTCCATGTATTTACACATCACATAGTTTGCTGCTATATTAATGCTCCACGTTGTCCGTCCCTAAAATGATACCAGAGTTGGTGTTTTTATATAATTTTATATCCTAAAGTGACAGTTCGACCAATAAGGTTATAACTCTTGAGAAATCTACACCTTTTAATTGAACACCATGGGCTGTTTTCCTCCATATCTGCTGCTTGTTTGTGCAGGTATACTTAAACAAACTGGACATTGGTACAACTGTTCTAGTTGAGTTGCACAGGCAGAATTAAAAGTTGAGAACATATGGAAATAATGCCACACAAGTAAGTCAAATTTACCTGATGGATGTGTGACAGGTCAGCTGCATGGACAAATATAATAAATCACTGTCCCCCTCTTATGGCATATTCCAAACATAATTGTTCCCTTGTTCAGAGAAGGAGCTGACATGTTGCAGTGCATTTTATCTGACAACATAAGTGCACTAGCCTCAGTGATGGTTCCCTGGCAGTGCAGATGGTGGAACAGTATAAATTGTGAGAGCTTGTCAGGGATCTTGCCACAAACAGCAGCGTGGTTTGTGTGGTAGGGTATAAATTTTGATGGTGTGTCTGGCCTGTTAGTTGCTGCTGCTTATTGCAGAGAGTGCTCACAGCTACAGGGAAGCTGGCTGTAAGCTGACCACAGTGTTTTACTGTTGGATGCACCTTTTAAATATACTATCTTAATTATTAACAGCTAGTTTTTTGTTTGGTGGATTAAAATGGGATGTTATTTAGCTTTTCTCGCAGCTCAAAGGGAAGCAGAATTGACTGAGAGAGGAAGGAGGCTGGCATGCAACAATAGGTTGCTGCTTTCATGGTGCATGCTTTAGTGAGCGAAGCCAGCAGGACACCCATTCCAATCTCTGTTTTAATGATCAAGTGAAGGCAGTGGCTCAGTCCTTCCTCTTTGTCTTTTATTATCCTTCGCTGACCTCAACAAAGCAATCATTGCTTTCATCTGTTCTCGCCTAGATTAGTTGGTCTCATCGGCTCTCAACCAGAATTCACTCCAACACCATCTGCAATTAGTGCAAGCCACTAGTTTTCACCAATCAGGAGAGTCCAGATCACATCATTTCCATGTAAGGCTCCACTAGTTTCCAGATCACTCCGATTCAGACCTTTTAATTCCTTATGAGCATGTGTAACCTCAGACCCCAGGTTTTAAGTCCCCTGCGGCTCTAGAAAATCTGAATTTCTACTGTATTTAAATAATCAATATATGTAATGTCAGTCCCTCCTAGCTCCGATAATTACCAACAGATGGTTTACTGTCAACCACTGTGACTTTATCTCATATTAATTCCATTCATGCAACCATTGTCTTCATCTGGTTTCTATTTTTTTTCAATAGTTCATTCCTAAAGGTTATAGAAACTACTAGTTTAGCAGCCTGGTGCCTGTGTTACCCATAATGCAACTCGACCACTGATAGTTTGATTGAACATTCAGGTGTGTTAAGGCTGATGTAGCCTTGGGCTGCTAGAGGTCTGTTAGCTCTGCACTACCACATTTCTTTCATTTTCAGATAGACTTTGCTGATGTGACTTAAGGTTATCAGACTTCCTCCACAAGAGATCTTTTTGTTTTTTTTAAAAAATGTGTAGAAACAGTGGAGGTACCGTGTAAGATGAGGAAATGATGAAATCAGTGAGACAGGAAGCACAGAATACCTGCATTAAAAACAACATTTTGGAGTCAGGGTTGCTAACCAAAGGTGTGAACACAGTATTTACTTCTACTCAGTGAGCGCCGTGGAGCTGTTGAGCGTTGACCTGCTCATCTGGAGTCCCACCACGGTCTGGTGTTTTCCCACGAACAGTGAGCACAGCTTGACAAGGCAGGACGAGGCTGCTGCAAAAATCAGACTCCACACCTCATATCTGTGATCATGTAAAGTGTTTTCAATATAAAAAAATTACCTCCCATACTTTACAAGTCTGCATCCCTGCGGCATCACAGAAGCATCTGCCAAATTATTTTTTTTTTTTATCGCAGCTGACTGTAAGAATACATGTTGGGCATTTCTTTTTTATCTAAATGGAACAACCCCTGTGTTTGCCAACAGCTGAACTCAGGAGAGCGGCTTGTTTATGCTGGAAATAAACAGTGATGCTGTGAAGAATTTCCATCACATGTATTACAACAAAAATCTTTGGCAATGATTAATGTTGATGATATTTAATTAATGCCTTGTCCAGTTTTAATCAGCCACCAAAACATGAATATTCAGCCTCAGCCAGAATTAATTTCATGTAAGAGCAAGATGTGACCACGTTTAAAGATTTACACAGGTCTGTAGATAAGAAACAGAATGAGAAAGATTAAATTGGATAAATAATATTATTTTTTATGATTTCATGGCATTCTTTGTTGAGCAATTACTCCTGCACCCCTTAATCATATGCTGAGCTGTAATGTTGGGGATTAGCCTTGGCCTATTTTTACTTCTCACATTACAGTACAGAAGCCCTTCATGCATCTCCCCTTTTCCTTCCTCATCCGGTTCCTCTTTCTGGCTCTTTATTATTGTATCTCAACCCTTCATGATCTCACAGGAGCCTAACACACATGATAATTTAATCGCGGTGCAGCTTTAATACTAAGCTGTGATGGGAAGTGCAGCAAAGCTCAAGGTATTTTACTCAGTGTGCCCCAGTATTTCTCTTCTCCAGCTCTTCTGCTCGTCCTTTTAGCTCAGTATATAATGGGCAGTTTTTCTCATCTTAGCACCGTGTCCACTCAGGTGGATTGGTCAGTCAGTTCCATCAGGGACTGTCTCATTGCTAATCTGTGGTGGTATTCTGGGTCTGTTGCCTTGTTATTTGGCTCTTGCAGCACCGGAGAATTCAGTGAAGTCGCAGCCTATAAGCTACAGTGATTGTCTTTGCTATCAGCACTTAACATCCAAAATGAATTAAGGAAACAGCTTTTGTGCAGTTTGCTCCCTGTCTTTTTTGGGACAGCTGGGTGACAGCAACTTCTTGCAGCCACCTTGTGAGACAACACATGATGGATACTCTTGTGCTTCATGCAGTGCTGTAATAACTCCTAATGCCTTTAAACTGTAGTCATTGTAGCCTGATTTATTTAATTTTTTGTTAATGTAAGACTCAGTCATATTTTGTCAATCTACCAGTCAGTCATTTGATAGAACATTAACGGCAACTATTTATTTCTGTTTATCACATGTGAGGATTTGCTGTGGTTGTCTTTTTTTGTCATGTCATATGTTTGAGGTTTTGGACAAAACAAAACGTCTTTTATTGTGAAGTCTTGCTGGATTTTCATTGGTAACCTTTCAATGTAGGTTAGGAATGGGCTATTACACAATAGGAGGTCAAAATACATTCAAACCTGGCTAAGTTTGGTTGGAAAGTGCAGGTTTGACCTCTGTCAAAGACATGAAATGACTATATACTGTATTAATATGTGAGGTATTTTTTTACTCAGCCATGGCTGTTCAGACATGTTACCTCCTGATGGATTAGTTTTATATTCATCTTTGACAGATTCTCAGCTAAAGACCAACATGGACACTGAACTGCCATCGTCTGAGAGGTAAGATAACAGGGTTTGTATGAGCCTGTTGTTTTTTCCTGACCGATGATGTCACCAGGTTATAAATAGGACTGTAAAAGATATAATCTGTCGACCCTCCCCCACACATCCAGAGGTCAACGACCAGAGTTGCTGACAGTCCCCAGAGTCCCCCCCTCTGGCTACATGGAGGTTGGCACACACTAATGAAGATCTAATGGAAATAATGAGTTAGTTGCGGTCAGACTTGTTGTGCTGCTTGCTAACCACCTACAGACCTGTAGCAGAGCGATGTGCTTGTTGATGTGGGGCTCAGTGTCCTCACTGCTGTGCATTTCCAACAGGTTGCTGTTGTCTCTCTTTGCTTTCTCATTATTAGTATACCACATAGTGTGAACCATGTTTTCCTCCTCCCTTTTTGTCAGCAGGTATCGCTGATTGCTACCATGGAAACATGGCAGTTCTGTGTCAACTTGGGTGAAGGGTTTGGCCTTAAAACAAGTCATCCTTTCTTCCCTCGTTCGAACCAAGAACACTTTATCTGTATGTCAGAGTGTCTCGCTCGTACCGTGGCTTCTCTTTAGCTGGAGACGTTGCTCAGATTTGGTAATAACTTTAGCTAATGTGTCTGAATACAGCGGTCACCTCTTTAATTGTCTGACGTGCTGTGAAATATCTTAGCCGTGACTGTCATAAAATTTAAGGTCATTTTTTTGTTCAAAGAAAACTTTAAAGTAGCTTATATTGGTTTGTAATGTAGACAAATAGCTGGTCACACATTAGACTCCGTGGCATTACATGTACTGTATATCACTGTCATACATGTCATGTACATAGCCTCTTTACCTCTTTGGGGACATAAGGGCCTTAATGTTAACAGTTGATGTCAGACTATTTGTTGGGTTCTGATGCAAAGTGACCTTGGCCACGTCTGGAATAGTGCTACAGGAGGGGAGAACTGACAGTGAATGTAAATCACATACTCCTTTAGCTGATTAGAGTGGCTTCGTGATCTTACAGGACAAAATATGGAGGACTACCCATGTCCACGGTTGCAAAAACTGCTACAAATAATCCGTCCGCCCACCAAGAACAGGTCTCAAAAAGAGAATGACAGGTTTATGCACTGATTTTAAATGTAGGGTGTCCTTCGTGAAAGAGAGCGAGCATGGAGTGCACTTACCATCATAACTGAAATGACAAACTGAAGCTGCAGCTGGGAATACCAAACATTGACAAAGGACAGGCTTTTATCACAGACACGCTGCAGGAATGTGAGGAAGTAGACGACAGCGACAGAAGTGTTTTGGATGGGTGTACTGTTAGCTTGTACCCGTCTCTAAAAACGTCTTCATACATAAAGACCCCAGGGAAATTAGAGTGATGTGAGAAGCTGTGAGGTGGCTTTTTTGCAGCGTAAGCTGTGGGAGGTGTCATGTGAATAGTCATTTCTCTGAGATGAAGGGGGCTCTCATGAATCTGGCTGCATTGAGGCAGTTATTTAGTCTAACTCTTCACCATGAAATGTAATTCTGTATAGCGGTAATGAGGCAGCTTTTTTTTCGCAGTCATGATCAATTGTAGAGACATTAAGCTACAGAGACCAGAACCACATGTGACATCGCTTTTTGTTTCTGCCTAAAGAGCCACAGTTTAAATGAGAGACAGTCCTAAAATGCAGCCCAACTCTTTAACCATGACCCTGGAGGTCTCTGCGAAATGAAGAATAGTTCACCACAGTGAACTCATATTTATTTCCCCTGAAGCCAGCGCACTAAAGTCATGAATCACAATCGCTGTTCCAATCTGAGTTTTGTGTCCTTTCACTGCACAATATAATCTTCTGGAGTAAATCATATTTTCTCAGATTTAAGATTCTCTTCACCTCAATGTTGGTTGATTTCTTCCACACATCTTCTCTGTTCAGTCTCCCACTTAAGTATTTAGCTGCAACCATGCTGGCCTGATGGGTGGTTAGAAAACACAACACACTGTTGAAGATACAACAGTGATTCACAACATTTTTACATTTCATATTTCTGAATTGTTGGTATAGTAGTTCCATCAAAGAGATGTTTTCTGTTTGAGTCTCTCAAATGGTTTAATTTAAACAGGATATATATTTTTAAAAAGACGTTTTCGAGAGGGGTTCTTAAAGGGGTTCTTACAAACGGCTGGACAGTTCATATATATAGACAGTAAAGAATAATAGTGAGTTTTTGAACAGTAAAGCATGTAAACACTTTCTATTAGAAATCCAAAATACAAGCATGAACTTGAAAGTGATCCTGTCCTGTTCAAAGAGGTAAAATTATCCAGTATATCCCCCCCCAAAAAAAAAATTAGAGAGACGTTCAAGTAGAGAAAACAGCCAGAGAAAATATGACTAATAATATAATTATGAAAGAGATTAATCATGGTGACCCCGAGGCTGGAATCAGTGGACCAAGCTACCAAACTGTATTTAAAGTAATTAAAAATTAAAAACTAACTATACTGAACTCATTTAAAATGCTAAAGTCAGTGCACCAGTAACCATCTAAAAATGTGACATACGGTATTAGGTCATATTAGAACTACTTATTTTTGAAACTTAATATTTGCTTGTTGATAATACCTCTGTGCTTTTACTCAGGTTTGATTGAAAACCTGAAGTATCTGACTTCCTTCTACTTCTATACTTCTTACTTCCTCATATGTGAGTGTGTAAATGAACCCAAATCCCAAACTGAATTCAGTGTTTTTCCTTGATAAGATGATCTCAGTGTAGCCTTCACAAAGGGACAGATGGGTTTTTAATCTGTTCTCTAAGAATTGCATCAAAGTTTTATTTATTTTTTTTTGTGCTAATAAAATGTAACCTTCTGTTTTTATTTTTAGGCATCTTTGTGCCCGGTGTTAGCAGGAAGGCCAAGCGTTGCTAATTTTATCTGGCTGAAAATAAAGATGAGAGAGATCACAGTGTTACAGGAGCAGCCTGTGTCTCTGATGTCATGAAGGCTGGGACAAAACCTTGACATCCAGATGATCAGAACATGCATGCTAGGGGTTAATAGGTTAACAAAGTGCTGCACCTGACTTTGACTTATCTAATAATAACAGTGTTGTGCTCTATAGTTTCAGTGCTCTTTTAACATAATCTCTCACTTGCTTGAACTGTAATACTTGCAAACATCAAATGAGCTTTATAAAATGCATTTTTACCTTGGTCATCAAAAATTTTTTTTTGCTCCGACTTATAATTGAAAAGAGGTTGCTCATCTTGGAAGTCAAGGAGGACAACATATTAATTAATTTCACTTGTTTTTTTGGCTCACAGCCATGACTTTGAAATCTGGGTTGTGCTTGGTAATATGATCACTGGACTGTGCAACCCCCTTTTTCCAAAATATAACTAGAAATTTAACTAACACCCAAATGATAATAATAAACTGTTAATATACTCAGCAACAAAAGAAACACAAGTTTTTTTAAGCGGCCCCAAACTACCTATAAAAGGAACAGAAACTTGACTCGACTGAAAACAGAACATCCAACCATTGTTGATGTGTCCAGTAACGATGGACGTTACCCCATTTGCAGCGGTGACGGCGGCTTATTTGAGTTAACGGTAGACCAAAGCATGGCCTGTGTGCTTGTAGGTCAGCCTCTCTGAGCCGCCTGTGCACTGTTTGAGCACTGATATAGGGTTGGTGATGTCCAAGTTTCTCAGCAGCAGTAACGATGGTGGGAAGTGTCCGGTCTCTGAGATGGTGAAGAGGGATGTGATGATCCTGAATGTTGGTCTGCTGCTGCATGGACGATCTGAAGTGCTGTTCGTGGCATGGAATCTGGTTCTGTAACGACTAATTGTTGTTTCATGAACATTCATTGCCCTTGCAACATCTCGTGCACTCATGCCAGCACTCAGCATTCCAACAGCACGTTCACGTTGGATTTGCGTCAGTTGTGGCATCATTACAAAAGCACTTAGAGAAAAGATTTTTTCCATTTTATGCAGGTTGGGTAGACAAACAGTGCCGATCCCATTTTCATACGCCAGTGCTCTAGTCGTCTGGGTCGACCACACCTCTGTTAATCTGGCCATTAGAATACGGCGTCACAACACACACTTATTGCATTTTTGGCACATGCTACCATTCATGCGCTACATTTTGTCCAAACAAGCATTTTCACATTGCTGCTGAGGTAAACAGCAACAACTAGAATTCACTTTATAAAACTTGTGTTTCTTTTGTTGTTGAGTATAACTTCCTGACTATGTCTAAAACCCTCACTTTTTTCCACAACATTAAAAATGTGTTGGGAAAAAATAACTAAATAAAATAAAATAACTTGTTTGTTAAGAATTTAAAGGGGACATGGCATGAAAAAATTATTTTCTAGTTTTCAGTGCTTATGAACATACATGTGGGTATCTGGAGTGCCTGGGTGCACCATATTTTTATTGTCTTAAAGAGACAGTCACTAAAATGGACATTTTAGTTTCATTTCAGACAGAGGTTGAATACAGGGTTATTCAGACAGACAGTATAAGGAGAGTGATGCATTTTTGCACATTAAAACATGTTCTGGTATGACGAATGAATGAAAATGAAAATGAGCTTGATGTTTCCCCTTTAACAGTCACAAGCACAGGTGTGGTTTGATCAGATGTGATTGACAGCAACAAACATTTGACCTTTTGATTCAGTTGCTGCTGAATTCTGCTGCTCAGAGGTAAGCCTATATGACATTATCATTTTGTCTTCCAGTTTTATATTATGAAAATCACCACTGGTCCAGTACCTGTCAGAATCAGCTACTTAAATAATATCATTCTGTGCCAGTCGTCAAAGTCTTTTCACATCTCTCCCTCACAGAGAGGTCAGAGGTCAGGGTCGGCTGCATGGGTCTCATCCATCAGCTGTTGGCTTTCCGAACAGTAAAAAAAAAAAAAAAAAAAAAATTACTCGCCTGTTTTTACATGTTGGAAATAATCACTGTCACAAATCCTTAATATTTCAAGAATATAACAAAAAGAAAAATGTTTTGAAACCGTTTAATGTCCCAGTGAATTTTCTTTTTGTACCACGTTAAACAAAAGAAAAAAAAATAATTTTAATAAAGCAACAGAACATGATTAGGAAGGATGCTCCCTGTAACATTTGTTTCTTCAATAGTGGCAGAACGAACCTGCTCAGCAGCTTTAATCAGAGCTGTGGGTGGAGGTGGGATAATAACAGGGGCCATGCGAGGGCCAACACAAATCCCTCACGGAGGAGTACATCCATATGTAGCGAAGAATAATGGTTTTAGGAGGAACTGTGCCAATAATGGAAAAGCATAATAATTCTCAGGTTGGCTGTGTGGACACAGGTTTGAGACACCATCCAGAGGATCAGAGCGGTATTACAGGTAGAGAGCTACGCATGGACGAGCTGAATTTCTCTTCCTTCATTCATCTGCGAGCTGGCTTCCTGAATCACAGCAGTGGTCACCAGATGGTGCTGCAAAGGCAGGTTTGATCCATGTGTTGCTCGTCCAGGCAGGAGGATGGAGGAATGAGGAAGTGGAAGGCTTCTTATCATAATAATCATCATAACTCTGGTATCTGGCGTGCAGACAAGTGACTGATGGCAGCTATAAATCCAGCACAAGAGAAAAGAGGCTATTATATATGCCATGGAGGAGAGTGGAGCTCTGCACTTCAGAAATTAGAGAGACAGTGTTCCTCACTTGTTAATGGAAAAAGTGAATCATCACAACACAACATTCTTGCTCATGGAAGTTTTTGCTGCAGCGGATGGATGGATGGATGGATGGATGGACTGACTGACTGTTGCTGGGAATACATCTGCTGA
Source organism: Synanceia verrucosa (assembly GCA_029721515.1). NCBI lineage: Eukaryota > Metazoa > Chordata > Actinopteri > Perciformes > Synanceiidae > Synanceia > Synanceia verrucosa. The sequence continues at coordinate 7,959,044 of CM056565.1, forward strand.
TCAAGATGTTTTATACTTTCAAGTGTCATTTATCAAGGCTGAAAATGTTGCTCAAGATAATTAACAACATAGGAAGTAAATAAGAAAAAACATAACACAGAACATTTTTCAAGGCCACAAAATAGTGGCCATTAAAAATAAAAGTCTTGTATTTAAAATGTGACAGCATAAAAGTAAAAATGTACTTGAAGAGTAAAAGCGGTCTTTCTGAAGAATGAATGGCCCTTCTGTTGTTAAATTATTAATGTGTGAATATGAATGCAGCAAATTAAGGGGGACATATCATGAAAAACTCACTTTCCCAGTGCTTGTTCTCATATATCTGGAGTTCCTACCAACCTACAAGCTGTGAAATAAGATGACCGAGTCACTTTTGTAAGCTGCCAGATCAGAAAACATGTGATTCAACAAGCTACAGTATTAAGAATTTATTCCCCTTCCTGTCACACACATGTTCATTAGAATATATCAACCAAGGTTTGAGAACCACCTTTGCAAAGGTATTTTATTTGCTCATAAAGTGAAAGAGAATTTCAGGAATACAGATATATTTAGACAGATGACGAAAGTAATGTTTTTTGAACATTAAAACATTGTTAAAATATAGTTAATTAGTTAATATCAAGTTAATTCAAGATTTTCTGACTGCCAAACTTACTTTCCCAAACACATTTCTGCCATTTGATTTCATGCACTAGAAGCTGCAGTGTCAGATGTTCAGGGCATTGTGGATGTTGGTGTAAATAATGTTATGAGAGATGATGGATGCCAAACAGCAGGGGAGCTCAGGACATTTTCCAGAAGCCCAGAGGTTGGCACTGGGATGGGCGGTGGGCAGGGAAACGGGAGCAGCAGATGGGATGTCCCATTAACAGTTTGTCCTGTTAGCTCGGGCCAGCTGCCACTCTCTAGGCCGTCATCTCCCCTGAGTCAACACAGTTAGCCCATTTTGATTTAAGGTTTGTTGTTTTTGATGGCTCACTAGTACACACATGAAGCTGCATGTACAAATCAGATGCCAGAGTCTGGAGCGTCTCTTCTGCAGCCGTCAACACACATTTCACTGTTTCATTATGAGGAGGAACTTTACACCAGGCTGCCTCCTGCTATTGAAACATTCACTCCAGTTCTACTTCCAATTTCACTGAATGTTGTCAAAATGATGATGTCACTGCATACTTAAGTCCAATTCTGCATCAAGGCAGCAAGGTGAGAAGTCAAACCTGTGGAAGTTGAGTGTGTGAGGTTACTCTTTACCCAGTTTGAATGCCATAAACAGTATAAAACATATGTTCTACCAAACTAGTAGAGCTTGAACTCTGGAACTGTTTCACTGCCAACCACATTTTATTTCACTTTTTTTTTCAGCTGTGAGCAGCTCGTCCATTTCCTTTATGCATTGCATTGTGGGAGAATAGAGTACATTACTCTGCATTATTTTTACACCCTAAATATCATTGGCATCTCCACTGTGTTCATATCATCGCAATACTTATTTTATTGAATAATTTTTAATATTTTTTTACCTTATTTTTATATGGCATACTGTATATTGTCTATTTCATGTCTTGTGCTGCTAAGTCTATTGAAGATAACTACCCTTCATTGTTTAACGACAATGACAATAAAGATCTATTCTATGGCACAAAATTGACCAAATTTACCCATTTTTTACTGAATATACAAGACCAGGACTCAGGATCTCTGTGTGTTATGGTGTTATGTGTGTTATTAAAAATCAAATTCAATTAAATTAATTAGAAATCAGCCTTAAAAAATGCACCTATAAAGTATTATATATTTAAAAACGCAGCTAATCAGAAAATATTCTTTGGATCAGAATCAAAACGTAGATAATTATTGATTAATGGTATTATGATGATGTGATTACTATAATTAAAGTAATAAAAATATACCTTCTGTGGATTAAAATGGATATTATAAATAGCTTTTGTAACACATTACACACACACACAAAGTGCATGATGTTTCCACCACTACTCCTGATGATAATGATGATAGTAGTAGAGCGAGGAAGCAGGAATGAGAATGAGGTGGTGTAAATGTGTCATTGTGGCTGGAAAGTCAAAGGCAGCTTTGTTCCTCTGTTGGTTTAATAATAACTGATGGTAATGATGGGATTTCCTCACCCGGACTAGCAGGCTGTATGTCTATCACTCACTCTGCACCACCATTTGACAGAGAGGCATGGTCGCTTGGTCCTTTCACACCATTTCCTTCACCCATCAAACACACACATGCAGACACTTCCAAATACACGTGTCCCAATTTTTCCACAACCTCTCTTCTTCACTCATCTTTCTCTTTTTTCTTTTTAAATAGCTCTTTGTTCTTTGCCCATGTCTATTTTTAACCCAGCGTTCACGGGAGGAGTCTGAGAAATGACGAGGCTTGGGAGACTTGCTCATCTCCATGGCAACTATATATTGCAAGCCTTCATTGTCTAATGCAGCCTTTTCTTCAGCGTTCCATTGTTGCCCTCGTCTTATTATCAGATCTCTATTTTACTGCATTTCCTCTCCATATGGAGGTCTTTTTCCCTGTTTCCCATGCTTCCTCTCCTGGATCCTCATCTCCCTCCATGTCCACCCCACCACCACCAACAGTGGATTGAGCTGTCTTTCCCTCTCTGAACCAATGGGCGTGCTGTTGTAGAGTAACTCTGTGCTAACCCACGCCTCAGTCATGAGAGGCTGCCTGGATGCCGTTCGTTTTGCTACCACTGCGAGGCCCACTTTCATGAGACCGGAAATCTCTGTGGGCTTTGTTCGGTTCAAGGGGGTTTCCCCATTCCCCCCCATATCCCCCTCCCCCCCCCCTTTACTGAATCCTGCTGAGAAATGCAAATTTACTGGCATCTTCCCCAGTCAATAACTGCAGTATGGCATCCTCTTTTGAAACACACACTCTACTACTGGCCTTGTTTAAGATTTGATTACTGAAGGACATTCATCATGTGAACCTGGAAATACATACACACATAATACAGTCAAATCAAACCAGCATCCCCATTAATCCGTCGCAGATTTCCCATCCATTAGTCACCTCTTCATCAAAATATTTCCAACCATTCCAGATCACTGTGTGAGAAACAGGACGTGCACTGAATTCCACATGCGGGATTCCTTCTCGTCACGTGGATGGGTTGGCACAAACATATGCTGTCAGTGGAAAGCTTCTGTGCTCAGTGGCATTAGATGCACAAAAAACACACACACACATGGAGAGATGAGTACAGTTATAGGAGCTATAATGGTGGCAACATGAAAGGGGGGGTTGGGAGCTTCCAAGGAGGCGCTCCAATGAAACACAAGCAGGAGACAGAAATATACCACAGAGGCAAAAAAAGCAGACTGGATGCACAGCTTCATATTTAATACAACCTGCACACTGTTAAAGGATAAAACAATATGGCTGTGTCCAGGCTAACAATGCCAGGTGAGATAATGAAGTTAATTGCGTGTTGTTTTTTGTGCTGATCCACGACTGGCGACAGATGCTGGTAGCCCTGAGGAACTAAGAGCTCACCCATGGTCCTCCAGATTGCCCCTAAAAGAAATCATTTCATTGGACCTCCTGTTTCCCATGGCAACAGTGGGCCCCCTCTGCGTCACCTGCCAACGAGGGGGCAGGTGGACCTAGCGGGGCCAGGTGGAGGCTTCACCTGTCACACTTCCAGAGCTGTCCCACACACGCCAGTGAAAAAATATAAACAGGAGCAAATAGTCCAAAACCTGCAATATCTCACTGTGGGTTTCATTATGCAAAGTACATGGAACCTGCTGCACACGCCAACACAGGCGTTTATAAATAGGCATATTAACATGTGTTTGGAGAGTGCACAGAATACAATATGTAACATGGGACAACGTTCTGATTCAAAGGAGCTTTAACCTCCTTTTCTCCAAGTCAGTGTGATCAAATTTCGACCATATTTGGAATGTTCTACATTGAGCTAAAAAGGAGGTATCACTCCAGAGAGTGCTCTGGTGATAATCAGACAGAGTGCCCTATAAGAGCAATAGAAGGAGCAGTCTTCCGCCGGATTGAACAAGGGCTTGTGTGTGACCCTTGATGTGAAGTGGGTGACAATCCACCACAGTATCTAAGGTCACAGCCCCCAACCTGCAATACAGCCCGATCAATACTGGCAATGAGATGCGGTGTGACGAGTGGTCTATCAATACCTCCGGGCCGAACGAGGTGCATTCATAAATCAATTCCGTCTTTCAGGTTTGGATTGTACAAGAGCACTTACAATGGCAGGACAAGAGGGCACGTCAGCAGTTTAGTGTTTTTATCCAAACAAAGACAAATCTTGGAAACAAGAATGCTAATAAAAGTTGGAACATTTATTTATAACAACATTACGTTGCTGCGTTCTATATTAACCAAACATGTAATTTCCCTTTTGCACATGCAGGATTTCAGGAATGAAACCAATATGCTGAATGGAGAAAATACAACATTACACTGTAAGCCTTTTTACGCAACTCAACAAATAGATTGATGATTTCGAACGGAGGGACGACAATGATGGAATACACCATGATATTAAACTACTGGTCCAATGAACAGTACTTGGATGTGTTGGCATTGACAACTGAAATCAATTCCAAATGCCATTAAAATTATATGTTTTCTTCTTTTTCATTCCTTGGCCTTGGCTCGCTATCCCTCAGCCGTAATGACATGATAAATGTGCAGGATGAGAGTCGCACGCCACTTCTGGCCTGACAGTGTGGGACGAATGATGTAGTGGCTTCTAATGCTCTTTACCAGAGAAGAAGCAATAGCTTTACTGGACAACTGCTGGACTAACCAGAGACAGGGTTGCTGAATGGAACCACATATTTTATATATCTAGTACTGAAATGTCCTTCTCATCTTAAATGCTGCTCATTCGCCGGTACAGGAGGCATGTGTGGTGACATGTGATGTTACACTTTGCCGCCTACTCACTGTGTACGTCCTATTCCTGTTAAATAGTGAATATCTGTGCAAGGGCACCGGGGTCTGACCTCTGGTTCCACTGTTACCCTCGGTTGCGAAATCAATGGAGCGCATGTGCAAAAGGGCTCCCTCAGGACAGTCCACATCTGCACAAATCAGCACTGTTTTGTCACCACCATTTTTTCTCAGCTCTGTCAGATGAGATCAGGAGGCACAAATGTGACACATTTTACGCTCCTACTCTGGATCTTCACACACAAATAACCATGGGATACCCAAGGGACAAGTGATGCTGACCACTCTTTCAACAAATATTTTAAAAATGAGAAAAGCAGGCCATTTAAATGTTATTATTATGGTATCGTGAAAGGAGATGGCCTGCAGTATATTACACATTTATCATGTGGACACAGGCATTGTTGTCAAATCTGAAAACATGGCTGACTAAAATGATCTAACAAACCCTCCCCATAAACTGTGCTTTGCAATTTCCCCCAAATTCTCTCCATTTTCTCTCATCTCTATCCGTTTGTTTACCAGACCCTTTAGCTAGCCCTGGTCTTGCCTTTGCTTGATGCTGTACAGTATATGAGTTTCTCCCCTCGGGTCTCTTAGACATGCAGAATACTGAGCTGTGCACATTTAGGTTGACAGATTAGTTTACATTTGGTTTGACACCACAAGAGAAGGCCTCGGCTCGCCTGCAGTGATGGCCGCTGCTTTCTGGGTAGGATCAGTGTGAAAGCATGGCCTGCCAGGGGGGAACATGGAGGTCCGAAACCCCAACCCAGTAGAACCTGCCCATGAGTTCACAGCCCCTGTGCCTTTGAGTATGAGGTGAATCATCTATATGAGAATCCATATATACCAAGTAAAGCAGAAAGACGCCCTGGGGAAGATTGTGTTTCTAAATTAGCGGCCACTGAAGGCTGCATTACGGAAGAATGCATAATCAGGCTTCAAGTGAGCTTAATTCAACGCTGACCATCTCAGAGAGAGAGAGAGAGAGAGAGAGAGAGAGAGAGACAGAGAGAGACAGAGAGTGAAAGCAAGCCACTCGGTCATGTGATTATTTGTAATATTGACTGCTTTTATTGTTTATGCATTGTAAGCTTAATTAGGACATAAAGCATTTAACAGTGGACGCTCGCTATGTGAATTCATATGCGACTTTAATATTTCGAATGAGGTTCATATATCATTTGTAATTGTTTTTCAGACAATGACGAACAGACTTATCAAACTAATAAGAGAACTGATGTGAACTGATTAAGTCGTTCCCATCTATGTGAGGCCACCTCTCTAAAAGTGTAGCGCAGCTGCTTTGAGCAGCTCAGGTCCCCTGGCTGAACCCCACCACACAAACACACATGCACAAGGACATAAAGACACACAAACACAAACACAAACACACACATACACACACCTCCTTTCCCCTAGAGTGGACTCTGCAGCTGTTCCTGCTGGGAGCCTGTGTGATGTGGATCACTATAGGGCCAGCACAAAATCTACATGATTGGAGGGAAAAAAGGTGCCTTGAGTGTCAGATGTTAAACGAAATCTATAGCAGATATAGGAGAACACACATGTGCATTTGTAGCTCTGCAGTAGTATTTCCCCTAAATGAGGTTCCCTTAAGCAATGCATTTAACCCTGAGTTGCTCCAGTGGAGCTCCTTGAGGCTAATGTGTTAGCTTCTGGCTGTACTTGGGTGCTCCCTGCTGCAACAGTGTGTGTGACTGTTTGAAGCTGGGCAATTCAGAAATAAAAAAGTAAAGCAAAAAAAGGAGCTAACACAATGAATAACAGTCAACCAAATGTGTACTTTTATTTCTACTGGTATACATTCTGTGCTGAATTCAGGGGTGGCTTTGGAATGGTTCGTCCCATCATGTGTTTAGTAGGAAACATCACCTGCAGCAGTAGCATCATCATAGCGTACAATGTTTAATTGTTTTTATGTGCAGATGATATTCTGCTGTATCTTTCTGAAAGCAAATTGAGTGTTAATACATAATACATTGTTTGCCTCACCGGAAAAAAATGAGATATGATGAACACCATCTCATCTTATGTTTTCGCTTGGAGGAAAACCACACAAAGCGCAATGTTTGCTTGTCTTGTGTTCTTGTGCCCTCCTGCACTCAGGTCAGGTCACACATTTTATCCTAGCATGTTTCAACCACTGAACATTTTAAAGGTGCAATGTGTAATGCCGAGCCAAATACATAGGGGGCAGCAACTCTGCTACTGGGTCCATTCATGTGTGGCATTGCCATCTTTGTGCCGCTAAGCATGGGCTGTATGGTCTGTGTATATTTTGATTGTTTGTTTAATAGACTGACACAACCTCCCGCCAAGAATTACAAGTGGTTTTGTAGTTTCTGCCAGCTGGAATTATTGAGGTAGATAGGCTATATTATTGATAAAACTTTGACGCAGGTCATAGTCATGCAGAACTCCAACAGGATGGACTGAGGCTAGTCGTTCTATGCAACACAATATGTGAAATTGTAACCTATTTATGTCCTGTTGATAATCTTTTTTAATTCTTAGCAGATGATATCAGCTTGCCTCACAGTCAAATGTCATGTCCCAATACCATACTACAGTGCTAATTCTACACATATTTTCATTATGTGCTGTGTTCATTAACTAAAAGGAAATGTATTCAAACCAGACAGAACACTTTCTTGTGTGTGTTGTCGATGGAAAAGCATGCTCCCACCATGAAACGCACAAAGGAAATCTGCTCGCAGCTAAAAACAGTTCTATAAATTGTGAATGGTGGGGAGACAGCCCTATTTATTATGTATTGTATCATTTTCCGTTAGTTTAAAATGGAAAAGAATGATTCTTTTATACTAACTGCTCAGACCCCATGACGAGGAGTATGGAGCACATACAGTTCAGAAATATTGTGTAAGATTTGGGATACACTTATAGTATCTTATGATTTCCATAGGATTGTTGTATTAACTGGCTTTATTATTATTGTCATTGCTGACATGTAATGGTGTATTTTTTTTTAAGGAAATGCAGGGGCATGTTTAACATCCAGCCTCTCCTTCACCTGGTGTATTGATCTCATCACAATCATTAAGGCCAATGAGGCACAAACAGTACAGTGCTTTTTGATTGCTTGTGACTGAAACAACATTGACCTCAGGTCATTTCATATTTCTGTTACATGTGGTGAAAAACATACTATGGTTCACTTAACCTGAAATGTCATGACTCCTCACTTTGAAATTATATGTTGTGCATTTCAGAGATAGATGTAGTAATCAATAAGTAATAAAAGCACACAGTGTCTTCCTGACCATAGTATTGCAAAACAAAATGCATTTCGAAAGAGTTGGCAATTTTAAAGCAATGTCTTAATTCCATTAAGGAGCGGTAGCTGCAAAGTGGCCACATCCAATTCATTATCTATGCAGATGAACAGAGGGTAAATCTATAGGAAAGTGTCAACAACAGAATCGAAAGTGGCAATATGCCACTACAGCTATGCATATGTTGGTGTCAAAGACGTGAGCTCTTGGCATTGTTAGCATAGTGTCAAATGGACAGACGATGTTGGCCTGGGATGTTTCTATCATCCAATTATGCCAGGATAGATAAGTGGTGGATCTGGATACTTGGATTGTCATATCATGAGCCAGATGATGCGCTTTAGTGCTTTGGCTTATACTTTATAGTGATCAGAATAGCATGGATGTCATCCAGTGACACTGCTTATATTTACAATGTAAAATAAATGATATGGGGTAGGGGCACTGTGTGCTGAGTGGATTGTGTAGTCATGGTAGTGGCTGCAGTCTCCCCTCAACTAGTCGGATCTCTCATTCTGTCACCACTACACCTCATGCCACAATATTTGGGTATTTCTAAGTCTGTTTTTGTATTTGAATATATGGATTCAGGAAACCAGACAAAATCATTTTTGATTCCAAAAATAACCCAGTGCTGTATTCCTCCCCATCTTGTGTTTCTGCAGAGTGGAGAGGATTTTCCCGAACACCACAGTGGTCCACTACCTGCGTTATTTAACATAGTGGTGTCCAGTATGTCAGCAATGACACTTAATGGATAAATGGTGCAATTTGCACCCATGAGAGATTATGAGATGATAGGCCTGGGTGCAGATGATCATGATGGCTTCTCTGTTGTGTGGCCTTCAACATGAAACTATTTTCAGACTTAAACAATTTTAGTGAAAATCAAAAAGGTAGCTAATTGCTTGGTCATAAGTGAGCTTGTAAATAAATCTTGCATTTTTTGACTGGTGGTTTTTGTTTGAACAAAATATTGACTGAGGAGCATCTTGGTAACGTCACCCTGTGAGGTCAGAGGGTTTGGCAGCAGGTGTGAAATTCAATAAATACTATAATGATACTGAACACATGGCTGTGATTTAACTAAAGTTTGTTCGCCCCAGGTAGATTAAAAACACAATGACAACAGATTAATATAATCAGTTGGGATTATTAGCAGTTAATTTTGTTATTCTGGCATAGATAGATACTGAAGAATTTAACAGTTAACTCCACTGATGTATTTCGCTGTCAAAGTGTTTTTTTCAGCAGTGGGTCGCTGATCGTGGTCTCCCACAGCCTGTGAGTAATTTTGGGACTTCTGGGAGATGTAGTCAAAGCATAAGGAAATGTTATACGCCACAGAGATCAAAGCAGGAAGTGGAGACGATCGCGATTAGAGAGCAAAACGGATGGATTCTGGACAAAAAGTGGTATTTAAAATAAACGCTGGCACACGGCACTTTCTGTTTTCAAAAACGGCTGGCACTCAGTGAGTTAAAATGGACTGGTATCCCCCAGACTGCCATATTTGTTCTGGACTCTGTCTGTGGCTGATTTTGGTGGTGGTGGTTATTGTGGGTCATTATACATAAGCCATCCTGAACAGTGGCCCACCGCTGTCTCTGCTACTCCCTCACCCATTAAATATTATTATATTAAACCGGTTCTGGATTACAATAACCATCCAGGGCTCACTGTCCCTCTCCTGTGACCGATCTTTGGTGCAGGTCAGCCAGTAACATAATGTACAATAGCTGGTCTGGAGTGCAGCGGCTAAGCTTATTGTTCTGGCTCTGAGTGTGTGGGCACAGTCATTTATCTGCCCAGCGGAGAGGCCAAGGAGTTACAAAGGCCTTCCTCAGAAGCGTGGGTTTGCCTGCTACCAGACGGTTGGCCTTGGTGGGCCAAATAGTTAGCCTGCCCAGTTTCTGTAGGAGGCTCCAGCGTCTCCGTCTCATCAAAACCTCAGCCAAGGAAGGCTTAACTGCATTCTTGGGGGTGCCCATGGATGGATCTAGCTCGCTAGCAAAGTTGGGACAAATAGGAATAAATGTAAATGAGAAATGTTGGTTGTCTTCTGGCCATCTGTGGAGGAGCACCAACAGAGCAGCCGGCCAGGCAGCTTGACTGTAGAGTGAGATGTGATTAATAGCTTCAGCCCTGATAAAACTGCCAAGGTTGAGGCCTGTAGCAGAACTGAAGCAACATGATCAAGTTGAATTATGAGGCCCCTGAGATGATATTTTAGATTCTGGTGATTCTTCCCAAATAGTCCTCCAGATAGGTAAGAGACATTTTGGTAGAAACCGGTATGTGTTGACAGAAATGGTCATTTTGGCATATTTGGCTGTGAATGGCAGTGTGGTTTAGGAAAGGGTTGGTTTGATTGTGTAACTGAAGGCACAGCATTGAGGCTCAACAGTTGCTGGTTTCCATTTTGACAAACTTGATCTTTTTAACATAAACAACTGGGACAGCAAAATGTGCGCTTCAAAATTAATTTTGCATACAATTTTTTTACAGTCAGGACCAGACAACACAACACTCTTTTAGAGACAATGGTGAGGCAAATTAAGTTGTTTGACTGTGGGTGAAAAGTTTAATTTACCGAAACAAAAACATAACAGAAATCTGTCTTTGAGCAGGACGGAAAATTAAAGGTGACATCAAGATTTTCATTGTTAATCTGATGTATAGCTGCAAAGTATCTTCATTACTCAAAATATAAGGTTTTATATAACATAGTTATTATTGTAGATAAAATGATTTACATATTAGACATTTACACAGATTAGAAGACACTCAGAAAATTGACACATATGGTTTAACAGAAATTTGTTTTTATGCTTTCCTATCATTTCGAGCCTTTCAATTAATATTAATGATCGACAACGGTGAGTGCGTGCACATAGCTAAAAGTTCAGTTTGTACATAGAAACATTTATATACAGAGAAAACACAAGAAATCTCACATAACAAGTAAAAAATGCATATATTATATGGAGTACATGCTGTGCATTGTAGATCACCTTACCATGCATGCTATAACCAGTTAGATATCAGACATTCTGGGATTATTAAAGTGTTGGATTTTGGTACACACTGAATTTAGATGAAGATAAAAAAGTGATGACAACAATCAGCATAAGCGCTCTAACAATTAAACACATGTAGACATAAAGAACATGGAATAAATCTATTCCATGTTAGTTCTTGATTCACATACTCTGCTTGTCACACTCTGCTTGTTCACATTTAGTGTAGATATTACATTCATAAAATAATGTTGACACCCGCATATTAAACAGAGGTATCCTTTACATATAATAAATGTACCGACTGCTTCAGTGAAGCAAAAAAAGGAACAAACTGCAAAAACAGCACTTTTCCTTGCAGATGCGACAGACCAGCTGCATAAAAAGAGGTAGATAGCTTTTACCCCCACTGAAATACAAGCCATCAATTTCACTGACATTTCATTTCACTAGAACATTGTCACCGTTTTATTTGAATTCCTCCTTTATTAATTTAGGGAATACATTTTCACTGGAAAGTAAAATTTATGTTAATTTCAGGATTGCGTGTTTCACCTCTTGATATTTATAATGTAAGAAAGGTGGCGATAATATAGAGGCTCAAGGTCAGCAAACAAGCAGAGCTGATTCAAAAGTGAATATCAGACTAAATAATGTCCACGATAAATAACAGCTCCACATTACTGTACAGGGGTAATAAGTAAGATTTTACTGCCCCATCGCACAAAATGACCATAATATATCTGCAGTGGGTTGATAGGATTATTGATCAACACAAGTGAATCAACACAACTCACCAGGTGCCCAGATTTCCTGTCTGCTTTGGAGTGAAGCTTCCTTTTCACTGGAATCTGCTTCCTCCTGCTTCCTTCTATTTCCACCTTCTACAGAATGGAGGCTGTTGTCATGAGCAACTGACATCACAAGTGTTTTGTTCTAAAACCAGAAACAGTGTTTTTCTTTGTGTTCCTGTAATGTACTGTACCTAATCATTATATTTCGACTCCTCCTCACAGGTGGTTCAAATGACTCAGATATAATTGGGAATTCTGAAAGTGACTTTGTCAGCTAGAACAGCTGGCAGTCGTTATTCTGGAGGTGTGGGTGATGGAGACTTGTGACCTGGGGACGTGGTGAGAACCTCCTGCTTGCTGAGAGACAAGTGAGACAAGTCACAGCAGCTTCTGACGCTGTGTAAACCTTTCCTTTGCTAATGTAATCAGAGACGTTTTTTTTGTTATGTCAGGCTGACATCCAAGGCGCTAAATGCTTTATCACAGCAGTTGTTTCAAGGATGAACACAGTGATTTTAAGGCATGAGCTTCCTTTTAATGAATATTGATAAAGAATCTTTAGAATTAAAAAAGTTTAGTACACAGCAAGAATAATAAATAGAAATTTCCATGGGACATAAGCTAAAAAAAAAATATGTTTTCCTTGAGGGCATGGACAAATTATGTATTTTGTTGTTTTACGTGTTGCAACCTCATGGTGATGACAGGATTTCCAAGAAATCACTCTGTCTGACCAAGGAATAGTCCCACACATAACCCTCTCTAAAACTATCATATGCTTGGTAAGCGCCCGTCGGCATCAGATACCAACGCTCAGAGGCACCCCTCATCTGTATGCAAAGCACTGAGCTCCAAGTAAAGCCACCCTGTGGCATAACTCGATGGTCAGAGCGAGTGACATAATAATAAGAGCGTGAGAGGCTTCAGGCAGGAGGCTGGTGAATGGGTCAGACATAAGACTTTTAACCAGGACACCATGTGAAACTAAAAGTATTATTTCATCATGTGACTTGTTAGTTGTTTGTCACATGAGCCACAAACTTAAGGCCAATTCATACTGTACGGAACGGACTCCGTGGAGGTCTGCACATACTCAAAGCGGACGTCCGCAAGGTCTGTGCGCGCAAAGCTCAAATTTTACATCCGCTCCACGCTGGTGTCACGCCAAACACTGCTCCGCATGTGTTTTTCACACCAACCCTCATTAAATGTGTGTCGTCTGATTCACGGCAATTTTACAGGAAACTAGTGTTCATCTGACTATAAAAGCTCTGAGCGAAGCGGACAGTCTGCGCAGATTCTGCTCCGTTGACAGTCTGCCCGAGTATGTTATATATGTTATATATTCATGTTAACCATAACCCTTTAACTAAGTAGTGGTGTTGCCACAAGTACTTCCTGCCTTGTACCAGTGTGCCACAGATAAAATGCTGCGTTCGTGTTGTATCGGAAGTCAGGATTCAAAACTGGGAATGACGTCACACCCGAGTGGATGGCGTTCGAGTAAACAAGTCAGAAAACCAAGATGGACGCCTCTAATGAAAAGTTTGTTGTGCTTGTTCTGTTGGAATACAGAAAGCTAATGCAGCAATATGAGGACTTCAAACACAAATGATAGGCACAAAGAAGATGCAGAGGGTGTGTGTTTCTTCTCCAGCATAATCATGTGTGGGAAAAATGTTTGACTCTACTGTAGGCTGCAACGTATAATGCTGCACGGCACTAGTCAAAGGCGCTGCCATCTTGGATTATGACGTTGTGTTCATGTTGGGGTTGGTGAAGACTTTACAAGTTTACGAGTCGGAAATCCAACTTTGAGGGGCGTTTCAGTTGATATTTACGACTTGGAACTCGTAAATTACGACTTACAAGGACAACTCGAAGTCAGACTAGCTGTTATCCTTTATGCTAAGCTAAGCTAACTGGCCGCTGTCAGCACATTTATTGTACAGGAATGAATGTGGTATCAACCTGCTCATCTTTTCCGTAGGCTGTATTTTTGTGCTTCATTGTGTCGCCATGAAGCATTCTTATGAGCTGTGTGGCATCTTCAGTGTGCTGACATTTATTTGAAGAAAAAAGGTTTTATTTTTTCAAAAATCTTTGTGGATAATTAGAAACATTATAATGCACCTTTACTATCTTACCTGCATGTCACTGCTAAGCCTTGCGTGTAATGTCTCGCTATAAAAAAAAAAGATAGTGTCCATCCATGGCTCATTTAGCAAATAAGATAATATCTCTTCACGCACCTGCCTGAAAAGCCACACAGCCTCCCACTAATTCACTTTATGACTTACTTCTCTGTGCCTGCGTGATAAGCTATGATAGTCACCTAATCGTGTAACTTCTTGGCAGCTGTGAGCTATCTCATCAATTAAAAAACTCCCAGCAGAGGATTGGATCCCAAAAGGAATTACAAAAAAATTATTACCCAATTATGATCTGCTTACAGCTGTGTAATTATACTTGACCACCATTCGTCCCGCTGTGTCACGAGGGGATTGCTGAAGTCCATCTCTTTTTTAATTAACCTGGATGAATGTGGCTCAAAAACGTAACAGAACGGGCCGATGTGTCGGTCTGAGCGCAAATTATGATTGGACTGATCCTGTGCAAGCCACAACTCTGTGACACTCCCTGACTAATTATAGCCGATGTTTGCTGATTTCTGAAAACAGCTTCAATTAAATTCTGTCAAGTGAATGTGGACATGATGTGAATGTTTGAATTTTTGAAGTTTCATTTTGATTGCATTGTTATTTTAAAAGGGAAAAAAAGAAAAGCAACATCACAAACTCCTGTTAGAGGTGTTTTTTTACATTGAGCAAATGTCTGCAGAGAAACTTAACACAAATCACAAAGGACCACTCAAAATAAGAAATACGAAAATAAAAGAATGACATGAATGATTGATCATCTTATCTTCTTACAGCTGCACTACATTACGTGACCGTATTGCTTCTAACTTAAACATGAAGAAGTGTGTGGTCGCCACATAGTATGGAGTGTGTACCTGAAAAAACAGGCCATATACTGCACACTTAATGGACAGAACACATGCTGATGGAATATGGTTCAGTTCCTGAGAGAATTCTCTTGTTTCTGATTGGGGGAGGAGAAAAAAACAAGTGAATGAGAAACTTTTAGCCCAAAATTGACCAAAAGCCACGTGGAGTCCTGCAAGTCACACAAAAAACACTTCATCTGTGTTTTAATGTCACTGTTTATTAATCTTTTTCGATCTCTTTGTCTGTTTACTGAACACTACGGTCTGCTCTGTGCTCTGCTGGACCTACAGCTGCTTGCATCACTACGCTAACTCCTCTTTATGGACCTAAAAGCTTTTCGATGCACCTCAAAATATTTATGAATCTAAATACAGTTATTTTGCTCCAGGAACTGAGTGCCAGCGCTGAATGCCGCAGAAAACAACCTATAGAGTCACATTTGCAGACTTGAGCATAAAAGTCCATCTGGGGCAGGGACTATTGACTCGCTATTGGAAAGATGGCTAATGGCTCTAAAAGAACATGTTCTTTATGAGGAAAAGGATTAGTTTATCCCACCAGCTCGTGGTGTGCTGTGCCACCTACTTTCAAAACATGGACAGGATTGTATAATCTTAAACGACAAATATTTATGGCACGTGCTCAATGTACTGTGTGTGTGTGTGTGTGTGTGTGTGTGTAGCCATGCATGTTTTTTGTATTTGTATGTTTTGTTTTCGTGTGTGTTTAAAAGTGTAATAAGCATCACCTCAATCTATTCCTGCTTTCTACAGCTCCACTGCGAGGCACATTGCCTTAGGTCTGTTTCATATTGTGAATTAATTATTCTTTGCTGGAATTGTGTTAGAGCGTGTGTGTGTGTGTGTGTGTGTGTGTGTGTGTGTGTGTGTGTGTGTGTGTGTGTGTACGTTGTTATTGCAAAGGAAATGACAGAGCATCGTATTATTTCCCATCTACCACATCCAGACCTCATATTTCTGAATGCATTAACTCTGTGGCTATTGCAAATGCATCTCCAATGCCAATCACATTCCTTTTGAATTTCAAAGATGGAGAGAGAGAGTGAGGGAGGACGATGGGGGGATTGAGGGTGCAGGGTGGCGACTCACTCTTCACTCTTTATGGCTCCCTGCTTGTTAAGAAAAAAAAAAACCCTTAAATGCAGCTATGTGCACTGGAAAGCCTCTGCTTGCTGAATTTCAAAATACCTTTGGCACCATTGTTTTTTTTTTGTTTTTCTTTTTCTCTCCTCCTGTGTGTATACAAGCTGCAAGCAGTCACGCAGCTGTTTCCATGGCAATATCTATCTGTGTGAGGAATTCATTAACCCTTTCTCGCAGGAGTTCCGTGCAGAAATCCCACGTAGAATACAGATAGGGAAACAGGAAAGGATGCTACGGTGCTATTTTTTGATGGAATGCTTCTATTTATGAAATGCTACATATTTTTGCAGTGTGTAGTCGTGGTGAATCCTTGTTTTTCTCTGGCGTTGACATTCATTGTTCTTGTGTTACGCAGGCAACTGAAGGGCTGTTGCATCAGGCTTTGACATTTGAGTTTAAGGAAAAATGAAATGAGGACACTTTGGATGCAAATAAGGGAATTACATGGGTTACTCTTTTGCCAGAGGAGCAAGAGAATGACCAAGTGAAGCTTTAAGCTTCCTCGCAGGGAGGATATATTGAGACCGTGTTTGATAAAAGATAAATCAACGGCAGCCTGAAAGACAAGTGTAACATGAAAGATAGATAGAGTATAAAAAAAATGACAAGGACTCAGTGACACATGCGTGTACCCACTCACACATGCAGAGACAAACAAGCACACTTACATACGCTCACCCTCTCAAGGGGGAGCGAGAGAGGCAATGTCGTTATGGACCGAAGTCTGCCGGACGACTTATCCATCACAGATGTTCTGCTTTGATATTGATAAACCATTGAGAAGATTAACCTCATGTCAGACCTTTACAGACACTTAATTAATTATTTTTGATTGTGTCAATACAGGGCCACAAGGGTATGGTTAAATATGTATCCCCCCACCCACCCCAAATGTTCAATAAAATGAGAATTCACTGAGAGTTGCAAAGGGACATGGGTGAGGTATGGGACAGAATTTCAGATTGGAATTAGTGTTTGTCTGCCATCAATAGCTATTTAGCATCGGGTGTTGCGCCGCATGCATACTAATTTTTGGAGCCATGTGACAGTTTGGAGATGGTGGAGAGGACAGATGAGTGTTTCAGGTCTGCTGGTTGTGTGACGTCCACAGTTTTCTCAGGTAGACTGTGTGTTAAGCTGCTGTGGACACACATTAACTAACATATACAAGTAGATGCACAAAACAGAGAGGGTGGTGTGACATGTCTAACCTTTGCTTAGTCTGATTAGTATTGTTCAGATCCCTCCTGAGGACAAGCACTTCATGCCATCATTATTGATCTTTTTTAAAATATGTATTACATTTTCCCGGCCGTTCTTTGAGGGTCACGACTTCCTTGTTTATGGTCAATCAGGAGGACATGTTCGTTAATTCCCAATTACGTTGGAGCATTGGTACATTGCTGCGAGCAATCTAACTTCGGAATTAAACAATCGAGCATGAAGTGCATTGGAGCTGAATGTCTGGCATTTTTATGATCATATTTAATAGTCAAGCGTGGATGTCATCTAGTTTGAGGTCATAAATCATATAAACAGGAATCCCATCTGCCATCCTGTAACACCCCGTGTACTGTACAGCGTAATGATCAATAGTGGATATTATTCATGTGATGCATCAGTCTGGGTTGTTCACGTGAGTTCCTGCAGAAACCTGAGGGTGCACAACATTAGCATGTGTTTTCCTCCCCTCTTGTGTGTGCTTTCTATGGATTTGAGTGTTAGCAGCACTCCTCACAAGTATTTGGTACATTGTGGTGCAGCTCATTCTCAACGAGCAACGCACTGCACTTTGATTGGCCTTTCCGCGGTAGCATAGCAACAATTGCCTGGTAGCCTGTTTCGAGGTAGTACTTCAGAGCATGCCGCGTGTGTGTGTTTTCAAAGCCTTCAATCTCATCACTGCAGTCAATGAATGGCATGATGTACACTGAAGTCAAAGCTTCATTTTCTCAAAGGTTGTCAGGTGCGCTGTTAACACAGTAGGGAGGGTGAGCCCCTGTGCTGCTTTGACCTGCTGGTGTGATCACACTGTTAGGGACCATGGTGAACAGTGTACGATCATGAAGCTCAGGCACATTTACTCATATACAGATTAAAGCCTGTTCACCTGGCACAGTGCTTTTATAGATCAAGTCTGAATTGGACTTTGACTTTATAATCACTTAATTAGGTCATGAGTCAAAAGGTCAACTAAGCTCCCAGTTTGAGAAGGGTTTGGCTTGTGTGAGGGGGGAATTAACATAAATTAAAACATCTGTAGATCAGTGATTTGCATCTCTTCTTGTTGTAGTTTTGGTTGCAACTACTTTGAAATTAAGACTTTTAGCCAGTTTTGCCACACTGCCCAGCCCTCCATCTACAGGAGTGTAGCCAGTGAGTAGCCATCCCATTATCCCAAACTACGACCGGCTATCTGCCCAGTCAGAGATGGGACCTCAGTTGGAACCAACTTTTTGTTGAGTAAACCGGACTTTCTTTCCTCTGGATCTGAAAAGATCTAACAGCCAGCCATGATTTTAAAGAAGTCTATGAGAAAATTATCCTACTTCTCTCTTGATTTATTACCTCAGAAAACATTGTAAACATGAGTTTATGGTCTCGGTCTCTAGATTCAAGTCTTCTTCAGTACATCATGGTGTTGATCTAGTAAATTATGGTTCCATTTATTGGTCGCTACCACAGCATCACTGTGTTTTCAACATTTTCATGACACTTAATTTCACATTTTTGGACATCTAAAAAGTCTTATTCATTGTTTATTTATATTTAACTCCACCCTCTCATGTCAAAGATCAGATAAAATATGGCAGCTTTTATCATTTTTAAACACAGGATTGTAAGAAACTAAGCTACTGTAATGTCATTAAAATAGATATGAGTCAGAACAGTCTGGACACACTACCGTCCATCTATGTGAAGGCTTAGTAACACAATATAGCAGAAACTGACCAAACATGCACTTTAGCTGTCAGTTCACCTCATAGCTACAGACTGTGTTGCATCAAACAAACTAGACTTCCTTATGAGAAGACTTGATTGTGGTCTGTAATCAAAGGGAGTACACAACGTCCTACAACGTTAAGTGAGCGCTCATCAATTTGGCCCCTTTTATAAAACACATATATTCAGTTATGTCACGGACTGTTGGTGGAGTTGCGTGGAGGAAGGATGAAACATCCCCAAACACATCAGTTAAATATATCATCTGTTACTTGAGTGGGTGTGGGGTGGCTGACAGATATGAACAGCAAGAGGAACAGGGAGTGACTGGAAGGCACCAATGCATTAACCATGTGATACTATTTATATCATAGGAGCATGGGTGACCCAGTAACTCACTTGAGTTACGCAACATATGAATGGCGCAAAAAAAGAGCATGGTTCATCTCAGGGGCTTGGATTGTCACAGATGCCAAATAAAGTTAATTGTGGTAATCGGGGACGGCTATGAATGGGAGAACCTTTGTGAGGGAGACCAACCATGGTGTAAAATATGGACTGAGCATGCCCAGAGACTGAAGGCATCCATTTCTGGTGCCACACAGGTTCTGACTCCATATTTCACTCATACTGTAATGACTCTGGCTCTCACTAACCTAGCCTATGAGAGATGGACTGTCTTCAAACAATATTCATATATGGACAGGTCTGATTTCTCAGCACACAATTACTGCTTCCTTGGCACCTATGCACGAATAGGCTGATTAAAAACCAGAGTTATGTCAAGCTAGTTTATACTCAAATTGCCTGGTGAATAATTTGCATTTAAATCACTGAATCTCATTTTGAAAACCAATCTGGTACTGGTTAAGTATCTACAGATTCAAAGATGAAAGCCTGCTGAATCACTAGGTTTACAAGGTTAAAAACAAATAAAGAAATCCCCTTGATTTAGAAAATAATTGTACATTCTCCCCCATAAGCTCTCAGCTGTATTATTTTTGCTTCACCTGCATTGTTAGTGGAACAGTTTGGATTGTCTTGCAGATTATTTATTATGTTATAGGTTAGATTATGTTTTGTTTTTATTGTGGGTTTATTGTTATGCAGAGGTAAGGTAAAGATGACTGTTGGTTATCTTTGTCTTGACAAAGCAGCCCCAAAGATCCCCATTTCGTAATTTGAACTCCTACCATGTTATTTTGGTAGTTTTGGTTTGCATGTGTTGCCTGAAGCAAGTGCTTTAAATTGAGGCACAGACGATGAGGAGTCTGACAAAGTGTCAGAACAGTTTGTGACGAGATGGGATGAGAATGTGTGTGGTTGTGATTTAAACTTTAGGGCAACACTCCAGAAGTTAAACAGTTTCAAGGCACAAATCATCTTTAAAATGCTGACTTAGTTTAACAAAAAAATCTTAACTTTTAGTTCACTAAATAGCTTTTTCCAATCTTTTAACCACATTTCATGGTCTGACATCTTCAGCTGATAATTTTTTTGTTGTTTTTTGTCTTATATCACCCAACTTACAACAGTTAAACAGCTGGTAGGCATAACTATGACTTCTGTCAAGCGACAAGTACCAACCGTTAAAGACAGTGTGTGTCTTGCAGATCATGCTGTGCTAATAGCTCATCCTTGGGTGCCATGGTAGGTCATGGTGTCACCCTTTGATGTACAGCATGTAATCACAATGCCATGTCTGTTCAAACATGTCCACACCATGCCACTGTTATGAGTGGGGAACTAAATACAGTCCAGTTAATATGCCACATCTTCCAAAGCTCGAGCAGCCACATTACAAATGTAGAATCATTCTACCGTTTTGTTTTACGTTAATGTTCAAATAAGGACAATATTCCAAAGCAGAAAAACTCAAACCAGAAAAAAAATCCCTCCTTTGTCAATTCATATCCTTTATGTTCAGTGCTGTGACATCACCTGTCTATGGGAGGGACGGACTGCATTTTCTCATTTCTGTGTACGGTGGAAAGCAGCAGAGAATGTTCAGAAGCAACAAATACCTGTTGAGTGTTAGCATGTTGAGCTGAGGGTGCAGACTGATTGATTCATCACAGTGGCCCTGACAGTGATGGCAGTGATAAGGATGATGATGATGATGATGATGAAGCAAAAGTATTGTGATAACCCTGGCACGCCACATTTATTTTTTTTTTACATGTATTACTGTATTAACTCCCCCACCACCACCTCCTCCAATCATAACACAAACGGCTCCACAGCACATCAGTTGCTGTCTGCTTTTTGTCCCACTGACACCTCGGCGGTGACAGCATCGGGTCTCTGCTCCTTTAAATGAGCCTTTGCGCATAGCCTTCGAATCACCACAACTGCATTGGTGGTGCTGGCTTGCTGTGGGTTGCTTAGCAACTGGACAGCACAGAGATCCCTGAAGAAAACCTCCTCCTCCGTATAAAACACCAAAGCTCGTGTGATTCTTTGAATGTGCGCCTTATCCAATTTCCATTAAGGATGTTTACGTTGCGCGCAGACACAAACACACAGAGAAAAAAGCGCTCTCCATAGGGAATTAAATAATAATAATAATAATAAAATAATATTAAAATGATTGCGCGTGTTCATGGCTGTGTGTGCGTGTGTCTGTCTTTGAAAAAAAATATGTGGCAAAGTGGAAGAAATGCGTGAGCACACTCGCAGCATCCTAATGTGTTTCAGAGAATAGACAGCAGGCTGTCGCTGAGGAATTCACCTTAGGTGTCCCCCCTCCTCCTCCTCCTCCTCCTCCTTCTTCTCCCCCCAGTAGGCTAGGACATCATTTTAATTTCAACTAACAGCTAAAAGAAAGGAGACATCCTCATCATGTCTCCTCGGACTGTTGCATGTCTGACATTTGCTCCGCGTTTCTTGGAGAAGAGCGAGCGGACCACAGCACCGCACTGAAAACGCCATTTAACGTTGAACGGCGGAGCCAAGCGGACTTTTTCAAATCGCATCTTTGATGATGACACCCGACGCTGTGATACATGTATCACCGTATATGAGGCCATCCATATTTCTCAGCATCTAATTTTTTTTTCCCACCAGAGGAGTGATATAGCCCGCTCTGACGTCTGCATCAGATATTACCCAGTGCTTTTTTCAATGTGCATTTTCCCCTCAGTGACTTTGCGCTGATCTACATCATCATCAGCAGCAGCGACGGGGGGGCAAAAAGGAGAAGAAAAAAAAGAAGAGAAGAGAAGGGAATGAAGATTTCATTTTTCTTTTCTTTTTTAGGAAAAGAACCCCACCCGGCCGAGCAGCGGTTTGCAGCTCAGAAAGCGCATATCTGTGAGCAGCATCAGGCTGTGGTGAGTGGACCAGTCTGGGGCCGGAGCATCGCTGGAACCATGCCTCTTCTGCAGGTTTGGACCGGCAAATTTCATCCGCCGATTTGATCACCGACAGGCTGTCCCCCAGCCATTCATGCCAGTGTTCGCTTTTTCAAGGGGAACAATACTTGTCGTCACTTTTAAAAGTATTGTGTATGTCCTTTTTTGAGCAAGATGTCTTATCTCCTGGTGTTGGTCGAGGGGCTCTGTGACCTGCACGGATTTCCATAGCTGGGGAAAAAACAGCGGGGGAGCACAGTCAGCCAGATTCCTTTCTTTCATTTTTTATTTTTGAAATCAAAACAAGCCTATTTTAACGAAGACATCACCTTGTGTAAATGTAGGCTAGTTTATTCGACATTTTTAAAAAAGGCAATTATTATTTTTTTAATTGCCATTTTTTTACTTTGTGCATTTTTTCCCCGGAGGACCACTGGACTGGTTGGATTATAGAAACTATATCTAAGGATTTGTGGAGATGTTGGGTCGTCAAGAAGATAAATTATGTGGAATTGTCTCTGCTCTGGCGGCTTTGTCCTTTTTCTTCTGCTTTGTTCAAAGGTAAGAAACGACACAGAAGATAAACCGTTCACACTGATATACACACCTGATCATCGGTCAATCACAGCCTGAGATGAGGCAAATCGCATTACCAGGTACCAGGCCTACTTATTAAGGGACATCTCTTTGCTCTATTAGACGGAGCTGTGACGCGCGCGAGCGTAAAAACATGCGCGTGCACGACACCGAGCCTATTGTGAAACGTAACCTACTCCCGATATCCAAATGGGGGTTTACATATGTGTGCTAGAAAGAGCGACTCCGTCTAAAAAGGACAAGCCATACAGGACTGATTAGCCGATAGGATCGATCAGCCCACGATCGATTGATTACTCCAGGCTGAGAGTCTCCACTGCTGTAGCAACACTGTCTGGACGCCGACTTATTGTGTTCATCCCTATATACGCACAGTAATATTCCCATACATATACTCTGCTTAATTACCCGTTTTATTGACCATAACCAAATCGATTTAAAATTGAAAGAAAAAAAAATAATAATCCCAACAGGTCATCATCTGCTGTTGCTGTCAAGACAAGAAGCAGGCTGTGAGATTTAACGTTTCAATAAATGAGCTGCTGAGATGTTTACAGTTTGAATTACTGCACAGGCCTTCATGAGCATCATCAGGGCCCCAGTCTCCAGATCAATTCCTTTATTGTTTTGCTGTTAAAGGCACTGATGGGCTGCATATCCCTCGTGGCCTCCTTCTTCCCCTCAGCTGCAGTAACCTACAGCCTCACTTATGAGATTTAGGTGCCCAGTGAGAACTGGGGCTCACTTTTTTCTTGTGACATTTTGATCCCATTATAATAAGCCAGAATAACAAAATGAAATGGGTGTAATGTGTTTCAGATGTCACTGATATTCCCCCTCATAATGATGCGTTCAGGCGTCAGACCCACAAGTCCTGCAACGGGCGAGCTTGATGAACAGCTGCACTACCTATGAGCTAATTGAACAGTGCTTCCCTGACTGAGCCCAGGGCTATCGTCCTCCTATCAGGGGAGCAATCTGAACCATCGTCGTCACACACACACACACACACACACACACACCCACACACACACACACCTTATGCTCATTCCACACCCTCCTCTTAACAAGGAACCTCAGCTGGAGAGCCGGCCTTGGTCAGGTGCTGCAGGTCATGGCACCAATGTTATAAGTGTCAGTCAGACTAGTGCGGACTATACACTCCTCCTGGGGATAGTCTGTCTCCAGTCCAGGCTCAGACTGAACAAAGCCAGTGACAGCATGATGGGAGTCAGTGTTATAACACTGAGCTTATTTAAATACATGCCCAATAATACCACTGGACTGCTACCTGGCATGAAAAGGACAACATTGTCACTGTCAAATAATAAAATACTTGTCGTCATTACAGCCTTTCATCTGATTACATGAATATACTGCAGGTGGGCTTACAAGGGGGGGCAGTGCACACACAAAGCACATTTATGAAGCTTCCCTGTGACAGCACAACATGCAGAAACACATCTACTGACTAAAATACCTTGCACTGTTAATGTTTATTCCTACTGTAAGGTGGTGACAGCCCAGAGTGTAAGATTAAATCTAGATGTGAGAGTAAAATACACAAAATATGAACAAAAAAAGCATGTTTTCTTTCAGAAAAAGCGATGCATAGACGGGTGTATGGGTTGTTTAATGCATCTAAATCCCCCTTACCTTTGCCAAAGTGTCATGTCATTACTGTTGAGAACAGAGAGTACATGCACTAATAATTTGTCGTACAGTACTGTAGGTGTGCTGTAGAGAAACAAAATGTCCATGACAAAGTATCAGATCGTCTCTTTTTGCTGCTTAAAATGGCTCTTACCTTTGTGGTCTCTGCCCTCAGCTCTTCCACTGGAAGCGCTGGAATGTCTGTGGCCAAGACCACCGTGGACAAGTTGCTGAAGGGATATGACATCCGTTTAAGGCCTGATTTTGGAGGTACGTGCTGCAGCCACATTTGTCTTTGGGGTTTCTGTTGTCGAGGGCTCGCAGCCTACAAGTCAAAACGTGTGCAGAGTGATATTTACGAGTCATTCCCCCTCAAATCTGTCAAAGAGTCGTTCCCATGGCAAAACACAGGGAACAGCTTTGATGTGACTGCTACCATGTCATTACTATGCATCTGTTCGCATATCGAAGATGGCTGCTCCTTCCAGAAGTAGGGCACACACAGAAGAAGAGCAGTCAAACACAGTTTTTTTAGACAGTGAATGTATTGATTTGTGATACTTTTCTCATTGGAGAAGTTTTTGTGTTACATAGCAGTGTTTCTGAGGATTTGATTTGCAGATGAGGGAAAACGCTTTTGCCCCATTAACTTTTATTGGGAATTGGGAATCTTTTCACCCGCTCTTGAGAATAATGGTTATTTTGATAATTGCTGGAAATAGAAGACGTGGGTGACAAGTCATTAGCGTGTGTCATTTGCATTGATTGTTTTACTGAAACTATTTAACCACAATAGTTGTTGAGCAGTATAAAAATAGTTGGATTTTTAATACTAACCTGTGGCTAATAGCTAAAGATTAACCCCATCAATGCCATTAATGTGACATTAAAAGGTTTGGAAAAAACATGTTTTTTTACAAATTATGTATGGCCTACAATGTGCAGGATGGATGTTTCTGTTTCATCGCTCTGACATTAGCATCTGGGGCCTGGTCGGTGCGAGGCCACTCACTGAAGACGTCATCACTCGACGCTGACTGACAGCCTCAGTGATGGCTCTAATTGAACACACCACCACATGATTGTACCTATTCTTTTCAGCACCATGCTGCACACATGTATTCCAAAACTTTACATTCAGAAAAGCTTATGGCTACTTCTAAAAACAAACAACAAAGGAGGCTTTTTTTTCTTTTTTTTTTTTTTCATACTTCCAGGGCATGTTCACCGAGTGTGATGTTAATTTAATGAGATGGAGCAACACAATAATACGTCTGCTGAAAAAGCCCACGCTAGAAAAAATATAAACTTCAATGAACGGTTGGTAGAGACAATGTGGTATGTTTCAACAACAAAATATCTGAATATGCTATGAATTATGAGCAGCTAAAAGCTAGACTACATTTAAACAAAATGATGTAATGATTTCTTGATACATGATGATGTTCATCGCCCCAAGAACTTCACATATTTAATTAACTGTGGCAGGTTGGCTTTTTTCTGCAATGCTAAATAACATTTTTACAATATTTAGTATTCTTCAAATCTAGATAAATGTGCATTTTGTGGACAGAGTTTGGCTGATTATTATTATTATTATATTTAATAGATACAATCTCACGTATGATCTTTAAGTACTATCACCAGTATGTTTTTTAAACAGGCTGCAGGCAGCAGCTTGTCAGTCATGCCACCGCAACCCGCTTGACGAGAACGAGAGCAAGCAGTGAAAAACATATAGCAGGTGCTCCTCCTCATATAACCTTCCTCTGGTTCGGTGCTCTGCCAAAAACAGATGCTCTGATGATGGCGTATGTGCCAAAATGTGTTAGCCTGATGTTAGCCATTGTAAAAAATATGTTATATTTGAGGTTACGTCTTCGTTCTGGGTTTTGGAGCGCTGCCATTCCAGAGCTGTTTCATAGATTCATAGTGGAATGAAATGGGAGTGAGCGGCAAAGAAATGTCTGTTTTAAACAGTTGAATCAACCGTATAATGCTCAACAGTACTTATGCACATTTCACTTTTAATAATTTCAATTTGCATCCAGTTTCAGTTGGCGGAATTATCATCAGCTTGCTTATAAAACATATTCGCACCTCACTCTGCTCCACTAAAGGCATTTTAAGTCGTGCACTCATGACTGTTGGCAGTGATTTTAACTTTAAAGGCATTCTTCTCTTTCTCACCAGTTCTAAAGTCAGAGTGACTAAATGTGAACATGAACTGACTGAAAATAGCAGGGAGATATAAAAAAAAACATTTCTTTTTAAAAAAATCACACATAATTTAGAGCAGGATGTAAATACCCACCCACAGAGAATTATCAAATTTGTTGTTGTTTATACTTCTTTATGCACTTTTCAGCGTAAGCAAAATATTGATTATCTGTTTCATTTCACCATTGTGCAATGCTCTAAATACATGTTTTATATCAAACACAATCAATGGATAAAACAAAATCTGCAGTTGTATCACTTAAATCACTGTGAGTTCTAAGCTAAATGTGAGGAACTGATTTCTTGTTCTAGATTAAATCTTTTTTGTGTTATTTTAACACAATTGTAGCGTTGCGTGACTTGATTATTTCAACAAACATATGGGTATTTCAGTGTTGGTTGTTTGACTATTTGTTGGCTATAGCCCACTGTTGTCTAGCTGCAGCCTGTGAATGCACTGGGGTGGGTAGAGCAAGTTTTTAAGAGCGAGTATCCCAGGCAGAGAGTAGCTGTGCTTTACCCTCAGGCTAGGGAGCTGTAGTCCATCATGTCTTGATATTTCCAACATCAGTCAGCTACTTCTGTCATGACACACACACTGCTGACGACCTTCAGCTCTCGAGATTCAACAAACAGGGTTTTAATTTAGCACGATACTGGACAGTGAACTGTAGCTCCGAACAGCCTGGCCAACACCCATATTTGAAATAAAAACACAAAGGTGCATGTAAAAAGGTTTGAATGATCAGAAAGAGGTTGGGAAGAGTGATGTCATAGGATTTTACTGATGTGTTGAGGTCTTACCACCAGTATATCCAGATGAAACTCTGCAGCTACTCTTTTCACACCCTGCTCTCTTCTCCACATTGATCTGTGAGCTGAACTGCAAGAAATGGTACACAGACCCAGATGACAGTTATCTCAGCATTCAGGATCTTGCAGGGGAAATGAATTATAGTTATTATTATTTAATTTGCAAAAAAAAACTTTTATTTGTGATATTTTCCCCTGAATAATGCATCAGTTGCAAATGGTGTATGTGTCTCTTCTCTTTCATTGTCTGCGTGTGTGGATTATAGCCCTTGAACGTAACCTCCTTACAAATTGCTCATGGCCATAGAGCTGAATCATAGACCACAACCCCCATGTAACCTGAATGATGCATTACATAGATTTATATTCAGAGAGGTAACCACAGCATTGCAGACACCGCAAAGAAAGTGTAATTTTTTGTGGTATACTCCTACAGCTGCTTCATATATAGTATCTGCAATGAACGATGTGCTTTGTTCGCAGAAATGACACATGCGTTTGCATTGCACTCTGCCCTTGTCATCAAAATGAGGTCTTTGTCTTTAAGTTGCACTTTGGGAGTGTATGTTTTCTCATTGTTTAGGGTGTAATTCCATTTACAGGCAAAATTGGCTCATTGATCGTGCCACTTCACTTTGTAATATATATCAGCAATGCCTCTGTGTTCACACTGTAGCACTTTCTCACTTATACTTATAGTTCTAAAAACATTAATGTAATTATAATATGCTATGATCCTTGCACACAAAATGTCAGTGAGTGGGCAGCAACTATGAAGTATTATGCTACCTGGCCTTATGAGTTATTATAAAATGCTTTATATTGTGTTATTATTATAGTTATAAAGTATTGTAAATATTTATGAGTGCTTACAAATATGGTTATACAGCGGTATTATTCAGCTTTCATAGATCATAAATGGGCAAATGCTTTTTTTCAAGAAATATATTCCTGCTTAGGCAGATGATGTATGAGGATGTGTTGCAGTAATGTGATAATAAGCGCCTTTTTGGGAGTGTCGGTTAATTTGTGTAGGGAAATAAAGCTCATCTGGAGTATAGGGAGAGATTGGAATACTGGGATTACTAATGGGATTAAGAATGAGGTTTAAAAGAGCTCTATTCTAGTAGGTGTTTCCTGTGTGTGATATATTCCATATGAGGATCTGGTCTTTGAATCACCATGATCCAGAGCCTTGCTAGGCCAGTTTGCAGTTCACTCCAGTGAGTAAGGCTAGTTTGATGCAGGGTTGCACCAGTTGTTGGAGCATTAATTTTTGTACTGTGTTTGGTGATACGTTCGATAGATAGATAGATAGATACAGCTCCTTTGTAGCCTGGCTGCAACAGTGGTTGTACATGGGACCAGGACAGACTTACCTCAGTTTCTGCACCATCTCATGCCACAGATGACCAAAACCTGTGAGCTGCTTGGAGTTATCAAAACCCAGAGGAGCCGGGCCACATTTATTTTCAAGATAGCTGACTGGAGTTTCTTTAAATTGGTCTGAAGTCATCTTCACCTGCAATATGACATCAGACAAGAATGTCACCATCAGTAGTATCATCGTTGTTGCTGCCAGGAGACCAGAGACCAGCAGGACATTTCAGACTCAAAGGGTAGCACCTTCTCAGAATGAGAGACCTTTCATACTATCAATCCCTGATTGGCTTGAGCCTCCTGCACCTGGGGTTCTTACGCTTCAGCTCTCACTTGTAAACATCCTCTTGTTGAGTTAAACATGTCTTGTTGTTACAGTATTTCTAGTTTTATGGCTGCTAGTTATTCCCAGGTGTACAGCTCACTGACTGCTTTTTCAATCTCGAAGCGTGCACAGTGACTCTCCACAAGATTTGTAGTCTGCTTTGCTCTTCTAGTTCACCCAGCCGAGAGAATGGACTACAGCTGCCATTTTAATTGCAATGAATAGCACCCAAATGCAACAAAAGCTAGAAAAAGGCAAAATGAGAAAATCCTTCTCCTTTGATTTGGCACATTTTTCAGGATTGACATGCATCTGCATTTAAGTTGTGTTTTGCTGCACATTAAGAAAAAGAAAACACAGAATTGCTATTCTACAGTTAAGTCTCACATTAGTTAGCGATATGTAGGTCTACTGTATGTTGCAATCATTTGAACAGATAAACTAAATCACTTTAAATCACAAATTCATTGTAGTGTAGATAATCTTGTGTATCTATACAACATTTCACAGCAATCACTTCAGGTTTTATTTTTGTTCCCATTCAGACTGCCTTGCATACAAACACACAAATACTTAGAGGCCTCTTTTGACTTGTCTGCCACCACAATAAAACCTAGCCTGCAAATACTGACTCTCCAGGACAACACAGCCCAACTTCATATATAACGATCATGTATAACATGACCACTTGCCTAATATTGTGATGGTCCCCCTTTTTGTACTATAACGGCACCAAGTGCAACAAACTGTGATGCACTGTGTAACAGAAGCAGCATTAACTTCTCTGGTCTGTTGGATCAGACCACCAGGACCAGCCTTCACTCCCACCTGCATCAATGATCCTTGTCCTCTCATGACCCTGTCTCTGGTTCACCACTGGTCCTTCCTTGGACCACTTTTGATAGATTCTGACCACTGCAGACCAGGAACACCCCACCAGAGCTGCACTTCTGGAGATGCTCTGATCCAGTCCTCTAGACATCACTGTTTGCTTCTTGATGTCAAACTCACTCAAATCCTGAAGCTGGAACATTTTTCCTTCATCTAACATCAACTCTGAGGACTAATTGTTTGATTTGATGTCTTATATATCCCAGGAGCCATGATGAGGAGATAATCAGTGTTATTCACCTGTCAGTGGTCATAATCCCAGCTCTGTGTTTATGAACCCTCTGAAACATGCACGTATGATATGGTTGCTATGGCCCATGGCCTCAACACATACGAGCATGTTGGCATGGTGGGATGCTGTGCTCTATAATGAAGTGGTTTTCATAAAAGTCCCATTAAATGGATCTGAATATGTTTATTAAGTAGAGTAATGAATTACATAACCTACCTAAATCAGTTTCATAACTGGTTAATTATTAACCACTATACCCCAATACATTTACACAAAGATGAGGTTACCTTGAACATATACTGAACATTTTAATCATGCTTAACAGTATTGTTACCTGCAGCACAACATTTCATGTGCTTCTCCAGACAAGTTATACATTTATTCTGCCTTCTGGACACAGCCATTGTCTTCTCCGCTCATTTGAAAACACCCTTGGACTGCTTGTTTTTCAACCCAGCCATCATATAGAAGGCCTTGTTTCCAGAATTAAAGAATATAACCTATGGGAATGAAGCACATGCCAATCACTGGATAGTTTGATTGATTTTCTTCTACCTATTTAACTATAAGGCACGAGATGTGTGGGTATGTGTATTTTCTTATCTGTGATCTAGTAAGAGATTATTTCTTAGCGTGTGCACTTCCAGGCTACCAGGGGTCATGGACGGTGATGTCAGGAAAAAGGCGAGCTAATCTGACATTGTCTCTATTATTGATTTGCACATGAGAACTGGAATCATTCAGAGTAATGGGTCATCAGTGTGCAGACCTGCTCAGGATTCTGAGAAATTTGTTGTGTTGGTGTCAATATTCAAATTAAAAAATTCAAATAAACAAATGTGACGTCCCGCTCAGCTCTCACCTCGGTCACACAGTTGTCCTTCTGGAGGACATTTTTCAAATCAAGCTGCCATCGTTGCGGGAATGGGTTTTATGATCTTGGCATCCACCATTAACAAAGCATGAAGGGTGACATATCAGAAACACTCTGATCATGATAATTCGTCCTGTTGAGCCTTAACCAAGCTCAGGATGTTCCTGAACCACAAAAAAGAGATGCATAGTTAAATGTGCTGTGATAGGATCTTTTGTAGACTGTAAACTGTATATAGCTGGTGCAAGGCAACCAACTGCTGATCCTGAAGAGCGTAGAGTGAAGTTGAAAGCCCCCCTCCACCCCACTCCCACTAAATATAGTTGACAAATGTCCAGAGGCTGTTCTGAGGCAAGCACTTTTGAAATGGTGACTTTGGGATGAGCTTGTACCCATAGAGAGGATGTATGTTGTGCTGTAGAAGATCAGACTACACTGAAGTCATTTAATAGCACATGGATATACACAACAAAATATATACAATACATAACCAGACAGCGAACTCCTTTCCATCAGACAGCAGGGGACGACTCCTCTGGTTGTATAGAGGTCTATGAGAAAATGAACATACGAACATCGTAAATATGAATTTATGGTTTCAAATCTCTAGTTCCTAGTCTTCTTCAATACATCATGATGTTCATTTAAGGAAATAATGTTCCCATAATAATAATAATCAAAGTGTTTTTATTGAATTTTCTGTCCAAACAACAAGCATCCCATTCATATAAAGACATCAGAACTCAAGTCATACAACACAAGTACAGGACTAAACTACAGACAAAACAGTGGTGTTGCTCTGCCATTCAGAGTCAGATAGACCATAAAGCAGGGGGTGTTTTAGGATGTGGCTACCTAATGACAGACAGAGATGTCTTTAACCCTTTCCTAGTAGTGAGTTTTCAGTTAAAGAAAGTTAATTGTTACATTTTAGTTCCATAAAAATGTCTTATTGATCAATAAGTTGTACTTCCACCATGTCATGTCACTGTTTGCAAATAAAAATGCAGCTGACAGTCCACTGGAGTGCATTAACACATTTAAAACACCATTAACCCTTTGATTGCCAGCCGTTTTGTAAAACTGAAAGTGCCTTTTTTGCCCATTTTGAGTCATATTTCTAGACTCACAGAATATTTTATACTATGACCCTGAAAACACTGAACAGCTCAAATGAAAGAAGAGACTCTGTGTTTCATCACGGAAGAAGTGCTTGTTTTTACCTTGTTCCATTCTTGTTTTGTCCGGAGTAGAGGAGAAGCAACTTTCACCAAAATCACCACTTTTTGTCCAGAGTCCGTCAGTTTTGCTGCTTTGATCTCTGTGGCATATATTAACTCTTTATGTCCCGACTACAAATCACAGAAGCCCCGAAATTACTGACAGGCTGCAGGAGATCGCAATCAGCGACCCGCTGCAAGAAAATCACTTTGACGGCGTCAGCCATCGATGGCACTTAAAGAGTTACGTGGGAGGTGCTAGACTGAAAATGTGGACATTTCTTACCCCCATGATCAATGTATAACACACACCACAGTTTAATATGATTACAGTAAACTGCAAGTTGCACCACATGACACATTATATACAGTATATATAGATGAATCTCTTAGCAGTGGGTTTGAAGGCCTTTAACTGATTAAAGTACACATTTATATTCTTCTTCGTTACATAGAAAAGCCAGAGAGAAACTGTGTGAGCTGGTGGGGCAGGTTTTCACTCACTAAATAGGTAACCTGCTTGGTGGTAAGTCAGCATCGACCGATGCAAAGTATGATGATGCAGTTTGATAATAATGACACTGCCACATTTAAGGCTTACGTAGGTAAAGGTGAAAGCGTCAGATATAGTCGTGACTATGTTGTCTAGCAGTCATGATTGCTCTAGAAGTCATATTTGTATGTATTTCATACTATCCAGTTTTTTTGCAGTGGTTGTTGATGATGTCAGCATTTACATTGTCTTTCTCTCCTTCCTATACTGAACATGGAAAATAATTTAGATTATCAGCACAAATACAGTTCTCTGATGCTTTCCTAAGCTACTCTCCTTCTTTACTTTGTCCTTGTCTGGTGTAATAAACAGTGATACTGGCTTTGCCTGTATTAAATGGTATTCTGTCAGTCGTGCAGCAGAGAGAAAATGAATTTTGCCGAGCATACTGTAGATGTGCATAAACAGGATGACAAAGAAAGTGGAGAGCCTGTAAATGTCTAACAGAAGGTGCTGTACTGGGGTGATTTATGAAGTGTTGTCAATTGTTGTAGATAGCCCTGAAGATTTTAGGCATCCTTATGACCAGCCAACAATAAAAATCTGTTATGTGATTATTTTGGATACCTTTAAATAAGGGCTTAAGAGGTGCATGTTGAGATGCAAAATGTTTCTGTACTGTATGTATTAATGAACGTTGGAAGGAAAAAAGATGGAATGAATGAGTCCTGACCTTGGACTGTAATGTAAAAACATTAAGTCTATGTGAATGTTCAGGATATCCAGAAAGTCCAGTGCCTCACTTTGTAGATCAAAACATCCAAAATCTAAAAGACAAAGACAAGACAAATACAGGAACACATGACAGTTTAACAGTTGATTATAAATAGTCAAATAGACCATAAAGCAATGGAAGCTTCAGGGCAGGGCTGCCTTGTGATTGACAGGTCACTAATACAGTGTTGTCCATAGTTAATCTGTGTTTTTATCTTAAAACGTTAACCCTTTTACAGTAACACTTCAACACTAACGTTCAGGAACGTTAATCTTAATGTATTTCTCTTTGTCTTATTCATCATTCAGTAGCACTTAGCTCCACCCTCTCATATCGCATCTGGTTGCAACAAAACAAGATGCTGACAACCAAAATGCTGAACTTGAGGCTTCAAAATGGTAGTCCACCAGTGAATTGAATTCAGGTTGTAAATTAAAACATTATTCACATAATTAGGTGGGAGGAACTACACTGAAAATGTGCCAATTTTCCCTGACCACTGTGTCTCATTGTCAGGACTAGTTCTGCACAAATCCTATATATTCAGTAAAGTGTTCCTGTTTATGTATGTCTGTAACCTCTGCTCATGTGTTAATAGCTTCCATAGCTGATCGTAATGTCAGGACAGCTGTCTGTCAGGGCTTGGAGTATTTATGACAATGTACTCTAAAGGAATTTGACTTTAATGGTTCGATCTGAAGTACATCAGTGAATATTTTGCAGTTTAACAATCCCGAACATTAAAAAGCATCAATAGGTGCCAGGAGCACTGAAGATGTGAGAGCTTGACTCTATCTGTGAGCACTGTAAGCAGATCCATGGCTATATATGCAGCATTCGTTTTACCGCTCTGCTGCAGCTCGGCGGCGGCTCATCCTGCAGCCCGTGTCATCAAAGTACGGTCACCTGTTCCTGTCTGCCACACGCAGCCTGCGCTTTACTGATCTCATTTCCCATTGACCCGAATGAGACCCAGCTGCAGCATGATCTTGTTTGTAATGGAAAAGCAGTAAATGTAGCCATGAAACTGCAGATCAGTTGTAGTGAGACTGATGAGTGGAATAGACACTTAATTGACCGAATGTGAAAGAGAGAGCCAGGACGTACGAGTAAAAGCAGGAACTGCACCACTTTATATTTGGTTTCTAATGCACTGTACTGTATGTAATATAAATGTAATTGATCTCAGGTTACACTGTGAGATAACAGACTATATTCTCTTCACATACTGCAAGTGTGCAGCTATTTTACACAAATCACTTCCCACATGATGGTTTTACCCTCCGTGAACATGGCCGCTGATTGATGCACACAGGACATGAGCTGGCAACCTGCAGCCGTGAAGTGATGTATGGCAGCCGTTCTTTCAAGACCAGTGGACACTTTTGCAATACTGAGGACAATCTCTTAGTCTGTGTGCTGCCACATGTCAGATGGTGGGCCGCTTTGCATAAGGGGCCGGTAGCACGGGCCGCCGTAACTCAGTCTCAAAGTAATGCCTATTCAGCGCAAAACAGGAGTGTGTTGTCAGAATCCCAGGATAGATGTTGGGCATGAACAAGTGGTATCTATCCTGATGAAGAGAGAACACCCAGTGATTTATTTCAGGGGAAACAGGGGAAAAATGCTCAAGCTGGACGCTCTTGCCTTTTTCCCTTCACTTAGATTTTCTATTTGAATTAAATGAGGTGTGTATGTAGGCAGGCGGGTGGGGTGGGGGCAAGGGTGGGGAGAGATAGCATGCAGGAGAAAGGACATACTTCATCTTCCCATTTAAAGTGTTGTTTTCAGCAACTTTGAAATGAAGGAGAAAAAATGCTGATAGAATTGCACCAGAATGTATCGCAGTGGACTGCAAAGTACAAAAAAAACCTTAGGTCAGATGTTGGTGAGGCATCCTGCATGCTGGGCTTTTTCCCCCATTTCCTCTCTCCTCTTAAGGTCCCCAGCGAGTCACTTTTTGAACCTGCAGTGATTGATGGGAGGTGGCGCCCTTGGCAGGGCCAGGATAGGCTGGCCAAGGGTAAGATGCAGCTATCCAATTGTTTTCCCATAGATAAACAAGGAAAGAAATGTCATTTACAGCATCTGGAGATAGATGCTGTCGTCCTCGCTACCAGGAAGCATGCTCAGAAGCCCATCTCATTACTGAACTACAACAGCCAGCCGCATAAAACGGGATCCCACATAAAAGTGATGTGTGCATCATGTAGAGCTGGAGGGAAAAACAAGATGGGAGAGTGTAGATGTTGAGGTGGACCATATGAGAGGCATGTTTAAAAGATAAAACCTGAAATTCTTGGTTTACAAATATGCTTTAAGAGATCTTAATATAACTACTATGTGAACTACTGTAGCACTATCTATCTACAGTATCTACTATCCAATGAATTTACACCAAGGTAGAGATAAGGTCAACAACTCTCTTATGAATATGTTATGGATCAGCAAGAACATTTTGCAAAATAGTGTTCATGTCTAAAATACAGTACAGTATCATTGTATTTGTATTTTGTAATCGATCAAAGCCTCCTACAGTTTGTGGGATTTTTCAGTATCTTCTCATATGACTGCAGATTGCAACCAAGAGACTGACTGTGGTAATGTGAGCCGCCGAGTGCAAATTCATGGTAATGTCAAAACCATCCTTACCATAATAAGACTGCTCTAGGAGCAACACAAGTCAGGGGTTCTGTTGCCCACAAAACAGCAGTTTTACAAGTGTGGTGGGGAACTATGATGGCCTCGCTGGTAACATAAAAACACAAAAGGCTTTCTCTAGAGTCAGTGTTTAGTTTGTGGTGTACTGTAGAAACATGGCAGCGCAACATGGACGACCCGCTCCCTATCTAGATATTTCAGCTGAAAGAAAGAAATTCTTTGTCGATTTTGTCGATTAATCGATAAGATTAGCAGATCTGTATTCTGATCGGCAGGTAACCTTAGCAACAGCAGTAAGGGTCGTCATGGTATAACCATGACAATGCACTCTGAGAGCTCTCTGATATGGACACTATGGAAAAAGTAGGAGGCAGAGCGACAGCGGTTTTACAGTAGTTTCCCAACTTTACTACTTCAGTTAATAAATTGAGACAGTGATGGCTGTCACATTGATTGTGCATATCCTTGTTTGATTCCCAGTAACTACCCTGCAACAGCAGCAGTGTTACAATCCTGCACATTACCTTGTTCATTGTTCATTGTACACATTTTCAAAAGACAATCCATAATTCAAGATATATTTTTTTGTTGTTTTTGCTGGGCAGGTACATTGATGTTGCAGGTAATAAACAGTTTGCTATTGTAACTTCCAATACATATTCACATTTACATTACACTTAAACATGTGTAACATTTTCTGCTACTGTGGTTTATAATCATCATGGCCTATAGATGATCTCCATATATATTTGGTTCACAGTGTAACTGATGTCATGCATATATTTATCTATAAAGTCAAACGTCTACAGGACGACCATCCCACCTGCAAAGTGCTCATTTAGTTTATAATTTATACGTTTGGCCTCCATTAGAAGCATCTGGAATAGATCTGTCCACTTTGCCTGGAGGGTCACATGTCTCCACAGTTCAAATATAGACGTATGTTTTATCCGACCGATGAGCTAAACTGTCTTCCTCCAGTCGCACCCCTTCTGTATTTCTCTGCGCCTCCTTCCTTCTTTGAACACTCACTGTCACTTTGCCTTTTGATTCCACTTTTTTCATTTGTTCTATGAGAGTTTATTTTGTTTTCCTGACTTAACATTTATGCGGTTTGTTTTTGATATACTATTTTTTCCTCGTTTTTGAGTCTGTCATTTAGAGTCTGTTATCCAGCTCTGTTGACTTTTGTTTGTCACATTGTTTTTTCTTTGTTTTGTTTGAGGTGACATGTGTTTTTTTTTTTTTCACCGTTTCTTTTTTTTGTCTCATCTGCACAATGTGACCTTGTCTGTTCCTTTGGTGGATCATCATTTCATGTGCAAATAAATGAACTCTTAGCTCTAGATGGCAGTGCAGGAGAAGCAAAGTCATATTCGTATAAAAGTGCTCGTATGTCCAGTATGAGACACATGCTTTTTCACTTCCAACATTCTCATAAAGCTCTTATATCCTACAGAAAGTGACAAAGTAATATTTATTTTGTGACTTTTGGGCGTTTGTAATGTATTTTTATTTATTTGTGCGTTTTTCTTTACTGCAGGACTCTTTTTTCGATATGATGGAATGTGCAGGCCATATTGTCAAAGCAACAGTCACAATCCAGTGTCTATCGTCATGGCATTAGCTTGAGAGATTACAGGAAACAAGGGGAAATATATGGGGGATGACATGAAAAGGTTCCCGGCCAGGTGCGAGCCAAGGACGTTGAGATTCATCGTTGGCACCTTAACCCCTAAGCTTCCAGGACTCCTCAATATGTCACATTTTATGGTCCATGCTTGTCCTCTTAAAACATTCTTTGGTCGCTGTAATCGTCATAACAGCTTGAACAAGTGAGTAAAAAGAATCAGACGTAATAAAAACGTATTTGGCAAAATGGCAGCCGACAACATGATCTCCCTGTTCGCTCGCATGCACACCAGACTTAGTGTAATGGCCACAAATTAATGATATTAATAAAGAATTAATTCACGAATCCTGCTCTCTTGAGACACATTAGCTGTGATCGTTGAGGAGGATCTACACATAATTACCACAGGTTAATGTAATTATGCAGGCAGCTTCGGCAGGACTTACCATTACACGGCGTGCCACTGAACTAACTGGGATTTACTGCACATGCAGGGTTACTCAGGAGATTAGCCTTGAAGGAGACAGAGACTAATAGCTAAAAATCTTTACCTCTCCCACTTGGTCATACTCCCAAAATGTTTACTTCAAAGTCATAAAGGGACATGGAAACAATGGCATTGATTAGAACTGCCAACGTGCGACTTGCTGAATAAATTAGATGTGTGAGTAAATAAATTATAAGTTGGACCATAAATGCATTGTGCATTTCGTTAGCCAATAAGTTTCCTAATGGCTTCAGGATAAATCCTGCAATGAGCACACTTTGTCCTCAAATAACCACCCCGGTCAGCTTGCTTTATTTATTTATTTACAAAGAAATTAACCTTCAAGAGTCTTCATTAAATTTTCACTTGAGTTTTAGTTTAAAACATAATCCTGACTCACACCATCTCGTACTGTACACAGCATCCTCTATTTGTGCGGTACATGGCCATCAAATTCAACTCTGCTCATCTTTCAACAGTAAGAAAGATCATTTTGAGGTATTATAATATGTCCCATTGATTTCCCTCTGTTCAAATCATTTCTCTGTCTCCAGTGAAGACATCTCACTGTCTGACCTGAGCTCAAAGGAGCGTGGGATTGCATTTATGATTTACCTTCATGTTTAGATGTTTCTTATTTCATTACTTTATAATTTCAAACAATATTTCATTTACCTGACAAAATTAAAATTAATCTAAACTTTATGCTGTACTCTAATTCATTCTTTGTCCCTTTGGAGTATTTTAATAATGTTGCTCATGGGATTGTAATTTATGAGTTGGAAAGTCAGCTAGTAATATGTGCAGTGTTTCATAATTCACTGACAAAATCTGTGTATGTGAGTAGGAAGCTTTGTTCGAACGCAGCTTCTTAGTGTGGAATCTAAGTAGGCTTCATATATCAGCTTGGAGGTTTTGTGACAGCATAGGACGATAAGATGAGGCCACCTTTACTTATCCCCCTGTCTCTGTGGCTTCCTGTGATGTACTGCCTCTGCTCTCCTGCTTTACCTCATCATTTTCTTTTTGCTTCTCTTCTGTCCTTTTTCACCCATTGTGCCGGAGCCCTTTTAATGATTTCCCTTTATTCACCTGCTATCGCTAATCTTACCTCGCTGTTTCTTACATATAGCTGTGTTAGAGTTAGACATGTTACGGTTTTGTTATTATCCTCATATAACTGAGCAGAAGCTGCAATGATGCTCTGTAACTTGTTTTATATTGGATTTGATCCCATTGAGATTGAGATCCCATTATTTAAGGGAAAGCCTATTATATGTAAAAAGATACAAGACCATAATAAACAATAGGAAACAGCAATACTATTTGTGAGAAAACTGGGACCAACCAAGCATAGGGACAGTAATGACATCACTGGCATAAATACAAATAAAAAGTGACATCATTTTGAAGCAAACTTAAAGTGTCCAGGTTAAATTACTTAAATTGGGATTATACAACATGATTAATTAGGCCTCGAGAAAAACATTAAGCAGAGCTGCAGAATGAATTGCTGTGTCAAGTCAGTAGGTCTCCTTCTGGTCTGTTGGCCAATAAAACTGAACAGCGTGGCTTAGATCAGATCACACAGGGGATGATATGCTGAAATTATTAATAAGAGTGTTATTCCTTTTATTTCTGGGCTGAAATGAGGGTTTGGTTTGGCCGCTGTCACCACAACCAAAATATCTCAGCCTGTTCATCACATATATCACATATATATATATATATATATATATATATATATATATTATATTTTATAAAAATATGTTTTACATATATTTTTAAGTACATATATATATATATATATATATATATATATATATATATATATATAATGGTCATTTTCATTTTGTTAAAATATGTTTACATGCTTTCTTTGTTTAAAAAAGCATTCATTTTTCTTATGCTGTCTGTCTGAATATACCTGTATTCACCTTCTGCTCTGTTATAACGCCTGTCTCTTTAAGTCACCCCCCAAGATGAGCAGTCTGATCTGATTGGTTATCGTCTCCCGCATCAGTGCTGTCTCTATCTTCTTCACAGCGTCACGGCAGCCGAGGACTTGCTGTGTGTGTCAGCTACACTGAGTTTAGCTGCACTTCTACTGATTGTACTGTTGTGACATCACAAATTCTGACGGCTCGCTTAAATGCCTGTGTGGGCTGTGTATTTTTTTTCTGTGGAATGAGTGTATTGATATTTATATTTATATTTATATAGCACCTAGACCTTCGTTATAGCCAAATTATCCATATTAAAAACACAAATATTATTAGCCTTCTTCGTAAGGCTTTATATTAGTTTTTTTAAAGGCCTTATTATCCATGTAGGGTACAGCTTTGCTTTTGTGACAAACAATGAGTGTTTTTGTAGACAAATGACATGTACAGGTAATATTCTACTTTCCTAGTGTTTAAACTTTCATGCTGCCGCACAGCAAGCCAGCATTTTATTTTGAAATGGTTACCAGGGAGCACTGTGGAGGACTTTTAAATGTTTTTGAATATTTATTAAGACCACATGGCAGCTCAGCGGTTAGCGCTGTCGCTTCACAGCGAGAAGGTCGCGGGTTCCAATCTGCCAATCTGTTCTAGACTGTGATCTTTCCATGTGCAGTTTACATGCTCGCTCACACGTCGAGTAGGTTTCCTCCGGCTGCTCCAGCTTCCTCCCACAGTCCAAAGACATGCAGGTTAGGTCAACTGGAAAGCCTGAGTAGCCCGAAGGTGTGAATGTGTTTGTCAGTCTGTATGTGTGTTTGCCTTGTGATAGACTGGTGACCTGCTCAGGTCTATACTCTCCTTTAACAGGGCATGCTCAGATATAGTCTCTAGCTCCTCACAACCTTGAGGAAGACCATGTAAAAAATGGAGAAATATGTACTGAATTATAAAATAAATTAAATCCAATATGAAATTATTGATTTTCATGTATAAATATAGAGTTTATATACCGACTTATTTCAGAAAATGCATTGAAAATGATTGTCTTGTTTTAGAGGTGAAGCTGATGTCAAATTTTTATTCAGTTAACGTCTCAGGATATTTAAGGTCTTGAGGGTGCAACATGAATAAATTCAGCCAGTGCAGACAGCTATAGTAGCTCCCTGTGGTGACCTATATAGCTTCATTCATAAAGACACTCTGCATTCACAACCTTGTGGACCAGCGTGTCAAAAGTGTAGAACTACCTCCCTCTCAATGTACTCCGCATGTATCCACTAATGACAAAACAACAGACAAAACAGCTTCTTCAGGTTTAGGCAACAAAACCGCAACTTCTTTAGGTCTATAATGCTGTCTATAATGACTAAATAATGCTTTTCAGTCATTGTTAACCTACTAGTAGGGGTAGCAGGTCCCTCCTGACCCATATATATGAGGCATATAACCACTGATAACGACAAATATAATCACAGTCTGACCCGCCATTTGGCTGAACCGATTTACATTCACACAGAACACAATACGAATATTTTGGGCTTCTAAACTTTTACATAAATTCATCACAGCCATGTGTAGATGTGTTTTCCTGAGTGATCTTGTTCACGGAAATCATTTACCAAAAGTACAGTCGTAGTGTTGAATTCAGTTGACCTGCTTAAACACTTAAATAACTGAAATTTAAGGCATAATTGTTACTTTTCAGATCATCTGTATTTGGTCAGAGTCAGTGCCTATGAAACACACCCTTTGGTTTTGTAAGCCTGCTCTGTATTCTCTGCTATTCTATTGGTTGTTCTCTGCCACGATGGGAATTACTGAAGAGGCCGCTGAATGAAACGCAGGGGAAGAGTTTGGTTGGGATGTAACATGTTGTTCTATTTGTTATTTTCTTGAGGAAAAGGCTTCATGAGGCCAGTAGCCATTTAAAATAAAAGCAAACACAGACTCGACTGGATAAATCATCATGCGCTTCTCTTGCAACACTGTAGGGAAAATGCTGCACAGTTGCTATGGAGCCCTCTGTTGCTAGGCAATGGGTTGATTATCAGAGGTTTTTTATATAAGAGGCAGAGTGGTGTTTTCTTTTCTGTCCACCAAATTTGCTTTTAGAACTGACAGGATTTTTTTTTTTTGTACATCTGACAGGATCTGTGGAATAACATGGCAACAATACCCACAATTCAAATGCAATTTATCCAGTTAGATATGTTCATGCTTTCTATGTGGTATACTGAATATTCAAACGCTCAATATTAACATAATGTTTACATCATGAAAGGTTTCACTGGTAAACATTGATGTTGGGGGAAAGACATGTTTCTCCTTCCTATGTATACCACAGGAAACCATATCTGTGACTGTCTCGTCTCATTAAACAGCCTCTTTAATCAGATTTCATCACGTACTGATGCTGTATTGGCTGCAACGAGATGTCTTCTTGTCTGCTGAAAACTCATTTTTCAAGGCACAAGTGCAGAATCAACCCAGATATGCCAAAAGATTTAACTCAGCCCCTAATCTCAGCACCTGTTTGCTGGTAATTTATGCTGCTCCATTTGTTAAACTCTCCCGTTTCTAAGCAGTAAGCACAGAGAGGGAATATCATAATGATGCCCTCTTGTGGTTGTATTTAGACATCAGCTTGATTAA
Source organism: Synanceia verrucosa (assembly GCA_029721515.1). Classification (NCBI taxonomy): domain Eukaryota; kingdom Metazoa; phylum Chordata; class Actinopteri; order Perciformes; family Synanceiidae; genus Synanceia; species Synanceia verrucosa. Next base: position 8,002,489 of record CM056565.1, read on the forward strand.
GCGTTTTATAAGTGGAGAAAGTAATCTGTCTTTTGTTTTTAGAAACATCATGAGATTAAAGGGTGTGCTGTAAATGACAGAATGTATTAACATTTAAAGTCCAATAAAATACTAATGTTTAGCTTTTTTAGGACTGTAAAATTCCAGGTTTGCTAAATACAAAACACAAGTGATGAATACTCAGACTCTCTGTGTTTTCATCAGTCTCTGCCTCGATCATTTTTTTTCACTTTTTGTCCATGTGGTCTTGACATTAGTCTGATGAGTTCTTGGAATAAAACCACTTCATCCTGAGACATATCTTATATTGATAATGAGACTGAAACTAACTGTTAACCCTAACGACTACCAGAATATGCAAAGACATGGTGTGCCCTGTACTGTACTTCCTCACCAAGCTACATTCAAAAATCTTACAATTTAATGACTTTGTTTTGCTTATCAATACATTAATATGCAGGTGAACCATAATAGAGCATTTAATTGCAGTGCAGTGCATATTTATTTGTTTGTTTATTGACAACATTCTAGCACATTTTTTAACCAATATCAGATTTTGTCAGAGATAGAAGATGAAGCCGTTCATGTGTACATATTTGATCTCTGAGGAGCAGCTTTGGCTGACATTGACAATCCATAATGGAAGCACTTGGTGATTTTTGTTAATTTGTCAAGCACCCAGCTGGTAACTCCCTGACAGACGAAGGAGAACCACATTAACTACGAGCTATGACAACCCATTACAGCCTCCTTGTAGCTCAGGGTATGGCTGCCATTGTCTATACGATGTGGGCTGGTTGCACTAAATGGAGTGAAGCACGCTGTAATCGCAAGTCATTGCACGTGCAATAAGAACGCCGTTCTTGCTTTTGGCGTGCCATTTGTAAGCCATGTAGTCTGTATTGACTACAGTGTGAACACATCCGTGTAAATATGCTACGCTCAGGGCTAGTTTGTGTCCAAATATGTTGTTGACTTCTAGCTATCGTTCAGTCATGTTTTTCCTAAATCTTTTTGGGGCCATGCTGCTATTTATATGCCTTCCCATGTGATTAGGTTGATACAGTGACAAAGACTGGCCATTTAAAATTGTGCACAACCCAGAGTGATTTGTGTGAGAGCACAATGGGATTTAGAGATGTTAAGGTCCAACTACTGAGGAAGGTGTTGACCACTCTCTGATAGTGCACTTATATTGTCTTGATACAAACTGCCATTTCCATGGAAATCATTAAATAGGACAGCCTCACCGCCCACTACATCAGTTTAGCTCGTCTGCCCTGAGGCTGGATGAGACTGTTAGACTTGGAGCTGAATGTGGCGACACATTGTTGGAGTTGAGAGGACAGCATGCATACATAATATGCAAAGGAGGGGACAGCTAGGCTAAATAAAAAAAAAAAATGCTGTCAACAAGGAGTGAAAACACAATAAACCCAGTGAGATGCATGACTGGCTGGTTTCTGAACCATCTGGGGAATCTTCTAGACACAGCAGCTCTCGTCATCACAGAGGTCCCCGACCTTGCTGATAATTCCCTCAGCCGTGATCCAGGTCAATCATCCGGTGCAGAAAAAACAATTTAGACGTTGTGAGGATGATGTGCTAATTGTAAACTGTTACCATGGGGCTCATCAGGCATGCAGCGGCATTCAGTAAGCACGTAATGTAAACGTTACAGCATTTAAGTTTCAAAATGCAGTTGTGTTTATTATTAAGGAGGCATTTCCCATTAAATATAAGAGGAATTAGGCCCATGATGGCCCAGACGGCTAAGCAGTCGTTATTTCCCTGCTTAAAGTTCTTACACGATTCCATCAAGCATCATTACTTCTGTGAACTGTGAACATCATTTTATTATGCCGTAAAAATACCATTTGTTTTTGCTATGTTGTTTAATTGATCACTTATTGTTCTGCTGGGTGTTTCTTTTGGGACAAAGTATTGTCAAAGTCATTAGCACAAAATTTATACTCTAATTGTATGGACTTCTGATGAGGTAATGATACTGTCACCAAATCACAGCGATTGATCATTCATAATGGTTTTGTAAAAAATAATAATTTCTGTTTGTTAAATGTCTTCTAAGTAAATAGTCAAATGCAGATGTCCTGCAATAGTACTGGCACTAAACACAAGCTGGAAAATTGCCCTCCTTGAAGAAAACCATATGGCAGTTTCTCAATAATTTTGCACTTAGTGATCAATACCTCACTGGCACAAAAACAACAGTGTGAACGTGGTGGTTGCTTTTCACATGTTGTCCCTACATCCATTTTTCCTGATCACTCAGCTCTATAGGAATTAAATGCACTTCACGACTCAACGCTGTTGCACACAGAGTTGATTGTCACGTTTTATTAAATTGTAGCTCATTCTGTCATAGAACTAAATGCATTAGAGCAGGAATACCTTTTTTTTTGATCAGTGATTTTTGATTGACACCAGTCCTATACAGAATATGGATGGTTGACTAAATGGATGGTTAGTTATCACAGTAATACTCACTAAACAAAATAAGAAATTGTCATCACATAAATGACTCCTACTGTTAATCTGAGTAGTATCTGAGAAGGACAGCAGCAGTCTTCTGGGAGCCAGCAGGGTTCTTAACTTTTACTAATTAATCCAGCAAGATATAAAATTCATTTTCATTCATTCATTCATTTGTGAGCTTTGGTAGCCTGATTTCTTTTTAACCATCAGACAGAGCCAGGTTAGCTGTTCCACTCTATTCCCAGGCTATGCTAAGCTAAGCTGTAGCAGTATATTTACTCAACAGAGGCGAAAATAGTTGTGCATCAAACTTTACCAAAATGGCAAACTTTTGTTTCAGTGTAAATCACTGCAAAATGTGCTTGTACTTTTTATCAACTATTAAACTATACATAGATCTGTATAGGTGTCAGTGTGAGTTCATGAACTGATGGGAAGACAATAAGAAGGCAATGTTGGACTAAAGTTAAATGTCTTGATTGCTGTAAAGCAGTGTTTTCCACCAACACCTGTCACCGTTCTTTGCAGTCACTTTGTGCTCATGGTGAGCATGCACATGCTGGTAGAACATGAAATCATTACTCTGCTACGCCTCAAATGGACAAAAAAAAAAAGAAACACAAAAAAAACACAGGGAACCTTTGATTTAGTAAATTTCAGTAAATCTGTTCCATCCTCTGAGTGCTGTCTCTGTGCCCAGACCTGCAGGGGAGTCCCACGCTGAGTTCAGTCAAGAGGCAAAACTGGTGGACAATCGGAGATCAGCGCTCATTTCTTTGTCTATGTTGTTTTAATGTACTCACATCTATGTCCAGCCCGTCATCAGGCGTCTGCTGAAAGCTGCTCCTATGGTGATATTGGCCCGACGTTAGTGATAAAATCAGGAGCTGGTTGACACATTCAGTGGATTCTTGGAAAAGTAGCACTGATATGATAATTGCTCAGAGACAATATGGTCTGCCTGGGGACAGCATGTTCTCCTGCACTCACTCACTTCTTCCTTTTATATAAAATCCAGACAAAAGGAATAAAAGATGACTCTAGTTCACACTTTGTTCATCTGTTATTAGTGTCATTAAAAAATATCCCAACTGTTACACAGAGAAAAGTGAGCATTTTTCTAGACAATTAGAAATGATGGTCGACAATGAATGGAGATATTTTAAGATGTAAAGTGTTGTTCTCCCAACTTGACGTGAAGTGCGAGCACAGGTAGCGGTTTTATTTTGAGAAAGAGTGAGTGCCTTGGTTTCACTCAAGCTGGGTTAAAATATGCAGAGAGAGAGACAGAGAGTTTGGTTCTTTCTGTTTTCATCTAGCGAACGAATGTACTTTGACATCTCTGGGGAAAACTGTTACTGGTTGTCTTCACAAAGTGCGATGGAAAATGGCCCTACTTCTTCCCCTTTTTTGTTGAAAGAGATGGGTCAGGGAATATGACAAAGCTTCAGGGCATTTAGCGTGGTGGGAGGAGTGAGGGCGAATAGGATTACAGAATGTAAGCGAGAGGATGGATGGGCCTTTTCGGTCAAGTGGTTCTGCTGGTTAATATTTTAGTATTGGTATTTGAAGAGAAGCATCATAATTAGCCAATATCAGGAGGAGGAAGGACCCACAAATAAGAAAACTTAAAGTCATATTTCATCATTTTCTTTGTCTCAGTTTTAATTCAAAGTTGTGTTTTTCTCTGTGTGATGTCATAGACGAGTACAGTCACGACTGCCTCCCCTCAGGCTTTGGGGGAGTATTTCCTGACCCTAATACTTCAGAATAAGGAGAGCGCGACAGTACAGGATGCTATATAGTTTCCTGTGCAGCACTGCTTACAAATAAACACCCATTTGTAATCATATTTCACTAATGTAGATGTTTATCAAATTTGATCAAATGGTCCGGTTGAGATGAATAATAACATAATATATGATCCATTTACTCAAATTGAATTAGCTGTTATTGCTGGCAAGGAAAAAAAAACTCCTGCACACATTATTCCATCAAAACGCAATGTTTTTCTGCAGGGAGACCAAACTTCTGAACGTCTGATTGACTGAAGCCGCTGGAGAATGCTAATACTGCTCCACCCGTATGGCACGGACTTGTTAACGTTTGCATAAAATGCCCAGCGCGCAGCTGCCACATGGTTTGTCAGGCAATTAACAGTGTTATGTGCCCAGGTGGTGTTTTAGCACATGTATGCCAATCCACCTAGATTTCCAACCTGCACCACAATAGCTACTTACAGTTCAAACGATTTAAATGTACCCAATAAAGTGTTAATGTGCATCCACTGGATTTTTGCCTTGTAGGTTTTGACCAGGATCATATCCTGGCGGTGGACATCGATATAATGTACAGTTTATAGTATAAAGATAACTAAATCACCTGTTTATTTTTTTTTCAATGTTGGTCCCTGCTTCATGGTTTTTTGGGTTCTTTGTGTCAAGTGCTTGAACCCATATACTTTCATACATATTATTTCCACACAGTATAATGTGCAAAGCCAGTGTGTCTGTGCTGTTATTCTGTGACTAACACTATAGTTAGTGACTGACAGCTTTGATTGGACTGTATTTTTAGCCACATCCAGTGACAAAAGAAGTTTAGTCATGTGGCCTTTTCATGCACTTTTTTTTATCGAGGGCTTTGTTAGCGATTTTTGTACATTGTCAAAAAAAATTTACGGGATTTGAACTGTGCACGTCTGCAACCCATACACATCACCATGACACATGCTGTGTACAGTAACTGTCAAGATCTGCTTCTCCTGTTCTTTTTACATTTCAAAGTGTTGTATTTGGAGAGGATTCAGAAGAAAGAGAAAGCAGTGGATCTGCTGGTCAAACAGAGACTACACACACAAGATGTTGATTAAAAAAATAACCCAACTATCTACTTGTGTAGAGTATAGAGATGAATTACTCCATTCTCTGTGAGTCACCATGGCCCATAAGTGTCTGTACCTTCTCCTGGTGTTTTAACATTAAATGTGCAAAATATATCACATTATTAAAAAAAAATAATCACTCAGCTCTTGGCTGTCATATTGTGCAGATGAGATTGTGTGAGGGATGAGACTTTGCAAAGTTTCAAAGAAAACAAGTCATCTAAACAGATGTGCAAGGACATATCTAACAAAAAACAAACAGCTGACGACCAGTCGCTTCTGACCAGGGCGGCATGAAAAGTGTTCAGTTCTCTTCATTAGCATCGTCTGTTTTGTTCTCGGAGTCAGAGAAACAGGATGTAGACAAGAAGAGTGGCAGAGAGAAAAGATAAATATCCATAAACAGTAATGTTTAAATCCTATTTGAGTAAAAGTAGGTGCTGATTGTGATGATAAACGCAAAAAGTACGTACTGAAGCACAGCTGTTTTCTGTGTGGTTTATGATCCTTATGCTAATGCCATTTCCACTATAATGCCATGAAACTTTATCTGAATATACTGATTCAGCACTGCCTCATAAACCAATCACTGAAATGTTTCTGCTGTTTCTGTTCTCTGCGTCAGCACTTCATATTTTGTGGCCTGATCATTCTTACAGAGGCGACGTTAAGGATGACACGGTTTGAAGAGGAAAGGACGGGGGCTGGCTGTGTGTTTGGGTGTTAAGGATAATATTGTAGGACCACAAATGCATAGAAGGAGAAAACATTTGTAACGATAAAACACTGAGAATCAGTGTCGACAAATCTGTTCACTCGCAAAATCCACTGCCTGGGGTAACAGCTTCTCATGTGGTGGGTGCTGGTTTCCTTTAGTCTGCTGCATGCTGGCAAAAAGCTATCAAGTAGAGAAAAGATAAAAGGAAGAAAAACAAGTAACTTTGAATAGACTCCAGCCCTCTCTGCAGTTCTGCGTCTCGCTTCTTCAGCATTGCTGTCTGTGTTGACCAATCAGGTGTGGTTGTGGAGTAATCTCTCTGAACTGATATCTGCATGTGAATGCAGAATCTGGCCGATAAGATTTTGATATTGAAAGAGTTCTTAGTTCTCTGTTTGTTGCAGGATATGATTACATGATTACAAGAGGTGGACCTGCAATCCTATAAGAAGTGGATGTAGTCACCATTTTTTTTTTTTTTGCACCCAGATGTGACACAGAGTAGAGATTTTTAGGTGACCAAAATGTTTCAATGTTTAAGAGGAAACCACTTCAGTGACCTGTCACAAAGCAGCCACACCTGTTTACAGTCTATTTGACCCTAAATGGGACCAGAATGTATTGAAGAAGACTTGAAACTAGTGATTGAGACCATAAACTCATTAAATGTTGTCTTTTTAAATAACTCCAACCCCTTTCATCTCAGGCCTCTATCCATCCATCCATCCATCCATTATCTACCTCTTATCCTCTCATAGGGTCATGGGGGGCTGGAGTCTATCCCAGCTGTCTTAGGGTGAAAGGCAGGGTACACCCTGGATAAGTCTCCAGTTCATCACAGGACACATAGAGACAGACAACCACTCACACTCACATTCACACCTACGGACAATTTAAATTAGCCAATTAACCCAATCCCCATGCATGTTTTTGGATGGTGGGAGGAAGCCGGAGTACCCGGAGAGAACCCACGCAGACACAAGGAGAACATGCAAACTCCATACAGAATCGAACCCGGTACCTTCTTGCTGTGAGGCGACAGTGCTAACCACTACACCACAGTGCCGCCCCTCAGGCCCCTAATTGAACTGTAAACAATGACGGAAATATTGTTGACATATTGCTGTTACAATGATTGCCAAAGGGATCTGAGATTGGTTGTAGTGTGAGGCAAATATCCCCAAATTGTTTGGATAAAACTTAATCTAAAAAGAGCTGACAGCAACAAAAATAATTAACTCTAGGTTTGTGTCTTATAATGAGAGCTCAAGGCTCAAAATGGTGGTTTATAATAGTCATTCATTGTAAGGACACGGATGTGAAGTCTGTTATTGAATATTTCAAAATACTGTAAGTCCTTGAAATTAAGACAATGTTGTACATGATCATATCCATATTATCACACACAACACAGCCGCACAGTATGTGTCAGAAGCAGCGTGCTCTTGGTTACAGTGACTGTGAGTACATGGGCCCTGTGAATGGATTATCCTTGTAAACCTTAAGTCGTGTGAATATTGAAGTGGGCTGAGTGTTATCTGTACATGTAAGGAAGTCGGTGTGTGTAGCTGTTTACATGTCTGCAGCATGTACTGTAATCATGTAAATGAGCCACAATCTGCTCTTCCCATTCCTCGCTAGCCAGAAATTAGGATGGATGAGTGCATTTTCACAAGCATAAGCTGAGAGTAACCACTCTTTACTTTGTGGTTTACGTACACTCTCCTGAGCAGCAAAAACACATTTGAATTTTTCATCAGTGTAGTTCAACATGTGCAAACAATGCATAATGCAAGTCCTCTATCTGATGTCTGTCTTTTAACGATGAATATTGAAATCAGATCTGTGGATGAAATCCATTCTTTTGATGTGACGCTTTCAGTGACTTCAGTTTTTCCTGCGTTCCCTCAGGTCCTCCAGTCATCGTAGGAATGAGCATCAACATCGCGAGCATCGACTCCATCTCAGAAGTAAACATGGTAAGCTACAAACTTCTTTGTCTTGTGATCCCTCACTGGCTTCCCACAGACAGTTATAATTGTTGACCTGAATCACCAAGGGTCATGTATTGTTGTTGTTGCTGTAGTGTAATCCTCCCACTACTCTGCAGGCAGCATCTATTGTTTATCTTTGATCAGTCAGGATGCAGAATGAGTTGTGAGGAAGGCAATATGGCCGCTGTCTGAGTAACGTCATTCAGTCTCTTATCGCTCAGCGTGTCTCCTCCTCTGTGGTGAGGCAGCTTTTCTTTTTTAATTGTGTTGATTTTCTCTTACTCTGTCTTTCTTTCTTTTGTTTATTTGTCTCGCCGCTTTGTTGCCTCCGCTAAGGAAGCTATGTTTCATCATTACTTCAGTCTGTTTATTTGTCAGCAGGATTACAGAAATAAACTCGCAGCCCGGTTTTCATGAACTTTGCTGAAAGGGTGTAGCATGGGCCAAGGAAGGACCCATTACATTTTTAGAGAGGATCTGAGTCACGGGGCAGATACACGCATTATATTCCACTTTCATTAACATTTTGAGAGATCTGTGCTCTCTAAGTGCCCTTCTAGTTTTTAATGTTTCATGTTCATGATCTGCTTTAGATAGCTTCCCTCTTGTATGTCTATAAATAATGACATCAGAGTGGGACCACAGGAAGGCTTTTGATTAATGACAAATCAGATCAGTATTTTAAACGCTGGCATGAATTTTGCTCTCACGGATTAAACTAAAAGCACACAAAATGTCAGTCTGTGCCGTTCTTATGACAGACAAGTGTCAAAAAATGTTTGTCTGTCCTCAAATCTGCATTTGAAATTGCAAATTTTTAATGACAGATATGATCAAGAGTCGTGTGTTCATTCATTTAATCATGAGTGATACTTTTCAATCATTAATGACATAACAGAGTGTATGGTGAGTACTAGCTGTATAAAAATACATGATGCTCAAACACATGAAGCATGGCTAAATGTGGCTAAAATAGCTAAATAGCATGCCTATTGCATCTTTCATGGGGAGACTGTAGACTGCAGACCAGCCTGGCAGACATTATATATCGCTACTGAAGTACTTTCCCAGTTAGATACAGTATACAGTATAGCACAGGAGTACTAGGGCTGGGGAAAAATATGGCAATATATGTACTTTTTCTTCCGACACAATATTGATTTTTAATTTCTTAATATTGATTTAAAAAAAGTTAAGTTTTGGGCCGATACATCCAGAACAACTTCCGCACCTCCACTTTGCAAGGTGTCACGCTGGGTTCTGTATATATGTTTGCATACAGTATATATGTGTATATATATATATTTACTTGGCTGTCATGTATGTTAAATTGATTGACAGTGTTTTGTAATTCCTGTGAAATGGATTCAGTGCAGTCAATAAATTCAGAATTTCTTCAGTGACGCAGATATCATGATGCATCGTGGATGAAATTTCTTGCAATATGTTGATTATCGCAGATTCGCTGTATCATGATATTATAGAGGGCAAAATATTGTCATAGCTTCGTATAGGGAGGTACCTGGTGATACCCAGCCCGAAGGAGTACTAGTACAGCTGTATTTATTTGTTTGCTGACCATGTCCTATTTTACAGATTCTGATCTGTCAGTTTTATAAACCATCCATGAACAGTGTGGAAACTGTGTGTTTCAGGAAACAATTTAACATAAAAGCATAACATTCACTTGCTTATTCCTTCTCCCCAGGACTACACCATCACAATGTATTTCCAGCAGAGCTGGCGGGATAAGCGTTTGGCCTATGGTGAGCTGAAGCTAAACCTGACTCTGGACAACCGTGTAGCAGACCAGCTCTGGCTCCCTGACACCTACTTCCTTAATGACAAGAAGTCCTTTCTTCACGGTGTGACGGTAAAAAACCGAATGATCCGGCTGCACCCAGATGGCACTGTCTTATATGGGCTGAGGTAAGAACACCGCTTTCCTCTGGAAGTTTACGTCAGCATTTCTCATTTTAATATAGGGATAATCATTTTTTGTTTGTTTTCCATCTACAATGAAAGCCAACACCGCTGAATTCAAAGCACTGAGGGGTTTTGCTGCTATTGCCTCACTGGTCTGATATGACCACATGATAGCAAATGTTAGCTGAGGACAAAACATATCAGGTGAAATTAATAATAGTAATAATAATGACATATTTTATACAAAGGCACCTTTAACTGCCCGTAATGTGAGTGTGACAGAATCTAAATGTCCCCAGCGATTGAAGCTTAGTCCAGGGTGTTTCTCTGCCTTTTGCCTGTGCATGGAGTTCCCCAGAGAAGGACAGTGGTACTGTAGAGAGAAGAGATGGATGGGTTTTTCATGTCTTTTTTAAATTTTACTTTTGGAAAGATTTAATAATGCAAGAAGATAATGCCTCAGATGAAAATATGGATATACATGGAAAATATTTAATTCATGGGGATAGACTTTACCCCTTCCTGACCCTAAACAGCATTTGCACATACAGAGAGCACATTTAGAGATCCAGAGCAAGAGAAAGGCTTCATTAAATATTAGACCAAAGAACTGACTGTAATTGACAGAATGGAAGGGGGAGTGACATTTGCCAACAGCAGACTGCTGAACACCCAGACATACTCATGATAACTTTTAATTAGTCAACTGCTGCCTTTATTATGAGGCAGTAATACAGCAAGTGGAAATGCTGATAGTCTCACATGTGGAGCCAGAAAAACAAGCTCACCGCTGCTAGTATTCTGGTCCAGTGGCAGGATGAGTTATGATATATTTATTTTTGGCCAGAAAAACAGCCTTTAAAGTTGTATTTATAAAGTTAATAGTTCACCAAGTTCTGACTGTTACTTGGGACAAAAAACAACAACATTTTGGAAGGAGAGGGGTATATTAAAACCAAGACTTATTGTCCCAGAAAGGCTAAAAAAAGGTTCCAACTACTCACCACCTCCATGTCCCAGATCACTGTGACAATTTAGACAATTCAGTCAACAATGAATGTGCACAGAGGGACCCATCCAGAATCCCGCGGGGACGGCTAAAAGTACGACAGCGTCCTGAGGTTTGCTGAGGCTCACAATGGATCGCTGCTTTTCTTAACACGAGTCATTAAAACAAAGTAGTTTGATGGAAGTGAGGAAGTTGGGAACATGTTTTTGTTTCATGAATAAAAGAAAATGGCAGTGACAAGACGTAGATCATACAAAGTAATGAATTATTAATGCAATAATCAGTATTTAGAATTACTGAAATGGTGCTGACACAAAAGGAGATTTGATGGCAACATTTTTTTCTTCTCTTTTTGCTTTTATGTGATTCTTGACAATGTATCAACTGTGTAGAAATGCAATCTCACTGTTGCTAAAGATGCTGCAAATGTCTGCCTCCTGTTCTAGACGAATCTTTAACGTTTGTTCTTTACTCTCTGTGACTGCATGGTGGCACCCTGAGTGTGTCTGGAGCAGGAATGACTATATCATTCGTTAGAGGAATACATCAGCAGGAGCGTGCTTCAATAAAGGCCAATCAAATCACCTTCTGTCTTCTCCCTTCTGCTGCTGTTTAATGGCTGAAAGAGACGGATCTTGTGCATCTTACATGCAGCTCTAGATAACACTATAAGTGGGAACAACCCATTTGCGTAAATGTTAATTTGCCATCAATCAATAAATTAAATGCATATTTGATTGTTCGGAACATACGCTAGCTAAAAAACTTCACATGCGTGCACCTCCACTAAATAAAGCAGGTGGGAACGGGATCAATTTCAAGCCATTTTGGTGCCAGAATGACACCGCGCCACCTGATCTAAATAAACATTGCCAGCTGCTCCACTCAGCCGCACATACCTCAGCACATCCAGCTTTCTTTGGAAGCCACAAAAGTACCAAGCAGGCGAAAGCATAGTAACCCACGATGGACCAGTGCCAGAAGAAAATAGCATTACACCTGTATTTGCACCTCTGCTGGCTTTGTGCCTGCATGAAACAAAGCTGAGACTGTTGCTATGGGCGATAGCAACCTCCAACATCTCAAACATGCTGCACAACCATCACCCACTGCAGTAACTGTAAAGACAGATGGCATCAGGCCCTTGGATTTTTTTCGGCAGTGTACAGTGATTAGAAGCAGAGCGTAATCTACATTTCAGGAGCCTCCCATATTCATGCAATTAAATTACTTTGTGAAAATGTGTGACTTTGCCCGAGGGTTGCACGGATGTTTTTTGTGTCTTTTCAAGAAACGATAGATGTAACTTCAACAATAGATTGTGTTCTCAGTTCTCCGACCGCTTGAGGTTTGCTTAAATGCATTTTCTTGTAAAGACCGCCCGTTTGAATCCGTCCCTCATGCTTCTTCTTGAGCACAGAGGAATGCAAACTGTGGACAATCACATTACACACACTGCTGCGCCTGGTGCTGCGCTCTCACCTATCCACTCACTGTGAAATGTGCTGATACTGGTGTTTGCTCTTTTTTTTCCCCAAACCGCTATTTACCTTGATTCCTATAGCTTATAGCATCATTTGTGCTCTTTTCTGTTCTCTTCTATTTTCACATTCATTTCAAGAACTATGTCACGGCTGTGTATTTTTTTTACCCTCTGCTCTCTATTGTTCTATTTTTGTATGAACCAAAATGTGCAATCAAGATTTTTGAAAAGATGTTATCCTCTTATAAAAATGTGACGTGTGAAAAGGTGTTTTAACGTCCAAAACAGTAAAATCCCATCTGACATCTGATTTAAGTGATAGACTTAGTTTATATTTGTCTTTTCCTTATTTAATGCATTAATAGTGCTCAGTAATCTGCAGCATTGTCTAGTCAAAGCTCTATAGTGTTCAGATCATAGCTTTAGTCTTTCCCAGGTGACTGTGGTTAAGTTTCTGTGCCACTGAGTCCTCCCACAGTTCAGTGACCAGTAGTTGAAAGAAAGTTTATTGAAGTGCTGTGCTTAAAACTATAGTTGGTAATCTTGGAGAGCTAGCAAGAGAGCTAGCAAGATTAAAAGTAGCACCTCCTCTCAGCCTCCTCTAAACTCCACCCCCTCCAGAATTACAGACTATAGCTTTAAGTACAATTCTGAGGTACTGTGGCATGTGAGGCTACGTCAACCCCATTACATTACAGAGGGAAATATTGTACTTTTTACTGATACTGACACTTAAACTGAGGGCTTTGTTGAAGATCAAACAACCATTATGGCTTGTGACCCTTTCAGATGTCCATGAAGTTCACAGTTCCACCAAACAGTAAACTTGTCAGACGTCACGATTTGAATTATTCAAGGCCTTTTTTGACATTAAAAAGGAGAAAAACAAGTGAAGCCCCAAAAGTAAAAATGTATGCATAAATTAACTTTTTTTCTACTTTAACCCTCAGATCTTGTGACTCCAATTTTGGGGACCACTATACTAAACTACCAAACTGTGTATGAAGCAATGAAAACTATACTCCCACTGATTGCAGTTGTGAATACTCATGACTTTATGCATCAATATGAACAATCGGATGTTTTTAGTTTGTTAATACTTTGATTACATTTTACTGTACTTTCACTCACTTGCAGGACATTTTGTGTACTTTTACTTGAGTAAATGCTCAGAGATGTGATGCCGTGTTGTCGGCCCAAAGTTCAAATCGAATCTGGAGAACTGCCCCAAACCATGTCCCTAGAATGAATGTTGTTTTTGCAAACTTTGCTTAAATTGTCATTTTTGTTTACTTGAGAGATACTGTAGCTAGAGTCTAAACTAGCACTTCATTTCTTCTGAAGAGGAGGGAGGGAGTCTGAAGACTGCTGAGTGGTGCAGGAGAGCCTTTGGGTGTCAGTAGAAAGTGTCCAGCCCTGTGTGCATGATAGAGCAGCTTTTTTTTTCTTACTCACCAGTGATTTGAGAGGCTGAGTCATCGTTAGCCGACTGACAAGCCGGTTTGGTAGAGCTCTGGGTCCTTTGAGAGTGCTGGAGGCTTTGTTGAGCTAAGCGTTGGCCAGATGGCGGTTTCTCTCGTCCCATCTCGTGTTCCTCTGTTTATTAAACCATGGTGTAGTACTATGATCTTCTTTTGGTAAGCAAGCCGCCTTGCAGAGAGACGGCTACAGGAGTAGACTGTGTAGGTGTCAAAACTATTGCTCATATTATCTGAAAGCCTCACTGTCTGTGAGCGCTGAGCCTCTGGGATCCACCTCCAGACTGCTTTTAGATGCCACGTAATGCTGGCACGATACAAAAGCCAAGAGTGGTCCGTAGAAATGAGTGGAAGGCACCTTTAAAACTGTAAAATCCTTCATTATGAGTTTAAGAGGTTTCTACTCCCTCAGTCAGTACTCCTACTAGTAAGTTCTTACTTTTAGTTTGTTTTGCACTGCATTCGACACACTTCGACAGGAAGTCACATTTGCAACAATGATTGTCCAACTCTTTCAGCAGTGATAATGAGTGTGGGTCTGCAGTGCCTGCTCAGGTCTGAGGCTTCTGCTGCTGCTGACCGTCTCTGGTGGGACGGGAAGTTGCTGACCTATATCTGCTGACATTTCTGAATCCCAGGCCCTCGCTGTGAGCCATCCCAACTTGTGCCTACTCAGTCAGGATTCTCTCCTGACTTGTTAACTGTCACATATAAAGTCAATTTTATTCGTAGTGCTGCTGTTTTTCCCTTTTCCTCTCTGCCAGTGGGGAAAGAATTCATTTCTGTCCATTACTTCGAGCTGCTGCTGCCAGGCTTTCACTGCTTCGCTGTGCTGCCAGGGGTATTGTCTTCTAAGAACAGTAACTGTGTCTCGCCAGGATATGTCTTCCTGTTTATGATCATGGAGGACACAGGACTGCGCTGCAACATTTGATTTCAGGCAGCACAGTTTAGTTTCTTTGTATTTAGCCTGTTCCATTTTCACTGCATGCACAAGTATATAACTTTACTGATGTATTTGTGTTACCTGTTTCACTTTTTGAGATTACGGTTACTTGATGGATGTGTTCAAAGTTCCTATAGTACACTGACATTTGACCTGAAGGGGATCCATTAAGTGTTTGTCCTATTTCTCTTTTCTTTATCGTGTTATATGTTTTTTTTTTTGCATGTAAAGTCCATGCCTAAGGGAGTTGAAAGGAGCTCCAAAACTGCTTGAAAGTCTTGCATTTTCTCCTGCAATGTGGTGATGTTACCAAGTAACACATCTGAATAATACCTGCCTAGCAGTTAGTTTGGCACATCTTCAAACAAAGCTAGTTAGAGCGGAGCTGAGGCAGTGTCTGAAGAGTTTTGCTGCATTGACCAATCACAACAGAGAGGGCCAGCTGAGGCATTTCAGGCAGAGGGTAAAAAGAGGAGCTGCAGCACAGCTGACATGACAAAAATAAAGTGTCAGCTGTGCTGACATCATGTAAACACATTCTACTAGAAATCACAAATACAAATATTCACATATAATTATGAATAATTGGTCATGAAAACTGAATGACAGGATCAAACAGTACATTTAGATTTATTGCCAAAGTCAGAACAGTTTTGATTACTTCATTGTGAACATTTCTATATTTCCTTTTTTCTTTATATATAGTGGTAACTTAGCTGTTTATTTAATCACACTGACACAAACCACTCTGAAAACAAGATTTTTTGTGATCTTTTTCAACTTTTTGCCTGAAATATCATGATGGCCAAGTGACCTTTGCTGATAATGTAATTAGGCATGATCTCCTCCCACTGTGGTTCGGTAGCAGCCCTCAGTCCTCTCAGTAGCAGAGGAAAAGTGAGGCAGAGGTGCAGTACAGTAAAGCAGAGCAGAATGCAGTTTGAGCAGCTTAATGCTTGTGCAGCAGAATGCAGCTCACTGTCATTGTGAATAATAAATACATACCTATCATGCATTTTGTTTATGTATTATTTTCTTTACCCCTCTGGTGCCTCCTGCTATCATGGAACCAGAAGCCTTATATGCTTGCTTGTTAATCTGGCCCAATCAGCTTTAGCAGGACATATTTTGTTTTCCAATTACCTGTGGACAACACTCTGGTCACCCCACCATGACCAATTTACACACTCTGTGTTCAAGCAATGTATTTCCAATGCAAACAGCTTATTATTATATCTACTGAAATGCTAATTCTAGGTAGATGGTTGTGCACATTTTGCTTATTGCATCAATGTTAAACTATATACTGAAAATGCAGCATTTAAACATGATTGATATATAATTGATATTGTATCCAAAAATGTGGCAACATGCTTTAAAGGGTAAACCTTCACATTACTCTCATCATGCTCTGTGTCAGAAGCCACGAGGGGCATAAGCTGGTGGCTTCTGACACCGAGATGATGAGCTGAAAATTAATTTTTCTATTTCATTTACACAGGAGGGCAGTGAGAGAATGAAAGCTGGTATGATGAACACATAGCAGCTGGTATGAACAGCAGAAATGTAATTACTGAAATGTGCTGCACCGGTAAATATTTCAGTTAAATGCCAAAGACCCCTACATGTGTAATTTGTAGCCAGAGCTGTTTTTTTCCTAGGCAACTGGATTTATTGATATTAATAAACTGCTATGCATACATATTTTCTAAAGCTACCTTGCAGAAATGCATATCTTGGAACCAGCAATAAATAACGTGCATTGACAAAATCGCAGATGCTGAGCAGTTAGTGATCCATATTAAAGGAAATACTTCTCTGGAGTACTCACAGAAACATAAAGAATAAATCATATTTAAGAGTC
This sequence comes from Synanceia verrucosa, assembly GCA_029721515.1. Taxonomy (NCBI): domain Eukaryota; kingdom Metazoa; phylum Chordata; class Actinopteri; order Perciformes; family Synanceiidae; genus Synanceia; species Synanceia verrucosa. The sequence continues at coordinate 8,019,287 of CM056565.1, forward strand.
ATATTTAAGGAGGAAAAATACAGTGGGAAAGAAAACTAACTATCCTTCTACATAAGAGAGCAATGGTTTACCACATGTACTCAGGCAGAGTGTCCAGCTCCTGTGGAAACAAACCCTCCAAGTTGCATGCAGTATTGGCAAAATGCTCTTCAATAATATGCAGCAACAACAGCCACAAAATAATTACTCTGAAAGTGCAACTTTAAGTGGTGGACACAGTGATGGTTTATCATACTGGACAGCATACCATGACCCCCCTCCTTAGCTTTTATTTCATTTCTGGGAAAAACGTGACCAAGGGTTGTCTTCGTTGTGGTGCATCACATCTTTATGACATCACCTTAAGTCTCTGTCCTGTACCTGTTTTTTCTCAGAATAACCACCACGGCTGCTTGCATGATGGACTTGAGGAGGTACCCTCTCGATGAACAGAACTGCACCCTGGAAATTGAAAGCTGTGAGTATTTGTCTCTCTTGCAACAAAGACCTTTACGTTGAACTTACAGCAACCTTCAAATGCAATAAGCATGACTGCCAGAGAGCTGTTTGCACTGGGTGGTCTTACTGTCGCCACCTTTAAAAATGACACATAATTCATAGTGAGTTTTTTGTGGTAAATACAGTTGTGTGGAATCATTTAAAGAGGTGTCATTAGTGAAATATTTGGCATCTTTGCCAGTGTGAGCAGTTCATCAGACAGTTGACCTCTGCAGTTGATGACTGCCTTGAGAAATAGTGAAGAAATCACTGTGCATTGATTAGCATTCCTTCAGTGTGACAGATGGACAGGGCCACTGCTGGGTCTTTGAGTGGTGAAGGCAAAATGATAACATTAATATTAGGGACCTTACTTAAGTCTCAATATGGGTCTTAACCCCTAAGTGTCATGCAGTGTCTGAAAATATACCCCCTATGTCCGCAGTAAACATTTTAATGACTAATTTGTACATGGAAATAGTAAAGAACTAACAAATTAAGTTGCTGGTTAAGAGTCATTTAGCACCTAATTAATCAGGAATGATTCATTAAGGATGAGGTCAGTGTGTAAATATCCAGACTTTTGGTTCAGTGAGAACTCAAATAACATAACTGACATTAAAGAGATACAGCAAAGTTTTTTGGAAATATGCTGATTTGCTTTCTAGTTAGCTGAGAAGATCTGGAGTATCTGCAGGTTGCAAGTTAATAACAAGTTACAAGTTACAATAACAAGTTGCAACAAGTTAATAAATAGTCCAGGTTGAAAAGAAAGCAACATATAACATGTCAATTAGTGATCTTTAGAGATGCTGGTAGGCAGGGATGACAGCCAGGCTAGCTATGTCCCCTCTTTATGCTAAGCTAAACTTAACAAACCATCTCCTGGCTGCAGCTTCATATTTACTGGACACATCTGATAGTCATAGCCTGGCAGCCCTCTTATTGTCTAGTCCTCTAGGCAAGAAAGCAGACAAGCATCATTCTCAAAATATCTATCTATCCTTTTAACTCAAAGTTAATACAGTTCTGCTTCTGGTTTGTTTTCCATGTTAAAAAAAATCTTCCTCAGAGCCACGGACATTATGATCGTACTCATGGGTTGAGTCATACTCCCCATGACTATTGAACTGTCCTTTTTATGTAATATTGGTGGAGTTACCCTTAATAACTTTAAAGGTACACTGTGTAAGGTTTTAAGTACTTTATTACCTCAAATCAGCGTCTTCATTCGTAAATAGATCCTCATTGGTGTAAAATAACATATGCCAACAATCTGACTTATCCTCCTGGGTGAGGAATCAGTTATCTGTCTTTACATTAAGCGGGTCACACCATGTAGATTGTCCAACGTGTCCGCACGATTCACGGAGAAGCAATGTGGAGACGATGGTCTTTCTTACTAGGCAGTGAACTAAAACCTGCACTGCACTTTTGGTCATAATGTAAGACCATACTTATGCCGCGCTGAAGGAGAAAGAATCCTCATCGCCAAAAAAGCGTAAAAGGGCCATAAAATGACTGGAGCTCCGGGCCTGGGGCCGGGGATCCGCATCAAGAGTGGCTGCCCGGGAGTGCCTCATGCCCGGCCATGGCTGGCCTTCTGGACTGGTGGGGAGTTGTGGAGGTCCGGGAAAAAAAGACTGGAGCTCCGGGCCGGGGACCTGGGATCCGTGGTGATAGTCGCCGTCTGGGAATCGACCCATTCCGCCTACCATGTATCTGTGATGTCACTGATGAACGGGTTTATAAATAGATATGTAGGAGAAAATAAGACAAATATGGCAATATCACACAATATCATTTAATTGACATTTCATGTCTGTTTTTTTTTCCAAATGTTTAATTTAGATAAATCAATATCCAGGGGGGGAAATGTGCTCATGGTGTAATTAAAAATTGTATTTGCTTGATCATTTTCATTGACCGCTGCATCAATCAAGCCACTTACTCAATACAGCAGATATTTGTGGTTCTTGCTGTTCAAGATAAAACTGCAGAGAGTTTACCCTCAGGGACATCAGTAGGCAATGAAATATGGATACGCCATGAATTTCAAAAGTTGCAAGAATGTTTGCTGTTTATGCTGCTGGAATGCGCTGCACTGTTCGTGCACATTTACCATCAGTTTGATTGATTAGGCAGGCAGTTGTTTCAATTTCTTGCACAATGTCACATTTCCCTACCCTATAACCTCAGAGGGAGATTTAATGGTAATGAATCCTGGTCCCTGAGTGAGTTTAATGCCATCCAGGTCTGGACGTGGGGTAGTAGAATGTGAAATGTAGTAACACTTCTCGGACTGAGGAATTGCTCTGCAGCAAATGCATTCTGGCTTGTTGACGTAAATCTGCTGTGGTCACTCTGAATTGCGCTGCCAGTTGAGAATGTGTGGGAGCGCCATAAGAAGTGACACATGTTAATAAATATTCATGCAGCAGGTAATGCATGCAGTGATATAAAGCTCCATAGGAGTCTGGACAGTGGGGCATGTGAGCACGGACAGATTAAAGTCTTGGGTAAAAATGTTTTTCACTGAAGGAGGGTTTTTTTTGTTTTATTGTTGGTTCTGCATCTCCTCCCACCATCTCATTACCATCCATAATGCATATAGGATTAATTTAATGAAGCTAATAAGCAAATATATTTCTGATGGAAGTCCACATAGGGAGGAGGTCATGGTGGATGGTGGGGCAACACAAGAATCACAGCAACAAAAAAATGTTTCCTCAAAAGGCCCACTTCAGTCTCCTCAAATATTGTTACTGTACAGTTCAGTAAACAACAGGATATGTTGAATGTCATTGTATTGAACTGACACTATGTTATTTTTTCTCCCATCTAGTGGTTAAATTTGACTTTGCATGCATTGCAACATGGTTAGAACAACGGTAAGTGGAATGGGTCAACTCCCGGGTGGCCACTATCACCGCGGATCCCCAGCCCCCAGCCCGGAGCTCCAGTCATTTTTCCCCAGACCTCCACAGCCCTCCTCCGGTCTGGAGGACTTCCCTGTGGGCCCCAGTCGGCCGTGGCCAAGCATGGTGCGCTCCCGGGCGGCCACTCACCGCGGATCCCTGTCCCGGAGCTCCGGTCATTTTATGGCCCTTTTACGCTTTTTTGGCGATGAGAATTCGGGGCGGCATAAGTATGGTCTTGTATTATGACCAAAAGTGCAGTGTAGGTTTTAGTTTTGTGCCGGTTAAATAAAACCTATGTCTCCACCTTGCTTCTCTGTGAAAAGTGAATTGCAAAACATGGAAATGCATTTTGTCCTATGGGTACTAGCAGGTAGTGCTTTATGTCCCTCTCGGCAGTTCGTCGTTTTTTTATAGACCAGAAAGACATGGAAGCCTCCGTATGAGCGACCTGCTCTATGTAAAGACAGATAACTGACTCTTCACCCAGGAGGATAAGTCAGATTGCTGGCATATATTATTTTATATGAGGATTTATTTATGAATGAAGACGTTGATTTGAGTGATAAAATACTTTAAAAAAAATACATAGTGTCCCTTTAAAACAAAAACCTGCAAGTCACATGTGCAGAAAGTGGATAATGCTTGGCTGTGAACGCAGGTTCCTACAATGCAAAGTTCAAAATTTAGCATAAGAGATTGACACTGTTGTGAGGTTGATTAGCTCTGAATGACTATAACAACAGATAGAGTAGGAAATAGGTGTTTGATTTGTCAAAGCAACCTCAACCCATTATCCATACGCTTGAAATAGAAGCATGGTTACCTTTAATGGCTGTTTCTTCCCCACACTTAAGCTCCACATGTTTTCTTTCCCCTCTCTCTTCTCTTCCCCCTGAATCCGCCCTGACCTTGACACAGACGGATATACCACAGATGACATCGTATTCTTCTGGCAAGGAGGAGACAGCGCTGTGACGGGCGTCGACAAGTTAGAGTTACCTCAGTTTTCCATTGTAGACATCCGCCTGGTGTCCAGGGAGGTCAGGTTTACTACAGGTAAGGCTGTGGGAGGAAATGCTTTTAATTAGTGTCCAAAATAACTCTTACATAAACACCCCTGGATTCATATCACTGCGGTGAGTGGGGGCATCAGTAAATACGTCATTGTCACAGTGGGAATTTGTAGGTAGATATGCAGCAGTTTGTAGGTGGCAGTTTTCACATATTTATAAAAAAGTGCACTGACTTGCAGAAAAAAGAAGACAAAGTGCAACTGAAGTGCTAAAGGTTGAGTCACGACAAATGCAGTCATTATTCTCTGACTTATTTCATCATCTTTGTTCCTTTTAGAATCAGAGCTAAAATTAAACACATTAAACGTGCAGGGATTAGTTGGTAAGTAACAGGGGATCATGGGAGTTGTAGTCATTGCAGTCCAGTTATGATTCCTACAGTGATCATCATTCAGGTGGTTTTTACTGTGAGACAAATTATCTGTAGAAGTCTCATAAGCAGTTTCTCATTAAAAATCTGTGTTTCTTCAAAGCTGTTTGCTCGGCTTGTTTCTCTGACATGTGGTTTAAAACTGGCTAAAAGTCAGTTTATCAGTTTATTTAACTGGCAACCAAATGTAACCAAATCTCATTAATAAACTGAGGATTGCTCTGAGTTTTAACATTGTTGGAAACATTTCAGGTAATGTAAGTACAACTCTAAAAAGTACACATATGTGACATAGGTAGAGTCATCAAACATGATTCTCATGTTTGCTATGACCATTAATCTAGGACAGACATGGGCAAACTATGGCCATATACAGCCCGTTGGGCTTTTTCATCCAGCCCACCGAACTCCCCCCAAATTATAATATTATATCATATTAAATTAGATTAAACTATCTTTTCTGAATCTGTCCAAGCTTCTCCTGTAATTCAGCAAACAGATAATCCACTAAAGAGCATTGTTAAAGCATTAATTTGTAATGTGAAATAGACAAAAAGGAAAAGCAAAAGAGACAATCTTTTTATAAACACAGCTCTTATTAGAGCTAATGTAATGTATATGTATAGTATATAGTAATGTATTGATATGTATATATAGACATACACAGCCCGCAAGGCAAAAAGTTTGCCCACCCCTGATATACTTGGGTGATCTAAGCCACTTGTCTCAGGTTTGATGAAGTATCTATGCTAAGGTATTGATTCATTAAAAGATTTACAGGAACCTGGAGATGATGAGGTCATTCATCATTGTGTGCCCCCCCCCTCAGCAAATAGCCCTTTAGATTAAAACCATCACGCTTATCTGAAACCTTTTCCTCTTTGGTGACAAATCAGACATAAAACTGTAGATAAAATACACACATCGGAATTTAACTATATTGAGAGCACAGTGTATTGTTTCCAACCTCGTGAATATCCAGTTATAGTTGAAGCAGGGACATCCTGCCTTGATGTGTATATTGCAGTTTGCATCAGTATTGTATTGTTGTGGTGGTTTAAATTAAAGTGCAGTCAAAAGACCAATTAATGTCTTGGCACGACCAGCTGATATTTTCCTCTCAAAATGCACAATGGAATGAGTTACCACCTTGCAGCCACATATACTGTATATTTCCCTCCTTTTTTAGTGTAAAGGCATGCGTTGCAATCATGCACCTCTAAAAAGCCCTTTTGGTAATGTTTAGAGGACAGAGAAAGAGCGAAAGAAAAGCAGAGCAACTCTCTGTGACAATTCTCAGAGGGATGCTGGAGCTGCCTGCTGAGATAGGGGGTTGCAGAAAAATCTGCCGTGTTTGCGACTTTCTGCCATGTTTAATTGGAATCGAACTTGTCCCTGGAAAGGAATCCATCGCTTTGGGGAAATTAAGTGCTCCATCTGAACAAATGGAGAAATGACTACCCTGCGCGTTGTCAAAGTGCAGACTTTGGAACTCTTAAGTTGTGCCAACGTTTCTCCCCTTTTCACTGATGTGTTTTCACGCTGCCCCTGCTCTTTTCCAAACTATCTATCCATCCTTTCTCCACACAGGTTCATATCCAAGGCTTTCCCTGAGTTTCCGGATTAAGAGGAACATTGGATATTTCATCCTGCAGACTTATATGCCCTCCATCTTGATCACCATTCTCTCCTGGGTCTCCTTCTGGATCAATTATGATGCCTCTGCAGCTCGGGTGGCCCTGGGTAAGACACAGCCACCGCCTCTGTCCCTGTTAAAGCCCAGCAGTGATCACTGGATCTAACAGCATGTGCATTATCTGCATTTACATGCACATTCAAGTGCAACGAGTGCTGTGTAAATCTGAGATCACTGACTATATACAGTACCATTAGCAAGCCTGAGAGTCATGTTTACTCATAAATATTAGGGCTGTCGAAATTAGCGCATTAACGTGATTAATTATGTGCGCGTTAATGTGATTAACCTGCGTTAACTCGTTAATTCGCACAAGAGTAACTCTACTTGGACAAACTGCCCTTCTGAATCTGTCCTGTAATTCAGCAAACAAATAAACACAGAGCATTGTTAAAATATTTTTTTGTGAAATGAACAAAAAGGAAAAGTGATAATATATAGCCTACTTTAGGGCTGTCAAAATTAGCACGTCTGTGACCATGCATCTTGGGCTGTTTGTCCAGTAGTCAAAGGGGACACTTAATGCCCACTTTTAGGTTAAGACTCAGACTAATATTTCTACAAAAGAATAATATACAGGGCTTTGACCCTATGTACCTAAGTTCTTAATTTTACTCAAAACTCAAAGCATAAACCTGAATCCACTAACACCCAAACGCTCATATCCGTTTTCAGTCTAAACATATTAATAAGTATGAACAAATTCCAAATCTCCCAAATCCACATCTCAAATTTGTGATGTGTCAAGTCAGAAGTGTGGAATCACCTCATGGGTATTTGGTATAAAAAGAAACATAATCACTCTCCCATCCATTATGTATGGAGCAGCTTCACATTTCATACTTTATCACACGTTTGAGACCTCTGTGCTTTGAGAGGGTGTTTTCTCTTAAATTTGACTGATGTAAACAATAATGTGGTATTAACCAGTTTTCTAAAACTGTTTTTTTGTGCTATGTTGGTGTCAGTATTAACGGATACAGTAGCAGAAACAAGAAAAAAATTCTGCTGCTTTATACTTCTACTCTACTGCATTTTGAGGTGTACTTTTTACTGCAATGTATTAATCTGACACCTTAGTCATCACAGATTTAGATTTCACTATAATTTCAACTATAAGATCATCTCACAAAACATGATGTCATGATGTGTATTTTATGTTTATTTTGCTGATAATATTTTTGCATGTTTATTTATAAATTCAGGATGCAAGACATTAATGCCATGTTTTTACTCTCACTTAATGATTTTACTTCATCTCTGAGCTACAGTGACGTAGCTCAGACGATGCTGCTGTGAATACCTTCTGTGAGTGACGGTGACTTCTTTGTGTGTGTGTGTGTGTGCATGTGCTGCTGTGTTCAGGTGTGACAACGGTGCTTACCATGACAACAATTAACACCCACCTTAGGGAGACTCTCCCAAAGATTCCGTATGTGAAAGCCATCGACGTCTACCTCATGGGCTGTTTTGTGTTTGTGTTCCTGGCCCTGCTCGAATATGCCTTTGTAAATTACGTGTTCTTTGGCCGGGGCCCTGCGCAACAGAAGAAAATAAATGAGAGGCTGAACAAAGCCAACAACGAGCGCACAAGATACGAAGAGAAGCGCTTGAGGGAACAGGTTTGCATCTTCATCTATTACCTCTCTTTTACCCTCTGTGTCAGTCAGGTTCACGCACCAAGCAGCTACAGTATATTCTGCACACAGGACTTCTAGCCGTAGCCATTTTATCCACAGACACATTTGCGAGTATTCCCTGGAGTAATCTCCCACAAGCATACTGATGCCACCGCAGCCCAATATGTATTCACCAACCATCATCCATTGCTTAAACCTCGAGCATTGACTGCTTTTTATCGAGCATAGCCTTTTTCATTGATATAGCGATTCATCTAGCACGACGGTGGTGTAAACATTCTCATTTCTTATTTAGGTTGTGGTCTGTGTTTATGCTGTAGGCTTCAGTCACTCTCACTCCACCACCTACTGAACTAAACTGGACATTATATCAAAAAGCACAGCGGGTAGTCATTGGTAATTCAAACTGGCAGATGCTGAAGTGGACAGATTGAATGAAGCCTCCCCTCTGTTTTTTGTGTGTGAAGTACTAAAAGCTATGCTTATTCAAAGTTGTTTACTGTGAACTTTTATGTCTTATGCATTGTGTAATTTTGAGAAAATGTGCTTATTTGCCAGAATTTTATAGCCATTTTAATGTTCTCTTCATTTTTCTTTCACATTGCAAGGACTCCATTTCCGTGCCGTTTCAAACCAACACCTTCAGGTCATTTACACAGCGAAGAAATCTGTATCTCGAGGAACAAAGAAAAGTTGGGGTACATGTATTTAGAACTCATATCAGCTGTAGGCCAGCCCTCACAGTAAAGTCGATTAAGGCTGTTCAAATTGCTTGTGTCACTAATAAGATATCTGTGTAAAGATATTGTTTGTTAACTGTTTTGACATCCATATCATCCATGCAGTTTGGGGGCTGGGAGGGGGTTTAAAATAAACTTCATTATTGAGGGGATTTGGGGCTGCTGCTTGACGTTTCACCCCCCCCCACTGACTCTCTGTGTCTTCTCCTCGCAGGTGGATGCTTACGGAAACATCCTCCTCACCACGCTGGAGATGAACAACGAAGTGATGCCTTCTGACGTGGGTAGCAGCGTCAGTGACTCTCGGAATTCAGTCATGTCCTTTGACAGCTCCGGGGTCCAATTCAGGAAGCCCATGGCGCCCCGAGATGGCTTCAGCCACCACTCACTGGACCGGAGCGCCATGCGGAGCAGGGCCAACTGTCGGCTACGACGACGCTCCTCCAAGCTCAAGTTGAAAATCCCAAACCTGTCAGATGTTAGCACCATTGACAAGTGGTCCCGGGTCATTTTCCCCATCACCTTTGGATTTTTCAACCTAATCTACTGGTTGTACTATGTGAATTGATGTGCATCCCACTAGGAATCATGGGCCATATTTTGAGAGCACATTAAATTGGCTTTGATACAGTTCCAAAATATGTATACACATATACAAGTTGAACATATGTATATGCATATTTCTATATATTATATTTATATATACACATGTGTGAAATCTGAAGGACCTCTCTGCTGTACAAAGTATTAATAGGATGACTTGAATGTTTAAGAATAATTGTGAGAGAAGAATTTCAAGGCTTTGAGTTTCTTTTTCCTCCTGAACGAAAGAAACAAACAAAACAAAACGAACAAACATGAGATCCCACCTGGGGTTTATGGAACTAAAGACTGCATGATATTTTTGCTAAAAAAAAAAACAACATGAAAAAAGAGAAAGTGAAAAGCTCATGAGAGAGAAAAGATGTCTCAGAGTCCCATTGACTTTTTATTGATACTTATTGTAATCAAAATCCTCTACTGCAGCTCATGAAATCAGTGGTGGCTCGTCTGTTCAGGCATCAGCTGAGTGAGATCCTTGACACCCCCCACCCTCACCGAACCCAACCCAACCCCCCCACGCCCATCTCCCATGGATAACATGCACGGAAATCTCCGGTTCTACTATGTACAGCAACCTTGTTTGGATTATGTGTTGTTCCTTGGGTTTTTTGAAGTGATATCGTTCTCTTTATCAGACATCAGCTCTGGCTTAACAGGCTCCATCAGGCGGTCGTGTGGATGGGATGTTTGACCGCCGCCACATTCCCGCTCCAGAGTCAACGCAAACTTGTGTTCCTTTCTCTTCTCATGTCATTTTTAGAAACACGTCCTCGGTGGGAGGGTGAGGGTGGGGGGTATTTTTCATTATGGTTGAAAACAAGTGCTGATTATTGTAGATATGATTTTGTCTTGAAAAATACTGTGATTTCAGAAGGTGTCGGAACATGTTCTAGAGCTAGGGCATTATGAGGTAAAAGAGTCAAAGGTATGCATTACTCATTTTGATTGTGTGAAAAAAATGCATATTCTATACATTTTATCATTCAGTATTCTCATGAAAGTATACTTGTACTGTCGATTTCCTCCCACTGATTGATTCTCATGCTCCCTTAGATGCAGAGTTCACTGACGTCATATCCTGCTTTGTGTTTTGCAACAAAGGAAAATGGGAGGAACGCTTCTGTGATTTGTTTGAAATTATTCCACGGCAAAAGATGTGACATGTATTTATATTCAAAAGAGTCAACATATCAGCCTGCAGTTTGACCAGTTGTCATTCGGTATACGGTATTTCTTTGTTCGTTCGTTGAGCATTCGTGTTGGAGTTAGTTTGTGAAGGCAAGATTATTTGATTGGGATAGTGATCTGCAGCCCAGGCAGAAGATGTGAGGAGAAGGATTCAACATTTTCACACTCAGAAACTTGATCAGATCCTGAGAACCAGAATCATCATCCTAATCAGGAGAGATGCAGTGGTTCTTGAGGAGAAAATGTGTGATAAATGGCCATGAATTGAAATAACGACCATAACGCCTATAATCCATATGCATTCTTTTGTTTTGCTCTCAAACAAACTGCATTTCCAGTGCTCAGGTTCATTTGCAGAGTAAAGGACCTTGATTTGTTGGTGATAAATTAGACTGGATAATCATCAAAATGTTTATAAGTTGTGAAATCTCAATCAGTCACCTAAGCCCAAAAGCTAAAAATTTATGATGAAGACAAAGTATAAGATGACTGAGACAGCTCGACGTTCACATTTTCAAAATCCTCCCGTGCCTGTTTAGCATCAGCTGAAGTGCAGATCAGCATCTTCCTCAGTGTCATCTTCACTTCAGGCATAAACAGGCTCTACTGGGAGCAACAGGCTCTGAGCAAAACTTACACAACCAGAGCTACCATTGGGTCCCATAGCAACAAAAGAAAAAATGGGACTGGGTCATTAGAATACGCAGCTAGTCCCAGATAAATACAAATGGAAACGAGAAGGACATTTCACATACAGTATGCAAACATATGGGGACAAGAGGAAGACAGAGGCGCTGCAGAGTAATCAATTTATCATCAGAAAGATCCAGCCCCTCTGGAGCGCAGGGTGTCGTATGCATACAGTGTCTTCAGAAAAGAATACTGATCAGAAACCAATTTGTCTCAGTAAGTCAGAGTGACATTTGTGCAGTGATGTGGCCCAAGCTGTGATCCCAGTTTAGTATTTCTTTTTGTTTAGATTTGATGCATCGCCTTCATTGTACTATAGAAGAACATAAAGGAAGAAAAGAGACAAAAGAATACAATAAATATCCAGTAATCTTGAAGAATACACAGGAAAATGAGAGGAACAGGAAAATCTACTGAGCTGAGTGTTGTTTCCGTCTGCAGCTGATCAATCTGTCGTTTGTCTCTCAGTCGACTGTGAGGTCCAAAGGATTACTTGACCAAAACATAGTGATAAGTCTTAAATGTGAAGAAAGTCACTTTGCTGTTTTTATGAGAAAGCTGACAGTGAGTCGTGAGTGCCACAATGAACTTTTCTATTGTGTTAAATATTCAGTATTACACTCTAGGTAGCTAAAGTTCAAATGGTGGCATAAATGTGCACAATTTCTGAGTTCCTCAAAAGTTGCCAAACAGAAGTGAGATTGAAATGCAATGAACTTGAATACAGTAGCATCAGTTGTTTCCTTATGTGGGCGTGTTATGCTAGTAGCGGCTAATGTAGCCTCGAGGCGCTAGCCTCAAGCAGAGCTGAGGAGCGGTCTGGTGAGCTCACTTCTTTCTAACTCCACACCTCCATTTCACGCCCAACCGACGCTGACTCAAGTGACATCACTTGAGGACATTTTTCAGACTTCATATGGCTCCCTGTGAAGCCACAGAAGCCTTTTATTTGCAAAGTAATACCACCAACTAGACTGTGGTGTGTGAAATCAGTGGAGTTCCCCTTTAACTAACAATATATACATCCCTGAGACATGAATGCTGCAATTCTAACTTCTTGTTCGAGATGCTGCATTACTAAATGTGATTCTCATTCTGCCAATATTTTAGTTTTTTTGCGCTTAGATAAAAGAGCTGATCTTGTTTTGTTCCCACAGTATATGCTACTCCATGGTTGGCACAAGGTTGTGTGACGTTGGTTGTGGTTAGAAGTGTCTCAGTCAGGGGTATTCAGGCACTTTTTACCGAGGCGCACACTCTTGTTTCAGGTAACCTTGTCCTTTAGTATAACGATAAAGGAAGGTGTTAATAGTGGATAGTGAATGCCAGTTCATTCAAATAATACCCTTTACAATTTTTTTTGCATCATTTCATCTGCATGGTCTGCACACAAACAGTTTGTCAATCTCTTCGAAGGCAATATGATGGATCTTTACTAAGCGTAGAGTCAGAGGATAACATTTGTTCCAGTGCAGGGAATGCACATATTGTTTGTAAAAAAAAAAAACACAAAAGAAAAAAGAAATGGGACTTAAAGCAACCATAAGTGTTATTTTTACTAAAACCAATGGAGCGTGTTTGACTAGAAAGAAGCCTAATCCATCTACTCTGTCGTTTCTTGCACTTACATTTTGGTAATGCAAACTAACACAAAATACAATTCTCATTCAGGTCAGTTTATTCCCAGAAATGAATACAAACATGCCTATTCAGGTATTAAGTTTTTATAAATATCTATATATCTATATCTATGTAGTTGATGCATATCTTTAATGAACTCCAAACACACACACAGGAGAAGCATTAGCAGCCCTTGCATGCTCGCAAAAAATATACTCACCACTCATTTCACACTGAACATGTATTACCTGCTTTCTAGACACAGAATCAGCAAATTCATCTCAAAAAGCTATGAGGATCTTCTGTTCTATGCTTTTACTTTAGGATATTTGCTTAAATAAGAGAAAAGATTTCTTTTGACACGTGTTCAAGGAGCAGCGGAGGAGAGAAAAAACTGATTTCAATGTGAATTTTCTTGCCTCTAGTGTATATGTGTAATTACATGTGAATTGTACTGTAAATATGATATCTTTCACTTAATAGTTCTTAATGCATGAACAAAAACATGGCAGTTCGTAATACCAGCTAGCCTCACTGCTAATGGCATGGACAGCTTCTCTAGCATTGGCATACTTCTGCAAACGAAACCTAAAAAAAAAAGAAACACAAGAAATACATGGTGTGAACAAAATAATGGAGAAATCAATGCAAAGTCCTCTCACAGTGAAGGAGTTCCTGGTGGCTCTGAGCTCGCATTGGTTCACCTGCTCCCTCAAGAACAAGGCTAATGCTAATGCTGCTGGAGATCCCTGGAAATTACAGTATGCCTTGGTTCACTGTCAGCGAATGGGATGGTGCCATCTTGAATGAAATTCTCTAGTTGGGCTTTCACATCTTACCATAACCAAATTTAGGATTTGCATCAGTTTTTAGCACAGTGTACCTGCAGCGTTTACCTCAGCCATCAACAAATAACCGAATTGTACAGGAATCTGCTCAAAGCTATTAAGGGCATGATCGGCTAGCTGGCTTATAGAGGCTAGAGGAGCAGGATAGCCTTAAGAAGGCGAGTGGGATGTTCTTTCCTGTTCCTCAATAAGACAGTCATGTGTGCCCTTGAGCAAGGCACTTAGCCAATTGCCCAAGAACAGCTGCTCACTTGCTAACAATAGAAGTCTATGTCTGTGTGGTCTAGCTCCCAGAAGTAAATCAGGCTGTTCTCATTCATCGTTCATTACTTTATCTACCAAAAGTTCACTGTAATTTTTATCCCACAGAATCAAGGTTTAAAGAGCGATAAACACCTCATAGTATGGGTGGGTCACAAAATACCAGCGTTTTGCCCAGGAAACCGCCGTTCATATCGAATGTGACAAAAGAAGTCAAGATTGATTTATTTGTCGTAACTTCCGTACTAAAGCTTCGCCTCTTCTGTAACCATTATCCTTGCCCAAACCTAACCAAGTAGTATTCCTCTGAAGACTAAAAATTGACATGCTATTGGCCAGTCATAAAAAAACACACAAAAAACGAGGAATAACTTTTCGTAAAACATAACATGCAAACCGTTGTAGGGGCATACGTTGATGTTCAGCTACAAGAGGGTATCGATAGTTATAGTCATCAGTTATAGTTATATGGGATCGAAAGTGGTTTAAGTTCTCAGTCATTTTTTTTGACTCTTTGTCGGCGTTTCACTTAATATTATGCCACTCCCCCGATAAAAGATATGCATTACAGGACTTACCTGTGAACAAAAAACTGTTCCGTGAGTGATGAATAGCACCGAGGCTAACCCCCAATATAAGAGTGGACCACAAACATACAAGACAATTTCATCCACCAAACACCAGAACAAGGCTGACAGACTCCTCACTGTTGGAAGAACTTTTGCTGGTGCATTCATTATTTTGTGTGTACCTTGTAGGTTTTGTTTTGCATGATCTGAGTTTTGAAAGGTTTATTTTCCTATATTTTTACTCCACGCCATCCAATTCATCTCCACAGCCAGGAAAAAAGACCGATCCAGTGTTTACATGCTCAAATTGCACTTGTTTTACAGCCAGCTCTATAAATCTTTGTGAAACAAACTGTTCGTAAAACTGGAGGAAAAATGTAAACGTACATGTTGTGATTCATGTGAATCATGAATATGTACTTCTATATGATGTATTTACTGTAAATCACACAATTTGGAATAGATGCACCAAGTGCATGCTGTAGTTTTATCAGGTTCAGCATAAGCATTAACATCAATCGCCCTTCAACTACAAAGGATGTAAAGGATGCTCGTCAGTAGCATCTGAACGTAAGCCATGTGATTGCACACTGAGTGGGTGTTCCCTGTATTTTCTCTTTAATAAGTTGCCTCTGGTTATGGTCTGTTGTTGATTACTATATGAAGAAGCTACGCTGATTCCCAGTTAAACATCAGTATACCTCCCTCTTTAGAAGAGCAGACCGGGGAGACCATCTCATGTTTAACCGGTGAGAAACAAAGATTTTCCAACACTTTATGAAAATTGGCAACGAAAATAAAGAAACCCACAAGAACAACAGCCCATTTATTTTCAATATGAATTAGTAAATGATTTGATTCATTTCTGTGTTCATTTCTGATTTATTGTATTTGTTGCATTTGTTATGGATTGTTCTTCTTACTGTTGTTGTTGTTTTATCATAAGAAGGAAATGTAATTCATCTGATATACTGGCACTGGAAGAAAAAAAAATGCATTTGGTTTTTTGTACTGTAATTGTTTTGTTCACATTGGGCGCTTATTTGATTCAGTTGTTTAATAAGGTGTTTGATTTCATTTGGAGTATCAGTACTCATGGAATCAACATTTGTGTAGTATGAAGTTGTATTTTTTTTGTCAGTGCAAATTAATGTTATAGTGTCAATCAGCTTTTTTAGGTGTTTGAACAAAATGTGTTTTTTACAAATACAAGGTGTTCAAGTATGTGGTATAAAAAGGGTTATCATTAAAACAACAGACTTTTTACAAATAAAGGCTTATACAGTAAAGAAAGCTAATGTTGTTTTCATTTGCCCTTTGAGGACTAATATATTACATCATTTCATTTTACTTTTTATTAATTTATTTTCAAATATTAGTCCGCAAAAGGTAAAAGCATCTAAAATGTTGCAAAACAAAAGGATCAAATCAGGTATCTATCCAGGTTGTTGTCAGAGCATTCACTTCTTAGTTGGTGTCTTGCTTTTGAAAAGGACTGTTGGCCATGGAAGACAGTCAATAGCAAAATTTAAGGAAAATCAAGAGTATCTGCTTTTAATTTGATTACAAAACATTGCACATTTATGAGAATATTCCTCCTTTCATACCCTATTTCCTGAATAAAGACGCAAAGTGACTTCTGCTGACAAGTGTAATATTTGCCCCATTCAGGAACTATACTTGTTTTACATTGTTGGCAAATATGTTATTAATATAAATTGCATATTGTAGATTGCAGGTTGGATAAATTAGTGTAGAAGTTTGTCTGGGACAGTTTGAGTTCTGCATCTACACAGCACTAGATAATTTGTTTTGTCAGAACAACAGATGCAGCTGAAACTCTTTGGTGTGACTCTTTGTCCTCTGGTGGAGGACATCAGGCTATATATGGTAACACATTTGGTTGTTTATTCCGGATGCACTCTGGCCTTGAACCACAGCAAATGGTAGGTGGACGAGAACAGCAACTGCACCTGGAGCACAGAGAACAGCAGTGACCCAGTAAGACACTTGACATATTGTGGTCCCCACATATGCCTCTAATTAGGAAACAATGTATTGCTGTCCAAACCAGCTCACTAATTTTATAAATTCATTGCATCTTTCATGTGCTCTGCTATGTATGTATGGCAGGCAGGGACCTCTCTGTTTGGTGTTAACATGTTCACCCGTGTCCGTGTGGATGTTGTGATGTTGTCCTCTTACAGTCCAAAGACATACAGTCATACGTCCACTGGAGACTCTAAATTGCCTGCAGGTGTGAATGTGCGTCTACATGCCTGTTAGCTATGTGATAGACTGGCAACATGTCCATGCCGCATGCCCAATGCATGCTGGGATGGATTCTAGCCCCTGGTGACTCTTAACAGGATAGGCAGTTAAGAAAATGGATGGGTGGCTGTACCATGTCAAACTCTCTGTAATTTATATAAAACAACACTGATCAGGCTTTATGTTGTCAACCAAACTCAACACATACCAGAACATGATGTTAATGGTGCATTGATTGTTTAATACAGTCATCATTTCCAGGCTTCATCAATGATTTTTGAGCAGCGACCTCCCCCAGACACTATTTCTTCAATGCCGTCAGGAACAGAACCAGGGGACCTTGTGTGTGGTGAATGGCACACATGCGTACCGATAACACTTGGCTCGTTATGCCATAATGTTTAGGATTCACAGCATGAAAAGAAAAGTGAACATGAGTGCATATTCTGCACATTGTGGGTATGCTGATTTAATTGTAATTGCTGTGTCTCATCTTGAGTACTTCAGTACTTCCTCACACTGTGTTCATACTTAAAAGTATGGTAAAATTAAGTACACACGGATGGTGTTCTTATAACGGTCAAAGGTTTCCTTTCACAATACAAATGTAATTTAGGAACCACTATATTGTTCTTGGATATAAATCATCAGTATTTGTCATCAGTTAATGTAGCCTATGCATGAGTCTAAATGTATGTTGAATTCCATTTCTTTCAATCCCATTATTTTAGAAATTTATTGAACAAACCTGCATGCTGATATTTAGTAGGTTCATCCTCTTTGTGTAGCATGTTAGCATGCTAACATTTGCTAATTAGCACTAAACGGAAATATAGCAGAGGCTGATGGGAGTGACATTTTGCAGGTATTTCATCACAAACTAAAGTAACCTTACTTCATGAATGTCTCAAAATTGCATGTTCTAATTCATCAAATAGATGTTTGAACATTTCACAGGATAAGTGTGAAATTTAACCTGCTGGTGGTGCTAGAGGACATGTTAGGGGATCAAGTCATCTGGACCACATCTTTATGGTCTCATCTGCATCGTGTCTGAAATAGTTTGGTCAGGAAAGTACAGTGCTGGGGCTTCCTGGTGTCCTCAGAGTTAAGATAAATGACCACTGTCCCCAATCTGTACTTTTCTCTCTGTGACACATCTCGCAGAATTTGTTGTCCTATTTCATTAAAGTTGGGCAAGGAGTGGACACAAACAACTATTGGTTCAACTGAGCAACCTTTAGTGGAAAGAAAGATGGGTTGATCATGTTTGGAGGGACTTCCAAATAATACTGTTGCAAAGGCCAGCTAGTTAGGCTTTTAAAAAAAATAGTTTAATTTGAGGTTCAAACACAAAAAGTTCCTATGGTAACCGTTACCATAACACGAGGTTACCAAGCCACATAGCAGCTGTAGCCCTAACCTCAAACATGCAAGATAATAGCTTCAGCCAACCTCACTCTTGTTTTTCTCTAGTTCCACTTTTTTCTGCTCCATATCAGTTCTTTTTTGAGACATGGCTGTTTTACTATAAATAATGCATGGGGGCAAGAAAAGGCATGCGGCAGTGCAGTTAAGAGAGGAGAGAATCCTTCTCTAAATTTCCAGTCTATACAGTTGTATAGTATGTACCAGTGTACTTTACACAAAATGCTAAAAAAAATGGACACAACATTCAGTCAGTTTGGTTGTGTTTAAGTTGTTTTCGATTTTTTTCACAACTTTAATACTTAAAAAATTAACCAATATTGATTTTTTTTGTATGTATGCTCTTATAAATCACGTGAATATAATGTATGTCAACACTCAATACAGATTTAAAGACAACAGGGCCGTTATCAAAAAATCTCCACAGACAAATAGGTCGGTAACTACAATTACTCTTTGGAGATCCCTGTTAATGCTCAATCACATATTAACAAGACTGATTAGAAGTCAGAGGTCAAATATTGATTCCAAGGAAACTAAAAGCCTAATAGATAACTAGGGACAAAATCAATACCACTGATGGGTGACCGTGTCGTAAAAAGTTGTGGTGGAGCAGCTTGCTTGGAAAATGACTTTAATAGAGACACGTGCTGCATCTGTTTTAATGTAATATTCAAGCAGTTACTACAGGAGAAAGTTAGGGCACACTTCTATTTGCTGTACGTCATGAGATTTGCTAACTAAAGAACAGAAAGTGGCTGAGGATCTATCGTCCCTAAACTTTTGCTACTGTCTGTGTCAAAGCTCTTTTGTTGTGG
The DNA here is from genome assembly GCA_029721515.1 of Synanceia verrucosa. Lineage (NCBI taxonomy): Eukaryota > Metazoa > Chordata > Actinopteri > Perciformes > Synanceiidae > Synanceia > Synanceia verrucosa. Next base: position 8,038,500 of record CM056565.1, read on the forward strand.
TGGTGGTGTATTTCATCATGCTTAGCCTCATCTCGTAGCTGTGACCTGTGTAATGATCCCCTCCTGGCGTGTCCTCCCTCAGATACGAGGCAGATTTAATGCACGGGTTTGTCTCACCTAATTGATTTCTTTTAATTTACTCTCAGTCGCCTCCACCAGCCACTTTGACAGTTGATTACGCTGCTAAGTGAGTTCACCTTGAGGGGAACAAAAGTATATAAATAATATGTCCAACATGAAAGGAGTTAAGTCAAGATCAAATTATACTCTTTACTGCTCATTACAAAGTACTGTAAGTCACCTTTGGAGAACAACAGGGAAACAAGGATATACACAAATACCGCTGCTTCATTTCAACACTTCTTATGTTTAGGGTGGATTAAAGATCGGCGGCGTTGCTGTTGCTGGATTTTCTCCTCTCTCAGCGTCTGAGTGCATATCTCTGTGAAGAAGGTGGACACAAAGTCAGTGAAGTAGCTCAGCGAAATGCGCCTCCCATTTCTGTGTTCTATTGTCAGCACTCCATATAAAAACATAAAATATTGAAAGGGTGCATTAACAGGGGTCAGGAATTGATGGCTGTTCCTCGGTAGGGGGAAAAACTGAAGGTAAAAGCATTGGATCTCTTGGCTTCGTGGCTCAGAATGCTCAGTGCTTTCTGCCACGTATGTGAACTGATTCTAGCCAATGCATTAAGGTTGACCTCTGGTCTTTGTGGAATATTTGGAGCATTTAGAAATTGTAAAAAAAGGTCAATAATCTCATGTTCAAAACCATTACTGTAGATGTAGTAGGGATGAAAATGAAGGCTAACCTCCTCCAACATCATCAATTATTCAGACAATAAACAGTTAAATCTGCCTGTGTTTTCTCCCACCAAACAAGAATCACAAATCATTTAAGCATCATCTTTGACATGATAAAAATGTCAAGCATGCCTCTTCATCTATTTTCCTCACCGGTGTTGCCATGGCGTTCTTGTTTGGGGGGGTTGAAAAGTGAGTGAAGAGATGAAGATGAGTGGAAACATAATGTGTCTAATAAAATATTAAGACACATCTCTTTTGCAGTGTGACCATGGCTGAACCACCAAATCCAAATGCCTCCCATGGGGCATCATTTAGAACATCCGAGGGTACACGTAGCGAAAAGGGTGGTGGTGCAGTTAAAGGTGACATTAGGGAAAATGCAAACCCTGCACATTTGCATGATGAATGTAACTGAGGAGGTGCACATGCCACCTGTGTCAAAGTCAATTTTCACAATTAATTGATACCACGTGACGGTGTTTGAGCATGTCATCGCCCTCCAACATTTGCATTATACCCCATGAATATCAATCAGCACACAGGTTGTCATGTTAAGACGCTGAAATCTCTCTCACCCGTGAGAATCACCATAAAACATTAGTACGGTGTGCCACGTGGAATCACAGCAGCCTGCTTCTCAATTTGTTTTGGCATTTTCCCTCACCAAAGGACAGATTTCAGATGATCGAAAATGCTATTAGACAGTGTGGATATGGGAACATAGTGTGTCTCAGGCAAGCATAATGTTCCGTTATGCCAGTACGGGGTCAACTATGCGCTCCCTCTTTTTCTTTATTTATGAAAGTTATAGCTTCCAACACTGACAGGCTGTCAATTAAACTGTTTGCTGATGTAAACTTTCTCCCTTCCCTCTGCCCTTCGCTTCACGCTCTGATCTTGCGTAGACACATTCGTGACAGGTCACCTTCTCTCAATAACAGAGAGATGACAAAACTATCAGGAGATGTGGCCTCTGACTGCCCCACTTTTTATATATATAGGTTCATTTGCACAGTGGTGTCTATCTTTGTGAAGGCAGTGTTTCATGCGTGCATTTGATGGCAATGTGAGATGATAGTTCGCTGTCACTACATTTGGCTTTCAGTGCCAGGAAGGAAAGAAAAAAAGCAATGCAAAGGAGACCTTTTCTTCTTCAGTCAGATGATGTTTTCACATGACTGTTTGGGGTCTTATTCTTGCATATTATTTGCTTTTGTAACCATCTCTGCTCTTATATGCGGTGTATAATTTTCTTTTTCCCTAAGGCGGTTGAGGGCAGGAGAGGAGGGCTCAGGCCAGTGTGTGCCGCTCTTGGCTTTGTTGCCATCAGCTTTTCTAGAGCTCTCTGCACCTCTCAACACACACACACACACACACACACACACACACATCTAACAGCCTGGCCTGACATCTGCTGGCCAACGTCTGAACTGCAGCTGCTTTCTTATAACAGAAACAGTAGATACAACATCTCAAACAAATCATACTGCTAATTATGTCCTTCAGTGATGTTGTTGTAGTGTAAAATGTATCTTCAGACAGGTTTGGAAAAGAAAACAACACACTTTCTTTGTGAGCCAGAGCATTGATTCACACCTCCTCACAGTCTGCTGACAGGGAGACACTGGTCCTCGTGGGTGGATGAATCATGTGTGGCGGTATTTCACTGAATCCTGCTGGGGCTTTGCGTGGGATTCAGTTTCAGGTCTTTTCACTATGTGGGACAGCTCTCCAAGTCTGAGCATCATGGGCCTCGTGTTCACTTTCAAAGTACTGAATGCGGTATTAATGAGAACTTTAATGTTTCCATCACATCCCTTGAGTCTTCCAAAACCTGCTAGCTTGGCAGCTGTGAGTTAAGACCATTAATAACTGTGTTCATTGTTTGTGTTTATTCTGATCATTTTTGGGGAGTAGCTTTGGAGCGATGCCTGAAGGGACGGACTGTTAGTGTTGCTCACTATTTATTGTGAGAATGATATGACATTGCCTATATTTGCTAGTTTCTCAGCATTACCAACCCTAGCTTTAATGTGATTGGAATAGGTTTACAGTGTGCTCAGAGGCAGATAATGGCAACAAGCTAATGAACAATTAGATTATGTCTCATCATTAAATTCTAAGCAACCGTTTTAGCCTTGGTTATTGAATCATAATAGTTGATTTGGTGATCATCTGTCTTTTCTGTCTTTTCCTCTCTTGCCACCAGGAAGTCATTGTTTCAATTTGGTCCACTTTGGTTTAAGACAAATTACCAGCAAAGTGTTATTCTGGGATAATAATTATTTATTTTGGTCAGATTATGTAAAGTGATGTGCAAGCAAATTATTCACCACAAATATGAAAACTAGCATATAAATAAGAAACCATGTACATTTTTGTACACTGACATACAGGATTGAAATATGCTCTGTATGACAGGCTGTTTCATTTTTTAAATCTTTTTTTGTAATATTGATGCCTTAGTGGCCTAGCTGCATTAATCATTATTTTACTCATGCTTTTTGGTTTTCCCTCTTGATCACTCTTTCCCTGTTATCACACATTTACTCATGCTGGCGACTTGGTTCTTCATAAATGGCTCTCAGTGTTGGACGCTGATCAGTTGCTCATGAGTCATGCTGTTGATTTCATTCATTTAAACACTGCCCTCCTCTCTGCTGTAGCACCGTACAGTTCATGTCCAAACACACATTGTTTTCTTCAGACAACCTCCTGAAACTCCCGGATCGTCCCACTTCCTGTCCTATCACGTCAGCGTCCTCTGGATAATGAGCTCCACATGCCTCCATCCACTTCTCATCCACCCTCACCTCTCCAGTCACCCCTGATCAACATTTTTCACGTTGTTAATTGCTCATGTCAGCCTCTGGTAATTATGGAGAATTAATCATGTGTGATTCTCTCTCTCTCTCTCTCTCTCTCTCTCCATCGGAGCAAAAACTACAAAGGTGAAACTGCCTTTATTAAGTAAGGCAGTGTCAGGGAGTGAACTCCCCAACGATAAGCAGCATGTTGCAGTGCTTTGGCTTACACTTCCTTGACTTGATGTGAGCGATAAAGGCCAGGTGGAGATTAAATTACATTAATTCCTTCGCCAGAAGCCCTGACCCGGAGTGACTTACAAGACAAGGAGGATGGAGTGATGAGCTGCAGCAAAACTACTGCCAAAGTGCTGAAAAATGAATTAACCATCAGTGTCACAACACACAGTGGTCCTAATCTGCCATAGGAAGTCAACAACCTTGACACACACACACACACACACACACACACACACACACACTGACCTTAAAATGCTCACTTAAATTACTTTACTTTTTTTATACTGTAGAAGTGAGTTTTCTTCAAGTTTTCATCTCAAATTGTCAACGGCTAAATCAGCACACACCTAGTCTTGCAAACATGGATATGCAAACACTGTGTTATCAACACGCTCAGTATCGGCCAGTCCATTACCAAGCATACTGTAACCTTGCCTATGATAGGCCCACTAATGTTTTTTTTTTAATCCTCTCTTCCGGTGCTGCGTACAAGAGTCAGCAGTAGAGACAGACAGAAAGTCCATATCTTAAGAAGACCTGCACTAAAGTGGACCAAACTCTGTGTGAAGATGTGCTCCATCCTGCACTTGTTGGTGCTTTTTAGCACAATCGGTAACTTTGTCCTCTTGAAATACTGTGTGTTTCTATGTTTGGTTTACATTACATCTTAAATTACATGGTTTGATTTTGGATTAATCTTGTTGTCATGCAGGATGTGTTGAACTGATCTCAGTCAAGACTCCACAGAAACATGTCAATGTAATGATGGGTGGAAGCGCCCTCCTCCAGTGTGTGTTTGTGACCTCTGAGCAGACTACCGGCCTCACCATCCAGTGGGACTTTGTTTCATCGTCCTCCATGACACCACAGCAAGTACGTAGATTCACTCTGCTACTCTGACCACAGCTTTGCACCCAGTGTGCTTTACTATTACCCACCTCTCTATACTGTAACATCAGGACTTCCATCACTGAGCACAAAATCAACCCTTTCCCCCCTCTCTCTACGTTGAGTTTCAGTCCATTCGCTCAGTATTTGTTTAATGACCAGTTTGTAAATGCCGGACAGAAATTACAGCTCTTCATGTGGCATGATGTTGTTTTAACTTGGTTACAGAAATGCAAGCTAATGAAAGAACTCGACATTTTGAGAAAAAAAAAATCAGTTTCAGTCGTTTGTGTTTTAAACTGACACCGTTCTTGACTAACCGTCACCAGCCACGCCTCACTGAGACAACAAACCTGAAATCAGATAAAAAATAAAAAAAACACACACACACATTTTGAGTGTGATTATTATTATGAATTTTAAATTAATTTAACACAAGAAGTAATGTCTAACTAGCTGCTACCTGTGGGCCTACTTAAGTTGTTTTTCAGATAAAATGGAAACCATCCACTGGATGTAATTACCTCTTCATCAAGCTGACTGATGGCAGTGAGGCTTTACTACGAAATAACACAACAGTCTACGGAAATATTTGTGTCTTTGTGGGCCCTTTTTGACGGCAGACATTTTGACATTGTAAACACATTTACCCTACCCATGTCAAAGCTGTGAAAAGGACATATTGTGTCTAACTTGCTGCCATCTGCTTTTAGGTGTATTACTATCAGTCAGGAAAGGATGTCATTTCAAAACCTTACGAGGACAGGATGCAGCCCCCCTCTTCTCCTGCCACAACCAGAAACGCCTCAATATTGATAAGCAACATGCAAACGTCAGATGCAGGAATCTACACCTGTCAGGTTCACAACTTTCCTGATGTGGACGGACAGTCTGAAGCCAGCATCATTGTGAATGTTCTCGGTAAGTTTTGTTAACTCCAGTGAATGTGAGCTTATTCACCCATTGTGACTTCAAGTTGAAGGGAAAGTAGGCAAAAGTGTATAATAGCAGTAGTGGTCTGTAGATGTCTGTCCAGTCCTGAGGATAGGTATAATCAGGAAGAATAATCAAAAACTCTGTGAACGTGTACAACAGGAGGGGATTTCAAACAACTGGGCCACACCTGTTAGCAGTATCGACTGTGTATTTGTATTACCAGAGGAAGCAGAAGTGGCTGAAAGTTTCTGTGTCTGCATGTTCTGCTTTCATACCAGCGTTCACACCTGGTCTGGTCCAGGTGCATGAGCTGCTGCTGCTCTTGAGACAGAGAAATGAAAAGACAAAGAAACAAAACAATCTGACCCTCATGTTGGCATTTCGGCCATTACTCTGGGTGTGGCTTCCTGAAAAGCGAGAGTAAAGTCTAAGGTTTCTGAGAGCAATAGATACTGAATCTATGAACAGTGCTGTACTGTAGCATTAACACGCCTATTAAAACATGTTGGTCGTGAACAGTGTGATTAGGGAGTCACATTCACTTTGAATCCCCTCATTCACCGAGTTACCAGGGACAACCTCGGGATCCTCAGTAGTTTCCATGGTTACTGCAGCAGTCTCCTCATTGTCAGCGTTGAAAATTAGAGTAGGACTGTGACTCCATCCTCGTACTGCATACAGAATACTTATCAGCACCTGCTGCATGCTAAACACACGTCTACACATTTCATAACCTTCATGGAAATAGTTTGACCACACTGACTGTGATGCATACTTAAGTGGTGAGTATATGAATACATATGGCTGCTGATTATCATGGGATCAGAGACGTTCACCATCATTTACTCTTACATATAATTATGGTGATTACATATTAGTGTGTAAGCTTTACTCTTGTGAAAACACAGTAGATATTAAGAATAAAGTTATGTCCTTTGTAAAGATATTTTAGCCATTCAACATATTGAAAGCATGTTGATTAGAAGGCAGTACGGTACAGTAAGGTCACTCCCAACACACTTCCTGCCTCGTGATGATGACTCATAATGGACACACACGTGGCGCAAAGTTTGATGAACAATTAGCAAAAGATTTCTATGTTGATGAGACATATTTTGAAGCATGGTGCAGCTCCTATCTTTTGTTATAGATATGGATTCAACAAGGCGTGGTACAAAGTGTTGCTGGGTTGTGTTTTCAACAAGCATGTAGATTTAGTCTTTGTACAATTAAATCACTTCACAAATTATTATAATTATTGTATTACCTTTGTGAATAAACAGCATTTATTTGACAGATATAGCTACTTTATTTCATTTTAAAAACTGCTGGAGTGGTAAAACTGTGAATGTACCATAACAAAAGCCAAAGGAGAAAGAAAAAAAAAGCTTTACTAACTACAACTTCATCCTGTGTGTGCTCTGCCAGAGAAACCCTCTGTTCCTTACTGTGCTGTCCACGGTGATGTGGAATCGGGTCACCAGGTCACTCTGACCTGCCACAGCGAGCATGGGAGCCCAAACCCGACATATACCTGGATCAGACTGGATCAGACCAAGACAAGGAGGCCTGTACTGGGAAGAGGTCAGTGCTGCCTGTTATTAGGCCTACAATATACTTTGAAGATGTGCACATTCAGACTGTTTTTATAAACATGTGTGCACTTGTTTCCTTAGTGACCCAAACTGGAATACTTGAAATTAGAAACATATCCCAGTTTCAGTTTGGGGAATACCAGTGCAACGCTACGAACGCAGTGGGATTTTCTACTTGTATTATAGAGCTGAGTCCAGGTATGTTCATTTATTTTATTACAATATGCAGAATATGTATAAAAACTGGAAAAGGCTTCATTCCCTTGTGTTTGCACAGACGTGGGAGATGGAGTGATTGCCGGTGCAGTGATCGGTGCGCTGCTCGGGTGTCTGCTGATCGTGCTTTTCGTGTGGTTCATCGCTCACACTGTGAAGAAACACAAATACAAAGCGATCAAACTGTCAGAGGCCAACGAGATGAAGTGAGACCTCAGCTCTTTGATGCTTTCATCATGTCACTCCTACTTCAAGCTGTGTGTCGATCAACTCTCTCTCTCTGCCCACTAGGAGGAGCACTCTTCAGGCCCAGGAGGCCTCAGGCAGTGTTGCCGAGGCAACCGCAGCTGGCAACGTCCATGCTGAGGGAGATGAGCCACAGGCCTAAAAAAAAAGCCTGCTGATAACAACTGGAGCGACGTCACAGGCCTGAACAACAAGATGTTCAGTTCACACACGTCACTCTCACCTTTAATCAACATGACGGAGCTCATGTCCTTCTCCTCATGCAGCTTACATTTTCTGATCCTGAGCTTGTTGTGCTCGCCATCGTATAGCAACCTTGAACAGCTTTGTCATGTCTCGTTTTCTACTTACATTTTGCTTGACAGTGTTTGTGGCATTAGTTTTACCATTTCATGTTAGTAGTATCATACCATTCAAACCATGATGAGCTATAAAATACTAGAAGAAAGGCTTTAATTTGTTGTATTAAATGAAAAAAGGAAACTTGAGGGTAGAATCTGCATCATACAAACGATCAGCATGATTACCTTTTTTTCAATAATAATGCATTATTGTGTCAACAAATGACAGTCCTACATTAAAATGTAGTCTGTTAAATAATCACATATCATGAAGATGCAGTGGTTAACATTTCAGAGGATCCATTGGCAGAATAGAATAAAATATTAATAAGCAAACACTGGCTTCAGATAGAGAAATCTTCACCTTCACCACTAGATGCCAGCAGATGCGACACACTACACCTTTGAGCATCCTTATAATGGATATTACAAACTAAGATAAGGGTTAACTTCTCAACTAGACAGAGATCCTCCTTTTATATGAATATTGAATTTTCCAGTTACTTTTTATTTTTATTATTGTTTGGGTTAGTTAGTTTTCAGAGTCTCCTTGCTTGTTTTAATTTAGTGTATGTTTTTCCATAAAGTTTTAGTTTTACAGTATAATGTCTCAGATGTGTGTTTCTACATAGACATACAAAATGAGGAAATACGTAACCTTTTTTCAATTGTAATGTATTACAGCTTAAATAAACTGAAATTAATTTCCGTACATTTTTTTATTTTTATTAATTTTTTTTACCAGACTTGCTTAGTTTTTCTTACAGTATGTAGTTTTCATTAGTTTACTATATTGTTTAATATAACAACCCTTCTATGTTGACAGCTTGAACCACTTAATTCCAGAGGAGACAGTAAAGGCCAGAAATCACTGAGTTGCTGGTTTGATAAACTGCAGACGACTTATAGAAATGTTACAGTTAGTGTTAACATTATTTATTTCCCATTAATAAAAGCAAATGTTGAATAGCTCCAGCCCTCTGCCAATGTCAAGCTACATCTTAAATCAAATCACAGACCTTTGATAAGGACTGAGCTGCTCGACTTCTTTATAGAGCCAAATTGGAGTCGACTTGCATCATAATTAGCCATACACAGGTTACACTTTTTACACTAATTTCAGTTGGCATGGATAATTGAGTTTGCTTTGAGACTTTTCCACACTGTACTACAAAGTAGAACTTAAATACAATATAATAATGACATAGCTTAGTCTGACCTCAAGCCTCTGTGATGTTTTACTTGACTTAAAGTCAAAGGCTATATTAATTATTTAATATTCATCATGTACTGGGTATGTGAATAGGCTGAGAATGCATAGACTGTAAACAAGAAGAGGGTGCAGTCTCTGTGATGTCATTCACTGGTTTAAATAGGCACTTCTGCATTGGCTTTGATTTCCAGACCAGGCTGACCACTGGTAGAATGACAGTAAATAAACAGTGAACCTGGAGGCTCACTGGTATGGCACAGAGGTGAATGTACTTTGGTGCTCAGGATCAGGCCAGCAGACCGAAGCAGCGTGCAGAGCTGAGGATGTCGTCTCTGGTCAGATAGCATCCACACAGCTGCCTCAGTCCAGTGAAAGACTCCCTCCCATGCAAGACACGCCAGTTGTCTATGAAAATAACCTCATGAAGAAAAGAAAGGTTCAAGTCCTTAGATTACACTGAACTTACATCTGAGTCTTTCCAGTTTGCCGAAAGTGAATTAATTAATTGAAACTAACATTTAATGGAGAAGCATTTGTTATGTTATGTTTTCTGAATGCACCCCGGTCAAGAAGCATGAGTCTCTTACTTTCCCTGGAGTCAGTTTCACCCACAGCTCGTTCTCTGGCCGTCTGAGTTCTGTTGTCAACTGTCGATGTGCTACGTACCATCGCTGAACGATGTCATGGGGCACCGTGTTTATCACTGATCGATCATAGTTGTTGTATCTGTTGAAAAAAACATAACTTACTGTTTATTTTTAATTTTTCAATCATTTCATAATACTTGTAAAAATAGCTTTGAAAACAGAACATAAAAACAGCTGGGTTGTTATATATACACTAGGGAAGTCATGAATAGCTATGCAGCGCTGACGTACCGAATCAGGTACATTTCATTGTTCCAAGGATAAACGTTGAGCAGGGGGCCAACACCCATTATGTGGTTTTGGTGGATGTCTGATTTTTCAATGTACTCATGTCTGATGGGCACACGGGTCAGCAGCTCAAAGTTTTCAGGAGACTGCTGGCGTACTTTTTCTGCTGCGTAGAACCCATCGACAAGTAGTGTCCTCCCCCCGTGTCCCTCATGCTTGAGGCAGTGGAAAACCTGGATTCTGCAACAGTGATCAGAAAATGAGTTAGACAATGCTTTTTTTGCATTTTTTTAAAGATATATAGCAATTAAAAATGCTCCATATAATGAAAATGTATCAATGCTGCACAAACAATTTCACTTCTTTTGCACTGGGGCTGGTCTCTGCCATACCTACCCACATGGTTCCTGAAAGTACGAGGTGTCGGTGTGACGGTCCAGGGCCAGCTGGCTGTAGGCGGTGTCTCCTCTGGAGAAATCTGAAGTCAAAGTCCACATTCCTCCATATGTAGTCTCCCTTATGGATCATGAACACAAAAAGCAACACAAGTGGATCAGGAATAAACTTTTACAGTAGCAAAAAGCCCCAAAGAAGCACTGAGTACCTGATGAGGCTGACTCTCTGTGTCACTGCCTCTGTGGCCTCGACTGTAGCTGGGACATCATCTACAAAAGCGATCCCGTACAGAAGATAGTTCTGTAGAAACTTCTTCACTTCGTCATCACAGCTCATGAACTTGTCCCATTTGGCCGAGGCCGTGTTATCCTTTTTATAGATATCTGAATTCCAAAGGATGCGTGGCTGTACAATGTTCTGTTTATTTCCTTCATAGCTGTTCTCAGCCAGCCAGCTAAGGCTGTACTGTGACACGTGTCCTCCAGGCCCTGGGATACAGAAATGGGAAAAAATATTGTAATTGGGTACAGTACATATGAACTACATTAAATACTATGTATGACCTGATTGTAAGTAAAGCCATTGCCTTAAACATGCATTCTTTCTAATATGACAGCCAGCAGGCTGACTCCTCTGGTTGCATAGAAGTCTGTGAGAAAATGATCCTACTTCTCTCTTGATTTATTACCTCAAAAACCGTGGTAGACATGAGTTCATGGTCTCAGTCTCTTAGAACTTCTCACAGTGTGTTTTCACTTCATTAATGTTAATTGTAATATTTTGGCTGGGTCGTTGTACTTAGCTCCACCCGCCCATTTCACTTCTGGTTCTAAAAACAAGACGCAGAAGAACAAAATGCTGATCTCCAGGCTATGAAATGGCAGTTGAGGGACCAGTGGTGACATCACAGTAACTACATCCACTTCTTATACTCAGTCTACGGCATGAAGAGAAACATAAATGGGATAACAAATCTGCAGAACTGTAAACACGCATTGCCGCAAATGAGTAGATCTGATCTGTGCACGGTATGAGAAGCATACCCAGTACCACCACACAGTCAATCCAATGTCCATGGATTGAGTGTGCACCCCTGGACTCCGCTGACCTTGAATATGCACCTCTTCACTGTGCTGTATGCCCTGCAGGGATATGTGACTCATCAACTGTGCTGGGACTTGTCAGTTGATGTAAGATACAGTGTCACTCCTGTCCATGAATAAAAACACTGTAACAGCCCAGCAGCCCACAGGGAGGGGTCAGTCAGTCTTGCCGACACGCCTGAGTAGCACAAGCCAGACAGACACATGAGCATCTCCCCAGCTGCCAGACTGCACTGCTGCAGCATTTAAGGCTCATCGTGATGATGGTATCTCCCTGTCTATGGTGTGCTCCCCGTTTTAAAAACAGAATGTTCTGGCACTATAATTACCTTCCTGTCCATGTCCAGAGGACACAGAGGTCAAAGCTATGAGGTCACTCGCAAAGGAATGTGGGGGTGAGAGCTTGGTGTGCAGATGAAGCCAGCAGATTTCACTGCATAAAACCTGTTTCTCTTCCTGATCACCTGGCTGCTGCTGCTGCTGGGCTGTTTATTCATCTTACTCAAACAGGAGGCAACCAAATCCCTCATAGCTTCTTTCCTCCCTATGTGTGCAGGGGTGTGTACCAGAGACAGAATAAGGTTTTTCTCCAGCTGGTCTGGTTAAGATCAACACTGTCTGCTGAGGATTCTCAGAGGAATAGATCTGCATGGAGATCAGCTCAGTGTTGGTGTTAATGTTGCTACCACAGAGCCACCACTTTTTAAAGTGTGTTTTCACTTCATAAATGTTAATCATAATATTTTAGTCACTTGGTCATTGTGTATGTGACTGGTGATCCAAGAGCAGCAGTAAAGGAGTGAGTAAACTCTAGGGATGTCCGAAAATATCAGCCCTCCGATGTTATCACATAACAATAAAAATACATAAAAAATTAATATAGGGAAATACTGTTATTGGGTTTTTATAACAATGTTCAACTGCTGTAGGCTTCAGCATTTCCAAGCCTCACACACATGCAACATTTTCCGCTTGATGACGTATTACAACAACAGCAAGTGGATCTCTAGCCGTGGCTAACAAGCTAGCTCGTTTGGTGCTTGATGGTAAATTTGACATCACAACTGAGGACATGAGGAAAAAAATAGGGCAGTCATAGAGCCCAATCAGTAACTACTAGTCAGGACTGAAGCTGTTAAATTTTTTTCTGGCTTTCATGTTTTGGTTTTTTTTGCATTATTTTCTTACTTATATGAGACAACAGGTTAGACTGAGCCCAGGTTATAATTTACTGATTGTATTATTTGCCAAGCCATGACCAGTTATAAGATAAGATATGATAAGATAAGATAAAACTTTATTCATCCTGAAGGAAATTCTTTCATAACAGTTGCCATAGATAGCAGGGAAAAGTAATATTTAAAAGATTTAAAAAGATTTATAAAGTATATACAGTGCAGAATGCAAAACTGACAATATAAACAATATAAACAAGATAACAGTATAAAAAAAATAAGAATATGTTCGATATAGCCATTCAGAATATGGTCATTCAATTTACCAGTCTGTAAAATAATACACTTTAATTTGGGGCCATGTTGCATTTATGAATGCATCCAGTAGGGCATCACAATAAAATTTGTCATTTTGTTAATTCCAAAACAGGAGCTACAGTTTTGGTGTAAAAAGCTGCACATATCTTTTGATATTGGAATTGGAAATGAAGATCTGGACAATATCAGAATATTGGATATCTGCAAAAAAAAAGCCAACATCAAGAATCCCCAGTAAACACATTTGCTTTCACATTGCTTGTACTCTTCCTCCCTGCAATATTAGTAGACTTCTTTTTTTTATTGTAGAATACCGACGAACAAAGTTCAGGTGATTCTGCGATAATCAAATTTAATTGACATCAACTCAACCCAACTCTTATAGCTGGAAGCGAGGAAGAAAAAAAATAGATATCTGAAAGTACAAAGAGAAGGTGAAAACTAAACTTCAAACCAGAGTTTTGGTTAGAAACTACAAAAACAAAGATTTTACAGTTATTTATTATGGTATTTTGTGCCCCCAGCCCCTACCCCCTGCTCTTTATTCATTATATCACCATCCCGAAGCATTACTTATTATGTTATCATACTTGATAACACCTATCTTGTTCCTATCTTTACACAAAATACCACCATCACAGAGGGAAAAGTCCACTTCACCTTTGCAGACAAGGTGCTGTGATGTTTGGCCTCAAATATAACATTACATCACCTATCCTCCCTATTATGTGTTGTGTGATTTCTAGAGACAGCAGATGCAATTTGTTGGTTCACTTAAAGTAACTGGTTGAATCTTACCTGTTATAAATGCCATATGCCAAATTTTATGGATTGTAGTTTATAGAACATGGAATTGTGTCTTTTTGTTGACACTAGAGCAGAAAAATCCTGTTTCTGTGGACATGAGCTTCATGTTTTCAATGAGGGAATTGCAAAACGTCCCCACATATCAGTTCATAACACTGCAAAAATATGAATATTGCAATATTTTCATCAGTTCACAGAGACTGGACTTTATGAACATGCAGCAGATAAACTCTGGGGGCCCCATGGTTCTGGCCTTTGGTAACTTCTTTATCACAGTGGCTTTGAAAAGCATGTATTTTGCATGATCTTTTCTGCAGGTGCAGGCACTGGACTTGACAAGACTTACAGGTGAGGACCAGATGGCCGTCTTTCACAGTTGTGTTGACCGGACGGATGTTGAGGTCGATGCTGCCGGTGTCCAGGTTTCTCTGGTTGGTCTTGGAGTTGTAGGAGGATCCGGAGCGGCAGTGATCCCGCAGCCACACGTAGTTCAAACGCATCTGCGCCCCTCCGTAACTGAGCACTGGTGATGTCAGTTTGATTTACACGAGGTTAACAACGAGCTTTGTCTCACTGATTGAGTCACAGTGTGTTTCAACTCACCCAGGCAGTCTTCTTGTGACTGAAAAGTCGCCGGACGTGCAGCACAAGCGCTGCTCTGCATCTTGTGTCTCCATGGTAGCTGTGCGTTTCTGACTCCAGACAGCTGAGGCTTGACCCACTCCATTCCGGGTAGCCACATTCTTTTTAATGAGCCCAACATCGCAAACAAAATGTGTGATAAATGAAATAAACTCCAAAATGATAAACCAGCGCAGTGCGCACCCTCAGAGCCGATGCGCCTCCTTTATCTCTACCACCTTTAACCACACTTTCACCGACTGGCTACACACCGAGATTAATTATTAAATGCATCACAGCTCCTCTCGTGGTTTGGATTAAACGTTATAAAGTGGCAGGGTAGGATTAACCCTGGAGCTAAAGCGACCGTGCTGGAACAGTTTGGCACATGCGTGGTTCCACTGACCACAATACCCGGATGTCCACTGGGGGTTGCGCTTCAGACAGGTGACTGGACTTTTATTTTGGAGGCTGTATCAGCTGGTGCTATTGATCTGCGTTATTTAGTAGACCTTTTTCATGCCACTCCGTTGCTAGAGCAACAGCACTGGTTCTGAATCTACTTCCTGTCAGCTGCCACATTAACACATATTGTGTTCTGTAGTATTATTATGATGTTAATATAGCATAGTCTGGTAATATTATTGTTATTGTATTGTCATGTTGTTAAAGGGTTCTGTTTTATAAACCTGAAAAAGTTGAGGGTTTCGAAGCAGTTTCAGTGGCAAATGAATAAAATGAGTTTTACATGTAAGAAACCTGTTCAGCCACTATGACTATTTATTTAGTTATTTGTTTTATAAATTGTCATAAAATGTTGATTTATGTTCCCCGAACCCCAAGATGGTGTTCTCATATGTGTGTGTTTTTCTCAAAACTCAAATAAATGCTGTCATAATGAACAGAAACTAGAGAATATTCTCACTGAAAAGAGTGTAATCAGAGAACAAAATAATTATTAATCAATTTAATGTTTCACAATTAATCAATTAGACAATAAAACATGGAGAACTACAACTCTCTCATTGTGCAATATTTTATTAATGTGCAATATTACTCTTCATCAATATTTTACTTATGTGCAATATTACCCTTCATCAATATTTTACTAATGTGCAATATTACTCTTCATCAATATTTTACTTATGTGCAATATTACCCTTCATCAATATTTTACTAATGTGCAATATTACTCTTCATCAATATTTTACTTATGTGCAATATTACCCTTCTTCAATATTTTACTAATGTGCAATATTACTCTTCTTCAATATTTTACTAATGTGCAATGATACTGTTCTTCAATATTTTACTAATGTACAATGATACTGTTCTTCAATATTTTACTAATGTACAATGATACTGTTCTTCAATATTTTACTAATGTGCAATATTACTCTTCATCAATATTTTACTAATGTGCAATGATACTGTTCTTCAATATTTTACTAATGTGCAACATTACTGTTCCTGAATACTTTACTAATGTGCAATATTACTCTTCTTCAATATTTTACTAATGTGCAATATTACCCTTCTTCAATATTTTACTAATGTGCAATATTACTGTTCCTGAATACTTTACTAATGTGCAATATTACCCTTCTTCAATATTTTATTAATGTGCAACATTACTGTTCCTGAATACTTTACTAATGTGCAATATTACCCTTCTTCAATATTTTACTAATGTGCAATATTACTCTCCATCAATATTTTACTAATGTGCAATATTACTGTTCCTGAATATTTTACTAATGTGCAATATTACCCTTCTTCAATATTTTACTAATGTGCAATATTACCCTTCTTCAATATTTTACTAATGTGCAATATTACTCTCCATCAATATTTAACTAATATGCAATATTACTGTTCTTCACTCTCAACATGTAAACTATTTCAGTCCATTTTATTCATTTGTATTTGCAGACTTAGTTCTCCATGTGGTCTCCTGCTTACTTTCAACATCCACAGTTTAGTGATCTACATGACTTATCAGTCCTGCACATCATTTTCTTAGACAATGCTATTTGCTTCTTGCTTATTACAGTGTTACCTACTCACTTTTGACAAATGTATATAGGCTAATAAAATAAACCATATTTACATAATAAACATCAGACTATGTATGTATGATACAAATGAACATATTGATGGTATCATAGTGGAACTGTGACAGCAGTAGTGTCACCTGACAGCATGTAAGGCCTCTTACTATGGGAACCTTGATGACTTAATCCCATTCAGGAGGAGCCAGGCTGCTGGGTCAGGATAGTGGCAGATGGGATGGCTGATACAAACCTACATGCTGGCTCCCTCTGGAGTCCTTTCTGGAAATTAGCTGCTGATCACATTCATCACCTGGCTGAATATTGCCTTCCTTCTCCCCCAGTTGCCAGCTGTTTTTTTTGTTTATTTGTTTTTTGTTGGGTTTTTTTTGTGGATTTCACAGTGAGAAGCAGAATAGTCTTGGCTGGCCTTACTACAATTTGGGTTATCAAAAGTATCAAGATGTTCAATATTAGAACATACATAAGTTTAAACAAAAGTGCAAAAATGTAAAGAGTCAACAGGACTTGTTTGAAGTTCGTTGACTATTTTTGTTCTTAGTTAATCACAATGAATAGAATAGATGTGATAAAGGTTTGTCACAGTAGACAGACACGCACCTGACTAACAACACACACACACACACACACACACACACACGGTGTAGCTCATTTCTAGATAACACATGGGCCTGCTCACATCCTTGATAACTGGCCAATTACATTCAATTGCGTGTAAGTCCAACCTCTGTATGGGACAGTCCCAGTTCAAGAGTAAATACTGTAGTCATGGTTCGGGCTTTCTATGGCTGAGATCCTGCCAGACTTCTGTCATTCAGAGCCCAGCTCTGACATACTTTACCTGTGACCTGAATAAATATCTGTGAACTGCTTTTTTTAACAGATTCCTCCTTTTTGTGTTCTTGGGCTGCTAACTGAAGAATCAGGCTAACAATACCGTACGAGTGAGTCTCACTTGCTCCTGTGTCTCCTCTGGGGACTGGGATGGGCAGAGTCACAGAGTCGTTCACTGAGTGATACATGTTGACTTGCAGAAGATTCACTCTGAATTTAGCAGTTCCAGTCCCGTCCAGCATGCTGAGGCTGAGCTCAACTGAACTGAGAAAAAACAGTTCATGAAGTGCTTCACTTCAGTTTGTTCATTCAAAAGATTCATTCTTTTGAATGAATCGTTCATGAGCGATACAACGCTAGGCTTCAACAAACTTCAAACAAGTCCAGTTGACTCTGATTTTGCTTTTTTTTTTTATTTATCCTGACCTGGATGACTAAGACCCAGTTATGCAGAAGTTTAACAATTGCTACTAACAAGTTGTTAGTAATCATTTACATAAAAATGTTACACAGGTGGAGTGATTTATATACAGCCAAAGTAAATAATGCTCTTTTGCACACCAGACATAAATATTATGTTATTATATTATATTATACGTATTCCCTCTCTTCTGGCATACTTGGGCACACAACCCGAGGCTATACAGAAGAAAAAACACTGGAACCATAAAGGAAAATAACCAAATTTTATATTTCAACAGGCATAAAGTGAGATTCAATACAATAACATAAATATGAATAAATCATGTGATTGAAATAATCTCCTGTTGTTGGTTAAAATCAGCACTCAGACAAACACTAAGGCCTGGGCACGTTGTTTAGTAATGGACCTTCCACCAGCCAGCTGCTGGTCTGGGATCAGCTGCAGTGGTAGTGCTTCCTCTAATAGTGCAGCGCTGCGGTAATGCCGCATTCAAGTGCTATCGGATATTTTGTTTTTTCAAGTGGGTATCCTCCTCGAACTATATATATATATATATATATATATATATATATATATATATATATATATATATATATATATATATATATATATATATATATATATATATGTGTATATATATATATATACATGTGTATATATATATATATATATATATATATACATATATATATATATATATATATATATATATATATATATATGTGTATATATATACGTATATATATACATGTATATATATATATATATATATATATATATATATATATATATATATATATATATTTGTCTAATAGAGTGGAGTGAGAGATTAGATAAATAATAAATATAGTTATCATAATCAAGACTCAATTAAGAATCAAGAAGATCTCTATAACCAAGTGTGCTTGTGACACTTGGTGTCAAAAGCTTATGGTACTCATATAGAATAGAAAATAATAAAGGAATATGAGGGCATATCATTATCATAATATTATAATGATAACCTTATATACAGGTGGGGATGACGGTGTGAAAAAAAGAGTAAAAAATACATAGAAATACTAAAACAGAGTAAGACAACCAAACTGTAGGCTAATGTGACTGTTTTTTCCATTATTTCTTAGCCTAAACTGCTCTGTTCTTTCTTCATTTTCTTGTAGAAACGGTGCAAATTGTGTAGCTCACGTTAGCGAATGGAGGGCTGGGATTTTTGAGCTGACGGGGCAGCACCTGAAGGCATCATACGCCTGTCCTCTGAGCAGCAGTCAGCTGCATGTTTACTTGCTTTGTCAGCGGTGTGTCCGCGGCAGATAGCTGTCCCTCCTCACCTGCTGCTGATCGAAACCTTGGACTTTTATCTCAGAGGGTGTCATATCACACCACCACAGCTCTTATCGGCAGTTTCCTCTCTGTCTCTAACAATAGTAGTTGTAGGCCACCCCTCTTTGTGGACCTTGAACCGGCGGGTTCACGGTGTTTTTTTTTCCTAGCTAACGGAAAGATGACGTTAAAATCCAATAAAAACGAACCCGCTGTCATACTGGAGCCGGTTAGCAGCGTCCGTTCAGCCCTCTCCGACCTGTACCTGGAGCAGCTCCTGCTAAACAAACCAAATTCTGACAAGGTAGGGTGTCTTTTTTTTTTTTTTTTTTAACCTTTTTTTGTTGTTGTTCCTCGTATCTTTGGTGTAACATGTTTGCTTCCGGGATAGCAGAGATGGGGCACATGACCGCTGTTCCCCTACAAGATGTCTGAAAATAGACCCAGTCGTTGTTTTCATAATCGAGCTAACAGAACAGTGAAGTGTGAAACAAAGAGCCATGGAGATATTTCTTCTCTTACATTGCTCAGTGTTGCCCAGTCAGCTTGACTTGGTAGACATTACTCTGGCAATTTCACTTCTGCCTTCTGCTCCTCAAAACTACATCATATGGGAATAATCTGACAAACTGGGGAAACGAAGCTGCATCACATGTCCAACTGTGGTCATAAGACAATGAGCCAGAAGTAAACAGAGACATACACTTGTATCAGTCTCACAGTAGTCATGTTTAAGTGAGGCAGTGCAATCACATTCAAGTCCCACTTTTTCTGGAAAAAAAGATGCAATATTAAAGAAGACAGGTGGGAAATTAAGTTAATTTTGCTCTAATGTTTGACAGTAGAGCTGTGTAACTTGTCCTCCATCTATAACTGCAGGACTGAATTAGTGTCCACAGCGAGCTGAGGTCAGGTGTTTTCAGATGTTTTCCTGGATTATGTTGCAACACCACTGGCTTTGCCTTTCAGTTGAGTAACACCTGACAGCCTGTCTGTGACCACAAAGTACTTTAAACTTTTTGACACAGCCAGGAACATTGAGGGAAATCTTTGTCCTAAACCTCCTCCTCTTCTCTAAATGTGAAAAGTCAGCAGTGAGGGAAACGGTGAAAAAGGAGGAAACTCCTTCCCTGACATCAGCATTTTGCAGTTCAGTAGCCTTGAGGTACAATCTTGGCACTCGTTAGTCTTAAAGTGAGGTCACACGGTCCATCATCTCACGGTGTGTAACGCTCTTTGTATCTACATGAGTTTATATTTTACATAACATGTCATTTGCTGTCTTAGAGATTCTTTACGTTGACTTTAGGATATACAATGAATAATGTGGGTCATCCTGCTGTACGTGTTCCTTCCTTTACTATATATATGTACTATGACTATATGTACTCTGCTGTACAGTATGTACCCCACATACTCATCCATGCGTTTCAGCTCTTTAGTAGTACTTGTTATTTCACCCATACTTTTTGCTGTCATGACAAAATCTGAACAAGTTTGTGCAAGCCAGACTTCAAACAGGAGAGACATACAGTTGAAAACCAGTAGTTTTCCCTTCTCAGCTGTATTTTTTTGTCTTCCAGCACATTATAATTGACTTATTGATCTCCTAACTGTGTTCCTTCATGAGATCAATACTTGTCCTGCTCTTTCTCTTGACATAATTTACAAGAGAAAGGGCAGACCAGATAGAGCCAGATTGTATTATAACACAATCAGCTGATGCTGTGTGGAGACGAGCAGCTAGAACAGTAAGCCACAGATCTTCGTTATCTCATATGAAATGCACTCTCTGTTTAATCCTCTTCAAGAAAATCTACATTTTAAATGTGACAATGCATAGCAGGAGGCCCTCTGACTGCATGTCACTCTGCTGTTCGTTTGTTTATCCTGTTGCTTCTACACACCCAAGACTGGCATTTGAGTTTCTAATGGGGGGCTTCCTGTCGCTGGCTGTGTGTTGACTGTTAACAGTGATTGGAACACACTGACAAGGCAAGAGAGATAGCTTTTAATCATTTACGTCTTCACGCTCTGATAGTGTCAGTGATAGGGCTGATGGAGCTCACTGTCAAAATCCTCATGAGGTGCATTTATTTAAAGAAAACACATTTTAGTGCTAATCATGTGAATATGCTATCTTTAACTGGTGAGGCTTTATGTGATAAATCTGTTATATTCTGTTCCGTTAGCTCGTGCTGAAGTCTTTTGTCTGTTGTCTTCCTGCTCAGTGCTGACTCAGCACTTTGTTAAGAGGAAATAAAGTATCTTGAGGAAAAGGACCCAGTAATTGTGGGTCATTTTATTGGTTTAACAGTTATTCCTGTCAAAAATGGACACATGAAATCTCTGAATTGGTGAAAACAACAGCTCATTTGTCAGGTTAATACTTGTATTTTGGGTTTCTATGTGGTGGTGATTGTATCTGCAGCAGGATTACTGTGCAGATTGCTTTGCTCAGAGGATGTAATTTCATCACTTTGCCATGGGACCTCATCCAAATACTCCTTCCTGGTACAGCACTGCCCTGACGTGATATAACAGCATGAGGCTGGTAAATAACGATCATGTTGCACAGAAAAACAACTTGAGCACTGTGTACTAAACACTTATTATGTTCTTCAGAGGAGTCACAAGACAAAATAATGTCACCTGTAGGCATATTTATAATTAAGAGCTCATCAATGAAACCTTTAATTCCTGCCAGCGTGACACACCAAACTGCTCTTACAGTATGCAGTATTTTAGGGCTGAGGTTATAGGCGGGGAAGAGGAGGAAGGCGATAATGATATTTATTGCTTTATTGTAGTGCTGATGCTGGAAGATAGATAATGTTGTTTTTTGCTGAAGCAGTGCTGATGTGTGCTGATTTTCATCCAGACAATTTGTGCTGATTCAGGTAGTCATGTGTCTGATGTCACTTTAGCAAGCAATTTATATAGCTTTTAAAATGGTGCGTTCACTAGTTTATACAACACGAGTGTTCCCAGTTTATTTTGTATTTGTCAGAGGAGCTCTTTATTTTATTTATTTATGTATTTTTTTACATTTGAAATTGTAATATAGTTCACATGGATTTATTCAGATTAGTATAAGTATTGTATTTCCCTTCTTCCTTGTTTGTAAACCTTTGGACAGTTATTACCTGTCATTATATGTGCATATTATTTATTTGTTATGGCTTAGGTTATTCTAGTCATTTTTCCTAAGCTGCATTAAAAGCCTCTGTATCTGTAGCTCATAAAGGCACATATCTTCTGGACTAGAGCCATCTGGAAATTTTCTGGGGATAGGGGTTTCTTACTTTTGGACTCACCTCTGGGTCCATTTGAGTGTGAAAAGCATAATATGATGCCACTGATTCAGCCTTTGGTCTCTTCATTGATTTCTATACATTTCTATTTTGAACGTTAATTAAAACATGGTAAGGCTGTCCAAGAGGAATCGGCTTCCTTATATTCTCTTAGATGTGATCACCTGATGAGACGTGGTGGTATCCATGACCACATGAACCAGGTGGACCAGATCACTGGACGTGGCTAATGAGGTGTCATAACACCGGGTTAATTTTCAACCTTGAACATATGTTGAAACTACAAATGAAACATGGCTGTTGACAATCATTAGCAAAAAAAAAGGCTTCTTCTGCAGTGATGGGAAATACCAGTGTGATAATATGTCCAGATGAACTCTTGAGTTAAATTATTTGTTATTAATTATTTTAATTATTAATTTTAACATTGTTGTTTTTTTCTTTTAAACAGGCTGCCATGCAAACCTATGAGAATAAGGGGGCTGAGGTTTACACCAACGGCAGTGTGGGGCACATGAACGGCACTGAACTGACCAGGATGAAAGAAATAGAATTTGAAAAGAATCCTTCAGAACCATTGGTATGACCCATAACTCCTCCAGACACACACTACTTGTAGATGTAGATGTATTGATTGATGACTGTGGTCTTTGTCTGCAGGGGGTCACTCTGAAGCCGAACGACAAACAGAGGTGCATTGTGGCCAGAATATTGCATGGGGGCGTGATCCACCAACATGGTAATTAATGACATATTGATCTGATGTGAGTGGGTGATCATGCTCAACTAGTGTGTGTTTGGAGGTTAGACCTCAATAGATCAATAGGAAGAAGTTCTTAAATGATACTTCAGTTTAAAATATGCCACTCAACATACACGATTTTCAGTAAAATGTTTGAAAAATGTAGTTCTAATGCAATCATGACCATTTTTACCCTCTTACATACAACTTAACTGCATTCTCAGGTATGTATTCAAGGCAAACATATTTTTTATGTTTAAAATTTCAAACAAAAATGCAACAGAACTTCTTTGGCTTAAAAGTTTACATTTGTTACAGAACATAAGGGAATAGTGTGGGGGATCTATTGGCGGAATATAATGTTTTAAAATAAGTTTTCTTTCATGTATAAATAAAAATAAGAATTGTGTTGTCATTACCTTGGAATGAGCCTTTGATAGCTACATAGGGAGTGGAGAAAGTTTCGCCCATAAGGGACAAACCAAACAGTATATAGGGCTGAAGGCTACCGTAGTTCTGTGACACACTTGGCACATGGGAGAAGTCCTAGTCATTTGTAACCACAAAATCCTAAATGTAATCCAGGAGAAAATGTGTTTCGCTCTAAACATAATTGACAAATCAGTTTCATTGTGTGGGAACTTAATATTTAGGAGATCAAGCTGCCATTTTGAAACAAGACTCTCTAGTATTTCCAGCTTTAAGCAGGTTCTTGTCTTCAGCTCATCTCTCAGGAGGATAAATAACACTTCAGCAGCTGCTGGCACATATTAGGACCATAATAATATACAATACAGAACCCTGAGCTGCAACACAGAAGAGTATCTTCAGTATACTTCTGTTATCTTCCTCTCTCCAGGCTCCATACATGAAGGGGACGAAATAGCAGAGATCAATGGCAAAAGTGTAACAAACCACACTGTAGATCAGCTCCAAAAGATCCTGGTAAGTCGATGTCTTCTAAATTTGATTTAGAAAGTAAATGCAGACATTTATTTAAGTATTGCGCTTTTACAATGAGTAAAACAGTGGTATTCTTTACACGCAGAAAGAAACCAATGGAGTAGTCAAAATGAAGATCATTCCCAACCTGCAGAGTCAGTCCAGACCTTGTAAGGTAACAACACCAGCGGCATGACATGCACTTATTCTTGTTGTGAATTTTGTGTTTTCATGTTTGTTCTTTCCAGACCTCCTTTAAATATGCATGAGCAAACCAAGAAAATTAGCTTTATATTCAAATCCCATTGTAACGTCTAGCACTGTATAGTCTTCAAAGACAAGTTTGTTTCTTTCAGGTTTCTCTTCTACAACTTTTACTCTTTTAAAGGATTTTGTTTTTTTGGTAGGTGCCTCACTTGTTAATCAGTGAACAACCCAGGTGACTGTGAAACCTGTTTAAATTTATCACTCACATTAGTTTTGCTAGTTCAATCTGAACCACTTTGGTAGTGTGTTTCATCCTGCCATCTGCTGGCCACGTCACATTTTCTCATGTGGCTTGATTTAACAACGTACTGTATAACAACAGTCTGTGTATTAATATCAGAATTGATTTTTTTTTTTAAATTTAATGGCTGCAAAGAAGAAATCCATTTTCAGTTTATTGTTAGATTAAGTTCTGACTTTGCTGTGGTCAGTGATGGCAGTCTATTTAAAAGCTTATAGTCCATGAATATGTAGGAATACTTACTATGCTTTTCATTCTTTAATGCTCAAAGAGCATCATTTTTGGTGACCCAGACCACTCCAGTGCACCCACTCTTAGCGCATAAAAGGTGTATTCACTTTGTCTGTATACAGCTATACCACTGGAGTAACCTGGGGAAACCATAAATGTTCATTAACTCTCTTACTAACAGTAGTAATATTTTACCCTCAGGACAATTTACACATTTCCTCTATGATCTTTGACAGTTTTGTAAAACATCTTTCTCTCAAATATAAGATTAAAAAAATCAAGAGTTAGTAGCTCTGGTTTACTCTTTGATAGGTTTTCTGCAGACCAGCTGCAGGGAAATAACTGATGGTATGATAAATTAGACCTCCCACCTAGTCTCTGGAAGAAAATACTTCATTTTCACAATATGAGCTGAGCTGTCGAAGATCATAATCATAATCATGAATGTGTAAATACTGTGGAAGGGTGAATTTCCCAATTAACATTTTCAAAATACAAATATATGTGTTAGAAAGTCCCGTTTTAGCTCTAATGATGACAATAGGGGTGGACTGTGGAGCCGTTAGCAGCTTCTGGTCCACTGTCACATAGAGACACATAAGATCAATCACAGAGTAGAGCTGAGATCTGAACATGCCTCACTTCTTCATGGCTTAAATATTGAAGAAAAATTAAATGTTTAATATTTAATTTCAAGCTTTGCATGAGCTCACCTCAAACCCACAGTGAAAATAATGACTATTCAACATACTCAGACTGATTAAAGGGATAGATTGGGTGTTGATAGTGATAGTGGGGGTTGTTACCTATGGTAAATGACAGTCTGTATTTCCCCAGGTGCAATGTACTGCTTTGGATAGGGGCAGCAGCAAAATGTATTTTAGCCACCTAAAAGAAAACGTATTTTAAAAGGTTTGTGTTCAGGAACAGTAAATTCACAGACATCAGGGACTATTTTGTGATGGGAGATCATTATTGTCTCCTAAAGTATAAAAATAATACACCATCATGTACTCTTAATCTATAGATGTACATGAGGGCCCAGTTTGACTATGACCCCACCAAGGACGACCTCATCCCGTGCAAAGAGGCGGGTCTGAAGTTTCAAACGGGTGACATCCTGAAGATCATCACCAAGCAGGATCCGAACTGGTGGCAGGGCAGAGTAGAGAGCGGCGTCTCTGACTACGCTGGGCTGATTCCCTCCCCTGAGCTCCAGGAATGGTAAACAGCTCCGTCACACTATCCAGCAATATGAAGTCACACCTAGCATGATGACGCTGCTGAACAATGACACGTTATCTTCAACATCAGAGTAAAACTGAGCAAAATCTTATTTTCCCCACTGCAGGAGGGTGGCAAGTAAGAGTAAGGCCAGAGAGGGCAGCCAGTCCTGCAGCCCGTTCGGGAAGAAAAAGAAGTGCAAAGACAAGTACCTGGCAAAACACAGCTCGAGTGAGCGGGATCATGTTTCCTGGTTGTTTCTCTCTAATTTGTACTGGACTGTGGGTTTATCTAAAAACAACTTCTGTTGCAGTTTTCGACCAGCTGGATGTGATTTCTTATGAGGAGGTTGTTCGGCTCCCTGCTTTTACGAGGAAAACATTGGTGCTTATTGGTAAGCTCAGTTCTGTTATTTATTAGTGCTATCGAAAGATGATCAGTGCTGGTACACATGTTCTGAAAAACTGAAAACAATTGAATTATATGCAACCTAAATTCAGAAGCTTCAAGCTGCAGTTGGCAACATTGACCAAGTATATGAAATATACATTGTTCCATATACATGTTCCTGCTCTGTGCTTCCTGTGTTCCTAATGTGTCTCTAGGCGGCTGTCAATCACTGCTTGATAAACTCACAAACTCCCATCAAACTGTCAGACTTGGTATCGCTGATTGAACATGAATCAAAATTCTGTCACCATTACTCTGATTTCTCACCTCAAATGTTTTCAGAAACATCAGATCAAACTGCAGCTTATGATATTATGTATGAGGTGTTTTTTTGTTTTTTTTTTACTGTTCCCTCTCCTCATGTTATGCTCTATTTCTTTTCTTCCTTCCGTCTTCCTGTCCTGTCTACCCCCTTTGTCATATTTTATGTATGGGGTGTATATGTACGGACAGGTTGATGGTGAATTTCGCTGGTACTTGTGACTAGTGACAATAAAGACTTTCTGATTCTGATTGAAACGTCCTTACAAACAACTGTTCTGCTCTCTCCAGGTGCCCCTGGTGTAGGAAGGAGCCATATCAAAAATGCACTATTGACCAAATACCCTGAGAAGTTTTCCTACCCTGTACCACGTAAGTACAGTAGACCCACAGACTCTGTTTAGAGAGATTAAACAGCCTTTTTTCTGAGTTAGTCTTTAGCCCAAGTCTTTTAAATGTATACACAGACACCACCAGACCCCAACGCAAGGAGGAGGAGAATGGTCAGGAATATTATTTCATCTCCAATGATGCAATGACCAAGTGCATCTCCGGTAACGAGCTGCTGGAGTACGGCAGCTTCCAGGGCAATATGTTCGGCACCAAAATCGAGACCATCCAGAAGATCCACGAACAGGGCAAAATCGCTCTGCTGGATGTAGAACCGCAGGTTGGCATTTCACAGCTTGTTCTGCATGCATGACATGAAAAGAGAACTATTTCTCTTTGAAACTACTTAAAATGACCAAACTTATCTACACAAACCAAGTAGTGTTTGTGGTTTCATGTGGAACAACTGACGTATATAAACGTATCCATTTCATTTAAGCTTTCATTTAAGTAAGCTTTATAGGTGAAGCTGTTTCCATGTAGTTAATCAGTCTTTTCTTTTCTTCAACTTTCTTTCTTTCTTTTAATGTAGACCTTGAAGGTCTTGCGGACTGCTGACTTTGCACCTCTCGTGGTGTTCATCGCTCCGACCAACACGGCTGCCCAGGTACTAATTCTTTTATTACTCGAGCACTTTGAAAACACCACACTGTGCTCAAACCACCTAATCCCGTGTGTCCCTGCCTCCTTAGACGGAAAACCTGCAAATGATCCAGAAAGAGTCAGACGCTATTCTGACGACATATGGACACTTGTTTGACGTGGTCCTAGTCAACAACGACGTGGATAAAAGTGTAAAAGGCGTGAAGGAGGCCCTGGAGTGTGCCACCTCCACCCCACAATGGGTGCCTGTATCGTGGGTGTACTGACCGAATGTCTGGCACCACCTCTCTATCTGTTAAAAAAAAGCAGTGCAATATCACTCCTTAACACGAAACGAGTTAGTTATGTCCCAGGTGTGTGTGCGTTTACTTTTATTAAATGTCAATGAGATTTTTTTGCACAAATGCATCTAAAAAAAAGCAATATATATATAGAGAATGGGTTATTGGTGGTTTCAGCGTTTGTGCTTCAGGCTTTTTGTGGGGCTAAGGGATAGTTTTTGGTGCCACACACCTTTTATGATTGTTGGAACGTGAGCAAATGCAAAATACTGTAGGACCACAACTGTGAATGAAATCCTCCTTTTTTTTAAATGACAGGATTTTATCATGAAAAACATTTATTTCTGGATTCAGTGTTTTTTCACTTCTCATTAGATTGTGCCATGAGCTTGAGATTTATTTTTTGTTCATACAGTGTGTGTAATTCCACAAACACAGATCCTTTCAGTAAGTCGCTCATCATCCCATCAATGTTGTATACCTCATAGGGTACTGTAAAGGCACTTTTAAACAGAAAAAATAAATTTCCCAGTTCTATTGCAACTGTTTGTTTGACTGTGTTTTAATGTCTGCGGGAAATCTCCACAGGGCACAAAAATTCCTTCGACTAGATCATATAAAACAGGAAAACTACAGTAATGTAAATGTTGATATCCGACTATTACTTTATACCTGTTGTTAATTTATGTCAACTATTTTATGTTTGCTCTCTGAGCAGAATATTCCATCCTCATCATTTTAGACTTGGACTATGGAGCAGAAGAATGATGGTGTGAGCAGGGTGGGTGGCTCATGTCTGCCTCAGTTTTTCAAAAGACGTCATGGCTCAAAGCTTTGATCAATTATAGATCAAGCCTTATGTATCTGAGCTGTACAACACACCTGCATTTCTCCCACACATTACACATTCTCCCCTCATCCAAGGTGTGCTACAGGTTATACATAACAATGAATTTGCCTCTACCAGAAAGGCTTTGCACATTTTCCTGGCTGCTTTCTTAGATATGTGAACTTAATGAAATCAAAATACATTGTGCAAAAATATATATGCTCTGTCAGAAGTTATTTAATTTGTATGAATTCACTGCATTTGAATAGACAGTATGAAAGAGCAGGTAAACTGCAGGAGTAATGCAAGACAAAACATGTAGAGCAACTTTTTTGGTGTGTTGTGTTGACACCTTGGACTGGCTGTAAACAGATATGCATGTGTATAATTCCTGTCACATCCTCAAATTTAATTATGATTATTTGCATTTGTTTTATCTAAATCGAGCCTTGCAGGTTGGAAAAAGGGGTGATGAGGAACACTTATTAAAAAATATTGTTATCATGGCCTACAATGGTTTATTTTAGACGTTTTAATGATTAATGGATACGATACAAGAAAAAGGTAAGGCTTTCCTTGAAATATCTGTCCTACAGCACCACCATGTGGGCTGCAACATGTTCAACATCACCCAATAACTAAAAGACTGAAGCTACTGCAGGTCCTTTCTGGAAGCACACAATACAGTACATACATAGTTTGTATCATAAAGCCCAATCTACGATATTATCCCATTTACTCAATCTTATAATATATTAACACACAGGCATATCCACAGGTGTATAAGCTGAGTTTAGTAATGTGAAAATTAAAAAAAAAAAACATTAGCTTTACATTAATCAAAAAAGAAGACTGCTATTACCACTACTACTACTACTACTCTGGCATCAAATATCCCCAGTGTATTTCTGTGGTGATTGGTGAGGTGATTTCATCCTGTGTCATTTACTTGCACCTCCAGGACTAATGCTGAGCAGAGGCCAACTGATGAGTCAAGTGAGATTAAGTGAGGTTTTGGTTAAATATGTCACTGGATGTTTGAGTGATTGGGTTTAATCTGATCAGGGATTCCTCCAGTGTAGTTATTAACAGTAAACACTTGGAAACTGCAACATTTCTGTGATGAGAGATGCTGTATTCTTGAATCCAAAAGTGTGTCCTTTTAAAAAGATATACCAACAGGACAGCAGCTGCCTTTATGGCTATAAACCAGTTAAGGATCTTTATATAGTTCTACTTTATGTGTACTTATTTATTCATATTATTACTGGTACAGTTGTTTAATGAATTTTACCTCTTAAAACATTACCATCTTTCACTAATGGCTTTCTGGCATTGTCTGTGAACATAACAGATCCAAGAAACAACCAGCAAAACATTTCATTAGATGGAAATTTATTTCAGCCTTAATAATAAACATTAATTGACAATTGTGTGGCTTAGCCTTTTATAGAGATTGCTTAAAACATATCATGGGTTATTCTGTACTTAGCATTTTTTTTTTTTAGAAAAATAACGTGTATTGTACAAAATATTAATCATTAAATTCATTATCTTGGGTTATTTTGCAATGAGCCTTGGGGCCACAGGGGCCAAACTGGAGATCATATGATCCTCATATTAATTATATAAGACATGTGCAGTTTATAGTGCAGTGTCCCTCAAACAGCAGCTTGGTAAATGGCTCTCAAGTGCTCTCCACTGCATCCCATCTATATTTACTATGAAGCTCATCAGACACCTACTGCCAGGCTCGGCACACCCCCTTTCGTGGAACGCCATTTTGTTGACACACAGACTCACCATCAAAATAAGCTCCTTTACTGAAGCTTTAACCCCAAGTGTGACCGTGACATGTCACGCATGTAACTGAAATAAGTGTAGAGTCCCAATAAGAGCATGTATAGACAAACACAGTGCTGTCCTGGCTGTTAAAACAGCGCGTTTTGAGGTCTCCGGTCACCCATTTCAAACATGAAGCTCGCCGCGATTGACGTCACCGAGCCATCTTTGTCCACCTTAATCCAGGCGGCTGTTTATTACACCTTCATTACCGCACGGACCCTGACAGCGCCGGGCTCCAGAACTAGCCTGCAGGTGCCGCATCACCGTAGAAATAGGACGAGGGTGGGAAAAAGAGGGTTTGTGTCGAGGGGAAAGGCACATCTGAGCGGCAAGACACAGCCAGTGCTCCTCCTAGGCTATATAGGCAGGGAAACGCCACGATAACCAACCAAAGGGTGCCAGAGGGTCGAGAGGAGCGCAGAAGGCAATCCACATCCATCTGCCAGCCACTTAGCACGCGTTAACATTTCCAGCCCGGATTTTAGCACAGCTGTCCAGCCAATACTACCAGGAAAATGTGAGTACATCCTTGATTAAAGCTCAAATTCTCATTTATTCTTCACTGCCAATTTCGTCCTCACGACTCATTACGGTTGGCTATCTGGGATTAATGGTGTCTCGTGTCTTTGTCGATGTTTTTAGTACCGTTAGTCGGTTTATCATTGGTGATGACTGCTGTTTAAATTCACTACACACTTCTTATTTATCTTATAAAACGACCCGAAACGTAAACGTAGATGCTAACGCGTCGGCCTAACCTTGGAGCAGACGGTAGGGTGTATCGGTTAGAAACACGGTATTAGCCTTATTTTTCGGATTTTAGACGGTAAAAGAGCTACTTGTTCATCACTTGCCTTTTTTTTAAAATTTTAATCGTCTGGGTGCTTGTCAATGGAGCCTGCACGCGCGCATCTCTTTCCAGTTTGGACTGGTTTGATTTTTTTTGAAAAGGGACACCGTCTGTGTGCGATTACCCACAGGCTAATTAAAACCACACCAAGACAACACCGTGTGCGATTAAAAACTGTTTGTCCTCACCGGACACGTACAGGCCGGCATTTTGTGTCACCGGACCACAGGTGACATTAAGCTAAATCGAGAAACGAGCAAGGACACACGTTGGACGGTCAAAGCGTCGACGTTATTCGACGAATACTCATCAGACCTTGTTATAGTCGATGATATTATGAGCCTGAAGTAGGCTTAGGCCTAGTTTACGTGATATTTGCAACCCATAGCGGGGGGTGGGGATAGCCTAGCCTCCTACTGTATGTCGTCGATTGTCGTGCGAGGGCGGACAGCTAATATATCTCACACTGTTTAAGACTTCAGGGTCAAATGAACCATATAAATATCACACTTTTGTACCTTATTTGTTCCTGTATGTTTTTGACAGCACATGATACACATATTTAAACGGTCGTCTAATGAAATATAGCCGTGACAGCCTCGTCTGTCAGTTTTGTTTTTGCACAGCAGGCAGTTAAATGTCATTGCCATGTTTGTTAACACTCCCTCTGTGGGTTGCAAGCTTACATTTGTCACCAACATTTGCTTGTAAAGTGCTTAAATCCCCTGAACGGATCCTCCCTGCCCGCCCTGTGTGGGTGTGTGTGGTCGGCTTCCTCTGTATGTACAGGCCCCGCCGTGCTGGTCGTGATGTTTGACAGGACAGGTAATGTCGGCTGGCCGGTGTGTCTGTAAATGGTCAGGAATGGAAAACAGCGTTGGTTCAGCAGCAGCAGACAGACCGGGACAGTCAGGATCAGACCGGGTCCTGGTCTGGGCTGCTGCTTGTGGCGCTGTCCAGTGCTGAAATGTCGCTCTCCAGTGCTCAAAGCCAGCCAGCCTGCTTTACCTTATTACAGTGACCAAATAAAAGCCCATTATGAATAAGTAGCCTAGTGACTTTAAATAAAATACAACTTAAGTATTCAAATGATTCATTCATACTCATTTCACCAGGCCTTCAGAAACCTTGCTCAGACCCCCTCAATGTCCTCTTTGGAAACCACATGACTATTTTTATAAGCTGTGTCTT
This sequence comes from Synanceia verrucosa, assembly GCA_029721515.1. NCBI lineage: Eukaryota > Metazoa > Chordata > Actinopteri > Perciformes > Synanceiidae > Synanceia > Synanceia verrucosa. The sequence continues at coordinate 8,071,394 of CM056565.1, forward strand.
GAAAGAAGGTTGAATATATTTAGCTTCCATGGCAAATTGGGTATTAGCAGTGCACTGTGGAGAGAGAGGAAACTGAGACTTTATTAATCCAGTGTGCTATGTATGTCTGTATCAGATCAGAGTTATTTGTTGTTTTGGTGAAAAGTGAATTTGTGTTTATTTCTTTTCTGTTTTTCTTTTAGTATTTTCTGTGAATAACGTGAAATTGAATCTAGTTACAACTACATGCACCTTCAGCAGCAGAGGGAGTTTTGTCAAAAGGTTGGAATTTGTGGGCTTATAGTGTCTCTTTTTGGTACCATTTTCACTTAAAAGTGAAGATCAGTCACCAAAGTGGCACATTACTAGTTTTCAGGCCCTGTTCACAGGCTGAGGAAAATCTTCTCGCTGCACCAGCAACTCTTCCTGGTTGGCTGGGGGCGCCATCAGAGGTGATGATGGCATGAACCTCTGGTGATACACATTACTGGCAAGTGAAAAGAGGCTTACAATGTTTAACTTTAATACATATTAAGTTATTAAGTTTAATAAATTTAATATTCTAACACAGCTTTTGATTTTTAATGTAATTGTAATTGTTCTAGTCTCAGTAAATAAAGAAATATATATGTTGTATGTTTGACACAATAAGAATTCACTATGCTATCACAGGTGAGGTGTTTTATGCTGTATTTGCAGTTTGTATTAGGGCCAGTTAGTCAGCTGACAGGGACCACCAGCACCATCAGGCCAACTATGCAAAAGGATTTGTTGTTGTTAGAGGATTAGTGATGTGTGAGGGTGTAAAGGTGACCTTTATACAGAGTTTTGCCTCACACTGGTAAAACAGCTGAGTTACAACTAAGGCAACTTTGTGAGAAGATACTACAGCCTGAGTCAGTTTTCCTTTCTGTTTTTAGAAACTATTTCACTGTCTTTTTGTATTGATTTACTCTGGATTGATGGATAATAATAAAGCCTAATAATTTAGCATGATGGGCTATTCCATACTACATGGCATGTGACATTTAAGTATTTTCATTTGCTTTGTAAATTAATCTGCTGTTATATGAAGTTGCAGAATGTTTCAGTTTTAACTTGAATTTCTAAAATGATTTAAGATTAGCTTGGTTTTTCTTTTACAATGACAGTTAATCATCAATTATGCTGCCCTTTTCCTTGCTTTGTGTGGTCCTTGTGCCTGCAGTCTATTCCAAATTTCAGTGATGATATGGAGGATTTGGTTTCAAATTAGATTATATAGCTTTTAGAATTAGGATATTAATTGATATTTTGTGAATCTGACAAATTTGGAAATTCTGCCAGTTCTGTCTAATCAGGTAGGTGTTTGTGTCTCAGCTGTTATGTGATGTTGTGCTCTATGTTTTTGATCAGTCTTGGATCAGTAACTCATGATTTGTCTGTTTTTGCTGCACCATAGAGCTGTCACTCAACTGTTCATCTGTCATGTAAGATGCAACAAGAGCTTGATGGAACAGGATGAAACTAGTACTTGCAAAATTATTTAGTTTCTAGTTTCTGATCTATACAGTAAGGCTTTATGACTGTACATGTCATATTTCTGGTGTATGTGCTTCTCCTGCTTCAAAGAGCAGGAAATATGTGTAAACGTGAAGAAGAAAACACTTTCATGGAGCTTTCACATATCAGAGGTGAGGTGACACTCTTACTTAAATTGCCCGTCTCTCACTGAGGTGTGTGTTGCATCCAAAAGAACAGGTCCATGTAGGTTGCAATACAAGACAACATGACAAATCAGCTTGACACCATCAGTAATTGATTGTCTTTATGGTAGAAGATCACAACAGATCTGCAGCTTGATGCTGCTGTCTTGGCCAGGGCTCCCTTGGAAAACAGATCTTGCAACCTTAGTGGGACTCACTTGGTTAAATAATGGTTAAATAAATAAAAAAAATAAAAGATCTTGACTCTTCAGCCCTAATATAGAATGGCAATGTTCATTTTTGCAACACAGTAAATCTTCCTATATATTGGCTCTGTAATACCATTAGTGTCTCCATTATATTGGAAATATAACAAATACGCCTCCCCCCCAAATAATTTATTTGTGACTCGTCCTAACATATGTATAATTACAGATATAAACTATTACAGAGAAGGAGTTGGCAAGGTACACACCTTTAGTAATCATAGGGCATTAATCCATATGAAATATTTGATCTGTAGTCCAACATTTCAACAGTTTAACTGAGACAAGCAGAGTAAGACACAACAAAAAACATTGCAACAATTTCAGCATGTTTTCCTACATTATATGAAATTCATTATGCATACATTTACACATTTAAATAATGGTTAAATATGAAAATTGTCTCAAATTTAATAACTGATGGCATTCTTCCTCTCTTACTTCCTGAATTATTTATTCTTTATCCCAACTTGTCTTTTTTCTTATTTTTTTTGTAAATAGGTAACATTAATCATCCTTTTTTGTGATTGAAAAAAATAAATGTTGTAACATAAACCAAGGCATTTGTCAAAAAAGGAGCTCACCCTATAAACCCAAAGCAACATAAAAAAAAATATTGTTTTTTGTGTTTTCATGGCTTTCTTAACCTTTTCTCAGTGGGTGTGCCTTATCTGACCGCTGAATATTTGTATTTCTGTGTCATCAGGTCTGCCCCAGCTGGAGCCCCTGCACCAGAGGGAGGGAATCAGCCCCCCAACCTCACCAGCAACCGTCGTCTGCAGCAGACACAGGCACAAGTGGATGAGGTCAGACAGCATTTGTGGTTTTGGCATTGTTCATTGGTCACTTGCTTGCTCACATATGTTTCAAACAGAAAACACATGACTTGACAGGAAGCTTAATAAACAACTTTCAGTCTTAATATTCCTCCAGCCAGTCAGCTCCATCCTGTCTGGCCCCTCACACACAGTCGTTCTGTCTTCATAGCTGATTACACTACGCTGCTTTGTGTGTCTCTCTCCTCAGGTGGTGGATATCATGCGTGTAAACGTGGACAAGGTTCTGGAGCGTGATCAGAAGCTGTCAGAACTGGACGATAGGGCTGATGCCCTGCAGGCTGGAGCCTCTCAGTTTGAGACCAGCGCTGCAAAACTGAAGAATAAATACTGGTGGAAGAACGCCAAGGTGAGGACATGCAGACATGCTGACATGAGGCAGCTTTAAACATCCTTGTTTGCAGAATGAAAAACAAATAATAATATTAAGGAGAAAAAGTGAAACTGAACAAATTGTCCTGTTTTTCTAATGACTACAGATGATGATTATCCTGGGTGTGATATGTGTGATTGTCCTCATTGTCATTATTGGTAAGAATTTCTCCTTCCTCTTTTTTGTCCACATCAGTTTATCAGTTTGTGACTGTAATCTTAATCAAATGCTGTAAAACTATTTACCACATGATATTTATGTATATGTATAGGAAAAGTTTTATTCCTGTGAATGTCCAGCACATGTCAGTTTCTGCTCATTACAATAAAACTACTTAGGTTTAGGAAAATATTGAGGTTTAGTTTTAAAATGAGTCCATAAGTGGTGTAACTAAAGTACGGAAGTTACATGACAAATAAATCAATGATGACTTCTGCTTTCACATGTGGTACAAATACCAGTTTCTTGAGCGAAATTGAATGGTTTTTGCATTTTATAACTCCTGGTTCATGTTACATCAAAATAGTTTTTGTTGGGTATGTGCATACTTCCCGGTAGGTAAAGCTATGAGCAGTGTTACACTAGGCATGCCCCTGAATGAAAAATAGCCTAAATGTTTGTTCTTGTTCTCACATTTTTTTAAATACAAGGAATCAGACTTAACTTTCTCTCTTTCTTTCCACAGTGTACTTCAGCACCTAAGAAGAGTTGCTCCTACCCCAGTCTTGCTATGGAAGAAAAAAAACCCTCAAATTGATTACAAAATTAACCATGATAATGAAATTATTATATATATATCTCCCAATTAGCCTTGATATAACACCCCTAAACCTTCAGGGCCCCAGGGCTCCCCCAATTCCACCCACCTCTGGACCCCTGTCAATATTTGTCCTGTGAGTGTGTGGCCCTGTCTCCTTTCTGGGTACTCTCGGCTTTTCTAACCCGCCATACTGAGAACCAAACACTTGTGACGATGCAAACAGAAACGGAAACAACGATTGGCGATAATTGTTACATAACTGATATATATATATATATATAGTTCTTTGTAGAGTTTTATTCTGATATATACTGTTTTGTAGGTGTGTGTGTGTGCGTGTGTGTGCATTTTGTATTTTTTAATTTTTTGTATTAATTTTGCGTATGCTTCAGCATTAACTACTGCCTATTAATCAAAGTGTGTATCTTGCATGTGATCATCATCTGTCTGTCACCTTGCTTATTCTCTCTTTTCGGTGTGTTTTCTGCACAGTGGGGTTGGTCTCCATTTTACTGTGGAAATACTGCTTGATTTTGGAGTTTGTCTGTGTCACTGGTGTCCACTAAGAAAAGTCCAAAATAAGCCAGAGAAGAACTAAAACGTTTGCGAAGAAAACATCATCAAGTCACAGAAACATCTGGACAAAACTGCCCTTAAGAATCACTCTTACTTCAGCTCCAGATTTCTGTAACTCGATGCCAGCATAGAATTCAATCTTAGCTTCTTCACTGGCTTTCTCAGAGAGGTAATGCTCACTGATATTGATCAAACATACAAATAGTGCATGAATTGTTAAACTAATCCCTCATAATCATCATCTCCCAGCCCTCTCCATCTGGTCCTCCAGTATCTGTCATCTCTCTTTCTCCATTTCCCTCCTCTGATAATGTTCATCTTTAACACTCTCTTCTCTGTCAGCATGCTTGAACACCTCAATTTCTTCTGATGATTTCTAAAACTGCCATAGTACAGTCGGACCAATGTCTGTAGATGTTACTTTTTTATTTCAATGTTACGTAGTGTCTTATTTCGAAAACATTCCTTCATTGCAGTCTAGTGCAAATGGTCTTACCGTAGCACATGTAAGTGTAAGTATCTTAAAAAAAAATACATGAGGTGAAACTTGTGTCGAAAAAAATGTCGGTCATACAAACCATAGGAGAAAATAGTCACAGTTAATATCTGTAAGGGTAAGTTTCGGACGGACAGGATTAGACTTTGAATCTGTCCAAGTTATTTTCTTTTGTAATATGGGTGATGTTATCTTAACATTACACTTAAAGTAAACTGTGGAGATGTCATTAATGTCAAACTGTGGATATGGGCTTGAGGTGATAAATTATTGCGAGGTGATAAAATGGGGCCGTTGCCTAAATTAATCGATTTCCATACAGCAGATTCTTACAGGCCCGTCACGGACACTGAAAAGCCTTAGTCTCTTCAGTCACTTCTATTAGTTACTGTGGAATATTTTCCAGTCAAACACACCCTCACACTTGTAGTCTGTGGAGGGGAGGGGGGAGTGGCTGACTGCAAAAACAGAATCTGTTTAAAATGCACAAACACCCTTGTTTTTGATGGCGCTGTCTGGCTGGTCAGTAGGCTGGCCGAAGGAGATCCTCGTGCAGCAAAACCTCTCCACATGAAGAGCACAGAAAATAGACAATTCAGCCTTATTTGCTAACCCAGGAACAGAGACCAGGAGGCTAATGAGGGGAAAAAATCTTAAATTCACAGTTGAGTTTTGGTCATTTGGTCAATTTACCATCAAAGATTAGCGATATGAAACTTGAGAAGCAGTTATTCAAAAATAAGAAAGTTTTTTTTTGCTAGCACAGTGGTTCTGTCTCAATGTTTCTTTCTATAGTTAAGGCCTTTTTTGTTTCTTTTTTTAAATATAATAGATTCTATTTTTATTATAGTATATTTTTGTGTGAAACAGACAGGTAAAAGGGAAGAGCGTGATCAGTGCTATTTGCTGCCGACACAGCAGTGGGCTCCTCTTTACCTCTGTCTGTTGTGTTTTTTGTAATTCAGCTCTGTGCGTTACACACTGCCAACAACAAGGGAGAGGCTCTATTCCTATTGTGGTTGTTTCTTTTCATCAGTGCCCTCACTGGTTCAGTCTTTTGGCTACTTTATGAGCAGGAGAGCAAGACAACTTGTTTTTATTTTTACTGTCAAACTAAAGCCTTGTTCCAAAGAGATGACATTAACCTACAGAAGGCCTCTAAGATCTGACTGCCACTAATGTCATTGATAACAATCCTAAAATCTGCTATATGATTTCAGATATTAGAGTAGACTTGAAAGAGGTTAAGACCACAAAACCACCGACAATATTTCAAAACAAGCGTGTGTAAAGCCTTAGTAGCCTTGTCTCTTTTATGCATGACTTATCTTTCCCACCAGCTGAGTAGACCAGCCTGCCCCTCTTTGACTCAGAATCCTACAGTGTGTGTGCGCATGGTTCTGTGTGAGCACAGGTGCATCTGTGTGTGTGTGTGTGTGTGTGTGTGTGTTAGAATAGCTCTGTGTTGGGAATATCCCTGGTTTATCCCAACAGATTAGGCCGCTTAAATCTCAGAGTGAGGGCACGTTGTTTCCTTGACCACTGAAGTACTCGAGCAGACAGGTTTAAAGACCTGTGCAACCCAAACCTTAACAACCCCTCCCCTTCCCCTGTCCCATATTCCCTACAAAAGTAAACTGCAGAAGATTACCAAAGACCAGATTTTCATGCTTACGCTGCCAATTTGCCATCAAAAACAAGCGAGAATAGAAACAGGTTACTGAAACTATCCAAGTCTGTTTTTAAATGTCCTTACCCGATTTATTATCCACAGATTTACAGAACCTATAACGCTCTATCTATGTGGTGCGTCCGTTTGGCTTGTTAGTGTGCCATTCTAACATATGCAAGGTAAACCAAAACACAAGGGCCACACCATGCTTCAAAATCTAGAAAAGACAGTCTGCCCCACCAGCCAGGTCTGAAGAGCCTCTTTAATCTGTAACAAGCTTTCAGACACAAGATCCTATAACTAATAATAGCACAACTCTTAAAACTTTTTTTGTCTCCATAGTGCTGCCAAGAGTTCTAAAAAGACAATACATTACAAACTAACTATAGCTATTAAAAATAAACAGAGAAAAAATGTCATAAAAATCTGCATTGTTTGGTGTTGTAATATGGGGTGTTTTGGGGGGTAGGGGGTCCTATATCCTCAGGTTTAAGGTATTAGCAATTCACACACACACACACACACACATATATACATATATGTGTGTGTGTGTGTGTGTGTGTGTGTGTATAGGACAAAACTATACTAGCAAATCAATGTAAAATTGGGATTTTTGGCAATAGAAAAATCATTATAGGGTTACAAATGTGGTCCTTAACCACACACTGATTGGGGTAGGACTTCTGTGTTGTCCATAAATCCAAAACTGTTGTGAGTGCTCAAACAATTTGGTCACAATGGTGAAAATGAAGTGAGCGCTCTCTCTCTTTATTTTTTTTTGTCTCTGTTGCTTTACTGTCTGTATGAAAAGAAGTGTGCATATATTTTAACACCATTGCACTTTTCCTGTTGTGATTCATTCGTTTCAATGGGATGGGAACACGATTCGGTGGAGAATATTGTCTTTATGTCAACCGTGAGAATTGTTCAATGATCTCAACAGTGCATTCAGGTCATTTGGTCCAAAATAAGTTTGCCAACAAACGACAAATGTGTTCAGCCCCTTCTTCCAGGTTTGAGTTATGACTGTTAATTTGTGATTCAAACATGGAAGGGAACAGGCTGAGAGGAGAAAACCAGTGGTAATGTGTGCAGAGTGGGGACCTGTTCCCTAACGGCCAAATGGGATGAATGCAGCAACAGGAGGGAACCTTTTGAGTCTCTGAAAGTTCACTGGATGATTATAACTGTACAATATTCTACTTAATGTGGGTTTTATTTTAAAATTTTGTGTTTTTTTTTTCTTTTGCATCAATTTAGTAATAACTCCAGATGTCACTGAATTGTGTGTATGTAAGCACTGATGGGTAAAGAAAATGTTAAATGTCAATGGGGAAAAAAAGTATTTTTACCTTAAATTGTCCAGAATGCTTAGAATGATTCTACAGTTTACATCAGATTGCCGTTTGTATCTACAAGATATATTTTTTGTTTGAAATCAGTTTATTTTTGAGGAAAGATTTTTGATTTCTCTTTGGGGCCAGGGTTTCTGGGACGAAGGAACACATTGCCTCTGGTCATCTGGACTTACAGGAGGGACAGGACCGGAGGGTCATGGGCAATGTGATTAGTTTATATCTTACTTTTCCTTACTTTTTCTTTGCTTTTTATTTATTGATAGATTTATTATGCTGTCAATTGATATGGGATTAGAAACTAAACAAGGTTGACTCAATGTCAAGAAGAGGAGACTGAATGAAATACTAAAGTACATAAAATAATTGTAGTGTAAATCTATCAATGTCTTATTATATTGATGAACATCATGAAATATATGTATATTGGAAAAACAGTACCTATGACAACTTGTACTTTTGTGTGGCTTCATGTGCTTTGTGGATGTGCAACAATGGGCAGATGCAATTTTGACCTGCAATGCCGGGACCTTATCTGACCTGTATGAATAAGCATAAATTTATTATCAATACAAAGATAAACCTGTTGATTTGATTCATCATAATTATCTGCAAGTTTGTCTCAAAAACACACGATACCTGGATATATAAAAGGACACTACAGTTACTAACCTCCACATTTCTTTCACTCTAACACACAGACTGACATATAGCATCATATTTCGCCTTTCTGCTGCCATGACTTTAATCCCCTTTCTCAAAAAATACAAACATGTTTGAAGTCAAGAAAACAGTGAAACTAAAATGCATTCATATTATACTCAGTGGCGTATGTCAGTAACATGCCTGCAGGATTTGCCCATCACTTTATTACTATCTCTCAGAGAAAAAGGTTCAAAAAGGGATAGACACTTATTATTTTTATCCTCACATTTCCATTCATGCAGAATAATGTGGCAGTGCCCCTGGTTCAGTCCACAGCTGGTGTTCCCTGGTAGTGGTAGACATGGTAACTATAGTCACTTCCGATGACTTTTATTTTGAAGTAGAGTACACCAGCTGGCCTGGTTCCATAGATTAGCTTATAGTTTGTCACTTGTCTCATTTAAAGTATGACAACTATCATGTGTCCTAATCTTCCGTCGCCTTGTTTTTTGTTCATAATGAATACATTTCATACACATGGTATAAACTCCCGGACATGTCGTCTCAAATGGCCCGCAAAATGCTGCTAAACAGGGTAAGAAATGACTCAGTCAGTGCTCTACTGTTAGCGGTTTGCCTCGTTAAGGACAGAAGTGTACAAGTATGAGGATAAGTGAGAGAATGTGGTTTTCCTCTGTTTTTATTGTACCGTTGTTTGGTTGGTGCTAAATACTTATTTTTTCCTGCAGACTGACTCCCAGACCCACAGCAGCACCACTACGCTTCCTGTCGCTACATCACTAGCTCCAGCAGCTAATAATAGTTATGGGACGTTCAACTCTTTTCAGAGAGCCGTCTCTTTTGACTCGGCTACCAAAGAAGAGCCCTCCCAAACTACTCTTTATTATTATTATTTTATGAAGCCCTGTGATTTACCCTAACTTCGCAAAAAAAAATATTTTTAATTAAGTTCCGTAAAAGTAAAAGAGCTGTCTGTTCGCGTCAAAAGAGTCGGCTCTCTGAAAAGAGCCGAACTTTCCATCGCTAGCTAATACTAGCTACATGGTATTAGCCGAAGCTAATTCGCTATCGTTACTAGGCAACTAACAGCGTCTAGTCTGACTGTATGACTGCTATAAGTGGATCTATATAGTTATTTGTGAGGGAGAAACTATGTTTGTCCATGAAAAATAATCAAACTGCTGATTACTGTTGCTGGATAGAGGTGAAGTTGAATGAAGTCCATCCTCACAGCTGTAGTTTTAATGTTTCACCACTAAGTGTCGCCATGCTACCACTGACACTGTCAGTGTTCAGGGACAAGATGGCAGCTCGACTGTATATAAGTAAAACCACTGCATTTAAAAAATATTGATTTGTGGATCAAAGTAGTGTGTTAGTAGTAACATTGCTCTGTATACTAGGTATAAAAAATCATTGTTAGCACAGTTGGTTTGTACCAAATATAAAAATGAGCACACTGTGGAAAGCATGCATGTTTACTGTACACATTGTAGACATGAGTTGCTATTAGACCCTCACGTGATATACACTGCACCAGCTATATGGCTAAATTGGCTGGTAAAATATCATCCAGCTTTTGGATGTTGCTTTTTTGCCTTTTCCTGTAACCACATTTTTGGCCATTTAGTCATCCTAATAGTTAGCAAAGTCATCCATGACTTATGATGAGTATGTCTGAAATTTCCACTGTGCTATTAATTTTTTTTGAAAGAGCTCAACAGCATATTTGTGTGTGTTGCTGCACTGTGAAATGGATCAGCTCTCCCAGCTGTGCTGTTGTCATTACCATCTTTGTGCTCACTGGCAAACGATGATATGTCTCCTGAGCCTTTGCCATGAGCTTTCAGTGTGACACTGTGCGCTTCTTTTGACACACATTTTCATTTGAGTGTTTTAGGGTCCCGATTTCACTTCAATGCATCATGCTGTCATGAACCTTTTTAGCACAACTGCATATTTTCACGAGTGCACAGTGAAGTCTATCCAGGAAAAAGCTATAATACTTCAGTGCGTTCCCTCTTGAAATGTGAAAGAAGCACATGGGCTCTTTGAAAACTCAGATGCTGTTTTTGTTTCTTCTGAGTCTTCTAGCTCTGTAATGCTCTTAAGGGATGGATGTCTTAGATTATTAGCAGGGATGATCATTTCTTGTCAGATCTTCATTCCTGCCCATGTGTTTCTATTTATCACTGAGGTCATGTGAAATTTGGCCGAGTGCTGTGCGCTGCATAATTAAAAGACTGATTGTTTTTGTGTGTGGTGTGGAGAGAGTAAATGTGAGAGGAGGCACATTTTCAGAGAACAGATGGACCTATATGATTGTCATATAATCATCAGTTTTGGTCCGTCACCTTTCCACGCATGAATATGACCTAACCCAAAGTTTCACTCTTTTACAGCATCTCTCTGTTGGGTCATTTTAAAGTTTGTTGTTCCATTTTTCTGAATTTTCAACCCGTCCTCTCCTCAACCATTGGTCTGCCCTCACACAGCAGTCATCTACTCCCCCGCTGCAATTCCCTTTGACTCCTCAAAAGGAATGCACGTCCCAACTCGAAGGGTTTGCCGTCTGGAGTTATTGCAGAAACTTACACCCCTTGGCTCGGATTCTTCTGCTTAGTGTAAAAGGTCGCTGCTCCTCCCACGCATAATGGCAGTGGCTGCACAGTTGTGCAGCAGACAGACGCTGTCCGCCCCCCAGCAGACTCTGCTGCACGTCATCACATTCCTGCTTCTTGCTGCCTCTTATCAGGACTTTGGGTTAACACAAACACAGCACAGCAGGATCATTTTTCCTCCAACTCACTATAAGCAGTTCAACTTTAGTCATATGCCACTTGCACCTGGAGACGCAGCATCAGAAACTCCTGCTATGAGCTTTTATGAGCTGATCCAGACTTTGATCAAGGTGTTGGTGCAGCTCTGGTGTCTGCGAAAGCGGCTGATTTTACAGCATTATTGTAACAGTATCCCCTCCACAGGCCTCAGTAATGTAGGCCAGCGGGTTTGCTCTTCAGTGAATTTAAACTGTGAAAGAAAACTCCCCCTCTAGAGTGTTATTCTTGCCTTGGTGGATTGTGGGGGTAAACAGACGCTCTCTGGCTCCCCAGGAGCCCCTGGGGCTGAGGGAAATACTGCAAGAGGAAAGAGACTTGTATTTTGTTGGAGTTCATTTTGGGTCCTGTTTGTTTTTTTTGTGTTAAAACTAGATCCATCACTCTATGAAGAAAAGTAAATTAAAGGTCTTGCATGTTGTGGAATGTAAAGATTTATGGCTTGAGTTCAATGTGGCCCTGAGGCTCTGCACCCACCTGTGCACTCAGGATGGATGGTCATGGTCACACGTCTTTGGCTTAAGTTTCACCCATGGAGGGAACCAGAAAAATCTTGAATGCCCTCAGTGCCTCAGCCCCTTCGTCTGACTGTACTCCTCTCTTCACCTCTTTTCTCAGAAGCCTCCTCTGTTGGATTGAAACCAGCTTTATTATGGTGAAACATCTTGCTCTAATTAAAGCCTTTGCCCCGTTGTCCTCTCAGCATCTCTGTCCATCACTTCATCCGTTCTCGAACGTTCTCCCCCCACCTCCTCTCTGCTCATTCTCTCTCTCTCCGCCCATCTCCTCCTCCCCCCTGTCTTTCACCTCTTGCCTCCCGTTACCATCTCCCTTTTCTCCAACAGTCTTCTTTTGCTTTGTGTGCACGCTACATCATGATACATGTGGACAGCGTCTGGGGTCTCTTCTTGTTCCTGTCCCTGAGTTTGGGATGGACGAAGGCACAGCAGACCAACTTCACCAGGTGAGGAGAATATGTGTACGTTTGAAAGACATGTCCTCTTAAAATGACTTTGTGGGATATTTTAGGTGAGGTTGCTTTTCCCCGTTTAAACAAAAATCAACTAATTGCGTTCACAAAGAGCCTCTAACTTGTACTGGACTAAAAATGCTCTGAATTCTTTCCTGTCTCTGTAAGCAGATTCTTTCCAGCTCACTGTTTGATTAGGCACAGAGTTGTCCTGTTGGGTTTTTGCCTCATGATGTGAGGCGTGCTGAGTCTGCAGTGGCGCAGCTACCACACATGTTAATGCTCTCGGCTCTGCCTGTGGGGTCGACTCACCACAACTTGGCCCTGGCCCTGGACATCTTGGCTCTAGTCAGTTTTGACCTTTGAGCCCGTCGTTTGTGGGAAACTTTTTCCATCCGATCTAAGTACATGTTTACAGCTTCAGATTGAGGGATGGCTGACGAGTGATTTTCTTCCTTGCTTCTTGTGAAACGTCTCCACTGATTGAAACAACATTTCACAGTTGAATCAACAACAACAATAACTGTAAATGTCTGTAAAATGCCCCAAATTGACAACTTCATAACAACAGGTATTTCTTATTGGCTCACAAGTACACAGATAGGACTTATGTGTCCCTGCTGGGAACAGTCCAATGTAGGAACTCTATGAAATTACTTTTGACAGTCAGTAGGTGAATGTGAATGTTGGAAAGCAACATAATTTTTTTCATTAAGTAATGTAATAACATTTCTCAGACATTGTTTCTTAACAATGTCTGAGAAATTGAGCCGCACTGAGCTTTTTTGTTCAAGCTTCTTCATTGTTGACTGCATGACTGCAAAGCTGTGGTTCTCTATCATTTTAAACCAGAGTCTTTCATTACTATCATTCTTTCATTCCTGCAGCGTGACACTCATCACTGTGAGCTGTGGCATCACTTCATTTAACACTGTAGCCCATGCTAATTCAGATGTTTATTTGATGGGAAACAAAAGTAGTTAAAATATACGTAGCATCACTTTATAACAACTTTTAAATGTTAAAATTATCTCTTTGCCTTTAACAAAACCACAACTTAAAGTACTGGAATGGATTCAGTTATACTATGAGAAATCAGTTTTAGTAAATGGTGGTGAACTTCAACATGAAGTTAAAAGTGTGGATGGTCATTAGGGCCCGACTGATATGGATTTATTTTAGGCCGATGTCAATATCAATATTTAGCAGGAAAACACTGGTAACCGATTAATCGCCTGATAATGTTTTTTTTATGAAAGCGTTTTTCACTCGCAACAATTACATAAATTGGAGACATAACTTTAATTTTACAACTTTCAAGAACTATGAAGAAGTGAACTTTGTGTGCAAAATAAAATGCAAAATTGTAGTAAAACTCAAATAAAATAAATACTCATGTGGACATAAAATTAGTTATGAAATGTCTGATCTCATCAGTCCTCTGATGAAATCACATTTGCTCTTTATTTTTTTTTTATTTTGAATAATGGTCACACAAACAGTCTGACACCAACATCAGTTAATCCAAACTCTACCAGTGAGCAGCCAGGATGTTAACGTTGCTCACAAAGTCAAAATAAAAGTGACATGACCTCATGATGGCCACTGTGAAAGGGAAAGTGTCGTGGCTCATACCACAACAGTTGGTGCTCCATCTACTGGATAAATAGCATTAGAAAATCTTTAAATTCCCGCACTGTTTGATGAAAATAATCAGCATTTAATCGTCAAAAATCTGGCCGATGAAGGGCTAGAATTGTTTGATTAAATTGTCCGTCTGATTAATTGGTCGGGCCCTAATGGTCAGTGATGAAGTTGGCGACACTAGCTCATTGTTGGTAACTAAAAAACAGATAAGAAAATAATAATCAATGTGTCTATTACCTAAACCTAAAAAGTTATAGTTTTACGGCCCAAAACCCAAGGAGGCAGTTTTGTGTGTGTTGAAAATATGTTTAATTCCGAACTTGCTACTCACAGAATTTGTTCGCGTTGAGGTTTGCAGTGTAGTAGGGCCCTACTGACCCACATCTATGGTGCCTGTAGAGACACATGACGACTGTTAAATCTAGTCTGTTGTTGACTGTAATAATCCATCTCAAATACTGCCTAGCTAGTAAGCCAGCTGTCAGTTAAATTTCTATAAAATGTGAAATAATTTCTCAAATACATGACGGATGAGGATGCATAAACAATTTGAATCTTCATCTGAATATGTTTTCATGCAGAGCTTAAGTTTTGACACCGTTAACGACCGTATTTTTGTTTTTACTTGCTGAAATTAGGTCATCTAATTGCAGACTTTAAATGAGGGACTCAAAATTCCCCTCCTTTCCTGATGCACCCCAGATGTAACAGACCTCTACTACTTCATGTCATGTATAAATTTGCTACATAGCCCATCACAGTGTGCATTTTTTCATTTTATGAACCTGCAATATGTAAATTTATTTTTTGTTTTATTTATTGTTACCATGTCTATTTTTGTGTATGTTTTTTGTGCACCGTCCTATTATGTTGAGTTGTTAACTTTTAGAAAAACAATAAAAATAAGTGCAGCAACATCCTGTCAAGCCTCATAACATGAAGTCTGATGGTGAGAGAGTGAAAACTCTTGTTTGCTTACTCTATGGGAGGCCACACTCAGCTTTTCCAGTAAGTTCAACAAGACCTCTGTGGCTGAGTGTTGTCATAGTGACTACACTCTGCCAAAGGAAGTTGTATCTGTGGGAGTTGACAGAGTCTCTGGGCTTGTTTCTAATGCAGTTCTATGGTCTCCAGAACCCACAGTGCTTGAATACTGACCATGATATTTTCCCTGCTGTCCTCATCACAGGCCTGTCTTCCACTGTGGAGGAGACCTGGTCACAGACTCTGGCTTTGTTGGCAGTGAGGGGTTCCCAAGCTTCTACAAACCCAACAGCAAATGTACCTGGCGTATCACCGTGAGTCATTTACCCTGCAACATGTCTAAACGTTGACTTTTGTCCTCACTCAGTGTCTGACTCACGTACAATCCCTTTCCAGGTCCCAGAGGGAAATGTGGTCATGCTCTCGTTCCGCATTTTTGACCTGGAGGCTGACTCGCAGTGTCGCTACGACTATCTGGATGTTTACAACGGCAATTCCAACTTGGTGCAAAAACTAGGCCGCTTCTGTGGCACTTTCCGGCCCGGCGCTCTTATTTCCACCACAAACTCCATGTTGCTGGAGATGGTGTCTGATGGAGAGACGCAGAGCAGAGGGTTTGTGGCCTATTTCAGTGGAGTCAAACCATACGTGGATGGTATGTGGTGACGATATTTCTTTTTTATTTTATATCACATCAAAATGTTGTCTAACCCTCCCGGATTACCAACACACTGCAAATGATAAAAACCAGGCCCAGAATGCAGCACATTTACATTTCCTTGTTTATAAACTACAAAAGGTCTATAAACAAGGAAAACCAACTTGCATATTAGTCATAATAATTCGTAATTTTGATTTTCAGACCTAAATTCGTCACTTCAAATAAAGAACAAATAAATTGTGATAAATGTCTTTTAGTTATTGTGCCATATGATCAGTTATCTAATGAAAAGAGACTGTAGACTGGAGTGGATTTTAATGATTGCGCAACATTTGGAACATGATTATTATCAAGTAAGAGGGATACATACCATTAACTACTAACCATTGATAGTGCTAGCTAGCTAAGTTTTACAAAAGTAAATTGATCCTAGCTGTCAAACAGCAGGCAACAGTTTACTCTAAAACATCAAACATTGCATCAAACATTTAAGAGTGAGCACAACTTTCTAGCACAAGAAATCCTCATATCATATATATATATATGTATATATATATATATATATACATATATATATACGTATACACGTATACATATATATATACGTGTATACGTGTATATACGTGTATACATATACACGTATACACGTATATACTTAACTTTTATACACGTATATATATGCGTGTATATATATATACGTATATATATATACCATATATACATATACGTATATATACGTGTATATATATATATATATATATATATATATATATATATATATATATATTTTTACGTTCAGATACATGGGTTTGGTTGTGTATACATGGGGTATCCTGGTGACTGAGAGATTAAAGTTGCAGTCACTAATTTTGAGCAAATATAATTATTTGAGCATATTTTACTGCAGTGCTTAGTTTTAAAATGAGAAAGTTGGAAAACACTTTTTTACTAACTTTTTATAATTTTACAGCTGTTTTACAGGTCACCACAAACTTTTTGAAAACAGTTTGACAGTTCGATCAGAGTTCACGACCCTCACGTGCAGTGATTGAGAGCTGGTTGGCTCTGATTGGCTGTTTTTCTTTGGGCGTGTAAATGGCATTAGGAATACTAACAGGACACAAAATGGTAATTTTGACAGATTATTTGTCTCTTACACTATTTTTGAGATATAAAAGTAAAAAGTAGAAAATCACCTTGTCACTACATTTACTCAAAGTTACAGACTGCAGCTTTACTGTTATGTCTGCACTCTACTGCTAGAAAATAAGCACAAAACACCTAAAGGTAATAAAGACGGAAAACTACTTATATGTAATAACTGGGGGACTTGCCAACATCAATAGTTACCTTGAGGATACCAGCTCTTAAATGCAAAACTAAGACCTTGATTGATGAACAATGCCAAAGTCAAGAGTTAGAAAGTAATCAGTGCTGATATCTTCATTCATTATTCATCATGGAGTGTGTACGACTTGTTTCAGACCAGCTGTTCTGTGGGGGGAAGATAACAAAGGCCCAGGGAGAGATCAAGACGCCCAACTGGCCTGACAAGAAATACCCTGCAGGAACCAGCTGCTCCTGGCTTATCACCGTGGAGCCTGATATGGTCGGAGGCACACTCACCTCCCAGATGGAAAAATTTTATTCTCCAAATTCTTGACACGCTCAACATGGCAAACAACTGTTTTATGTGATCATTTAATGGTTTTTTTTGTTTGGGTTCCAGGTAATCCAGGTGAGGTTTGATAAGTTCGCCCTGGAAGCTGACACCTATTGTCGGTTTGACTATGTGGCGTTCTTTAATGGTGGGGAGAAGGATGATTCACGGCTGATTGGTAAATACTGTGGCGATCAGGTCCCACAGTAAGTGACAGATATCTCTAAAGTTGTTTCTTGGCCTTATTATTTTTTTAAATCAACCACTCTTAACTTTTTGCCTCCTCTTCCTCCTGTCTTTGTTCCATCCAGGCCCATCATTACCAGCGGCAACGTGCTACTGGTCCAGTTTGTGTCTGACCTGAGCGTGACCTCTGATGGATTCTTTGCCCACTACACCAGCGTCCCACCTGGTTCTCAGATAACGCCAGTCGACTCAGGAGCTGGAGCGAGGTCCACCCCCCTGAAACCTGCAGTCAAACCGGCTAAGCCTGAACGTCCTGCTGCCACTGCCCGGCCTCCCGTCCCCACGGCTAAATATGTGCCGCCTGAGCCCACCCACATCCCCAAACCAGTCAAACCCACGAGAGGCCGTGGACAAGGCACCACAGGCCAGGACAGGAGGGTACCTGTCACAAGGCCGAACGGAAAAAGGCCTGGTGGGTGATGTTAGAAGCAAGCTGTGCTTGTTTTTCAATGTGCAGAAGATAGTTTATCTAATGTTTGTATTTTTATGCATTCTTTATTGTTTTAGCCCCTCAAAATCCTCTCTGCGCCAAAGCCTGTAAAAGAGACGGCACCATCAAGACCAGTTTCTGCGCCAGTGAATTTGGTATGTTTCCAACCGTTTCCCAAATTTTGCAGCAAAAGATCAATTACGTGTTGTGTTCTAACTGAACCCTCCTTTTTGCAGTGATAACTGGGAAGGTGAGCTCTCTGGCACCAGGCCCCAGAGGCACTCTTATTGTTAGCGTCACCCTCATCAGGACCTACAAGGCTGGTCGGTTAGCAATCACAGAAGCTGGAGAGACCATGTCAGTGAAGCTGGTGTCTCAGTGCAAGAAGTGCCCGTTACTCCGCAGAGGTATCGTGGCTTTACACACACAGCATCTCAGTTTACGCCAAAATATAATACTGATCGATTTCTCTCTGGTCCTTTTTAAACTTCCTGATAGGCGGCGACTACATTATCATGGGTCAAGTGGCAGAAGACGGACGTGGCACCCTGCAGCCCGGCGCATTCACAGCTCCATACAAAGACCCACATCACAAATTACTAATGAACATCAACAACCAACCCTGTTAACCTCACACGTCTGTAAAGGGCCCAGGGAATTCACATGACATATCAGGCATAAATCCAGACATTACAATGTGAAAATCAGATTTGTTCATGCACAGTATTACAGTGAAATATAGCAGATTTAGCCACCATTTTAAAGGAATGCACATACTTTTATCCAAACACCTGCCAAACCTAATGTTTGTAATTTATACATGAATAAAGGTTTTATATCTCTTTTCAAACGGTTATACTGCAAGCTCTTTCTCTCTCTCCAGCTGTGTCACTGGTTCCACCTAGTGGATTCAAAAGGTAACAGCACTCAAGCCAAACTATTACTAACCCTAACAACCTTTTTCCAGATCTGTCCTATCCAGGATGCTCTGGTCAGTTCTGAGCAATTTTTACAAGAAATAAACAGATGAAAAACATTAATATATAAATAAATTGATGTTGCTATGGTACAAAGTTACACTCAATGTTGTTGTATGTACTCTTAGTATTGTGAATACTACTTAATATCAAATTATATTCTTTCTATTCTACTATTATTCCTTAGAATTATCTTCAAAAATCAAAGATATATAAACAGATTAAGCTATCAAATTGTAAAACTGTATCCAGATGTAAATATTGTTACAAAGTATGTCTAGTATTGCTAATACTACACTAATACTGGGCCAAAGTCTATTATTATAATATTCCTGGTCATAAATATCCTTAATTGTTTCTGATCAAAATGTTGCTTACAAAATAATTATTGAGCCGTTTTTCATGAGGTTGATTCTAAATCAAACTTTTTTTCTGTTTAAAGTTCATTTATAATCCCAACACTCACCAGCAACACGTGGTGGTTGTTTTAAGTCAATCTTTCAACATCAGTTATTTGATGTGACTATTACTACTTTTTAACCCATTGTTATTTGACATGAACACATTTTATTTAATGAATAACTGAATTTATATTAGCTACATATCAATTAATCAGTGATGTTTAAGAGTCGGATTAGAACTGTGAACATACTGGGATGTCTGCTAATATACACTAGATAAAACATTCGGTGTGCTCGCTGTCTTTAAGTATAAAATCAGTGTGAATAAGGAGATAATGACCTCTCTGCACACGCCGTGAAGCCTGACAGTAGCTCGTAACTTGGCAACGTATTTGGCAGTTGAAGAGACAAGGACATGTCATGACTTTATGACCTTTAGGGCTTTTCTTTTGACATAAAACTGACTTGTATGACATACTATATTATGACATTTTTAATTTCATTTTTATGGCATACTATAATATTGACAGTTTGCACGAGAGATCTTTTACATGGTTTCCATATTTACTGCATTTAATGCATCTTTTAACCTCACCGCCTTCTCTCAGTTGATGTTTCACAGTGTTTTATTTTGACGTGTCTTTGTGAAAGTCAAACCTCAAGTGACACTTTATTATAAAAAGGTATAAAATACACTGAAGTCACAAGTAAAAAGCGAGACTGATTTTCAAACAATTGCTATAGATGATGAAATATGATAGCTTTTTACAATGGATTTAGAAATACAAATACATATCAATTTGCTTAGAACAATAAAAAAAGAGCCATACTTAACATTATACAGGGATATATATGACAACAACATGCACTCCTCTCCTCTCCTAAACCCATACACTACCCTTGCCCTCCCTCTCTGAAGCTCCCTGCTGGCCACAGCAGCCTCCTCTATCAGCTTTCTGCTGGCGGGTGGCGGGCAGGTTTTTGTATACGGCCCTGCTGTAGGGAATGAAACACATTCCCAGCTGGAGGTGTCGGGCCAGACGACAGTAGGCGGCGAGTGCCAGGACCAGCAGAGGGGTGAGCAGCAGGAAGCCCACGACCAGCAGAGCCACACAGCCGCCGTCATCCAGAATGTCTGAGCAGTAAAGAGACGTGCCATGAGGCTGCACCTGCAGAGGAGAGGAGAGGTGTCTTTAGAAAATCAGTAAATAAACTCAGAGACATCAGTGCCCACTACATATTTTGTGGGTTTTTTGTTGAGGAGGTTTGTTACAGCTGCAAAAACAATTTCATTAATCTTCAGTAAGATCCAATATTATCTTGGAAAACAGTTTCATATGTCTGGAAAAACATTATTCTTTCTCTCTGTGCAGTTTGAATGATCTTCACAGTCTGACTGACAGTCTACATCATTTCCTGTTTGTGCAAAAGATTTCCTGCACCTTAGCTTTAGAAACCTATGAGTAAGAGGTGTGGAATTTGGACACGGCATTCTCTGTGTAAAGTTAAAAAACAGATGCCACTGCAGGAGGTTGTTACCGTGGAGTGGCAGAGGAAGCCGAATATGATCATGGCGAGAGCAGGGGTGAGGATGGTGCCAAAGATGATGCTGGCCAGTCCGCCGTTGATCAGTGCTATGACCAGATTCTGTGCGGTGACCAGCACAGAGCAGGCCCAGCAGTCCAGAGAGCCCCTGAGCTCCAGGGGCGTGTCGGCAGTTTCGCTGCCGCCTGGGGAGTACGGAGGTGGCACCACGACCCCTGACCCCGCTCTGGAGGGGGAGCCCAGGTCAGAGTGGGCCCGCTCAGACACCGTCTTCTCCAGCGTCCCGTTCCGTGACAGACTCATCTTTCCTCGTGGTCTGTGCTGCAGGAAAGAAAAACAGCTTTAGCCCAGTGAAGGTGTTAAACATGGGATTGTGAGCACTAACAGTGTAAACATTACGAGCAGTGCTCTATTACTTAAAGGGGAACTGAACGGTGGGTTCTGTGCTAACGTTATCAGCTGTAACCATCGCATCATAGCAGTGCAGAGTGGCAGCATAGAGCTAGCCAGTGGGGCAAGCTCACATGTGCTAACGAGCACAAGTCAACAAAGCAGAGAGATTACAACACACACAGAGGGAGAGCAACTCCATCTTTGCTACATCCTTGCTATCTGCAGCACCGTTCAATAATCTGCCTAATATTCTGGGTTGCAGGAGTTTTGACCCTGCTCTCAGGAATGAAAGTCTGCATAACCTGACACTGAGTTTTGCAATATTGAGATGGTCTTTTATTTACTAGAGCGTGCCAAGTATTTTAAGAGCCTGCACTTGAAAAAGGATGAAGTTTGTTTTCTGTCACACTAAAATCTTCTCTTGCCTTTATGCCCACAAGTTTTTTAATATATATACGCCAAAAAAACAAATCATGGAAAGCTAAAGAATGTAAATCCGTGAAGTAATGGGGTCCTTAAATAATGTGCTGAAAGGTGTAGAAAGTCAACACAGATAACTCCACAGCTCTTAAGTGAGAGGAAATGGGGCTCCACCTCCAGCTCCAGGATAACCACGACCCAGAACAATGAGCCAGGAACAGCTGGAAAACTGAAGGTTCCCACCGATCCAAGCCTCAGAACAATGTCAGAACGTTAATTTTGAGAGAAACAGTGTCTCACACAATAATGGCAGATAGAGTGTAAGCATTTATTTACCACCACATCTCATTTCACTGTTATTTTTGAAAATGATTGGGCTCATTTCCCTCTGTTTTATGAGTGTGTTACCGATGGCTACCATCATCATGCCGAGTGCCATGTGAACACATGAGTTTAACAACCAATGACGATTCAGTTTTTGTAATTCACCTGTCTTTTCTTTAGATTCTAAAAATACCGATATCAATCTTAATATTCAGATTTTAAAGGTCACTGCCCTTTTAAAATATTTTTACACCCATAGGTTCTTCAACACTCCTGTAGCATGAAGAACATGTTTCAAGATGGACTGTTTGTGAGGAACGTCTTCCATTCAGTCATGGAGCGGCTCAAACACCTTTATGTGACAGCATCAACACAGCCTTCTTGTTTCCAGATTTGATCAACTTCAGGGATCAAAAATAACCAGGAATAATTGTACTGCATGTATTCAAGTAAAATGAGCACCTGTTTGTTTGGGTCAAGATAAGCATGTATAGGATAAGCATTTGTGAAGAAAATAACTGGTTAGTTAGTTGTACTCACTGCAGCAAAGCCTGACGATGCGTCCTCCCACGGCTTGACGGTGGCAGCAGATGATGGGGCTCTTGGGGGAGCAGCGAGTGGTCGGAGACAAAGAGAATTTCAAGAATTTCCCCCCTGATGTAGGTCTTGTCCGTTTAAAAGTCCAGATCCTGAGAGTGAATTTTCTTCTGCTTGACAAAATCTAAAAATCCCTTTGTGTTGTGGCCTATTTCCAAAAAAATGTTACCTGATATTTAGCTTCCTTTTGAATGAATCCAAACCTGTGCCTCCTGTGGAGCGGGTCAGAAAAGAGCTCTGTGGGCTTCAGGCAAATTCTGCTTTCCTTCTGGCTTCAGCGCTTCCTTCCCTGACATTCTGTTTCCTCACTCCGACGCCAGTTTGAGATATGATTGAGTGTGTTAGTGTATCCTGTGTTGCTCTGTAATATGAATGTGCAGAGGTGCAGGCTGGGCTGTGTTAAAGGCTGCTGGGCAGGGGAGCAGTGGATAACCTCTGGAACCAGGGGAGGGAAGGAGGGACGAACAATGTTTATTTGGATAGATTGGAGGAGTCAGGGTATGCTGCCCACTCCTCAACACTGTACAACCCCTCACTCTGAGCACTTTCTTCACTCCACTGTCAGACACTGATAAGGCGTGTTTCAAAATTCAAAACAAGGCAGCTGGTTTTATATTGATGTTTAGGCCAAATCAAACTGAAAACCTCACAGAACTGTTGGTGAAACCATTGTGCGCCTTTATGATAGACTGTTACATAAGATGTAGGCCATGATGAGGGTGCGAACAATGACACGCCGCCACTCAACCGCTCCAAAAGCACAGAGAAATAAAAAAGGTAAAGGGCAAGCCAGAGCTGCTTCAGATTGGTTTGAAGCAGGAATGAGGATTGGCCCTTGACCTTTTGATGAAAAACAGAGCTGCACTTTCAGAAAACATAAGGAAATGAGGATCGGGGGGTGGGGGACTAATTTGGCAGGGAAAACAGGCTATCATGGGACTGATAAGAAACCAGAGGGGCTCAGTTCAAAGGGTGAAATTGGTATTTTGATATGAAGTCTAATTTTTTTCATCCTGCTTTGTTTATTTACTATTTCTTCACAGGGTAGATATACGGTCTCTGGAGAGATTAATGGCATTCTAACAGTCAGTACTGGGACATATGATCAAAGAGTGCATGGCAGTTGTGTACTGGGAGCAATGGGAGGTTTTCTCATTAACAATGCCACAGAGTTGTGCTGTTTATGTGCCTATGTCAGTGTCTGAGGGGGTTGGTAGAGGAAGAGCCGTCTTCCTGTCCTTGGAATCGGGATATCCGCTGCTGTGTCCTCGTTCAATGATGAGATGTCCCCACATCTGCAGCTGTTAAGCAATCCTGTGACTCTGGAGGGTGAGATTGAGGAAACAAATGGAAAAAAACAGCACCCAGCAAGACAAAGCTCTGGTCTGCACGTAAAAAAGGTAGTAGGACAGTTTGATATGTTAGTCTACACCTGTTTTTACAACAGTTTCTTCTTCTTCTTCTTCTTCTTATTATTATTAATAATAATAATAATAATAATAATAATAATAATAATAATATTCTCATGCTTCTCTGTTACTTTCAATTCAACTAATTAACTAGATGGCGCAGCTGCAGCTTTGACCAAATATGAGGGAAATATTGGAGGGAGCGCTGAGGGCCTGAAGAAACCTGGTCCAGTGGAGCCACCCTGTGGTCATCAGCTGCAGAGACGAACAGGCAGCCACATGTCAAAAAGTAAATAAATAAATAAATAAATAAATAAATAAATAAATAAATAAATAAATATATATTTATTAAAGGTATGTAAAAAAATCATCAGAAAGACTTATAGTTTGTTGAATGATATCATGACACAATATGCTGAAAAAAGTTGGAAGAAAGACATTTTATAGCATGTTGAAAATAAATATAAAAAATATAGCATGTCAAAAAAGTCAAACTGATTTCTTTTAAATGTAAAAAAGTCAGCAAAAACACTTTTTATAGTGTGTTGAATGATTTCGTAGCACAGTTTGTTGAAACAAGTTGTAAATAAGTAATAATTTTATTTCATGTTGAAAATTGTGAACAAAATGTCATACTACAGCATGTGAAAAAGTCAAAAAAGTCACGAGAAAGACTTATTATAGTGTGTTGAATTTCATAGCACTCAACACAAAAAAGTTATAAAACTTTTAAATCGTGTTGAATATTGTCACACTATAATATGTCAAAAAAGTTAAAATAATTTAAAAGGGAAAAAAGTTGTCAGAAAGACTTATAGTGTGTTGAATGATTTCAAAGCACTATTTGTTGAAAGAAGTTGTAAATCAGCCATTTATTGCACATTGAAAATAGTCAAAAAAGGTCATACTATAGCATGAAAAAATATTTTTAACAGCAAAATAAAAGTAATCACAAAGACTTATTATGGTGTCTTGAATGATTTCATAGCACAGTTTGTTATAACTGGTTGTACATAAATTTATAGCATGTTGAAGATTGTCCAAAATGTCACACTACTGCATGACAAAAATGTAAAATTTTTTTTTTTTTTTAAATTAAATATTCAAAAGGTCAAAAGTGTCAGAAAGATTAATTAGTGTTGAATGATTTTGTAGCATAATGTTGAAAATAAAGTTGTAAATTAGCCATTTATAGTATGTTGAATATATATATATAGACATATATATATATATATACACACATATGTCTATATATGTGTATATATACACATGTATATATAATATATACATGTGTATATATATGTGTATAAATATATAAAACATACTATAAATGTCTAATTTACATATGTATATATATATATATACACGTATATATATATATATATATATATATATATATATATATATATATATATATATATATATATATAGCATCAAAGCATCAAAAAAGTCATCAGAAAGACTTATAGTTTATAGAGTGGTAAAGAGTCTTTGTAGGATAATTTATCAAAACATTTTATTTTCTTGAACAACAATACAATATGTCACAGAAAAATCACAGAGGGATTTAAGACAGGTCTGGCTCAGGTTTTCTTCTATGCGAGTTCTTTTTGAAACAATAAGTGCAGCATAAATCAAACAAGAGGAAAGAAAGAGCATCATCACATCCTTCAAATAATACTAATAATGAGGACAAGACACAAAACAAACAAAACCTCGACATCAAAAGTCACATCCCTAAAAGTCTCTGAAAAAGTGTCAAGAATTACAACTACTGCTAATGCTCATCATAAAACCACTAATTCCTCACAAAGATTATGGATTTCATACAATGGAGAAAAAGAAACATGTTAAAAGGTCTAGTATTCGTCTGTTAGATACAGTACAGAGACATCATTCCATTTCTGTCACCACCAAACTGTGTTGAAATGGTTCTAAGCACCATCCGGCAGAGTTGTATGATCGACTCCTGTTCATACTGTCTATCATTATATGCTGCTTAATGAAGGGGCATCTAGGCAAGGAGGGGTCGAGCACCATGAAAATTAAACCCCTCCCTGATTGCACTTCCCCTATCCACACATTATGACCCCACTACATCGTTAAAATACCTTGTAGCCCCTTATCAAGTGAAGTAACCTTTGATATGCAATAAATATATAAGAAAACAACCATGTACAGTATAAATAATGTCACAATTTACAATTTTCCATTTGCTCTGTAATCCAAAAAACAGAAACTGACAACAAAAAGGAGGTATAAAAGTGGGAAGAAATTCCCATTGCAGTAATTTAAACTAGAGTGTATTATAATACAGCAACAACCAGAAACAAAATGACTGAGGTGGACAAATTAGATTTGTGATTTCAGAAACAAAACTACATAGGTCTTCTAGTGAAAGCTGAAAACAGATTATGTACAGTGAATGGTGTGCACAGACCAACAAGGGCAGGGCTAAAATGTGAACGCTGTCATTTGGAGGGATTCGTTTAAATGTTTCTACAGCACAAATGCAAAACCTCTATTCAAAAGATGAGAGTGAGACAGCAGGCTCAACATGAATACAGTCCAGTGCACTGAGTGCTACGAAATGTGATGGAGGAAGCAAAGCTTGTAGTTGTGCTTCACCCTTGTATTGTAACATATGACATATTTAGAGCCAAAAGTTCGGCTATGCAGCCTGATTACAGAGACTGTCTAAATGTTGGGGGAGAGATGAAAAATAACTGGGCCTTATGATGTCTCAACTCATGTGCTCTTCAACATTAAACTGGAGCAACAGCATGTTATCACCCCCCAGCAGTGTATGGAGCCTCGACAGGACGGATGAGAAACACCGAGGAGCCGCTCAGTCTGCTCGTCTATTTGACCTCGTTGGCTTTTGCATTCTAAGATTATGATTGTTTGTCTCTTTGGACATATTACTTTTCCACGCTGTAACGACCACTTCATTATTGACACCCACATCAATGGTGACCCCCCCCACCCAACCCCCGTCTATGCACACCACTGCATCCCATAAATTCATTCACAATTTACAATTTTTTATTTTATCTGTCATCTAGAAACAAGAACATAGCAACAAAAGAGGTATAAAACTGGGACTGTTTTCCCATTCCAAAAATAAAAAACGACACTATATTTGCTTTCCAGGCGTATCATAGAAACCACACCAACAACTATTTAGCTGGAAAAATCCCCCGAAAAATTGAATTTCCCATCAACAAAGCTGATGACCAGCTAAGAACAAAGTCCTATTAGTCCTCTAGTAAACCCGTATTTTAGAGAAACTGACAAAAGTTTTTGTTTTTTTGTTTTTTTTTTTTTGTTTAGATTTTTTTTAAATACGTACATAAATCCTTATTTGTGTGTTTTTAATCCTCTAATTACCTCTCCTCTAAATACAGTTTGCAAGGCCAATGTGGTGTACTTATAGGCTGGTAAAACTTGTTTGAAGTATCTAACAGGAATAAATTAGATTGGAATAGCACCTCAAAGAGTATACAGACAGGAATTACACATGTCAAGAGTTTACCTGAATACCAAAGAAAAACAGGAACCAACACGATGCCAAATGTGACAATCAGCTACTTCTCCTGTGAAAGCAATTCCCCTGCTGGTACAACAGAATCACAGCGAATTCATGGACATATAGAATAACTAGATTGGTGTAAAAAAGTTGTAGGGAATTTGCATAAAAGTACCTGAATTTACACACAGAACTGGCTACTTGGCGCTTTTGAATCACAGCAGTGTCCGTTGAACATATAACCTGATTTTTCAGTGCTAGCGAGTGCTCACATTTTTTTTGTACATATCTGAAATGCTTTTCAAGAAAAGTACCAGTCTAGTCATTCTATTTCAAAACACACGTCCAATCAGCAGCTGGTATGGGGAAGACAGTGAGCTAGAGTTGGATTGGCTGAGTATCCATACCTTATTGTGTGATGTAAACAATACTGAGTAAACGTGATTGGCTGATTCAGAGTGTTTGCAGGAATAGATTGCCTTTAAAGACAACATTTGTGCTGCCATTAGAGTTTTGGTTATGGCTGAAAGACACCAGGGAGGAGTCCTCACTTTGAAAAGGTTGATGGAGCCTGAAGGTGGAGAAAAAGAAAGAAACTCTCAGCTGGCAATTCCACAAGGTGAAGTGATGACACAGCATATATGCTGGAACTGACTAATTATTTCCTCATTTTTTGGTGATTTTTTTGGACTGGATGTGTTTTATTGTGTGGTATTTTCACTCTAGTTGCTAAAATAATCCACTATATTGTTGAGATCATGCATGTATAGGGCTGGCTACCGAACTTTCATACATTTATAGCACTGACCAAAAAGTTCAGATCCTATTGGGTATCAAAAATGAATAATTTTTCAGTGACAAAATCCAATACTTGGCTTGTGTGTTTAGGTTCATGGTGCGTTCAACTTGTACAAGAATGTCGGAATTTCCGTGCTTCAAGTCAGAATTTAAATCGACCTTCCGTGAAGTCGGATCTCACCAACCTGACATAGACTTCATGCTATCCGCTACTGCCGTAAACAGTAGCTACATGTTTTGTTGTACGTCTGTAAGACTGGAAGAGCTGGGAGCACTAAACTTTGAGGTTAAGATGATCTGAACTCCAAGTTCCTACTTCCAGTGAACACAACATGAGGCAAACTCTCACTCCCCAGGGTCCTAAAGAGGAACTGGTAACAGGCTGTGCCTGTTGATCATCATCAGATCATTGTCTAGTATGTCTACCATGATAAAGCCAAAATTACACAAAAATACCATATTGAGTTGAAATCATGTAATAATAATAATAATATTGATGATAACCATGGTTAAAGCCCACATTACACAAACATAACTTGAGGTATCAGAAAGAACATCGTTCTGGAACCAGTGTCAAAACAAAAGGACTGAAATTAGCATTGTATCATAAAATTCTGAATGATACCCAAGGTATCAAATGAAAGGTCACGCCCTACTAATGTATGGGAGATTTTTCATATTTCTGAATGCTCCAGGGTGTACAATTTTCATTTCATTTCATTTGGTATATAAGCTAATATAGGACTCCAGAAGTCAGCCGATTCAGTCAAGTCAAGATCAGTAAAAGGTTAAGGTCACCAAGGTCAAATATGTGTTTTTAAACATAACTTCATGTTGGAAGCGGCTAGAGTAATGCAACTGGTCTCAGAATATCTGGAAAAGAATTCTTAATTTATAATCTTTCAAAATTCTTATAGTCAAATATTAATATTTTCTGCGATAATCGCAAAAAACTGTGCTTAAAGGACAAGATCACAGCAGAATGCTGCCTTGATGAAGGTCTGCGCTCTCTGAGTGCTTTTCTAGTTACTTTTTGACTTACGTTCCCTCCACCAAAGCTCAGCACAAAACTCGCATTGCCATAGGATTGGCAAACCTCTCCATGTATGCCTCCACAATCCAGTCAAGTTGCAGTGTACATACATCTAAATCCATGTGTGTCCTCACTTCATCATCTTATCCTGTTAGTTACTGTGTGTCATACTAAACAAATAAAATCTTGAGTTGTTGCCCAAAGTGTGTATTGTGAGGTCACAGTGACCACTGACATCCAAATTCAAGAGCACACCAGGTGTTCCTGAGATAATGCCTTCACAAGAGGGAGACAGCCATTATCTCACAGTGACCTCTGGCCACCGAAATCTACTCAGTTTATCCGTGAGTCCAAATTTTAAGAAATTCTCTCCAGGTGTTCCTGAGATACACGAATGGACATAACGCCTCGGCTGGAGACTTTATTTCTAATGTCCTCTTACTGCCTCTTTAACTGTTACAGGTTTTATTTTATTCATTTTCATATTTTTGTTGCATTTTGAAAAGCTTTGTATTTTGTGTCTGTAGCCATCATGATAACAGTAGTCATAATAATATATTAATTTCACTGCTCAATGCTCAGCTAATATGGAGTCCTGGTCTGTCCTCTAGCATCACTGTTAGCAAATAGAAAAAGACACTGACCAGCATGAAGGTGTCGTAGATTCTCATCAACTCCTCCATCCGATACTGCTCCAGCACCACCACTCCTGCCAGCGTTGGGCTCTTGGCTCGGGCACAGTCCTCACAGTGCACCACGTAGCTCTTCTTACTGCTGTTCTCACTGGTCACAAGCAGCAGGTCGTACACCTCCACCTGCACCCATACAGTACGCTTTGGTTCATATCATGTTTGTAATGCATTGCTACAGACACACTGTTTCCTGTATGGACGGACAGACGGACTCACATCACACTCATTGCAGTAGTAAGCCGGCTCGTCCTTCACGCGACTCTGGTAGCAGATCTTCTTCCCTGCAGCTAGCAGCTGCTCTCTCAGTATCTGGATGTGCTTGATGGACTGCATCAGGCAGTGTCTGTCGGGGACAGAAGACAGCAAAGATAACGATCCAAACAAACAAACACACAGACGTGCACAAAACAGACATCTTACTTAATCATCTTGTAGGTATCCTTGTCAGTGATCTTGATGGTGCGAGCCACGTTCCAGGAAACGTGGATCATGGGAACGATCGACTTAACCTTCTTCACCTCGTTCCACTCGTAACGCTCCAGGGCCAACTGATATTGGTATGCTGAGAGAGCAACAAAAAACCCCAACAACAAATAAATGAAAAACAAAACACAAACAGTGGTGAACCTTAAAGTAGGCAGCCTATTAAAGCATCATTATTTCATTTAATTAGACACAAAGAACAACACCTGACTGTCAAGCTTTAAAGTGTCTGTTTTCCCTTTGTTTTATCCTCACTTACAGTTGAGTGGTCCCACATTCCAGGCGATGTTGTTGCACCAGCCCACTGCCTGGACCCAGTGCACCGTCCCTGCATTAATCCACACCAGGTCTCCTGGCCTCTGAATGAAGCGGTACACAGGAATATTGGAGCTGTAGAGGTCTTCAAGGACTGGCCACCAGGAGCCTGTAAGGTAGTCTACTCCATGCCTGGAGAAAACAATTAATGCATGCACAGATATTATAACTAGTTGCTGCACATAATGTAAAATGGCCTCGTTACTCACTTCTCGCAAAATGTGTTGATAGCGTTCCAGTAGTGCTCGTGGACAGCGAACCACTCACAGTCACCGGGGCCGATATTGATGTTGACAGAGCAGAAATTGTTGTTCTCTTGATGTCCTGATGAGAAGCACAAACAGTCAACAACTTGCCTCCTCAATCAGGGGTTTAGTAGGGCTCTATTTGAGTGGTCAGACACACACTGACCTGGCGTGCGGCTGCCTGGCACCTTCATGTAGAGCTGGACGGTGTTCATGCCCAGGATGGTGTGGCCGACGTGACTGAGCATGTTGTTGCTGGACTCCACACGCATGAAAGCTGGCAGCTTCAGCAACTCCTGCAGCTGAGGCTTCCACCTTATTAAAAAATATGAGAGGTTATATGAAGCAAACCCTAAGTGAGCTCAGTGAGCTCAGTTTGACAGGGCAGGATTTAACAACAGGTTCTCACCTTTTAGGGTCAGAGAGATCAATGTTGGTCCCAAATTTAATGATCTTTCCGGTTGTTTTCAGCTCTGAACTGGGGAAAGAACAACGTCTGAGTTGAGTAGCATTAACACGGTCAAAGTGAATTCTTCACACAGAGGGATCACAGCATTGTGCTTACCACGGGGTGCTGCTAGCATGAGTGGACAGGGCTTTGCTGAAGTTGGTAGAATTGGCTTTCAGGGCGGTCGAGGCAGGACAGCCTTTAATGTTGACTAATGTCAGAGCAGCTTTCGTGGCAGCGGTTGTGTCTGAAGATCTGGTCTGCTCTCCTTCCTCTTCATTTTCACTCTCCTTCTCCTCCTGTAACACATCTACATGAGCTTAGCTGACAGGTTGGTCAACAGCTAAAAACACAAGTTTAAATTGTCTGAAATACATCATTTTTTACTGACTTTATGTCATTAGTCAATACACTTCTAACAGCTGATGATGAATAAAAATATGTTCAATCAAGAGTTACTTTATTAACTGGCTTTCATTATTTAACGACAATAAAGATCTATTTTAAATGCTATGACTGTGCTTTTCTGTAGAAACTGCTTGAATAGCAGCATTTTTGAATAGCAGGACAGACCTTTGCTATGACTTAACAGGAGATATTTCAAGCCCACTCAGCTCTTAAAACCATTTGACTTGGATATTAACATTATGCTAGCAATATTCAAAGCCAACAACACACTGTTCTTGACCTAATCTGAAGGCCACATCAAGTTTGGAGGTCTGTAGTGTTTGACTCAGAAAGTTGGTGACCTCTTCACATTATGTGACTCAGCATCCGCTGACCCCGCTCCATCAGTTCCATGGTCTACCACTTCATGGCTGAGTTGCTGTCGTTCCCAAACATTTCCATGTTCTTATAATACAGCTGACAGTTGACTGTGGAATATTTAGGAGTGAGGAAATTTCACGACTGGATTTGTTGCACAGGTGGCATCCTATCACAGTTCCACACTGGAATTCACTGAGCTCCTGAGAGCGACCCATTCTTTCACAAATGTTTGTAAAAGCAGTCTGCATGCCTAGGTGCTTGATTTTATACACCTGTGACCATGGAAGTGATTGGAAGACTGGTGCTCTTTTTTATGCACAATGAGCATCACACAAGATCATTTTTGTATTTTTATTCTAATCCTATGAGGTTTGCTGATAAGAGTATCCCATCTTCAACACAAAACTGGACAAACTTGTTCATTCAAAACCTTTTCAGTGACCTGTTCATAAGGAGATGATGTGACATGTTATCATTAGGATATTTAATGCTTGTAATGATCATATGTGGCTACCTGTTTTGCTCCATATGTGGTTGTTTTTTTTGTCTGTGACAAAAGACAGACTATCTGTACATGACTCATGACACAACACAAGAAAATCAGCGAATGTTCATATTTGCTACTAATTGACAAATCTGTTTGCACAGCTGGTGTTTTAACGAGGCCCAGGGCCTGTAATGCAAGCATATCTGGTTTTCCATTCCATTTGGATCAACGATGCAATAAATAACGGCCTTTTCTATCTATTTCTATTGACATCTGCTACATATTAAAACATCTGTGTGCACATGCATCCACCGTGTTTGCCATGAGGGAAAATGTCTACCTGCAGGCTCTCCTGGAAGCTGGAGGCCTGGTACTGAGCGTATTTGGCAATGGTGGTATGTGAGCGGCTGCTTTCACAGGGCCAGGTCTGCACTGAACCACTGTGATCCCAGTTCTCGTCAGCGGGCTGCTGGACCTGAGTCCTCACTTCCACCGCATGCTCGGCATTGGCTTCAACCAGAGACTTGGTGGAGAACAGACCAAGGTCTCACATGGGGAAAGAAAAACAGGAAAGAGATAAATATCAGATAAATACGAAGTTCCACACTTTCCTCGTTATATTGCATTGATTAATTTAATTTGAGACTTTAAGCTTAACATATTTCACACAGCAAAACATAACAGAGAAAAAAAAGTGTAAGAACAGAAATAAGATTATTTTATCTATACTGGATGACTGTATGTAAATATATTCAAAGTATATCCTTGATCATAGTGCAGGAGACCAGCAGCCCAGCTATCATGTCATGGCTGAGAATACATGGTCTGCATTCAAATATGGATCATAAAGACACCAATGCCTGAGAATAACTGTACACTGTGTTTCCAGATTATTCTCACAAAGAGTGTGAAAACTGTAGCATCCATACACCGTAGGGAAAGGACAGGCCTTAATTAAAATCAATGTGTTACTAATCACCAAAAACTTATTAAGGCCGAATGGATGTGATAACATTAGGGCTGGGGTGATTCATGTGATGCATGCACTAAAAAATACAGTATTTGGTTCTTACCAAGATAAAAAAAAAAAAACATTGACTTCGACATGGTAGGTAATTTATCTTGTTTTAAGAGTAAATTTCTTATTTTAAGTGTTCAACTTCACACTATCATCTTAAATCCAGAAATCTTAAGTGAAATCATCTTGCTGCATGGTCAGAAAATTTAACTTGTTCTGAGGACCCTTTTCCTCAGATTTAGTGTTTTTATCTTGTTTTTAGACACCCTTTATTGCAGTGTGTGGTGTATGAACTTACTGAGACGGAGGGAGCCAGCGAGGCCTCTGATGA
This sequence comes from Synanceia verrucosa, assembly GCA_029721515.1. Classification (NCBI taxonomy): domain Eukaryota; kingdom Metazoa; phylum Chordata; class Actinopteri; order Perciformes; family Synanceiidae; genus Synanceia; species Synanceia verrucosa. The sequence continues at coordinate 8,105,706 of CM056565.1, forward strand.
CAGTCACAGCATTTTTGGGATCGGTGCAGAACTGAAGCAGAACTGGGGAGAAGGCGTCCCTCTTGCTTTCCAACTGCAGGAAGAGACGCAGCACAAATGAATGAACATTCAAACATGGTGAAGGAATTAATTAATCTGTCTTGAAAACAAATGAAGAATACTGACAGGACGTCACTAATGATAAGACAGCTAACAGCTAATCATTATGCTAACATTTGCTAATTAGCACTGACACAAAGTACAGCTAAAGATTAGACTAATTAAAATTAAAAGGGATCACAAAAGTGGCTACAATTCATTCTGAGGGGAACATGAATGTTAAAAAATGTTATGCAAATCCATCAGATAGTTATCAAGATATTTCAATTTGGAGGAAAGTGGTGGATCAGCTGATGTACAGACTGAACCACGATTCCAGCATGGCCAACACCATGTTAGGATTCAGTACTTGATGATATAACTTGCTCGGTGGGGTCATGTTGACCGCTCTAACATGTGCAGACTCACATAGATGCTCGGTGTAGGGGGGTTGAGCTTTTCTCGAGGGATGGGGGTCTCCGAGGAGATGTTAGGTTTAACAGAGAAGGCAGGAAGCAGTAAGGACTCCTTGAATTTCCCCTTCACCCTCGTCTCCCTGGAAAAAGACGATAGAACGATAAAAAAAATGTTAGACAGAAAACTCTGGTTCCCATCCTTTTCCTGAAGACGCTCCTTGTCTCTCATTAAGTTTTGAGCTGATTTTTTGTGAATAATACATCATAAATGAGTTTTTCTGTGTAATGCACTTTTTTTATTTACTAACAATGATTCATTCTTAAAGTAGGTTTATTTTTTGATGTTTTAACTGCATAATTTTCTAATACAGGGCGAGACTGTTAAGCAGAGACAGCTCTGTGAGTATAGGTTGTGTTCAGTTCTTCATCATACTTAAATAAAAGTCCTTAAATAAAAGTCCAATCAACAACTCAAACATGAAAGTGTTACATATTAGATGCACTGCTGGTTATCTTCTTGAATGAAAGAATGAATGACATGCTCAGACTGGAAGCATCCTTGTCAGTACTCACTTGCAGGCTCTGACCACTTCAGCTCCTGTGTTTTTGATGCTGATCTTGGACAGAGGGATTCTTCGCTCCTCCACCTCTGATATGTTGAATGTTTGTCTTCCGGCACTCTCCATTTTAATCAGGAGGATCTTCAGCTCCTTAGACAGGCCCATGGACAATGCTTTCAGCTTCAGTGGGTCAACTGGAGCTACTGAGCAGGGAGGCTTACTCGCTGGTGTGGAAACACATATTTTGGATGTATTGATTGTTACAGTTGATGCTGAGCTTGAGGTGTTTGCATTTGTGTTTCCGTCTTTTTCTAACTCTTCCTTCTTCTCCGTCTTTACTCCTTCCTTCCCCGTGTCCACCTTGACTTTATGGACATGTTTGCCATGTGGGGTTTGATTTTCCTGAGGAATCTGGCCCTTCGCTCCATCTCTGAGAGGCTTGGGTGACTTTCTGGAGATGCAGAGCACCGAGGAGGAAACATCCCTTTCTTCCAGATCTGTCATATTGGCTGCTTTGTTTATCGAACAGATGACGCTGCTCTCTTCCGTCTGTATCTTAATCTTAATCTCTCCTTCTCTCTCTCCATCCTCAGACTTTTGTTTTCTGGTCCTGTCTGCACCCACATGTTCTGTCTCTTTACTGTGTCCTCTCTCTTCTTTGGCAGAGACGGTGATGAGGCTGGTGAACGAGGCTGTGTGTGTTGTGGTCAGTCTTATCTTCGCATTCAGAGACCCGTCCAAAAGAGACGACTCTGTTCTCTCAGAGAGGATCTCCATGTCCTTACCCTCTTGTTTCTGTTTTACGTTGTTCTCGGTTTCTTCCTGCTTCTCTGGCACCAGGAGGTCCATGACAGGCTCCCCCGGATGTGTCGGACTGTGGCATTTCAAAGATGTGTGTGAGGTAGTGTGAGTTGGTGACTGATTACCGGGTTTGGAGGATGCAATAGCAGGATTTGATTGGGGGAAGAAATCCTGATTTTCCTGAATTTCTGGCCCCAGTTCAAGAGAAGAGGAGTACTTCACTCCTCTGGTGGCACTGGCAGGAGGTCCCCCGAATGGACCACCTCGACACGCAACCCTCTGGCTCCCGAGAAAGGTGGCCAGGCTCTTGAAGACGTCATCCAGACCCGATTTATGGTGATGCAGCTCACGGAGGAAAGAGCCAGAAGTTCCCCTGCTGCTGTCCACCTCTTCTTCCTTTACTTCCTTTGCGACTTGTTTTGCTGTGCAGGGCAGATGGCACAGTTCAGATGCACCAGCGCAAGAACCATCAAGTGGTGCACCTTCACAAAGCTCCTTATTCATATCGTCGGTGCTGTCGCTGTCGACAGGAGGAGGAGAGAAACACTGGGTGGGGCTGGGCTGGAGGACAGGTCTGATCATCACTCCCTTCTCTAGCTCCTCTTCATCTTCTCCTAGAGTTGACACCGGAGAGCCCTGCCAGCTGAGAACAGGAGGAGTGTTGACGAGGTTGTCTCCCATGTCGCTCAAGTTGCCCACAGGCTGTAGGTCTGGAGCGCTCAGAGCCCCTCCCTGCGCACCGTCTCTGCCATGGATGGACTGCTCAAAGCTAACAGAGCACTCTGTACTGAGAGGTGCTAAGGCTTTAAACAGGAGGGAGGGGAGCGTGTCGTCAGGCTTTGCTTTTGGTTGGGACGAGCTGGTGTGATCGGGGCTGCCGTTCCTGGGAGGAGACTGTGTTAGCTGTTCCCTGATGGGAAGATCTGGTGTACTACTGTTCTTCTTGGGCATTTCATGAGTTTCAGGTTTGGAGGATGGCTGTGGTGGATGAGGGGTGTTTGTGGATGGCTTGCGTGTCCTCTCTGCTCGGTCACTCCTCTCCCTGTGCTTGTGTTTGGGTGGCGGCTGGCCGTAAATCTCTGGGGACAGAGTCTCCAATTTACTGGTTCTGGCCTCTCCTGAAGTGTCGGAAGTAGAGACAGAAGTAAACACTCCCTTTTCTGTAGCTTTAGTTTTCAATCCTACCTTCCGTTCCCTCTTTACTGCTTGATCCCTCTTCCTTTTTCTCTCAGCCAACCTTTTCTCCTCTTTTTTCTTCCGCCTCTTTCTCTCTTCAGCTTTTCTGTTTGTCTTTTGAACTTCAGCTTTTCTCTCCTTTTTCACCAGCTTCTCGTTTTTTTTGTGTTCTTCCGACTCCGGCTTGTTTGCTCTTGATCTGCCATGGGGGGAATGCCGCGAGCAGAGGGACTGCGATGAGGTCTTTCTATATTTGACGTCCGAAAACCTGGATTTTGGACATGCGAGAGCCATGCCAGATGTCAGGCTAGGTCTTGGGCTGTGATTGGGGCTTCCCTGGGGTTTTTGCTGTCCACTGAGGCCAGGGCTGCCCTGACGAACGGTCAACAGATCTTTTCTGCCACTGGCCGCTGTATATGAAAAGGGGCTGGAAGGAGAGCGTGGACTGCTGGCAGTAGGACCTCCATCTTTCAGGCTGCAGAGGAGGGATGAGTAGGGAGGAGAGTCTGCACCAGAAGACTTGGAAAGGGCTGGATCCCTTGATATACCCCTTTGATGAGTACGCTGAGGTTCCTGCAGAGTTAGGATCTGTTTAGACATTTGCTCAGGGGTAGGACACTTTAGATATGTACTCTTATACTGACACTGATGACATTATCAATATTAACTTGGTGAAATGATCCCTTGTACTTGATTAATCAACATATACTTCTTTGGACACAATATGTAACTATTGTGTGTTACTGTAAATGTTTATTTCTCACTGTGCTTTGTTTGTGGTGATGGCTCCGCGAGTCCTTTTCCTCGAGAGGGTGCAGCGGTGGGTTGTGCTGTGGGGCTCTGGGGTGGCCAGTGTGCCGCTGATAGTGGTAATGGTGGTTTTGGTGGCTGTAAGGCACACGGGTGTGGTCTGCTGGTGACGACGAGATTCTCCGGTCCACCTTCCCATTGCTCCCATGATACGGCGGTCTGCTGCCACAACTCTGGTTCGGCATTGCCAAGTGAGAGTTACTGAAGCCATGTCCTCCAGCTCGCAGTTTAGAGGTTTCCTGCAAATAAGAGAAACAGGATGTACATTTGAGTTTTTGTGCCTCCTGTGTTTTTTTTGTTTTTTTTTACTGTATTTCCGTATTTTACTTTTACACATGTGGAACCAATGGCCATATATTGTTGCAATTTAATGCCGATGATGTGGCTTTTACTGCAACAAGCCTTTCAGTGAGTGAAGAGGACTGATTCACTTATAGATAGTTCGAGAGCTATATGATTAGTTTCATTATTTATTATTTATTGTTATTTTTGTTGCTTGTTGATTATATTCATTGACACTCGGGGCACCAAGCAGCGGCCCAAGCACTTATAGGGCAGTAGAGAATCAGGGTGAGGTGACGAGGGAAATGGTTTTTACCAGAGCAAGAGAGAGGCAGCGTGGAGTCATGTTTGCTTCAAAGTGGACAGTAAATCAACTCAAACGTGAATCTTGGCTGGACACTGGATTTCTTGCCTGAGTAGAGTCTAACTTGAATGGTGCATCAGTGGCCTTAGATGTGAGTTTTTATTTTTGATGGAATAAACTCATTTTGTTGACACTAAATATAGTATGTTGTCAGAACACATCTGACACTAAATTAAAAAATGTAGAGCGGTTTACAGTAAAGGAGACTAAATGATAAAAACAACTGTATACATATGAAACTGAAACATGAAAAGTAATGCAGTCATTAACTTTTTAGTAGTAGTAGAGGCAAGACATTCAGTATTTGGCTAATTGCCTGATGTTGTTTTGCTGTTTCCACAGAGTTTAGAATAAATCTTGTTTGTATCTGTAAATTCCTGTTAGGAAGGGACTAATCAGGCTCACCTGTTGCTGTGTTGAGGTCCTGTAGTCAGAGTGGTGGCAATGACCCGCCCTGTCATTAAGATGCTTCCAGTCGTCTTGGTTACAGCGATGGTGGCGAGGTGGTGATGGGACGTGGGTGAATAAAGGTAAATGCCTTGATCCAGGATGAGATAACTAAACAGAGAATATAAATATCTGTGTCAAGGCAGATTGGATTTAACCAGCAGGTGGTGCTATTGTACAGAGCAGATACATAGACTGTATTTACAAGAAGGACGCAAACTTTACCTGATCAGGGCCAGAGTCCCTTCTCCTCTTGGCTGGACACTCTTCCCTCAAGGATAAAGGGTGCTGTGGGGGTGGACTGTGCTGGTGCAGCTGGTCTCGCCGCTGGTGGAGGGCTGGCCGTTTCCATGGTCCCGGTCTGTTGTTCATCATCCTGCCAGGAAAGCTCCTGCGGCAGTCTGAGGGGGCCCATCTCTCTGGTGGGGGCTGCAGCTCTCTGCTGTTGCGATGCAGACGAGGACCTCCATGCTATCAGTCAAAAGAGAAAACAGGACATAACCACATAGTCAAATGATGACACGCTTCTAGCTCTGATAAGATGAACTCTTTTGAAAGTAATATTGTTCCAGGTCTCACCACAGAGTTGCTGACACTGCTGTCCCAGTTTGGGTAGCTATTGCTCGCTCCTGTTACATAACCATTGTTGGAGCCAGCTCTGTTGTGGAACGAGCGTGCAGAGTTGTGGTGCCAGTTCTGGGCCTCAAACGGCTGCTCTTTGCCATCCCAGAGACGCAGAGGATGCCTCTGACCCTTAGAGATGCTTTTGTCCTGGACATGGTTAGCGGTCCTCTCCCCCCTGAGCAAAAGACCAAGAGAACGAATCAACAGGCGTCATGATGCAGATCAGGTGTTGTGAAGCTGACTATCCCAGTGGCTCCAGTCACTGTGTGCACATGGACGAACTTCATCGCATAATAAAGGCATCAAAAACATATCAAATTCACGTGCACAGGCTAAGGATCATATTGGGAGTGGATTCGCAAATATGATAGGAACCCCTGGCTTTGACGAGTCTTGCCGTCCAAGTGTTTTTTTTACAGGTAGCTGATCGCGGTCTCCTGCAGAGTTAGTATGCACCACATAGATCAAAGCAGGAAGTGGAGACGATCGCGTTTAGAGAGCAAAACGGACAGATTCTGGACAAAACAGTGATTTTGGTGAAAGTGGCCTCTGCTCTCCTCCAGACAAAACTATTTTTTTTCACGATGAAATAGAGTCTCTTCTTTTATTTGAGCTACTTCGTGTTTTCAGAGACATGGTACAAAATATTCTGTGGGTCCAATCATCCAGAGATGTCTCAAAAATGGGCAAAAACGCTGGCACAAGACATTTTCTGTTTTAAAAACTGCGAGTTAATCTGCCCACCAGATAGTTTATTGTTGTTGTTGAGTAGCCGTCAACCAGAAGTAATTCTAACACCGCTTACTGAAAGGGCTACAGCGCCACCTAGCGTAGCAGAGTCAGCCAGTCCGCTGACCATTATCTGGATTAAACAAACTCCATGTGTACTTGGATTTTGGGACAGACCACCTGTCGAGTTGCAACATCAAATTTGGCGAAATCCAGTACGATCCTACCATGTGACTGCAGTGAGAAACACCGCAGTAGTGCATGAACGCTGTTAGACTCACCTGTTATAAAGACGACTTGATGGCTGATTATGTGATTGATTACGTCCTGCTTGGCATCTGTGGTAACAACAAAACATCAAGAAAAATCTGGAGCTTCAGGTAAGATCATATTTAGAGAAAAAAAAAATCACACAATTTCAAAGCTTAACCACTATTTTGATTTATATTTTGATGGTCCGTTTAAAATTCAATCATTTTGCATAATAATTACGTTTTTTTAAGATCATATTAAATCAATATTGAAATAAATTACCAGGGTATCTTGATTTGGTATCAAATGACTTACTTTATGAACTTCACGGTCAGATATTTACTTCAAAACAAAGCCATCTGGGAGTTTTTCAAAATAAAACAAACTAATGTAGAAGCACTGTGCTTTAGTGAACTTGTTCCTCACTGCTGATAGCTAATTTTGCAACAAACAATAAATATGACATATTACTTAAGAGGGATTTCTTTCCACTAGAGTCCGCTTTATAAAATATCCACTTTTGTTACAATAAACTGCTCTGACCTGGTTTGCAAATAAAGCACTTCCAGGTGAAAGATCACATGACCCCATGTGGAGGATTGTGATGCTTTTGATTGGTGGTTTCTAAAAGTTTCTTTACAACATTAAGCTAAAAGATTTTTTTCAAACATAATTCATTGTTGTATAGTTTTGGAGTTTATCAGAGTCACATCTGTCACTATTGTCAGATCCACAACCAGTCAGCCACAGACACAATCATCCTCATTTGAGCCTGCAGCTGAACAGCCAGACTGAGGCGTCTCTCAGCTGCAGCTCAAGAAGTCATAGTTGCATCCACCAGAGTCTGAACTGCAGCTGCAGCTGGAGTGAAGAGCCTGTTTCATGAATATTCATCACTAAGGCTGGGACAATAACCGCATCACCGCAATTTATTAGAAAGAAAAAAATAATAATAAAATAAATCTACATCTACACATACATATTTGCCTTTGAAAGTTACATGAGTGCATATGGTGTTTGATATGAAATATAAACAGTAATATTTAGTAACATTCTGCTAGACGGACAAACTGAACTTTTTACACTGCAGCCAGTCCATTAAACCTAATAATTCTTATTAATAAGTTCAAGGTTTCAGTACTTCTCATGATTAAATATATTCACACATAACACACAGGCATAAAAGACAGGAGCATTGCATAAACAGAGTTCAATTTCAATAGTAAGTTCCTACAGCAGACACACCCCTCTTATGTAGTACTGTCCATGGTTGTTTATGCTGCTCTGTTTACTTGAATTTATTCAGCAATAGCTGAAAAATGTCATCACAAAGCCAAACTCTGTGTCGCCAATTTGGGCACATTTTGTGCCAGAGGACAAGAGGCACCCGGTGAATTTAGATGAGGCAAAATGTGGGAAAACGGTATCCACTAGCAGGTTGTAGCGCTTACTGTAGTCTTATTGGAAGTCCTGTTTGGTGTTCACATCTAAAGACCATAATGCATGATCAGCCTATACACTACAGTAAATACATCAGAGGTTATATCCACTGCGTGGCATGCAGCTGCGAACAGGCTGTCCTCTTAACATCAAAAACTAACACCGTAGAAACAACAGTGTGTGATGGTTGCTGCTGACCTCTCTGTGTGGCTCCAGGGGCAACTGTTCACTGGAGCCCATTGGCCTCTGTTAGGTCCTCCAGCTGGATAGGAGTCCCATGTGTTACGGCCAGAGTACAGCTCTGCGGGGTGATACATGCAGCCTGGAACACAGATGATGTTTAATGCGTATAGCGCTATCGTTCTGAACGAAAGAATTAACAATTAAACACTGATCAGGCATAACATTATGACCACTGGCAGGTGAAGTGAATAACACTGATTATCTCCTCATCATAACACCTGGGATATATTAGGCATCACATGAACATTTAGTCCTCAGAGTTGATGTTAGAAGCAGGAAAAATGTTCCAGCTTCAGGATTTTTCACGAGTTTGACAACAAGAACCAAACAGTGATGTCTAGAGGACTGGATCAGAGCATCTCCAGAAGTGCAGCTCTGATGGGGTGTTCCTGGTCTACAGTGGTCAGGATCTATCAAAAGTGGTCCAAGGAAGGACCAGTGGTGAACCAGAGACAGGGTCATGAGAGGACAAGGATCATTGATGGTGGGGAGTGAAGGCTGGTCCTGGAGGTCTGATCCAACAGACCAGAGGAGTTAATGCTGCTGAAGATAGAAAGGAGTCACATACCAGAATAAACCTTCAGGGGTCAGAGGTCAGAGCTGATGGACCAGCACTATGTTAGGCAGGTGGTCATAATGTTATACCTGATTGGAGAACACTGCCCACTACTTTGCACTTTGGAGCTTATTCAGAAGATTGTTTCTGAAAAAGCTCCTTTAATCATGTAAAATCCAATTACAGCAGCAGGTCAACACTGAAGTCAAACACTACATGCAGCAACTCACACAGTATGAGTATACAGTACAGTACAGATCGTTTTGGCAGTCTGCATCATCATCACTCTATCTGCGTCATCCGCCCCAACTGTCAGACTCTGTTTTCACTCATGATACAATGACCTGTACATTCACAGATGTGCTATTAGTGCTGCTGTGGTGGCATGGAGTGCTAAAGCAGTAAAACAAATGTTACCAGTCTTGGTCTGTGTTCAGGAGGCCCTCCACTTCACACCTGAGAGCAAAAAGAGAGAGAAACACCAACGTTAACACAATCACTGCTTTTGTTCTGGATCGTCCTCATGGCGTACAATTTACATCAAGACCAAAGTGTCATTTTATCTAGTTTATTCCCTCATGCTGTATTTTCCACCGCACTGTACTCTATCTGTTCAGCGGTCATATCATCAGTCAGCCAGGGCTGCACTGTGCGTTCAGCCTCTCTCTAATCACCGCTGCCCAGCAGCCAGTGGCCATCCAACAACAGGGAAAAAAAACACATGGCACTCAGACGAAGGGCCACGGCAAAGAGAGGGAAAAAACAGAGTGGTTGTAGTATTTTTCTCAGATTACACTAAAAGCCCAGAGTGTTTATTTCTCTGGTGAATTGTGTCTCACATCCAGTCTCACAGTTCATCATCCAGTCGCTTGGTAGATCCATGCTTTTTTTTTTTTTTTTGCTTTAAGTACACCAACTTGTAGGAGCACAGCACACTGAATCAGACAGGCTGGCTGTGTCTCTAAATAGTTTGCTTATTGTATGATCTGCCTATTCAGCATATTTCTTTTATTTTTACTCTTTGATTAAAATAGAATTGATACGAGCTTACAGTCTCTGCTGCCAAACACTTCAGCACAAAGCATCAACTCAGCATGCAGCCAAACTGGCGTACACCTGTGACAGGTCACACCTCTGCATGCATTCATTTCCTACAGCTATTTATAAACATAGTATGAAGCATAAACTGTTGGGCAACATGTTACCACTTCACTCATAGCACGTTTTTACAGGTTTTTTCCAAGTGGGTGTTGTTAGTGGTAAGCCTGTTGCAGATGTGTGTTATAACCTTTCTGTGACTGCAGCCTCCTCAAGAAAAGCCCATTTCCTAACAGCTGCTAGAGCAACTGAAGCCAGACAACGCTGTGGCTTTAGGCTTTTTTAGAGTCAACTGTATTTAGATTTATTTTTAGAGTAGAAAGAGGACACAAAAGGCCTTTATGTACATACAATGTTACACTGCAAACACACAGCCAGTTCAGGCCACGTGTCCCAACATGCACTGTGCTCTACTGGTTGCCACATAAAGCTGAACAACGTGTGTGGTTGTATCCACTCTTAATCCTCACATCACCTCCTGTTCAGCTAAAATAATTCTTTTTGAGAGCCAAGCTTTCTGAGCTTCTGAGCTAATGCTGCAACAGTTGTTTTTGGGCTTGGGATCTTGGACTGCATGACTTTACTTTCATACTTGACAAGTTATTTCACCATTTCTGTGGGTAGAAAATGTGCCTTTTAACCCTGAGCTGGTGGTGGTGGTGGTCGAGCAGGCAGCTGCTGTGCATGCTCACTGTTGATACAGTGTTATAGTGGGGGGGCATCAGTTAGCGACAGCCTAAATTTGACTCGGCGCAACAATGGCTCCACTCCTCCAATATCAAACCCATCTGCATGGGGTTGATTCAAGACATCTGGACTCCAGCTCTGAGGCCAAATGATGTCACGTGCAAACGGAGGTTAAGTCGTTGTTGGGTAAACCCTCAGAGTGTTTCACAGCGAGACAAGTTTCAATGTGCAAAAAATGTGCAACTCAAACAGTGAAATGTAAAGAGTGCTAGGTTAAATGTGCAGTCTGCACTCAATCAGTCCGCTTCCTCCTTCCCTCTCTCGTCACCAAGGAAACCCTGGTCACCTCTCTGCTTACAACGGCTGTGCATCCATTCATGTCGCTGCTGAAAAACCCAATTTGGCTGCCTAACTAATGTGTTTTTAACCTAATAGTGTATGTGTTTGTGCACATACATCCCTCACTTTGCAATGAGCATAGAGAAAAAAAAAAGAGGGAGGGGAGCAGACTCCAACCCAGAAATCCGATGACGCCGTTAGTCAGGAAAAGCAAGACAGCAGACCCGTGCAGTCCCTTTAAATAGACATACTCACCCTCCACTAGCTGGTACACTCACACACTCACACACACACACACACACACACACACACATTGTAGTGAGGAAATACCACAGTCAGTTGGTGCACAGATGTACAAGGCAGGGAAAGATTTATTGTCTCAAATCAAGTGCAGCATCTCTCCTCCATCCCTCAAGAATCGCTGTCTTTCCTATACTTGTCTCGTTTCCTACCACACATGCTTTCACACACACATTTTGCACAAACCTGACCCTCTCCAGACAAAGGAACAAGGACGAAATGAGAGGGAGAGGACGGACAGGAGCCCAGTAACCTCTTGACAGGCACTCTTTTCCTCTCCTGCCTTTCTACCTTAAAGCCCTGCCCTTTGATTTCTTTCACCACTTGTTTCAACAAGGCTCCTATTTTCCCTTTCTCGATACCCAATATCCCAGCCTCCTTCCTTTTCTCTTTCAGGCTATGTGCATGGCTCTGCCTGTGCCTCACCCTCCCTTTTTTCCTCTGCACGCTGTGTCCTTGTATCCCTGGCAACCGATGATATCATTTAGTCCAGAGCTGGGAGCAAGGCCCTGAGCAAGGAGAGGAACATTTTGCGTGTGATTTTGACATGGAGAGGGAGAGGGAGGTTTAATGTATGCATCCACATTTCCAACTTCTTTTTCTCTGTTCTGATGTATGCAACCATTACACAGACGCTCCTGTCAGCTGAATTAAAAAAACTACTGATTGTTTAATGAAGAACTGGTACAGTTCTGCAAATTCACTCCTGATTTATGTCTGTTACATCCTTGCACACCTCACAGAGCTGCTTGCTGTAGCTGCAGTGAACCACTGCAGATGTGCATCTCTTGTCGAGACTATCTGCTCGCATGTGTGTGTGTGTGTGTGTGTGTGTGCAAGTAGTAAGGTTCCTATACCATAAAAGGAAGGATGGGCTGGCTGCAGCAGACCAGGCCTGTCTCTGGTGGCTCCTAGGCTACAGCTAACACAAGGAGACATGGAGAGAACAGATGGAGGAGAAGCAACAACACAGACAGACAGACAGACAGAGAGACAGAGGCTGGACAAGACAAACCCTCCACATACACATCTGATTTTATTGGACTCGGGCCTGAAATAGCACCATGACCACAGAGACAGTCACGGTACAGTATGAGCCGAATATCAATCACATTTCTAAAAATAACACCCCCGCTTCCCCTCGGCTCCATCCCCTTCCTCTCTCTCTCTCTCTTTCTCTCCCCCTCTCTCTATATAACAGCGGCTTCTCCCGGCGTATGCTCCATAAAGCACAGCCCTCTCTGAGGGGGTAGTGTACTGGAATGTACCAAGGCAAGGTCAAAAACAAGAAAAGAGGGGTGTCTTTTGTTAACAGTGCAAAAAAAATGTCATTTTTCAGTGTGTGAACAAAAGGCAGGTTAAGAGCTTTGAAGGATGCCCTGGATGCACGTGTGCGTCAGACAGCTGGCTAGTGTGAGGGATGGTAACCTAGAATCGCACAGCCAGGGGGTCACCTGAGCTGGCGGTCATATCAACTGGAGGCGTGCATGTTGGTACATCACCCTGCATACCATCTTTCAATTCAGAGATGAGTATTGTAAAATACTGGAACCCACTATTTCATAAAAAAAAGCTCTCACTGACAGACTGAGCTGAACTTTCAGTGGAGCTGAAATACTTAATGTGACACAGTTTAGACATGAGCCTCAATGAAGATTGATCATCACACTTACTATAACTGTGTGCATCCCACACACACACACACACACACACACATATTCAACAGTTAAATACTCCTCAGAACACAAAAAATGCAAACCACAACACAAGCGTAACCTCAACAGTCCCCCCTTCACTACATTCATCATTTCACATTCCTCGCTCTCTCTGGTGTCTGCACGTGAGCGCTGTATGAGTGTGCATATGTGTGTGTGTGTGTGTGTGTGTGCATGAGAGAGAGAGAGAGCTTCATGCATGAATGTGCAGTACAGTCTGCACACACACACACACACACACACTGCAGTATGTTCTGCCATGGTACAGAACAATGACACACAAGGAACACACAGAAATGTACACACACACACACACACCGAGGAGAAAAAAACAGCAGCCCTCACACTAGTAGATGTAGCTTGTGTATTTACATTCTGTCATAAAGCAAATAGCACATGAAGCCGCCCCCTCTGTAGTCCCTTTTCTTTACCTCTATTTTGTTTTGCCTTCCTTCTCTTTGGTCCACTCGCCCCTCCGCTCCCCTTTTCCTCCCTTTCACTCCTCGCCACCCTTCTCGTCTCTCCTCTCGTCTTTCTTTCTTCCCCCTCTCTCTCTCTCCTCTCCTCCTCTTCTTCCTGTTTCCACTTCAGGCGGCTCTCTCTGATGCTCGGGCTGTCTCGCGCAGACCGGTCCGTGCACGGTGAGCGGCGGGGGCGTGTCCACCAGCTGCCAGTCACAAGGCTCGAGCCAATGAGAGGGGGTGAGGCTCTTATCAAGCACATGAAGGAGGGGGGTGGCAGCAGACAGAAAAGCATGGAGGGTCTTTTTATTTCCCTCTTCCTCAGTGTGTGTAGTGGCTACATAGAGTTGGAACGTGGCCAACAGGCTACAGCAGAGGAGTTTTAAATTTAAATTCCTCCACAGCTGTAAAAGAAGCTCACACAGACATACCCCCCCCCCCCAAATCACTGCAAGTGGTTGATACCCGTTTTCCACCAAAAACAAATCAGGATATTTAACGGTAATTACAGAAGAAAATGCTCTTCTCCGTGGCTCATGGTGGAGCTAGCTAGTAGCCTCGCTAGCTAGTTAGCATAGGCATGAAACGGGCCGGAACTGTTGGCTGAGCTCAAATGTCAAGTGACAGGATAACCAGCGGGAGGTGGGGCCAACAGCCCCGGGTTCATGAGGGAGGGTCCATGTTGCCTCGGTGAAAAAAACTCCACTCTGCTCGGTCCACCCTTCAGCGACCAATAAGCAGCAGGCAGAGGTGCCGGTGCCTGAGTGCCCGGTGAGAGGTAGCGACGGAGAGGGAACTGATGCCAGATCAGTGTGAGAGTGAAATGGTAGAAACGAATATACCCCTCAAGTGCCTTAGCAACAGCCCCTGAACAGCCCAAAGTCTATTGGTCAACGCGCAGACCCCATGTGGGTATTTGGACCAATCAGAGGGCTTTGGTGCAGAACTAAGAGGGGACAGCTTCACAGGCGAAACTGAGCCCCCTGGTGGCCAAGAGAGGGTCTGACTGGTCTGTCTGAACCTGTCAACTCCTGTAATGATACCGCAAATGTTTCATCCACACTCATATATATTATTAAAAATATTCAAGGTTACAACCATGAAATGATTTTGACCCATTCGTTTCTGATTTTCATTTAAATGTATGCTAATTCACTATCCATAGCCAAATAGGGTAACATAACAGTGATGAAGTTGATTAAAGTATTGAAATATTTATGCAAGCAAAGAGCAAAGATTAACTAAAGTAAAATTAAATGAACAAAACCCAAAACCCAAGGTACGCTTTAGTTAAGATTCACATGAATATAATTATTCATAGAAACGTAAATCTACATGTAAATTTTGTACTGAAATACAATAATTTATTTGTCATGGGGAATGATAGTGTTTGTTTCACTTTTCTGTCTTTCAAACACCTCTGCGTTGCAGAATTAAAAAAGTAAATTTTAATTTATGTTTCTATGCACGTGATTCACGGAGCAGGAAATGGGAATATAAGGCCTACACTGCCACCAAGTGGGGAATATATGTTATTGCATGATGACATGGGAACATGAAGTAGACCTGCCAGGGACATTCAAATCATGTATAAAGTACTGGATACTGGGTACTAAAAATACAGCATTTTTAAAGTATGTATAACACTAAATTGTACTGCATCCATTACACCTTAAAATCAAAACCTCTAATCTCCCAAGATTTATATAAAGAGTCAGACGACAAGATGATTTGGTGATATATTCCGAAATCATAAAATGCTCCCACAAACTGCTGCCTCCAAGATGATTACTAACTAAAGCTAAAATCATGATCAGTAAGTAAATTTCCTGCTGAAGAAACAACAACATCAAACTCAGAAGCGGTACAGCTGCTCTTCCTCCTCGACTGAAGACAAAGCAGCAGAGGGCAGCCGAGCTGGGTCGGCACTTGGTCTGGATTTATAATTTTAATTGGTAAAAATGCTGACAGCTGAAAAATGTCTCCTCGCATAACTGCATCATCAGCCCCAGCTACATAAGTTATGATTGTCATAACTCAGGATTAGATCAGAGAGGCAAGCTGGTCCCTCGATAAATAACCACACTCAGTCACTCAAATTGACTTATTAGGGCAGTGAAGGATTGTTGCTCCAGCTAATCTGACAAACACTTTCTATTTGCATGGAGCAGGCATGAGGAGAGGGCAGTATAGCACAGCAACAGACACCACAGCCATTGATATGCAGCACATTTTATTTCCTTACATCTCAGACATTTAGACCAGCGGTTCCTAATCTTTTCTGGCAGACAGCACCATCAGTTCCTCATGTGTTCAATTAAATGGGGTAGATAACATGTGTTGAGGAGCCCTCAGGGATTCCTTTTAGTGTAGAAAACATGATGCAGGGCCCTATGGGCAACCCTAAATACTAGGAAACATGCCTTTTTCATTATTTTTGCCTGAGTCCACCACTGATCTTTCTGTTATCAGACAGTCAGACAGTCTGTAAACCAGAGGGTCATGGGCTCAAGTCCAGGACGAAACAAGTGTGTTCACCTGTGTAATAAAGACAACAGAGTGAATATTGAAATTTCCCGACTGAAGCACTGACAAAGAGATTCTTCTTCAAGTTTCCTTCACAGTACTAGAGAGTACTAGTACTAGAAAACTGTGCACTCACATTCCTCAAATAGCAGCACTAGTTAAAGTATTTGATTAAAAAGAAAAGAATTTGCATAATTTGTCCAAGCTGTCACGAAGGACCAAATACAAAAAAAAACTTTGGACACAGGAAGAGCGTTTCAGATGGACTCATTGCTCTGCACACAGTGAGATGCCAGAACAAGTCAAGCACCCATGTTGGCAGAACATTGAACCATTTGCTATGAAATACTCGTCCCACTTCATGGCAGATTAAGTTTCTTCTGGGTTATCTGGACTTCTTCATATTCATCAGTATCTTCACAGTTGGTTCATGTACAATTCTTGCTTTTGATCTTTGTTTTTGATTATGAAATAGTGAACATGAGTGGGACTTTGTGCACGTACACTGTGCACTCTACTTTCACATTTGAGACAGATTAGACAGTTTTGCATTTTACCATTACACTGACAGCACATCTCTGAATGTCCCAAACCAACATCCTTTATATTGACAAATATTAACAAACTCCTGGTTGTTGTTCAGTTTAGTTTTAATTTACAGCCAAAGAGATGATGGATTTAACCAGATGTTAGAAACACTGATATATGTGCTATTCTGCAAGAGTTTTGGGATAATAAAATCTTAATAAATCTGTACATCATTTTGGAAAAAAAATATAATTGCCAAGGAAAAAATCCTGTAAAGCCTCCATCTTATTTTGTATCCTCCATCTGTCTTTTTCATTCTGAAGCCACAACACAACAAATGTTGTGGATGATAAATTTACACTCCTGCCCCCTAAATAGACACAAAAAATATTTTATTACTGTAGCTTTACTCCAAAAAGGCAAAAAATCCAAAACATAACATTCAGGATAATATTGTAGAGAAAAAAACAGCATTTTTATCCACTAGTATTTTATAATATAACATATTTTATAATATAATATATAATCAGGACGTCTTTTGGTCACATTCTGCTTTGCATATCTGATTTGCCATCATCATACCGGCAAACATTTTCTGTCATTCCTTTCCAGAAGCCACAGTAGGAGAGACTGCGGTGATGTCTTTCCACCATGAACACCTTAACACTTAACAAGTCCTTTGCTGGCCTGTTTTTTTCCTCTGATGTTAGCAATGCTTGTTCAAGATTTTAATCACATAGAAAGATGCAAGGACGCCCTGAACATGGAGACGCCACTGCACAACATCAAACTGAAGAAGATGTGCCAGCCTTACGCAGACAAACCTCGCTACATAACCCCCTAAAAGCAGATTTCATTCTACTCAGCTTCCACCTTCCAGAAAACAAAGGGAGACAGCAGTGTGGACGACTCTTGGGGGTACGAGCCACAGGTCAGAGTTTGTAAAAAAAAAATCATCATAAAGGGTTTTGCATTCCTTCAAGACAGGGACAGAGTCACAATACTGATTGACACTGTGTGTCTAAATGTTATTTCTGCCCCACATGCAGGTGTGATTGTAACACACATAATATATTCATATAAATACCAAGAACCACACTAAATTACCAAGAATATAGACATAGAAATATGCTTTATAAAGGTGTTGACAAGTTTGAGACTTCAGTTTGTTCTTCGGCAGGTCGAGAGGATCCTCACAGATCATCACAGTACATTTCCTGGCTCTACATGTTACAATCACCTCCAGTCTCCCTTCCAGTATTTATTGACAGAGGATGCCAGCAGCTGAAATAGTCAATAGGTCTTCTCCAGAAGCAAAGACGCTTCAAAGACAACACTGGCTTTGTATCATTTCCCAGCATCCATCTCTCAGCCTGTGGTCTGTGTCTCCCTAGCTGGCAGAAATCAATGGGAATGGAAACATGCAGGGCGGCACGGTGGTGTAGTGGTTAGCAAGAAGGTGCCGGGTTCGAATCCCGGGCCTTTCTGTGTGGAGTTTATATGTTCTCTCCGTGTCTGCGTGGGTTCTCTCCGGGTACTCCGGCTTCCTCCCACCATCCAAAGATTAGGTTAATTGGGGATTAGGTTAAACCGTAGGTGTGAATGTGAGTGTGAGTGGTTGTCTGTCTCTATGTGTCCTGTGATGAACTGGAGACTTGTCCAGGGTGTACCCTGGGATAGGCTCCAGCCCCCCCGCGACCCTATGAGGATGAGCGGTAGATAATGGATGGATGGAAACATGCAGACCTTCCTCACTGGCCACCTCCACATGAAGGCCTGGATGTCCTGGATGACTACTCTGACATGGTCCTGTACGAGAGAAGACACCCGAACCTGGACCAGCACTAGTCCACGCTGCCACCTACATCCTGACCAAGGTGGTCCCAGAAACACTTGAGTTCAGGCCCTGGAGAGAGTATTATGGGTCCAGATCCAGGTTCCTGTCCTATGGGGTCTTAGACAAAAAGGGCGACAGTATGCACAAAATGCCGGTCCAGGATCATAATAATTTAGATGTTGACCAGAACCTTCAGATTTTCTACAACAACTGCATCTCCAACACACTGACAGCTCCTACCTTTAAAGAGCAGGGAAACTATCAGATCTACAGGGGCTATAGTCATCCTTCTCTGTCATATTAACTTACTACTTCTTCTTCTTTTTCTTCTGCTACTTATGCTCTTAATTGGTCATGAATGCTTCATTTCATTTGCTCTCCTTTAAAAACATTTTACAGGAGAGCTGTTCTGAAGGATTATAAAAATCTTAATATACTGGTCTGTATTGTGACTGTTCCTGCTTTAAGTTCTTGTGATATCTCAATGTAAAACTTCCTTTCTGAGCATGTGCGAGTTTGACTGTTTGGTTAGTTACGACTTTTATGGCTATCCGATGGATTTTAGTGTCTTTAATCATTTAGTTAATCTGCTTGTAGCCTAGTATTTTGAATAACAATAACAATAATAATAACAATAATAATAAATATATATAGGCAGTTGCATAACTAGTAGAGTTTCAGGAAAGCAACATAATTTAAGAACAAACTCACAGAATATGAGATCATAAAGACTTTTCATAATTTAAAAATGTTGTGATGAGATAGTGAAGATAGCTTCTTTGATGTTTCTGAGCATTACATTTCTATTCACAGTTCTGAGCATGGAAGATGCTGTCTAAGCTTTCAGACAGATGTTTTACTCTGCTTTTCAGTGGAGATGGTTGGAAGCTGTCATGTTGCACGCTGCCATCTAGTGACAGAGAGAAAGTATTTCCTTTTAGCCAACAGTGATATTATCTGCAAAGGTAATTGGGTTTAGTGCAAAAGAAAAATGCTATGACATTAATGTAACCAGATGATTGCACATCAGCCACAATTATTAGATGGTACAGGGTCTAATAAATTGCTTCTTATTGCAGCCATCATGCAAGGCAGATATTCAAACCCAAATGTAAGGATTTAATATCTCAGATATGAAAAAAAACAAATAAAAAATGTATGCATTGTAAATTTTTGCAAGGTGAAATTTGGCTTTTCTCTCTATCTCCTGTAATGAAGTGTCTTGCGATATGTATAATGCTAAAGATGTAATCCGAGGGGAAAAGTAGGAATTGATTTGAGTGCAAACTGTGATTTTGGAGAGATAGAAAGAAGTGTTTCTTCACCAGTGATAACAGAAGTAAATGAATCAATGGGCAAAAACAGCATTCAGTTATATCAACACCAGCGCTTGAATGAATGGAAAACTATGCTTTAATGTTTTATCCAACAGCACCAGTCTGCTCCACTAGCTATATTTAACATAATATTGATTTACTGTCTACAACAGCTGAATAAACACAGATCAGAGGACGGTTCCCTTCATAAACTGTGCTGTTATTTTATTCTTTGAAATTCAAATCCTACAAATAACACTGAAAGTCAGGCTTCAGTTTGTGTTGATTTAGGAAATGAAAGTTAAGCATGGTTACATATCATGGTGCTATGATGCTAGGTGTATGATAAAGATTAACCATCCATCTATCTTCTACCTCTTATCCTCTCACAGGGTCGTGGGGGTCTGGAGCCTATCCCAGCTGTCTTAGGACGAGAGGCAGGGTACACCCTGGACAAGTCTCCAGTTCATCACAGGACACATAGAGACAGACAACCACTCACACTCACAACCACACCTACGGTCAATTTAAATTAACCAATTAACCTAATCCCCATGCATGTTTTTGGATGGTGGGAGGAAGCCAGAGTACCCGGGAAGAACATGCAAACTCCACACAGAAAGGCCCTGGGCTGGGAATCGAACCCAGTACCTTCTTGCTGTGAGCCGACCGTGCTAACCAGCAGCATTAACCTCCTCAGTGAATTACCTGCATTAGACTACTGCAGCAGAAACACCATGCTTCTCATATCAGTCCCATTTTTATGAAAACAGCCAACAAATTGACTCTCTGATTCAAGCTCATCATTTTCTAGCTAGCAACTATCTAACAGATGAAACAAGTGAACACAGCATGCGGCACAATTAATGACCAACACAGCCTGTTTTCCTCTGGAGATGGTGACCAAACCAGAGCTAAAAGAAAAGAATAAAAAAAATAGAAAATTAAGCAGGTGGACAGAAAAAAAACAATTAAAGTTAAAGTGATTGCTAACAGGTTGGCTAACCTGTCTCTGGATTGTGTTTTCCTAAATGCTGTGGGGTTATTTTGCCCTCATGTGGTGATTAAATATACCTACAGATTTAACATCACATAACTGACAAAGTGGCAAAAATGATGGCAAATCATTTGTTTAAGAATGTCTCTTTAATGTTTTCCAGTTCAGATACACAACATACAGTGTGTAATAGCCTCTATTTGAAATAGAAATATTAACTTTAATTCTTTCGACTCCTTCTGGTCATGATGCTTTCTCACAGTATCTTGAGCTTCGAGCAGGTTACTGAATCAGACTAAATGAAACCGACAAACAGGTGCAAGCCTTCACATTACCATTTCAGCATTGATGTTGTAATAAGAATATATTTGGATCCTTGTAATGCTTTTTATTTTTATATATATATATATATATATATATATATATATATATATATATATATATATATATATATATTTATTTATATTTATTTTCCTTACCTTAAGCCAACATCAAAACTGTAGTGTAAACATGGTTAGTGTGCTTCCATTATCTGTTGGCTGTCCAAACTCTTGATTCAAAAAAACAAAAAAGAGAGAAACAGAAAAAGGAAAGAGAAAATAAACTGTCTTTGTGATACTGTTTTTGGAAGCGTGGGCAACTTGAACTCACATCGAACAGCTGGGTCAATAATCCCATAAACAGAATGTGCAGACAAAATTGCAAACGGTAGCAAAACAACCAGCATGATTAGAGACTGAAATCAGACCAAAAGAGTACAAAGGATTTCACAACCTCCTAATTACAGGTTACACTGTATGACGATGCTGAAGACAACGTGAGACACTGACAATTAAACCCAACAGCATCACAAGCAAAATTCTTCGATTTGTGGTTCGTTTTGAGCACATTTTTTCTGCCTCATTTCTCCAAACATCCCCTATTTACTTCCTTCATCTGTTCTCTGCAGCTGTTCTTTGGCTTTTTTCAACCAATCAAAGGGACACGTTTCACTCAAAAGATGCCTTCACGACTGACGACAGAGCCAGGTGTGTACGTTTAGACAGCAACATATGCAGCAAGAACATTTTTATCATCAACATCAAGGCTAATCTGAGCCAAAGGCGTTTCCTCTTTCGTGTTCACGTTGACCTCTACCTCAAAAAAAGAAGAAGAAGAAAAAAATCTTTTTTTAACAGATGTATTCATAGCTTGTTGGAATTTAAGATCTAAAGGAAGCGTGGGTGCTAAAAAAAATCATGTTGGGTCACCTAAACTTGCACCTGCTGTCACAAAGAAAAGATCCGGCCAATCACTCAAAACCAAACGACAAACATAATATTTACAAATTCCAGTTTTGTTGTCATACACTTTAAAAAATGTACAGTTTGTTTCATGTGTAGATTTTTTTTTTTGTTGTCGCTCCAGTCCAGTGAGAGGGATGGCAGTCTGGCTCCAGAGAGACGTTATCCTCAGCAGACAGGATACAGAACATAACAAGGAGGAAGGGGCTGGTGGGGGTTAATCCTGCTTGCTTTTGTGGTACATGGTGTATGAGTAATGTCTGTCATTAAAGATTTTTTTCTTTAAACAGGTTTTGAATTCATCCCCATGTGCACTGACAGATCATACCGCAGCTCTTTCATCATCACCATTGAATCACTGCCAGCGTTTGTCCAGTGTTGTCCTAATGTCTCTGTTTTTTTCCCCCAGAAGTGTCCAGAGCGTGACCCGTCTCTTGTGTTCAGTTGTGCGAAAGATGTGAAACACACAAGGTTTTCTTGACCGTTTGACCGTCATAAATACATCTCATCCTCTCTCCCACTTTGCAGACAGGAGAGTCATGAAACAACAAAAAGAAGAGCAGACGAAAAGATAACCGTCAGTCTTTTGGAGCATGTGGTTGATCTCGGTCACAGACAAAAACCTTATTTAGACTATTCATGTAAAGTAGGTGTTTCTTTTTTTTCCCCCCTTAAACTTAAAAAAGTGCTATCTTCAGGTGAGATTGAGAGACAGGAACTGCAGACTTGACAGTTGCAAAAGATAAAGAGAAACAGAGCGAAAGAGGGAGGAAGGAAAAAAGGCTTTCATCAGTCTCTCTGGTACATTTGCAGCACAGCCTCGGTGTTAGGAAATGAAAAAAATAAAGAGGAAATATTTACTCTCTTTGTTATAATCATAGTTTTACACAATATTCATCTCTTAATACTTTAATACCTTTTTGAAGTACCACAAAGTGCAGCTGATATTAAAATAGAAAATGGTAATGACTTTCAAAATAAAATAAAAACAATGAAGAACAAGGCAAATCATCAAAATGACAAACAAATGTCTCTGTCCACACTCTTTGCAAAGAAAAACAACATGCAAATATCCCAGACAGCGACGTAGTTAATTAAACTTTATACTATTTTTTTTGTTTTTCAAATGAGGATATATTGAATCTGATTTCCCTTTAAAAGAAGAGACCAGCCACAGTGCAACATTGAGTGTAAAAAAAATAAGTGTGTGGATCAAAAAGAAAGATGAAGGGGTTGGCACTTTTTATGATGGTAATTCCTTTTGTAAGATACAGTCAGGATGGACCTCTCCAGGCGCTCCACTGGACGCCACAGAAAGAGGAACTTTATCACAGTACTTGGCACCAAGAATGCTGGTAAAAACGAGATATCAGAATATCTTTTTTTTCATTCATATCCTTACAATTTATTAATAATACATCATTTACATTTGTGTTTTTTTTTGTATAAAAGACTCCAAAAGGAAAAAAGAGTCTAGAAGTGATTGAGAGAAAGAGGAGTGGAAATGGATAGATGGTGATGGTTTAATATATATATATATATGTAGAGAGAGAGAGGGAGGGAGAGAGAGAGAGAGAGAGTTAAATGGGCTGAGATGGAGGAGATACAGACAGAGAGCTAATGAGTGAGAAATAAAGTAATGGACATGATTGGAGATGCAGTGAGCTCTGATGGGCAGCCTGGATTCCAGGTTGCATCCCACAGACAAGATGAGTCAGTTATTTCCTGTACCGCCCAACAGTCGAAGCCCCAATCTGGAAACGTTCTGCATGATGTGAGCGCACAGATTCTTACAAAAAGAGTGACTTTTTTTGATGGCATTTTGGTTGCATCATAACTTAAAACAGGTACATCAATGTGTAAACATAAGTTTTAAACTCTATGGAAAAACCCATGCTTTAAATGTCAAATGGCTCGTCTTTGTTCTTCCTGCCGCTGTTGATGCAAAGCCTGAAGAATCAGAACACAGAGACAGCTGCTGGGACATGACGCTCAAACGCAGGGTGCCAAATTCCACTTCCAGATTGGGCCTTTAAAGCTGCAATTTGTAAGTTTCAAGAAATCACCGCTTTATGACAGACAGCTTGCCGGGGCATATGCTGCCTCGCCTAAAAGCTGCTCTCGCTACTGTATTATCTTTTCCGCTAAATGAATGTGAGGCGAATGTATGCATTCTATGTCAAACATGGTTTTTACACTGACACAACAACACATGCGCAACAAACAACCGCACAAGATGTCTGGCTGTGATGAAGCTCGAAGCCTCTTTCAGAGAGTTTACAAGCTTAAAGCTGCTTTAGGTGGAAACACTGAGAGAGCTTTGTCCTGCTGTGATGACAGGCTTTTTTAATCAACTATATTTATTGATTTATGATTACATTTTAGAGGTATTCACTGCTTGAAATCTTACAAACTGCAGCTTTATTTGAGGGCTTGATGAGAAAAGACAAAGACATAGTAAAGAGGAACGGAGGGTGGTGAGGGTGGAGTTTGTATGGAGCAGTTTGTGTGGTGCGTCTCTGTAAGCCCAGAGTGGGATAGCAGAGGTTGTGCCTGGTCCTATACACGGGTGGTGGAGTGTTGGTGTGGCAGGGCATTGTTGCTGTGGCTGGGGACGGGTGTAGTGGACGGGGCTGGGACAGGGGGGTAAGTGTTGAACGGGTGGAGGGGCTGCATGCTGCTGATGGTGCTGGGGATCATGGTGATGGTGTTTGCCGTCATCAGTGGCACGTCCTCAGGCGCCCGCCGCAGGGCCAGCGTGTAGTCGGGCGGGCACACGGGAGGCCGAAGGGGCTCTAGGTCGCCGTGAACGCCACGCGACGGCAGCGGCGTGCCGTGCTCCAGCTCCACCCGTTGCTGCTTCATCTGCAGCGACATCAGCTCCTCCTCCTGACTAAGTGCCAGGTCGTTGTGCGGCGGGGCCCCGACCACGCCCATGCCCATGCCGACGCCCATGCCCATCGTCGTGACGCGTTGCGGGGACAGCCGGCGGTGGCGCCTCTGCATGAGTTCGAGGCGCTTGTCCCGTTTGTAGTAGAGCGCGGCGAAAGCCAGCACGTTCAGGAAAAGCAACGAGGCGCCCACGGCCACCGTCACGCTCAGCTCGGTGGAGTAGTCCCTCGTCTTGTCAGGGAAGGGGGAGTAGCTGGGTCTCTCCGAACTGTCGGGCTCGGGGTCTGGCGGGTAGGTGGAGATGGGGTGTCGCGTGGGGCGAGGGTTGTGGGGGCTCTTCCAGCGGATGGTGCCTCCCGGCGGCAGTCGGGTTGTGATGGAGTTGATTATTTCCTTGTGGAGGCTGTGGAGGTGCGGCACCAGCTCCAGCCAGAAGGCCACCTTGTTGGCCCGGTAGTTGTCTCTGACGCGAGGCTTCAGGCCGATATGCAAGTACTGCTTGTCTTTGGAGCTGAACTTGGTCCAGATGACTTCTTCAAAGCGGTTGGGCTTGGTGTGGATGAATGTTGTGTCCTGAGGAACTGGTAGGTTGGGATCCCTGGAGACAAAAAGAGCAGAATCCAAAATATTCTCATGTAACAAAATATAAATCACTACTTTAACACATGTGCTGCAAATAGAACCATTCAATACACCAAAACGCAAGAGTTGATGTGTTATTTGAGATGAGCAGCTGTGTAGAAACCTTTGGTGTCATACTGACCCTGTCTTGGCAAAGTTGGTCCAGTACGTCATGACCACAGCACTGAGCATGACGTCATTCTTGGAGAAGTTACAGGGAAACAGGTCGGTGGCTCCCACCATGGGAATCCCAAAAACGTAGGGGATCTCGTCTCCGTGGGCCGCGTCCGCCCAGTCCGGCCTCGCTTCGGTCTGACAGTGGTGGTGGAAGGTATAGAAATAGACGGGGGACTGGAACTCGGCGTGCAGTTTGGCGGTGGCGACAGCCGGGGCGACCCACTGGTGGTCCGTAAACAGAGCCAAGAGGGTCTTCCTGCGCATGTCGCTGTTGTCCCTGTCGGCCCAGTCTGTGTACATGAACTTTATGGTTTCCCTCAGGATGTCTTTACCTTGAAAGACATGAAAAAAGGAGTGTGAGTGTACGCAGTGCGTGGTTATCTGCAACATTAAGCACTTACATTAGTAAATCTACAGTGAGTCATCTCCACAGCAGCGTGTTGTTAAGCTTTCTTCCTGTCTGGCTGCTGCTGGTCAATCTCAATGCTTGGACTGTGCCAATAAAGTTGGACGAGATCCATGGTCGTATAGGTCATCGTACAGAATTTACTGCAAATATAGATACAAAACTGTCCCCAAAAATGATCAGCTGTACAGCAGAGGAACCTACAGTTCCTTCATTCAATGTCCTCCATTTATTCTTGACAAAACAGCATCACATTTTAGCATTTCAGCTGGTATTCAAAAGCAAACTTACAGTTGAATAACTTTTGAAAGCTTTCCTGTGTTACATTTCTATCCTCAAATTGACTAAAGTGCGAGTGCATCACTCCAGTATTTCCCTTTTACACTGTACTTCTACTTCATTACCATTCTTATGAATCTTTTGTAACACAATGCATGGACATCGATGATTAATTGATTAAACTACCCTCCATACTAAACAGTGTGTAAAATATTTAAAACTGGCTCCACTGCGATCAACTAAACCAGTAAAATGCTCCTTTAATGCATCTGTAACATTAATCCAATATAATTGCTTAACACACAGAGGACATTTTTTCTGCTCAGTTTAACTTTCAATGCATTAACACTCATAACACTTTGTACTTTCATGCAGGATTTTCTCACAACTTTTACAGTGTGGAGGTGCTAAGTAAAGGATCTGAGCACTGCTCGGCCATCTTTGGTGTAGTTTGAACTTTAAGTAACCCTCAGTGGCGTAGAGGCAAAATTAGAGCTTTATAGTAACTCATAATTTGAAGGTAAGGTAGTGCTGACCATCAGGGTATCCATACAGATTGTCAACAAAGTTGGAGATGGTGTAGTCAAAGGAGGCTGCTGATATTCCATCATCTCCTTCACTGTCATCCACGAACTTCAGACCCTCTCCCTGGTTAACACCCAGCAGTATATCGTAGTTCAGGAACTCGCCCTGGTGTCATGACAAAACACACAGAGCATGACATGACGGCACAGAACCAGCAGCATGCTGAGGCAGTAGTAGTCACAAATGCAAGGCGTCCAGAGACACTGGCTCTGACCTGCTGCATGAGGATCTCAGGGTCGTCCGGCACCACGTCACCGTCCACCACGGGCCCGAAGGCGATGTGGTAACGAGCAGGCTGGATGTCTTGGTCCACCAGCTCCCGGAAACTCTTCCTCCTCAGGCAGTCCACCAACTCGGCCATGTCCCCCAGAGTGCAGCCCACCTTCCTCGCCAGGATCTTGGTGTACATTACTGGTCGATAGTTGACGGCCCAGCTGGAGATGGCTGAGCCACTCTGAGCAATGGCCCTCTGGAAGAGGCCTAACACAGAGCGAGACCACATACAAGCACATCATAAAGCTTCAACACCAAACATACAATCACTTATTCTCTCTCAGTTCAGTTTTCTTTCCCTCTGACACACTTATGCGAGCAACGGATGGGGCCTTCAAGGCCTTACAGCGTGAGAGCTTTCAATAATGCATATGTTAGAGGAGGAGCCGTTGTAGAGCATAACGTAGGAGGCAAGATGAAGTAGATACTCTGCTGCTGTTCATAGCCGGGGAAAATCTTTATGAACATTAGGGTGGAAAACAAAGTGCTTCCATTACATGTGATGAGAGATGGCAGCAGGAAAGATGGTGGCGACTCAACACACAGCAGCAGCTTGATGGCCGGGACAGATAACGCACCGAAGAGAGATGGAAAGGGAAAGAAAACTGCTCGCACTGTTGCACTGCTGCACTGTTATGTAAAGTGGCTTGCTGTCCCTCTGTTTTATCTGCAGATTCTGTCATTAATAATTAAGCCCCCCCATATTCTGCATGTGCCCCACCCCCGCTCCTCTCCCTGTGAAATCAATTAAGAAGCCTCTCAGCTGCAGCTCCAACGTTCATCTCATCTGCACACACACACACACACACACACACACACACACACAGTACCTTTAAAAAATGTTCATCCACCAACTTTTTTCTGCACTTCGTGGTGTTACAGCCAGACTTTAAAATGGAGTAGAAGAGGCAGATCTATTCATAACACCCCATAATGATAACATGGATAGTCAATCTTTTTTGACATGATACCAGCTGTTCACATAAACACAAAAACATAATTTTCACTAAAATAATTCAACATTAACCCAATTTTTTTAAGGCAAATGAAAGAGCCATAAATGTTGATCGCTCCATCCACCAACAGTCACAGGATAATGGGAACGCTATTCTGCTTGTGTGAGTATTTGTCTTTGTCAATGGACAGCCAGCATTAGCTGGCCACTTATCAACAACTAACAACTTGGCCGACACTACCCAATTATTGAAATGCTTTTCCATGTTTCTGACTGGAGAAAAAGATGTGTGGTTTCCCATGAGCATGCTTCACACACACAGATACAAATTTATTTTTAAATTGTATTTAATCTGTCCTATGTCAGTTTCTTGAGCGTGAAGGTTAACAGTTCAGTAATAACATAATCTGGATTCTTGGTGAGGTACAATGTGCCATTTGCCTGCCGAGCTTTACTCACATGAGAGGATTATTGATCAAACGTCTGGTGGGTATTTTAGAGAGCTGCTGCTCAACAACAAACCATGCAGCATGATGCAGCTGGTAGAGCAATCTCACAGTTGTTGGTTGTAACACAACTATGTTTTCTTAATGCACAGTGGTCATGAATAATGGTTAAGAGAAGTGAGCTAAACTATTTAAAAAATATATTCCTCAATCCACCAAAAGCTGTAAGCTAGCTGCCCCACCCCTGATACAAAACACTGTTGTTTTCCGGCAAAGATATTTAATATTGGAAACGACCAGGAGAAGCATCACATTTATAGAAAACCTAAAATTATTCTCAAATTTGACTTTTTTGAGTGATAGAAAACCAGAACACAGAATGTAAGAAGCTGAAATTGAACCAGCTAGCTACTATTTACTATTTACTGTTTAGTTTGAGATCAATATTCATCTGCAACTCTACACAGCAACAAGGCTTAAAAAAAAAAAAAAACGAATTCTTTTTTCCTGAGTGATAGAAACCTATGGGGTGTGGGGGTGCCATGGTTAAAAAAAAGTTGGTACATTAATTTATATAAATATAAAAAATGTAACATTTTGCACCAGTGTTGTCCCAATCATTTTAGCTTTTAGAAGCATAAACTACATGATTACTGGACATAAGAGGCACTTTAAACTGCCTCTCTATTAAAAGGGTAGAACTATTATAAAATATGACTGGCAAAGACCACACATCTTTTTGGTCCAGGCCTCAGAGAGACTCACGCTGTTGACGATGTGTCTGAGTAAAATCACCAAAGTAACAGTTTGTTACAGTTAAAAATATATAAGAAACTAAAATAATACACTGCTGTGTACATACAATAATAAATACCTATGTGGACTGCTCATGGTGTTCCTCATTGGAGGACTGAGTAAAATATATCAGAAATGAGCATATTTCCACTGTAGCTATTCCTAATACTCTGTCCAGTACGGATTAGTTTAACTGGACAAGGACAATTTTGTACCCGTGGTCCAGTGATCTTAGTGTCGCATGGAATGATGTTATTTGGGATTATTGGAGGGTTTGTGTCCCAAAGCGTTGTCCACACTGTCAGTCATGTTTTTTTTCATGTTTATTGAATATGTATGCATGTACAATATTGCTGCAAACAGTGGATGACTCATTTATGAATACTGCATTTGTGAGTAATATATATATATATATATATATATATATATATATATATATATATATATATATGTGTGTATAAAATCTGGTTTATAGGCTGTTCATTGAAATTTCTCACATGCTCTGTGGAGAAATACACTACCCACACTGTCCTGAAATGTTAATCCCCTCTGAGCAGGATATATGACTGCTGCTAATGTGTCAGTGACAGTGAGAGAAGCTCACCCTCAGAGTGGTGGGAGAGGATGAGAAGGTTCACACAGGCGGCGCCGGCTCCCGAGCCAAAGATGGTGATTCTCTCTGAGTCCCCTCCAAAGTGGCCGATGTTTTCACTGAGCCAGCGCAGAGCCTGGATCTGGTCCAACAAGCCATAGTTCCCCTTAGCAGACTGGTCCCCTGTGCTCAGAAACCCTGCAGGGTGAATGAGAACAAACACAGAGAAAAATACTGATTAAGTGCAGGAAAGAGGAGCAGGCGCAGAAATTCAGGAGCACATAAGAACATAATCCTGAGCATTTACAGTCTTTTTCTTCTCCAAATACAGAATATCCCCCATAAACAGAAGATGGCATCCTGTCGTTGTCAAGAACTTCTCAGCCTCCATCTCAGAGGAGATTTCACGCGGAAAGCTTGCCAAATTACTCATTTTTTAATATCCATGCTGGAAATACAACATTTAAGAGAACTTGTCAGCAGAGAGAGGAGGAGAGCAACAGAAGGCATGTTTCAAATACTTCCAGGACACATTTGCACAGTAGGTGCACACCCACAACACCAGAAAATAAACTGAACAAAATGTCACACACGGGCACACACACACTGACACACAATTATTTGTTCTTTTGATACTGAATTGCAGAACATTACATGTGTTTTCAGGCAGCACCAGGCTATTTCATCCTGTAAGAAGTGGACATGGTTTGGGTGGCTTCAAGACCCAGAAAACATCTAGAGGGATTTCAGTAAACGGCACACTCCTCAGATTAGTGTCTGTCCAGGCAGAGGAAGTTATGAGTCATCTCAGTTTCTCATAATACTGTGGTAAATGTTATTACATTATTTGGAATTTTTGTGCGATTTCTTGTGGCATGAGGTACACCAGAATTTCCCAGCAGTGCCAATAATTGATACCAGAATTCAGATTTTCCTCAGTTAAAGAAACAAGAAACTAGAATTATTTGTCAGAAGAAACCTTAATGGCATATTGGGCAACTGTTGTTAAAAAAATACAAGAAAAAAAAACTTTGGAGCCCCAGAGAGAGGGTGATATTCTGAAAAAATAATCTCAGATTTTCTCAATTTAAATGAGTAATATTGACTGAGATTAAAGTGGCAAATGTATGTCCCAAAAAATGCACAAAAAGTGCATTCTACTGTCAGCCACTGTCTGAATTTCGTTGAACATCAAACAAAAATTTGAATCCCGGGCCCGGGGCCTTTCTGTGTGGAGTTTGCATGTTCTCGCTGTGTCTGTGTGGGTTCTCTCTGATACTCCGGCTTCCTCCCACCATCCAAAAACATGCATGGGGATTAGGTTAATTGGCTAATTTAAATTGACCGTAGGTGTGAATGTGAGTGTGAGTGGTTGTCTGTCTCTATGTGTCCTGTGATGAGGTGGAGACTTGTCCAGGGTGTACCCTGCCTTTCACCCTAAGACAGCTGGGATAGGCTCCAGCCCCCCCATGACCCTATGAGGATAAGCAGTAGATAATGGATGGATGGACGGATGGATGGATGGATGGATGGATGTGTAGGTGGCTTCTGGGTGAGGTGAAGGTCCTGACAGATACATAAAGATATTTTCTTTATCAAAAAGGGCAAAAAACAGTCAAATGGACTTGCTTGAAGTTTGCTGAAGACATTTAATCTCTCACTCAAAAGGCTTTATCAGGGAAAACATAAAGAAAATAAATAACATTTTTTCTTTATTCTCTTTTCTGAACATAAGCAAAAACACAAACATTAACATTAACATATTACAACCATTAAAACTTATAGTCCTTAAGATTATATTCATTCTTATCAAACTATCAAATTCATGGCATTATTTATGTCTGGCATTTCTTCTGCTATGACCTTTATTTGTGTTTACTCTCATGACTTACTTCTCTATATAGTGGTCTGTATTGTCACTGGTGGAGTCTGCCATTGTCTCAAAGGATTTTAAATGACAATCCGAGGCATCCACTGCCATTCAGAGGCTTTATATAGCAAAACAAAAACCTGTCCAACAATACCATTCACAAACAGCTCTATACTGTACAGTGCAACAAGGCTGTTTGCCACATGAATGAGCTCTAAATATACCAAATGTTTAGTTTAGTTCTGCAGGGCTAAGTACACTTTAATTTCAGTATATCACTGAGGTCCTGGTGTCATGATTGATGTGTCCTCATGGCTGTCATATGTCTCTCTCTATGGCATAAACTCACATTTTAGTGTTTTTGGTGAATACTGTTAAGCAGGTGGGAATTTAAAAAGACAGAAGAGAGTGCACTCAGGATGTTTCTAAAGGGCAGTGGGGGCGAGCAGGACAGCCATAAAGTACAGTTTAGGGAGAACACAGATGGTTAAAGAGGACAGTCAGCACAAATTAAGTTAAATCATTGATGATTATAAGTGGTGATGATGATGATGATGATGATGACGGTGATGATGACAGTGGTGATAACCTGTTAAATTGACCTCTCTACAACAATCAACACCCTTCGTTGTACTTCACTTACGTTAGCAACACTTTAAGCTTGGAGTGTTTTGGTGGGGCCCCCTGGATTAACTATGATTAATACAGTGCCGTCCGAATTCTTAGCCCTTTGTTATTTGCTATGGTTCATGCAATGTAACACAATAAGGCTAAAAAAGACACTTGCTGGCTGTCCAGAAATAGAAAGGGGAAAAAATGTCTGTGCTGGCGTCCTACAGCATAGACAGTATTTACCTGACCTTTACAGAGAGACTACGCTCTACAGTATGAGCAGCAATGATTAAATGTTAAGTAGATTAAGATAAACCTCAATCAAAATGTTCATGTGTCATGCTAAGGGTGGCCGTGTTTGCTTATATAGTTTTACTGTAAGTAATCTCAGAATCACAGCTAAATTGCCCATGTGTATAATGCATTGTAAATATACTTATAATGAATTATAGTATGCTTAAAGGATTAATTAATGATAATTACAGTTATAAGCTCACATTTGTCTGAATAATTATTTTTTTTAACAATTATCAAATCACGCTTCAAAGTGGTCAAGTATCATAATACTTCATAATTGCAGGTCACTCACTGACTTTTTTTCTGCAAGGATCACAGTGTATTTTAATAGTTCCCATAGTTTATAATCATTGGTTCTTGGGTGTTTTAAGTGAAGTGTAAATTCTCTTTTTTATCCAGAGTGAACAAAAACAACATTAAAATAAACCTGATAGTTGCCCAATAAGTAAAACACAAAAAGTGACCCAGAAAGAAATAATGATATAATAGTAATAATTAAAAAAAATAATAATCTTCTTACCTAATGATAATGAGACAATGATAATGTGAACCCAGTTTGATTAAATGTGCTGATCTGGAGATAATATGATTAGCAAATAGAGCTATAGCTTGCATGTTATTGTGTAATTGTATCATCTTTATATCATCCAGGCCATTGACTGGCTCTTAGATGGACGTGACACTGACCTGGCAACGTGTCACTGCTGACCTGTGCCACTTATCAAAGCCAGAGGCATGTGGATGTGTCTGCTGCGTGGCTGCCCAGCCGAGTGCTGAGCGGCCTGCCACAGTTGCCTGGCAACTGTCCAGAGAGCTTCAGGCAAAACGATATGGACATACACTCCCAAAAAAAGCACTTGTGCACACGCGCACACACATTTGAGCACTTCCCTGTTTTAAGTGCACAAACAGCAGCGTGCATGCACACACAGTTGAACGCGTGAACTAGCGCACTAGCTCGAGCTAGCGCCTCCTGTCGCCCTCTTTGCAAGGACAACATGAAGAGGGTAAATTTTGGTTTATCTTGCACCACTGAAGATAAGTCAAACAAGTTCCCTTTTCTTCTCTTTCAGTAAGTTTTCTTTCTGATCCCCCCACCCTCCCCCTCCATCTGCTGAGCTGGGCTTCCTACTGACTTTAGCGCTGAGAGCAGCAGTTTATGAGGCTGAACTCATGCATATTCAACACTTGCTTTAGGTAATGGCCAAGGAGCTGTGAGGAGAGTCATCAACCTGTAAGTAAAGATGCGGGCCGAAGACAAAGAAATGAATGACAGGCAGACAGAGAGGAGTGGCGAGCAACTTCAAGGAGGGAAATTTAAAATATTTACAGTATATTATCCAGCAAAAAGTCCCTTGAGACTCCGCTTATGTACCTTTCCTGTCATGGTTAGAAAAATCTTTAAATTTCAGAGCATCTAAGGAAATCATGAAAGCATAAGGCAAGCTAGCACTGAATACAAAAAAAGATAGCAGGAACACTTAGTTCTCTAATGTACGCTGATGAGATGAGTCATGGTGAAAGTCATTATCCCTTATTGATATTGTATCGCATCCTCAACAGGAAGCTGTATAAGAGAAACAGACTTTTTTTTTTTTTTTTTTTACAATAGGTGTATCCTATGAAAAAGGGCAGCAGCTCCACATTAAGAGGATGTTTTCAGTATTTTTGTGCAGCACATTAGTGTACATCCTCTGTCGTCGACCAGCTCTGCAGCATTCACAAACCCACCGTCCAGAGCTGAAGCGTGGTCAGTGATCTGACTGTTTGACCACTGAGACGGGAACACACATCTGCAGAGTAATTTTCAAGAACTGAACAGAGCGACTGCAGCGGGTCACTGAATGTATTTCTGAGAAAAGAAAAACCAGAACAAGAGCAGAGGGAGGGGATGTGGGGGTGGCTGTAGGGATTCACGAAGGGATATAAAAAAATCTGACAGGTATTAAAGTGAATATTGCCCAAAGCTAGTGTCTGATCCTAAATGACAGTGAGGTGAAAGGA
The DNA here is from genome assembly GCA_029721515.1 of Synanceia verrucosa. NCBI lineage: Eukaryota > Metazoa > Chordata > Actinopteri > Perciformes > Synanceiidae > Synanceia > Synanceia verrucosa. Next base: position 8,140,375 of record CM056565.1, read on the forward strand.
ATATATTGAAGGGCATATTATGTAATTTCACCGTGACGTCACGCTGGAGATGATTAGAGATGAGGGAAGATATTGGCTTTTTTTATGCACACAGTAAAGGTGATTGAAGAGCGGAAACAAAGCAGTGTTCCTGTGTATGAGTCACAACATGAATGAAGCCAAAGCAGAGGCGCTAATACAAAATAGGAAACAAACAAAAAACCTTAGCAGATGGTGAATGTCGCCTGCACACTGAAGGCTACAGGATGTTTTGATGATTGGAATAAAGTGGATTTGATAATTCAGTGCTGCGCGGGCAACCTGAGGGATTATTTGTGGTGTATGATGGTGAGTATCTCTGTGCCATATGCAGAGTGTATCAAAAGTTATTCTGTCAATAAAAGCTCTGATGGTGATGTACATGTACATCAAACCTGTAGCAGTGTGATCGCCACAAAAGGTGCATTAATAATGAGTCTGCTAAATACAGGGTGATTTTACTGATAGCATTTTTCTGCCTTAAAGGGACACTATCTAATTTTTTAAGTATTTTATTTCCTCAAATCAACATCTTCATTCATAAATAGATCCTCATATAAAATAATATATGCTAACAATCTGACTTATCCTCCTGGGTGAAGAATCAGTTATCTGTCTTTACATAGAGCAGGTCGCTCATACGGAGGCTTCCATGTCTTTCCAGTCTATAAAAAAACTACGAACTGCCGAGACATAGAGCACTACCTGCTAGTACCCATAGGACAAAACCCACTTCCGTATTTTGCGATTCACTTTTCACAGAGAAGCAAGGTGGAGACGCCGGTTTTACTTACCCAGCACGAAACTAAAACCTGCACTGCACTTTTGGTCATAATACAAGACCATACTTATGTCGCGCCGAATTCTCATCGCCAAAAAAGCGTAAAAGGGCCATAAAATGATCGGAGCTCCGGGCCGGGGATCCGTGGTGAGTGGCCGCCCGGGAGTTGACCCATTCTGCTTATCGTAGTTCCAACCATGTTGCAATGCATGCAAAGTCAAATTTAACCACTGGATGGGAGAAAAAAATTACATAGAGTCCATTTAAAAGTCTAAAATAGCATTACTAGCACCCCTTGGAGGCATGCTCCCCCCAATAATATATAATATTATTAATAATTAATAATATCAAAGTATTGTATGGTCATATCTATGGTGCTGTACTTTGCACCTTTCTTGCCAGATACTCATCATTTTTTACACAAATCTGTTAAATCTCCTTGTTGGCACTGGAGGTTCAATCTGAAGACGCGCTGGCAGGTCCATTTCTATTACGTATCACTCAGTAAGTCAAGTACACCCAGAAATGAAATTATATTGTAATTGAGCTTCCTCCCGCTGAACTAATGTCATTTCAGCACACCGCCCATGGGCTTCCAATGTCATTGTATTTATTACCTTACTTATCTGACTCAATTTTTATTCTCAAAGGTCCATTCAGATGGTGCCAAGCTGTGCAGTAAAACCAGGCTGTCATGCACATTTGAACAGCAATGCTTCAAACATCACGTTCACATAAAGACGATGTAAAGCTTTTCAAAGAAACTTCTGTTACAGAAACAACTTATCATCGATGAAAATCTAGTCAGGGAGAATTAGAAACAAATCACATTAAAATGAATTGCCCCTAAAACAGAGCCTTGTTTACAGGCAGAACGTTTAATCACACAGCTAATCATATACAGACATAAAGCTGTTTTAATTATTTTTATGTACTCATTAATCACGTTTGCCGCTGCATGTGCCAGTTAGTTCCAAAAGTCTTCACAAAGTCTTTGAACGTTTATTACAGTATGTTAAAATGTGTAACATTTAAGGGATCTATTAAGAGAAATGGAATATAATATTCACAGCTGTGTTTTCATGAGTGTATAATCACATGAAACTGAGAATCGTTGTGTTTCTACATAGGGAGTAGGTCCTCTTCACAGAGCTCTCTATGCTTTTACGTTACTTGATTATGTGGATCTCATACCATCAGTTATTGCTGAGTCAAGTTAAAGATGCAGCGTAACATCTAGCAGTTAAGTAGCATGTGAGTGACTGAAGCAGAAGACAGAGTAAGTTTAGCTTTGACAATTTAATGCAAAGTGGAAGTTGCAGTTTGTGCAAAAATAAATGCTGCAGCTCTAAAAGACTAATAGCGGTTCCTGTGTTTTGTTTACCAGCTGCTGATGGCGTGACTGGGGTCACATGAACAATGAGAGGACCTGCTCATTATGTGGGCATAAATGGAAACACAACAATTCTTATTTTCAGGTGAAGGAAAACAGATATTAATATTATATCCATTTTGCCAACAGGTCTCCTTAAATGCTAGACACTGCTCTTTTAAGGGTTTTCCAATGGGAGGTTTGGATGAATGACGCCATAATATTAGAATAGATTTTTCACCCATATTTTAGTTTATATTTTACTTTAAAATGAGGGCTAATTGACATCATTAAAAGGATGAATTAGCCTCTAACAGTTCTTGTTTGCAGTGCCCCCATGGATGTACAGATGTACAGATGTACTGAATTACTTTGATACTGAAGAAAATGTAAAAATACGATGATTGTACAATGGGTTCTGGATCTTTTTTTTTCCCTATAATTCCAAAATATATTTGATATTTTAGGTCCTATTTTGACATGTAATGTGGTGTGTCGAGTATGACTACAGCAGCTGCATTCATTACTTTCCTTGTATTTGATTGGTCCAGCTGTGTAGCTGAAGCAAATGTTTTTGGCTAACCTAAAGCCTGCAACACAGTTTTACCATCACACTCATCACAGTACACAATCACTACACAATCACTGTGCACTGAGGCCCAGAGAGCAGACAAAGTACACTCATTTTAGCCTTTTTTTGACACGAGGTGAATTGTCTCTTATGTTTCATTTCAAAATCTTGACATGCACGTGGACTAAAATGAATAACAATTAACAACACAGTGGTGCATTGTCGGTAAAATGGTGAAAGAAGAGTTAAGATTGCTTGCAGAGTGGGATGATAGTGATTCTGTGCAGGGAGTGGGAGGTGTGTTTCATTTGTATTTAGGGACGGCAGAGTTGTGAGAAGGCGGCAGGCTGAAATTAATTGACAGCAAAATCTGTGCTCACTAAAAATATACTGTTTATGTCATATTTAAAGGGATGTTTTTGAGAACAACGGGCAGCACAATTTGAACTGATTCCCAAGGCCCACTGGGCAAAGTAGTATTTGTGGATACTGTTTGATTCAACTTCTGCCAAAAAATGCTTTGAGGTGCATGGGCTTATAAAATATATGTAGATTCTAAGTATTAACAGTTAAAATGGTGTCATAAACAGGTATGCTCACATCATTTCTGGATACATTTGTTAACTGATGGATCTGCTGCTATGTCAAATATAAAGTCACAATTATTATCAGTAGTTATTATGAGTAGTCTCTTTGCATGTATTCGATTAGAAGACAGGAAGTGTTTCATACTGGACGTCATGCTATCCATCCATCCATTATCTACCTCTTATCCTCATAGGGTCACGGGGGGGCTGGAGCCTATCCCAGCTGTCTTAGGGTGAAAGGCAGGGTACACCCTGGACAAGTCTCCAGTTCATCACAGGACACATCACAATCAATTTAAATTAGCCAATTAACCTAATCCCCATGCATGTTTTTGGATGGTGGCAGGAAGCCGGAGTACCAGAGAGAATCCACACAGACACGGGGAGAACATGCAAACTCCACACAGAAAGGCCCCGGGCCGGGATTCAAACCCGGTACCTTCTTGCTGTGAGGCAACAGTGCTAACCACTACACCACTGTGCCGCCCAGATGTGTTTTATATGTATGCAGTGTTTTATATGTATGCTATATTTCAGCATGTTAACACAGGAAACTAATGGTGACCATGTTCGCATTCAGCTCCAAGCAGTGGCGTGCATAGACTTTTTAAAGGGCAGGGGTGACCCACACAGACACGGGGAGAACATGCAAACTCCACACAGAAAGGCCCCGGCCCGGGATTCGAACCCGGTACCTTCTTGCTGTGAGGCGACAGTGCTAGTCGGTCTTGTATTATGACCACACCACCGTGCCTCCCGACGTCATACTAAATGGAGCAAATTTATTTTCGAAGCCAAAACTAATTGGGAGAGCAATCAAAGGATCGAATTGATTTAATATTGGCAAAATATATTTCCACGTCCTCATATTGTTCTTTTCATCTCTCTGTCCAACTAAACTAAAATTTATGAGCTCTTTCAGTTTTGGAAGCCAGCAGCATTTATTCACCAGGCTTCTTTAGGCATTAACATGGACAAATCAATGCTAGGTGGCATGGTGGTGTATTGGGTTCGAATCCCGGGCCGGGGCCTTTCTGTGTGGAGTTTGCATGTTCTCCCCGTGTCTGCGTGGGTTCTCTCCGGGTACTGCGGCTTCCTCCCACCATCCAAAAACATGCATGGGGATTAGGTTAATTGGCTAATTTAAATTGACCGAACGTGAGTGTGAGTGGTTGTCTGTCTCTATGTCCTGTGATGAACTAGAGACTTGTCCAGGGTGTACCCTGCCTTTCACCCTAAGACAGCTGGGATAAGCTCCAGCCCCTACGCGACCCTATGAGGATAAGCGGTATAAGCTGGCATGCTCAGTATTGTGAATGCCTGGTGTGTAAATCGGCAGCTGATTGCTCACACATTCACCATACAAACATTGTGAGGTGATAACATGTCTGTGTTGTGTTTACAGCTTGTTGCACTTCCCCCCAAGTGGTTAAAACTATCTAATCAATAAACCACAAATCAAATAGACTACCAGAATTGATCCATTTGCGAGTTAGCATGGACAAAACATGACTAATTTCCAGATTATTGACAGCACAATTGGTTCGTTTTGAACTTAAATACTGCTTTTACTCAGTGTAAAAGCTGAGGTTATTAAATGTGGCAGTATTTACTACCACATAGGTTGTTCTTACTTCCAATTAAAAAGCTGAAATTAAGTAGAAAGTGCAGGGAAACGTTTCTAGAAGAAGTGTTTCATCTCTCTTCCTGAGGTGAAAAATGTTCTCACTGGCAGAGTCCACGACGGTGGGCCTTTCCCCAGAGTTCATTAATTAGTTAATTAGTTAATTAGTCTGAACAGATGGCTATGCAACACAAATCAGAAGGCTCTCTGAGCCCAGAGCAGGAGGAAGGTGGGAGAAGGTGAGTCAAGGAGCAATCTGGTATCTCAACTGTCACCGACCCTCTGAACCAGCCTGTGTGCAGCAGACATTTTCTTCTTATTCTCCCATTTTACTCCACAGCGACGGGGCGCATCATGAATTAATAAGAAAAGTGTATCATTTGCTGCAAAGTAACACGTGTATATGTCACCAAAGCATACGCTGTTAAACCATATGGAGGGTGGTAGCTGTGGTCACACTGCTGGAGTGTTTATGTGAATGAATACTTTGCATCTCTGCAGAATTAAAAAAGCATTTCTGAAGGTTTATTTTTAGACTGCCACCCCCCTTCTGTTTCCCTTTCCCTCGCTCATCTGTCTCCATTCCCCCTCTCTTCCTGACTCCCTATCACACTCTTAAAGGCGCAGACGACGTACGAAATGAGGTTGGCATGTGCGAGCTGCTGTGTGTGTAAGTACAGGATAGCACTAACGATTAGAACATAACACTGTTAAAATATCTGCAAGCTTGTGTTCCTCACTTTGACTCAAATCCACAGTGTCAGAGAGGAGTGCTATTAAAAATTCAGAAGGATGGTGCATTATTCATACGTGTTTTACGCACGGCACGCAACCAAGTAGTGCACACACACACACACACACACACACACACACACGCACAAGGAGATATTTGGGTGCACATGGGCAAATATGCATGCTTATGTTACACAAACATACAAACACACACACTAGGATAATCGCCTTAGTACAGTAACCCATTTAAAGCATATCTGAGTGAGAGAGAGAGAGAGAGAGCACATTCGCCTACATACTAACATTTTCAACAATGTTAAAGGAATCGAGGACACTGCGTCATCCCTCATAATCACTCAGCAGGATCGTTCTCCACCTTTACCTGTATGTATTCATATGAATTTTGATGATCGTGTGTGGAAGTTCAGTGCAACAAACGTCCTGTACAACGCGTGCACGCACTTCAGTCACCTCCAAACTGAATCACAGCAACAGTATTGGCTAGAGTACACCTGGTTTCAATTTGTGAACTGAATCTCACACCCAATATGTTAACAATTTGTCTGCTAGCTGTTGAAAGAAAAGCCTCATAATAACAAGCTGAAGTGGAGATGCAGATTCCAGGTCTCTCACTTTGTCCTTGTTCCCCTCTACCATTGGCATCATGTTACTCTTCTGTTAATACTCACTGCAGCTTTTGGAAGGCATCCTAAACTACTCCCATTTCTCTGTTTATCATTATTCTGATATGTTGAAACAGACGTGATGCAATAAACAATATCTGATTACCCAACCTGGCAAGAAGCAGCGCCAGCGTCAGATAGTCTGTGTGCAAACACCTCCGAAAGATGACGCCGAATGTAAATAGTCGACTCCACTGATTTCCAGTGGTACACACACACACACACACACACACACACACACACACACACACACAAACAAACACACACACACACACAGCCCACAGTCACAGGCCATGCAAGCACAGCAAAGCTCCAACAGAATGGACAAATAAAATACCCCTTAATCCAAAAATACACCGAAAGCACCAAGCACACATTTCAATTCTGTTTTCAATATACACCAAAGGAACTAAGGTGTCTCTGAAGAATAGTGAGTCACATCTGGGCTGTTTATTTCTGCATAAATGCATATTGATACATCAATGAATTAATAAAAAATAAATAAATACATTTCAGGGTAGGTGAACACAGTTAACACACCTGTCACACCTGTTTTTACTAAGAAATCCCTGCTGCGCACAAATAAGACCCGGTGAACAAGTGAAGGAGCTGTTCACACAGACTCTTACTGGACATGCTTACACCGTACCATCAGGTATGGATTTGACCCAAACACTTATTTTTGATTACATTGTAATGATAAATTTCTCTTTTTTCTCTCACCAGCTGCAGGCATATTAATGTTTGTGTTGCATTTAACTGGATTCCCAGTGGGAAGAGGAAAAGAGAGTGTAGCCACTGCACTACATTAGCCTTGGTTTGGATGAAATAAAGCACAAATCTGTCTTGGGTCGGGCTTCAGGTCCTGATTTAGCTGTACCAGCTGGGTTCAACTGGGTCAGGTCTTAAAGACGCCACCATAGGCCACGGCCTTTTCCATTTCCAAATTACTGTATCTCAAAGAGTAACTTATCTCTAAATCCACTTTTCTGCATTAAATAATTCACTTTATTGCATGATTTATTGATCCTGAATCTTGATCCTGTAGAAAATCCAATAATTCTTCCCTCTACAGACCCAAATAATCTGTAAAGCTTAATGACATTCCCTGGGTTACCACGGCCCAAACTACAAGGCAAAGTCAAGGTCACGAGAGTTATTCATGTAGCTATAGTTCTTTAAATTCTAAATTACAACCAGATTAAATATCTGGGCATCAAAACAGATAGACATGCACCATCAGATATATTTAAACAAAAACAAAAATATAACATACTGAGTATGTAAGTACCACATTTTTTGGACTACACTACACAGTACTAGTCTCACTGGTCAAAAAATGTGTCATGAAGAAGAAAAAAAACACATATATTGAACAACAAAAGAAACATAAGTTTTATGAAGTGAATTTTAGTTGTTGCTGTTTGTCTCAGCAGCAATGTGAAAATGCTTGTTTGGACAAAAGGTTGCGCATGAATGGTAACGTGCCAAAAATGCACTAAGTGTGTGTTGTGACGCCGTATTCTAATGGCCAGATTAACAGAGGTGTGGTCGACCCAGACGACTAGAGCGCTGGAGTATGAAAATGGGATCGGCACTGTTTGTCTCCCCAACCTGCATAAAATGGAAAAAAATCTTTTCTCTAAGTGCTTTTGTGATGATGCCACGACTGACGCAAATCCAACGTGAGCGTGCTTTTGGAATGCTGAGTGCCGGCATGAGTGTGCGAGATGTTTCAAGAACAATGAACATTCATGAATCAACAATTAGTCATCTCAGAACCAGATTCCATGCCACGAACAGCACTTCAGCTCGTCCACACAGCAGCAGACCAACATTCAGGATCGCCATATCCGTCTTCACCATCTCAGAGACCGGACACTTCCTGTCACCGTTACTGCTGCTGAGACACCTGAACGTCTCCAACCCCATATCAGTATATCAGTGCTCAAACAGTGCACAGGTGGCTTAGAGAGGCTGACCTACACGCACACAGGCCATGCTTTGTTCTACCGTAACCTCCATTTCCTCTTGAAAGGCAAGTATATATAGTATATATAATGACAATAGAATAAAGAACAACAGGCTGAATAGGTGTACAGTACGTTGAGGTCAATTCATACTGGGGCAGACTGTGAACGGAGCTGAATCCACTCTGAATGTCTGCTCCTCTCAGAGCTTTCACTGCAGTGCTGCACTTTAATGTGAAATTACAATGAATCTGAAGATCGGTGTCACATTTAACGCAATGCATTATGGTTATTCAGCTACACGAAGCATAAACAACAAACTGAATAGGTGTGTTAACGTAACATATTAACAGTTATTCAGACACACTATAGCATAAAGAACATAACAGCAAGGAGGAATAGGAAGAATAATAATAACAAAATTGCGAGTCCAAAAAGCAAGAAACAGTTAAGCAAGTTTACAAAATTCTCAATCTCATTCCAAATCACTAAATTATTAATTATAATTATTGATCCTCAGTGTCACTTCTGAACAACTCCACCAACTCTACTCTGCTTCCTCTTCTGCGTGGCTGCTGCTCAATTACTGTTTTCGGCTGCATATTTCACTACTTGCAGCTTGTAATCTACAGAATATGATTTTCTTTTGGGGGCATTTGTGTCGTTCTCTGTTGTCTTGAAGTTAATGTTTAAATTAATTTTCAGTAGTACAGGAGTAGTAGATACCAGTAGTTGTCACAAACCTAGAGTGTCTGCTCGGGCTGTAGGTAATGTTTACTCCTTGGTCATGTTGGTCAGAGTGGTGAAATAACACTTTGAAATTATATTTTTTAATATATATAAGTCGCACCTGAGTATAAGTCACAGGACCAGCCATACTATGAAAAAACATTGTCAGGAGTACACATGGCTCTCATGAGATACTCACCATTGAGTCCTGTCAGCTCTCTGATGGACAGCGGACCAGTCAAGGTGAGATGACACATGTCAGACATCAGGTGCATCTGTGCCTTATAATGCCGGTGCCGCAAACTTACCGAGCACACCAAGCCGATAGTTCATGGTGACCACAATGACGTTCCCGTAGGCAGCAAGGACACTGCCGTCAAACATGTTCCCTGAACCCTCCATGTAGGAGCCACCGTGGATGAACAGCATCACCGGCTTCTTGCGACGATCGCGAATATCTGCACAACACAGACCAACAATGGTGTTCATTATTTTCACGTTCATTAGTTCTTTGGTAAAAGCCACACAAAGGCCTATTTTTACAGTTCCTATTGAGCTTAAGCATCCACAGGCAACAGGTAGTCCTAAATTAGGACAGCTCCAGGTTTGAAGCAGAAGTAAAAAGATCCATGTGCAGCTTTATCTAACCCCGACTCAGAGATTCACATGAAAAAAAGATATTGTTGTGTGAAACATTTTCAGTGGACCTCCTTTAAGCTAGCAACAGGTATTTCTGGGCTTATCCTCTATATTTCATTCTTTGCTATGTCTGATACCCCCGTCCTGTGCTGCGATGGTACCTTCCTGAACTCTTATTCCCCCTTCATGTGTGGTGCAAGTGGTGCAGCCAGTTCTGATGCCCTCTCTATTATTGGTGTCTTTATGCCCATCAGTGTGTTGCTATGGTTCACTCTGTCAGCCCCCACTCCCCACACCCCCCGCAACGTCGATGGTACGTTCTGAGTGTCTGAGTGTGGATAGAGTTGCCAGTGCAGCCCAGTTAGGGCTGAGTGTCTGCACTGTGCAGGGCCTGTAGATAATTTGTATGAAAGCCAGACCAAGTGGAAACATAAATAACAGCCAGAGCATCTGTTTACCCTGATGAGCTTCAGCACTCAGAGATGGAGGAGAGAGAGAGAGAGAGAGAGAAAGAGAGAGAGAGAGAGAGATAAAGGGGGTAAAGACAGAGAAAGGAAGGAGATGAAAATAGGGCATTGTGAGAGAACTGACGGAGGTAGAGACATGGATGGGAGGTTCACACCAAAAAAATATGAAAAAAAACCATGAAATGTTACAAAGCAAGTCCTACATAGCGGGGTACGCTAATGAACACTCAAATTCATGCAGGATTCACACCGTATTCATACAGAAACACACACACACACACACACGCACACACACACTCTTGCATAGGCAGCTGCGATGCTGAGTCGCTATGGAAACTGCTTCTCGCTAATAGAACTGCACCAGCCATTCCATTGCACAGACTCACTGAATGCCTGTTGCCGTGGTAACAAATTCTACTCACGTATTTGCACACCCGCCTGCATCACCACCTGAATCTCAGGTTACACATGCACTTGGGTGCGTCAGACGCAGTCACACTCACACACAAGTGAACATGGAAAAATGGCACATATGACTTCACACATGCTGAGATCTTTTATGGATCAAACATATGACACAAGCAGACTGGCTAAAAATAACGATTTTTTCGGTCATACACTGTGAAGCGCTGCTCTTTTCCCTGCTCTTCTCTGGTGTATCCTGCAGCTCGGCTGATTTCCCAGAGGGTATGTAAACAAGTTCAATTATCCCGGCGTTACCAGGACAGTATGGAGGAGTGACATGTCACAGTAACACTCATACCGTAAATTAAATCCTGAGAGGAAAGGAACTGGGGCTATGACACATAGCAGCTATTTTATAGGCCCAATCTGTAATTTTATTACTGCTGTGTTTATACAGATTACTGATGGAAACATTTGATGCAAACATGTCTGAAAAACATCAGAAACAATTGTACTGCTTTAGCCTCACACCGTACCAGAGAGGAAGTCTTTTTTATTCCACACATTCTTCCTTCTGGTCTGATGCCTACATTACCCACAACACAACCAGCATCGAGCAGAGCTGAGGCGTCGTCTACAGACTGAGTGACATCACTTGAGTCACAGAAGAATATGACTTATCGAACAAAAGTAAACTTTGATGAAGGGCTGGCAATATGTCAACTTATATCATCAAAACAAGAAAAATGTTTATTATATACAGAGCTTAACAAAAGAATTAGACCATCCAGCATCATTTCAGAGCTTTAATTCAGACTCCTTCTTTCTCACGTCACCATTTTGAACAGGAGTGAGGAATTTAAACTGAATTCACCTTTTTAGACCAAATTTAAGCCAGAACACTGGAATTCACTGAGAAGTCAGAAATGAATCCAGAATAACAAACAACCACTAAAACACATTTTTAGGTTCAGTAAAGAAGTGGAATTTGTCATCTGAATAAAAAAATCTGCTATTTTAACAGTAAATATGAAAATTCGTGGATAACAACAATAATAATATTTTAGCCTTAAAGATATCATTTTGATTAAAGACCTTGCACAAACTGATGGACTAACCATCACAGAAACATAAAAAAATATTTTAGTAATCAGCAATTTAAATTTGTTAAGCACTGTATATTTTTAATACTCTTTCTATCATGATATAGACCGGCATTTTCCTTTCCTCTATAATTTCACTAAAAACTTCTCTGTTCATTTTGTATTCAAGTTCCTAAAATGAGGAAATGGAGTGTAATTTTCATTTATCATGTATTTAACTCACACAGGAATAGACGAGCACTTGACATGAAATGATTTTGTTCATAACACCCCTTTGATGCATAAAATCGGTTGCCTTCCCGTCAACTTTATTAGCCTGTCAAGACATTTGGTACTGTAGTTTTTGTTTTCCTCTCTGTGTGCTGTAAAGCACTTTGGATCAACTGATTGTGCCTTGAACAGAGAGCCCCCTTTTCACACTAGTCTTGAGCAGATAATGTAAGTTCGCCTTGAGGCTTTCTCTCATTGTTCTTTCCAAAAGGCTGAAACATAATACTGTTTTTCTTTTGTCCAGGTTAAATTAGTATCTATTGCTGTACTGGACAGTAAAAACCCAGCAGCATGCTATCTTTTAACCACAACAGATCAGCCAATTATGTTAGCATTTAACAAATATACTGCAACCTTTATAAGTGACTCTTTTTGTTTCACTTTCAGCTTTTGTGAATTATCACAGTGCAGATGAAAGAGAGAGTGAAAAGAGTTTTCCCCTCTTAAGTTATTAAAGTTAAAGTTATTTGCTAAGCCCAATGGCGGCTAGGAGTAACCAAAAAAACCTAAATGGAAATAAAAAAATCCATTCATTTGGGAATGCAAGATAAAAAGCTCATGCATACCTACAATGCCTTAATGAAAGATGGATAGGAAATGGTCTAAGTGGTGTTAGAGAAGAAAACTTGCAGCTGTCTATATCTCATTGCATTATTCTAACAATATTTTGGGGGCTTCAGACTAATCAGGTATGCTTAAAAATAGCATTTGACTGTTCATATTATTTTAAAAACAGGACATGATGTGAAGTACTTTGGTGAGGTGTTTAAGATATGACATCAAATAGATTTAAAGTAAAAAGATGAAAACCGTTCACTGTGAGTTAAAAGGAGGGATGTGGGGCTCAGCACAAACAGAGGGGTGATTAGGGGTGCAGGGTCGCAGGGTGAAAGTGTTTCACTCAGGCCAAATCCAAGGCTTGTACTGCCTAACAAGGAGCTCACTGTCTTTCCTGCCTGCCTCCAAAACACTGGCACATTATTCACTCCTCTTCTACCTAACCTGGTACCATCCTCCTCAATATCCACCCCTCCCATTCACTATTCTATTCTCAATATAATGTCTCACCTCCCAAACAGAAACTGCCTACTTTCTGCTTTCCCATTATTCTGGTCCTCTCTCATTCATTCTCTTATGGAAATCTCAATTGATTCGGGCGTAAAAAGTTTCATCCTGACTCAGCGCTTGGATGTTTTGCATCCAAAGCAGCGCTGTCTCTTCGCAAATAACTTTCAAAAACAAGATGCTAATGATAGTATTTCCCAACAATGTTTGGGAACCATGTTTCTGATGCATACCTGAGCAATTACAAGCGAGGAATTCCAGCCCACACCCGAGCCCCCCGATCCTGTCAAGATCCATCAGGTGTCGGCATAAATGTCAAGCTCCACCAATCTCCGACTCATCCACCCTCTCAATCTCTCTTTCTCCACGTCTCTCTCACTTTCAAAGCTTTGTAAATGTCATTTCATCATGCACTTGTCTTCATTATGACTATTTTTTTCCCCTCTCTTCTCTCCCCCTCATTGCCCTCCCCTGTGCTCTCACAGTGCTCAGCTTTTCCTTTTCTTTCATCTCTATTCTATCATTCTGCTCCTCTCCTAGGCAATCCTGCATGAATCCTTCCTTCTGTTTTCACCGTTAAGAAACCACACAATTGGATTAGCTACATCTGTCTCTTTTTAAACCATGGCAATTAGAGATGCAAGGGAGAGAGAATTCAATACCCAAATAGCACCGAGCCCAAAATACGAGGGGAAAAAAAAAGAAAAAGAAAAAGCCACACACACTGGCACAAATTAGAGCACATGCACTGAGGCGTAGATTTGCACATGCACCACGCTCGAGTAGACGCACGATGCACAAATGAGAATGTAATGCACTCTATGTGAGCATAATGCTATGTAATGTACAGTATGTCTGGGCACGTGTGCAGAAACAGATGAGTCCACTGTCTGTGTGGATTTGGGCCACATCAGTAAAGAGCAATCTCTCCTTTTGACTGCAGTGAACTTGAAAACACACAACAATAGCACAAATATGCAGATATAACCTCCAGGTTTATTTTTACCGTTTTTTTGTAGATCTGAGAGAAAGCCCAGTAACCATATGAAGGACAATAATTCAGCAGAACATTTCATAAAGAGTGTAGTACAAGAATAAAAGGAAATGGATGGAAAGAGGACTGCGTATTGATTTTCAATGATGTATCACACAGAAAACTCAGAACATCCATGTGTGGTTGATCAACCACATAGCAACAGAGGAGGGGAGGTGAATTAGCTCCCTATGCAAGCATCCAGAAAGCAGCATTTATGACAGGGGACATGAGGAACTTTCACATGCTATGTAGCTTGTTTTAGATTAAACTGTGTGCTAATAAAAGCAGTTAACAATGGAAAATGTAATGTGCACACAGAGTGATGCATCAAAGGTGATTATTTATACAGATACAAACACAATATTCCCAAAGGAGCTTGAAAAATGGAGCACATTGAAAGAAAACAAAACATGCAATTAAATTACCTTCATCCCTTGGTCTGTTCATCGTTGACTCGTCATGTTTTTTTGTGAGCGGACCTGAGGTTCAGAGAAAGAGGGGCAGGGAGGGACAAAGGATAAAAAAAAATTAACAAAGCATTCACAAAGATTACACAGCTTTTCCTCAAAAGATAAGCCCAAACTCGTCTGTTTTAGCTGCTCAGGATCTGGTCACGCACTGCCTGACCCCAGAGGCCACTTCTCCTCAACCCTTCTCCCCATCAGTCCTGACACGCTGCTGCTTTGTAAAAGAAAAATCAATGTGTGAGAATAAAGCCATCATTCTTTTGGGTCAGAAAAGGCAAAGGAATACCAAGAACCCTCTGAATCCTGCCCCGGCTCAACACACACACACACACGACCAGGTTGTGCTGGTGTGTAGCCTGAAATGTGAGTCTTACCGAACAAATTGGTGTGAGCTGTTTTTAAAATTTACACTGCCTGCAAAGGCTTGTGACAGAATTCCCCCTGCACCCAGGTCAAAGAGGAGCCCCACATTAAGCTTTAATGGTAACACCAGTTAAATGCTCCGTAGGGCACTGCCAATAACAAGCATTCATCACAATGACCAACCGACACCCTGGCACGTCAGCTTCTGTAAGTCTTAACTGATAAGGATCCCATTAGTTATTTTTTTTTTCTTGGTTTCTGTCAGCGGAGCCTCCATCAGCCACAATTACTGCTGCGTTTGGTCACTGTCTTAGGTAAAGCCATTAAAACACACTCATAATCTCACACACACTAGATGTCCACACGCTGCACAAAGCGTGTTAACAGTGTCCTTATCATCTGTTGCTGTCCTCCTCATACCCACCCACCAGCACATTCCCTGCTCTCCAGTCGGGAGGTGTTGCAGCCTCTCATTTTAAAGAATACACTGGGTTGCTAAGGGGTTTATCACTCAGCCAGAGTGCTGCTGACATGTCTTTTTCTACCATTTGGGATGGAAACCTCACAGTGAGGGGATGGCGTACACCCTTTCCACAGTGCTATTGACAAAAGACACACAGAGCATCACTGCACTCATGGCCGCACGTTATAATGCTGCATTTTCAGCCATCCCTCTATATGAATATGGTTTCCTGATATAAAATGTGTTTATCTCCCATCTAAATGGAAAAAGGATCAATGCTGAATGGATTTGCTGCATCCTCTGAGCACCACTGGGCAGACGCCTGATCTAGAGAGCACTTCCTGCAATGGAGGGAGATGGTACAGTAGTTGGTCCTGGACTACAGGGCAGACAGGTGTAGACAGACCGGTAATGGACAGAAAGGCACATAAGTCTTCCGTCTGTCAGCACTTCCCCAGTACTTAGCACCACTCTAAAACCACACCTCACCGCTTAATGGAGACTACTCTGATTTCATTTGTTCTCTGATGCCCAATAAAGAGCTCAGCCACGTGCGAGGATAAGCTCTGCTCTAACAGTCACACTTTGGTAACGATCAGGATTTACCTTAAGACTTCATAAAGGCACCTAAACATGAGTTTAAAACTAACAAAAAAACGAGATCATGGCAGAATAAGACTGCTGTTTTTAGGATTATATTCATTACCAAATAATCTGCTCGTGTGTTTTTATTGTTTATTCTGTAAAATAGCATAGTTTTAATCATAGCCCAACGTCAAGTCTCATTTTGTCAAAACAACAATCCTTCAAGACTAACAGTCTTTAGCCTGGCTAGTAGCCCTGTGAAGGCATACTTGGACACAGTGGAGCTTGTAGCCAGTGGCGGAGGTGGCCCACGTGTGCTTAACTGCCCTCTTTGGAGGCAAAAACGCACACTTAAGTGCCCTCTTGGGAGACAAAAATGTGCCCCACTGGTTGGCAAAACACACTAAATTGGCATCTTGGCTGGTTAAAACATGTTAACTGCCCTCTTGGGTGGCAAAAACCGGCACCTAAGTGCCCTCTTCAGTAATGACAATGTGCTTTTTTTCTTGTCACCCCTGCCCTTTAAAAAGTCTATGCACGCCACTGCTTGGAGCTGAATGCGAACATGGTCACCATTAGTTTCCTGTGTTAACATGCTGAAATATAGCATACATATAAAACATTGCATACATATAAAACACATCTGGGCGGCACAGTGGTGTAGTGGTTAGCACTGTTGCCTCACAGCAAGAAGGTACCGGGTTTGAATCCCGGCCCGGGGCCTTTCTGTGTGGAGTTTGCATGTTCTCCCCGTGTCTGTGTGGGTTCTCTCCGGGTACTCCGGCTTCCTCCCACCATCCAAAAACATGCATGAGGATTAGGTTAATTGGCTAATTTAAATTGACCGTAGGTGTGAGTGTGAGTGGTTGTCTGTCTCTATGTGTCCTGTGATGAGGTGGAGACTTGTCCAGGGTGTACCCTGCCTTTCACCCTAAGACAGCTGGGATAGGCTCCAGCCCCCCCGACCCTATGTGAGGATAAGAGGTAGAAAATGGATGGATGATAAAGCACATCTGAGGTTGATGATAATATCATTAGTGTGCTTATAAACCAAAGAATTTTGTTTTTTTCTTTTCTGTGTTATAGTTTTTGAAAAATGAGCATTACAAGTCCTCTTCATCATATTTCAGTCTGGACTAGAGTGTTGGATCGAGTGGGTGATAGAGTTATTGCTAGCATGGACAACAACCCAGCTGGAAAAAGCAGCAAATATTCATCCTGAGATTTGAGCTTGATATTAAACAATTCCTTTATTATTATAACAAACTTAAGGCTTTTGAAGAAATACTGGAACGGCTTAAAGAGTAGGATGTAGCCAAAGGGAAACACACACATTGTATATAAAAACATGTTTCCTTTGTGCCTCAGCAGAGAAGCCTGCTAGTAGGTTGACTGTCACATGATGTGATGGGCCACTGGTCACAGAAATGCATTGGCCTATGCAGGAGCATTTGGCTTGGGCTGTCCCAGTCCTGTTTGACCTAACGCAGCTCCATCCCTCAGTCAACAGCATTTCTCTTCGGTTCAGTGAGCTAGTGGCCAGAGCGCAAGCTGTCTCCCGTCCCTCTCCATTTCCTCAGTGCGGTAAACGGGATGAAGCTGCAGTATGTCATGTCTATGGTGGCCTGTCTGCTTGACAAGGTGTCAGACACGGCTTCGGTTCAACCCCCCCTCTGCATCCAGGCGGCAGCTTCCAGCACATGCACTCCCATCCTTCTGCTCATCCACTGTGCCCCCAGCATCCAGCTCCACTGCCCTGCCTCCTGAAATATGGTTTTTAATAAAGAGCACGGTAAATGGCTGCTCTAGCGGCAATAAAAATGAGGGATCTAAGGCCTGTGGCTGAAGAGTGTCTTGAGGAAACAGGAATGCAGCGAGACAGTGCTCTTGCCCAGCAGCTTGGACACACAGGAGAGTTAGCCTAGAACACTGTAAGCTGTGGTTGGGAGTAAGAGGGAAATAAAGCAGAGTGTGACGTTTAATCCAGAGAAAAACATGTGTGTTATTTACATTATTCTATTCTTAAGAAGTAGCAGGCTACATGGTGGCCTAGTGGGGAAGGGCGAGCAGCTCATCTGCATTCAGAACAGTGACCCCTTCTACCACCATCTGCATAAAGATGGAGGAGAGAGGAGAGAATGATTTCAGGGAGGAGAGAGCAGGAGGGGTGGACACATGCAGAAAGAAAAGAGAGCCGTGGATTTTCTTTTTCAAAAAGAGTAACTCAAGCAACATGTTCACTGAGCCTACACCCATTAAATGTGTCAATAACAAGTTATGCTGAGCAGATTTTCATCCAGGCAGTTTGATTTTGTTTTGGCCCACCTACACTGCCAAACAGTACAACATAGTTGTTTTTCTACAGTGGCTGAAACACTTTACTAAAGTAGAAAAATGTCACCAAGCAAAGGTCCTAAGGCTGGAATCAAACCTGATTATGTGGCATGAGCTATAATTACTCAGCTACCAATGCTCTCCAAGTAGCTGAGATAAGATAAGATAAAACTTTATTCATCCTGAGGGAAATTCTTGCACAACAGTTACCATACACAGTAGGAAAAAGTAAGCAGATTTAAAAAGATTTTAATGTTATACTGCTAAAAGGGGAACATTTTTCTCTGTATCAGAGGTTGGGATAAAGTGTAAAAAAAACACACAAACACATGCAGTTGAGTCAAGTGAGAGTGACCTTAACTATCTTGTGAGAGTTAAGCAACTTTGGAGTTACCCTCTAGAGATGAATACAACAAAATAAAAAATAATTTCAAAATTTATATAAACTCCAACAACGTCTCTGTAGATGGAAGCAGTATTACAGCATCAGTCATGCAATTACTGATGTGATTCAAGCAAATTATCTAAAAGACATGAACAGTGACAGTGAGGTAGAAGGCTCTTCATTCAGTATATCTCTCTTAGTCTTCTTTAGCAGTTTTGAATGATCTGTGTGTTGGTCAGCAAATTTTCACTCAGGCTTTTCATTGATGCCTTATTTGTATGCATTTTGTTGTTAGAAAGAAATACATGGTTACTATGGTTGAACATTTTAATCAAAGTTTTAAATGAACTGGTGAACACAGAAAACAAATCAAATTAATAAAGTCTAAACTTAGAGACACTTCAGATAAAGTCTTGAGTGCAGGTTTGTTGTTGACCTGCTCTGATGGATATATTTACACATGTTGCTCTCAGATTTGCAGCCAGATGCTGCGTCTTTTCTCTTTTTGCTCATTTTTCAGTTTTGTATTTTCATCTGAGGCCCCTGTCCTTCTTTCACATAATGGCATGATCCTAGTCTGTCCTCGCCTGTGATTGGCTGCTTGGTGTGTTCATTAAAATAAAGTCCCGTTCCTGTCTTTACTCTAAAGACCACTCGTTCAAGAACGATGCATCGCTGCTGAGAACCAAATCAGATGACAGCAGTGACTTTAGTTTGTAAAGTGCCCCATTTAATTGTCGATAACAGTAACAGCGTTGTAACAATGGAAATAGTAATTAGTTATTGCCTGTTACTGAAAATTTGTGTCAGAAAGAAATTAGCTCAAAGCATTCAAGAGATATCACAAGAATGGAACAGAGGTCACAGTGACCTTTGACCACCAAAACCCCGTCAGCTCCTTCTTGAGTCTAAGTGTGTGTTTGTGTCACATTTTAACAGAACCAGTGAGGAGGCATTAATGTGTTGTTCTTCCTTGTTCCAGTGATGTCAGTGAGGCCGATCACGCCTGTATTTCACCAGTGGACTACATTTACCATGAGCACTGATTGGACATCCGCATCAAAATAACAATAAATAAATAGACAGCTACTGAGGATTTCCTTTAAAGCTGGTACTTCTGACACACTCTAAACTATTCAAGAGTTTGTGACGGCGGTTACGTGTGACAATGTGGTGCGTTTGATTTCAGCGTCACTTCAAGTCTCCTTCAGTCTCTGTTTGTCTGTCACACACAGGGCAAAACATATCCTTGGGGACGGCATGAGTCTGGTGTAAGCAGTGACCCCTGACAATAAGTGACAGATTGTGACAAGCAGACAGGACTACATGTTAAATCAGTCTCACTCATTTGCACACCTTGTCCTGTGGGAATAACACAGGAGCCTCTACATCAGCCTCTCTGTGAGGATGTGACATACGTAGCGTACAGCCTCCACTCTAAACGGCGTTCTTTCTACCGTGTCTGTACACTTTCCCATGTTAGGAGTGGTCAAAATGACTCAGAGTAAAGTTTCAATCGCTGTCGTCAATCTCTGGCACTAATACTTGACATTTTCCACTAGCAATTAATCTGTTTCCATTTTCTGTTGGGCCTTAGACACACATGACAAAATAAATAATCTGCTACACTGACATGATCCAGCTAAGCACGCTATGGTTTGAGCTTTAGTGTTAAACTACAACAATGCTGTGCACCACGCTTCACACAGTGTAAGAGCAGTAATGAATAAAGTTAAATATGCGCTTTCCTGTGTACTCTCAGGTGAGACCATAACTTACAGGCTTTTTAATATTAACCTTGCTTACTATCATCAGTAGGATGGGCTTTGCCTCTAAACTTTGATCATGTCTTCATTTACCTGCTGATCTGCTGCCTCTAACACTCTCCACTGGATCATTAATGCAACAAGAACACCCAGTTAGCTCATGGGGGGGGTTTGCCTTATGGTGAGCTTCAGTTCTGGGCTAATTTTACCTCAGGAGGCTTGAACAATGCCGTCCTTTGTACTTGTTATAATTTCTCCTGACCTAGCACTAACAACCGCAGGGTCTACAGTGCTGCATTCATGCAATAGAAACCTCAATTCAGTCAAACCATGAAACCAGCAAAGTGTGTACTGACACAGGTTAATCCAGCTAACAGAAGTTATTGTTAATTAAAAGAAAACCATGCCTTTTTACACCCTTCAATGGATGCCTATGACTGACATTCTCTGGACGTTTAGACCAGAGTTGTAGCAAATTACATTTAAGGGATTCTTCAGTGTTCTAATGGGAGGGTGGATGTGTTACTACTCTTCTGTTTGCTTCTCTCACTTTGATTTTACATGTAAATTCTTCTGACTTTATTCAATTTACAGTTTGTCAAAACTGAATAGATGTGAAAGATAACAGCATCACCATGTTTTCCTCTTCGCTATAAAAAGTTTCAACATATTTTTCAAGGACAGTTAAGTCTTCTCAGATGTTTTAACATCCTTACAGACCATTATCTCAAGTGCCTTAAGTTATGTTATGTTAGTTATTGGAGGGGACTTCAGGTCAACAAGAACTGTGTTAAAATAGTTGTACTGTGATTATACTTTAATTATATAAACACATGACTTAATCTGTATTGCTCAAGCAAATGTTAGCAGGCTAACACAATGACAATTTAGGAAGATATAACGTTCACGCAGATTTAAGCAAGTTGTTTCTTAAAACAGCTAGTAAATTCAGCATTTTATCAAATGTTAAAATTGAATATGAGAAATGAAAGTAAAGTGTCTCTAATTGCTTCACAGTGTATTAAGTGCACTATGTACCATACATCTAGAAAAGACACCAGTTGAGGAACCGATGCTAATCGAACCCTACATTAACACAAAACCAGGATATTATCTGAGAATAGATTTGGTAATCTCCTGGGTGTCTTTGGTTTATAATCACATATAATCCTGGCTAACCGATCAGTCCTGGAGCACTGACACAAATCTGAAATTTGAAAATGCTTACACAAGCACAAGCTATTCTTATACTCTGAAACAGTTGCAACACAAACTAATCTTTTCAGACAGACCTGTTACTCCACTGGTACGTTTACCTTTTCTGACCTGCTCTAAATGCAGTTTAACAGGCCAAGACAAAGTTCCTCTCCTCCTAATGACTAGTATGACAGCTGTGTCTCACTCACCATCTTCAGTGGGTACATAGATGTTGAGATAAAGGCAGTCCTCGCTCTGGTTCTGGACATAGGTCGCCGCAGCATCCAGGTTGTCTGTGAACCACACCGGTAGCATGATCTCAGGTAAAACTCCGTGCACATTCTGGGGACACACTGGCGCAAAATGGGTGGCATTGCGAATCTCTTGCCAGGACCCCGGAGCTTCGGGAGGCTGGAAGCGGCGCTCGCCGATGGGCGCGGTGGCATACGGCACACCCAGGTACTGTTCCACAGGGCCCAAGATCTCATTGTTGAGCTCCTTCCTGATGCCGCGTATCTTTCCATAGCCGGTGGACACTATAGGGTGTTTCAGGTCAACCCGTTGACACGAGGAAAGGGTGAGATGTAGCACTAGTCCTAGGAGCCACAGCAGACAGTGATTAGCGACCTGCTGAGAAGTATAACGATGCTTCCCACCATAGCCTTGGTGGCTGGCAGTATTGAGAGGAGAAAACAACATGTCCAAAATAAAGGCTCTTTTAGTCATATCACTAGGACTTCAGCTGGGCGCAGAGAGGGATCACAAACTCAGTGGGTTGTGGAAAGTAACAAAGGTAAAAAGAGGATTTGTAGAAGGGGAGAGGCTGACAGTTTTCCTAGGGTGACATGGTGAGGCGGAGGGACAGGTAGCATTCTCAGGTAGACTCTGTGGTCTCATCCGTCTTCCTATTTGGATCTCCTCATGGGTCCAGAGCTGCAGTCAGGGAGCCAATTATACCTGGAAGACACAGACAGGTCGCAGGTTTGAGTCAGTGTGTGTGTGTGTGTGTGTGAATGGGTGTGCTCTTTAAGCCCCGTCAGTGTGTTTTAAAAGGCACAAGAGGGCAATACGAGTAAGCTGATTCAAGCTAAGATGAAGTGTCTGTTAGCTCAAAAAAGAAGGAATAATGACACTCCACTGCAGATGTAGTCCATTTATATTACCCCGAGGCTTGTCTAACACAACAGACACAGAGGGTTATATATCTGTCATGTCATGTGATTTAGCCGTCTTGATGATAATTGATTTGACCAGGAAATATTTATGCAAGTGAGAATTTAAGCACTTAGATAAAGTTGTTTGACTAAAAAGTGATTGCATCGTGACACGTTTTACCGCAAGTATGCAAACTGGAAATTGAAGCAAAAATGAGCTGTTGGCAGTCAGGCTAGACTCTTGATTTCCTAAAGGCCCCGTCTAGGATCACTGTCTCATTCCCACTTTGTGTCTAGAGTGCATTTCACAACTGACATGCCTCTCAAATTTAGTGAAATTTCACATCCTAGCCAAAAATGCAAATGATCCATGGACATCACATTTATGAAAGTGGCTTGTGTTATACAGCCATAATGTATTTTGGCTGCTAACACACAGCTGCATTTAGAGTTGTAAACTTGTGATCACATCACATCTCACCAGGCACAGAGAAACTGTGGAAAGAGCCAAAGGCATTATGGTAGTTTTGGGAAATCATCAAGTTATGAATAATATACTGTTTACATTTTAATCTGCCTTAACATGCTGTTAGGAATATTGGGTGGAAAATGGAAAGTCAGATTTTCAGTTCAGAAACAGTTGAACCAGAATGAGTCCAACTGGGAAGAACTTGAACTTGTGTCACCCTTGTTATCTTTGGTGTGGTGCTAGACTTTAGATCCACATCCTTTTTTGTAGTCCAATCAAAGGCAAAGAATTAGAAACAAATCCCTCTTCTGACTGTACACTGCTCAAATATTCAGCTAAAGATTCTCTAACACCTGCTTCGCTGGGACTTTAAGTGTCTAAGAAGATGTGGTCTGGTTGCAAAAATGTCGTTTGCAGTCCAAAGGGAAACTTTTTCAATGACTGTGGTCTAATGTGGCACCTGCTTCACATTTCATCTTGCAGATAATTACAGTACTTTGAGGTGTAAAACAACACTCATCTTGCAATCAACTTGAATCCACAGAGAACACAAAATAAATGGGCACATCATTCTGAAGAGTGAACAAGGCAAACCCCATTGGCCCTGCAGCCCTTTTCAGCCATCCCCACAGTGTCAGAGTTAGCCTTTCCCTCTCAACTCAGTTCAGTTGGTTCTCGCTTCCACATCATTACAGACGAATGGGCAGTGCTTATCTCACTCTAGCTTTGGGAGACGGAGCCGTTTAGGTGTGATAAAGGCTTTATGTGGTGCTAACTGTGGGTTGAATGCCACCTCGTCCCTCCACCCTCGACTCTGCAATACCCACACTGCACTGCCAACCAGCCAGCACACACAGGGGGATGACAGCTGAAAGATGGCGTGCAACCTTACAGGATGTTCAAAGTTAGTGATGTGAGTGGTGGTCTGCTTCATAAGGACAAAATTGGAACAAGTTGCCTGGAAAGAAAATATTCACTCCATTAAAACCCTCTGAGTCTTATGACAACACTGCAGTACATGCCGAGGAGGAGGTAAGACGTGCAAGGACACCTTGGATTTTCATCAAGAAACTGAGCGTGCATACATTGTCTTATATCTGACAAACATTAATGTGACACCACCCTCTACATGCTGAGGTAAAAGATGGGCCAATATTGCCTGAGTTAGTGAAGCCAGTTGCCTTATTTAGAAAAAAAAAGAGGCAAAAAATGAGGGAGATATTTTGTTTTACCTCATTTACCCAGCCAGGTACATTTAAAGGAAGATTGAGAACAAGCTGTGTGTTAAATATGAAGCTGCGTTTAAACTCCAGGGCTGTGACTAATACACAACATGAAAATGCACAATACATGCCTGCAAATATTATACACAGTGCTTATATACGTAAGGTGTTTGCCATCGCCCAAATTACCAGTATTGCTGATTAAGTATTAAGTTAGTATTGCGAAGCACATTATTTTTTGATGGAGATGCAAAATTCCACTTATTTCCTGTCATTCCTGAACAAAAACACAAACATGTTTTAGTGGTTGTATGTTACTCTTGATTAATTTCTGACTTTTCATGTAATCCCAGTTTGTTTTCTGGTTGAACTTTGGTATAAAACATTAATTCAGGTTGAAATTACTCACTACTTACAGTTACAGTGTATATGCCTTGGGTTGTGAAAGGTAATGAAGCCTCCATGTTGCTGTAGTCTATAGTGTACATATTAAATATTTTTTGTTCAGTGATTGGTCGATTCCTTTATTTATAGTGCAAAAGCTCAGGAAAAAAGATGTCTATTTAGTGGTATTTGCATTATGTGTAAGAAGAACAGTTCAAAGAAATATATTGACATGTGAATTAACTGCATGAAAAAATTGTGGTGACAGAGTTTGCCTACCAGCTCCTCTAAAACAAAAAAGTCCGCACAAGATTTACTATAGATTTAACAAGATAGAGCATGCTAATTAGTGAGCTTAGTGGTGCTGGTTAGCAGGTTTTTTTTAGCTCACTTGTTTTTCCTTGCTTCCAGTCTTTATGCCAAGCTCAGCTAACAGGCTGCTGGCTAACGCTAGTGGAAAAGGCATTAATGTTGATAGGGGTGTTCCGATCCGATATCAGCAAAAAAAAACCAAAAAAAACGAGTACTGGAATTTATCGGACTGCATCTAAAATCTCTGATAGCATCGGTCCATTCCAGACTCCAGTCCAGCTCTTCTATCCAGCAGCAGAACCCAGTGATCAAAACAACAGCTGAGCTAAGGTGCTAACAAAGTAGAAGGAGGAGGAGTGATGTCGGCCCTGTGGCAGCATTTTTAGTTAAAGTCCTGAACCAGTTTCCTGTGGTGGAACAGAACCAGGAAGTTAAATACGACCAACCTCATCAGCATTTGAAGCAACATCACAAAAACATTTTTTTTAAACTAGTGGTTATTTTGCACTTTAAAAATATATTTTTTGGTTTGGATTTATTTATTTTTTATTTATTTTATTCAATTATATTATATTCTCATGTTTACGGTTAAAATGTATGTAACCCATTGGTTAATAATAAATGGGTCAGTTTTCCTCATACCTACTGTTGCTGACTATTGTTCTGATCGGATGGTATTGGATCGATATCAGTATCGGCCAGTACTCAAAGCTGCAATATTGGTATCATATCGGAAGTGAAAAAGTTTCATCGGGACACCTCTAGATGGTGATTCAGAAGTTCAAAAGAAATACTGGAATCAAGTACTCTGAAGTACCTCGACAATACACACTACACAGAATACTGCATGAAGCCTGTGATGACATCAAATGGCATTAAATTGCTGCTGTCATTGCTCACTGCTCACATTTGCTATTTGTTACATACTCATTTTGATTTTAAAGCAGCCATCTGTGCTTGTGTTCTGTCAGTAAATGAGACTGAACATATAGCACAAGGTTAGAGCACTTTCAATATGCAGTTCCAGGGATGCACAGAGTAGTGTGTCCTTACTGAGATATAGCGCAGTTCACTCAAGCAGCCAGTCAGATTGCTCTCGGTAATGCTTGCCTCCCTGCATGCATTAGCAATGACGCACACACACACACACGTAAAATCCAATGAGGCATCAGATGTTACATGTGAGTAGAGACTCTACGGTAAGCACAAATTGGTCTGTTCTCAACCTCTCACATGTGACTTGCAAATGGTAGTACCCGAACATCCCTAACATCTGTTCATGTCAACCATCCGTGAGCTGAAATGGCACTGAGCGTGAATCTTCGCGCATAAAATGGGCTAAACTGACACACAAATCACCGGGCTGTTTTAAGCTGTTGTTATATAATAGGTAGTCCTGTCAGTGGAAGCTGTTGGAAAAGGGAATGTCTCTGCCAGTGGGACACTTTTATGGTATGTTTAAAATGGAATGGTCAGAGTGGTTTGTGAAAACTTCTACAGAATAGCGGTGTTGGGGAAAACTCTTGCCTTGGGGATTTTATGTTGCTTTGTTTCCACTTTGAGTGTTAAAACTACATGAATTACTCAGCTGTCAAGCTGCTGTCCTCTGCTCGTCAACATCTGTGGACAACAAGCAGCTTACAGAGTGCTGAGGAGATCATATTTTGAGCTTTTACCTTTTTTGGATAAGATACAGTGATAGACAGGAATAGGGTTGTTTTGGACCAGGTTTACTAGCAAGGCGCCCTCTGGTGGCTCTAAGTTGTATTCTCCTATAACTGTATTTCTGTACAGTAATTTGGAAAGCAAATCCATTATTCCTTGCCCCATAATGAATCCGTGCATCATTTGTTCACTCGAAACCGAAATTTAAAAAAAAAAAACGATGTGTTTTCTCAATATTCCTTCCCAAAACTAAAATGAAAAATGGATAACGACTTGTTTTTCTGATTTCCGATTTTGATCTGTTTTTTCCATTTGTGCACAAATCAGAAAAATGAGTCGTTATCTATTTTTAAAATATTTTAGTTTGTTTTGAATGAATGAATGATACACGGATTACAATGACTTCTGGTTATTTTTTTTTTACTGAACCATGATGGCATGCTACAGGTGTGTTTCCTTTACATAGAGATTCTGGTAAAAAATAAATGATGCAAGCACACAACCCATGACAATGATGCTCAATGTTTTACCATTGATTATTGCAGAACCTTGCCTATCTTGAAGAAGACAGAGCTGGGGCTAGGTGATAATTCAATATGATAATTTACTGTCTTTTGTATCATGATTAAATAATATATTGATACACAATTACTATTGTCTACATCAATAATACCAAGCACACATTAACTCAAAATCTAATTATACTCAGCGTTATTGTCTTAGTCTGATTATTATTAATGTGCATACATGCAAACATAGTCAGTGTACAGCTGGAATATATATTTTCTCTATAATTTCACTTAAAACGGTTATGTTCACGTTGCACTGAAGTTTTTAATTAAATGAAGAAAATACTCAGTGCTTTTCATTTTTCAAGTAATAAGTTCACACAGGAGAATATGATAATAGGCCTTACAGTGTGGGTATTTCATATAGGCTATTTATTTAATGAGCTATATATATTGTTAGCCAGATATTAAACAAAATACACTGTGATAAAACATTGTGGCGATGTAACTCAGCCCTAAGAAGACAGAGCTTCAGAGAGCCATGTCGCTTCACTGCTCGGTCAGAGCTACATTAGTTTATTACTGCTCTCTGAGGTGACTTCTACAGGTTACACTTTCAGTCCTCTGTAGTAGAAAGCATGAGATATGGTCACATTACCCTTATTAAGGGACAGTTTGACAATTTATGAAACCCATACATTTGATTCCTTACTGAGAGTGAGATCATCTCTTTACGGTAAATATCACGCTCATAATTCATGTAAGGTATCATGAGGGTATGTACAAAAATATTAGCTGTGATTACTTAACCGCACAGATTGAAAAATTTAATTTCATTTTCGTTTCACGAGTTTAATAGATTTAAACTAGATTTAGATTTAAAGGAGACGTTTAGAGGCCTTAATGTCCCCTTGAATCTCAGATGGACTGGTGAGATGAATAAGTTGTGAGAGGCTAACAGAAAGAAATGGAGCCAAGATTAAACTTGTCAGGCTGCATACGTAGGCTGAGCCAAGGGGCCTCGTCCGTTCTTTACAAAAGACATGGAAACTGCCCCAACGTACAGACTGCCAGGATGGACTGGGTGATACAGGAATAGGAGATGAGGTAAGAAAACGCTGCCACTCCTGGAAATTCATCTGGGAGCTGCTCAGAGGCCACCACAAGAAAAGTCACTTCCTCTCCTTTGTAATATATAACAACTATATGATGCACCAGTGATGCCGAGGCAACAATCTTACAGCACTGGGTGAATTAGTTTGTTTTAAAGTTCAGCCCTGATAGGACCGTTTCAGTCTGTTCTTAAGATCATGTGTGATTCATGTGCTTTGAGATCCAACTAGTCAACACAAATAAAAGCCGTGCGGTACAGTCATCACTTAACTTAAGGTCTGAATGTTTCTGGAGAAAAAATAAAGTCACTAACTGCCCAACTAATTTAAAAAAAATGTCTTTTAATTAGAAAAAAGAGACGAGCCCCTAAACGATCTTTCAACTGTATGACATGTCTCATAATGAAGAACGAAGCCCCCCGGAGGCGAGGGGAGGGCTGCAGAGGGTAATAGGCAGAGATTCTGCAGACTTTATGTCAATCGAGCTTTAAAACCATATTAGGATTATTGTAATAGGATAAGTGTTGAACCTTCTGGGAAGATGCATATTTATTTTTGTAGTATATCCTTTCAAGTTGTGGAGATGAAGCTCTGACTAGAGCAGCGTCATTAAGGCTGTGTCCTCATGTAGCTGAGAACAATGTCTGTATAAACAGACAGGAGTTTTAGCCTAATCCAGGCAAAATAAGTTTTGGGAAAATAAACAAAATAAATAAATATTACACACACACACACGCGTGTATATGTATGTAAAAAATAATAAATATATATTCAAGTTTTAAAGTGAAACATTTTACAAAATGCTACAGCAGGACACAAAAAAATATAGCTGTACCATCTATTAGGCTGTCATTGTTATGCATATTCAAAAATCATCATTCTGTAGAGCTATAGACTGCCAGTGCCAGCTGCTTCTACTAGACATCAACTTTACTAATCAGTAAGTTTCAGCATAGACGAGTCAAAATATGAACCCGCTGAATCATCTACTGCTGTTTGTGTTCCCTGACAAGAGATCAGCCTGACATCTTCAGACAGCTGATCAGCTAACGCTGGCTTACATTCATATTCAATTCAATTCTGTCCATAATTTGGACCAAAACAAGATACCACCAGACCACTGTCAGCTTTGAACTGGATATTTATTGTCCCCAGAGGATGAACTCTAATTATCTGCATGAGGCCCTGACCTTTCATCATACACCTCCACGAGTCCAACATTTCCATTTGATCAGCATTTATGTGGATCACAAGGAATATTAAAACCTTAAAGCAAATTTTCCACTAACTTGGAATATTCTTCTTGTAGTACTTCCCGGAGCACTGGTGCTCCCATATGGGTATAATTGCAATAATTCTTTTTGCATATAAAACCGGAGGAGTTACACTTACAAATCATTCATTCAGCGTGTCCCAGAGAGCTGTTTCTTTCCAATAATGGGTTTGTAGAAAACCAGCAAAAGGCACATCAAAGCAGCAACAATATAATCCATACAGTGATTCTTCACAGCTCTTTCTACATTATTGTGCTTTTATGGTTGAACATGGTTTTATATCAATGTAAGAATGCTCTGGTGGATAGGTCATAAAGGGTTAATGAGCAAATTATCAGGAAATAAACTAATCAATCTTACTGTATTCTCCCCAGAGGATTAACAATGTGAGGTTTGCTTTGGCTCCAGCCTTAAGGACAAATTTCAACCATGCTAATGTTGCGCACCTTAATGTTGCCTTCAATTTCAACGACCCTAAATGTGTCGCTAATAACAAAATTGTTTGTAACAAGATCAGATTTTGTACAGTGTCACCAATCTTCATTTTAATAACCCCTATTTAGCATTCAGGAATGGTACATAGATAGATAAGACTTAATGAAGGGTTTATAACATGACTAGGCCTACTTGTATTTGTATTCTAACTTCATATTGTTACAATTTCTGCTTACTGCTATATTAGTGTGCTATTATACTGTGTTATAAACCAGTGTGTTGTAAGTAGTGTTGTATAAACCTTCTACATGCCAAATACGGGGCTAAATGTAGAGTGTTACCATTACTCTGTCTCAGAAAATGTTTTATGTTATAAGTTCTTGTCACTGTGTTAATTTCATGGTGACCCCA
This sequence comes from Synanceia verrucosa, assembly GCA_029721515.1. Taxonomy (NCBI): domain Eukaryota; kingdom Metazoa; phylum Chordata; class Actinopteri; order Perciformes; family Synanceiidae; genus Synanceia; species Synanceia verrucosa. The sequence continues at coordinate 8,170,935 of CM056565.1, forward strand.
TAATTGCCAAGAATCGCTGTTGTCAGTGCTGGTGAGGGCCACAAGCTTCATCTCACAATTTATTCTATTTACCATAAACCCTCCAGACTCAAAGAGCAGCTCAATAGCAAGGCTGCTCCATCTGCCGCCACTTTTCCACCCTCGTCACACTGCAGCCAGAAAAATGAGGAGAAATAGCCACTAGGAAATATCACCTTACACTTATTAGGACTCCAATTAACCCAAGAAATGACTGCAAACATCTCATTCAGCAGGCGATAAAGGCCTGCTGGATGGATCCTCACTGAGCAGCAGAGGCCTCTGCAAGCTCAATTTAAAACACAGGTCAAACCAAATTAAAAATTAAAACTGCTGCATTGAATCACCCCAATAATTAACAACACGAAAACACAAGTCAGAATAAAAAAGGATCATAAATGATCAAGTAGAAGTCAATTAAAGGGGCCTTAATGAAGCATCAATGCAGGTTATTAGAGCGACAGCAGGGATCATAAAGCAGCAGTAGGAGCAGATAGGAGATGTTAGACAAAAGGCCTTCTGTCACTGCTGGACCAGAAAATCAATACGTTTTTGTTGGTCACCGCTGTTCTCTGCACTTAACACCTGTAGATCACATGGAAAACCCTTTATCTTACACTTCTCCTCACTAGCACGCAAACCGAGCGAGATATCCAGACAACAAGTGGCCTGTTTGCTTTTAAGAAAGGTGGTACAGATGATCATGGCTGCTGCTTTTTATTTATCTGTTTTCCTTAAGTGTGTCTGGTAGCCTTGAGTGGGAGAGTGCGTCACACTGAAGCCGAGTAGTGTGCACAATCTGGTGACACACTAATTAGTGATGATCTAGGTGAAATGCTAGCTGCGTTAGCGCGTGTATAGGTGTCTGTGGGCGATACACACAGTTCGAGGGAGCAGTCTGACAGCTGCTTCGCCTCGAGCTTAAAAGCTAATTTAAGACTAGAATGGCCCACTAAGTTAAACAGAGAAGGCAGCTTGGCCACATTAACATGATCACCCAGTCTCACTGACATACTGCTACATGTAAAAAATGCAAATAATAACAATGATGATAATCTTTTTTTTTTCAAATAGAATAAAAAGAATAGAGGGAACAGAATTTGTGGTTGTGAAGATGAAGACAATACATAAACGCATGTCTGGAGGGGTGCAATTTAAAAGGAGATTTACTGGATAACATTGAATTAACAAGCTTGCGTCCCTGAGGCAGGCACGTTCACAACGCTAACCCCCCCTCAGCAAAACTGCAATCAGCTTTCTTCTCGACTCAAGACTGAGAAAGAGTCAGAAGAGCCTGAGGAGGCCGGGTTGACAGGAAACCCAAAAGTCTGAATTGTAGCCCACAGGCCAGATGTTGCTTCAGCCTAGTTTAAATGTGATCATTGAGAAGTGATGACAGCCAGAGCCAGACAGCCGCACAACATCGCACGGGTTTACATCACGCTTTGGCCTCGTAGTTTGAAGGAGATACATGCATGTGTTTGGGCTCTGTGCTTTCAGAAGAATCACATTCGTCCATCTGTGTGTGTCTCACGTTCTTCATGTAGATGTGCTATTGAACATTTTGCTGGCAACGTGAAAGTCTGAGTAATTCATTACCGGCTGTGACAGACACATTCAGCTGACAAGCGAACGATGAACGACTCTATAGGACTTAGTTGGTGGAATAAAATAAAAAAAAACAACAAAAAAAACAACAAAAAAAAAAAAAAACACGGGGGCAGGCTACTTTACAAATCACTCAAAATACCCTAATATTATTATTATTGCTACCAGATGTCCAAAGACATCAAGGTGATCAATTCCATTACAAATTATGGTCTTCAGAAATAAGTAATTGTGTTTTCTATATTTTACAGCTTTTCCTCAACATACTATGCATATTTATCTAAAGGTGCCATATTGTAAAAAGTGAGTTTTACCATTTCTTTTTTATAATGAAGCAGGTTTAATTATAAATAACGTGAAAGTATTTGAACGTTCAACCTACAGAGAATGAATCGTCATGATTCCTGTACATTTATGATGTCAGTACAAAAAAATCGGTAAATATTTAGACCATTAGACCATTTCAAATGTAAACATACGTCCCAGTTTATTTCTGATTGAGGTAGTTGGGACCTGTTTCACATAAACAGTACTTCCTCCTTGTCACCAATGAAGACATCACTTCTCTCTGTTACCCTGGTAACTCAAACACCTGGGATACCTGTGTGCTACTGTGGCTTTTACCCTACTAAAATAACTCAGAAATGCTGAACCCTACAGCAGTTGAATATCAGATGTAAAATCCAATACTGATATTTCAGCTATTAATTTTTTACGTTAATATCGGTCGATAATATTGGAGGGACAATATTATCGGACATCTCTACCTGCGATTTTCTTTTCGCTCCCTAAGGTTTGAAATCTTACTTAACATGGCTGAGCAGTCCACTTCACAGGACCAACCAACGCTATTCCATTTCAACGTGCTTTCAAGATGCAAGCATTTCAGACAGAAGGTAAATATTCAGAAAATATGAGTGAACTGAAGATTTAAAAAAATGCAAGTATGTACCTTTAAAGAAGTCTTATTCTTATAATTATTAACCTCATTATTGTTATTGACAGCCTCAAAGCAAATCTGTGCTCAGTCCTGAAGAGCTACAGGAGTAGTGTATTTTTCTATCATTTGTTCAAAATTAGTTTTATGTTTAAGACTTACTCAACAGCTTCTTCCTTTTGCCACCAGATAATTCTCATGCAATTTCTGCTTTTATTAAAATTCTGATGGCTGTAAAGCTGGACCCACTCTCAGCTAAACTGAAGGTTTCTGACCACAGAAGGAGAAACAGTTGTGAAGGTGTATGAAAAGAGTGAGAGGAAAAGAGGATGGAATAAAAGAGGTGATGAGGAGTAGAGCAACTGGTGGCAGGAAAGACAGAGGGGAAAGCTGTCATGGCTAAAACTCAGGCAGGTGTAGGCAGCAGGGGTGACATGCGTGGTTAAGTGAATGTCAAGTTACAGCTCATCATCCTGTAATCGCCTTTCTTAAAGCTACACCATACTGATACAGTAGTTTATGAAGATGATGCATACTTACAGCAGATGTAAGGGACTTTTAAACACACCATGCTCTTAAGAAGACCTCTTTAAATAATATTTATGACTCGATAACCATCCATGATCTCATTCCTACGGCACGGGAACAATGACATGAAAACAAAATTATACATGTTAAAATGGCACATTCACACCTCTGTGTTTAGCATCCATGTCCTGTTGTGTTGTTCTACAAATGCAAAATGTCCTCATACAACAGTTTGTATGATATCTTATGAACAGTTAGTCCTGTGTTTTTCTATCAATGTTCAGCAGCATGTGACAAATGTCCATTAACTTGTGTAAATTGTTGCTCCTTTGTATCGAGCACAATCAGAATCCTTTCAAAATAAATGTCTGTCTTTAGGTTTGGGCAACAAAACTACTTGGTTAGGTTAAAATAACTGTGAAAGTGGTGTTACTTGACCACAGACACTATGTGACAAAGAAATCAACTTCTGTACAAATGCCGGTTTCCTAGGCGACCCATCCATCCACAACGACAACCACAACTCCTCCCAATGTGTTGTTTACTTCCTTGTTCACAATTACATGGATTACATACAATTAATTTCCTGGGATATTAGGCTGGAGATATATAAAACTACAAACAGCTTGACAATTGGGATATTATGTAGAGGAAAGGACTTGAGAGTAACTCTGATCAAAATCAGCACTCCCAGCCATTGTTTCATCTCATAGCAGATGTGCTGGAGTGAAATCAAAACATGTCACTGCCCCAATACTTTTTTTATTGCACTGTATATATTTTCAAACAGCCATTCTGCTACCAAGGTTCCCTCATTTCAAAACAATTCAATTTCAGTGGCATCAAAAGACAAGAAGCTCTACTACTTGCTGTGGTTTATAAGCCACAGTTGGAAGAGAAGTAAGTTATTGTGTTTTTTTTTTAATATTTGTGAAATTCTGTAATTTTGCAGGGCTCTATTAGATTCAATGAAGTAGTTTAAGTTTCGTAGAGCAGAGAAACTACCAGGTTATAGAATTAAGATCATAGAGTAAAAATATAACCATTTTTTTATGTAAAATGTAAAAGTCATTTACATTTCTGCTGCCTCTGGTGTGTTACATTACTTTTTCATCATTAACATTGATTTTAGGGGCCAATAACAGCCCTACATGATAGTGGGCACATTTATGTCTGCACTAATAGCCCCGTATACTAATTAAGACATTAAGTCTAGTCATTGCAGTTGTCATAGCAACACTTGTCCGTCAATGCCAACAGGAGTATTATAAGTGCACACATTTCAGCTCTTAATTTTCTTCCACCAAAAAAAAAAAACATTTCTCAGTGATGCTTTGTGCTGAAATTCCTCCCTCTGTAAACTGCCCCCAGTCTAATCAAACATCCCCTGCTGGGTGAAATCACTTTAATTTGAACTGTGTGTATGCATAATTGAACTATTACTGCAATCTCTGTTGTCACAGTAACAAGCATGCCCTTGAATTGCTCCTATCATGTAATAAAATCCAGTCAGTTATGTTGTGAAAAACCAAAATGTGATTGTTTTGAAATGTTTTATTACATTTGGATATTGTGAAAATGTGTTGCAATTAGGTATTTTGCTGTGCTAAACCCCAGTGAACGGTGTAAAATGATTTGAGGAGCATCCTGAAAGCAGCTGAGAGACACATGTCAGCCACAGTCTTAAATAAGAGGCATTCAAGTACATAGAAATATTAGGCTGGGAATAAGCACACATATTTGACATCATGTACGCAATAATACTTGTTATTATGGGGCTGTGCAGGGGGGTGAGCGGCTGCAGTCTGGAGACTGCACTGGTGTGAGCAGATAAGGGCTATGCTGGAAAAACAGTGTGAGATTTAAATTGAAGTGGCATGAATTGAGACAAAAAGGGGGAACATGGAGTTATATTAGTGACACAGAGTGAAATGTAGATGTAATGAGACAAGGGACGAGATGTATCTGTTCACAGAGTCTGGAAGGAAAGGTAGCCCATGCTTCGAGGGGAGATACCTGGAATGATAATTTGTATCGAGAAAAAAAAATCATTCCAGTCTTACAGCTAAGTTTAAGTCATATTTTTAAATACATAAATACCAAATAAATTCTATGCTCACTTGCTAATAGCTTGTATTTAAAAGTACAGCTCCTTGTTCGATACAAGAAAATGGGTCAGACTCTGTTTAAAGTGATAGAATGATATGTTATTCATTTAGGAGGAGTATCATTTATTTATGTTTTCAGTATGGTGATATGTTGCACCATGATTTTTTTTGAATTATGTATATTTAATTTATTTCTCAAATATTTAATGTACTTGTATTTTTCAATGAACAATAATGGACAACATCATTAAAAAAACTGTGTGATTCATGATCTCTCAATGGCTGCCACAAATAATAATATTTTATAAATCTGGATTTAGTACAGTATGGCAATCATATGTCAAATTGATGTTCGATGCAATTATCCATACTTGAGAAAAAAGGTTATTAAATTTTGCTTGGGATAATTCATTTTGACCATGCAATTTGAAAACAACTTCACTCAATGTACGATTTCATTGAAATTAATCATAAAATTATCATCCAGCCCCCCACACAAACACCCTTTTTGGCATTTGGCATCCATCACCCTGGCAACAATACATCAGTCTCATCACCTTGGAGCTGTAATCATTACCCCATTCAAAACATTATCAACAAAGCCTTTCATAATGCAAGTCTGCTCTACACAGCTCTGCAAATGGAACTATTCTTAATAATGGTGACTCCTTAAGAGACAACACTTAGCAGTCCAGATGAACAATTCATATGATATTATTGTATCATATGTAATATTGAATAAAAAAGTGTCTTTTATATGCCTTTGTCCAAATATAACGTTGTTACGAGAAGACATTTACAAAACGGAGAGTAAAATTGGAATAGCCCATTCACAACATTACATCCATTTCAAGGTTGGACTCATAGTAGATCTGGAGGACTTTGCTGCATGTTATGTTTTCCACTGATGTATAACTTCTTTCATTGCTGAAAGTTATTTTCAAAGTTTTAATAAAAATAAAAGTAAAAAGTAAAAGTAAATAAAAAAATAAGCCCTTCTTGCTGGGCCATCTGGCAGTCTATGACATTTTAAGAACTTCCCCAAGTATCATCATATATGATACTATTAAGGCATATTATTGAGGCAACTGGTCAGAAATATTATGAGATATGTTTGTTATTTTCTTGCCCTTTCTTACAGAGAATTAAGTACATCACAATGTTTTTATTGAGTTAATGTTTAAATGTCCAATATTAACAATGACTTGAGCTCCACTGAATTGAAAGAACTATGAGGGGCAGTGTAAAGTTATTTTTGATACATTAATACCAACACCTCCCTTCTCTTGTTTTAATTCTTTTCATTCTTGATGTATCCTGCTTACCTTTGGTATCCATGCCTCTGTTTGTTTAGTTTGCTGCTAAAACACAGCTCCCTGACTGCTGTGGTAATGCACTGTGGTCCACATGTGTTCTGAGTATCCAAACAGATTAATAATTAAAATGTTTTCAGAAAGGCTGGCATAACCTGCATAGCGTTTGGTACAAAAACAACTCATCTTCTCTGAAAATAAACCAGAGGAGCTCCATATGTGTAAATACTCTGCGATATCGACAGGGGATCCCAAGAATATAGGGCTGGGCGATATGGCCTAAAATTTATATCACAGTAAAATTTGAACCATAGAGGGTAGATGGTATATATCATGGTATACTTTGGTATGTAAATAACAGCATAACATTTTCATAATGGTTATCATGGCACATGGTAAAAGCATTCAAGCAGGAAGTTGTTTTTTAAACTATAAAAGTCAAGAATATTACTTCAAGAAAATGTATTGTGCAAATATGTAACCGTAGAAAACATAAAACAAGTGACTTCACACTGTTAACACAACAGTACTGCCTTCAGTATTAGCCCTACACAAAGTCCACTAGCTTAATGCGTAATGTAATTGTAACATAAATTAGCATGGCGACCGCGATCATTTTAATTTGTTAAACAAATGGTTATATTGAACACAAACAGTGCAAACATATGATAGGCTGACCAAACATCCTCTTTTTATGGCCTGTTTTTTTTTTTTTTTTTATTATTAATTGATGATAATGTCCATTTTTCCTTCTGTGTGTGTATTAGTGTGTGGCAAAGTGGCTTTTGTCTGAAATTTGATGCACTTCAAGGGAAAATGAGAAATACTATTTGCCTTTTTCTTATTCGCAGTCCTTCCCAACTACTGTGTTTTAGTTGCCTATAGTGACTAGTTTCTTCAGATAATAAAGGTTGTTAAGTGTTGATTCTCAGCTCCATGTTGACTGTCGAATGTTTTTCTGTTAGAAATTGAGTTGAAAATATTTGCATGAAGTGATTAGTAGTTTATAATGGAGTTACCCATTCCTGCTCTGGTTTCTGATCACTGCTAATTGATGGAACATCATATGTTTTTATCTACTTTGATGTATTGCTCTGCATTCATTGTAGAAAGAAAATGAAGTATTTCATTTGACAGGATAACATGTTTCTATACTGATATAAGAAAAGATCCAACAATTAGCATATACCCTAAGATATAAGAATGGCATTGGCATCAGCTGTGTCAGTAATTGTTGTGCATATGACAAATAACATTGAACCATCACGTGACAAGTAACACTTTTGTGTCTCTATTATTGTGAGTAAAATAATGTATTTGTCATCATGGCTGGTGCTAACAGCAATTATTCGTCACAATTGTATTTTGGCCATTTGCTCACAGAGGTGTGCTGCCCACGGTACCATGGTTCCACAAGCTTGTTGGAGAACAATGGTGGCCTTCAGGTAACAGGCCTACTGTAAGTACTGCAATCAAGGGCTTTTCAGAAAGCACTAGCATACAGTCTGCTTTACATTTAATTTCTGAAAATATGCAAGCAATGATGGCAAACAAGGGCAGGGGAATAATACTGTAATAATTTAATCTGAGACGCAACACGCTGCAGATCATGTGTTATTACACTCTGGAATAAATCGATGGATACACAGGGCAAATCAATATCATAATAGTTTGTCTACAGCCATAATAAAGGACCTCTGTAACCTCATGTAGGTGGAGGACATTACACAGATGAGATAAGGACTGAGTTGTCGCTGATGAATGGAAATGTAGATGCACACTGCAGGGGAGAGCCCTGCATATGTTTCTGTAGAGAATGTGGGTGTCAGCGCCATCTTGGGAGGAACGCGAACATAAATAAAAAGCGATCATGCGATCGGCTGTAACAGCTTTTAATACAGCAATACTGGGCGACCATGGCTGCTTCAAAGCTTCTTCACTAAGATACTTCAGAGAAAGTGAGTACTGCAGACCACCTGAATATGCAACTAGTGCACAAATACACACTCAGTGCTCCGTGAAACATCATAATTACAAATAAAATAGGTCATTAAGATCTCCGAAAATCAAGCTGTACTCTATTTCACAATTTCACAATTTCAACTGATTATGAATCAGTTGAAATTGTGAGTGAAACTGACTGCAGATGTGAGTGAATTGTGTAAATCTAACTAACTGTAACTATTATGTGTGTAAGCGCTGTGTTTATGAAAAGAACGTCCATTTCACGTTACAATTTAACACTTAAACGATGCTCTTTGGTGGATTATTGGTTTGCCGAATTACAGGAGAAGCTCGGACAGATAAAAAAAAAAATGGTTCATCTAATTTTATCAGAATTTTTGATGGGTAGGTACGGCTGCATTTTTAGTTTCCTTGATTTTTTGAATGGAGTTCTTCTTCATGACCTGCTTTAATCGTGTTTAGTTGTTCTGCATTTCAGAAACAGCAGTAAATATAATATAATTGAATTTTATACTATAATTTGGACATGTTGGGCGGGTCAGATTAAAAAGCCCATAGTTTGAATGTGATAACATTGTGTAGTGGACAGTGGAATGACTGACTGTTGACTGAGATAAGGGATGAAATTTAATAAATCCTGGAACATAGCCTGGTCTGGAGCAGGCTAGCTCCTCAGAATAAATCTCCATGGTAACTTATACCATAACATAGCCCTCTGTCCTCTATCCTGCTTTTGTGCAACCAGATCACGGATAAACTGAGTCAGAATAACCAAGATAGCCTGGCTTAATCCCTTATCCTAATTTTTTGCAACAGGCCCGGGAGGGATTGTTTACGTACGCAATCCTTTCAAGATGGCGCCCACGATCCCACAATGCATAGCGGTATGGTGACCTTCACATTCTCTATAGATGATCAATCACAACTTGAAACCTAAAAACATCAGGTAGCAGGTGCACTGATTGAACACAGACAATCACAGTCAGAGGTAAAACAATCATCGACAAGTCATGCAGCTGGTGCTACAGCTACACACTGATGGACTGGCTGCTTTTTCTGTAGCCAGAAGAGTTCAGCAACACGTCCTGGGAACATAAGCCCGCTTTATTGTCTCACACTGGGGGGAATTTTGACTCGGGATCATCATTCATTTGAGTAAATACATACAGTTTGCTTTGCCATGCTGTGCAAGCTGCCACAACACAGAGCGGCTGCTGAAATTTAAAACGTTGCCTTAAGAGGACTGTCACGTTCAGTGGAAAGTGTACCTTGACAGATGGGCCGGCTGCATTGACGATGCGCAGGTTAGCTTATGTAGAGCACTATCTGAGACTTGCTCTGTGAGATATATTCGGCTGAAACGATTTGTATGCCCAAAGGTGTTGAGAGGTTTCCTGTACTCCAAAGGTACTGCTCTGAGAGGTCAGCTGAATAAAAGATGGTGGATGGGATTTGGGTTTCAGTGCAAGTACTGACTTTTTAAAATGGACCGGTTACTCTAAGACTATTTTTGTGTGATTTCTCCTATACAGTGTTTACTTAATAGAATAACATTTATCTTTTTTTCTTTTCCTTTTCAATTTATTAAACTGTCTATTAGACAGAGCAGATGCAAAATCCTGACTAACATATTTAAATAAAAAGTGGACAGCAACACATTATCAGCACCAAATGTCTATGAGGCAACGCTGAAAGCTCAAAATAAAATTAGATCATCATGCAACCTCATTAGGTCTGACAAGAGCAGAGAAAAAGAGTCCACACAGAAAAGGAAGGATTATTAATAAATTGGCAGAATGTTAATGGCTGCACCTTTGTGTTAAGGGCTTTTTGAACATGCACTTCCTGTTCTTATGTCGAGGAATGACGGCAGGGCGTCCACCAGTATCTGATCAGTGTCAACTGACTCTTCCAATCACCTATCAGCTTAAAAGCTATCCAAGCTTCTATTAGTGACCTGTGGCTGACTGTAAAAGAAACTGAGAAGAAGAAGAAGGAGGAGAAGGAAATTGCAGCACTTCGGTAAAGTTAAGTTTCACACCGAACGGCGCAGATGCGCAGAGAGAAACCCATTCATTGTGTATGTGGTCACGGCGTGCAAAGCGCAGCACAGGGGTGGAGTTTGCACTCTTGCATGCTGCAGGAGAGATGCCAGGAGGAAACTTTCCCACATCCTGCCTCCCCCTCAAAGTGGCATGTACATAAACTCTTCTTCTCCACCTCCTCATTAGCATAAATAAAGTCAGGGCTTTCCACTCTGCAACTTGGACTCAGTGCATCCTACCCCACGCAGCGCACTTTCCATGTTCGGTGTGAAACCAGCTTCAGAAAGATAGTGGCAGATTTGAAGTTCCTGGATCAATACTTGTAATACTTGTAGCATCACCAAATTCAGCTCACATCAGACACATCTCATTTCATGTTGCTGATACTACAACACTAATTTTGACAAAAAAAGTAATTAAATGTATTTTTATGAGTTATTAAAGAGGTAGAGTTAAATAAACTGTTTAATAAAAGAAATGGACTTAAACTGTCCAGTCATATATCCAGTCATATATGTCATTTTAGTTTTTGTAAAATAATGTGAAAATATTGTCTCGTCTCATTCTCATGAACCCAATATTGTGTATTGTCACACCCCTAATATTTGGTAATATGGTACCATTTCTATGGAAGGACAGAGGTGGAATTCTATCCTGACAGTTGATGAAAATATTGATATATTTGGGCTGTAATGATATGCATATCGAAATCGAAATTGCAATACTCAGATCCATGATCCCATATCGCGGTATAAGAAGGCAGAATACAATACGAGAAAAGAAATTTTTAGTTGACATTAGTAGCCTGTAGGCCTATCACTACCCGATCCGTACCGGAAAGCCGATCTGAGCTGCCAAGTGGATGTAGACGCTGGGATGCCAGAACAGCCGAGGACGAGCAAAGAGAAGATAATTTTACTAGATTACCAAAGATCCTGAACGAAGACGGATAACTGCCATAAAACGAGCAGGCAGCGATCATAAGAAAACAGAGCGGTGGGAAGCAGCAGTGACCACTTTATATCAGGTACAGAATCCAACGTTCCCTAAACTTTATATCTGATTTATTTCATGCTTTTATTACGATTCTGAACGGTTGTACTCGGTTAAACCCACATTAGACCAAGGTATTATGGCGTGGATTTTGTGGAGCTTCCAGTTGTTCACACAGCAACAAGCAAACACAACGTAAAATGGTTGTCTGCAGAGTCGTTTCAGTCTTCCTTCAGATAAAACTCTGCAGGTGTGCTGTTTGTGTCTGTTCTTGTGATTACGGCAATGAACGGAGCATTGTGTAATTTCTAGCAATATGATTCATGAGAGAAGAGACTTTAAAACAAACAACTACTAAACCTTTACAAGATTAGTGAAAAGTATGCCGGGGACATTATAAGGGTCAGCGATATTTAGTCTTTAGTATTACTTGTGCATATAGTCATATCTTGTGATTTAAAACTCCAAAGGCATAACTTGACTGGGATTTCACTGCCAAAATGGCGGTGTAAACAAAGTCACGTGGGATCCAGAGCTCTGTAGCTGCAGCTTGACTGTTGCTGGATAACAGCTGACTTCACTGAAGACTGCTCTGGTTTACTGTTTACCTGAGACCATCAGTGACTACAGTCACACATGATCTCATACTCTGATTATAACACTGAACCCCTCAAGGAGCCAAATACCATATTCAAAGGTGATGACCTTTTTTTGATTAGTGTTTTAAATAAAATGCTTTTTTCAATTTAAAAAAATCATGAGGTGTATAGAACCGTGGGTCAAAAATCATGATATAAATCAAATCATGAATTGGTGTATCGTTACAGCCCTATGATTATGATGTATTGCCAAATTTAGGGCTGTGATGGTATGTATTTATGGTGATGGTATGTGATTTACTCTTGAAAGTGGCCACTTTCAAGAGTAAATCACATACTATTCATGAATTTCAGTATATTTTTTAATATTTTTTTTCTGTTTCTTTTTCGTATGGGAACTCACCAGATTAAACCAGCTGATGTAATGTCAGAGTGTAGCGTAGAGTAAACCAGCAGGCAGTGCCTACAAAATATCTGTCGCTCAGTATGGATGGATGCCTGTTTTTAACACAGGGCTTCAAAACAGAGCAGCTACTTTGACATTTAGTCAATTTAAAGGTCAAATACAGTATATAGTTTCATTTGGAACACCAAATATTTTCAGTCAAAACAATGGAAAGAAAAGTTGTAATTATCACATTAAAATGCAGTTAAGATTTGTATTTTTGTTGATGTTTTTCATGTCGGCTCCCTGTGTTTGGCTCCGCTCTATCAAGCCCTGACTGTCATTACACACTGTGAGTGTGTTTATGTCTTTGCACCTTTCTGATGGCATTGACATGAGACTTTTAAAAATGATTCACTGACGACAAAATGCTCACAGTTTTCAACGTCGATGGCAATTCAATTTGAAAAAGCCTTTTCGGACCGGAGTAGTATTAATTTCAGTGCCTCTGATCTTAAAACGTTTGTGGATTACAGTGTCATTGACAATGCTTTACTTCAACATGCGCTGCCTTTAGCTTTATGTCGATAATAATTCAGAAAATTCAGTCAGTGACTGCATTATGCTACATTTTCATCCCTAATTCCAGTATGTCTTCAGCTTTATAAAACACAGTAGCTACATTTGGTGTATGACAGGAAGGACATACTGTGTGGAGACACTTTATTTCTGCACTCGGGGTAGAGAGTAGGTGGGGGCATGGTTATTAACATTTCCTTTAGCACCACATCTCATTAGGCATTTAAGTTCCTCACTGCATCCAGAGCCAATGAATCTAGCATTAGCTAACTTTATACTGCAATATTAACTGGCTATTATGTCCCCTGTATCTGAAAAGGTAGAAACTGTGACATTTAATTAATAATAAATGGGCTTCCTCCCCAATACATCATGTAGGCTACATTTGAAACTGCATATCTATCCAATTCATGTCAACACCACCCCATACCTTCCTAAAGAGCACCGGCTGCTTAATGTGTGTGAGTTATGATCCATGTAGTTCAATGATGAACTGCTACTTCTTCAAAGATCTTTTTTTTAAGAGTACAGGATATGTTTGAATGTTGGCTCAAGCTTGTGTATCACTGCCCAACACATATCAGAGATGTGAGTGTTACAGCTGATTAATGGATCACATCTGATGAGGGTGGAACTTTGCTATTCAGGAAAGGTCGCGTCTCATTTTAGCAGGGCTGTGTCTCTGACGCTACTAAAAAGACATTAAATTACCAGATATTTTAATGGGGTTTGGTGTGGTATTCTTCCCCAGACTTTGCAAGGCACTTATCCTGGCTTATCTCATGAATGACTGTTATGTGATATTGTTCAAAAGAAGGTTACACAAGATGGTTACCATGGCATTTGCACAGGCGTTTTCTCCAGCTTTACTTTGCTCTGGGATAACGGGTCAGGTCAAGCTATTCTCCGGCTGTTCTCCTCCTTGGTCGTGACGTGACTGAAAGCTGGGTCATTTTGACCTCTCTTTCCTCTGACTTGACAGCTTCACACAGAAATTAAAAATAAAAAGCCTCCGTTGCAGCAGCTACACCATTAACCCAGAGCGCAATTAATGTTTTATGTAAAGATGCCGTAGCTTGGTGAGAAAGTGGTCATGTGGTGAAGGGGATGTATGGATTGTAACGGCTGCCACACCTCCAAGCTCTTCAAATATTAGGCATTATGGGCTGGATTTTCATGCTGTTTGGGGCTTCAGTCTGTTTTTTCTTGCCTCATGATAATTGTGTAAACTCAAAAAACACAAGGCAGTTCTACAAAATCTAAAAAGTCACACAAAATGTGTCCTGTATTTGTGCTATAAATGTGCAGTTATGGGAGTTGCTGTGAAGCTACAGGTCCTCACAACCTTTCTGTGCAATAATGGATAACAAACAAATGTGCAATCATTTATTTCCTACAAATTTGCAATAATTTTGTAGCAATAACTGTGCCTTACTAACTACTGCAAATATTTTCTTACAAAAGTTAATTTATGTCTTTTCTATTTTATTTTTTTAAGCTTGATGATTTTTTACATTGCACTGAGCACCAAGTTCGCCCTTAATTTCATTGTATGCACTGTCATATAATAAAGGCTTTTGATTTTTTATTGATTTGATTGATTGATAGTTTAGCCAGCCATAGTCCCTCCTAAAAAATATATTTTTTAACTGTACAGTATATTAACTCTTAGTGCCAGCCATTTTTTTCCTATTTTGAGTCATATTTCTAGACCCACAGAATATTTTGTACTATGACTCTGAAAACAGAGTAGCTCAAATGAAAGAAGAGACTCTCTATATGAAATAGAGAGTGAAAAAAAAACATTTGTTTTTACCTTGTTCCATTGTTATTTTGAGGTAGAGGACACTTTCACCAAAATCACCACTTTTTGTCCAGAATCTGTCTATTTTGCTCTCTAATCTTGATCGCCTCAACTTCCTACTTTGATCTCCGTGGTGTATACCTCTCTTTATGCTCCGACTACATCTCCCAGAAGCCCCAATATTACTCACAGGCTGTTTGAGAGCGCGATTAAGAATAGTTTTTGCATGCCTGTTTCTGATGGGAAACTGAAGCTGTTACCACTAAAGTCACCTCACGCCACTGAATAAAACAAAGCACAGGAGCACACTGCCTTACCAGTTATTATATTATTATATTGTTATAGTCTGTGTTAGTGTTTGACTTTGGTGAAGTTAAATTCACCACTCCAAGTCACACAACAGCACAAACAAACTAACCAATCAAGATCAGCAACCTCTGTATTCTGAGGTGAATTACAGTTTTTGTTCCAGTACTTTGGTGAGAACATAAATGAATACAACGGCTTCATCTACCTGACTGTACCCGACACTGACTGTGGTTAAGTTCTTCATACAAAACCACTCCAAAACACTTGGTCTACTCCTTTAAATGTCCATTTCAACATTTCAATTCATCCATAGAGTAGCACAGAAAAATAGCCCGAAAGCACCTCTCTGAGTCACAGCCTGGATCTGCTGCTTACATTTAAATTATACGACAAAGGAACTTCATGATATATAAAAAGCTTGACTGCGTCATTGCTAGGAGGAGGCCACTCGTTTATGACAACAACTCTGACAACAAGTGCGATCTCTTAATGTGATGGCAGAATAATGATACTGTGCGCCTTGTAATGCTTTTGTTATGAGGGGTTTATGAGGACGTGTGCTTTGACACATCCAACAGAAGACAAGATCCTTCGGCAGCAGTGTAATTTGTAAGGACTGAAGCTCTTTGGTATGTACAGACTATGAAGTTAAACAGAAATGCAGATGTAAACAAGCTGAAGTAAAACATGGGCCCAATCTTTGATCAATCCTGGCATATTCATGCTTTTTTTTTTTGCACAGACTATATAACTTAAAGCCAGTAAAACATTTATTAATCACACTTTTGTTCTTACTCAGTGAAATGAAGAAACAAACAACACTTCAGCTTACCATCACTTACCACCTAAATTGTATAAAGCACATCCTATGGCTGTGGTGGTTTACTGTGAGTAGCCGATGCAAGGCAAGCACCTGCGGCCTGCTAACAGTACGTCTTTATATTATAGAGTCAGTCTGTCTCACCGCAAGGCTTGGTGACTCTGTGGAACAGCCAATTTTGTTAATAAAATAAAAAGAATTTCAACCACTCAGCACTGCAGCATCAAAAGCAGACAAAGGGGCAAATTCATGATCTATACATATGTATTATAATGAAGACTGTGCACTTCCATCCTCCACCATGCACTGTGCCTTAAGCAGCTAATAGAAATTATACAGATGAAAACTGATGTGTCATACGTCAAAGTCAGAATGAGGAATTCATATCTTGATTTTTTTTGTTTGACATAATAAGATAATCAACTGAAAACTGAGCTTGAATACCCTAAAACCTGTTCCTCCCCCAGTGCAAAAATGCACTCAGGGAATGCTAGCACCACATATCTGTGTTCCTTTTTCATCAATGAGGTCAAACAAGTTTCTTCCTAAACACTGCAGGTAGTAGTGTTTGTCGCCAGCTACTGGCTACTGAGAAGGGGATGGTCCATTGTTATTCCAAAAACCAATAGTTCAAAAAATTGTCCTATAGGACCAAAAAAAAAAATACCTGTTGTTACCTCAAAACCAAACGGCCATTTTTCCCAGGCCCTGGATGCTGGCAATCAGTTTTACCAATGGATTTCATTGCTTAAACACATATTTCCACAGAAATCTGAAATCAGAAATCAAGGTCCTTATAAATATTTTTTTCTTACCTCGCACAAATGTTCCACAGGAGTGTGTAAACATTAATAAAAACCCACAAAATCAGTTTTTACAAACTAAATGCTGAGAATAAGCACTGGTATTTCATATGGCCACTCACTGGCTCTTAAAACACTGCTACATAGCTGCACATGCACTACAAAACAACTTCATATTAACCCTGTCCTCTTTCAACAAAGCTCTCATTTCAATCCTGTTTATGGAAAACAGGAAGACAGAAAAGCACACTGAACACCTTCCTACACTTCACCTTGCTCGCCCAAACATACCTCATTAAACATTAAGACTAAACACATTTTGTTCTGGATTATAATCCTCCACTTCACATCCTCATCCAATCCATTAGCTGCTATTCTTTCTTGTTTTTTTTTTTATTCCATTTATCTTTTCCCTCTGGAAACCTAACGACGGCATGCTCAATACAATATGAGCTTTACTGGTCCTTTGCTGGAGGTTATGGTGGGTATGGTACTCAGGGAACGGTTGCAGTCACAGTATCTTTTCATGGAGATTAATGAAAGTGCAGTGCCGCAGATTTAAAAGTTAAAGTACCTGTATTAACATGTGTTAGGGTGGTTATAGTATGTGTGATGTCACTGCACTATATATATCTGTCTATAGCAAAGGCTCATCTTTCAGTATTGTGCCACCAAATCTTCGAGGCCCAATTTCTAGAGAGCAACTCGACACAAAATGGATCCATTTCAGAAATAGATAATCAAATTATTATCTTGGAAGGACTACAGGTTTTAAATGTTCCAAAGAGGCGTTTCAATCTTGGAGTTTTGAGGACGTTTCTGCCAAATCTTTGCTCTATACCACTTTTCTCTCCTGTAATGTTGGGTTATAGGCACATATGAAGTCTCCATCTTTTTTCTGTTCTGTGCAAGCAAGTGTCCAGTGACCAGGTTGACGCCGGCTTAAGAAAGCAATCACAGCTCTTTCAACAGTTCACGAACAAGAGTAATACCAAAATTCTGCCAAAGTAAAATCACTTTATTGGTTTTCTGATGGATTTTAAATGTCAGTCGTCCATAGCTAGAGGCACCCAATGAGTGAGGGAAAAAGAAAGAAAAACACATCTATTCTCCCTCCCAAAAAATGAAAATATACCATTTCTCACCCATGACCTGTCAGAACAGAGGTCCTGTTGTGTGCCATTAACCGAGCACTGCCCCAACCACCGCTGAATATTAATGGAGAGGAGTGTGTGCATTTAAGTCACAATCCTATCTAGATCTTCTCGAGCTGTGTGTGTGTGTGTGTGTGTGTGTGTGTGTGTGTGTTAATGCTTCATTCGAGAGAGAGACAGAGAGAGAAAGAGAGAGAGAGAGAGGACATGTTCTGAGTTCAAGGCCTGTCACACAGTGTGGTTGAGATTAGTTCTATTGCAGCACAGCAGCATGTGTGTCCAATTAATCACCAATAAATGTAATATAAGCATTATCAAAACAACCCACAGTGAGAAAGAGAGGTTGAGCCGATCCCAATTAAATCACATGAATATCATCTGGATAAACGACAGACAGATGTTGAGGGCGCAAAGTAATGTGATCATGTTAAGATGTGACAGTTTATCAACAGGCAAGGCCAATCGAAGGCTCTATGCTGACAGGAAGGGGGGTGGGTGCTATAGCAACAAAAGTGGCACGAGGATTTACATTGAAATCACCCCCCCCCCCTTAACACTACCAACACCCCCCCCAATTGTGACAGTGCGTCAAGATGGTTAACGTGCGCAATGTGCGAAGTCACCAAAGCGTACAGACTGCGCACACATTAAAAAAAACCATGATAGACAGAAAAATCTCCAGTCACGTTTAGCAGCAGGGCAGTGATGTGGACGCCTTACCTAAAAGACTCGATGCGAGCGCTGGGCTTGTGATGGTGACGATGGTGATGGCCCGTCCATCCAAAAGCGATGCTTCTCTTCTGTCCTCCGCCGGTGTGTCGGTGGTGGTTTTTCTCTTTTCGTTTTTTTTTTTTTTTTTTTTAAACTAGGCCATTTCTTCCCCCCGATCGCGATTATTTCTCAGTAGGACAACGCGTCGCAGGCGCATCAAGCACACCTTCTCGGTGTCCGTCTTTCTCCGGCTTTTCCAAAAAAAGCACACTGCCCTCCTCCTCCTCCTCCTCTCATCACTCTCTGACAACACCCCGCTCTGTTTTCCTTATCTACAGATATTAGACTTGTTTTTTTCTAATAATGTTGGGAGATGCAGCAGCGGCGGCGGTGGTGAAGGAGGAGGAGAGGGATTCAAACAGGGGAGGGAAAAAAAAGCGCTCACGGTAAAAATAAATGCGTAACGCTATAGCGTCAAGAAGACTGTGCGCGTTGCTTCAAAAGTCAACGCAGTGATCTGTCCTCTTTTCCCCATTTGTCCATGCCGGTAATAATCCAATCCATATAATATATATGACCCGCGTCAGGCACCTCGAAGGCCTTTAAAAACAAATGTGTCTCTAAAGACAAAAAATCAGGTGTCCAATCTCTTCTTTTACGTGCTTGCGTGCTGCTCTCTCTCTCTCTTGGTTTCACTTGGCAGCCCGTGTGATGCTCTGCACAGAAAACAGGCTCTGGATGAGGAAGAGCTTCCGTTTAGCCTTCATGGTTTTGGGACGGCACCATAAGTGCTTTAAATATGAGGACGTAGTGGTTTTATTTTGAAGCGCGATGCCTGCACTGGAGAGGATCCCACGGCTTGTGCTCAACAGCCTCTCTCTCTCTCTCTCTCTCTCTCTCGTTGTCATGACGAGGAGGTGCGACGCAACGAGTGGCCGCTCGCGCTGCAGAAATCGTCATGTGAAAGAAAACATGTGTATTAGAAAACACAGGGGTCTACATGAGGACCTGCGCCATGCTGACGTCAGACTTTTTTTTCCCCAAAGTTAGATATAGAAGATTGCTTCCATACATTTTCGTACCAATGTATGTAGCTAGTATAATGAAAATGTAAAAAAAAAAACAAAAAAAAAAACTTTCATATAAAGAGCTTTTTATTTAAACCAGTGTTGTGCACTAGGGGCGTTATTTAACAATCGTAGCCCGATTGTTAAAAAAAAGTCCCCTCTTTAGAGGCAAAAATACACTGTAGGTGCCCTTTTTTCCTTTTCGCCCCTGCCCTTCAAAAAGTCCATGCACGCCACTGATTTAAATGTATATTTCCTGTCATTTATAACCTTTTTGGAAAATATGGAGACAGTGTTCAATTGGTTCAATTGGCTTTCAATTTGGCTACTTGGAGGCAGCAAAACTGTAAACTGTATTCTTTGACTGTAAACACAAGCCTGACAAATTATCACCTTTATCAGTATTTTTTAAGGTGAGCCTTTTTTAAAGGTGTGTAACGATCCACATCTTGTCTGCTTCTCCAAACTGGAGCCATGCTGGCCATCATACACTGTAAGTAATACACTGACTATGGCTAAGTAGCTCACTTCAAGCAAACAGTTGCCTACAGCAGATTTAAGGCAACATTAACATCATTTGGATTTGTTATATCCACCTATTGAATATAGTTTAGGTAGAATAGTCACTGTGCTGTTTTGCTTTCCACCAGCTCACATAGTCAGTGTGTATGTCTGTGCAGTGACAGTGAACCAAACCAGTAAAGCTGCAGAATAAAAAAAAAGAAACGAGTAGAAACATTCTAAAAGCTTCTGTTGAGTTGAAGAAAACTGCAAAGTTATGTGATAAATAAAACTTAAAAAAGTTTTCAGTCCATGCACAGTGGATCAGCTGTCCATGCAAAAAAATCTTAACATTTTTTAATAACTGCCTGCTTCACTTTGCTAAACTGTATGTTTGTAAAGAATGACACAGTGAATATTTTCTTACTTTAGTAATTCTCTCCAACTCTCTCAAATGTTGATGATGCACTTGTGCTGCTTTTAATTCTCTCTGTGACCATGGTAACTCTGCTGGGAAAAGGTGGATTGTGAGTTCAAGCATGTGGGGCTGTGCTGTTCACTGGGGAGGAGGGTACCACAGAGCATGAGCTCCGCAGGCAGATCGCCATGACGTCCGCTGTGATGCGGGTGGAGGGGGAGCAGAGTCTGAAGGTGACACTCTCAATTTACCAGCCATCGATCCATGATCTAGCAACTCACCTATGGTCATCACAAGTGAGGTGATGAAACCGAGGATACCAACGTCCAAAACAAGCTCCTTGGGCTGGGAGAGTGATTCATAGGAACAAAGTGTGGAGCTCAGCACAGAAGGAGCTTTGTGCAGAGTGGAGGCAGTGGAGGTAGCTCAGCCATCTGACGAGTCTGCCCCCGAGACACCTCTCTGGATGTCCTCCGGCCATGTCCAGGCCGGAGGACATCTGGGGCAGACCCAGAGCACACTGGGAACGCCTCAGGATGTCCTTGGAAGTATAAGATGTGGCTGGGGAGGAGGATGCAGGGGCTACTCAGCCTGCATCCCACAGCCAAGAACCAAATGTTAAAATACATTACACTATTTGCTCTGTTTCTCACAACTATTCTTCTACTTTCAAAAACCTTAAATTACTGTCAGAGGTAAAAATTTACTGTAACAGAATCAAAACTGCCCCTAGACAGACTGTTGAGTGGCGTACATTGACTTTTTGAAGGGCATCTATAGTGTGCTTTTGCCACTGAAGAAGGCGTTTTTATCCCCAAAGGAAGCATTTTATCATGTTTTAACAAGCCAAGAGGGTAGTTTAATGCATTTTTGTCCACCAAGAGAGCAATTCAGTGTGTTTTACCAACCAGGGGGGCACTTTAGTGCAAGTTTTGCCTCCATAGAGAGCATGTTTTTCAAAAATGAGTCTACAAAGAGGGGATTTTATTGTTTGCTTAAGTTTCGTTCAGAAATATTTATTAATAAGCCCTTATTAAGAGCTCCAATTGTCTATGTATTTCTTAAAAATATGTATTATTCTCCACTTATTTAAGCTTTTATTACTTAATTGTATCCACACTGTCAAAATACGAGAATTCCACAAGTTGAAGGTACATAATTTCAACAAAATTTCAGTTTGTGTGATGTCAGCTCTGTTCCTTATGCATCTGTTTTCAGTTATCAGCACTACATGGGCTTAAAATAGCAATATATCATTCAAATATAATACAAGTATAACAACAGCGGAATGAAAATTAAAAACAATTGTTCACTGAAATTATAGATGAGCAAGGGAGAATGTTTTGGATAACTTTTAAAAAAAAAAATCTGAGCTCACACATTGTGAGTCAGAAACTTGACATGACAACAACAAAACTTAAAAGAGAAGTGATGAGTCTTCTCTCTGATAGACACGCAGCAGGGGAACTGATCGCTCAGACAAAAAAATGCACTGTTTTTGTGATAATAATATAAAGCCAGATAAGCCTTGTTTCATGATGTCAGAAAAAAGCCAAAGGCTGCTAACCACAACCACGCTTCTAACTACGGGTCGGTACAGAAAAGAAACATTTCTCACTAGTCTTTGTACAGAGGGCAAATCTTAGATGTCACGTCAGTCCTGCATGAGCTTTGACCACTTATCAGAGGTTATAGGAAGAAGATTAAAGAGCCAACAGCTGCAGGAGTATCATCTGCTTACTGAATATTATTAACAACAAAGCAGTATCTGTCCAGTTTTGCCCTGGAGTTTTATTTTTGTCTGGATTGCATCACAAGATCAAGCTTTTCATCATCACCTGAAGAGACGAGAGAAGAGCGAAACTTTGCACTGCTGATATTAAATTGTAGGCCGGCTTGGCTCGCGTTCAGCTGGATGATATAAGCTCATTGCTTCCTAAATCAAGGTTGTGTGCGCTGCTTCTGCGGCCTTGGCTCACAAGAGTGGAAATGCAGGTGGAGGTGGTCTGTGATTGGGAGAATAGACGAGGCTGCCTTCGATGCATGTTTAATGAAGCATGGTGTGCTGAGGTTTGCACTATATATCCATGTTTCTAATGGCATGAGCCATTTTAGCATGTCACTATCACTCCTGAATTCAGCCAACAACTCTAATCATTCTTACAAAATAATGCTAAATAAAACAAAGTAAAAGAACAGTGGACTATATCTCTGCCTGTGACATGACACAAAAGAAAACACATAGCCTACAGCACAAATGGGCTTTGCACTCTGTACCGTTCAATCAGAAGATGTTAATGGACAATCAGGAGACAAGGTTAACTGAAAGCAACAAATCTGAGCATGAAGGCAGCACACAGGGCAGAGCACCAGTTCAGATGATGCGGTTCAACTCTTCAGTTGTTGGGGAACAGTTCCCTCTGCTGGATTACAGTTAACATTGCATCTCTGGCCACTCAAAGCAGCGCTGATTTTATTTTAACATGTATTTTTCAGGCCAGACTGTAATCTTTAAAGGTCTTAAGCATAATGGGAATACACAAAAAAAATTCTGATCAGAACATAGACAGATTTAAGCCTTGTACATTATTGGCCCCATGCTCTTACAAAAAGTCTAGTATATAGTTATAGTGCACTAGACAGGAGCTCATTACCATTTACCTAACATCTGTGCTGCCTCAGGAGAGAGAGAGAGAAAAATATGGAGTCAGTGGAGGTCAGTGAACAGCTTCAGAGCTTTATGTTTCATATGAATATAGAATATATATTCTAGGTTAGGCTAGGGAAGGTTAAAGCTAATGATTTCTTCTGCCTCTGTCCTGTTCTGAGCTGATCATTAGAGCATGAAACGTATCCTATGTTGAGACTGAACGTCTATTTTGTTGCCAGTCCATCATTCACACTCCCTCATTAGCGGGCCTCTTTCCCTTTTTCTGTATCTCTGTGTTTACAACCAATAACTGATGTACCCAGTTGCTCTGAGCTGAAGGTAAGTGTCAATGTGGGTCGCTATATTGTGAATATAATGTGGATATCGTTGGTTGATTAGGCAGGAAATAGCGCATGATGAGGTGTTGCAAGGTATGGAACTAACAACATAACACACTTGAGATTCTAGCTAAATCTGCATATATTGCTAATAATAATTTCAATTATCAACATCAGACACAAAGCTGAAAAAGCTCAAAGCTGTTTTTATCCACTTTCCAGTCCTCTGCAATGTCAATTAGGGGCTGTTTTTATGATTTGAGTGTTTTAATGTGAGTTGTAACATAATTATTAGCATGTCTGACAATACCTATCTATATTAGTAATAAATATATGGCAGAGGTGCATAGGGGACGGGGTGGGTTGGTGGTTTGATCTCCGGCTCCTCCTGTCCTTGTGACGAGACGCTGAATGTCGCTAAACCTGAAGTTTAACAAGTTTATATGGGAAAAGGAGCAATTCATGAGCTGACAACATTAAGTTGTAGGGTTAAGGGTTATATTATATATAAAAAGCACATCCACTTCTCAATGCATATTGTTTCAAAAGTTGCAAAGAAATTTGTGCTTGAGTCAACATTTTAATCATAAACACAGATATGAATGGTGTTTGGCCACTCAAGGACAGTGGAAACTGCGAATGTAAGATCAAATATTTCTATCTTTAGCTGCTAACTGCTCCACTATGTTCACCAGCTAGTGGCTAACCTTGCCTGTCTGTTGTTAGATGCAGGCCAGTTAGTTAACAGTGGATTTTTAGAGCTTTGAGAGTGGTGAGAGTGAACTTAAACAATAAAGCTGAAAAGCTAAAAAATGAGCTGAAACTCACTATATAGCTTCAAAGAGCCGAGGAAAGCTACAGATTCGGGTCATTATATTTTTAAGGGCACTTTGTAGGCACGCAAAAATGTGTGCTAAAGTGCTAAAACACACTAAACTGCCCTCTTGGTTGGTTAAAACATGATAAAACACTCTCTTGGGTGGCAAAAACACACGCTTAAGTGCCCTCTTCATTGGCGATACGCTGGAGGTGCCTTTTTTGCTTTTTGCCCCTGCCCTTCAAAAAGTCTTTGCACACCTCTGTGTTCTGCAGGTTCATCAGTATGAGGGATCGCACAATGTCAAATCACCATTTACAAAAACTATGGATAATAGTCAGTTGAACTAGTGGAAACCAAAAGTTTGACACACCAAAAATTACAGTGAAAGTATTTGATAGCTGAAAACAGCTCATGCACCAAAAGAGTGAAATTTCTTTATCAGGTCTTCTGATGACACTAGTCTGAGATAATTTGTGCTAACATGACACCCTTATCAAAGAAACCCAATATGCCAACATGTTGTCATCTAGATCAAAATCCAATGCAGATGCTTCTTTAAGCAATATTACTTTTTTTTCTCTGTGGTTTTGCAGTGAAGATATACACACTGGTACCTTTCAAAAATGCTAAGCTACACTCTGAATAAGCTGCAGCCAATGAAAGATGTTCATGTGAAGAAAGGAAAGGAATTCAAGGAGAGCAACTAATGAAAGGTCATTCAGCCCATTCAAGAGATGATGGAGGGAACATTTAAAAGCTTGATTGCAGATAGAAGTGGGACTGGAATGATGATTTGTCTCCTATATTTACTGTATAACACCCATCTAATCTCCCTCCCTCCTTGCCTTCATTTTCTCTCCTTCTCACTCAGTCCCCCTCCCTCCTGTATGCAACACATTACAGTCTCCCTATCCATAGCTATGTCTTTAATAGGATGAGGGAAATCATGTTAAAGGATTTTAATCCACTGCAGTAAAACGCTGTAGCTTTGCCAAGCTCACTCTCCATCGTCCGGCTCAAACACTCTCCCCTGTCTGAATCACTGAGCTCACACTGTTCACTCCCACACACTAATATCAGAGGACCAACAACATTAAAACAAAGCACAATAGTAAATGTTTCCCCATTTGTTCCACGCTTGACGTACAACACATGCTAGTGAAAAGTTGTCAACAGAGCTCTGGTGAGTGGATTATTTGTAGGATCTAAGATAGCGTTAAATATTGGAAAAAAAAAATCTGTCTGCTATCGAGGAGCTCGACTCAAGGCTGATGCAGGAAACTGCATGTACTGCCGTGCCCCACTTTTCCTCATTGTATCCAAATTTGCCAAAGACCTTTTTAAATCAGTCCAAATCCATTCTGACTGGATTAAAGACGGATACTGAAATTACGTTACAATGAGATGATGTGGGAAGAGCAATCTGTTACGGGCCGATTCAATAGCTGCGTTAGTTTAACACAGATGAGACACACGGGGCATGTTGCTCATCCATTGATTTAGTTAAGTAGATAAGAGTCACCATTTGTTATTTAGAACAAAAAGGGCTGCAAATAACAATTATTTTTATTATCAATTAAAGGGATAGTTCAGGGTTTTGGACATGGGGCCTCATCTCCTTCAAGTGGAGACCTGTGGAACAGTTTTCAAAAAAAATCATTCAGTCCTTCTAGTTGCAGAGTTCACTGATGCTAGGCTAACTCAAGTCAATGGTTCTAGTTTAGCCTGTCATTAAAAACAGTCTTACCCACTCTGCAGTGCACCTGAGGTAAATCAGTTATAACACCAGACTATCGATGTAAATGTCTGTGTTGACAGAATAATTTTAGACATAAAAATAACCTTGCATTTTGAAGGCAGCAGCAGGGTAATATACTTCCTGGTAGTAAGCTTGGCAGCGGTGGACTGATATCACCTAACAGCTAGGTTACTGGATCTACAATAGTTTGTTTACATGTAGCTGTCATTGATAGACGACGTAGAATAGATGAAGAAGCCTGTTCTTAACACTAGTTTGCGCTTTGTTTGGAGAACTTTCCTATGCCTTTGAAGACGACGATGAATTTTTCTCCAATGAACCGTACCTGGACGAACTGTAACTGCTACCTGATATCAGTCCGCCGTTGTCGAACTAGCTGCTGCTGTTGAGACATAAATCCTTCAAAATGCAAGGTTATTTTTATGTCTAAAATTATTCTATCAACACAGACATTTACATCGATAGTCTGGTGTTATAATTTATTTGCCTCAGGTGCACTGCAGAGTGGGTAAGACTCTGAACTATCACTTTAAGTATTTTATCTATAAAATGTCAGCAAAAAAAAACAAAACCAGAGTATTCAGGGGATATATTCAAATTGTTAATTTTGTCTGACCAACCAACACATTATCATTCCAACTATTCACACATACTGTAAAACTTACTCAAGTTACCCAAGTTATAACTTTAGGTTTAGGAAACAAAACCACTTTCACACTGAAATTAGCTCGTCGCTGCAGGATTTTATAACCCAGATCGACCCACCTTGGCTCATCATTAGGGAGCTTTCACTGACCCCCCTCTGTGAGAGCTGCTGCCTGTTTTTTTCCTCCCTCTTCTTCTTCATGGATGCTGAGCAGCTCGTGGACCTTGTGGTCTTTCCAGATCGCTGCTATAATAGATAAAAAAAAGTGTGCGAGATCACGATACAAGCCGGATATGAACACAGTCACACACACGCATATTCATATTCATATTAGGATTCCCTGATCTTTGGGATTTCCCCAGAATGATGTTGGGCTGATCCACGTATGCGCTTCCATTAAACATTTTTACATTTGATTCATTTAATTGATAAATCTCTGTCCTTCAGAGATCGGTCTCTGGAGATCAACAGGAAGACTGATCCTATGGGAGTGGACTAAACTTTGCTCTAGATCAGAGTGATCAGCTCTGCAGCCCTGGAGCTTCACAGTGACAGCATCGGCATCGAGTAATTTAGGGTCGTTGCGAGACGTCTTTCACACTGCGGCCAAGCCGAGCCGATAAATTCCTGGGTCGATTGGAGGATCATTTGACCCGGGTAAAAAAGCCACAACACACTGCAAGAAAATTCTTGCAGTGTGAAAGGGGCTTTAGTTAGGTCGAGGAAAAAAAATCACAGTTGGGCTTCAAACTTTACATTTACTGCTGCTGATAGAGTGTAGTTAACTGAACGTCTGGGGTGTCTCGTAATGGTGCGAAAGCGTGTAATGTGCAAGAGTATCACACATTGTTAGCTGCTCGGGGAACATAGGACCCTTTTTTATAAAAAAGGTTTAGGGTGAGAGAGCAGGGTGGGGATGTAAAAAAAATGGGGAAGGGAGGTTAGGGTTAGGGTAAGAAAACCAGGTGGGGGGTCATTGAGTGGGAAGGGTTCTATGTTTCCCAGTCTCATACAAAGAGGGGAACATGGGACCCGAGGAACATAGACACGATCACAAAATGATCACACTTCCACTAATCTCACAACACAGCATCACTTCAACTTGTGTCACCTCCAGCACTCACCAGACGTGACCATTTCCTGATAAAGAATAATATTGTGAGGTTTATCATAATGCAGAAGATGAACAGGAACACAGTTTGTCACGCAGAGTGAAAATCTATCGATCTGTGAGTGAAAGAACAAGGCAGAGTCTGAATGGAGAAATGTCCTTGCTGTGGTTTGTCAAGGATGCAGCAGACCTGCACGTCAATTGCGCTTGGGATACAGCAGGCGGTGCTGGCTGACTGCGCTCCACCCTCTCCAGCTTCCACTAATCCTGTAGAGGCTCTGTCAGTGGGAGATAGTCACGGTCTACGAGTAAGACTATCAAGGAGGAGAGGGAAACCAGGATCGAAAGAGGAAGATGGGAGGATACAAGGGGACTGGCGCAGCAAATGGTGCTTTAGTAAGGTGTTAAGATGAAAAATGGGGGTATAGGTGGGTAAAAAAAGTCTTGTGTGTGAGTGTGTGTGTATGGATGTGTGTGCATGTGTGCTAACGCTGGATGGGTGATCCTTAAGGACATGGTTCAGTTTAGAGCAGCCACTCTCTTCCTTCTGTCCTCTTTCCTTGTCTTCCCTGACTGGCTTCAGACCAAACCTTGTTCTAGTGTTACATCCTCTCCCATGCCCCCAATGTCCATCTTCTCTTCCTCTTTCACCCCCACCCTCTGCTTTCTTCTTATCACCCTGTGAGATACTTCCTTATCCTATTCTCTCCCTGAGGCCTTTGTCTCTTGGAGTTGCAGGTGAAATTAGAGGATATAATTTCCTATAATCAGCAGAATCTGGTCCACAGCACCTCACCCCTCCCCTCCACCTCTCGCCCTACCGCACCCCCCCTCCCTGCTTCTCACACGAATCCCCACCGTGGCTGGCGGGCAGAAGAACACCAGCAGACTCAGTGAGAAACCAGCCCTCGCTCTTTCCACACTGGGTCACTTTCATCTTCTGATGGCGGGGGAAAGAACAAACCGATACAGTGGAAAAAGAGGCACTAATGAGGGCGAAGAAGCAGGTGAGTGGATCTTGATCTGAGATGAAATGGAGAGAGTGCACAAGGAAGGGTGGAGGAGGCTGGGGTCAAACGCACAGAGGAGAAGGAAGTGAATGAAGGGCGAAGAAGCAAGTGATGCGGAGGAGGACAAACAAACCTCTCACACACAAACATATAACCGCACATGCATGTGCACAGCACAGTCTGCCACGGATAAGAAGATTATGCCTCTGAGTTTGCTGGAACGTTCTCTGCCGTACCCCCTAAACTACCACCACCCATCCCCCACCCTCACAACCCTGTCTGTCCTCTCCAGGCTGTGGTGTGTGGACGTCCATCTTCCACAGCTCAAGTTATATAAGCCTGGCCCGTCCTCTCCCGTGTCCCCACAGATGTCCACTAAGCACAGCAAACCCAGGGCCCGTCACTCAAATAGGCTCCACTGGTCTGACGTTGGCCCGCCTGCGGGAGAGCTGCCGTCAATTAGCCTCACACAGAATTTTAGCCTTTTGACACTCTGTCTCAAGATGCTTCAGCAGCACCAAACAAGCGGCTTTTGTTAAACTGTGAACAATGCCCGGAAATGCTTTATCTTCTGTTTCTTTTTTCTCATTTCACGTAAAACAAAGACTTCTCTTGCACACCACATTCCACCTTCTGACAGCGAGTGGGGCAATAAACTGTGATTATTTGTAGAATACCTTGCTCTGAGGGGGGGAGGTGTTTTCACCTCAGTTGCCTTTTCCCCACCTAATGAAATCTATCCATCTTTTACTATGTCCTTGTTTCTACCCACTCGCAGCGAGCCACACCGCCCCCCCACCACTCCGCCATCACTCATGATGGTTTTTCCTTTTGCTCTGACACGTCTGTTTGTTGCCCACAACCATTAATCTCCATTAACACAGCCGAAGTATTAATAGTTTCTGGGGAGAAAATGAAAAGAGAGCACTGCTGGCGTATTAGGGGCAGATTACAGCAGTCAATTGACGGTTGATTTACATTTTGTCTCCTTCTTACCAATACTGCATATGTGACTGTCCTTTTAATTCCTGCTTTCTTCTTATAATTACAATATTCATTGGTCAAAATGTTTGGTTACTTTTGCTCCATAAGCTGTAAGTTTAAATACATATGTGCTGCACCATGGGTTTATGCATTCCCCAGGAGGTAATGAGCTCGGTCGTGTCCATTCATATGTGCATCTCTGGCCAATTTTGCACACTGTTGCACCAAAAAGCAGCCAAAATTTTTGGGTGCTCATTAGGGATGTAACGATGCATCGCAAGACAGTTAAAAATCTATATAAATGTGTAAGGATTCAAATCGGCTGAGATGAAAAATGAATCACAATGTCCTCTTTAAACAGCGGAAGGTGTAATCCATTTGATCAGTGTTGTACGTCACTGTCAGGTATTCAGAAGAAAAAAGACATGGTGGCTATCGCAAAAGATTTAAAATCAAGGATGCACAGAGCAGTTTCAAATCTGAGGTGATTTTTTTTTACATATTTTGTTTATTTGTATAATAATATTATACAATATATTATAATAATATATAATCTTCATGTAGTTATTTTGATGTGGTTCAAGGGTTAGCTTTAAAATTGCACTCTACCTCAGAAATGAGGAAAGAAATCTTTTTCAGTCATAATTTGTCTGCAAGCTCATTCTGTTAAAAAAAATCGTGAGAAAATTGTTATCGTTAACCCAGTATCAGACATCATATAGAAACATGAGTTGAGTATATCATTGCATCCCTTGTGCTCATGTGTGGCTCAAACACCTGTCATGGTTGCAGTGACTCACACACCTCAGAGCACCTATTTATTACCTGTTTGATACGTCCATCAATCTGACGGCAGGAGCTGCAAGCGATCACAGTGCATCACTGCTGCACTGCAAGACACAGTGAGGGAAAACAGTTTGCTCACCTTTATTGTACTGGAGTGTTTAGCTAACAGCTAGTAGCAAACAGGACTTCCAGTACACCCACTGCTGTCAGAGACACAATTATTGCAAGCCTTTTATATTGGGCATCAACCTCACACAGGTATTGTCAAAAAAAAGTAGAACAGACTTGAAGTCTGTGATGAAATGTACCGAAGAAAACTAAACAATACTGTGAAAGCAGGACAATTTAATCACTGTTTTAGTGCAAGAATCCAGGAATCACACACCGGAGCTCCAGTAAAACAGTGCTGTCCGTCCCACAGAAATATCTCTTGCTCAGAAGTTGATTTAGCCAATGGATTGAGAGTCAAGGGGGTAATAAGTAATCAAGTTCTTCATTCTCTATCGACTTTCCCTCTCTTGCTCTTTTCAGACTTTTCTCTGCTTGCGTCATCTCTCTCACTTTGCTCCTTCACCACTCCTTTCAAGTTTCTGCTGCCTTCTCTATTACTCCCATTCGAGCAGCTCTAGCAGACTATCCCAGTCTACGGTGCAACATTTTCTCCCCACAACCAGAAACAAGACAAATATAGATCCCATTTGTGAGCATTGCTGTAGTAATTTCTAATTATACAGCAGGTTTCACTCTGCTGGAGAACGCATAATAGCATTGTGTTTATTTTATTGACATTTTCTGTGGTCAGGGAAGAGTTTTGTGTGTTTTACTGCTAAATAATTGGAATCAAATTGAAGATAAACTAACTGGTGGATTTGAAATGTTTGTTAGCTCTAAATTGGCAGCGTCTCTGATGCTGAATGAACACAAAGCAGGAACAAAGTGAAACACAGTGGATGACGCATAGACAGATGGAGAGAAAAACAAAGTGACAGAAAGCTTGGGGGAGAAGAAAAGAGACTCCTAGTGGGGTGTGACAAATTATTTCTTAAGCCATGACGCGCTAGATGGGCTGCAGTCCGAACACAAGGGCAGTAATTAGACGAGGAAGCCCTCTCCAACCAGAATGCTCCCACATAATCCAATAAAAGCATCGTAGTATTAAATGTGAATGATAAAAACAGGAGAAAGAGGCCATATCTGAGAGCACCATATGGCACTATATGTTTATACTCATTTGTAAAACACAAATCCAGTTTTAATTCACTGTCAGTTTTAATGGAGTCTGGACTTCCTCTTTGGGTCCAGTCTACTGTTCAGTCTTAAGTGTAATGCATTTAATGGCTCCCTTTTACACCATTTTGTGACTTGAGATTTATCTCAATTTATACTGTGTATTGCCAAAAGCTTATGAGGTCTACTTTAGAGGCAGATTCAGAGGGCTATTAAACCCCCATATTACCAGGATGTATTTTTTTAGTGCTCAATATTAAAGCAAGAGAAACAGTATGTGCTGGTGTCTCAAATAAAAGCCTCTAATCTACAGCAGGGTCAAGTAGAGAGTGTCCTCCCCAAGAACAAAATAACACCATCAGCTGTTTGATTAAATGACCCAAAAACATGTTTACCTACAAATATTAGTACCAGAGCCGGCCCAAGCCTCCATGAGGCCCTAATGCTGTTTTTTAATCATTTATACACCTAGTATACATATATACACTCAGGATTTATGGCTCCATGAAAAGAAATTTCATCGGCCTGCCATATAGCCACCTACAAGGCCGCCAGAAAATTTTGATACAGTTTCACATAAAACTATTCATTTTAATGATATTTTTGACGATCATTCCCATATTTGTGAAAAGAACAACATGACAGTTAATTGGTAGGGGAAGCATTGCTGCTGCTGCTTTTGATGCATCTGTCGTTCCTTCATTTTTTGACGGAGGGTCAACTGATTGAATAAGAGCAGAGCAGCTTGCTAAACGTTTGCCTGCATTGATTATTTAACCAAACAGATTAGAGCTGTAACGATACACTAACTCACGCTTCGATTTGTATCACCATTTTTGACCCACGGTTTGATACACCCCATGATTTTTTTTAAATTGAAAAGGCATTTTATTTAAAACACTAATCAAAAAACACTAATAAAAAAAAATGTCATCACCTTTAAATATGCTATTTGGCTCCTTCAGTGTTATAATCAGAGTAATGAGATCATCTTCATGTGTCGGGGCGGCATGGTGGTGCAGTGGTTAGCACTGTCGCCTCACAGCAAGAAGGTACCGGGTTCGAATCCCGGCCCCTTTCTGTGTGGAGTTTGCATGTTCTCCCCGTGTCTGTGTGGGTTCTCTCCGGGTACTCCGGCTTCCTCCCACCATCCAAAAACATGCATGGGGGTTAGGTTAATAAGCTAATTTAAAGTGACCGTAGGTGTGAATGTGAGTGTGAGTGGTTGTCTGTCTCTATGTGTCCTGTGATGAACTGGAGACTTGTCCAGGGTGTACCCTGCCTTTCACCCTAAGACAGCTGGGATAGGCTCCAGCCCCCCCACGACCCTATGTGAGGATAAGAGGTAGATAATGGATGGATGGAGATCATGTGTGACTACAGTCACTGATGGTCTCAGGTAAACAGTAAACCAGAGCAGTCTTCAGTGAAGTCAGCTGTTAACCAGCAACAATCAAGCTGCAGCTATAGAGCTCCGGATCCCACATTACTTTGTTTGCTTACACCACCATTTTGGCAGTGAAATCCCAGTCAAGTTATGCCTTTGGAGTTTTAAATCACAAGATATGACTATATGCACAAGGTTAGTGACAGGGTAGTGACAACAATATTCATAAGATTTTGATTCTTACCGCTACTTTGGTAAGCTTCGTACAGGTTACCATGGTTACACGCCTTCAACTGAAAAGGAGGCTCTCAAGAAAGTGACATAAGTTATTGCTCAGCACTTCCGAAAAGACACATACTGGCGTTCATTCACACAAAAGTATGATGAACGATCATACGCATATTTGCTATCATATACTCATATAAACTATAAGATTTTGGATGACACCTTTGCCTCCATATGGCTCTCAACACGGCAACTGAGCTGATGGCAAGCAGTGAAAACATCGGCAACAGTGCTCTACAATATGTTCAGATAGCAAATACCTGTTTGCTGTAATATTATATTAATCCTTGTTATGGATATAGTTTTGGGAACCAATCGAGATGAAAAGAAAATCCATGGTCATAAAGAGCACAACTGCCAAAAATCTATTTCTTTGCATTTTGTATCAAAATTGTATTATCGTTTCTTCTTACAAAATAAATATGTTGTGTGCTTACATAAGCTAGAACTAGGGGTGGGGGGCAATATGGCTTAAAACTTATATCGTGGTATAATGTGAACCAAAGACGGTAGATGGTATATATCACGGTATACTTTGGTATGTAAATTACAGCATAACAGTTTCTTAATGGTTACCATAGCCCATGGTAAAAGCATTCAAGCAGGAAGTTGTTTTTTAAACTATTAAATAACATAAAAGTCAATAATATTACTTTAAGAAAATGTATTGTGCATATCTGTAATTGTAGAATACAGCCCTGCCCAGCCCTCAATAGAACCAGACAATTTCAACCAATAATATCACACACACTTTCTGGTGGTTTGATTAAAATCTCCTTTGTGACTGTTGTACAACTCTGCTATTCTGTTTCACTTGGCAGCACTCACAGTGCAGAAAACAAAGCCACTCTAACTTCCATTTCACACATTTAACAATAAAACCTACTCTGCTCAATGTATCATGTGAAAATAATGCTCACCTTAAATAAGATAAAAGAACATAGGATTGACATGTGCTCCAGCCCCCAGCGACCCTATGTGAGGAAAAGCGGTAGATAATGGATGGATGGATAGATAGATAGATAGATGGATGGATGGATGGATGGATGAAGGACATGTCAGCTTTACACAGATAATTCAAGTGTGAATGAGAGACAGGCAGGGGATCATCACTTTGGTTTCATCTGGTAAATATCCACATGGTCAGCATGAGTGTGTGTGTGTACATCACCACATATCCACCTGTGTGTCAGTGTGAGGGAGAAGCATCTGTGGGGATATATCTGTGTCTCTAATGGTGAGAGTAAAAGATATCACATTAATATTTTAATTGCAGGCAGTGTTGGGGCTTCTGTTGAGAGACGGGCTTAATATGTGGTGACAGATGAGGGTTTGGGGTAAACAATGATTTAGCTGTGCTCCACGGGAATTGAGAGGCCAGAGTCTGTGGATTAAACCACAGTTTTTTGGCTGAAAGCCACCTAGTTTATGGGTGTAAATCCAGGGGCTGATTACCGGTTCACTGCATGATCTTAAATAAACAATGTCATATTTCAGCCTGACAAATACATACAGTATGTTAAATGTGACTGTACGGGGATAATTGGTGGGAGAAGTGTCAAAAGCACACTGCCTGTGTTCGGCATCAGTAGGCTACACAGCACAGGTGTTAATTAAACTGCATTTAAACAATTTGCCACATCGCAGTGGGTCAGTAACTCGCCCTGCTTCCTCGCAGCATGGATATGCTGTTTACTCAGAGGTGAGAATGTGACTTTGACCGTGTTAACCTGTGTTCGCCTTGTAAGGGACTGCCAACCTGTCCAGTGCATGCTGGGATAAGCACTTGCCCTCTGCGAGGCAGAGCGTGTCATTGTCTTGTTTTGACCTCATTTTCTTAGATAATGAAAAACAGCAGTTGAAAACTAGAATCAGTGATTTGTTCAATGAAACTCTTCCTTGGCCTGAGTGTTTCTACCTTGCCTCCTCTGCAGAGCCCAGGATTGATTCATGCATTATACATTCCCTTAGTTCAACTTAAATTACATGACAGGGATTGGCCCAGGCCCCCTATCAAATACACACACATGCACATACAGTCAAGTGCAATTTGTGCCCTCAATGCACCTAAAGCCGGATTTAAAGTTGGCTCACGTGAGATAAACAGCCTGCTCTGACCACTAAATTAAACTTGCCCCACACTATTCCTGTGCAGTGTAAGTCTCTAGTGCATGGATGGTGGCTGAGCACTGACAGAAAAATGTCCAACTAAATCAAACCTACCACTTATTTTGCCATCAAAAAAATATTTCTAACGAATCTCAAACCACGCAGGCTTAACACCAGCAAAAAGAAAAAGCCCTTAGCAGCACACAACCAAACATAAATATAATGTTCTCCTTGAGATTTGTCATTTAGCGTTTCAGGGGAAATTTCCTTTCCTGATTTGTGGTGGCAATTATAAGGTTTCATCATGTGTGCCATTTAATTGGGCTTCACAGGTGGGATGGTGCTTGTTCAGTGGATCTGATGGAGCAAACTATTTTTACCATTGTCTGCATCTGTGTGATGGTGTGTGTCTTTATATCACAGCAGGTAATGAATTATCATTAAGCCATAAGCTGTGTGTTTTTCATGCAAAGTGAATGTTATATTTACCAAAACACAACAGCAATGTCAGTGGACCCGACCTGGAAGACAGTAAGAGAAGATAGACTGTGTCTTAAAACGGCTATGATCTGATCCTGTCAAGTGAAGGACATAATCTAGTAACAAACTGCTGCTCACTCACAATTTACGACTGCTGTTACAACTCTAGTGCCCACATGGACTCTGGCTATACACACTGTCATAGAGTCTGAAACATGGATAATAATGTCTTCCTCTGCGGTTGCTCAGAGCATGGCCTCGCCATGACAACCTTGCTTTTACATCAGAAAAACAAACATGGGGGCTCATGGCTTTGCCTCTCGCTGGGCCATGTGCAGGGCATGACTTGTGGTAAGTTGATGATAACAAAGATCTGCATGGCCCGCTCATAATAGCACAAGTGAGCCCCCAGCAAGAGACTTGACTGCAATATCCATTAATCCACTGCAGTTTTCCCACTGGTTCAAAGGCTGTCTTGCAGCAGAGCTCTACAACATCAAAGGGTACTCTCTTATGAAGGGTAGCAGTGAAATGTGGAACTCTTGGCTCAACTATCTACCATGCAGCAGAGGAGTCTTTGGGATTCAGTAAGAGATGCAATTAAGGCTGGTTTGATTGGAATAACCTCTGCATATATGACATGCAAAAGTCAAGAGAAACTGATAGTAAGCTGCTTCCAGCACTCTCATGGCATGGCTTTTTGTTAGCTTTAAATGGTTGGCTTGCCAACCAAGTCATTTATGTTGCAACCAAAACAAAAAAAGCTTATGTTTTAGGGACATATTGGTTTTCCACATAAGTCTTTATCTGACATTGTATGCTAACCAGCGGACTTTGGGTTCTGAGAAGTGAAGCCACTGAGGAGGAAGTGTCTTGAACTGTCATTCTTTCTATCAGTTGACAGCAAAAAATACTTCTATGGAAGTCTATGAGAAAATCATCTTACTCCTGGCTTAATTTATTACCTCTGTAAACATTGTAAACATGAGTTTATGGTCTTAATACAGCATGTTGTTCACTTAGTAAATAATGGTTCCATTCAGAGTCAAATAGACCTTAAAGCAGGGCTACCTGCTTATTGACAGGTCCCTAAAAGTGGAGCATTAATGTCACTGCAGCAGCACTGAGAGCCCAGTGTTTGTGTGAGTCGACTCATGGTGCGTTGTTGTACGTGAATGTCGGAATTTCCAAGCTCCAAGTCAGAATTTAAATCAGAACCCTCCGTGAAGTCAGATCTCCACCTCAGAAAGTCAGATTAATCTCACCATCCAGACATAGAATTCATGCTATCTGCTACTGATGTAAACAGTAGCTACATGTTTTGTTGTACTTCTGTAAGGCTGGAAGAGCTGGGACGACTAAACTTTGAGGTTACGTTGAGCTGAACTCAAAGCTCTGACTTTCAGTGAACACACCATAAGACAAACTCTCACTCCCCAGGGTCCTAAAGAGGAACTAAAAGTTATTTTTAATCATAACACGTTACTTTTTGGTGTAAGTAAACAACAACGTAATTGAGTTCATTTTGGAATGAAATAATGTAACTAGTTACTATTTTTCAGTGATAAGCACAACACTGTTAGGGTCACTAAATAAATCCAAAAACCTCTTCAATCTTCTTTTATCTATCTGTAGTACAATTTCATGAATGAGGATACCTGAATGTTTGTATTTTTGCTGATAATTGTAGCCTTTATTTGATCTAATATGTATTCTAATCTGAAATGTATGCAAGTCTTTCATAAAATGAGAGCTGAAAGAAATTTGGGAAACACTGATGTAGAGCATTTAAGTCAAGTTTCTGGACATTCCTCTCCCACTGTCTATGACAGATTTGAGGTATCGCTGGAGGAATCATAAATGATCACATAAAAAACGCTGCTCCAAAAATAATGAAGTATCATGTTTATTTAGACACTGGAGAACTGTGGCACTATCAACATAATCTAACTAGATTATGTTGACTGTGGCCATCAACTCTCCAGATGATTATCTCGCCTTTTAAAAGATCAACCACCTCTGTTTGATCTCTTCCTTTCATTGCCTCACCTCTGTAAAGGTCACGTTTGTTTCGTGGAAGTTCTTGAGTTTTCAGTATCTTAACAGCTTTCTGACCTGCATGTGCCGTCTCACTGTGAACACATTATGTCTCCAACTGTAATCTGACTAAAAATGCTCCATCGCGCTAAGCCTCACAGCCACTAACGCTTTTATATAAAGCTCTTAAAATATATTTAATTAAAAGAGAAAAAATCAAAGCATAAAAAGCAGGGCTCTTGTTGAAGTAACAAATATTAGTTAAGTGACTCTGGGTGGGGGAGAAGAAAATAGTGCTTAACCCCACCTCCCCTTGAGCAAAGCTCTTAACTCACAGCTTCCCTGACAACACTGGTGATACTGGGCATCCTCCAGGTGTCAATGTGCTGAGCTGCATGAGTGTGTGCAGGGTTCCTGAAAAAGAGTGAAACTACTCCTGTTACATAAGGTTCAAAACTAAATAATAACATGCGTTCACCTACTGTCAGTCTTCTCTAATTCAACCCTAAGGACATCAAAAGCAGCACTAGAAATAATTACACCAGTGTTGAGGGCTTTAAGTGGATTTGTTCAATGGCTGCTGTGACCACCTGATATGTGTGACAGATGAGAAAGACAGCTGGAAACAGATTATAGTGACCATAAAGAGAGGCCCATGCCAGCAGTATCAATCACACAGTTGAGCTGTACCAACTGCACAGAGATGTGGCGGTGGAAAAAGAAAGCCACCGAATGATAACACTGCAACAGACGGAGGAATTATAATGTGCTAGCTGGACTGTCACCAAGTTATGGCAAATGTGTAAACTGTAGTAGTAATTATTGACAGGGGACATCATACGGAGACAAGCTGAAGACAAAAAAAGTGCCACATTCTGAAAATATTTATTATTTTTATTACTCATTTTATTATTTCATTAGTGTTGTTTATTGTTTGTTTCTCACTATAACATGTTTCCAGTAATGTAGCAATTAATTTCCCCCAATGGGAGATGTATAAATATAATTCTATTCTATTCTACTCCTGACATTATTTTGGCTGAAGAGAAGTTAAAACTTTGCAAAAGGCAATGTGCCATTTTGTATATTTGGAGCTATGCTTCTCTAACAAACATTCTCAAAAAAGATAAAGCTAGACAGAAGGTTTGAAAAATCCAAGTAGAGTAAGCAGATAAGACTCTTTTGTCAGATGTAATAAACCAAAAATACCAGGATGCCCTCCTGTATGTGCTCGCATTTTGCAGGAAGCAAAGCAGCATCTGGTTATTTCTGACCAACAGTCCTCGCTGCAGCAGAAGACACATCACATGGACTGAGCTGCAGACAGAGCACAGACAGATGACAGCCTGATGACAGCTCAATGACAGAAGCCACAATGACAGCTCAAGGTGCAATGTTATGACAATGTGGTATATCCCAATTGTATATATAGTATAAGGGCGGCTGCAGCATGTACTGAAAGTAACTAGAATGACTTCCTCTTGGTTGGTTAATCCTTGTCTGTCCAAAAGGTCATCAAGTCATTTTATCCCCTTAGATATGTGTGTGTGAAATTGTCATGATTAACACATGAATTCATATATTATAGCCAAAAGCGTGTTTTGTGATGTCACAGTGACTTTGACCTTTGACCAAAAATAAAATCCACTCCTCCTCGAGTCCAAGTGGACATTTGTACCAGATGTAATGAAATTTTGCTCCAGGCGTTCCAGAGATATCGCTTTCACAAGACTGGGATGGATGACAGGTCACAGTAACAGTGACCTTTAACCACCAAATTCTAATCAGCTCATCCTTGAGTCCAAATGGACGTTTGAGGAAAATTCCCTCCAGGCGTTCCTGAGCTATTGCGTTCTGGTGGTCAATGGACACGTAGAGACAGATGGACAGTCTGAAAACATAAGAAAAGAAATAGATATGGTTTGGAAAAAAAAAGTATTGCTGAGGTTGATGGGAATGTCATTAGTTCAGTAGGTATTTTTTTAAATCATAATTTCGGAGAAATAAAATCAACCTGATGGTGGAGTTACGTGAAGCAGGAAACTTTTTGGAAATCCATCAACTGTTGTTCAAACCTTTCATGTTATCATTGGTGTCAAACATACAGTCCAAGGGTCAGGACCAGCTTGCCAAAAGGTCCAATCTAGACCACTGAAGAATTTGTGACACAACACTGTTGTAGCGTAGGGTTTTCCAAGACAAATGTACCCATTTCTTCAGTGCTGTAAATGGGATTCCACTTTTCAGTGTTCAAGGAATATAAAATTCAAAGCCACTACCAGACTACGAAATAAACGAAAACTTAGAAACAATGGAGCAGGGAAAAGATAAATGAACTGTTGGCAGGTTTGAGGAAACAGCAGTCTGTTTTTAGCTGTAAGCAGGAAATCAATGAGACAACTCTCTCAGTCATCTGTTTTGTAAATGGATTGTTTGTTCATTAACTGTTAACATTTTCAGAATACACCTCTTCACTCAAAGAGACAGGGAAACGTCTGGAGGTCTTATTATAGATAGGTTATTATACAGTATAATGGTTTAACTGGGCCCATGAACTCAGATGGGTTTAGCACCCTTAGAGGTCAGCGAATCACCAAACTAACTGTGATACATAGTTTGGGCTACAGATATCAGCACCAAATACCATGGCAATGGATCCAATGGTTTTTGAGACAGGGTTAGGATTTACCACACATTTTATTAGACATTTAAAAGCCAAATATTTGGTCAGTCAGTCAGTAGTATAGGACTTCTAGAAACCCCGATCCACACATTTGTTAACATTTGTTTAAACATATTTTTTTTTTTTCTGGATTTGGTTGTGCTCCTCAGCCTCGCCTGCTTGTGTTTCCCTGACTCACTCAGCTCCAGAATTATGTCATGAATTTGTCATGTACGCATGAAAGCCATTGTCTAAATAACTCTTAATGCTAAACTAATGAGTACAAAGCACAAGAGGAGTCTGATCCCACGCTGGAGAGAAGCTCAGCATGAGTTAATACCCACCTCTCACTCTGTGACATAACCTACTCCTGATTTGTAAAATAACACTAAAAATCTAGAAAAAATGATAACAGAAGTTAGTTGTGAGCCTGTCTAGAGGTGTTATGATCCTAATTCAGCTGAACATCTGTGATGGGAGGTGCCCATCTGATAACCCCAAGGACACGCCAGCTTTTATCCACCACTTCCCTCCTCCACCACCTGAGCGTGATACCTTTCTACTCCAGTCTCTCACCCCAAAATAGAGTGAAGTGATATCAGCCTGTAAATTACTACCAGAAGCACATTCATACTGTTGTATGTGTTCATTTATTTTGTCATGGTTAGCTGTCATCAGTAGATGGAGGAAAAATCCCATTTCTGAAACCATCAAGACATTATGCTATCATCATGTGTTCTGAATCCTAAATGAGTTATTCTGAATGAGTTATTCTTTTAATCTGTAGTACGTG
The DNA here is from genome assembly GCA_029721515.1 of Synanceia verrucosa. NCBI lineage: Eukaryota > Metazoa > Chordata > Actinopteri > Perciformes > Synanceiidae > Synanceia > Synanceia verrucosa. The sequence goes on from CM056565.1 coordinate 8,212,684, forward strand.
TTGAGCAGTGAAATACCAAAAAGACTGATGGAACACTTAAAAGACCTCCAGAAGCACAAAATCAATATTTATATTGAACACAGAGCTAATCTCAAAACCCACTTATGTGACCTCATTTTACTTCCTCTACAGACATGCATAAATACACTGTAATAATAAAAAAACCTGCAGTATCAACACACATCTGTGCACACTGAAAGCACATACATGGACACACTTTCATTTCCGCTCTGTTTGTGTTTCCTGAGAACAGTTTTGGAGGGATGATGAGATTTGGTTCCAGCCAGATTAGTTCTTAAATCAGGAGGCATTATTTAAACCCCAAAACATTTCATTCCCATCCCTAATCCATGCAATGAAAGGTCATCCTAATCTGACATAGGCCTATTTCATTTCCATTCATTTTCATTCATTTCATAGAAATGAGGGATGAAGATGGTAGAGCAGGGGAAAAAAAGAGATTGAGGATAGAATGATGGAGCTCATCCCCAGCTCGCATTAATCACACTAAACATTACTGTTGCGTTTGACTGTGTGGTTAAACTTGTCTTCCAGCAGCTTCAGACTGTAAAATGAAATATTTGGACATTCAGAGGCAGATTATATGGATTATTCTTTACCTTTATTGGACTGGAAAAAAAGTTATTTTGAAGCATTTGCCTATGAATACCCAGCAATGTGTCAATTTCTGATTGTTACATGTAGTAGTAATAGTCTTTTCAAAATAAACTGCTGTCACTTTCAAGTCAAGGCAAGTCAGTTTTATTTGTGTAACACAATGTCACAGATTACAAATTTGCCTCAGAGGGCTTTACAATCTGTACAAGATATGACACCCTCTGTCCTTTACCCTCAAATCGACTAAGGAAAAACTCCCCCAAAAAAACTTTTCAACAGAGAAAAAGAAAACTGGGGTTGCAATTTTGGTTAAAATAACCCCAAAAGAGGCATAGCTTAAGTACAAGACAGGTGCAAGTACAGGATGAACAGCCTGGTCTTACTAAACCCTCGTACTATCGTACAGAGGGTCTGGCATTCCTCCACTGAGAAATGATTTCAGACGTGAGACGTGAACTCTGTTGAAGTTTGAAATGATTGGATCTGATTTTACTCAATCGCTAACGTTTGGTCGTGATGTATGGAATGCGCTGCTAGCATTCAGGCTAGCCAATGGAGCTAACTGAAAAATAAGACTTTTCCCGAGCCCTGTGGGGAGTAAAGCCACAACATTTTTGCCAGCAATAAAACTGGTTAAACATTCCTCTTGCTCTGACTTCAGTTGCTGAATATTTGGGAGCCTAGCCAAAACAGATTGAATGGCTTCCCTCACTTCTGTCTCCGCTGCCATCCCCAAACTACAACCAGCTAGACTACAACACAAATGCTGCACGTATGTTCGACGTCATCGTTAACACACACCTCCCCTCGTCCCCCCACCATTCACTGATTCGCCTGGATGGAAATCATCCTGAGAAATTGAGTCCAAAGGCATCAAACCCAGACGTAATCTGCAGGGAAATGATAATTGAATGGAAGATTATGGAGGGTTATGGCCAGGCTAGTTTCCTGGGTAAATGTCTGTTTTTTGACCCATACTTCCTAGCTCACAATTAGATGGATTATATACAAATCTAGTTCATACATGAATTGATTTCATGGGCAACATTATAGTGCATTACTCTTCATAGGCAAAGCTACAAACATGGGTTATGACATGCTATAAAAGTGCCACTGCTAGAATCAAATCAGCGCTTACATAGCTATGTGTTGGAACCATTCGGCTACCAAGGTTCCAGTTTTTCATGTGACTCAGTTAAATGGTTATCATTAGACTGAATTACACAACTCTTAATGCTGAGCGACAGACACTTATTTTACAGACCAGAGAATGCAACGCTTTTCTACTTTGTGCTGTGCTGAGCATAATAATATAAATTGTGTTTTGTCGGATTAAGACAGAGAGATGTGAAAGTATGTCTTTCCCATTCAAAGGCAAGAAACTGAAGGATATTTAGGCACCTGGATTAAAATGAATTTAAAAGCAGCTGTTGTCCATCAGTCATCACAGTAGAGTGAAGGCTGTTAGGGTGGTGACGGTATGGGGTTGTTAAAACAGCACCAACACAAGAGGCCTTCCAAAAATCTGCTTTCATTACGCAATCTTTGGTGAGTCTGACAGAGGCAGGTTTAATCCTGCAGATTTACCTGCTGAGATTTTACCTCAGGCAACAGTGGAGATGAGAAGAGATAAGCAGGTCGCTTTGCAAACAGACTGTGGAAGAGTTCATCTTCCTGTTTGTTAATTCTTAAGGTATACTTAAGGTCGTGAATAACTTGAGAAAAGTTAAAACTTTGATAGCATGTTCAGGTAAAATGGCTGTAATACAAGACTACAAATGCAGAAAATGTAGGAGTAGGAGTAGTTGACGTAAAAAAAAAATCTGCATCTGTCTCAATTCTCCTGATTAAAAAAACCTAATTACCAGAGATGGATCTGGACGGGGCTAAATAAAGACTGAGACTGAGAATGATATGTGCTGCTCAGCGTTAATGAGCAACTCACCCACGGTTCATGGACACTGGAAATATTCTTTCTGCATGCAAGAAGCGGGTCTCAGTCAGATTCCACATGGTCACATAATGGAGGGGGGATTAGCGAAGAATACCTCCTGTCATCTGTGGACAGTGTGAGGAGCTGAGAGGAGACTGAAGGAGAGAGAGAGAGATGGAGGGAGGAGGGAGAAAGAGACAGAACTAGGCCAATTGTTCTGATGTGCTTAACTCTTTCTGGCTTTGTGTGTTTACATAAACATGGCAGTCAGGAGAAAATAGATTTTATCTCTTTTCAATTAGATATCTTTATGTGTATGTCGTCATTGTTTACCTGATCTTTTAACTAACTGAAAACTTCTATTATAATTATACAGAGCCACAGTTGAGTTAATTAGTAACGGGAAACGGTCAAAAAGGAGAAGAGAAAGAGACATTTTTTTCATAAACACAGCACTTATTAGAGCTAAAGTGGTGTGGCATGTCAAATGTCAATTAGTATGTGTCTGGCAACACATTTTGGGCAGTTTGTCCAAGCTGCTGCTGTGGAACTTTGAGTTAACATGATTAATCCATGTTTGAGCGTTAACTTCAACAGACCTAATATATATGACCAACCCAAAATTACGACAAAGCGTGTAACAGACCCACCTGTACACCAGAGGACAGTGTGATAGTGTCACATTTTGCAGCAGCAGGGGGCAACAAATTCAGTTAGGTTTAGGAAACCAGGCTGATACAGCAGGCATCATATTAGGAAATGATTTCATTGGTAGATCAGTAGTGAATGAATTACTGTGAAGGACTAAAGTAAAAGTAGCAATTAGGATTGTCCCTTCTTAGTCCATTAGTCATTTATTCGTTGTTTTGGTCATAGCCGACTTAGATGTCTTTGGTCAAATATTCATTTTTAATCCTTTTCCATGCTGAAAGTCTCATTTCTAAGAAACTTATGAGCACGTCTCTAGTAAACACAGGATTTAAGATGTGGATTAAATCAAAGAATTGAATAGTTGCCAAAATTCTATTAGTGTTGACTAAGAATTTAACTATTAGTGAAATGTACTAAAAGTATACAATAGAAAGTAAAATTATTAATGATCAATGTGAGAGAGGAAGTAACAATTCAGAGTTCTGTGACACAAATCTGTATTTATCTGTTTTCTAATTCTTACTCAACAGTTGTTACATCTTAGAGCCTTAAATTAATGAAACCAGGGCAGAAGCTTAAATGGGAAATCACTATTTTGTGGAACTACTAGACTTCTAAAACACAGGTGACACAACTAGAAACTGCTTTTCTCCAAGAAGTCTCAAGGCAAAAAGGTCGAGAGCCACAGGTATAACAATTACCATAGCTATGTATGCATTGTGTTACACACTTCACATATTTTTTAATAAGAATAATATTTTATTTTCAGATCTGTGTTTTGTTGGGTTTCCTGATGGGGTGGAATTGTGAGAGGGATATAAAGTCAGATGGATATGGGGTCTTCCATCACATTGTATTGTCATGTCACCTGTGGAATTTGCTTCCAATTAAGAATGTTATAAAAAAAAAAAGAATAATATCATAATAATTATAATTCCATTTTCGCTAATAGATCCACTGGTCCTGTCAGGGTTTGATCAGATGAGATGGGCAGTAGCCTGACAACATTACCAAACAAAAACCATTATTCTACTGACACTAACCCTCAAGACAAAAATTTTAACATACAGTATCTATTCATCCCCTCCAGTAAAGATTATAGAAGTCTTAGTTAGGTAACCAACATGTGTGAACTGAATTACTGGGAAAAAAAACATCTCAACAGAAAAGAGGATATACTGTTAATACCCTAGGCTTCCATGTGAATTGATATGCATGCAGGGATTGTTTTCAGTAAAACATCTGCATTTAATCCCCTTTGTACATTACTCAAATGACGAGAAATCATACACGGACACGTGACTGAGCGCTGCTTTGCCATGTAGAATGATTTTACTTCCGTTTTGATTTATGCAGATTGGTTTTCCTCTGCTTCACCAAAGAGGCTTCAGCAATGACAGCGCAGGGCTGAGGTAGCCTGCGCAGTAAATCCTGAATCTGATTAGATATCAGTTTAAGAACCTTGTTGAAAAGTGTGCTAGCTGTGCACAAATTATGTATGAGCAAGGCAAAAGACTAACATTTATATGGTAATAAATTGGGAATAAATAATGACTGTAACACAGAGTTCTGACATAATGGGTGTTTAGCAGTTAGTTGGGGTGTTCATATTGGCGATAGCTCTTAGGAAGGCATGAAAAGTGGTTTTACTCTTAATGAGTCCACTTAGATTTTGCGCATGAGATTTCATTATAATGATGGAAACACTTGTTAACCTTGAGACTGTCCAGTGTCCCCCACTTAGCTTTCTTTTGGTGTAACTTGGCATGTACTTGTGGTTGGAGAAAGCGAAAAGGAGAACAGCCTTTGCCAATGTTTGTAATGCCATGTCCATTAGGAGATTGATTCTTAAAGCAGAGAAAGGAGGGGAGTGGAGGATGATTGGAGAATGCAGGGAATCATTAGAAAAGGAGAAAAATATCTTTTGCATTTCCTTGTCAATACAAACTGCATTATCTCATCTTGAGGTTCCCTGTCCTCCGCCCCCACCCTGTCCGCTCGCCCTCTCTGTGGAGACCAAACATCCGCTGTCACCTGTCAATCAAGCCCTGACAGCCAGTGACCTTGCTCGGCATTGTTAGAATGATTTCAATCGACCTTGCATTTTCAAGTTGCTTCCCTTGCTGGTTCCCCCAGCAATTGGCTTTTAAAATAGGTGCCATGACAAATAAAATTGGATTGATTAGCTCTCAGATAAGCTGATTTATTGGGTTTGAGTCCGAGAGGCCGGGCCAGAGATGTTCATGGTGTTTGTTTCTATTCACTTGTACTAAAGATTCAAGGCACACAATGATTAACCCTGTTGATTTACCAAGTTACTGTACTGTACACATCAGTGTACTGTCACATGGAACAAAATTGTATGTATGTCTTGATACAGCTATTTTATATTCCTATAACTATATATATATGTATATATATATGTATATATACATGTATATATACATGTATATATATATATATACATACATACATATATATACATGCGTATACATTTCTTCTTTGTTGCGCTCTCCTCCATGCTGCTTTACCTCTGTTTACTCCCTAACGACCAGTGCCATAAACCAGTCTTGCAGGTGATGTAAAAATGCTACCACGGTGTATCTAACCCGACAACTACAGTAGACATTTTTATACTACACTACAATATACAGTATATATGTATATATATCTTTATATCGCAGAGTTCTGTATGGAAGGTGAATATATGACATGATCATTAGGCTCTTCTCATACAATCGTAAAAATCATATGTAATTCATGTAACCAGAATCAGGAAATTCCAAACTGAAGACCAGAAGTCAACGTTGATTTATTTCTCACAAAATTTTTGTACTTAAGTTTCGTAAAAGATTGTTGTTTAGGTTAAAATAACTATGGAAGCGGGGTTACGTAAATAGTTTTGCTTAAAACTGAGAGGATTAACCAAGGTTCTCCACGTGTTATCATAAAAAAACGTAAAGACAGTAACATCCCCTTTACATACAGGCAAAAGAATGCAGTTTAGACTCCTGCAGGAAGAATATGTAAATGTTTGAATAGACTTGCTTAGCACCTATTGTTCCAAATGTACTGTTTTGTCTTTAGTCAGGCTGTTTTGCAAAATGAAAATGGTAAATTAAAAAAAACTTGTTTTTGTTGAAACTCAACAAGATGAGAAAATGCTTGACTGTGGGGCATTGTCATTTACCAAAACCTGCTATTTTGTGCAACAGTATGTCAGCATGATTTGTGCTCTCTATACTGATACATGTGGAAGGTTTGTTTTGTCCTGAAATACAAGGGGAAATCTCTTCTGCCAGCAAATGAGGTGAGCTGCATGAACAAGAAGACAGTATATAATGTGTGTGTGTGTGTGTGTGTGTGCGTGTGTTGGCAGTGGTTAGCTGTCTAACTCAATCTCCCCATGCTCATGTTTCTGTCAGTGTTAGCGTAAGCCAGCAGTCAGATATGTCAGACACTAAATGCTAGTTTCAGGGAACAAAGTCACTTTGCCTCCATTTTCCTACGTAGAGCTCCAGGAAACAGATCAGAGACAGGCTGTGGAGGTTACTACTGTATGAGAGAGAGGGTGTCAGGGAGGAACATGAAGCAGAACGCTGACTGGAGACAGACAATTATACAGCGGGGAAGACTCTACTACTAAATATGCTGATGTGGAAGGTAACACATGGCGATGCTGCTCCTCTCAAGGAGACGGAGATCGGTCACAGTGTGCACCTTAAGCACTCTCTCTCTCTCGCTCCCTCTAGCAGTGCCTCTCTCTTCCAGAAGAGGAGTCAAAATGATTGACTTTTTTCCAGGGGGGTTTGTTGCTTTAAAATAACAAAACTGTAGCCTCTGCAAGCAGTGATTTTGCTCGTCTCTCAAATAATCATGCTTGTTCTCACACATCACATTACAGCCTCTCCCTCCCTCACTGTTTCCTGCTCTCTCTCTCTCTCTCTCTCTCTCTCTCTCTCTCATGAATGTCACCTCTACTGATGGTGGCTGCTGGAATCCACACACACATACTCTCACAACCACTCGCTGACTTTGGATGGGAGGAGGAGGAGACGGAGGAGGAGGAGGAAGAGAAGGAGGAGGGGGAGGAAGAGGAGGAAGGGCTCCGTGAGGACTGTGGGAAAAGAGCGTGCCATCGGAGGCAGAAGAGGAATCTCCGTCTGCTGGTGTCCATGTCTCCGCTCTGTTCCCGGCTTCATTCCCGCAAAGACCGCCGACGTCCCGCCTGCCGCTCCACCTCTGGATTTAAGTCGGCTGGATTACCGCTCGGACTCCCAGCTCACCATTACACGCTGCCACGATTAAATGGGAGGCAAAGTTGGACTTCCATGGACCGCACAAATGGTGACAAACAGTTCTCGTTTAGGAGCATCCTAGCATTCAAAATGATTGCACTTTTTCTCAGTAAAAGTCTTTTTATATGTAAATTTATTTGAGCTCTTTCTCTTTTGGGGTTGTCTAGTCAAAGTAGGTTAGTTATTTTTACAATATAAGGTTTGGAACTTGGCTATTGAGGCACATTTCTTTGTGAAAGATGAGTGGGACAGAAGGGTAGATACTGTGTGTGTCTTCGTTCTAATTGTGGTCTTTTCTTCTTTCTTAAAACCGAAAATGTGACTGTGGCACTTTTTCCGTGTGCTCTGTTAGTGTCATATTTATATTTTTTTTGGTCAGAGTGGAGGTTTTACATTGGACTGCAGGTGAACTTGCATCTCTTCCAGTTCGTCCAAGGGAACCCTCAAACTAAACTCTTCCTTGTTAACCCACTTAGCCAATCTCCCCTGTGGGGGTTTCTCTATGCCGTCTGTCCTTCTCTAGTTTTTTATTTTTTTTTTGAGGAAAGCAAAAGCCAAACCAGCAAAAAGAGTGGTAGTGGGAAGGAAGACACCCCCCTCCCAAAGGTGAGAGGGGGGGAAGATGGCAGCTCTCGCCAGCTCTCTCATCAGACAGAAACGGGCGGTCAAGGACGACCAAGCCAACCGACCGGTAGCCAGCAAGCGAAAGCCCTGTCCTAAGAGCAACAAGTCCCTGTGCCAGAAACAGATCCTGGTCCTGATCTCCAAAGTGCGACTATGTGGGGGTCGAAAAGGTCGAAACGAGAAAAGACCTGGTGAGTCACTGCTATCATTTTCATCTTCGTTTGGTTGTTGCTTTTCCTGCTCATCAGTTGGATATTTGGATAGAAATGATGCAGAAAAAAAAGAACAAAATTTATCTATAATGACAAATTAAAAAATTCTATGTATTTTACTTCAGAATAGTCCATTTGAAAAATGAGGCTTATTGAGTCTACGAAAGACCTGTCGTAGCTTTTTCATATTATCTATGTATCTTTTATCCTTTCTGTATCCTTTTGACGAATCAAACTGCATGACAGCTAGTTTTAAACACAGTGATCGGCTCGATATTGTAGTTTCACAGCAGCAGCTGTTTTCAGGTCAGCCTCCTCTTGCAGCTTTACCTGTTTGACACACACCAATGGTAGCTGCTGCACTCAGCTCTGCAAAAATAAAACAGGCAGTTGAATGAATGCAAAACTCAGGTATTTGAATGAATGCAAATGACTTCCCATACACCTAACGGAATTTTGCATTCAAACATGTAATTATACAGGGAAGTGAGATTAGCTAGAAACCATCAGTTTTATGCAGTCTGAGTACTCGCTCTCGTTTGATACATGTATGCAGATTGTGGATTTCAAGCTAAATTCATTGGACACATTTCAGCTACTGGTTACCATGTACACATGATTGCATATAAGTGCACAGCAAATGGTTGCCTCATGCAATTTATTGGTTAACAGATGTACATGCACATACCTGAGTAGTTTGAGTTAAAGTTATGTTCATACAGCATCCAGTGAGTGGCACCATCCACATCAACATGCTAAGACCAAAATGAATCAATGGTTTATTGGAAATTGATTAGAAATTGATTGAAAATTGGGATATGACGTTTATTATTGAATGGATGCTGTTTGAATGAATGGCTCACCTGATTAAGTATGCGTTTGTCTTTTTATGACGATCATTTGTTTTTGAAATAATTACAATATGTCCAACTCTGGTGCCATCCACACGACAATGTAATTCTGTGACTCCGGCAAACTTTAATACAGATTCCGCCTTGTGTACAGACGACTCTGGGGTTGTCGTGACCCACAACGGGTTCCAGAGTGAGAAGATCTGACAATGCTGTTTCAGAGTTGCAGTGTGTACCTGGCATTGTTACTAAAGATGAGGTCACATCATCACGCGACCAGAAGTAACAGTAAACAAGGACTTCATGCGCATGCTCATTGCAGTCTTTTGTTATTTTTCGTGGGTCTCTGTGTTTCTTTGCAGCGCCACCTATCGGCATGGCATATGTATTACATTTTTGTCACTCACCGTCACTCGTTATCACGTTGCCATGTAGACAGAAATACCTCAGGGAATGTTGCAACATTTTATCGTACCGTTGTCGTCTCAGAGGAAGCCATATCACAGGCATTCTGTGAAACACAAGGACGCATTTTAGTCTTTTTGCGTGTCGTCTGTACGGCACAAAGGTTTGCAGTTAGGCTCAGGCAGGAAAAACCCTTAGTGAGGTTTAGGAACAACTTTATGGTCGGGCTTAAAATAAGTATGTAAACTATGTAAAATATGAACAAAAATCAACATAACATAACTACGGAAAAACACCTTACAAACTTCACATAAAATATAAATTTAATTTTAGAAAAACTTACAAAAGGCTGGTATCGAACACTGGCCTCCTGGTCCCACTATAATATAATGCAGTCTTTTTCACTTGTGTGGGTGTGTTTACATTGCAGTCAATAAAGGAGCTACACATAACACACTGAAATAAAAAAGGACTTATAACAAGCTAAATGCCTTGCACATTATAGTGGTATTAACACGTCTTTTCGTATGAAACAGGCTGAAATGTCACTTTTATTTATTACCCAAAATCAAAGAAGCTATCATACAACTCTGTGTACAGTATGTATGTCTTTCAAAGTTAGTCCATCTCACAGCAGCCCTGTCTTCATGTCCACACCTGCCACACAACCAAATGTGGGTTCAGAAAAAAATGTTCCTGTGCTGGTAACTGTGTCAGGTTCTCTGATGTGCCTTCTCTTTGAAAAACTTCAGCACCGAGGCTCTGAATGGAAAATTATGTGATGTGGTGCCAACACCTCCTTCTCTCTTGTCAATGAAAAAGAAAAATGTGCCACAAATTAGCACAATGAAAAGCATAACATCTCCTTGATGCTGTAGTTGTGGATGTAGTGTGTTGTTATATTCTTGTTACTGTCTTGCTATGTTTAACATATAATGGAAAGTAAATGTTTCTTAATATGTAACCCCCAGTATATTCCTTTCCATAATATTTTTTTTTCTAAATGCACTTGCATTCATGGGAGGGACTAGTGTAATTTCTTCATTTATTTTGAGTATTCTTTAGTCCTTTGGTGTGACTGGTAGACTGTTGAATTATTTAATTCATGACTGAGAAATATTTTGCCTTATTCATGCACAATTAGTAAGCGTACTATGCTTAAGTTAAATTATGCATATTTCAGAAATGTTGCTGAACAAACATCCTTCACAAAAGAGGCCACACACTTTCATGGCTGACTGGGAAGAAACAGTGAATTTAGTGTGTGTGTTTTTTCTCTGCCCTGGAGCTAAAGACTGCATCTAAGCAGCCTGAACGTGAGAATGATGAGCGATGAGCACCACTGTGTTCACACATGCTTCAAACAGCATTGTAATTCAAAATCTTTGAAGTCCACTGCATGGTGAAAAGAATGATGTACTGTAGATAAGATACTGCACAATATTTATTCAGAGAACTGCACACCTGAAATTTGTCTGGGGATTTAACAAGTCTTGTTGGCTTCGTTAGGGAAAACAAAAACTCAATACACTCTAATTTTCAGGCTTTGTGTGTGACATAACAATGATAACATACTGTTATAATACAGCTTTAGTTCTTAGAAAAAGTGTATTGGATCCATTGTTTTGCATCTGTTCTGTTTGTCCTGGACAACCCCTGTTTTATGAAAATGGCTGCAAGTTCTTTACATAATAATACCAGATGTTTGTCTAGTGTTATAGTGGCTAAGGGACTGAGTGTGGACATGAATGAAAAATATTCTATGCTCACATTAAGTTGGTCTGTTTCATGATAGTGTCTCGGTTTGTTCGGAAACTCCATTTGTTGTTTGTGCTCTACAGCTCTGTGGACACAGCAACACACCCTCATGCCCAAACAACAACATAGATCATTTTCCAATGATTCCAATGATCATTTTCCAATGATTCCCAAAATAACCTCACAATGTTTACCATATGTGTCCACAAATTTCTCTAAAAAATAAATCTGGAGACTTATGCCTGAGGTCAGGGGTATCACTCATCAAAGTGATTAGTCAATTCAAGTCAATTTTTATTTGTAAAGTCCACTATCACAAATTACAAATTTGCCTCAGTGGGCTTTACAATCTGTACAGGATATGACTCCCTCTGTCCTTTACAAACAACCCTCACATCGACTATGACCTGCCCCAAAAAACCCTTTTAACAGGGAAAAAGAACTGGAAATGGATTAGTATTTATCTTCTGGGGACCATGAATGTCTGTCCTAAATGTCATCATAATTTATCCAATATTTGTTGTATGTATCTTGGTTGGGAAACAACATAGAAAGTTATTAACTTAGGTAAAAGAATGTCTACCTCAGAAATATAGCTTGCCTTGAACAGAAAAGAACCACTGAAGTAAGAGTCTGGTCTAGAGGTAGGAGACAACTTCAAAGTGATAATTCTGTTAAAATAGATATTTTTGGAAGGCTTACACTGTTCAACATTGAGAAATTTGCAGAAGTGCACACAAAATGTACTGTATTTTACAGGTCAAACTTGATAATTAACTTCTGTTTTACACAAGGTGAGAATTATATTTGATGTTGATGCTGAGCCATCTGGGAGTTTTTTTAAAATATACTCAACAACAGAAGAAACGCAAGTTTTATAAAGTGAATTCTAGTTGTTGCCGTTTACCTCAGCAGCAATGTGAAAATGCTTGTTTGGACAAAAGGTTGTGCGTGAATGGTAACGTCCAAAAATGCACTCAGTGTGTGTTGTGACGTTGCATTCCAATGGCCAGATTAACGGAGGTGTGGTCGACCCAGATGACTAGAGCACTGGCATATGAAAATGGGATCGGCACCTTTGTTTGTCTACCCAACCTGCACAAAATTGGAAAAAATCTTTTCTCTAAGTACTTTTGTAATGATGCCACGACTGACGCAAATCCAACGTGAACGTGCTTTTGGAATGCTGAGTGCCGGCATGAGTGCACGAGATGTTGCAAGGACAATGAATGTTCATTATCTGTCTTGGCCATCTCAGAGACTGGATATTTCCCGCCACTGTTACTGCTGCTGAGACACCTGAACGTCACCAGCCCCGTATCAGTGCTCAAACAGTGCACAGGCGGCACAGAGAGGCTGACCTACACACACGCAAGTCATACTTTGGTCTACCGTTAACTCCAATATGCCGCCGTTGCTGCTGCAAATGGGGTAACGTCCATCGTTACTGGACACATCAACAATGGTTGGATGTGCTGTTTTCAGATGAGTCATGTTTCTGTTCCTTTTATAGGTAGTTTTTAAAAAAAAAATGTTCACTTTTCTAACCTGATAGAGCAGAGCTATGTAGAAAGAGAGTACCGACAACTAGTGTTTCTGTGTATTAAACATGGCGTACACCAAACATGTACCATTGAACCTCAGAGATTAGAGATCTCATGCAACAGCAGTGCATATCTTTTGTAACAAGTAGTACACATCATAGTTTGGCATTTGTATTTTGTTAATACTTGTTGCCAGTAAATTCTTTCACACATTTTCTCCACACAGCACGGTTATTACATCATTCTATAGATTCTCTACCAGGTGTATTTTTTTTAAGTTTTTCCTCAGTTGTCATATTATCATCACAACAGCACACACTAGCTAGATTTACTACTGCCAGGAAGCAATGGGCTAGTGAAATGATGGTGACGGATGTAAACCCTGCTGCTCACATATTACATGACAGAGTTTACCATGAGTTTACCTCATCATCCTCTTGTTCTGTCCCTAACCCCACCAAGGATTGGCCTGACCAATGAGAAAACTCCCTCCCCCCTGTCAGTGATCTGCATGCCCTCTTTTCAGATCAATTCAGCTCATTAATGTAAAGGGATTTATCAATAATCACCCTCTTAGTTTGTTCAAGGTGGAATCTGACTTGAAAAGGGATATCGAGCTGCTCGCCCCCATGTACCACCTTTACTACCTTATATACGAGGATAGCACAAACATATGTGAGCATGGATGTGATAAACAGGCATTTAAATCCCAAATTAGCCAGATATGTTATACAAAGAAAGAGCTTTGGTAGAGGGGAAATACCCCTAGACCACAGCATTACCGTAGAAATACTAATATGCTTCAAAAATAGCAACACTATCAGCTGAATCATTAGAAGCCAATGCATGCAAATATAGTGCAGACCTAGACATCTTGTGGCGTGGTGTGGACTGTTTGGCATGGAGATGCACTGTAGTATGTCGTTGGAGTAAGCATCCGAGGGCCCCGTCGACAGTAGGGAGCACAAATGTAGGCCCCGGCTGGTGGAGCGGCGGACCGGGTTACAAGGAGAGATCCAGCAAAGGATAGCATTAAGCTGACCCCAGGAGATCAGAGCCAAAAACTCGCTTACTCAACAACACCTGATCAGACAATGCAGTGTTAGGTAGCTTCTCTTCAGAACTTTCCTGACTGTGACAGGGGTCAGAGAGAGAGAGAGAGAGACAGAGAGAAAGTAAACAGAGGTTTAAAGAGAGAAAAGTAAAAATACTGCTGGAAAAAAAAGTATCAGAAGGTGGAGGTGGCAATGACGGGGGTGGACACAGATAAAGAGGTAATGACAAATACAGGAGGAGAAATGAGGAGAGATGTGGAGATGAGGAGGTAAGGTGGGTGGCACTGAAGGAGCTGTGGATTAGACGGTCATAGAGGCAGCATGTGAGGAACTGAATAAAAACTGTCACCAACACATGGACTTCTTTTCTCCTTTAATTATCTGAGTGTGTGAAGCGTCTTTCTTCGATTTAGTGAATGTTTCTGATAGTTTAAGTTGAGATGCATGACTATGAATAAATTACATTTATACACTACTTATTGGTGATGGCAGTTAATAGGGTTATTTTTTTTGCATAGAAGTGCTAAGGAGGTTAAGTGACAAAGGCCCCTCAAACTATTTCTAATCCTTCTTCTCCATGAACACCATTTCTGTCAAAAAATGGCAGCTCATTTCAAATTAAAAAAATATTTTGTCTGAGCACACCTGACAGGTTTGAAGAGGCAAGAGCTGAGATAAAAGTTGGGGATGTTACATAGTTCAGCACACTTTTTAAACACTTTAACACCAGTTTTATTAATATATGATGACAGCCAGGCTGCTTTCAATCAAACCTCAAACCACACAACCTATGATTATCATGGCCGAGAATATCACGGTTAACGCTATTATTACAATAATCCTGAAAAATGCCATGAAATTCTGAGTAATTATTTAACACATCACCTTGGACTTAATAAAAGCTAAAAAAAAAAAAAAAACTTAAAATGCAACTTTTATGCAACAAAAAGACAAATTTAAAGCACCATAAACAAAAGCAGCAGACAGTTAAGAGGTAAGATTATATTATATGAACTCCCATTTTTACTCAAGTTCTCATGTTTACATAATTGTGAAAGAACAAACCATAATCTCACTTTATTTACAAGGTTTACAAGATTTATTGAGTGGATATTTTGCTTTTTCAACACTTCAGTACAGTGTCTGGTGTCAAATGATGAAGAAAATGTACACACCAGATTAAACTGCAATGAAACAAAGTTTCAACATCTAATCTCTAATCCATTTGAGATTAAGGGATTTCTTTTATGCATTTCTTTTAATTTTGAATGTTTAAAAACGCTTAAAACAATAAAAAAGTCAATGGACATGTATTATTCTATTCTATTATTATTGCAGTTAGATTTTCGAGTTGGCTTGTGAAAACACATTGAGCTGTGGAGAGCCTTAAATCTAATTCAAAGTGAGGTGATGTGTGCACTTTTGTTTCTGTCATCCTGAGGATGCCACCTTAACCTCCCACACATAACCTGCTAAATTGAATCGGTGGGTGCTTTGATTAAAGCTGACAAGGACAGATTGAATTTGCCTCTAACAAGTGAAAGACAGTGAGGACAGAGGACACCAATAGAGGTAATGATGAGAAGACAGGGAGAAGGAGAGGAGAGGAGGAGAAGGAGGAGGATGAAGAGGAGGGGCATAAAGAGGAGATGCAAGAAAGCCAGGAAGTATGCTGATAAGACAGCTAAAAGATGCATCTGTGTATTAGAGTCACTCAAATTACATATTGGAATGCCAGATTAAAATATCGCATGACGAATGTTCAAATGTTTAAAAAAAAAATGTTAATTCAAGATGTACAAAGTATCCGTCACATAGGCTACAACCTTAATCAGGTCACGTCCTTGAGATCAAGATATCTTTTGCAAGAGAGACCTGAGTACCTCATACTACAAGTCTCCCTGCTCCTGTATAATAACCACTATGCTATATGAATAGCAGTATTTTCCTGTCACATATTCTATAGTGGGAACTTAGCAACCTGTAGCTTTGGACTTCCCCAATGCTCACTTTGTAAGAACCTGCAGGAACGTCTGGATTCTGCCACACTTTCCATTAGTCTTAGATATTAGTCATCAACAACACGACATAGGGATGCATTTTATGCATTATGGGCAAATCTGGCATGTGCAGATTAGTTGTGTTGTTGTCAGTGGAGTGTGTAATCTCTGGTTATGAATGGTGTCAGAGCCTTCAAACTGCATTGTTTCAAATGGACGACTCCTCTGGTCGTATAGAAGTCTATGAGAAAAATAATCCTACTTCTCACTTGATTTATTACCTCACTAACCATTATAAACAGGAGTCATTATTATGGTCCCATTGGAAATCAAACACACCATAAAGCAGAGGCTTTTTTAGGATGTGGCTACCTTGTGATTGACTGATTGCTGCCTCAGAGTTGTCCAGACTGGATGTCTTCCATGTTTCAGTCATAGAATTTCAACCCTTTCCTGAAAGTTAATTGTAACACTTTGGTCACCTAAGGTAACGGAAACAGAGCTGCCTTCATTTTGAAAAAGTTTTCCCAAAACGGCACCATCTCAGGAAATGTTTGTGTTCCCACAAAACCACTGAAACACTTTAATATATACAACTGGCCTGTGGGTGGAACTAGAGCATGCGTTGTGTGAGCAAGTGATGTTGATGGTGATGGGGGTTAACCCATTACACAACTTGAGGACGCGCATTTTAAGAAAGATCCATATAGGCTGTATACAAAGGGTGGCGTTTAGGGATTTATCCACTCTGGGAGGTGGTTTTAAAAATTAGCGTTTACAGGCTCCTCAAAGGCTGGTTCAGTGTGGCTGAAACAACCATGTGACAAAAAATTTGCAGTTTACTCCTAAACCCGTCTCTGGATATGGCCTAAAGCATGGCTTAAGTCTTTTTCAGAGTTAGGCCTTCATGTGTCACGTCTGTCACGTCACATCACAGAAGGTAGCCACTTCTTTAAGCCCCATTTGCAGTGCAATGTTGACAGAATAGAGCAAAGAAGAACTGACACCAGACCAGCTTCCACAGCACTGACCAATAGTGTTAAAGTACATCTCTAAACGTAAACTTTTCTGGAAACCTGAAGGAACATCTAGCTCATGCTTTGCTCATGTGTACTGTTAATTCAGTGGTTTATGTGCCTGCTCTTTGCATTTCTGCGCACTTTATGCATCTGTGCAAGTATCACAACTGTGTCAGCTAAACTTTACTGAAATTTGCAATAGATCCTTCCTCCCATGCGCCCTCCTCCCTCTACTCATCTTCCTCTGCGTGGGAAAAGCTCACTGCGTGAGGACTACATCAAAGTCTTTCAGCGAGCAAATCAATGCAAGTTTAAAATGCAGAATCCTTTCGTTTGTCCATCACTGCACTGTTTAGCTAAGTTGTTTGTTTACTTGTGTGATCATCATTTGATCTGACAGAGGTCTGAACCCCTGTGGGAGTGCACAAGAATGTTTGCTTGTTCTGCATATATTAAAGTGCCTATTTGAGTCCTTGCTGGAGGGCCTGTGGGGAAAAAGGGGGACAGGTGAAGCGTGTTGGGTGGAGCTCGAGCAAGCGGGAAATTTTTGACATGAAGAAACACAATTTGCTGCTACGATATGATCTGCGGCTGCATCACATCGCACTGGATCGCCCTTCACTTAGCACTGATATGTCCCCTGTCATCATGCTAATGAAGCGAATGTGAATATGGAATGTGTTGGGGAAGTGGCCTCTGATCGTGTTCGACATGGTCTCATCAGTGCGATTAATAAGCAGCAATAATTCCATCCCACTTATGTGAACTGCTGCCGTCATACAGAATGATTCATGGAGCCTTGCATTTAAAGTCAGAGGCCACTGTTGGGGCTGCAGGAGATGTGATATACCTCATTCATTCCTATTCATGCTTTGACCTCACCCCCGACCGGCTATCCCTCTTCAGCACTCTTCCTGCCTTCCCCATAGCTCCTCTTGTCTCCTTGTCACACTCTTTATGTCCATCACTGCCCTTTTCTCTCGCTCTCGCCAGACATTTCTGGACTAAACGTAGAGCATTCCCTCATCCTGCGTGTTGTTAACCAGCTTTCACTTTATTCCTCCCTTCCTCTTCTTCTTCTCACTCCTCTTCTATCTTCCCACAAGGTTGATAATTACAGTACTAGCAGCACTGTAGCTCGTGGCCCAGTTTAGAAAAAGGAAAAAAAAAGGAGGTACCATGTTCTCCTTTTATTAGATGTGGAATCAAACACTACACAAGAGACATACTCCCTCTTTTCTTGCATATATGCAGCACGCACACATGCAGATGTACATGTACTGTATGCATGCATGCATACACAAAGAGTGAGGTGGAGAGCAGCTGGGAGTGAAAGAGAGCGTGATGAGATCAGAAGGGCAGGGATGGTCAGGAAGTCCTGAAAATATAAGTCAAGGAAAACCCCTGTTGTTCGGTTTCGGTCAGAGCAGAAGAAGAAATGCCCTTGGCTGCTCAGTCATGCACACCCCTCCAAGTAATTACCTCCAACCTTATCAAGAGAAGCTCGGCTAGAGAGCTCAGAGATCAGCAAGCAACACACACTGAGCTCAAATCAAGCCAGATAAATACGTTAGTGTAATGATAACCAACACGTAGGCATACACTGCGTCGATTAGCGATAAGACTTCAACCAGTGCTTCTTGTTTTCAGAGCAATTACGTCGCAGTGAAGGGGTTTAAATGTCCTTGATGGCGGGCTGTGATGCACGAAGTGATTACCTTGGGTTCTTATGTGCACTGACCTCATTTACGCAGACGCACACACATAATTGCTGCAGGAACGGTGGTGCTCCAGTCTCCCCCAGGTGATTTTCCAAAATGATTATCAGTGCTGAATGTAAATTGATGAGGGGGCATCCCTGTGTAGACCAGCTACTGCTGGGATTAGAGGCCAACCCGATTTAATAAACAAAACTCTCACAACAGTAATCTCTCCCGCTTTTACAAAACTTGGACCGTTTACATAATTATCTGTCTGGAAATTGTAAATTGAATAGTTTTGTTTGCATTTTGAATATTGGAGTTTGTCAAAGTTTCTATTACAGCCACATCTTTTCAGCCACACTCTTTCTCTGCAAACTTGCTTTTCCGCTCATCAGCCGTGAGCCATATTTGTCGGTCCTGTGCGGAGAGGTCACTTGGAAACAGGCCTGCTGATGAGTCAACATGTTGATGTACATAAACAGACGGGAATCGTCTTTGACCTGCACTCCACTGACCTGGATCGGTGAATGTTTTCTGTCACTCACGTGTCTCGAGAGTGACGAATGTAGTCACCGCTCCTTCCCATGGGAAACACCCAGGACAGTGGAGGTTGCAGGTTGTGTTTTCTCACATAGCTATAGTGAACTCTATGCAAGGCAGATGTGCTGTGCGCTCACCCTGAAAGATAATGTGCAGCCCCTGCTGCTTTTTTAACTACAGAGCAGGGATGCACTGCACAGAAAATGACTCACGCCATACCATACAGGACACATACAGGGAAATGAATCGTGATTATGAGCAATCTCAAAGGGCTCAAGAGAGCAGTTTTTGTCTTGATCCGTTTACTGCGTGGTCACGATCAAAATGTAATACTCACAGGAGGAAAATTAGCGAGTTCATCTGAGTTGAAGAAGTTGAACAATAACTCAATTTCCCATCTCACTTGCAATGTCTACATACTCCTTTTCTAATGAGTCCTTGGATGCATTTTTTAAACTTTTATGGCAAAAAAAAAGGCTGTCTTCCACCATGGACTTTCTTCTCACATTGTTCTATCACATGAATGTCAAATCACCAGGGCTCTTCTGAATTATTAAGCACGTAATATAAGACATAGACCTAGACTTCAAACTCAAATCTAGATCTCGGCAACTATTTTGACCTGATGGTAACTGGACATTTTTAGGGGGGTTTCAGACCATCACAGAGATTCCAGACATTTTTCTGCATTTTCACTATTTTGTGACATCTTATAGACAATTAAGAGACACTACAGTCTGTAGATTATACTCAATAATGACATCAACAACATTAATGTAAGTATGCTCTCTTACTCTAAGTCCTGTGTGTCGGAGCTGGCAGCATCGAGAAGTGAGGATGAAGATCACAACTGACTGTGCGCCAAGCGTTCTGGAAAACTATGGTGGCTGATGCAAAAACTGTAGATAGGAGAGCCACTGTTTTGTTTGTCCATTCTGGGCTACTGTAGGAACATGGCAACCAAGGATCTGCTCCATATTTAGATATAAAGAGCTCATTCTAAAAAAAAAAAAAAAAAACAGCTATTTTTATTTTTTCTAGCTTAATATAAACTAAAGAAAACATACTTATTGATAGTGTATCCCAATTTCTGCTAATCGATCATTCAAAAGGCTACAAACTGTTCCTTTAAGTCAAAATACAAAAATAATATCAGCTAATAATATTCAAAATTCAAAATGGTCCTGGTGACTGATATATAATACGTGGCCATGAGATGCATTGGCCTCTTTTCTAAATGTATGCTTTTTGCACTATATGTGCATATAATAGTTATTTAATGGCTGACGGACATCCGAAAAAGTGACGAGGGACCCAGACTAAAGACTTTTTTTTCAAAAGGTCGAAAGCCAACAATATTGGGCAACACTGATTTAAAAGGCATTTTCCTTTACAAATCTTTCACACTGCCAGGTAAATGCAGTGCAGTAAAATGCACAATAACTCCCTCTGTACGTTGTGACGCCTCCCTTTTAACATAGATAAAACTATGACTGTGCTTCTGGCCTTCTCCAATATAAAATATGCTCTTACTCTTTGAATACAAGTGTGCCCTAACATAATCTAATCACTAAACATGACCTTTGAGTCAGAATATATCATCTCCTCTGTTTACCCCTGTGGAGCTACATGTGCACATCACGCATCCTCGTGATATAAACACAGGCTTTTTGCGCATGTAAATAACTCTGTAGGCTTTAGTAATCCGACCAGAGGTAGACGCCTGTCACACTGTGTCACTATCTGCCTGTGTACTTCCCCAAGGCTTGTGAAGGGGAAACAAGCTGGCTCGCCTAGTAATGCGTGCTCATTCTTATGTGTAAGTTTAAAGGGGCACTCCAGTGATTTTATAAACCTCAACAAAGCTCCAGCTCCTGCTACAAAAGGAAATAAAAGAATTTTCCAGGACGTGTGGGAACCTTAACTATTTAAGTATTCTAAAACACTGCACATGTAAATAAAGAGACTATTAATGTAGACACACTTTCAGTACTGGTCTTGTTTATGGAACAGTGTATGGAACTTTGTGTGTGTATGTGTGTGTGTGTGCGTGTGTATTATGTAGACACAGATGCTGTCAGGACAGTGAGAGGGGAGCAGTTGGCAGAATACGTACATTGGCACGTAGTGCTGATGTTTGATGACACTGAGTCAAGTCAGTGTCGGTATCATGCACAGTTTTGGTCATGTGCATGTTGTTAAAAGTCCTGTTGCTGAACTCTATTAAGTCAAGACAATTTTATTTGTATAGCCCAATATTACAAATTACAAATTTGCCTCAGAGGGCTTTGCAATCTGTACAGGAAAGAGACAAATGAGAAAAGCTTTCCAATTTTCACAGTGAATGGAAAGAAAAGCAAAATGAATTATGACCGAAATCCTTTGGTGAATGTGTCTTTCATACACCACACATATTGTCAACAATGCTGAGGGTTGTTAGTTGAAGTTATATATCAGGGTCTTCCAATATTTTTTGGTGTAAATATTATAACATGGACAGGAATGCACCGGTCTGATCGGCATCGGTATCAATACCAATATTGAAGAAAATTCTATATCAGGTATTGACAATGAGCCTGCTCCATAGGGGCAGATCTATTCAATGTAATTCTATGCTGTGCGTTATTTAACGTGACTAATCCACGCAGGGACGGACTGGCCAGTCTGGCATTCGTGCAGATGCCAGAAAAGCTGTGCTGTCTCCTGGGCCGGCCTTGTTATTCTCCATCGCAGCCCTGCATCCGTACTACCGCAGCCCGCCCACTAGGGGCTTATCAATACGTGTCTTCATTGTCTTAAAATTTTTCCTCCTGACTATCATAACAGAAGTACCTGCTCGATATTTATACCACACACACCTCTATACATTACAATAACGGTGACACCATGATGGTGTTTCAAGTTTTACATCAGCCTACTTTATTTTGCAAGGAAATGTCCTCTTAGGATATTAAAAATGTGCATGGTTTGAAATAAAACAAATCTATCTGTATTTTGTTTTGCAAAAAATTAAAACGAAGCAATGCCTTCTGGGAATTTCAAGGCAGAATTGAGTAAATAGTGTCTGTGAGTTTGGGTTTGTTGACACGAATAGAACGTCGCAGCCTCTATCTAGCTTGCTTGCACTTGTTTTCGGTGTTACTAGTGGTGGTCAAGTTGGTGGTGGACGGTGGAGTTTATACCAACTTGACTGATAAAATGAAGCAACACAAGGGGGCAGCGGAGAAAAAGAAGGAAAAGATGAAGAGGACACTGCTGTCTGAGGGCGAAAAGTGTGGCAACCTTGATGTGTTTTTTCAATCTTCTACCGCAACCTCAGCTAGTGAGCAGGCTCCTTCAGACTTTATTAACTGCATGATGGTAAGACATGCTTTTGTGAGTTTTGAATGCACCATCATTGGGGCTATCAAAAATACTGTTCTTTCTGTGTAGACATGTATCTGCGTCTGCTAGTTGGGAAGCTTGTGGGGACAAATGCCAGGACCGTTTTTTTTATCCCAGTCCGTCACTGACATGCGACTCTGCGACATGTGAGACAGTAACTCTACTTGGACAAATTGCCAGAAATGCGTTGAGAGAGATGTGCTAATTTTAACCTGACCTGACCTGACTCCCTAAACCAAATAAAGTCTCAGACCAAATCAGTCACGTATTTGATATGTAATCATTTTTTAATCAAGTAATCAATTTATCAAGTACATTTATATGACATTATAGCCAAGAAAGTTATGATGGCACGAGGGCAAAGCACAAGTGCACTTCCCTTTATGTCTAAATTACTACAATGATATAATGAAGGCACTGCTGACTTCTGCAGATACAAAAATATATGACTTGGGGCCTCAATAGTCCAGAGTTGCAATATCTGTATGCTAATAAGTTGGCAAGAGCAAGAGGTGTTTTATCATCAATGAATCTCTAATGCAGCTGCAGTAAAACAAAACTGTAGTTTTTGCTGGGAGCTTTCCATCCGCAGGATCAGAATTTATTGTGCGCTGGGGTGAGAATGTTGAAGTTAGAGCCAGCTCTGCTAAATGAAACATTAGTTTTTAGTGCCCCTGACACCAAGCATGGCAGTTCTGATTGCAGCCATATTGCACAAGCTGCCTATTGAAGTTGTTCCTGATCGTGTTGTCATTTTCTCATGCACATAGAGCCGTCGGTCTTAATGAAATGACAGCATCATCTCATTTACTCTGTTCTCCTTCCATCCCGCTGCTCACTGCTCTCCCCTTCTTTCCCTCTCATCTCTCTTTTTTTTGTTTAGCATCTGTGGAGACGTGTAATGAACGGCGTCTCCAGCCCTGATTGGATGATGTATGACGTCGTTAGGTGGGATGAAAGCGCACGTAGCTCAAAGGACAATGAAATGGAAAAAGGGGATAAAGAATACAAAGAAAGTGCAGGAGTAGAGATACTGAAATGTTGTGACAAGCAGCTTTGAAAGAGAGAGCAGATACTCACATGCAACAGAGGGAGTAGGTCACAGTCTCACTGATGCTTCAACCCTGGCACACTTCCTTTGGGAAGTAGTCCTACAGATCTCCTCCCATGTTTCCTCTGCCACTCTCTTGCTTCCTGTGCTGGTCTGAAGACGGCAGGAGGACTCCTATTGTGTGTGAGGGCACATTGTCAGTGGTGTCAGTGCCAGTGGTCCCCAACCTGGGTCCAGATGTCAAAGATCACAGGAAGTGCGAGAGCATTTGAGGTTGTTTACCTTTGTATAACTAAAATCACAATGACAGACTTTGATGATATCTTTAATGCTAAAATATAACAAAATATTTACAAAAACAGTGGGAAAAATAGCACAGTATTATTTTTTGATTGAGATTCCAGTAATTTCCCGTCATTCCTGAACATGTGTTTTAGTGGTTGTATATTATTATAATTTCTGACTTTTAAGAGAATTCCAGTGTTCTGGCTCAAATTTAGGTCTAAAAAGGTGAATTC
Source organism: Synanceia verrucosa (assembly GCA_029721515.1). Classification (NCBI taxonomy): domain Eukaryota; kingdom Metazoa; phylum Chordata; class Actinopteri; order Perciformes; family Synanceiidae; genus Synanceia; species Synanceia verrucosa. The sequence goes on from CM056565.1 coordinate 8,236,848, forward strand.
AGTTTAAATTCCTCACTCCTGTTCAAAATGGTGAAGAGTAGGGAACTCAGTGTCAAAGAAACAGTCTGAATGAAAGCTCTGAAATGCTGGAGGCTCTTTATTCAGACAAACAGGACAGATGGTCTAATAAAGTTGTTCAGCACTGCGCACACACTGCTCACAAAACGTTAGGGATATTGGGCTTATGGATGACATTTCAGAATGCACCTAAGTGCACTAAAACCTTTACAGGTGAACTTAATTTGACCTTTTCTAACCTTTTGAATGCCCATGTGCAGCTGTTCAGTGTTTCAGTATTTATTGCATAACATGCTGTTCTCTAACAAGGTGATAAACCACAAAAATCACAACAAGTGTCTGATCCATGAATTGACCACTAAATGTTCTGGTTCTATGACAATTTGTATTTAAACAGTCCTCTTCATCATTTAGTTCACATTTTGACATCACGAGACCAAGATGACGCCTAACAATCAATCATCAGTACCTGGTCACTGAGAGGACTCAAACAGGATGTTCAGAGGGAACTTTCCACTGAGCTTAGAGTATCACAGAGTGTCATCAGCAGGTTCTAACAGAGACACAGAGAGACTGGAGGAGTCACAGAAAGACACAAAAGTGGACGTCCTTTGGCCACGTCCCATGCTGATGACCACCTCATTGTGGTCATCAGCGTCTGGCCTCACAGCTGCTGGAGGCTGGCGTACTTCAAATGGAGTGGCCTGCACTTTCTCCAGACCTGAAGCCCATAGAAAACCTATGGGATCAGCTGAGTCATCATGTTGAGGTTCATAACCCCGCACCCCAGAACCTCAATGACCTGAGGGCAGCCCTTCAAGAAGAGTGGAATACCATGACTCAGCAGACAACAAGTCAACTTGTGAACAGCACGAGACGTCATTATCAAGCTGTAACTGATACTCAAGGACACACGACAAGTTATTGAGACATTGATATTTTTTGTTGTAGAATAGCCACAACAAAATAAATTATTTCATCTAATAAATTAGTTGAGATGAAGAAATGACAATTAAATGCTCTACTTTCATGATATAATATCACTGTAGCACTAACTTTTTACATTTTCAAAAATTTCACCATAAAGTCCAATATCACTAACTTTTTGTGAGTAGTGTATATATATTTTTGAGGACTGTCAGGATTAATTCATTAATCGTGATTAAATTAAAATCAAATCACGTGCTGATATTTAATCACTCCAACACACCGTCACTGCAGCTTCCTGCTTCCTTCTGCAGTCATGAAGAAGAGTGACAACAATACTCTTCTGAATGGGTTGTTATCTTTAAAAAAAAACTCCCAGACTCTGACAAATCACACGTAACATGCACATTGTCGCTCATCAGACAGATGCTAACAGGCATCACAAAGCACTACTTTGGAGTACTGTATTAGTTATGAACTTTGTTATAATGCGCTATACACTGAATGTACTTCTGCACATTTCTCATGTTTTACAGTGTAATCCTTCAAAAATGATTGTTAATATGATCTTAAAACTGTTGTGAAATGCAAAATAAGATTTAAATTAAAAACATAATTGATACTGTTTGATACTGTCAATTAGATACCAGTGGTGACTGTGTGGGATTGTTTACAAATTGTGTGATCCAAACATTTGGTTTTAGGTAACAAAATATTCAGATTTAGTCTGGCAGAGGCAGCGAGGTGTCAAGCTCAGGAGACAACTTAGCTTTCCTCAACAACATAGAAAGTGCTTTGTGTAATTGAGGGGGAGCTCTAAGGACGTCTGAGAGCTGCTGAAATTCTGTCTTTTTCTTAAATGAACACAAAGTAGACTGAAGGGACTCCACTCATGAAAGATTCAAACTCTCGACTCACCCTCCATCCTCTCCTCCACCGCCCAGCCCCCTTGATTATATCTTTTATTTAACGGGAAACATGGTGACTCTCTAACTTGACTTCATCCTCCGATGGCCCAGCTCTCGCTAAAAATACCACTGGTAGCAAGCCATGATGGCTTAGCTTAAGGTATACATCTGTTTTATTCATCAGTTGAATTCCTACAGAAATTCACATCCATTAGATGTTATGCAATCCCAGTGTTCAGTGAATTAAGTCCAAAATTGTATCCTGAAATTAACCAAGAAATCATGACTGAATACTCCAAACCTGAATGCTCAGTGCTGAATATTTTTACATTTTCTCTCCTCTACAAAAAAATCTCTAACCTCTGCGAGTAAATAAACAGCAGTAGTACAGTAGTACAGTGTAGTTAACTTTTGTTTTTTTATGATATATTTATTTTTATGACTTTTTAATGCATATCAAAACTTATGAAAAACATAAGCACTTTCATATATATATATATATATATATACATGTGTATGTATATACATATAGGTATATGTATATACATATATACGTGTACATATATATACACGTATATACATGTACATATATATATACATATATATATCCCCTCAAGTAGTCACACAGATAAAAAAGTTATGATAGACATCAAACTAATAGATGCAATAAAATAAAAATAAAAATAAAAGACTGATTGATAACCTTACATTCACATTGTCCACATAGGTTTCACTTTTCAGTTAGTGTTATCTGTTTACTGTTGTTAACTTAGTAATCACATGGCAGTCACTAATCAAAAACTGTGTCATGTGTTTGCGTTATCCTTCAACTATATGCATGATGGGAGGACAGAAAAACAAATCATGCGTGTCTGAGCCACATCCTTCAGGCTCATTGATGAGGAGACTGAACAAAAAATGAAGACATCTTTTGAGGGGTGGAAACATGAACATTACTGCTAATTTGTTGCACAAAAGGACAAGAATGTGACAGTAAAGTGTAAACCAGCGCTGTAGCCTTGCTGTTAGAACTGATGTTCATTTCTTCCTGTCGGCTTTGTGATATTAAAGAGCAGAAAAGACAGATCGTTCATTTTAAATTGTAAGTTGTTTTCGTGCCTCTCAGGTAATATTACAAACTAAGTAATGTAACTAGTAGTGTAATATACTATAATAGCACTAGTGAGTAAATGAGTAAAGTAAGTAATATGTAATCCATTACTTTTTTGGAGGAACTACCTGGAAATAAAATAGAAGAACACAGACCGTTACAAGCATAAATTAATATGAAATATAAAAAAAAAAAATAAAGCCATGCTTCTGGCTCTATAATGCTGCATTTGCTAACATGCTCACAATAACTATCTTACCCTGGACAAACAGACGTTCAAACAAACATTCATATAATCCATCTAATTACACTTAAAAAATAGTTTACATAAACACAGCACACAGTAAAATTCCTCTTGAGGTTGGTGTCTTCAAACTCTGACATGTCTGACTAACCTTTTCCAGGTTCTGTCAGCGGATGTCTTTTCTGTGCTCTCGACCTGTGGCGGCAGTACCTGTCTAATGCAGTGTTGTTTTCCTGTTTCCCTGCAGAGCCACAGCTGAAAGGAATCGTCACTCGGCTATTCAGCCAACATGGATACTACCTGCAGATGCAGCCTGACGGCACCATGGACAGCACGAGGGATGAAAGCAGCTCATTTTGTGAGTGTGACTTTCAGCCTGTGGCCTGCATGTCTTTGCTTGTAGTTGTGTTGTGTTTTTTCAGGGCAGCCTCACTGTTAACACCTGCAATTTTCACCATCATATAAGCTCAGAAAGTTAATGCTCTACTTTACACACTGAGCCAAACAGCAGGTGTCACACTGTGTTGTAGTGTCCCTGTGAGTGACATACTGCACCAACTAAGAGGATGTGCAAGTTCATCCTGACCTTTAGTAATCTCATTGTGGTTTTTCAGATCAGAAGCTGTACTGTTCTCTCCCTGGTATCATTTCTTTATTTTTGTCTTTTTGACCTTCCAGACTCAAACACGGATCAGATTGTAGTTGGAATATGACAGATTTTTAAAATTGAAAATTGTGTTAATTCAATAACCTGTAATATTTATTGATTGATGATTGAGTTGACTCTTTTACTGTTAACGGGCATGGTGAAGGTGAAATAGTCTGAATAAATGTAAACTCTGACAAGTCACAGCATTTAGTCTTAAGAGCACTAAAGCATGCAGGGAGTCATTCAGCCTAATACAATGAAGACAGAAAAGCAGCCTGTTGCTATATACAGTGCTATAGAGTGATTTCACAATCTCCTCTGGCTTTCTCATTTTCCTCTCTATCTCTCTCTACTTTATTCTCCAATTCAGCACAGTTCAACTTAATTCCAGTGGGACTGCGGATTGTGGCAATCCAGGGAGCAAAGACAGGATTATACCTTGCCATGAATAGCGAAGGATACCTCTATACCTCGGTAAGCGTCATGCCAGAAAGATCTGTCATGCGTACACTGAAGAAATGACACTGCTATATTATAAAAATATGTTGCTGTGGCAGCATATCTAGTCCTGAAATTATAATTGCTCTGACTTTGGCTTGTAATGGAAGTGTTCAGGATTATATATTTTACATACGTTGCTGTGCATGGTCCTGATATCTGCACAATGGAGAAGCTATTACCTGTTCACATCACTCACGTGGAAATCAAGAAGGGAAATGCCTTCATTTTGGACTTTGAGGTTCAGCTATCTAACAGTTAGTAATGTCCCTTATTCTAAGCTAAAACGAATGATGAGGACTGAGTGTCAAAAACTACTGAGGACAGTGTTTTACTAGTTTAACAGACAGAATTATACAGTACAGTATGTGGCGCATGTGTACATGTGTGAGCAGCATACTGTGTGCTGTACATGCAGTTTTGTGACAAGACAAGGTGACATCCTGTTAAGACCACTTCGAGCTAGTTTTGGAAAGACGGGGACAAAGGAACGGAGAGTGGGCATAAAGCTGTTGGAGAATCTGAGTGTCTCTTGAATGCAGCACCTGTTGACAGATTTCAGGTCCAGGGCAGATGGGAACATAAGATAAGAGCAAACATGCTGTGCAACAGACTGTAAAAATGTACATATAGTGCAGAATAGTGTAAAAAAGAAATGAAATAAACATTATGAGCTGCCAGGTTAACAGGTTAAGATCAGAACTTTTGCACCTTCTCTCCAAAGTTTTCCCCTATTAAACTTTCTTTTAAAACATATTTCAAGTGTTACTGAGGTGCTTTTAAGACCAAATCAAGACTGAATGTAAACATGTTGACATCATGACTTTGATCAAGCTATGAGGTTAGTAATTAACTAATGCATGAAATGCATGGGATCCTGAATACCTCAGTTGGTGCAGGCAAAGAGAAACATAATTAGTAACAGATTAAAAGAAAAATTACTTATGAATGATTATGACTTATCTCATCAACATACATCACAAACTAGTTCCAGGTGAACAGAAATTGTGTGAAGCTCTAGCACAAGTGTGAAAAGTACTTGAAGTACTTGAAGTGACAGTCACAGTGTTAGTATAAAACTTGTTTTGTCTAATTAAGTCAATGCTGAAAAAAAACTTATTCAGAATAACTTCAGTTATACTGTCAGAGTGCTGTCACCCATTCAGCCACCAGGGCTTCATTCAGTGTAAATTGCAAAAATGATTCAGTAAACTTGACTAATAGACAAAATCTACAACTCATAAACAAGAAATATGCTACTATATCAGCAGTAGATTGTATTCATTTTTAGTCCATTTCTGGATTAAACTGCAAGCTCTTACTCTGGTGGACCACCTGGGTACTCACTGGGAAGCACTGGTCCCAGAGTCTAATCAGGACCTTGGACAGTACTGATCCCAGTGTCTGATCAGGACCTTGGACAATATTGGTCCCAGATTCTGATCAGGACCTTGGACAGCACTAGAGACAGTCTAATCAGGACCTTGGACACTGCTGGTAACACTGCTTTAACATGATAACATGGCAAAAAATGTTATTCTCGTTTAACAAGGAAATGTTGAATCCCACAGGGAATATGTCAGGATGTGCTCTGATCAACACAGTGCTGATAAGTGGTTTGCAATACATAGCTATTGATTAACTCATTGAGTGCCAGCTCTTTTTTAAAACCAAAAGTTGCTTATGCCGCCAGCTCTTTTATAAAACCAAAAGTTGCTTATGCCATCATTTTTGGTTGGTTTGAGTCAGAATCGCTCAAATGAAAGAAGAGACTCTCTATGTCATCATGAAATAAAATGTTTTATTTTACCTTGTTCCATTCTTGTTTTATGTGGAGGAGAGTAGAGGCCAGTTTCACCAAAAAGACCACTTTTTTTCTCTCTGATCCCGACGTCTCCACTTCCTGCTTCAATCTCTGTTCCAACTACATATCCCAGAAGCCCCAACATTACTCACAGGGTGTGAGAGAGTGCCCCCATGTGCCAGCTGCTCATAAAAACACTTTGACGTGTATATACGTAAATTAATTATTAAATATAATTAATTTGGACTATTTACTGCCTCTATAAATATATGAAATATATTCACTTTAGCAGTCCAGTGTGTGTTGGTTCCAGCAGAGCCCCTGATTAGCATGCATCAGTCTATGGGGCCTCTGTGAACAGAGAGGAGAAGGGATTTCCTCAGCACCAGTCAATATCTGCACTGCATTCCACACTGACCTCTTTCAGAGACTCTCCCTTTAGCCACACACACACACACACACACACACACACACACACACACACACACACACAGGTACATGAATGAGTTGCTATAGGTGGTGTACAATAGAACAGCTGTCTGTGTAATATCATGCACGTTTGATTTTATGACTGCGTACCGTTGCACCTCTACAGTGTCTGATGTGCTAATTTGCCGCTGTAGGAGGGAGTGCAGGTGGTGTGATATGGCCCTTGGTACACATCTGCACGCTCTAGCAGCACGTTCATATTTGCTTTTACATTCAGAAGCGTACTGAGAGAATGTGTGATGTGGCCGTGGATGCTTTCATTCATGGTAAATAAGTTAGTAAATGTCACTGACAGAGTGACTAGTTGCTTCCTCCAGCTATTTTCTCACCGTCTTGCATTATACTGCCAACTCTGCCGCTGCTTAATGGTGGTAATTATGTTGTTTTCTCCTGAGTAACTCAGTTTTTCCTTGAATCTCTAAATATGGTGGTCAGGTTGCGGGGCCAGGCTCCATAGCAAGCAGACAAAGTCCACTGCGGCCTTGTCTTACACATAAATCTCAGGCTCACTACCTGTAGGTGACAACAGGAAATGGCTGATCCGGATATAAAAATAGAGCTTGGCTCATTCGTGCCCCATTTTATAATCTATGTGCTCTGGAAAACTCTTCATAGACAGAGAGCGAGAGGGAGAGAGAGAGAGAGAGAGGAAAGGGCTTGTGTTGAAGGAGACTGTCTCACAGAAACGCTTTTTGTGCCAATCAAGATTTAGAAATGGGCTTCGTCTGTTAGTATAAATATTTGTCTTCATGCAGGTGTTTGTACACATTTCACATATTGAAAAATGTCCCCAGGGCATGCAAATGGAAATTAGCTAGTTGCTTAATATGGTACATCTCTTGAGAGATTATTTTTTTGTGTACCCTGACAAGTAATAGTAAGTAAAAGAAAACACATCAGTAGAGACGTCTCTGACTGATCCAGGCGTACTGAAAGAAATCAGTATCAAATAAATTCCATTCCTTTTTTTATCATTGCTGTCTTCATTGCTTTCACTGGTTAAAATAATAAACCTTTTCAAGTCATTGCTAACTAAAACCAAGTTTAGTTTAGGAGTTAAAGTCACCCTTTTGCTGGCGTAGCTTAGCCAGACTGGATGGTTTCCATGAGTCAAGCAACGGGATATCAGTGACCAACTAGAAGTGAATACAAGTGAATGTGTGTACTTCCCTCTCGATGGTTAGCGCCCACCATCCTTGTGTGAATGGCTGAATGTGATATGTAATGTGAAAGAGCTATGAGTTGTCAGCAGGCTAGATAAGACGCTATACAGGTACAGTCCATTTACCATCTTTGACCTCTAAAGTGGTTGTTGTGGGCCACGTTTTCCTCATACTTATCAGCTCTCGCCTAGAAAGTTCACACAGTCCCACAGAGGCCCTTTAATGCATTAAATAATAAAAGGACAACCGCAAAACAAACACTCTTGTTTGTGATCTGATAGGACTGTGATCCTTGTGTGTGATAGAGAGACAGGCAGATAGACACAGCACGAGAGGGATATAAAGAAGGAGAAAGAGCGCAAGACCTATTGATGAAAAGCTATGTCCTTTCTATTCTTTTCATGGGGAGGACTGCATTGAGATGCAGAACAACACCAGCAGCAAGATAGCGTTGCGTTTTTTTTTTTGTTTTTTTTTTAACCACAGCACAGGACAAAATGTGGACATTAGAAAAAGTAGAGAGCATAATTGGCCAGAGCAAGAGAGAAGAGATGACATGCACAGACGCAGTGATAAGGACATACATTTTACCAGACAGCCAATTAAGAGCACTTAGAGAAGGCAAAACCTATTCTTTCCGATTGGTTCGCGATATAGACACACTGCCTCAGCCCTTCCAAAATTCTCTGGAGGTTGGGATACATTAGAATGGGTGATAGAGGCAGGAGCCGGTCACCTCTGTCACTGAGGGTCGAAGAGGGAAAGCCAACCACGACTCCCCTCACAGCTACATTATATTGACAGTGGCCTTTCAGCTGTCAGTCAACCCTGCAGAGGCACAAGTCCCTACACATTATTATCCACCCTGCTCTTGCCATGTATGCCTCTACAGGCCATCACAAAGCACTACAGACAGGCTGTACATGTGTTTTGCTAGACAGTATTAACTGCCGGTCTCATCTTCCGTTAAACCCCTCTTAATAAGCACGTCTGTGCCCTATTGACTTATGTAATGTGGCGTGTCACACAGTGCATCTGCATCTGGTGGGACGACAACATCAGCCACGTGTCTCTGATGGTGGTGGTGAACACACACAGATTGTGTGCATACAGAGAGGATTATTGTGAATCAGTTCTACAGAGAGTGGGCTGCTGCTACAGAAGTAATGCAGTACTATGGGGGGGGGCAGTGCTGCAGCTGGGCAGATTTCACAGCTTCCCATAGATTACCCTGAGAGCTGATGGGACAGTCAATAGATGCATGGAGCCTGTATGACACTGTGACCCCTGCTGTCTACAGAGGGGACTGCACAGAATAATTGCATATCAGAAATGCTTGTGTCTTTGTCATTAGAGCCCAAACGGAGATGCTCTTCAAGAGTATTGTAGTTATGGACACTAATCAAGCAGAACATTATGATCACTGACAGGTGATGTGAATAACACTGATAATCTCTTTATCATGTCACCTGGGATATATAAGCCATCAAATAAACTTTTAGTCCTCAGAGTTGATATTAGAAGCAAGAAAACATTGCAGCATCAGGATTTTTCAGGAGTTAGACTAGGGCTTTGCGATATGGATAAAATTCTATATCCCGGTATAGCCAAGTTTATATCCCGATAACGATATATATTCCGATATAGTATTTTTTCCTGATGTGTTTTTAATTTCCATTGCGCTCTCCTCCATCTCCTCTTCGGTGTATTCCCTTATATGCTTTTATTCTGATGGCTTACTTTGAGAGCGACTGGAAGTCCGGATTTTTTTTTTTTTTTTTTTTTTTACTTCCGAGCTACAACTGCCACAAACCTGTCCTCACGGGTGATGTAAACATGCTACCACAAAGCAGTAGTGTTGCTGCGGTTACAGTAGCCGTCATACTATTATGCTATTATGCTTCATACAATACACGTTTTTAACTCGCATGATACATTTGGATTATCCAGCGGTTATTCCGGTGTTGAGTTATACTTTACACGCCGTATCTAAACCACAACCAGAGTAACGTTTATGTAAGTGTAGCAACAGAGCTAACTAAGTAGCTACATGTTAAAATTACGATAAACAACAGAGGCTTATATCGTACGGTAGATATTTTTATACCGCATTACGATATGTATCGTAATATCGCACAGCTCTTGTTTGACATCAAGAACCAAACAGTTATGTCTAGAGGACTGGGTCAGAGCATCTCCAGAAGTGCAGCTCTGGTGGAGTGTTCCTGGTCTGCAGTGGTCAGGATCTATCAAAAGTGGTCCAAGGAAGGACCAGTGGTGAACCAGAGACAGGGTCATGAGAGGACAAGGATCACTGATCCAGGTGGGGAGTGAAGGCTGGTCCGGGTGGCTGATCCAACAGACCAGAGAAGTTAATGCTGCTGAAGATAGAAAGGAGTCACATACCACAGAATGAACCTTCAGGGGTCAGAGGTCAGAGCTGTTCTGGCAGCAAAAGAGGACCAACACTATATTAGGCAGGTGGTCATGATCTTACACCTCATCAGTGTATCCATATAATCATATTTTTATCTTGATCAATCTTCCATTGGTTAATATTGTCTCCCCTGACTCTCTTATATCTTTCACGTGCAACACCCACCCACAGAAACACCTAAACACTTGAATACTACAATAAGAAAACCGAATCCTTCTTTTGTGCTCAGTGCTGTTGCTTACTCAGTTCAGTTAGTTTATGTCTAGTCCTGCAACTTGTCTTGTCCTGTACATGTTTGTTATCATGCTGCACTACTTGTATTACTCTACAAACAAACAAACAAACATGTTTGTTCATAAAATGCTAATTGCTAAAACACATTTTAGAGGCATGAGTCCTGATGTCATGCTTGTGCATAGCCTGATGCAATGAGAGTAAACAGTGAACAGTATTCATGGATTCACTTCATCTTTTAAGTCACAACTATTGTTCCCGTTCTTCTATCCTGATGTAGGGAAATACAGACTTAGGGAACTCTGCCCTTTGTGTGGATTATTAGTGCCTCGTCATCCTTATTTGGTGGGGAGTGCAAGCCCAGTGTATGGTGGCACTGAGAGTTAAGCCTCCTGAAGCAGGTATAGGGTAGATGTAATCAGATACGAGGGATGGGGAAGGAGGTGGTGTGTGGGTGGGGATGGGAGTTGGGGGGTCGGGGATGCTGCTCTGCATCATAAAAAGGCTCTTCTCATCTTGAGGATTCTCGGCACGGATGCCACATATTACCGTTCTCGTCCGTTTCCATTTAAATTCATTTTTTTTGGCTCGAGACACATGGAAGGAAAGCTAAGTCTCTCAATGAGACGCGGTCCAAGAAAGAGGTTTTTCATTTAATTTCTGGTCCGAGCACCCTACCATTAAGATGGAAATATTCCCCCATCACTCTTAAATGTGCAGCCCTCAACATATCCTTGATGATTATTCATTTGTACAGCTAAAACTGGTGCATCAGAACACCCTAGGTGGTCTCAGTAGTTCTGCTGAGGTTATCTGGAGGTGAGTTTCACAGATGGGGATAATTACAACAACATATCTGTATCAATTATGGACAGGTGTATTGGTCATTATGGTAGGCTGAATTTTTTTCATTGTCTTATCTGCTGACTCAGTATATTTTATTTTTTCTCCAGATCATCGGAGACTACTTGAATGAAACAAAAGGGTTCTATCATTAGGCTAATTTAAGTTGATTTAATTTAGGTAATTATAGGTTGACACGAGAGAGGGGTTATCACTGGTGTCATTGCAGAGGCTGAGCTGAAGGGACATGTGTGTCAGATCATGGAGTGCTGGAGGGATAAAGCCTTCATCGGTCTATGTGTTCCTGCTTTGGTCCTGGGGGAGATGCAAAGCAAGGTCTCTCTCTCTTCTTAATCTCCTCTATTACCCAGCAACCCCTCCGTCCTCTCCGCTCCTTTGTCTCTCCTACCTTTCTCCCTCTGATTAATAATGAATGAAGCAGATCATCTATCGATCCCATCCTCTCTGTGTTAGCCCCGCAGAAGATATCAAACCTGTCAGAGGATCTTAAAATAGCTCTGCGGTGTGCTGATGATGATGGTAGTGGAAGAGTTTGTTTTGTTTTGTTTTTTTATATGGTGAGAAGACGGCAGTTAACTGGGCATAAACTTCGGTGGCACAGCAGGACAGTAGTGGATGGAGAAAGGGCACAAAGTCCTGAATTGCCTTCTCAGCTAAAGGGTGAATCCTCCCTTTGAAGGAGGAAGGTGATGATCTGCGATAAACCTGAAACTGAAAGTCCCTCACACCTCCTCAATCTACCTTTCGCTCTCGCCCATGCCAAGTTGCCATCCTCTGGCCTCCTTCATGTCATCTTGGAGGCTCTGTGAAATTCTCCCTTCAGGCATTCTGCCCCGGTGCTCTCACTTAGTCAATCCAGCAGATTGGCTTTTCTCTCCGTCAGAGGGAAGGACCCTGTCGAGACCCTGATGGAGACTAAGAGAGATGTATATCTGTCGTTATTGGTTACTATCTACGGTCAACATTATGCAGGGTTTAGTAGTCATTATGTTGCGGACGGAGAGGGAAGTAAAGTGCTGCTGGAAAATGATCATTCACAATGACTGGTAATACTGTTGGATCTCATCCAAGTTTTACTTATTTGATTTTGTAATGTCTATTTGGATTCAGCCAGTCTTGGACAATTGACAGTACAGGAAAGTAGCCTATATTAATCATCTTTTTTGAAGATTGAAGGGGATTCATCTTACTATTGTTTTCTACCTAACCAAAGTCTGAGTCTAAAAAAGCCCTTAAACTAAAGCATTGTTTTAGACGTGTATGAGTTAGCAGTAGAAACAGTCAGCTGTTTATTTTCCACCATGCATTTCAACAAATACAGCAACTAACAACTGATTAGTCAAATACATTAGCAACAGTGCTCATAACTGAATAATCATGTCTTGAATGTTAATATTTGCCGTCTTCATTCTCTATAATGATGAACTGAATATATTTGATTCGTTGGTCAGACAAACAAGCAAAGTGAATAAATTTTTTGGTCTTTGAGAGATTTTATAAAACAGAAAGTGCTTTATTCCAGCGTTTTTGTCCATTTTGAGTCACCCACAGAATATTTTGGACCATGTCTCTGAAAACACTGATTAGCTCAAATGAAAGAATAGACTCTCTATTTCATCATAAAAAATGTTTTGTTTTGTTTTTTAACTTGTTCCATTCTTGTTTTATCAGAAGTAGTGTAGAGGCCAGTTTCACCAAAATCACCACATTCTGTTTTGCTCTCTAATCACGATTGTGTCCACTTCCTGCTTTGATTTTCGTGACGTATACCGTCTCTTTATGCTCTGACTACATCTCCCAGCAGCGCCAACATTACTCACAGGCTGTGGAAGTCCGCAATCATCAATAATTCATCCCAAAGCTGTTCTGGATCGGGTTGAGGTCAGGACTCTGTGCAGGCCAGTCAAGTTCATCCACACCAGACTCTGTCATCCATGTCTTTATCGACCTTGGGCTTTGTGCACTGGTGCACAGTCATGTTGGAAGAGGAAGGGGCCAGCTCCAAACTGTTCCCACAAAGTTGGGAGCATGGAATTGTCCAAAATGTCTTGGTATATTGAAGCATTCAGAGTTCCTTTCACTGGAACTAAGGGGCCAAGCCCAGCTCCTGAAAAACAACCCCACACCATAATCCCCCCTCCACCAAACTTTACACTTGGCACAATGCAGTCCGACAAGTATCGTTCTCCTGGCAACCACCAAACCCAGACTCGTCCATCAGATTGCCAGATGGAGAAGTGTGATTCGTCACTCCAGAGAACGCGTCTGCACTGCTCTAGAGTCCAGTGGCAGTGTGCTTTACACCACTGCATCCGACGCTTTGCATTGCACTTGGTGATGTATGGCTTGGATGCAGCTGCTTGGCCATGGAAACCCATTCCATGAAGCTCTCTGTGCACTGTTCTTGAGCTAATCTGAAGGCCACATGAAGTTTGGAGGTCTGTAGTGATTGACTCTGCAGAAAGTTGGCGACCTCTTCACACTATGCGCCTCAGCATCCGCTGACCCCGCTCCATCAGTTCCATGGCCTACCACTTCGTGGCTGAGTTGCTGTCGTTCCCAAACACTTCCACGTTCTTATAATACAGCTGACAGTTGACTGTGGAATATTTAGGAGCGAGGAAATTTCACGATTTGTTGCACAGATCCTATCACAGTTCCATGCTGGAATTCACTGAGCTCCTGAGAGCGACCCATTCTTTCACAAATGTTTGTAAAAGCAGTCTGCATGCCTAGGTGCTTGATTTTATATGCCTGTGGCCATGGAAGTGATTGGAACACCTGATTCTGATTATTTGGATGGGTGAGCGAATACTTTTGGCAATATAGTGTGCGTGGCACATTATATTGGCAACTCACTATGTGCACACCATGGCACTTTAAGAGTTAAAGTATAATTGATTAATTGAGTACTGAACCTGTGAAAACATGATATTAGTTGCAGCCCTATTTCTCATATATTTCTCTCTTTGAACATCTAAAGTTTTCCTTTCCACTCCCTTATAAACATCAGTTTGCGTCACTTGAATAGAACAACAAAAGACTGTCCATCCATCCATCCATCCATCTTCTACCGCTTATCCTCACATAGGGTCGCGGGGGGGCTGGAGCCTATCCCAGCTGTCTTAGGACAAGAGGCAGGGTACACCCTGGACAAGTCTCCAGCTCATCCCAGGGCACATAGAGACAGACAACCACTCACACTCAAATTCACACTTACGGACAATTTAAATTAGCCAGTTAACCTAATCTCCATGCATGTTTTTGGATGGTGGGAGGAAGCCAGAGTATTCGGAGAGAGCTCACGCAGACACGGGGAGAACATGCAAACTCCACACAGAAAGGCCCTGGGCCGGGAATCGAAACTGGTACCTTCTTGCTGTGAGGCAACAGTGCTAACCACTACACTACCGTGCCACCGCACAAAAAACTATAAAAATATATAATAAATATAAGAAGTGGACATATTTATAGTGATGTCACACTTTGGTTCTTGTTTCTTGGGCTTTACTGAACTTGAGATGCCTCTGACAGAGTCACTGCAGTTGACTGATGTCAGGAATACTCATTTACATGTGCAGTAAATACGTATGTGCATTCACTGAATTAGTGTTTCTGTGCTTTTCATCTTCTTTACTCTTTTCCCTTTGGGAATGTGTGATGTATACTTAGCAGACATGTAAGTGCTATTTCTACATCTACAGTATGCATCCTTGTCTTGTCCTTCCCAAAGGACCAGGATGATCATGCTTTCAAAGAAACGTCCAGATATAAGTTTATCTTTTCCCCTCAGGAAACAATCACCTAATTAACGTATTTCTTCTATCCATCTATGTTGTTGTTGTTTCAACATGCAATGGAGTTCATGTTCAAAGACTCATATTTTTCTGATCTTCTTTTATTTGCTAATGTGAATGAACCGCTGCATCTTTCCCCTTTTCCATATTTCTTTTCAGGAGCACTTCACTCCAGAGTGTAAGTTCAAGGAGAGTGTGTTTGAGAACTACTACGTCACATATTCCTCCATGCTATATCGTCAAACCCAGTCCGGACGCTCCTGGTATATCGGTATCAACCGTGATGGCCAGGTCATGAAGGGCAATCGGGTGAAGAAGACCAAAGGAGCAGCACACTTCCTGCCCAAAGTTATAGAAGGTGTGTGTGTCACTTTAGCATGATTCAGTTTGCGAGTTATTAATCACCTCCTTTATCATGAACCAACTTTGTCAACAACGCTTTGTCTCACAGTTGCGATGTATAAGGAGCCATCATTACACGAGCTTGCCGGTGAACCAGAGAGTCCTCCTCGGAAGACAGTGAAGACGTCGGATTCGCCGTCCCTAAAGAACGGACGGAAAGAGGCTCCCAAGGCTGAGGCCTCATAGCACAGGAGACTGAGGGTGGGACATAGGGCAGCAGTGACACTGGCAATCCAATCGACGGTTAAGCACTAAGGGTGGCTGAGGGACCAGCCTTCGCCGGCCGCCATGTGCTAGAAGTGCACTGCTACAGGATGCTGAGGGATGAAAGGGTCAGCGGTCCATCAGCAGCCAAGAAAGCCTGAGAGAGGAGTCCCCCCTCACCTGTCACTGCAGAAAGGAAAGTCCAGGGCCTGAGCCAGAACTGCTACCACCTCCCCCTCCCTCTGCTTGTCTCTTCCCCCTGTGACTTCTTAATGCACAGTCTCCTTCATTTCCTCAGTCATGCTTGAGCTTCTTTGTCCTGCTGACAATTTCATCATTTCGCACATGCCCACCGACTGTCTGTTCTATTGTTCTGTATATTCACCACTCGCGGATTTCCAGCGCTGACTCTGCATCATAATCCTCACCCGTGGGCCTCCTCTCTTGAGCCATGAAGTTGGTGACAGTGTGGCTCAGCCAGCTTTCCGCCCACCATCTGCTATGCAGCCATCAGCTAATCAGTGAGGTCAACTAAAGCTCAAAGTGAGATGAAACAGCTCACAGAGGAAAGCTATCTGCAGGGGATCCTGGGTCAGGTCAGGTCAGGTCAGTTACCGCTCCGTTTAAAGAGGAGTTTTTTATTTTAATATTTCAACCCAGATGGAAATAGACACCGTAAAAGATAATTAAGATGATTACAACACTAAAAAACTGAAACAATAACGAGACGTGGATGATAATGAGATCAGTACTTCAGAATTCCAGAGGACGTGTCCTATTTTTATAATTTAAATTAATAATATCCTTTATGAAGGTGACAAGAGTGTCATATATAACACACAATAAAATTAAGTCACTACTCTTCCTGGGAAGATGAGCCATAAAACACAGCCTACATTAGTAGTTTTACTCCACCTGAGCAATATTATACAATATTATGAGCCAAAAAGATAAATCTCAGTGAAGAAAAAAAAAGTAAATGAATGATAGTGAGTGTGATCCTCTTCCAGCCTCCTCCTCCACCAGGTGACCACTTCATAGCGCACTAAAGGCAACCAAGGCTACACGCAATACAACTGGGTCGTGTTTGAAATTTAAATGGTGGATCTGAACTCAGTCACCTGAAATACAAAAAAGGGGGAGCCGTAGTGTGTACTTCACTCATCAGCATCTGCTGTCAGCATAAAGCCACATTTTGAAGCCCAACATCAAAGCCAGAGGAGCCTCTGAGCTGGAGCACTTGTTATTCTGAGGACATCTGGCAGCTTATCCCACTCACAAGCTTTATCAAATCACCTTGGAAGAATCGCCCTCAAAAGTGGAGTTGTCTCTGAGTGAGCGTTGTGTCGTGTGACTGTGTTTTAGCTGCTTTGTGTATGAATGCGAGTGTGTGGACATCTTCTACAGCATGGAGGCACTGTGAGTGGACAGATCGAGATACTGTGAGTAACCTCCACCATGTCCTTCAGACTAGCCTGTGTCTGGGAATAGGTGATACTTTGGGGAACAGCTGTCTTGCGTACCATTTTCACTGATTTTGGAGCAATGTATAAATATTAGAACAGCAGGCAGGAGGATCTCTGAGCAAGCCAATGGTAATAATTTCATTAGGTGCAAACAACTAATGTTTCATTTTAAACTGGGTCTCTCAATCAGATTTTTTTATGCGATGAAGTTGAAGCTTCTAAATGGGAGCTGTCAGGATATTGTTTGTTGTCATGTTAATGCTGCCTGCTGTTGGTCGCTGTCTGCTCCAAAAACCCACTGAGGGGGAAAGAAATGTCACCACAATGTTCAGTCAAAGTGAGTTTACATGGATACCACCAACAAACACAGACAGCAGTGAGTCCTTTGTTATGTCAGGCAGAGCAATGCTGGGAGATGTGGAAGCCAAACTGTAAAAATGCTCATTATATGGTAACTAACAATCAGAGATAATCTCTAGGAGGTTCAAAGCAATGGGGATAGCGTCTAATTTTAATGGTAACATATTGTGAACGTGGAGTAGAGAGTGTGAAACAGAGGCTTTATGACTGTGCTGCATTGACGGAGAGAGTAAGTCTGAAACAGTGCGTTGAATAGAAAAGAGGTTAGCCCATGGAGGCAGTTATTTAGAAAGAGTGAAGGATTAGCAGGTATATTCTTGAGGAATGTTGATAAGGAATTTCCACAGAAATGTAAGCATGATGCTCAGCGGGGGTTTTATGCAGCGTGCAAATATGATAATTAAAGCGAGACAAAGAGGCACGTAAGGCACTGTGTGTTATTTCTGACAAGTGGGTCTATGGAGGAAATTAGTTGGAGAGCTTTGCTTTTTTCTTTCATTTTCTGAGCTTTTCCGTGGGGGAATATCATTCAGAACAAATTTGGATATTTTGTCCTCATTGCACATTTTTGCACTGTAGAAATACAAATCTCTATTTTTTGACATGGCAACGCTCTCTCTTCCTGGTGAATTTGGTACAACCTAGAATTGTTTCTAACTTTCTACCTGTGCATTACTTATTACTGAGTCAAAGATATCAAATCATGTGCACAGCAGGTAGTGTACAATACTCAGAGTACAGGCTTATTTTAGCTGTCAGCACCCATACAGTATTCAATATTAGCATATTCCACCAGTTTACATGGCATAATGCAACGTAATGCATTTTTTTCCTCTTAGTCCAGTACAGTAGGGTTGCAATTTACACTTACTGCCAGTATCAGTATCTGCTGATAATTTCCATGATTCATCATTTTTTTTCTAAAAAATATGTTAGAGAATGGTGATAAATGCCTGTTTTAGTTGGATGATTTGATATCACCAAGTACTTAACAGTCCTGGACAAATGTCACCGTTTTTAGAGTTAGGGTAAGGATTAGGGTTAGTGGTCCAGGACTAATGTGTTAGTTAGCACTGTTAATTATTCTGTGATATCAGTGCATTTTAGTTCCCCACATCCAAAACAGACATCTTCAAATACCTTATTTAGTGCGACTGAGAGTCCAAAGCCTATAGATATTCAGTTTACGATGATATAAAATTAAAAAGGTATATAATCATCACATTCCTGAGGCTGCAACCAACCATTTTTGGGACATTTGTTCTTAAAAAAATTAAAACTCAAGCAATTGATTACCGAACTATTTGCTGGTTATTTTTTCATCTCGTGACTTGTCAAATAGTTGTTGCATCTCTAGTTTACAGCACATTTAAGTAAAGAGAAAGTGTCAGCTTATAGATTTAAACTTCCCCATGGCATAAATTTCCCTTTGTCACTTTATCATGTTAAACATTACAGATCCAAATCCTCCATAGATTTCTTTCTCTAAAAGCAACCAGTCCTTACTATGGTAATCCTGAAGAATGCCACAGTAAGTTGTCCAACCAGCGGTGACATTGCAAGTAGACAGACAGGAACAGAGAATGTTAAGCAGTCCGATGTTGAATGTGAAGTGAAGAATGGAGTAGAAAGAGAGACGGGAAGGATCTAGAGAGAACAGCATGTTTTTACGAGGAATGTGAAGTAAAGGATGTCGAGAAGTTCGGAAATGGGTTAAGTGCAATGAAGGCAACAGAAAGTACAATTTTGGTCATGTTAAGTGAAACTAGTTGTGCTCTTGAATGTAAAATTATGGGAGAAGGTGCTCATGAAAGCTAGCCACAGAGTAGCAGAGCAGAGGCATTAAGAGGATCTTTGTTATTGTACTTCCAAAATGAGTCAGGAAGCATTTTGTGAAGAGTAGAAAAGCTGACAGCGAGGTGGTAACATGGAAAACATGAATACCCATATAGTTTGTGTGCCCACGCATGGGAGATTTTAAGTCAAAATCCCTTTCCTACACACCTCTCTTTAACCACAGCCTACATAAGCTACAGTCCATTAACTTCCTTTTGTTATCTATGTAGGCGTATACTGACAGTGTGTTTACAATGTCTGTGTGTGTGTGTGTGTGTTTGAATGTGTGTGCATCAATGATTAAGAGTAAGATAAGCGGAGGTAAAGAAAGGGCATGAGATTGAAACAATGATCGACAGACTCAATAAAACACGAACGAGAGAACAGCAACAAAAACAAAACAACAACAACAAAAAAATCCTCCAAGGAATTAGCTCATAATGAACTCAGAGGGCTGTTGTTCTACATTTGTACTTGTAAACTCAACAAAGAATGCAGCTGAGGGTGAGTGAAGGGTTTTCTCCTCAGGGCCTGATAAACCATTTTGTGTTGTTTGAAACAGTGTGGGCATCAGCAGCCATGTTATCCTCTGAGACATATCCGCTAAAGGTAGCACAGGTGCAGAATAACATAAACCATGTCCCTGAACTTCAGAGAACTGCAGTTCTAAAGAGATTACGACAAACAAACAGGGAACCCCCCACACTTCACAAGAGATAGTAGCAATAATGAAGAGCAAACTGCAGCCTTCACTGTGGTTTGAGCAGGGCAGCAGAGATTTAAAGCAGTTATTACACTGTACACCACCCAGGGAACTTTCTTTTTGGAACAATCCTTGGTAGCATTTGATATTGAAGTGTATCACAAAGAGCCAACAAGGTATTTTAACCACAAGAGAATGCAGTATAACAATACCATGGTAGCATAAATTCATGTAGACAACATGCATTCTAGTGTTTGATTGTATTATTTTACAGAGTCTGTGTCTGGATTTTATGATTGTCATTTTTAACCAAAGTGGCAAAAAATACCTGATAATCTGGTTCCTTTACCCCAAAACATCCTCAGAATAATCCATCTAAAAAACAGACCAGAAGCCCATCACTGTCCAAAGACACAGTTCTATGCTACACTCTATGTTATCTTCTCATATTGTATGATTATTTGCAGTGTGTACTTTGCCCCAAATACTCTGGCTACACACCCTAACCAACATGTGTATACTGAAATGTGACCTGTGCAGTCTGTGAAGTTATAGGGGAAATCTGTGTCTAACTGGCTCCCTCTAATGGAAGCAGCTGGTGGATAAAAGGTAACTGATAAAGAGAGGCACAAGGAAACACTGCATGGTGTGTAGGTAGAATCACTTCTAAATATCATCAAAGCTGCTTTACTTCATTTCCCACAATTTATGATGGTTTAGTTGCTTACATCGTGCCATAATGTAATGATAACACATGCATAATGTATTCCTGATGTGGTTATGATGCCTTGTTAAGTGCAGCACTTCCAAATGCAATAGATGCATGCTTAGATTAAATTGGTGCTCTCATGTTGAATCATTTCATTTATTACAACTAAAATGTTGCTGCCTGGTACTGATTGTACAGGACAGTATAAACTTGCATCCAGTAAATACATAAGACTGAATTTGATCAAACAAAATTCTGCGTCACACTATGAAATATAGTTTTGTTGTTTTGTAAAAAACATTTTTATCTTACAAGTGGGGTTAGAAACTATTTTTTGGAACAGTTTGTGGCAGCCGAGTTACCCAACTGCCATCAAAAAATAAAAATAAAATTTGAGTACAGAATGGATGTGCCACGTTCACTATTCCTAAGTATTAAATTTCAACAAGGCTGCAACACTGTGTTTGGATATTCCTAATTAAATAAGCATTCATATTAAAAGGGTACAACCTAGAGGCCATTCATTTTGGACTTGTAGTGTATTAATGCTGTTGTGGAATCATGTTCATCCTGTTTCAGTAAGTGGCATCTTAGAGGAATGCAAAAAATGTGAAGGATGTAAAACATTAGCAGCATGTTTCCAGGCAACAAAACTGTGCGGATGGCTTAAAAGTACTGAATACTGCCAGTTTACATGTAGCCTATGTTATGTCAATGACACAGGCAGTGTATATCATCAGGTGTCTTCTTTTCAAAAACGTACTTAAATAATCAGTGTTGAACATAATTCATGGTCTAATGTCAAACTCCTCAAAAGGATGTTCCTCCCTGTTTTTTTTTTATCTTTGTTCGGCACTGTTGTATCCCCACTGATGTGTCCCCAATGATACGTCCCCACTGATGTGTCCCCAACAATACGTCCCCACTGATGTGTCCCCCCCCCCAGTGAAATGTACCCAAGCTGAATCCACCATGCGACTGAGTTATGTGTTTGTGAAAAATGCAATGTATTCAAGCTAACATCTTCCGAAAGCCAACGTGTCCTGTTACACACAACAATGACCTTGACAGTTAATACAGTATGATATGATAAGTCTTCCAGGAAGTTACCGCAACCTCACTCTCCTACTTTTATGGACTCTTGGTTTAACTCCAATATGCTTGTCTTCCGAGAAAAATGACAATGAAAATAAAACAATAATTAAAAAGAACAAAAAAAGCCATAAATAAAAATGGGCCTTGGTGCTGATGAGCCATGGAGAGAAGGCCTGAGTCCTCAGGCACAGCCTCCCGTGTCACATGTTGGACTCCTTACAATAAGAGCCAAAGCAAGTGTCAGGAACACACTGGCTTTTTCTGAACACACCAGGAAGAAGCAAACAGGAACAAAGACCAGCAATATGCAATGAGAACTACCAGCCGCCTGCACTCGAGGAGGGGAAACAAAATCAACAGGCTAACACGCTACAATCAGGACTTGCAGGCTACAAAGGCGATCAGTCGTCTGCAATAATAACTGCTACTTGTCCAGACTGACATGGGAATACTTTTGCAAAGCATGCATATGTCACTGTTCTGCTGCTCATTGAGGATGAGTCCCTCTCAGTATATCTATACAGACACAAGCCCTCCGTTCACCCTCTGTCCATATTTGTCATCAGACCTGTGTACATTTCTACAATACCTCCTACAAGAATTGAAAGGAGATGTCTTATTCTGGAATAATATTCAATAAAATAACATATATTTGTATGATTGTATGCACTGCAGTGCCCTTTGATGTGTTGTCGTCTTTTTCTCCTACTTCCTTTAAAATGTGCTAAATTCAAGCATTTCTGTTGGGTGGGTGCCAAACATGCATCAAAACACCACGCTAAGAAAAACAAAAACCATCATGACCCATTAATACACAATAGACCTCATCTGGAAATTGTGACAACACCAAATCTGTGCAGAAAAGACTTATCCTGGCCATTTTACTGCCATTTCTTCATTACTGTAGGAAGAGGTAAACCAGCCATTTTAAGAAATGCGTGTTCATTAAAAACATTATTTTCCCTTTCAATTGCACGCTCCTCCTCCTCGCTGCTTTACCTGTTTACTCCCGAGCGACCAGTGTCGTGGTTGACAAAAATGTTACTACAAAGCAGAAGCGTTGCTGCAGTCACATTAGCCTTCATACCATTATCCTGTGGTAGACATTTATATCATACTACAATATGTATCGCAATATCACACAGCTCTATGTTGAATAATTTTTGAATGACACCAAATAAATTGATATTAAGTTAATCTCATTCTTTTCATTCCCTCTCATCAACAAAACAAAATGTGTGTCAGTGTGTGTAAATATGCTACAAATATGCTACAATTATCAGGGCAATACAAACAATGGGGCGCCCTCATGTGGCTTAATGGTGTGCTGCAGATATGGAGCTAACAACTGCAACTAAAAGAAGGATTATGGTAGAAATTCTGCTGACTTATTTGGTGAACCTAATAAAATCTGCTGTGACCCAGCTGTGTGTGGGTTGGGGTGTGGGAGGGTATGTTCAACTTACCGGGCTATGTAAACGAAGCAAGGACTACAGCTCAGATTACAACACAAAAAGAGGGAGAGCGACTTCATTCACTGCTCAGGTCATTACTCCTTTATATTTACACTGCTATAGAGTAATATAGCATGTAGTGGTTAGGGGATTCTCTCTTTTCTAACTCCATCTTAAAAAGGCCATGTGGAATAGTAGCCTCACTTACACCTATTCATTCAGTCACACGGAGAGCTAAATAAATGTTATTCAAAAAAAATGCCACCCTTCTACGCAAAGGGAAATTTATAAAAGGCTGATTTGCTTCAATCACATTTATCAAAAATATTTAACTAATCCACAATGTTTCAGTGGTTTGATAATCAGTCCAATTCAGATTAGACCTCTAGAGTTAGAACAGCAATACTTAGCAGTGACACTTAAAGTGTGAATGATTAATGTAATCTAATAGAATATAACAACTAATAATAATAATAATAATAATAATATAATTTCCAAACTTCCAAGTCAGAATTTAAATCAGAACTCCTGTGAAGTTGAACCTCCAATTCAGAAAGTCTGATTAATCTCACCAACCCGATACTCCCAAGGGTCCTAAAGAGTAACTAGTTACTTTCAACAGTAGCGTGTCACCTTTTGGTTTAAGTAATCAACAGTAATTGCGTTACTTTTTTTAATGAAGTAACTAGTATTTTTCATAACTAGCACAACACTGGTTACAACACACGGTGAAACACTCAACATAGAAATTCATGCTATTTCTTAAAACCCCAAAACACACAACAACATTAGATGACTTTCACTTTTACTCATCAACACCTACATGCCTCTGGTTTAATCAGTAGCAGAAAAGGCTGCAGAAGAGCGTCACAGGACGCAGATAAAAAGCTGTATTTACCACCCAAAACAACCACCTGCAGATCACTTACAGTCACGCAGACTGGCACATTAGCAAAGCATCGGTCACACAACCTGTCAGGCAGCTAATGATAAACAAACATCCTTTAAAGTTTAAACATTAGCATCCAGAGCAGGTTGTCTTACCTTCAAACAGTTGCTTGCTTTGTTGTGTGCAGAAGCACCTGGCTGAACACATCCTAAACAAGCTCTGAGTAATGCACTGGTGAGATTTAAATGAATCTAGCTGGCTTCAGGTCAGTTGGTTCCTTCTCACTCACTGCCATTAGCCGGGCTAGCTAAATGCAGCTAGTAGCATCAGTGACCGGCGTCTCTCCAGTGGTCCACAAAAAGTGAAAAAAGTGTCACTATCTCCGTCGTTGGCTATTGTTGTAGCTGTTAGTGTCTTTCTTTGAGTGTATTTTACAAATTTTTCTCAATTCTGCTGGCCACTTTGCACCAAACTTGAATTAGCCCGCTGTAAACAAGTTAGTGTGACCTGCAGTGTCAGTGTATGTGATAGCAAATCAGTTCAAAAGAGCTTTATTGGTAGAGGAAACATACGTTTACACTGAAATAACAAATAAAAATGTACATACAGTCCTTAACAAATTCATTTGACCACCTGCCCTGTTTGTTTCATAGACCACGCAACATTATGAAGAGCTTTAATTCAGACTTTCTTTCTCATTTTGAAAAGGAGTGAGGAATTTAAAATGAATTCAACTTTTTATACCAAATTTGAGCAAGAACACTCAAGTCAGACATTATCAAGAATAACATACAACCACTAAAACATGTTTTTCTATTCAGGAATTCACAAAAAATAAATGTAATTTATTGCATCTCATCAAAAAATAATAACGTGCTTTGCTATATTTTTCTGCATTTTTGTAAAACAATGAATTTGAAAATTCATAGAAAAGAACAATAAGAACAATTTCAGCATTGATACATATTGTTTTTATTAAAGAGCTTGCTGTGTTGGATTAACCATTACAAAAACATAAAACAATATTTTTTGAAATCAGCAATACTTTTAATTTAGGACAGCAGTGGCAAACACCTTATACTGGGTGTTTAAGCACTTTACAGAATTAAAGATACACTGAAGTACAGAAATAGTTAGATTGTTAGGTGTGTAACTTTGCAAAATTGCAATCAAATCTATTAAAAATTAAAAATAATTAAAAAATACAAACACAAAGACGTGAGAACTGTGTAAACACTGCAACAATGTTTTAAGACATTTTACATGCTCTTCCATTCCAACCCAGTCTCATGTCAAAATGTGAAATAGCTGTGTTTGTCCACAGCACAGAACATAGCAGTCTCACAATTATGGCCTGAAAATTGTAGCTATTTCACATTTTGACATGAGACTGGGTTGTCCATCCCTCCATGTCTCAGGACATAGGCCTGCATATAGCTAAATGTGTCCTGTGCTTTTTGGAGTCTGACAATATGAAATGAAAGGAAATCTGAGCTGACTTTTATCAAGGTTTGTCGGGGCTGACTAGCATTAATGTATTATTATTGCACATTAGCCTTGGCACATCTTCTACCACTGCAGTGCACTATATATGTTGAACATATATGTGACAAATCTTCCACCTCTGCTGGTTGGTGGAGTTGAGGCTAAGGGTGCCACGCTCCATTCATTCCAGGCTGTGCACACACAACACAGTGAGAAATGAGGGCAAAATGCACAATCTTGGCTTTTACAAAGCTGCTGGGCTCACATTTTCCCTCCGTTTCCAGTCTTTGAGACAAGTTACACTGAACGCTCCCCTATCTCAGTACAGGAAGCAATCATTTGTAATGATTATCATTACACAGTGTCATGTGTAATTAATCTGGGCAGATGGGCTTTTAGTCATGCTGACTACTGGCAGCTATCTAGGGAGTCCCATCATGTGGGGCTTCTTCCATATGTTTCCCTGTTAATGCGCTCAAAACCATGGGGATGATGGAAAACCCCTGATTTTTTGCTTTGCCTCTTACTGGGGTGTGAGTGTGAGTCTAATGCACTGCCTACCAGTATTTGAGGAACGATGGGCGTTTTTTGAAGGGTTTCAACTGAGTGTCATGCAGTGACATCAAAAATCCACATGAGCCTCTCTGATGCTGCGCATGCAGGGCAAATAAGAATAAAACCCTGTAAAATCCAAACTTGCATACATTATAACATATTCATGAATCACATAAGTCAAACTAGCACAATGTATGAAACTGTTGACATAATATCAGACAGTGTTCATCTGAGAGATTAACAAACTAACATCTGTGATCCTCTGAATACTCATCTGCCTTTTCAAAGAAACAAAACTATTTAACAGCAACACATCAGATGGATGAATAGCTGCAATTACATCTAGTTCACAACCCAGCAGCCAATTAGACATTACCATTTCCCAGTGATAACCGTGGTAAATGGATGATGGCTCATATCCCACAGACTGGGATAATTAAGCTACAAGTCACACTGTGGAACGAGCTGAAGTTGAGTAGCATCTGATCCGGCAGATTATTGTGCACTCTGGGCTGTCGCTGTCTTTCACAACAAGTTGCCCCGCTGAGATGTGACCTCTGTCGGGTCAGACAACCCTTCTTTTCGTCCTCTGATCCTCTCTGTGCTTTACTGGGACATCTCAAATCTCATGGAAGCATGCCTTGTGCATTTCTATAAGATTATTCTCAGTAAACCCACACAGAGATGAGCAGTCTGCACTCAGACTGAATGGAGCATTATATTTTTTAATGCGGCAAATAAGGATTAAGGCATTAAACCAAATTTAGTTCTCACGATAGGAGCCAATTACCCTAAGCGTGCGCATGTTTCAGTTACAGGCGTCTACATGCTAAATATGAACAAATGTGTGGGAAAATCACAACCTTAGGAGATTATATGTGCATGTGTTGCATTTAATTGTGCTTTTTTTCCCAAGCAGAAGCTCTTCTGACTACACACAATAGACTCAGTCATTGACATTAAGGTCAATAACACCACATCAGATAGTTGGAAAAGTATGAAGTGATGGTGAAGAATATGAAAATAACTGTTCAATGAAAAATTGTTAGTGCAGAGCAAGACAACTAATAATTGGAATGAGGAACAAAAGTCATTTGGTATTTTTTCATTTTTTTCAATGGAAAGTACAGACACACATCATTATTCGATTGATTAAACATACATACAGTAAAAGAAATAGTCAGTAAATTAGGCCACGTAATACAAGAGACAATAATGTCTGCTAAGCTGTAAGTTATACTGTGGCATTTCATAGTATAGAATGAAATTTCATCTTATCTAAGTTCACTAGCACAATATTGCACGTGATCAACATTCATACATGCTTATTTTTTTGTGTAATAATAATATTACTTTAATATTAATATAAAGGTGCAAAAATAAATGAAAGAGACCCTGAGCATCACAGTTGTCCTGCTTTGCTACAATATAGGTAAAGTATCATTTCAAGCACCACACAGCTGCAGCTTTAATCAAGCCATTATACATCGTATATCTAATTCTAGTAAAGGAATACATCCATTTTCTACCGCTTATCCTCACGTAGGGTAGCAGGGGGTCTGGAGCCTATCCCAGCTGTCTTAGGGTGAAAGGGAAAAGTCTCCAGTTCATCACAGGACACATAGAGACAGACAACCACTCACCCTACGGTCAATTTAAATTAGACAATTAACCTAATCCCCATGCATGTTTTTGGATGGTGGGAGGAAGCCGGAGTACCTGGAGAGAACCCACACAGACACGGGGAGAACATGCAAACTCCACACAGAAAGGCCCTGGGCAGGGAATGGAACCCGGTACCTTCTTGATGTGAGGTGACAGTGCTAACCACTACACCACCGCCTATGTTAAATACATGTAGGACATAATTCAAACATGGCTAGCTGCTGTTTAGATTTATATTGCTTTACAAGCGACACTGGTTTATCCAGCACTCATTTCACAATGTAATTACATTTCTGAATCAATCAATAGTTCAAAGGTTCAAAAAAACAACAGAAAAGTATAATCACATTAAAGGAAGAACCTCCTTTTTTCTTCTTCAGGAGCATTATTTTCAACATATCGCTATATGTGACCCCATTACTCCTTGTGATTTGTACTATTGCTTGCTGTGACTTTAGGGAAACATTTTTAAAAATGCAACTCATTTCTTTATTATATTGCTTGACTATATAATACAGTTTCAATATTTCAAACACAATAAATATACACTCTGGTAGGTAACGTTCACAAACACCTCAGTGCAAAGACACCATGATCATTGAGTTCAGAACAGATAATTTCAGAAATCTACCTGAAAATGTCTTGACCATGATCATCTGGTGTTTTTGTACAGAATAAGCAACCATCATCTAGAGTGCTTTACATACAGTCTCTACCTATAGAGCTAAAATGGCTGATCACAGCATTGAACTGTATTCAGAGTAACCACCAGATGGCAGAATTGCATTTCACATTACTGATAGTTTCCTGCAAACCCATGTACTGTAGCCCAACAGCCCTGCTGCCTGATAATGATGGTACAATATATCATGCACACTCAGACTAAAAGCATTACAGTGAGTCATTACGGTAACATCAACACGCTTAGCGTCAGATAGTAAGGTTAAATCCTAATTGGAAAAATATGATCTAAGTAAAAAAGTATGAATCAAAAATATCAAAGCAAGTTTTAGGAAGGATTTTCAGGCAGGTTAAAATAAATGTGTGACCTTTCTCTCATTTGTTGCTGAGGGAAAACATTTTAATCATGTGAGTCATTTCTTGAAGTGACACATTCATTATTTAATCAAAGAACACATTTATTTTAGTAGCAAAAGTAGTTAAAACCTTTAGAGTTCAGTTATTTGTGTCATTGGACAACCTGTGAAACCTGTGATAAACACGTGTTAATTGTTCCAGTTGTTGTTTTTGTCTTTTCAGATGAGTCATCTGACTGGTCAAAAATAAGTGTAACTTTTAGTTTTACTTCCTGTGTCTTGCCTACAGCGTATGGTGACTCAGGGAGCGACTATATATATATAGCTCTGAGAGGTATCAGCCACACCTGACAATCCCTGTCTATGTTTATGATGCAATCGAATAAAAGTGTGTGAGAAATTCACATGCCAACTGACTTGTGCCTTGTTTTTGACAGCATACAGTTATGTTTTCTAATAATTGCGAAGCTACCAGCAGGGAAACCTGTTTGACTGGTGAAGTCACTGAATCAGCTCCCAGAGGAACTCTGAACGTGTAGCTGTGCAACTCAGAGTGAAGTCAAAAGAGAAACTGGATCTCACAGGCACTATTCAATCACATTAATATGTAACACATGCAATCACTATTTGACCGAGAACTGCAAAGTCCTGGGAATTCCTCTGATGTTGTCACAGTGAACTGGTGAGGACGAACCTGAAAACAATTCTCCCCCAGGGTACAGTGCTCATGGAAATAGCTTTTCCCAAGAGGTGGGGTGTTTGCTGCTCTCATAATTAGTAATAAGTAAAGGCAGACTACAAACAAAGGGAAACAAATTGTTAAAAAAAAAACTGACTGAGTAAAACATACCAACAAATAATTTACAGGAAAGACAGAACTTCTGTTTCGTTTTACCACATCAGCCCAGAAGAGTGTGTAAGGGGGGAAGTGAGTGTTGCAGATTATAAACACAGTCAGGAGTGGCACATTTTGAACATTTCAGTCATATATTCTGTGGTCATTTGAGACTCATAGCTCATGTACTGCTTTTTATTTGAATGAGTAGAATTATATTCAGGTCTGCTGACCTATATGGCAGGTAGTGGTGGTTCAGTTGATTGTTTAGTTTATGTATGATCTATAGCTATTAAGTACATGGTTGACGTTAAATCCATCTGAAATTAGCAGTTCAAAAGAGTACAACAAATAGCATACAAATGTAATCACATTATACACTATAATATTTTATTTGCCGTCCTGATTGGCTGGAAGTTAACTTACGTTAAAGAAACTTCCCATTTTGGACCTTTTTTTAGACATTCATGTGGCGCTTCTGAGCTTTAAGAATGCTGCTATGTCAAAAACAATTATATATATATATATATATATATATATATATATATGTGTGTGTGTAAACTTGGTTAGACTTACAGCATGACATAATGACTTATGCTGGCTCTAAAGTGACCACTTTTATTTTGGTAATATCAACTAATATGACATTTAAAATCATTACTGGTTTCTTACAAATTTATATATTACAATATTAACTTCAGAAGCGTTTTGTTATTCATTATTCATACTTTTGAGAAATAATCCAAACCAAACTAATGAACTTAACGAAGGAAACTTAATGCAGCTTATTATTTTGAACATTTATTACAATTCATGTTAAGCTATTACTATTAGATGTTGAATTATAAATTTTGCAAAATGCTGTGCAGGTTTTCTGACTCTCATGCTCGCTCTTTGGTATTATCAAATAATATGACATTTATAATATCCATTGGTTTACTAAAAATGACATTATCACCATCTGTGTCGTCGTTTACATTAATTATAAATGATTTATAAATAATGCAAACTGCCTGTGTCTTTGGTGTGTGTCATGGGGTCTGCTTGTTTCAGGACACACCTGCATCATGAAACTACAGGTGTTACGGCTGATGAGTCGAAACTACGTGCGCGTCCCCGCCCACCTCTAACAGAAACCGCCTAAAAAAGCTCGCTCCTGCTGCTCGCTCCCCAGTCCAGGTGCGGCAGAGCAACAGGTGCGTGAACAATCTCCGCGAGACTTTATCAAACAGCGTAGTTGTCCGCTAATTTATTTTCATAGAGCTCAGAAAGTCGTTAACAGACCTTAACAGAGGTTAACACTGTGCTGGAATCAAAGCAAACGGAGCTACAGGAGTGTCGGAGGATTTGAATCTTCACAGCAGGTGGACATTGTCTTTGTTTGACTCAGTTAAGTCGAAAAGGAAGAAGAAAAATGGCCAACTCGAGTCTACAGATTCTGGGATTCGCCCTGGCCCTTCTCGGCGTTATTGGATTGATTATTGGCACCATCTTGCCCCAGTGGAAGATGTCCGCCTATGTTGGAGACAACATCATCACGGCTATCGCCATGTACGAGGGTCTGTGGATGTCCTGCGCCTTCCAGAGCACAGGCCAGATCCAGTGCAAAGTGTACGACTCCATCCTGCAGCTCAACAGTAAGTATACCCACTAGGAAAACCCGTCTAATTTATTTATTTATTTATTTAAAAAAAAAAAAAAAAAAAAAAACAAACATCATGAGTAGACCTTGAAAAGTGACTTTCTGTAGCAGGCCTTATGTGCTAAAAGGCACAAAAACCAGGAAGTGATGTAACAACCCCAGATGCACCTGTTGAAACACAGGTACATTTTTTTCCTCACCACAGGCCTTTAGTCACCTCTGAACTGTCTTTTACAGCTCTGTAGCAGCTACCAGATTCCTGCTGGTTGGACTAACCGGTTCTGTCACTTATTAACTCACTTTATTCACCAGAAAGGAGTCATTTAGTTTGAAACCACACTGTGAGGCCTCACCTGCACCGTGCAGTGGAGCAACTGAATGGAGCAGTGCTCCACTCTATGGGGTCTTGGCAGCACTTTTACACTAAAAGCAATGATTATCCTGCAGCCATTGTCCAGTCAGGCTACACCCCCCCCACTTCCTCAAGCATGTGCGGAGAATAGTGTAGGACTTGTGTTACACCACCCAGCCTGGTTACAGGTTAAACAACACCTGTATGAGCCAGTGTTTAGTCAACATGCCTGAATACCAGCCCCACTGCCCTACAGGGAATCAAATAAACACAACCATTCTTTGATTGATTTTAATACATGATCTGGGGAAAAACTTAGATAAAGCAGCAGACAAACAACTCACCTGGTTTAATGAATGAGTTAAGTGATTACGAAATGCCCTCCTGGGAACTGGTTATTCATTTGCAATCATGTACGCCACTTTAAAAAGAAAAAAAAAACTAAGTTGTCACAGATTTCCTTTATGTACTGTATCTGTCTTTATGGCTCTTATCTGTTACCTTAAAGCAGTGGATAAATGGGTCAATAGCGACAATGACTGTGGTTCCTCTTTGTAGGAGTTTCACTAGATTGATAGTTTACACTCAGGCATACACTGCCTCAGTGTCACTCTTTGCCAGACGCCTTTGTATGTCAGCTCCTCCCCGAGCGTTCAGTCTTATTCACTAAAATATACTTAACATTTGCATCTTCCTCTTTGTGATGTTAGAAGTTCACCAACAGGCCATTTCCTCCAAATAGATATTTTTTCTTTTATTTATTTTTCTATTTGGCTTATGTAAACATGTGATATACTATCTAGCGGCACAACACGCCTTTATCGCCTTTTCAAACATGAACACAAACCAACTTTTGATAAACGTTTGTGTGATTAAAGCTATGGTTAGATACGGAGCGAGTGAACAAATAAGGTTCATTGTTCAGATTCAGAAATGCTTGCATAAAATCCAATTAAGCACACTGACGTTTTGGGAACAACTGATATTGAAAGTGGGAGAACGTTGACCACTGGATTGTGGATCCACTGAGGGGCATTCTTCACATTCTAGAGAGGGTCCGTTAGGTTGAAGCTGAAATGTCCACCTGCTGAAAAGCAGGCTGTGAGCACCTGGAAACTGGGAGTGCCTTCCTTTTAGTAATGAAACCTGAAACCTGGTCAGACCAGTTTCTGACTCCCTCTCATGCAAACACACTCCCCACCCCCCTCTCAGTTTCTTCAGGCTTAGTGGCAGGAGACAGAGGCCGCTCTGTTGTTTTTTTGTTTTTTTTTCCCTAAATGGTGGTTTAAAAACTTAAAAAGCAATTAAAAGCAAAAATATAAGGCAAAGCTTTTCATAGAAGTTGTGTCACAAATCACTGTAGAGAAGAATTTCTAATGGTAGACCTAATTAGTTTGTTTACTTACTAGTCTTACCACACCCATGACCCTGAGTACTGACAATTAATAAAGCATTGAATCCTGTCCTGTTAATTCAGGTGCCCTCCAGGCAACCCGCGCCCTCATGATCGTGAGCATCATCGTAACGGTGGCCGGCTTGGGCGTGGCCTGCATGGGAATGAAGTGCACCAACTGTGGAGGAGATGACAAAACACGCAAATCTCGCATTGCTATGACCAGTGGAATCATCATCCTGGTTGGAGGTAAGAGGCCATTTCTTGTTGTGTTTTTTTTGTTTTTCCTTCAGCCTTGTTGACACTGGACAGTTTCTAAGTGGTGTTCTTCCTTCCTTCTCCACAGCTTTGTGCTCCATCATTGCCTGCTCTTGGTACGCTCATGATATCATCCAAGCCTTCTACAACCCTTTCACTCCCGTCAATACTAAGTAAGTACCTGAGAACTTCAGCTTTTATGAACCATGTTTTTGCATACATCCAGACACTGTTTGTTTCATATCTGCTGGCATCGGTTTACCTTCTTGGACTCAACTGTGACTTCACTTCTCTGAAGGTATGAGTTTGGTTCTGCCATCTTCATCGCCTGGGCCGGTGCTTTCCTGGCTGTAGTTGGAGGTGCCATGCTGGCAGCATCCTGCCCAAGAGAAAAATCAACGCCCAAGTACCCCATCTCCAGACCCCCCAGCAGCAAGGAATATGTGTGAAGAGGACTGGACTGGGTGTCAAGAGGCTGAAGGAACACTGACATTTGTTTCAAGTTCAACCTAGAGTTTATACATGAAAAGATGTATCCCAGGAGATGATCGGTGCCTCTCTGCTTTTATTTTATATTTTAGGTTCTTCAGGGTCACGCTGTGATGTTACTGTAATAATAATTTAACAACAACTCATTAAAGTTTTTAAGTAACAGCTGTTTACTTCTTGGCCTTGCCCTGTCTGGAGCTACAGTTAGTGCTTATTGAGTCGTGTACTGTCCACTTAGCTGACACCTATAAAGCACTAAGTTAAACATTCAAGGTGAAACACCTGTTATATCACTTTATGTAGAGATGTTGTCACAGGCTACAATGTGCAGTGTGTTTTGGGGGGATGTTATTTGAATGCACTGAATAGAAACACCATATCTGACTGTGTAGACCGAAAGCAGAGTAGTTATAATCTGGCACCTGAGAAGCAATTTGCTACCATTTATTTCCATGTTTTTGTGCCTTCTGTATTTATATGCAAACTACAAATCGTTCAGTAAGGCTGACAGATTTATTCTGTTTTAATCAAGTGCCGGAGTGAAGTCGTAAACTATGTAATTTACAATACAGTGATTCTTTTTAACTCAACTTGCCAATGTGGTTTCCTGACATACATACAGTGTGACATGTTGTGAGCTATATGATGACTTGTTCTGTAATAATTACTGTTTGTGTGAATGGGCTTTGCTTATTGCTACTGTTGTTTTTTTTTAAGTCACAAAAGCAGTCGCCACACTTGTCAAATTCATTTTTTTTAAACCTTTTAAATTGTTTGTGTTGTATATTAAATAAAAATTGAAAACTGTTTCTGGCTTATTGAATTACCTCTGTGCACATTAATAACCACAAACATGCATGAAAGGAAATGCAGCAGGAAGTGCTTCACAATTTAAACTGCTTCAGTATTGACTTTTGGAAGAGGGAAGTAAAATAGTTTGAAAAAGAAAGGGAATAAAGCACCAATATAGCAGAATAATGATGTACATACTGGCTCTGAGTGTTGATGAAAACCTAAAATATACACTGATCAGCCATAACATTATGACCACTGACAGGTGACGTGAATAACACAGATTATCTCCTCATCATAAGACATCAAATGAACATTTAGTCCTCAGAGTTGACGTTAGAAGCAGGAAAAATGTTCCAGCTTCAGGATTTGAGTGAGTTTGACATCAAGAAGCAAACAGTGATGTCTAGAGCACTGGATCAGAGCATCTCCAGAAGTGCAGCTCTGGTGGGGTGTTCCTGGTCTGCAGTGGTCAGAATCTATCAAAAGTGGTCCAAGGAAGGACCAGTGGTGAACCAGAGACAGGGTCATGAGAGGACAAGGATCACTGATGCAGGTGGGGAGTGAAGGCTGGTCCTGGTGGTCTGATCCAACAAACCAGAGAAGTTAATGCTGCTGAAAATAGAAAGGAGTCACATACCAGAATAAACCTTCAGGGGTCAGAGGTCAGGACTGGTTTAGCAGCAAAATGTGGACCAGCACTATATTAGGCAGATGGTCATAATGTTTGGCTGATCTTTGTACAGTACGTTAACATTTAGACCTGACAGGATTTACTCAGGTTGCAGGTTGATTTTCT
This sequence comes from Synanceia verrucosa, assembly GCA_029721515.1. Taxonomy (NCBI): domain Eukaryota; kingdom Metazoa; phylum Chordata; class Actinopteri; order Perciformes; family Synanceiidae; genus Synanceia; species Synanceia verrucosa. The sequence goes on from CM056565.1 coordinate 8,272,411, forward strand.
CACCGAGGTGGGAACCTGAACTCATCAGGGCCACTGTGCTTAACTCTGACTGGAAGCCATCTTCCTTTGGGCTGGCGGGAACTATCAGCCTCATGATGGCTAACAGGATGAAAGTTGCTTTGGTGTTACTGCCACCCTGTGGTGTGTGTGTGGTGTAGTAGTACATTATAAATAGTGTGTCTAGTTGGATCCATATTGCAATGCAAATGTTTTTCTTTTTTTCACCTCCTCTCATTTTGCCATTATATGTTTTCAGGATATTGTTTTTGTGATTTATTGAACCCAGCAGTGCCTCCTCGCTCTAGTTCTCCTTTCTGCCTGCTGTCCTCTAATCATTATTCTTTCCTCTCCTAAGGCCACATCCAGGAAGTAACAATGATAATGATTCTGCTCCTAAGTGGCCAAACCATCATCTGCCTCTCTGTCCTATGAACTCATACAACCACAACTCTCATACAATAATAATATATATATGTGTGTGTGTGTGGCATGTTCTGAAAAAGCCTTCAGAGAAGAAACCTCAGACCACAAAACGTGTTGGTTTATCTAACCAGGAAGGTAAAGGCCATTGAACAAAGTCTCTAATGAATAAATAAGACAAATTAAAATTGTCCAGCAGCCTGTTAAATTGTCATTTTTTTAGGCCATTAAAGCTAAAAATGAGGCTCAATGGTCTTGAAGTGACTTTGTCATCACGTCTGTGAACTCACTGTCGTCACATTAAAGTGCATATGTTAACATTCTGTTGTCCTGTGAAAGCTGCACCGGACAAAACACAAAATACATTCACTGCCTATCAGCCTTAATCACAAATCATGACCACAATGGAAGAGATGCAAGGCCTCATTAGACATAATTCTCTACAGACACAACGTAAAAAAACAAAAGTTTAATCTGGAGGAAGTGTGAATGTAGTTACTTAGCTCATTTTCTTCTTGTAAACTTGTGTAAAGCAACAGCATATACTTGGTTCATTTAAACATGTCTTCATACAGTATGTGTCCATTCTATTATGAATATTTGGGCTCACCATTTAGGTTTATGTAAATATTAAACATGACGTAAATTTACTGTTTTTTCCCAGTTAAAAAAAATCCCTGCATTAACTTTAAAACCAGGTAAAAATCCACAAATCACAAAACTGCAGAGAAATAGAACAATGACAGAGCGGCACACAGTATTTATTTCATTAATCAAATCTTGGTAGTTTATGTCACAAACTTACATTTGTTTCTCAAGAACATGGAATGAACTTGTGCTTTAACAGACCTCATGCATCAACGTGCATGTTGAAAATTTAACTGGTCACATGAAGAACTTGTGGCATCTTATGGGAACTTCTGAGAAAACATTTGAAAAACCTTGTAACATAATCTTAGAAAAAGAAGAAGAAGAAAAAAAAAAAATCATTCATATTTAATCACTCAGAGTAAATTAGCTAGTAGTCACGGCACTACAATTATCCCAAAAAGACCCATCTCCACTTCAGCACAAAGCTTATTTTATGAAACCTCAGATTAACGCAGCTTGATACTAAATGGTTGCTTCATTCTGGACGGTAACATACATGAAAATTAATTCATGGTCACTGGATGTTGACCACAGGAATCTCACAATAGCATAAACATTCAGATTTCAAAAAGTGCAAAACTTTATGTTCATGGTGGGCAACAGACTGTGGTCACCATTGGTGATGCCATCCTAACAGATACATCACCACAGAAAACATTAGCCCTGTGTGTGTGTGTGTTTAATGATGCAATGTTTTTTATTGTTTCTGCAGGAGGCCAAATTAAGATTAACTGTATATTTAAAAGAAAAAAACAAAACAAAAACAACAACAAAAAAATATGGTGTCCTCCTTAATCAGGTGCCGACAATCTAGCAAGACTTTTATTTACACACTTACAAAAGATGCAAAATTGTTAGAGGGCTCTCCCAGGAATTATTCAACAAGCCAGATTAATTTATTCTACCCTAACCAGAAGGTGACAGAGGAGGAAGGGATGCGATGGTCAGCATCCACACCACTGTCTCTGCAGTCTGTGACTTTAAGGATGAGTGTGAGGCACTGAGTTCAGCTTCAGAGGGTTTGAGAGGTGCGATGGGTATAAACAAGTCATAAAAAAAGAGATAAAACTACACAGAATTATTTAGTTTCCTTCACAGTCTGTCTCCACTTCCACAGCTCAGCAATAACCTTAAGGAACAACAACAGGAAAAAAACAAAACTGTTAACACTGTAGCCAAAGCATGTAGGAGATGTTTAAAATGTCTAATTAGGAACCAAATAAGCACTTCTTGAAAATTAGTCTTTCTGATACGGCGTATTTTTTCTGAATCCTTGAAATTCAGAATCCACATCAGAAAGACTAATTTTCCAAAGATAACTTATGACAAAAAGGTACATGATAAATATTAGCAACTTGTACTGTACCTTGGCGTCTGAGACATTGTGACCATTCTTCATAAAGTTCTCAAACTTAGGCTGTACTTTAGGTAATGTTACTCCCTGCAAAATGGAAAGAATTACAAACATATTTAGTCGTGCCACATTAGTTTAGGTAATACAAGGAAGGATAGTAATAAAACAATAAATACAATGAAATAAGAGATTTTCCAGATACTAACCTTCTTCACTGTCTCCATCAGCTTGGCTTTGAGCTCAGGAATCGTCAGGGCTGCTTTAGGTGTTGGTGGAGATTTTGTTGGCTTGTCACCCTTCGCTTTAGGAGTCTTTTCCTATAATGAACATAACATTTAAATATATTAGGAAAGAGAGAGACAAGTGGTTTTGTCTTACTATTAAATGAAAAAAATAAGTGGCAGAAAGGTATTCAGTACTTCTTGATACCTGTTTTTTGGCCGGAGTGTTGGGTTTTGAACTCTTGCCATTCTGAGCAGCTGCTTGTTTCTTGGTTGGTGTTGGCTTAGCCTGTAACAAATAAGTTATGTTGAGAAAGGACTTTAAGTTCATTCAGCTGGAACTGAGAAAACTGGAGGGAACTGGTGCTTACCTTAACAGGTGATTCTTCTTCCTCCATCTCCTCATCATCCTCTTCATCATCCCTGTTACAAAAAACAAAAACAAACTGTTAACAATCCAAAATGTCAGCGTTCATCACAAATACATTCAGAACAGAAGCAAATTATTTTAGGTCTTCCAGAAAAACTTATGCAACATCCATTTTCTCCCACCGTTTCAACACACATTTTACCAAAAACAGCTTACACGCCACATGAACTGTTTGCTCTTTTGACAAAACTGCACAACTCCTTTTCAGGTGGCAGAGATGAAAATTAGATTTCAACTTGTGAATCAGCAACAAGCTGGTGAAACAAACTCAAGATGGTCTTACAGATGTTTGAAAGGGATTTTTTTAAGATTAAATTAACGTCAGAGTATCAAAATCTAAAATGTACATCGTTTGACACAAAATGAAGATTTTAGTTTTCAATGTAGAAATTCTCGGTCCCAGTGTGTTTAACATGAAAAGATCACAATATCTTGTCAAGCTGGACACTCACTCATCATCGTCATCTTCGTCGTCTTCATCATCATCGTCGTCGTCGTCCTCATCTTCCATGTCCATTTTCATTTTTTTCTTAAAGGAGGATTAAAAGTGGGTTATGGTAATTTATATTTTTAAATTTGAGACTGAAATGGAGAGATGTAAAACCAACCTGGGACTTGAGGGCAGGAGAGGAAGCAGGTCTTTTCTTTGATGTTCTGACATCTTCCTCCTCCTCTTCCTCTTCCTCATCTTCATCAAAAGACTGATCAGCCTCCATCACTTTAGGACAAATTTAGAAATGTTAGACAAGACACACAAACACAAAAAAAATAAAAAAAAAAAAATAAAAAAATAATACCCTAAAGCATACAGAGCAGCTGGCAACATGTGCATACTCTGACAGATACTCACTGATGAGGTGTTGTCCACTCAGATGGATTGGCCCGGGGCCTGACTTCAGACGGAAAACCGCTGGAGGTGTGATTGTGAAACCACCAAGACACACCTACCCAAAAAAAAAAAAAAAAAAATAATAATAAAAAAAAAAAAAACCAGTATCTGAGCTGATAATGGCACTGAGTGGCAACATTCAGTCTTGTGTGGGTGGCCGACGGGCACTAACTGAGTCTACTGGTGTTGGTGCATCCGTGCTTAAGAGGTTCACTTACACTCGGCAGGGTCGAGGGCTTCAGCGAAACCAGTGCCGCCACGATTTTCTGGCCCTCGGTGTCTTGTCCTTCCACCTCCACCATGTGAAGTTCATCTTTGGTGCTGGGGTCCACACAAGCCTGAGAGGGCAAAGCAACAGGTTAAATCAATGTTAACTTTCAAGGGTGCTTCCATAGAGAACATTGCTGGATCTGTTCACACCAATTTTGGTGCATTTGCCTGATCGGTTCTTCATTTTCCATTTATTCTCCACAAATCTACAGGACACAGGGTCCAGTTATGGTCCAAGATATTAATGCTGATAATCATTTCTTTGCAACAAAAGAATAAACACCAAAAGTTGAGTGCGGCATGACGTCTTCGTCACTAAATTTAAATTATTATTTGGAGTCAGCAACCTGATTGTGAGAAACAAAGTGACAGACGTGAATCATGCACATCCTGATAATCAGTACACATGGACACCCTCACACTGTGGTGGTGGCTGTTGATTTATTTCAGACTCAAACTGTGTTTCACGCTCAGACATAATTATTGCTGTGTAGACTGCAATTATTTTGCCATGAAAACACAAGTGCAATACAAAAAACAAGGCAGTGCGAAGGAGGCACCTCATGAGACAGGATGCTTATTTACAATAATTAAACAACAAAAGCTGCTACCATCACATTCAAATTGCTAAATTTAATTTGCACCACTTGAAAGTTTCACCGTAAATCTCTGCATTGTGGGTAGAATAACCATAAGATGTGAGGCCTGATGACACTCACCATCCTCAGATCCAGCTGATGCTCAAAGTCATCGTCCTCGGGGTTAAACGTCACCTCCTTGCCAGCCTCCAGCACGCATCCTGATGAGAAGATTTTGAATTATAATCCAAAGTATCCCAAACACAGCAGTCTGAACCAGGGGTGCTTTGATTGCCACTGGGAAGTGGCCTCACTGCAGGGTGCAAAAAGCTACGCTTCAAATGAACACTAGAGGGAGCCACACAGGCCACTGATGGGAATATTTCCACATGGCACTGGCACATGGAAACCTCTCAATTAACTTTTCAACTAATAAAAAAAATCATCTTGAATTAGTAGTATTAATATCGTCTGGGGCACAATTTTCTCATTTACTGAGTAACTACTGAGATGGAATTATTTCCAATAACCACACAAACATAGCCTACTTATTTACAGCATTGGTTCTTTTTTTTTTTTTTTAAACTTATAACCCCTCCCCCCCAATTTCAATCAAATTCAGCAGCGTGACAGATTATTCTCATCCCATCTGAACCAAAATCTCCATCAAATCTAAATATAGCTTTCATCCATGAAGAGGAGGAAAGGTTAAACTGGGTGACACGAGACAGAGAAGAAACCTTACAGATAGGCGGGAGAGACTTTAAAATGTTTGCGTATTCAGTCACAACGACGGTATCTAAGCCTTCTGATCAATAACATTAAAAAGTACTGGCTAGGATAACTTTATGCAAGCAACTGACCTAATTAACAGAGGGTCTACTTTATCAGTCCAGCGGAGGAAGACAGCAGGGTCCACATGTGTTTGAAACCACGTTGGGATACATTTTTACCCACAAGCTAAAAACTGTCCTGTCAAAATTCACCTTAAAGTGCTGCGTTTGTAAAAACCAGACATAAATGAGGCAACAACAGAGCCCCAACGTTTAGTGGTAAGATAATACTGAAATATCAACATTGTTCACTAAACCTGGGCGCCGCCATGTTGATAGTGAGACACGTGTAGAGGCGAATACAGCCGTTCAACCTCCTGCTCCAGAACAAATATAATTAATTAACAACGCACTTCATAACACTTTCAGGTTTAAACATGATAATAGTAAGGTTGCTTTCCAGTACAGATGAACAAATGTAGCTAAACGGCTACATTTAATCGTTTTCCCATATCTGCAGTGAAACACCAGAACAAGCAATGATAAAACAACTTCAAAAAACACACAGACGACATGCAGAAGTTTTGTTTTACCGTATAGAAAGGTCTGTGGTGCCATTGGTTCCTCGTCTAAGCCGTTCATTTTGAGGTTAACACGCTAACAAGCTATCTGTGCGGAAGAAGGGCAGCAGTGAGAGGCAGACAGTGGGTCTTTGACAAGTTCCTCCGCCTCCTCTCTTCTACTGTTTGAAGACGGACAGAGAAAAAGACACAGCGCCGCCCTGTGGATGATACAGTCACTGCGCCTCACTGTTTCATATACACCATAAACATTTTACCCTAGGTTATGATTAATTATATTTGATGCTTTTGTTTCTTTTTACATTGATCTCTTATATATTATATTGTAAATAGTAAAACCTTTTCTGTTTTTCATATTGATTCTTGCTGTCGCTGCAAAATGATTTCTCAGGTTGGGGTCAATAAAGTAACTCTGTTCTATATATACATCGATCAGACATTATGACCTAAATCCTAAAGGTATCAAACTCTTTTCTACCAGAACCAGCATTAACTTCTCTGGTCTGTTGGATCAGACCTCCAGGACCAGCCTTCACTCCTCACCTGCATCAATGATCCTTGTCCTCTCATGACCCTGTCTCTGGTTCACCACTGGTCCTTCCTTGGACCACTTTTGATAGATCCTGACCACTGCAGACCAGGAACAGCCCACCAGAGCTGCAGTTCTGGAGATGCTCTGATCCAGTCCTCTAGACATCACTGTTTGCTTCTTGTTGTCAAACTCACTCGAATCCTGAAGCTGGAACATTTTTCCTGCTTCTAACATCAACTCTGAGGACTAAATGTTCATTTGATGTCTTATATATCCCAGGTGCCATGATAATGATAGTGTCAGATCAGTGTATACATAATAAAGTGTAATTTAACTGAGTTTATAGGTCGTAAACATTAAAAAATACACAAATTTTCATCCATGAATTAAGAACAACTCCAGTAGAATTCACATATGTATTCTTATGGCTTGGAATTAATTATCTGTTGTGAGATTCCAAACTAACCATTGTAACCATTTCAAACTAAGATAGCAGAGACCAGAGGCTGTGATGTCACACTGACATACCATTCAGCAAAGAGCCGCTCCACTGACAGCAAAAAGGGTTATGAATATTTCAGTGCCTAAACTACTACCAATATAGAGTTTTCTATTATGGTGGTGCTTTTAAACACGCACAGACTCACAGAAAACCATCTGGAAGAGTCCCCCTGTTCTGTCTGTACCTGTACCTGTCAGCATGGCATCACAGATTTGGTCTGAATGGAGGAAATCAATGCCACATGTTCACCAGGACAGACGGAGCTGTCCTCTGTGTCGTCAAAATATTACCTTCCAAAAATTATATTTCCTTGCAAGACCAGGATACCAGGATTTTATTAAAGTGGCCCACCAACCAGAATCAGATTCTGCTTTATTGGCCAGGTACCAGGAATGTTACTCCATTTTTTTGCTCTTATGTGATGTACATGTACAAGAACATGTACATCACATACCTAAGAGCATTACTTAGTTTGTACCGTGCAAATATTTTACCGTCACCATGGTCGCCATCTCACCTTGGTCACATGTGCAAACTAGAAAAGCACTCAGAGAGTGCAGACCTCTGCCAAGGCAGCATTCTGAGAGAGCGTATACTCCTGCAAGCCTAAGAGTGAACGTGTTGGTTTTGATGCAACTTGAAACCCACATTAATATCATGTACTTATTTATTTATTTTTTCTCCATTTCATATTTTGTCACATTTGAATTTGAATTTTAAAAAAGACCAAAATACCAGTAAAACTTTGCAAATACAATTTGAGAATTCTTTTCTGGATATTTTGAGAGCAGTTGCATTCTCTTCCCTTTCTACATGAAGTTATAGTTAAAAACGCATATCTGACCTTGGTGACCTTGACCTTTTACTGATCTTTACCAAACTGAATCTGTGACTTCTGGATTCCTATATTAGTTTATATACTAAATTAGGTGATGATTGGCTGAAAATTGTACACCCTGGAGCGTTCAGAAATATGTGAAATCTCCCATACATTACTATGGCGTGACATTTCATTTGACCTTGATGACCTTGAATCCGATCCGATCACTATCAAAAATTAATCAGTTTTAAGTTAGGCCACTTCTGACCAATCCTGATAATCTTGTCAAAATCCGTCCAAAACTTTCTGAGTTATTTTGCAAACCAACAAACCAACAAATAAATAAAAACATAACCTCCTTGGCGGAGGTAATAAAGATATTGGTTTGATGAACACAAGCTTCTTCCTCAGCTTTGTTTTTATGTTCATAACAAAATCCCAAATTTATCTACATTTCAACAGTAGCTTTTTTTCTTCTCCATAATTTAACAACATCGATTCGACCACAAGAAGCAAAGCGGCAGGTGAATCTATGAAAGAATGATCTGATTTCTAAATCCCCAACATACTGTAGACAGAAAGACGGGCACAGTCATGCACCACATCGGACCCACGAAACGTACTGTTTCCAAAGTGTTTGGCTTCTAGAGTAAGATTTAGACAGACTCTTAACAACAAGCATCAGACAGACTCAGCAGGCAAGCAACAGCCAGGTCAACACAGAAGCATGGGGTCACTGATGCATGAGATAAATGTAGAAGTCCTTTTGACCAGATTCCCATTACAAAATCTGACAGATGTTTGGAGATAAATCAAAACCTCCTGCAAAAGGCATGCAGTTATATTTTGGCAAAAGAGAACGTCTTTTGGTGAACATAAACAAATAAACAGTTCTGCTGGTTGGAAAATAGCTCTTTGCTGGTCGGGAGCAGCCTTGCTAAGTAGGAGCATCTTTATCTTTGACAGGCCAATCTTCAAGACAGAACCGAGAGCGAATGTCTCTGACGTCCAAGTCTGTCACATCAGTCACATTGTGTTGTGTGGGGAAACTCTGCAGGAAGGCTCAAAGCATTCCAGTCCAGTCCCTTCTTTCAAGTCACTGTAGGGGAGAATCTGACTGTATCCAGACCACAGCTGGATATGACGGGGAGAAGGAGGAGAGACTGGATGTATTGCACATGTTATGCATCCACAAGCACACACTCACACCAAGCCCTCTGGTTATTTTCATGTCTTCTTTCTCCCTACATCACATTTTCAAACAGCTGCATGGATCTCATCATGGTTTCATCCTGTGACAGAGAGAAGAAACGTAATCAGGGCAGAATGGTGCAATTAACTGGCTATGGACTGAGCTCCTGTGCTTACAGCAGTAATGCACAGACTGCATGTTGAACATTTGTGTATGCACTGTTTTCAAGATGTGGCAAATCTACATTGTATGTTGTATATACTGTATACATGTATAATGTACTTTTTTACATATGTGTTTTGTTTTTACTTTCCAGCTTTTTTGCAAGGTAGGCAGTAACCTTTTCTTGAAGTCATTTCAATTTTAATTTTATACATATTATACAGGAAGAGAGAGCGAGAGATAAAGGACGATACATACCTCCTGGCAGGCTATAATAAACTCCTCTAAAGTCACCACTCCATCTTTGTTTTTATCCATTTTCTGTGGAAAAATAAAGTATCATGATGTGAATAAGTATCAAAGAGACAAAGAGAAGGACATAACTGTGTTCACTATGAGCTCATGCTGCATTGAACTGGTAGCATATAGAAATAGTCCACCATATGGAGAAGAAGAACATATATTACTGCAGCAAATTTGCTTTATGGACTGCAGCAGCTGGGATAGTTTGGGTATATGCAAAGTGTGTCCATAAAAGCAGAGAGGCTAATTTGGGAAGCTCTGCAGTACAGTGTGTAAGTCACTGTTTCCCCTCATGCTGGGCAAAAAGTATTTTTTCATTCTATCTGTATATTTTTCTATATTAACCTGGAAAAAGGCGTCCACATGCTGCTGCGGGACGTCTCCCTTTAGTGCTGGGTAGGTATATTTGCCCATCATGTCATAAATGGCTCTCACGATCTCTGTCATTTCCTGAGAAAAGTGAAGACTCCCATTAGAATGAGACATATAGACTTTAGATGGCTCTGTCTGAACACTGTATACACTGTGACCACACTGTCTCACCTCTCTGTTTATGTAGCCATCTCTATTAATGTCATAAAGATGAAACGTCCACTCGAGCTTTTCTCTCAGTGTTCCTCGCAGCAGTATAGATAAACCCATTACAAAGTCCTGACAGCAATGGGACAGAAGTAGAAATGTTAGATTGTGAAGGCATCATAGGAGTGTAAAGAAAATAGTGATAGTCCACACATAATGCATTTACACGGGGGGGGACAGCTGACCTTAAACTTAATGGAGCCATTGTTTGTAGTGTCAAATGCATTGAAGAGATAATGCGCATACATGCTTGCATCTGCAACACAAAACATTATTAATGTGGAAGGTTCTCATAAAGCTTCACAGATCAACGAAAAAAACCCAAAAGCATCACTTTTTACCTCCATGAGGGAAGAACTGTGCGTAAATGTGTTTAAATGTCTCCTCATTCACCACACCGCTTGGACATTCCTGTAGAAAGGAAAGATGATTTGGTGACAACTCAATAACGTCCTGTTTGCTGGTATAAGTGTGCAGTCATGACCCCAGTCATAGTATGGAGTAGCTTCTGTCACGTAGTCAGCATTATTAGCAAGTTTTGCAACACAACAGACATTTGTGCAAACTAGGCAACCTCCAAACTGTGAAGACACATATCCTAACCAGTTATGCAAGGTTGATGCCTAATCCTAAGCATTCAAGGTCAATCTAAAAATAAAGTTATAAAGTGTGTGATTATTACATTCTTAAAACCACGATAGAGGATCTGCAGCTCCTGTTTGGTGAAGTTAGTCTGGGCTTCCAGTTGGTCTAGACCCTCAGGTCTGTGACACACCATCGTCATCTCCAGCTCATCGTCTACTTTATCTACAGGACAGAGAAAGAGAGAGACATGTATTGAAATATGCCTATCACACAGAATCATGTCAAGATTCCTACAACCCCTGTTTAGCGTATGCTCTTCCTTATGTGAAAACTGTAATAGGCAGGAAAGAGACAAGTCAGTGAAGCCTGAAAATGTTGAGTCGGCAAGAAGGGTATAAAAAAACTGATTGGACAGCAGAAAAGAGTGCTCATGGGTGTGAGCAGCAGTAAAATAAGAGGATCACATCGAGGTAAAAAGAGAGAAAGGATGGGTTTGAGAATAGCTGCGTGCTCTTGACGAAACAACCTCCCCTTTAGGACTTGAAGGATGTTATTAATGGTGATGTGGTGCAGTATTAGGTCCTGTGGAGACGGATGGTTGTTAATGATGTGAAGAGTTGTGGTTCTGCCCCGGGCAAGTGTTTGTCACAAGGTCTGTCTCCAGCTACAGGGCAACACTGACATCCCAGACAATCCACATACAGCAATGAGCTCAAACATGAGCACACATCCCAGAGAAAAGGGCCACATTTAGTTCACACTGGGAGTCTTTGTGACATTTATTGGCAGCATATTTACACATCTTCACCCCATGATTGATTTTATATCCCAACTGCTCTCTATGACATGATCAATGCATTTTGCTTTAACAGAGTGATATTATATACCGTGACCTTGGATGAATTATTGAGGTACAATGTCAAAGCTGACCAAATTACTCACATACAGCAAATACACCCGCAAACAAGCTTTGAAGCTGTGTCAAAGTCAATTGGCTCAGTCAGCCTTCAAGCAAAGGAGATGCAGATGAATATATCTGTTTTTCTGGACAGATGACTCATTAATTTCAGCCCACTCAGCAGGGGTGTCAAGATTAATCCTCAGCACTGAAACTGTATCTACAGCCATGCATCATCTACCAGAGGCGGACTGTAATTTGAATTTGGGCCACTTTTTAGCAATTCCCAGGGGCTTCAACTGTATGTGAAGAGTGCTAGAAGATCAAATTAGCTGCATGTGTTTCTTCATACAATAATATTTGCTTCTATTTTCCCTTTGGATCCTCATTTATTTGATTTCAGTTTCACTCTATGCAAAAAGATCTCAAATATCAGTGAGTTTATTGAGGTCTTTGAGTAACAGTTTTCTTCTTCCTCAAGGTTTTGGTTATGCATTGCTTTCCCTCAATCTTCCCTCTATCCTCCTCTCTGTCTCAGATAGTGTTGCGATCACCCCTGGCTTTTGTTGTCATGGGGATAGATGGAAAGCATAAACAGCGGTACCCATACTGGCTCGACTGATGAAAAATAAAGGTGTCGAACATAATTTGCACATTCATCTTCCCTGTGAGTAAAAGCCTCTCATCACATAAGCATAATAAGCAGCATAACAGCAAAGGTTGTTTTTTTTGCTGTATACTTGAACAGATTCATTCGCTTCACCGCAAAGCCAAAGTGTGATGAGAAACAGATGAAACAAAATGAGGGCGAGAAAAGGAAACAGGAAAGAGGTGTTGATTAGGGGAAGGAGGAGAAGGAGGCGCGAAGAAAAAGAGGTGAGAGAACAACATGTGGCAGAAAAGGATCACACAATATGTCAGGAGGACATTAAGCATAAACTGGATTTTTTAAAAGCCAAACAAGCTATTGATCTTGGAAGTATGATGAGGAAATGTTGGACACTTGTTGGGACATTGACTGTAGTTTCACTCTTCACATATTGATAATAAAAATCTCATCAGATGACAGCGTTATTATCAGATTTCTGTTATATCTGTGTTGATGCTTGTACGCAAGGAAGGAGTCTTAATGTAAATGACGCAACAGCTGCACCTCACATAAACCTTCATCTGCATGCACTGGGAGGGAGGTTTTACATGAGTGGAGGTGATGGAGATAATAATAGGTGTGTGTCAGATGGTGATCATAAACATCATGCATCACATCATAAACTGCTGCAGCAGCCTCAGGCCATTTGTGTTTACACACACACACACACACACACACACACAGACACACACACACACACACACAGACACTGGTGTTACTGTTGTTGTGGGGAGTTTACATTGACTTACATTCATTTCCTAGGCACTTCCCTTGACCCTAACCATAACCAGTACCCACGTAATCCTAATCCTAACCCTAACCAAAGTCTAACCTTACATTAACATTAAATCATCTCCAAGTCTTCATCCTAAAAACATTATGGGGACATGCATTTTTTCCCCAGAAGGAAGATGAGTCCTCACAATGTGACTGTGTGAACAGATTTATGTAAGTAAATACCCGTACACACACACACACACACACACACACAATATGAGTGACCGCAGGTAAAAACAGTCAACAGGTGGGATTCATTTATTTGGTGAGGGTCTCACCTAAGTATGAACAGTCCTTAACTTTTGCACCAGAAAGCTTGTGAAAACTGCATGAAGGATTTGCCTTTTTTCACCTGACCTTATGGTAACAGACGTCACTTTCTAGCTTAAGAGCTGAGATAAGAAGATCGGTGTCACTCAAGTGTCTGTTGGCCTACAGCAATAAAACTAGCAGCTGGTTAGCATAGCTTAGCAAATGACAACACACCAGGTCACCGTGCCCAGCCAAGAATTAGACATGCACATAACCCCATAAAACCACAATTCATTTTTAAAAATGAAACCTATGAGATATAACACTGTTAATGCGTAGCTAAGCTAAGTTAATTGGACGCTAACATTGGCAGGTAGCTGGATACAGTGGTATCAATCTTCTCATCACAGACATCAAGTATTTACCAAAATATATAACTATTCCTTTATTCCTAACGACTCTACAGTGATTTTCATTTACTGCATATTTGTTTCTACATTCATGCCCTGGATGGACAGCAGCTGTTTAAATCTGGGGTCTATGCTTTGTCTATACTTGTGTTGTCAGACGTAGCATCCTCTGTACTGGTGACATACAGTTTACAATGACACTGGTGGCCAGAGACACATAACACAAACCCTCCAGACAGAAACATCAGGCGTGTTTCTGAAAAAGACTTTGTCTGCTTTTGCAGCAGCATGTTGTATATACACAGCTCTCTGACTCAGACTTACTTTTATTTCTGATGTGGCCTTTCTCTCTGCCCTGTTTCAGCAGCTCCTGTGACACTTAGTTCCCCTCCTGGGCCTCAATAAAGTCATATCTTGTCTCATCTTATCTCATATACCGCTGCACTGCTGCCAATGCAAGACAAACTTCAATGAAGCTTTAAAAAAAAACTGAATGACCTCTGTGCATTTCTTCTCCTCCCAGGCTTTTATCAGGATGAGGACAAATGATTTGTAAAAACAAACACCATCTTTGTCTTTTGGTCTTACTCCACACTCAGAGAGCAATTTCTTTTGTTTGCTGGTTCTGTTTTATCTCCATTTCATGCTGCTATAAATTCCTCATTCATCTCTTGGCTGAGTATCGCTCACACTCCCCGCTTATGCCCCTACAACCCAGTCTCCATGACAACGAGGATCTCAAGCATAAGGCCAGGGAGAGGTATGATATGTGAGCTGCCTGTTAATTCACATGCTCTCGTCTGAACCCCCCACCTCCCCTTTTCACTCACACATTCAACGGCTGTCCATATAAAACATACATGTAGTCACAGAGTCAGGGCCAGTGGTTCTGCTCTCCAGTTATTTTCAAGGACAGATACTTCTCAGCGTATACTGCAGTCTCTCCTTTGTGTCCACACTGTTATGCCTTGAAACTGTCATTGCTTAATCCCTCACTATTCTGCCGCCACTTCCTTGAGTGAATATACTTATTTGATTTTTTTTTAAAAAAAGCTTTTTTTTCATGTTGTTATACTTTAGTTAATTGACTTTACATGCATATGTCATGTGGTTATAAGTATAATCAACATTTGAATGCAACAGTCACTCCACAGAAAATGTGGCAAACATTTGTATGTGTGCAACAGAATAAGCTGTAGTATGAATTACAGTTGGTCCATCTGTGGCTTTCTTTCTGTGTGTTGTGTCGCTCTGCTCACTCTGTTGCTCTTTTGTCTCCTCTCCATCTTTTCTGACTGATGTTGACGTACCTCTGGATGGTCTCCTCTGCTTGGTTTGCATGGTCAAAGTGCCCACCACTGCACCCATGTTGTCACCGTGGAAACCGGCCTGGTCAAACAACCCAGAGAGTAATCGTCCACTTGTTTATATCAGGTTTTTTTTCTCAGTCCTGGTCGTTGTGATCTGCCTCCACGGCTGCTTGAGTCTTAAAGGGGAATTTGCCCCTGTTGAGTCCTCCTCTCGCTGGTCTCAGATCTGCTACTGAGGGACTCGTCTTTTCTTGGAGCTGGATTTCTGATTTCTCTGCTCAAACACTCACACACACACACACACACACACACAAGCTGCTCTTGCCTTTCTGCGCCACTCCCTCCGTTCTGTGCCTGATTCTACTCATCTGTCAGCCTTTCCCCCCTGTTTCCAGCTCCCTGCCTCCTCATGCCCTCATGTTGTTGTGGAGGGCTGCTAACCAATGCAGCAGCTATTCTGGTAATAACTCCTCTGACAAGTGAATGGCAGCAGGTGAAGGGCATGCATTTCAAGGTGACAGATCCCTGTTCTTTATTGGCAATGCACTTCAGATTACATCTATCAATTCTCTTTTTATCTTCATCACTGCTCCCTGATGGATGGCTTGCACCGTAATGGGCATGCAGCTATGCTGTGAAGGCGGTCCACTAGTGTGTTAATTCACAACTGCAACATGGCTGGACCTTGTCCTAAAGCAGAGGGCAACAGAGATTTAGTGTTTTTTTTTTTACTGCCGTACAAACAAGAACATTAGAGTGTTTAATGGTGCCAGTTAATATTCATGGAGCGGCTTCAATTTAAGGAAATGAGACTGTGTGCATTGGGGAAAGGAAAGCAGTGGGAGTGAGTAATGTTTATTTCCCTGTAAGTGCTGAGCAGTAAAACTCAACCACGGTTGTTGGAAACACTAATTATTACTGTAAACTGGAAGTGATTTTGTTAATATCATTCATGAAAGTAGCAGTTAATGAGTGAAAACTATGTCTCCGAGGGGATATTATTACAGTTTGATATGCTATGTGACAAGGAGCAGTGATTCACAGTCAACGATCAAAACCCACAGTCATATATTCTAAAGAAAGACATTTAAAAAAAGCAGTGTGGTCTGTGTCCTGGAAAGGCACACAGTGAAGCGCAGTAAATATGAATGTTTCTTCAAATATACCACCGGCTGCAGACCTGAGTGTAAATGCTCTGTGCCTGCTCTCTTTTTTGGTCTGTGTGCGTATGCTTTAGAAAACCTCTCCTGGTTTAAAAAATTAATGACTGCCATTTTTTCAATGGTGTTTCATTTTTCTTGATATTTGCCTTCCCCCTCCATCATTGTCAGAGCTGTAAAAAAACTGCAAAAGCCATGTGAAAGGGGTATGCTGGCATTAATGAGTAAAAATACAGAAACAAATGTACTTCATCATGAGTTTAAGAGCCTAAACTCTGCAGTCATACAGTCATACAATTCATTTCTATTCATTGCCTCAGAGTTATGTAAGCTTGAATACTTGCCCCGTCACTGCAGTATGCAGGTCATCATTGGCATTCAAATAAAGCTGTGCTGTTTGCTGAGGGCAAGTCTGTGACTGCCCAGGTGGAGCTCAGGTAAGAGCTTATCATGCACCGATAAATTAAACATAAAGTCATGTATAATTCTGATAACCTCTCTCACGCTCTGTGTCCTACAGCCTCTTTTTTCCTCCATTCAAATACCGTTACCTCAGCATTACAGATCATGTGACAAGAATGCATATCATGCAGTAATTCCCCTGTATTTTTTCTCTCTCAATTATTCATTGTTTCTACCACTTGGAAAAATCTGCAGTCCTGGAAGCATAAATTCAAATTACAATAAGTGATATAAGTAACCCGTTGTAATCCCCGTGACAGATGTTTGCCATCTGGAGCTGCCTTTCTGCACCGTATCATCCTGCACACAGTGGCACTGCACTGCAGTCTGACCTCATAATCTCCTCATTATCTTTTAAGCAGTTCATGATCTACACAAAGTCAGCAGCAGGCAGGACTCACCAGTCACACCTGTGAAAGATCACTGAAGAAATAGACCAAATGAGCACAAGTGCTTCTGTTCACACACATGATCTTTTATCAAAAGTGTTACTCACTGTGCTCTCTCCATATAGATATATATATGTGCCAATTCATATCCATAAAAATCTTTCCTTTTAGCTAACTTTCTGGATTTCCTCCAGTACTGTGATGGATCACTTTGTCTTTGTGTGATTTTAACAAATAAAAATCTGGAGTCCCCAAGTCTGGAGAGTGGACTGGTAGCTGGAGAGGTGCCAGTTCGTCTTCCTGGGCGCTACACCGAACCCCCAGCAGCTCGGGCGCCTAGATATGGGGGAGCCCCCTCACTCTGACACCTCTCCTCTAATGCCTGTGGATGTGTTTCATCTCCTGTGTGTGATGTGCAACAGAGAAATAAGACCAATAGAGTGAAAGTAATTTCCTCATTGAGAGATCAATAACGTTATTCGTCTTCTTCTTCTTCTGTGAAGAAAGCACAACTATTCATATAATATTCCTTTTCTGCCTATCAATAAACAATACTGTTCCTTTAAATGTGATGGAATGACACATTTCTTTTTTCTCAGGTTTCTAAGGTGTTTCTTGGGGCTCGGCAAACTAAATTTGGGAAAGTTAGGAAATGTTTAAAAAGGTCTTTTAAGGGGAAACTGCAATATCTTTTATGTCATGAGATGTCAGTTTCAGACCTGGCTCTCATCATTAATTGATGCCATTTCTACTGCTTTCTTCTTCCCCTCAACGTCATTCTTTCACCTATTCACCCCATATTACCATTTGTCCTTTAGAAGAGGACAAACCATCTCACTATGTCAGTAAAATGGTTTTGAAAATGTAGATTTGAATAAAAACAAAGTAGAATATGCATTTTTTCCCTTTTGTTTTGCATAAAAAAATGACATATTCCCCTCAAAACAAGACATATATTACTTGGGGAAATAAACCACTGGCTCTGTTCAATGAGATGGAAACAATAATACCATAAACAGCTTTCATAATCGTCATGGTGATTGTATCTGTGTGCTTAAATCAGTCAGCTTACACCACACAGTCAGTTATTGCCAGCAGAGAGCTCGGTGTTCGTTCCTGTTCTGTTATGTTGTGGTGCTACTCTTTCTGACCAGCAGGTGACAGCAGTGTACAATATTTCCTAATACAATCAACAGATTGGGTCACCACCATTGCAATTACAATCTCACATTGCTTTTAACTAAATACAATATGAGCACTAACAGGACAACAACATATGAGCACATAAGCAGACTCTACATCTCCTTACAATACATCACCCAGCCGTTGCCGTGCCGATCTCGGCACCAAACACTCATTCTGTACAGTAAAAGACAATCCTATAAGTAAATATCAGACGGTAAAACAATGAGACTAGGGAGAATTAATGTGGAGAATGCAACACACAGGAGCAAGAGATAAAAATAAATCTAGAAGAGGGTTACATAAAAGTGTGTAGTGAGGTGATGTAAAAAATTAAAAGCAGAGACACACACTGTCAGCTCCGATTCCACTGCTTTTAAAGCCAAAGAAAAAAAGAAAAAGAGAAATAGTCTTTGGGGGGAGAACAGTTCACAAATGCTGAGTGTAATGCTGGGTAATTCTGCCTTATGTTGTGGTCATGGTAGAGTTGGATATGTCGTAGAAGTACAACACGGGCCACAGATCACAATCTGTACCTGCAGTGGGGGATGATGTGACTCTTTGCTGCAAGGTTATGCACTTAGAGGACACATGTGACTTGTAATAGCCAGGGACAGGTGCAGCGTGAGGCCAGATGAGAGGGTCTCTGTCTTCAGCTGCACTCAGACTGTTTCAAATAGGACCTGTGCTCTAAACATAAGAATATGGATTTCACAGAAAAGGTGAACTCTTGAAAAATAATCACCTTTTTGGTCTCAACATGATTCTTTAAAGCATGACTGTGTATCTGAACAGCAGCTCTGGCAACAAACAACACTAATGGGATCATGATAAATGCTAATGGGAGCCATAAAGTCAATGAACCGAGTCCTATGATCTGTGATAAAGCAATATTTACCTCAAGGTAAGTGAAGATTAGCCACCATGAGTCTGGATACACCTGGATTCACTCCCTGTCTGAAACACCCTGTTTTAATGTCATATCAGCAATACAGAATTTAATTTGATTTTCAATTTATTTTCAAGTCAAGTCAGTTTTATTTGCACAGCCCAATATCACAAATTACATATTAGCCTCAGGGGGCTTTACAATCTGTACAGGATATGACTCCCTTTACAAACAAACCTCACATCGACTGAGGAAAAACTCCCCCAAAAAACCCTGGGTGGTCTTACAGATTACCACACAGATTTTTTAAAAGCTATGTCAAATGAGTATAAAGAGAGGCAGTGTACAAAATTCATTAGCCTGCAGGGACCTCAGAATAAGAGTCCTCCAGTTTAAAGCCCAAGGCGTAGCACGACCCAACAACAACTCTGAGTCTGCAGTGTGTAAAGGTCTGAAAATGAATATGTATGCTGCTGCGCAGAGCATTTTAAAGGTGAGCATGCTGAGTTTCACGGTTCATGTCTTTATATGTATAAGTGTGTGCAAGCAAATGTGCTTAACAAACCAAACTGCTGGAGATATGTGTCTGCTGGAGATGAGGGACTTAACATTAACCAGTCTACCTAACATGCTTGCGTGTGTGAAGCTCAATATGCATGTGTGAGCATATTTGCATGCTGACTTCTATGAATATGAGAGCATGTAGCCCCCCTGAAGATCCTCTCAGAGACATGCAACCACAACCACAGCTGAAAAAATAATATTGTTGTTGCTATAAACCTGCATAGAAGATCAACTCTTGAACAAGTCTTATATGATATATATTACATATTGTTTTCCATGCTGCAGCTCATGGTGCATGGAGAAAAATGACAGTGTCTTTTTTAATAAATATATTACACGTATTACTGTGTCCACTTGTTTTTACTTAAATGTGCATACAAGCTTGAGCATGATGATATAACAATGAGGAGCTAAAATTGCATAATTGACTCATACATTACACCAAATGTTGTTGTGCTAAATTAGAACCCTATCCATATAGTCTCTCACACTGACAGGAAAAAGACATAAATTAAAGAAAAATTACTTACATTATACAATCAATTCTCATTTTAGCCAATTTCTAACTTAATAATGTGTCTAAATGCACCTAATTAACTCAGTGACATTCAGTTATGGATCTAAAGGAAGCCCCTGTGCACAATCATGTCAACCTTAACTAATATGAGGTCAGTACCTTGTGCTGCATTCAGCAAAGCATAAAAAACATTTGAAAAGAAGCAGCAAACTCACGCAGAGGCACAATGTCAGTGGACTGGGTGCTCAACAGAATTCACACTCCATTTCATCTGCTGCTCATCCTTTGAGGATGCAGAGGGCAAGATGACTAAAGCATCCACACATGATGGTAGGAGCTCAGGGGGTGTCAAGGAAGAAAAACAAACTCCCAATTTAATAATTCATGCACATAACATTACTTAATTTATGATCTGGATTTAATGCTGTTTTTGGCACAAAGCAGTGACTTCCAGCCGCCCCAAACATAGCCAAGAATCAACTCCTTAATGCAAAATATGTTAAAGCAGGATGCAGGCCAATGTCTGAATGGCAGGCTTTTATCCCCCACTTTATTATTTTACTTTGATAATTAGTTCAAGATTCACACCTTACTGTAAAAGTAGGTTTGGAGTTGTTCACATTATTTAAAACATTCTCAGTTTTTAGACACTACAGATATGTGGCCCATCACATCACATGACCTAGAGAGTCATAAGAAGGCTGTAACCTTTCTAGAAAAACACAGTGGCTGACAAAGCCACCTCTATGAAGCACAACGTTTCACTCTCAGCAGGTTTTGTACAAACTGCATGTGCTTTAGGTTTGGGTTGATTTTAGTCATATCTAACTGACAGCCCCACTGGATGACCCAAAGCATGAGTAGCCTTCAGACAGTTGACGGTAAAGCAGAATACAACTCAAAACCGGAAAGATTTCTGCTTTATATGGTTGCAGTGACATTTTTACTCCTGTTAACGGCATGTTATGAAAGTAAGTGTGGAAAAGGCCTGAATAAAATTGAACACTATACAAATTATGAAGTTTAAGAAGTTTACTACTTTTAAAAATGAAACATCTAAGACTATAAGAGATCAGCTCCTGGTAGTGGGAATGCTTGCAAAAGAGCAGAAGAGTGTCTGTCTGTGGTTGGAAAATAACTATCTGGAGGCATCATTTTAAACCATCGATGGAAAAAATGCAGATTTCAGGACTTACAGGCAGAGTTTGATGAAATAAATATTGTGTATGTTCATATATGTCTGTAGGTTTGATTATAAATGTATACCAGAGCAGCATTTGTTTTTTTCTGGAAGTAATCCATAAAAATACAGACAAATCTATTCTTGGTCCTGCTAATGGATTTTAACACTCACAATGTGGCAAAAGATGTAGATAAAGACTGAACAAATGAAAGACAAAAGAAGAACAAAGGGTGGTACTGGATAAGAACATGGAAGAGGGTTGTCTGTCCTATCTATAACTGCTTAAATAGACCAAATACTCTGTTTTGTCAGTCACAACTGACTTATCGCTGCACTCTGACTTGGTGAAATAACTTGGACTAGAGGACGATGGAGGTCATGCGAGGAGAGGAGAGCTGGAGCTTTTAACACAAACATTATGAACACGACAAGAGGCTGAGAGTGCATCGCAACCGTTGCACTAACTGGTGTTAGTACGGGTGACGCATATGTGACCTCATCATTCAGCTCTTGAAGGTGTATCCTGGTTTCACAGGAAAGGGCTTCATCTAGTAAAAACAACACAATAGGCAAACACTTTTTAAAACCCTTTAACAACCACAGTGTTGATTATTGATCTTTTTGTAGAAGTTATGTGCTGTGATGGTCTATTAAATCAGAAGTCTCCTTAAATGAAACAACCCTGAAAATACCCTGCAATTCACAGGAAGAAAGAAGACAAAAACAAAAAAATCAACAGAGAAATGTGTTACAGAACAAATTGTGACACCACACCAGTTATGGTGTCCAAAACAAAAAAAAAAAAAATAAAATATTTATCCAGATCAGCTGTTCAAACTCTCTGACTGGAAACAGAAGCACTTACAGCCGCTTAAATCGAACCACTCACATCTGTGTTACATTTGAGCACTACTGCATCATCAAATAAGACAGTGAGAGGTGAAACTCCTGCGGATGCACACCGGTAAAGCAAGGGCTCTGTGTTTTGCTCAAGGACACTGTGACAGAGTGCATGGCTGGTGATGAATAGGCTTTCCTTTGGCTGGTATGGGAGTTGATCTCTTGACCTTGACCATATGGCTGCTACAGCTGCACAAACTCACATATTCATGTTGTGTAGAGCATTCATCATTTTGACTTTCACAAACTTGATTTTTTTAGCTGTCACTATCATGACACAGCAGGGTGGAGTGATATGATAAGGTGTTGCAAAGTGCTACAAAACACTGAATAACATATTTTAGGTGACAAAAATGTTAATACAAACTCCCAGACGAGACAATGTGGTTGTGACCACCTGTTTTATGGTTTATTTTTTTTAACTTTAAATGTAACTATAATTCACTGACTGAACTGAAACTGAAACTGAACATCATGCCATATTGAGGAAGATTTGAAACTAGAGACTGAGACCATAAACTCATGCTTGCAATGTTTACTGAGGGAAAAAATCAAGAGAGAAGTAGAATCGTTTTCTCATAGACTTCTATAGAGTTAGTTAATTTAGCAACCAGAGGAGTCTGGTTGCTAAATTGCTGCTGGCTGGTAGAGATGATGCAGGTTTAAGGCTCTTCAGCGTGGCTTCACTTATCAGACTCAGTGGTTGCCTGCTGGATCACACCAGCTGCAACTCCAAACTGGGTCAAGAAGCATGAAACAAAATAAAAATCCTCTTTTTCTTCCCTCTACCTCTGGCACCCTTGCCTGGATTTACCTAACAAAGTCGTTAAAACCACTTCTGCGGTAGTTCCTTCCCACTATACACTCGGTGTTACCAGGACCAGATTTTACCACAAGGACTCACACAGACCGACAAGGTGACAACAATACCAGCCACATGCTGTTAGAAATACATTTATAAATGTACCTTTGAGTGGAGGCGTATAGTGAGTATAAAGTAAAAGAAGTACACAGTACCTTTTGTGAGGGTTCCTGAGACCAATCTCTGCAGGGACTGGATTAATTTGAGCACCCCCTGCCTGCAGCGGCTGGTACAGCCAGCCATCCTGAGGGCTGAGGCTTCACCAGACACAGTTTCCTCCAGAAAAGGATGGAGCTTGCAAGTTCCTCCACAATGTTCTGTCAGGAGATGTCGCTGCTATAGTGTGGGGAGCGATTGCAAAGAAGCCTCAGAGGGTTTTGTGATGTGACATCTTGAGGTCTGTTTCAGGGGATCCTTGTGGAGAAAAAAGGAAGAACCTAGATTAACAATGATTTACCTGCAACATATATTAAATAGATAATTAACTGTAGTGTAGCTTAAAGACAAGATGGTGTATATTTTCTTCCACACTGTGAACTCAACCATGATCCACTGAGATCAGTCACAAACTGACGCTCACATACAAAATGACACAATGCCAGATATATAATGTGGTGAAGTTTAAGGGCAGGCATGGAAACAGTGCTGCCAGATGGGAAGAAATGCTGATTAGAAATTTAAAAAATAAATCCAAACCTGTGTGTCAAAACTTTTAAAAAGCAAAGTTGTGTTCCACGGACCAAAATGAGGCAGTACATGAATTATTAAATGACTCCAAACGTAGAGAGCGAAGAGCCTAGAAGTTCTTTTCTTCCAAGATAAAAAAGCAGAGAAGCTGGTCCAGTTCTTCTCACCTCCTCTCTGCGTTCATCTGGTCACTCTTTTCTTCTTCCCCTCCTCTTTGTGTTGTCTTGTGGTCTTGTGAGGTAGCAGTTTCTCCTCCAGTGTGTGTGTCTGTGTGAGGTTTTGCTGCCTGAGCTGCAGTGGGAGCCCTGCGGCTGTGGTCTGTATGGAGGAGCTCTGCTGCTGCAGAGAGACCAGCAGCCACCACTGTACCGCCTCCCTCCTCCAAGCTCCCTCCTCCTGCCTTGCTTTTGTGCTTCCTCACTCTCAGTCCGCCTAATGCTCTTTCTTCTTTTTTTTCTAGAGCCTACACAGATGCATGATCCAGAGAATAGCAAGATATAAAAAAATGGATATAAGGTTGATGGGTCATGGTTTAAGGCTAGAGCCCAGATCCCTGTGGTAAATACATTTACTCAAGTTTTTATGACCCATTATATCTGTAACGAGCTGTAATGTGTCCTTTTATAAGTGGTCACAACACAGCTGACAATGATAGAGTCTGTATTAAATCATAATAACACTACCATTACTTACAGAGCACATATGGCCCAAAAGAAAAGAAATGCATACAACACATTCAAACAGGCAGTAAAAATAAGCAATACATTACTAAGTGATAAACATTTTATTTCAGAGACCATCGAATATGCACATAGAAACAAAGAAATAATATTTTATTTAAGGGAATCGGAGGAATCGGAGGGTCGTCAGTTCAAGTCTATGTCGGACCAAGTTTGGAGAGTGGACTGGTGGCTGGACAGGTGCCAGTTTCTCCTCCTGGGCACTGCCGAGGTGCCCTTGAGCAAGGCACCAAATCCCCAGCTCCCCGGGCACCTTACATGGCAGCCCACTGCTCCCTGAGGGGATGGGTTAAATGCAGAGGACAAATTTCATGTATAGCGATATATATGTGACAAATAAAGTATCTATCTATCTATCTATCTATTTATATGAATTATAATCAGAAATGAATAAATAGATTTTTAGCTGTTTGCAGAAATCATAAATCAATATTTCTCTTTCGCTTATTTAAGGATTCACTGCACTTTCTGCAGGATTAATTTTTCTTTCGTCACCAAAAACAACCAAAAAGAAGAAAACACTATCTTGTCTCAACATATGGAACTAGTTAATAAAAATAAGATCCACATCTTATTATTGCAAAGCATATAGAAACACATATCTTTATGAGCTGTAAAAAACAAAGTGTGAGAACAGGATATAACAGTGCCTGTGCATGCTACAGTATGATGCACTCACTTCAGTAAGTGAACTACCATACAGAAAAATAAGATGAGCAAAATGAGAAAGACCCTGTCTAAAATATGTTGTGGAACAGATGCTATGCTACACAACACTGTTAATCAGCATCATCCTCACTGCGTGCAGAGCTATATCAGGAAAGTGCATCTGTGATCCTGACCGCACTTCTCCATCACTATGGTGATCAGACCTGGGAAGCTATATCACTGCTAGAACAGAAGCAAAAGATCTGTGCCAACTTCATATATATGCAAGCAATCGTCCATAAACACTCAGTCTAGTCTCACTAAATGAATCTGGAGCTGCTTACGTAAGCCTGCAGCTTGCTTGTGGAGCTTTTTTCTTTCTCACTCCACTGAACTGGGGAAATGCTTGAGGAAAGCATGACGCAGTGCTTCCTCTGTCTATTTTCTCCCCCTCATCCTCCTTCTTGTCTATATTTAATGTTAACAGATTCTATTCATCTCCTCTCAGTCAGCATTGCATTTCAGGAGTCCCCCTCCCCATCCTACAGTATACCTATCCTAAATGTCACACATTTTTTTTAAAGAGCAAAAGGAAGAGCATATAGTAGCTTTCGTGACTTGATTTGTTGTTCGCACAATCCTGTTTGGATCCCAGGAGAGGAGCACTTTACTCACAGAGTGGCAGTGTAAAAATAGCAGCACAGTGCTAGCCAGCGTCAAAAAGAGTATATAACGTGCAGGATATTACTGTGAAACTAATAAACTGGGATTACAACAAAAATGGTCAAATTAAAGCCACATTTGTTTGACTAGCTTTATTCTTTGACACAATGGGCTCTCACCAAGATATTTTCTGTGTTACGCTTTATTGTGAAGAGCTAAAAGTATATATTTTGTTATTCACCCCTTTCACCATACACAGAAATGTTCATAGTTACAAAGTCACATTCAAAGTTACATACAATTTGTGAAGATTAAAAACAAATTAATCACTAGAACTGCACTTAAATATAATTTCGAGTGACTTGAGTATTATGTCTTTATACTTCACCACATTCATTTTAATAGTTTATGCATTTCAACTAGATTCAGATTAATGTTAAAATATATAAATTAACTAAAGAATTACAGGTATTATCATAATTTACACTACCCAGCAGTATATAAGGTCCTTAAAATGAGCTTCATCTTTACCAGTGAAAACAAAAGTGACAAAAAATGAATCACATTATTAAAATTCAATGATATAATCTATATAATACTGAAACTGGCCATTCTGCATTTTGAGCACTTTTACTTTTGGTACTTAAGTCAATCAACCTCAATCAATTAAGTTGACCCAACACAACGACATTTAGCTTGAAGAACAGAATTGCAACATACTAAACCAAAGCCATTTAATCACGTAGAAATCCTTTCCATGATTTTATTTTACATAGATTCAAGGAAAAATTCCTGAGTGTTACTAAACTGTTACAATAACGTAAACTTTCTACAAAGTCTCAAGATTCTCAAGATTAAGGGAGGAAACACACTCCAAAAAAAATCATTTGTTGGGTGAACATAAAACATTCTAGAAAGTATTTCCACCCAATTATAATACACTAATTTAGCAAATAAATAGTTTTGTTGAGTGAAATTAATAAAAATATGTTGAATCAACATAATTTGTTACTATCATTCAATCACAGGGGTAAATCCAACATAATAATAATTTGTTGGGTGAACATACAAAAAAATTTGGAAAGTTATTTCCACCAAATTATAATAAACTCATTTATCAAGAGATGCAAATGCTAAGTAGCTAACCATATGCTGCTATGGCTAGCTGCTAATGCTGCTATGATTAGTGAGCACACTACTAAAACATTCAGTGAGGAAATTAATCGTTCAAAAATTATACAGCGGACACTAACAAGTTATATGACATTTCTGAGAAGTGGTTTATTTTGAAGTCAAAGTTATTTTCAGTCAGATAAAGGACTTAGCTAAGTGTCTACTACAAACATTTTGAACTGTGTCAAACTTTTATTTTTTTTATAAATAAACACAGTTACAATATTGTGCATTTGTCTGTTACTTGGTAAATGATTTCCAGGGACAGTTCTGTTTTGGATGACCAGTAAAGCTGTACCTGAAATGTCCCTGATTTTACGATTGAGAAAAAAAAAATTGCGTGTTGACTAGAACAATTGTTATTACGGTAGCTGGGTAGGAAGCTGGAAACATCCATCAACATCAACACAAGACTCAGAAAAAAAGGAATGGTGGTCAGAACATGGGTGCATGGACAGGGAACAGAAAGAGACCAATACGACTCTTTATACATGAGGTAACCATGAAGAGGTGGAAACAGGACGGGGACTGACAAAGACGTGAAGTGAAACTAGGCTTCTCACAAGATGACGAGACTTCAAAATAAAACAGGAACTGACAAGACAACATGAGGACAAGACTGAAACTGGAAAACAAAGCTTGACAAATGACAGGACATGACACATATGAGAAGTGCTGCTAAACTGCTAATATCTTACAGACAGCTACAGCTTTGTGATGAGGTCACATCCCAGCCCTAGATGGGTTTATGCATTGACTTTCCACCACTGCTGCAAAACACTATGTGAGACCAAAAACTCCCTGACATTCACATTGCTTACTGTAACCACGTCTGCCCCCCTGGAGAGCTTTAACAGGCATGTCAACACACATGATTCACTGGTCTAATTTCTGCATCTCTTCCAGGCTCTTCTCTCCATGGCACTGTCAAGTTATTTATGCAGCCCTTCAGCACAAGCATGACCCAAAGCCTTTACATATCATGTAGCATTCTATGTCACAATAAACCAACTGAAACCAATCACTGGACCAAGGTGCCATCCACAAACATGGTCTACATTCCCAACAAAACACGTTTCCTGACATATACCAGGACTGTGACTGTACATCTGTGCCTCAATGAGAACATTACATTATTTTCGCTCATTAATTTCTTTTTGTTTTCTAATACAACAAGCTTAAAGAAGGTGAAGAGGAAAGCACTCCCCCCCAAACCTCAGTTTCATGAAAAATGCCAGTGTCCATGGTGATATGAAGGCATTAATAAATTAACTCGGCGCTTGTTTGGGGAGATTTTGTTGCCATAGTGAAGCTAAATCCTTGAGTACAGATGAAACAAGATGTTCAAGACTTAAAAAACAAGCTACACATTTTAATGATATTAAACTCAGCCCCAGTGTTCATTCATTTATTCATTTGAATAATCTTGGTGAGTGAAGCCTGAGCCTGCTCACTGCTGACAGTGAAAACTGCTGCTGGGCGCAGGAGGCCACTGAAACCCTGCAGCAGCACTGCATCGCCTCCCACACTCAGATTCAAAGTATCCCAAGCCCCCGCACTGAGCATGCTCAGACAGACCACACTTCTGGATCTCTAGACAGGAGTTTAGCAGTCATCTGCACATAGAAGGATGAGAAGTGACAAGAAGAGTGGGAGGCATGGAGCTGAGGTATCTGGCTGCTTTATTACCGGACCCACGCACACACAAGCTCACACCCACACAAAAAAACACATGCAGACCCATGAAAACATATGAGACAGTCAAGTGTGTCTTAGCTGTGACACAAAAGCTTTTCAGAATAGTCAACAGTGTAGGTGATGGGATTAATCCATGGGAAAAGAACAACCATTGAAAGCAAGTTATTATGAAGTTTATCATCGACCTCCAGCTGATACAAGTCTAGTGACCGCAGGAATAATGACAGAAGCAATAGTGGAAGTCAAGCAGTCAATGTAGTACGTAGTAACTTACTTACCTAAACCTAAAAAAACTGTTTTGTTTGTGCTCAACACATTTAATTCAGCTTTAGAAGACAGTAACACAAAGTTTGGAGTCAATGTAGTACAAAGTAACTTACTTACCTAAACCTAAAAAAACTGTTTTGTTTGTGCTCAACACATTTAATTCAGCTTTAGAAGACAGTAACCCGCTACTAACCCACATCTGTAAGGCGCATAACAGCTCATAATGGACAGGTGTAATGTTTACCTGTTCTCCATCATAATTTAGCATTCCAGTAGGCTAATTAACACAAAACACAAAGTTTGGAGTCTGATAGAAATGCCATTAGCTCTACATATAACTGATCATAAAATAAAGTATTGAACACAAGACATATTTTGCTTCATAGTGGAGCTAGATTATCATTTATTCCAGTTTATCCTGTGGAGATCACGATTTGTAAGACTGACAGTGCGACTTCTTCAGAGCCACAATGTTAGTGTAGCCCAATATCACAAATTACAGATTTGCCTCAGAGGGCTTTACAATCTATACAAGATATGACACCCTCTGTCCTTTACAAATAAATCGACCAAGGACCCACCACCCCCCCAAAAAAAAAAAATTAACATGGAAAAAGAAATGGAAATTACGGGTGAGTATTGGCAGGGATTTATACGTATCACAATACTTGAATCACAATACCATCCATCCATCCATCCATTTTCTACCGCTTATCCTCACATAGGGTCATGGGGAGGCTGGAGCCTATCCCAGCTGTCTTAGGGTGAAAGGGAAAAGTCTCCAGTTCATCACAGGACACATAGAGACAGACAACCACTCACACTCAAATTCACACCTACGGTCAATTTCCATCCATCCATCCATTTTCTACCGCTTATCCTCTCATAGGGTCGCAGGGCAGCTGGAGCCTATCCCAGCTGTCTTAGGGTGGAAGGCAGGGTACACCCTGGACAAGTCGCCACCTCATCACAGCCTACGGTCAATTTAAACAACCTAATCCCCATGCATGTTTTTGGATGGTGGGAGGAAGCCAGAGTACCCGGATAGAATCCACGCAGACACGGGGAGAACATGCAAACTCCACACAGAAAGGCCCCGGGATTCGAACCCGGTACCTTCTTGCTGTGAGGCGACAGTGTTAACCACTACACACTACACACACTACACCACCGTGCTGCCCTGACTCATAACACAATACGCAAAATTATTGTGATGTGAGATCACAACATATTGTAATATTTGACATAGTTCACTGAGAAAAATAGTTTTATATATGTACACACACACACATATATATATATATATATATATATATATATATATATATATATATATATATATATATATATATATATATATATATATATACAGTATATATGCAATTAGTGCGCCTTAATACAGTAACTTCGACAGCACTAATATAGACACACACACGTTGGTTTAAGTCACCTTTGGGGTATTAAGGCATTTTTACCCTCCCTTTGCGGACAAACTTTGATTTCCTGAAAACTTACCCTAAGCCTAACTACAACAACTAATTGCCTAAGCCTAAACCTAACCCTAAACTAAACCTAGCCCTAACCCTAACCACTGACCCAAAATCAAGGTTTGAACAACTGGGGACATGGATTTTGTCCCCAGTTGCACATGCTGTCCCCAATCAACTGGTCCTAAGTCAAGTGTGTGACCCCAATGTGGACATTTGGCAGACCACACACACACTTGGAGCGGAGATACGGATATCGGCCCAAAACATAATTTTTTTTGGGAAAGAATTGACATTAAAACATTAAAATTTGATGTTATATCAGAAGAAAAAGTGTTGTGATATATTGCCACATCAATTTTGTTTCCCCACACCTAATGAAAATGCAGACTAAAAGTCACAAGGCAAAGAGCAATTTAACAGCATATGAAGAAAAATGTTTTATTTTGTGAAAGTAAAGGAATGACTTCAGCTGAGATCTTCTACAGCACAGTTCAGCCAGACACCAGCTGTGTTGCAGCTGCTGCAGGTAAAGAAGAGCTGAGGAGGCAGAATCCTCATAAAGAGGATCTGTGTTACTTGTGCAGCACACTGTGTTTAAGCAAAATAACATTTATGACAGCCTTTTGGGCACAAATACAAACCCGATGAGACACTGTTCTTAATAGTATGCATTTTGACTTTCCGTTTTTTTCATGTTCTGTTCGAATGATTGGCAAACCTCCACAAAATTCACTCCCAGTTCAGCCTGCGGAATAAATTTGTTTAATTATCCATGGCAGCTGCTGTCCTGTTCAGCCCCACTGAGGGCAATTAGGACATGCGACTCAACAAACACCAGCCAGCACTCCAATCAAACACAGTGTCAGTATTTACAGCCTCACCACACCACCATGCACTCTCACATGACTGTAGAGAAAAGAAAGATATTTATGCTTTTCATCCTCGCCACCCACCTCACCTCCTACTCTGGTTCATAATTTATTAGGTTATTTACATACACTTATGACATTCAAATGACAAGTAAATAAACATATAAATTAATAAGAATTGAACAAATGACAATCTGAACCATCCAAAAATATAAAATCTAAATTGTGTCACGAAGCTGCCTCCTTATTTTGTTTTGTTATCTCTGTCCTGCTCTGCTTGATCTTGTCTGAGAAGAGACCTTGTGCTTTTCTTTCTTTATGAGGACTTTTGGATTTAGTGACTGGGTGAGTGGCTGATAAATCAACTAGATCTCTTAAACTGTCAACTGTGTTTGAGGTCATATTGCCACACTGGCATGAGTGCTATCTTGTACAAAATCCAAAAAGCATCATGATGCCAGTTCAGGAACTTTGCAGAAATATCACTGAATATAAGGTTTCCTTATTATCCCTGTTCTGCACACTTCTTTCTTGTCTTGAGGACACACATATTACATACATTACTACAGTGTATTATCTTTCTGCAGAGTGAAAGCTGGTTCATTCTGCCATCTAGTGGACGTATGTTGAGAACAAACTATTTGTTCGGGGTGAAGCATGGCCCATGGAGACACATGTTTGTGGATTTCACTCACTTAAAAATGTGCAAATCAGGTTGAACATAAAAATCTATAAATATGAATAGACAGCGGCTACACCATGATTTCCCACAAGGGGCCCTGTGAATAATTTAGCTGTGGGCCAAGGCTAACTTCTGTTTGTGGTAATTTGTTTAACTATATTTAATTATGGAAAGTTTTGCACAGAGTTTGTCTTTAAAAAAGCAGACAAGACATGATCAGGAAAAAGCAGCTAACCTTAACGGTCTGTGTTCAATCCAACTCCATGTATCGTCACCTCTCCACCAGCAGTTGTGTGGAAAGTATGGTCATGATATGAAGAGTAAATACAAGCTGTCAGATGTACTATTCATTCTTCTGACATGGATATTGGGAAAACACACAATTTATCTCAAACAAAGTGGTTCTTCCCATGCTTTGATTTGTTCTCTGAAAAAATAAATAACTGGCACATAGCATACAGTATGTTGTAGCATTTTGATACTATTTCTGCTTTCTGATGTGCAGCACGTAAAATAATGTGCATCTAAAATGCTGTTGAAAGGAGAATTCTCTTTGCAGCCTGAATTGATGCAGAAACAGCAGCCCCAAAATCTGACTCCATCCCTGCTGTTGGATTATTTCCTGAAACGCTGTCAACACTGTATCCATATCCATCTGGTTGACCTGTCTCTGCTTCATTACATTAACACCCACACTCACATCAAAACAATAATAATATTGACAATGAGATAAAAAACACTGCTGAATTTTATTGATCAATGTCCTATATAGATGTAACATGGGAAATGATCATGTGAGAGTAAATAGAAAGGGACTCGCCATGTCAGATCAGGGTCGGTAGGACACTCAACAAGCACAATATTGGATTAGAACACTTCTGAGCAGGCAATGCATTTTCATAAAAGTCACGATGACGCACAAGGAACCACTGTGAATCTGTAACTCAGTTTTAACAGTATTAAAAGTGATTTTGGTCCCAATATGTACAGCAATAATCAAAGACTAGCTTGGGATGGAGATACTCTGTGGTGGCTCCATTTTATTTTGCACATTATTCCTTTTTTTCGGTGTTATTCTGGGATTCAGTGCAGGTTCACTTGCATCCTCTATTCATCATCAAACATTTACAGAAGCACAGGACCGAGGCTGATGAGCTTTTAAATGTGTAGAGCCTTTTCATGAATGGAGCTTATTATTATAAATGCCTTTTTAAGCAGACCTAATGCAATATGTCAAAGAATATATTTATAATAGGCATTAATTATAATGTACATTTATATTCACAACATGCAGATATAGATTAACGACAGGTTTTTCACAAACCAATTAATGACATCTTGAACTATCATTTTATTATGTGTGTTTTGAATTACAAATCCTCCCTATTGTCACGGTTCTTAAAGCTGCTGGATGAACTGAAGAAATCTCCCTGTTTCTTCTTGTTGAATAGTTGCATGGAGGCTGCATGGTAGGCAGTGGCAGCAGATGGCATGTAGAGCAAGAACATAGATGCATATTGAATTAACTGTCATCTTATTGGCTAAATTTAATATTAGATCAAAAACAACAAACCACCAGAACACGATGATGACGTGGCAAGGAAGCCATTGGCCTATTTTAGCATAATTTCTGGGAGTTGAGGGAGACAGCTCGCCTCTGTTCAGGGTTCAAAAACGTTCCTAACACCATAAAAACACCAGGTGGACTTAAACTATCTGTACATTAGGTGCGTTCATGTGTCTCAGGAAGAAATTATTTGTATTTACATAGACATGTCACAGGAGGAAAGGATTATCTTCTCTGGCTGCAATTCATCACCAAACCAAACCAATGAGGCTCCAGGAAGTCACTTATATCACTGAAATGTGATGTTTAACTACTTCCTGCAGCATGTAAACATTTATGTTGCTATGGTTTTTCATGTGCGCAGTCCGACTTGATATATCTAAACAAAGCTTCTCCTGGTGGAGTTTTACAGAGGAAACTTTCACCTCCATGTTGCTGCACATGCAACACTCAAACTCTGACTGACCTTTACTGAGTAACATGACAGGGAACAGTATTCCACTTGCACCCCCTCAGTTCAGAGGCTGTATTTAAAGCTACATGAAAAACATCCTCCATTCCCTCTTTCGACTCCTCTACCTGAATATGAGTCAATAATTTTAATTACTAACACGTTATATGTCACACTGCAGCTGCTGTCTTGATCGCTCCCAGCACAGAGTGATCTAATGTCTCCCCTTCAGCAGCATCCCCCTCTTCTGCAGCGTTGAGGCGAGTCATCAATTCATCCCAAAGGGATTTCATTCCCTTTCCCTGCTTCAACCTATCAACCTTCTTCAACTCCCATCGACAGCACCAAGGCTCACATTAAACTTTAATTAGAATTGCGCTCAGCTTGCCTTGTCTTTGCTACTGACAGCACTTGAAAACCATTTCCATCTGCACATTACCATTGGTGCTCTTTCTCTTATGAAGGGGGCACATTACTAATTATACAGGACAGAGTCTGCAGTAAGCTGATACGCTAAAGAGTATTATTAATATAAAATGATTTACTATTATATTTGTTAATAAAGTTAATAAGTTATGTAATGAATGAAAACAAATGCAGTATTCTGCCACTGAAAAAAGAAATGTGAATAAATTAATTATAAAATCAATGAATCACTTGTGTGCAAAGTTCTCATTCTGTTGTCAACTTTTACATATACATTTACATTATTATGTTTTCCTATATTATCACTGAACATATAATCAAAATATATAACCTTTTGATGTTTAATCACGAGAATTATCCCAGCAGCATAAAAAATAGACAAAGAGGAGTAGAGCATAATAATTGAGTGAATGTGGATTTCATTGTTCTTGATGTGATGCATTGTGTGAGTCCAGAAGGAGTCTTAGCAGTGGATTCATAATGAATCACGCTACTTCTTTTAAAATAAATACTTGTCCAGTTGCAGTTAATCGGAGGGAACACCCAGGACGTCGTTACTATGCTCATCCTGTTTGTGTCATTTCTTACAAATCGCATCAACATGCTGGTCACTCATTCACTTTCATTGACAGGGTCGAGAGGAGAGAAAATAAACAGTTTGCAAACTTTTAACTGCCTGTGTCTCCATGCTGCTGGCTGTGAAACATACTGAGTCATCCATTCCTTCCACTCTCTGCTCTTTATTTTGAATTATATTGTGTTTTACACCTGTTACAATACACAGTACTGTGAATTTCATTCATTATAACACACCAGGTGCACTAGTTTCATATCCAGTACACTAAAGCTGTATACATTCATCATGTCTTTTAAAATATCGTGTTATATTTGGCACTACACACTAAATATGTCATGCTGTAAATGTTTAGCCTGGTACTGTGAATGGTGGAGCAGATTTGTCATTTACAATATTTTGCTGCCAGTCGACAGTTTCCAGCTGAAGAGCCAACACATTCATGGCATTTCATTTTCTCCCATGCAACGTGACACTCTTCCCCTCAGTTTCTTTATGAACTGTGTCTGTGTGTTTCTCAGACTGTTGGGAAACCCTCAGTCCGTTAATAAAGGTCAATCTTTCATGCACTGACAGCTGCAGTTTTCTGCAGGACGGCTGTCTGCAGCGAAGCAGCTCTCCGTAGGCCTTACGGAAATCCCTGTTGAAGGCCGGATACAGGATGGGGTTGAGAGCAGAGTTGAAATAGCCAAGCCATAGGATGACAGAATTAAGTGTGTTCGGAGGGTTTGTGCTCCACTTTATGCCCGTGTAGGTGAAGAAGGTGAAGTAGGGGAACCAGCAGATGATGAAGGCCCCCAGCACAGCTGCCAGGGTCACTGTTGCTTTGTGTTCCCGGGTGATGGCTGCAGTCGATGCTGCACGAGCAAACGATGGAGTGGCGGCACGAATACGCCGTACCTGAAAGGATTGAGCAAAGAAAGGTCAGAGAGACAGGAAATGAGACGCGCTCACTCACTGATCTGATGAAACAAGGCAATAAGTGATGCTTTTCCACTAAAATGCAGATTACTTACATTAAATCCTATTTCTCAGACTGGTGTAAAAAAAACATATGCCTTAAAGTTGTAGTCGCTAACTTTGAGCAAACATGATAAAAAGTTAAAACAACCAATCAGAGCTGCAATCAAACTCTCAAACCTAGGCATCACTGATCAAATATGAATCACGATTGTGTTACTAAAGTGCTGCTTCCTCCCCTCAAATGTTTTCAGGAATATGTGTTCACTGTTCAGCTGTAACATAAGAAAGTTTGCTTCGGCCATCAGGAGGACTAGGAGATGATCTGTCTCATGAGCTCCTGTCAGAATATAGTGACAATTTTACAAAAATAGTTGTTATCATGTTTACTCTGCAGCTTTAAGTTATGGCCACCTCTGCTTGTTCTATGAAATGAAAACGAACACTGACCTGTTCTCGTGCCACTCTGAATATGCAAAGATACATTCCACTCATGAGCAGCAGAGGCAGGTAAAACGAGCCAAAAGTATAAATGAGCACATAGTTGTTATTCCATTCAAACAGACAGTAGTGTCCCTCCTTGTCCTCGTCCCCCATGCCCCAGTCCAAGTGCTGCACTCTGTAGTCCACTGTGTTCCACCCCAGGTGGATGGGCACAAAGGACACAGCGAGTGACAAGGCCCAGATGGCGATCAGGGCCAGCGTCACCCTCAGCCGGGTGACTCTCCAGGAGTAGCTAAGGGGAGCTGTAATGGCCAGGTATCGGTCCACACTGATGGCCATCAGGGTCAGGATGGAGGATGTGCACAGCATGACATCCATCGAGATGTAGATGTTGCACAGGGCTCCTCCGAGGGGCCAGTTTCCACTACGCAGCTCCAGGGTGGCAGAAAAGGGCAGCACCAGCAGGCCCAACAGAAGGTCTGTCACAGCCAGGGAAACCACAAAGCAGTTACCGATGCGCCACAGTCGACGGCTGAGGCCCACGGCCAAACACACCAGCACGTTCCCAGCAATGGTCACGATGATAAAACACACCAGAACCAGCCAGCGGAGAGCCGTAGAGATCATGGTGACCTCCTTCCCGGACACTGGGGTCACTGAGCTGCTGATTATGTCTCAGTAGGAAATATTTAAACAGACTCATCCACCGTCAGTTCACTTCTCCATCAGGCAATTCTTTACACGGCTTCTTTGTATGAAGGTAAGCAGGTTCAGGAGTGGATCACAGAGTGCGAAGCTCTTCGCAGCCATCTTAGTGCTGTAAACACTTCCCTGGTGAAGAACAAGAACAGCGCTTCTTATTTGTGTATTTCAAAGTAAAGCACATTTATCTGTCTGACATTTCATGAAACTAATTGCAACTGCCTGTTAAAGGTCAAATTACCAAATGACTGAAATGACTTACAGAGAAACTATGAACGAGGCTTAACAACATAGAAACATACAAATCTTGATTTTATACTAAATATAAATTGAATTATAGTCTTGTGTGTTATCTAATATAGTGACATCTACATTAGTAAGTACATAGAATAAATAATTATAGTATATCAAATTAGTTGTCAGGCTACAGGATACAAGTGACCCAGCTTTAATAATAGCTCTATTATTAATTCCTTTCTATAAATAATTGTATTTCAGGATGTGCTTTTTCAAAATGCATGCTAACAAATATTTAACAAATGCTTTTCACTGACCTATACTGTCTATAAGCTCAGCATCACATGCTGGCACATTTATTGGACAAATAAGAGATAAAGTCGGCACATGTAGGTGGTGCTGTGTAGTTCAGCTTTTTCCTCAGTCTTAACCATCCACACTACTCTTAAAGCAATGCCATCCCTGCAGACACACCTACATCCATCTAATAGTTAACGGAAAGTACGAAAACAGAATTAAACATGGAGAGGTGAGAAATAAGATGAGAAATACAATAGCAAAGTACAACAAGTATCACCTTTTATACATATGTTAGCTGTCACATGCCATATACATTATATACACATTATACACATACATATACAAAACGGTACAGATTGACTGCTGTAGTCTGTGTTATAAACATTATAAATACTTGCATTTATAATGCTGGCCTGGGCTTACACATTAAACAAGTGATGGACCTGGATGATCAGCAGCACATGGGCAGATAAGGAGAATGTGCCTTTGTATAAACATGTGTTGAGGTCAGGGAGATGTCCCCAAGCGACGGGGAAATTTACTAGAGAGGGGAACATTCGCTGAAGCGTGGGCTGCGCTATATTATACATCATTGTCTGGATAATTCAAGACAAGATCTTAAAAACAATCATAAAACATTCTGCCACAGTCCAAGGAGTAATGTAAACAAACACACGTTCTCCAGTCGAAAAGAAAAGACAGATTCCTGGGTATCCAACCACCCCAGTGTACATTAACTCATTTTATTAGCTACTTTTAGACTGTTAAAGGTGACATGTCCTGAAAAACTCACTTTTTCAGTGCTATTGGTGATACATTTGGATTATCTTGGATTATCTGGAGTATCTATCATCTAACAAATTGTGAAATAAAATGACCCAGACTGTTTTTATTGTGGGCTGCTGAGATCATAAAACTTTAACAAGTCATTGAGATTTGGCTGCAGGCTCATTAGAATATATCGCTCAGTTTCAGAACTACTGTATCGCTGCAAAGGAAATATGCCATATTTTTCTTGTCTTAAAGAGACAGATGCTAAAACAGAGCATTTCAGACAACAATGAGTACCTTATTCAGAATGAAATATAAAAAAAAATAATGTTTTTTGAACATTAAAGCATGGGAAAATTTTAAAAACACTAGAAACATTCAAAAGCAATGTGCATACTGTATGTTTCTAATGTTTCTGGCATTTATTTATTTTTTTTACAAGCAAAACTAATGCAGATTCTATTGGCCAATATAGGAAGTAGTCCAGCTCGAACTGCTGTTTCACAGTGTATACATTCAGCATGTTTGATCGTGTTGTTTTTAATTTGCCATCTGCTACCTTATTATAGAAAGGTCATCTGATGTACGCCCATAAAATATAGATGATATTTGGCATGGACTGATAGTTCTCAAATTCTCTGACCAATGTTTGATGATTATAAAGCAGAGGCAAAAGAAGACTGATGGTGATATTGGTGATAGTGGCACTGCATTAAAGAGGCTAGATTTTTTTTAATATCACATCACTCTTTATCCGGTATCAGTGCAGCTATGGCTTGAAACCATATGTGACCACTGTCACCCACTGATGTTGTGTTGTCCAAGTCAAAAGGAAAAAAAAGTCTATTTTAGATTTACCTCCGTATTTTTTGTGAATCTAAAAAGAAGTAAAATTAGGAGAACTGATAAAGGACCTGAGCTAGGCTTAGCAGTGAACAATTGCTTTTTATTTATACAAGTACCATATGTCGCCAGGGTCTTTGAATTGCTTTATCTTTTGCTTTATTGCAATGATTGCGAAACTATTCAGGCTTTTCCTCAAACAATATAATCCCTGCCGTGACGCTGGATATGATAACGTCAAGTGTATAATGAAGTACAGAGCCACAGCGTTATCATGATCATTATTATCATCATCACTTCAAGCATGCTCAACACATATTTTCCTGACCTAGTTGGCTGCTGATGGTGAATTTATTTGTAAAATCAACCTATAATTCAGTATTATTTGTTAATAGAACATCAGAGGGAAGGCAGGGTACATTACAACATTAATTTATAAAAAGGAAGCAATACAGAGCTTAGCATTT
The DNA here is from genome assembly GCA_029721515.1 of Synanceia verrucosa. Taxonomy (NCBI): domain Eukaryota; kingdom Metazoa; phylum Chordata; class Actinopteri; order Perciformes; family Synanceiidae; genus Synanceia; species Synanceia verrucosa. The sequence continues at coordinate 8,312,316 of CM056565.1, forward strand.
TTTGTCATACTACCATTTTTATGAAAACTAATCTAGCTAAATAGGTAATTTAAAAAGTATCACAACTATTATTATGTACCCAGGATTAAGTGACTGACATGAGAGGCAATGCAAAAAAGGTATTAATTTATATAATAGTATATATATTATAGTAGTATATATCATTTAATACTGAAGAACATTACTGACCCGTCCTTTAAGTAGCCACTGTTTCAGCTGCACCTGGTCATTCACAGAATCCAAGGTTTTAATGTTTTCAACTATGTCAATAGATTTCCCTCAGGGATAAACTCTTCTTGTTCCCATGGTGACTTTAGATCGAGTCGTGTCCCTTGTCAGCCTGCTCTTCTTGTTTGGTGCCACATGGACCGGCTATAAAGAGATTTAACTCTAAACTCAAATACAATCTACTTTAATTTTGCCTTGTTGCAGATGTGCCACAAGCCTAAGGTGACATGTGAAACACAACACTACCACGATGAGAACCTGAGATCATTTTACACTTCATTACATAATTGATTAGCTTGATTCCCAGAAGGTCCAAGTGACATGTCATAAAAAATAATTCTGCTGAAATTTTCTTGAAGTCGTCACATTAGTAATATTGGCTCGTTTAGTTTTGTGCAGCATGCTGATGCTTGGTTTATTGCTTGTCTCATCTGCAGTAAACAGTTCATCATGTTTCTATTTGACAGCTGTTGATATAATAAAAGTATCTATCTATCTACAGTCAAAGGTCACAGGAGCTGAAAAAACTCTCAGGTTTATAAATATAAAAAATAAAAAACCCTGCATCGTGGAGCAAATTAAATGGAGCTGGTGAAGTAGATGAGTCAACAGTGTGTGGATAACAGTGTGGCAAAACATCCGGTCCAGTGCGACACACCGGTGGACCGACAACGTAGACAGTATGGTAAATGTGTCTTTGGCGATGCACCAAAGACACACTGAAGGAGAAAGTATATGAGTTGAATGCAGGGCATGTGCCCTCTTATACTGAGCTCACTGCAGTTTTTATCTGCCACAAACTGAAGAAGAGACACTTTTTACTGCATTATGTTAACCAGGATGTGCCGTTTCCATTATGCAGACCAGTAACATGTTTTCAGAAACTGAAGCTTAATTGCTTTGCAGCTGACTGGAACAACTCCCACATGGCTGGCAATCATATCAACAGGCTCCACTGTCATGTTTTTATTGTACAGCAAGAGGTCAGCAAAAGAGAGTGACACAATTGAATCACTTGTAACAGTAATTTCAATGATGATTAAAGAGCCATAGTAGAAACTAAATCAAAATTTAAAAAAAAATCAGTGATGGCTAAAAAACCCACAGCTTATAGGTTAATGTGCAGAACAAGCAACATGAAACCACACGATATTCACATGTTCAATGATACTCTAATAACACATCACTACAGTGGTATACTTCTGCTTGACTAACCCTCCTCCGTCATGGTCGCTGCCATCATGTGAATATGTAACCAGACAAAAAGACATAAATTACATAAATCTTATATAACAGCAAACATGACTCCTCACCTGCACCTTCATCTTTGAAGGTGTGTAGTGTGTGCTCAGTTAACCTCCAGCATGATTTCCTAAAGTTGTGCAAAGCGTGTCAACTCACCTCAGATTTTTTTTTTTTTCAGATTTTTTTTGTCAGTCTGATCCCAGCCTTCCTCCCAGCAGATGAATGCTCCCAGCTGCTTCCTTGACCCTGCTCATATGTAAACTTATTTGCTGCTCTCTTTATCTCCTCCCTCTCTCGCTCTCCCTCTCTTCCTTGTGTCTCTGTTCTCACAGATATGTGCAGACAGACACTTGTTACCTACACTTTAACTCCCTCTAGTGCATCGTTGTTGTTTTAGCTTAAAAATGCAAAACACAGGTACTTTCAAGAAGAAGAAGAAGATCTCAAGAGTGTGTTTTATTTTGTAGCCTCTGGATTTAACTTATGTAGCATACAGTAAGTATATGGGGCAACCTCAACCACTTCAGATACAGACTGATGAAGGTGCCGTATGTATATTGTAACTGGAGTGTAGTTTCATGAAATTATGACTTGCTAAAATATTGAGGTTGAGCATGTAGAGAGGAGATAAAAATGTTTTACATGTGCAGTCAAAGGATAACCACTGAAATCTAAGTGTACTAGTTTGTTGTTGGTTTTGTTGTTTTAATTTGCTGTGTTAGTTTGGGTTGGGGATTACTGGTAATCCTTTTTTTTATCTGTTTTGTATCATAGACTTTTTTTGTTGAATATATTTTTTGACTAAATACTTTGGGGTTTTCTGATAATAAAGCTTGTGACAGATTGGGATAAGAATGTGCTGCGACGCTGGAGGTTTCTGCCCAAGCAGCTGAATATGACAAGTAGAAATGGGATTAAGTTGATTTGTGTGTGTTCTTTGGTACTCTCTTGGCATCCGAATATTCCAGTTTCACCTCAGATTAAGCGGTGTGTCTGTCTGTCCGGCTCATTTGGATTTACGTCAACCAAGAGAGTCACCGTTCTCTAAATCCTTCCCTTCCAAATGGTGGTTAACTGGCAAAAAAGTCAAATGCATAGCAGTCACACTTGTTCATGTCTGCACATACGCATTAACATCAATTTATATTCTTGTTAAACAGCCTTTTATTGCTGCTTTTAGATGCATAAATGAATAAGGGTGAAAAAAGACTACAGGCAGGAAGATTAGTGTAGATGTCGACAGGAATGTTAATGTCCTCAATCCAAGAGGGAGCCATAAAATAACATATCTAGGGAGGAGAAGGCCTGAGAATCACAGAGGCTGGAAAGACTGTTCAACTAGAAATAGCAGTGCGCTATACGCTTCATAAAACTTACCGGGTCAAAGGGGGTAACAGAAGCACATTTCTCAAGAGAGGAACAAATTAAGCATTAAGAATGTTGAGTAATGAGTGAACTCATTTGGACTCACTGGTCCAGAGACGAACACTCAGTAAGCAAGGCCAGAGCGTGGAGCGCATCTTGTTATTTTAATCAACACATTAAATACAAAGGAGGGGAAATTAATCATAATTTGTGTTGTTGCTTTCACTCTACTTCTTCTTTTTTGGCTGAGTCAAAGTGAAAGGTAACATTTATTTAAGGTGTGTTACCAGCAGCAAAAACTCAAGACACATCACAAGCAAAGGAAACCTGCACAGCAGCAAGTATTACTGTAAACAATAATAAGATTAAAAAAATAGATTGTTAGATCAGTATATGCTGCAGCCAGTGTTTCAGTGAAATTATCAAAAAAGTTAATCAGTAGTAGATAGCTGTGAAGCTGTCATGGAGGCCTGTGTGGTGTTTTCAATTTTGGGACACTTGCATGTGAAATGTAACTTTATTTGTCATTATGGGCACTTTGTGGCCAGTGCCAAATTATTTAATTAGTAATTATATATCTCACAATATGATTAGTAACATGGGGAATTCTGCATGCTTAAATAAATATCTCCACCGCTTCACTACTAGAGTTGGGATATTGAAGTGTTAAACATGATATGTAAACGTGCTGTGATATACACTCACCTTGGACTCGTGTTGTTAGTACACCAGCATGCTTTGTGTACCGGCGGTGATGACTGTGTGTATGTTCAGGCCGTGTTCATCTGGCCAAAGAAAACGATGCATCTTGACCAGTAACAGGAATTTAAAAAGGCCTTCCAGCGACGTCGTCTGTCAATCATTCTCATTCACACTGGAGTGCTAACAAGAAGTGAGTGAGCCTGAAGTGAGGTTTCTGACTAACAAGCTTTTTTCTCACAGTTTCAAGGCTGTTGGTCTGACCCGCTTCGTGTTGATGCACCGCCAAATGTGAACTTTCTTTTATCATCAAAGCTGTCTTCTGAATCAAAAAGAAAAAAAACACCGGTCCTGGTTGAAGCAACTATTGGATCCACATAATATTTTCCACTGATATTCAGTCTCTTGAGTATCAATTCTAATGACTTTACCTACCTTCTGTTTCACTCATTCAGTGCATGTCTTCTGTGAGACATCTGGATTGCTGCAACATTATTAATGGATGGATAGCATGTAAGTTCACACTCCCTATGTGGATGGATTGTACCAACTTGGAGACCCTTTCATCCATCAAAATTCTAAGTCATAAACATACATGTAAAACTAATGACATTCCCATGTTGGCATTGCCAAAGTGAGCATGTTAGCATGCTGATTAGCATTTAGCTTGAGTGACAAGTGTGACTCCAGACTGCCAGATCTGGGCTGTGTCTATATAAGAGCTGGTTCATACGTTGAGTTGTCCAACCATAACAGGCAGTGATAGTTATTCCTAACTGCCACACTCGAAGGCTGGGGGATACAATAATTGTTTGAATGTGAGGATGGTGCATGCTTTGAGACAGTCTGCTGGAAGGCAATATAGCTTTGCATTCATTTGTACACATCAAATGCAACAGAAATAGTTCTCCACACAGCAGCTTAAATGCCGGATTGTCAGTTTTTGGAAATGTAGCCCTCATTAAAGGAAATGTGAGCTAGTGTCTACAACCTTCTATCAAATGCCCTCTGTTTACACTTATATTATGCTATCATTGAGCCAAATTACACCATGTTCCGTGCCATAGAACAGCCCCAGGCATTTACCCGCTCTGTTGTAAAGAAATTCAGCCGGTGCTCTCTTCCTCTTCTTCCATCGTGCTCTGTTATATTACATTTTCATCCCGGGGGAAGCCAATCTGTTACATCTCAGTGGATTACTGCTCCTCTGCAGCCCCTCTAGAGGACACTAGACCCCTGGGAGGAGGAGGAGGATGAGGAGGATGAGGAGGAGACCCCAGTCTGCCCTTCTCTGCCCTCCTCCACCCCTCTTTGTCCCTGAGGAAGGCTGCCACTGCGTCTCCACGTCAAAATGAGTCATTAGTTGTGTCTTTGAATCAAACCGGCAGCGGCGATGTTTCCATATGGAGAAGCAGGGAAGAGGCAGTGGTGTTTATATTTGGTGGACGTAAGAGTTAATATTAATATTAACAATCAAAAAGTGATGTACACAGATAAAAGAATCCAAACAAATACTGACATGGGAACTGAAATCTGCGTAGTACGGCTGACCGGAAACTTGGCACATGCTACTGAATCTTTTTTTTTTTTTTTTGCTGTTGCCAAATTTGTCACATCGCTTTTTACCCACATGTAATGAGGTCACGAGGCTACATCTCACTAATTTGAACATTCCTACTTGACAACGATATGCTCTCAGTACATCCTGACCACCTCATGACATGATTTAATTACATAGTACCCTCTCAGCACAGACCAATAGGATGCATGGGTACGCGCAAATCAAATTTCAGTGAGGGTCCTTTAGTAGACATAGTTTCAAGTTGTTTTTATCCCAAAAATGTCAAGTTAGGACACAACAAAAGTATGAAAACTTCCATAAACAGTAATGTATTAACTGTGTAGGAGTTGGTCCATAATAAGGCAATAATATAATACTATACAATAAAATGTAAAATTATCTAAACTCTGCATAAAAATGCATTTTTTTTTATCTAGAGGTCATTTATATCAGAAAATAAACATTTCTTAGAACATTTTTGAACTTCTAAAAACCAATTGTAATGATTCTGCATCCTGTCAGGCCACCACAATTTGTTTTGCATCTTGGCTTATAGGAAATCCAAGTTGGAAAACAACTTCAGATCCTTTTCCGAAAAGTTAAATGTTGTTATGTGTTCCAAAAGTTTTATATTTTATACTAATTACAACGAATGCAAAGGGTATACTGATACATTTAACAGTTTAGCTGAGCTAGCTGTAATCACTATTTGGTTTACAAACAGTCTCACCACCAAGACAATTATTGCAATAAATAATAAGAGCTCTTTTCCCCTGTGTGGTGAAATATATTCCCTCCATAGAAGCAGGAGAGAAGAAGGAGATTTACCAATTAGCACTCTAGGTGTCATAGCAAGGTGAGGAGTGCATTTCAGAGTGTAAATCATCATCATGGTGACACTGTCAGTGTTCATTTGCACAAGAAAAACTGACATTCTCACATTAAATTTTGCAAGATATTTAAACAGATTCCAAATCAGAGTTTAACTGTGTAGTTAAGTGTGCTTTCATACTGTATGTGCTTACAATCCTGTTATCAGTGTTGTGAAATGCTTTCATTAGCATCCTGTAAATGTAGATTTCACACTTCACTGTGCTAGAAGGAAGAATAACAGGGCAATTTGCACAGACCTTCAGTCTAAAATGTCTAAATGTCTGTCAGTGCACAGCAGGCTGCCTTAGCAGGGAGAAAAGCACTGCAGTGGAAACAAATATGTCCTCTTTTAAACTGTCTCACAGAGGTTGGACACAGCATGAAACACGTATACTAAGATATTGAAACTTGCAATAATAATTAGTGTTACCTCATAACGTTGTTGGTTTTTAGAAGAACGAAATATTCCCTCTTCAGTTATTTTTAAATTTCAAAAGAGAGATGGAAAGCTTTCTGGTGAGATGGCCTTGTATGTTACCTTGCCTTATGCAACATTTAATGCTCTGTTGTGTTGTCTTAATGATTAGCATATGTTTTACCGGATTAGTAAAAGCATGCATGAATCATTGCTGCCACATACAGCTTACTGTGGTGCAGAAATGCTAAAAAATGCAAATCAACATCGGTGGCCTTTTCAGGATATGTTTTTGTCAGGTTGCACAGCAGTGATTTAATGCGTCTCCAGGGATGGTAATGTGTGTGTGTGTGTGTGTGTGTGCGTGTGTGTGTGTGTGTGAATCAGTCAGTCCACCACTAAAATATCTCAACAATACAGACACACTTTGTGATGACAATGACTGCACGCTAAGCCTAACCGCTTCTGCTTTACACTAAATAATTCAACGATTTACTTTTTGCAAATATCAACACAGTTTTCTGCATTAGGCACGAAACATAATTGAAATACTACTCTCACTTATGAAGACCGCACCTGTGAAACCACCTGCAATCAATTAGATTGTATGGAAATCTGAACTATACTGACACTATAAATAGGATTCTGGTTTGCTGTTTGCTGCACAAGAATGTTTTATGTGTAAAGCTCTGATTCAAGAATACAATTTTAGAAGACTTAAAACAGTTTTGAATTAAGTCTTTGCTTTCACAAGGTATGTTCCATATGTATGTTGTATGCTTTTGTGTGTAGATGTGTGACGTTTTATTTCAGAAATTGTTTTTAGAGATTGCCCAAAAAACTGCAAACTGTCGCCTGTCTCTTGACACACTGGTTTGAGCTTAAACTTATCCCATATTCATCCCTGACATTTAAATCATCATGAAACCATGAAACAATTCTGGTTTTGAATAAAAAATCTCAACTACTCAATAGGCTTTTATGAAATTTAGCGCACACGTTCCCTCAGTATTGATCATTCTGAGGATTCCTTGATTTTTCTTTTTTCTTTTTTTTTTTTTTCTAAATACCTGCAAAAGTAATGACACTCCCATCAGCCTCAGCTGCACTGAGAGTAATGTGCCCATGTAAGCCATGTGCCATAGTATGGTGTGAAATGTAATCTTATAAAGTGATATGTTAAATAATAATGTGATATGTAATAGTATAATATATGTCATAGTATAATGTGATATGTCAGTTTAATGTGACATAACATAATGTGATATGTCACATTACAGTGTGAAATATAATAGTATAATGTGATATGTTAAATAATAATGTGATATGTAATAGTATATTGTGATATTTAAAATTATAATGTGAAATGTAATAGTATAGTGTGATATGTCATAGTATAGTTTGTTATGTCGTCATATAATGTGAAATGTAATATGTCATAGTATAATGTGATATGTCAGTTTAATGTGACATAATATGATGTGATATGTCATAGTATATTATATTGTCATAGTATATAGTAATGTATCATAGTGCACTGTACCGTGAATGAATTTCACTCTGCTTTTTGTGTTGCTCATAGAGTTCATATTTCGTCACTTCACTTAAAGCAAACAGTGACCGCTCATAGTGACTTATAACCAGCTTGTAATGTAGTACTCCCTGTACCTCAGGAATTTCATGAGTTCGCCTAAAGCACTCAAAAGCCACTTAGAGTGACGTATACTCACATCAGAATCCATTATAACAGTGATCATGAAGCTTCAGCTCTCAGCCATCTCTGCTCTGCACAGGTAGCGTACAGCTTGTTTGAGCTGATATGGCTTCTTTATGCAGGGGCTGGCTAGAGCCGTAGGACCTCAGCCAGGCGGGGCAGTGAACCAAAATAATGAGCTGAAAGTGGCTGAGTGCTGCAGAGAGCTGCTGCAGACAGGGGGGTGCTGCTTCTCAGTGGTGTTGGCAGTGCAAGTGATCCTCTCACCTTACAGGGAGTCATTTGCTTCAAAGTTAATATCACCAGTGTCACTTAAGTGAGATTGAAGTTTTTCAGCTGGCAGGTTTTATGTGTCATAGTAAGTCATAAATCGGACACCCTGTTCCATTAATCAAAGTGAAGCAAGTGGAATTATTGTTTTACAAGAAACTATTTTTTAAATGGGCTACTTTTAAATATATGTTTATCATGCGATGTAGCTGCATACTGGTTATATTTCTTATGATACATGTTAACATGCTACTTTTTTAATGTACTTTATTCTTGGGCTCATGACCCTCTGTACAGTTTAATGGTTATGGAAATTCTCAAATTTATTGTAGATGCTTTATTTGTCCTGTGATGAACTGGAGACTTGTCCAGGGTGTACCGTGCCTTTCACCCTAAGACAGCTGGGATAGGCTCCAGCCTGCCCGTGACCCTATGTGAGGATAAGCGGTAGATAATGGATGGATGGGTGGATGCTCTAATTGTCATAAAGCAAATTTAGAGGCTACACAGCAGAATTTGTGAGACAGTAAATGCTGATAAATGCAGGGTTAAATTGATAAAACATGTGAGTAAATAGAAACTGGCAAACACTTAATGAAGAGAGGGAAGATGCTACTTTGAAAACTACTACATGTGTTTTATTTGCTTAGTTCTTCAGAGAATTGTCTTATGTCTAACTGGTGCTAAATTATTGATTTCCACCAATATATGACCCAGCACGACCCGGTCACCGCTCTTCAGGAGAAGCAATGCAATCATACTGTTGCCACGATTACATAACTGAGACATAGCGAGCTACTAGCTGCTATGTGAGTTATGATGATACTTGTTAGGCTATAGGGATATTCATTACTCCATCAAACCATTTTGAATTTAAACTCCCTAACATTCACATAGATGACAAGTAGTTTCCGTCACTGCGAAAGATATTTCCTGATATGAAACATAAGGGCAATGTGTTGTCCAGCCTTGTTTATATTTTGTTTTATAGACCCATTTGTCTTTGGCTCCAGGACTCATTGTGCTCTGCTGCTGCTGCATTATTGTTTAGCAGTGCCACTTTTCAAAATTGGCAAGTCCATTGGCAGAGAACAACAGAATCTCAGCAGAGCTCCTAAATCATGGATTTGGAGCTCTCTGCATGAGCAGGCAGGGAAACTTGTCCATTCCATTTTGTTAGTTTCTATGTCGTATCAGGAGATATAATCAATTAATTGCATTTTAACTCATGCAGGAACAGATTTGTGAAGCACAGTAATTGCACAAAACCACTAATACACAGTGACTGACAGCACATCCAAAATAAGATTGTTTATAGAAGGCCCCTCAGAACAACTGCATGGCACAAAGAGAGAGAGCCCAGATTTAGAATGCACTATGATAACACTGTCAGGGGCAAATTCAAAGGATTGGTGGCTTTCATGGCTGCTAAGCCTCCACAAACAACACAAAAAGGAATACACCCTTACCTGTGCTGCTAAGCAAATACTGTGTTAGTGCTCCTGTGCGGTTTGCACATATCTAAATGGAATATGCAGACATTTGGTGCAAAATCTGCCCTTTTCTATGCAAATGAGCCTCATTGCAAAAACAGTCCAATCCACAAAGATCAGCACTAATAGCCAAAAGCAGTTACAGTGAAATTATTATTGTCCTCAGAGAGTTGGTGGTAACTGAAGCATTTATAAGGGGTGCCGCGCCCAGACTTTCCAGTGATCATGGCAGTAGCGATTGTAGCCAGGCGAAAGCATCGCCACAAACTCATTTATTTTGGGATGCAGTGACATGATGCAATGGTAGTTGTGTCATGAATAAACAGATGACAAAAACATGTCAAAGAAACAAATTATTTCTTCACTGTTTACATGGAGTGTTAAGACGGGCAGGTTGTGGTTGCATGATGCACAGATCATGGTGTTATTAGTGCCCGGACTCCATTCTTTGTTAATTCACTTCTCTGTCTGATGGATAGACAGTAAAAACAAGAAGACTGTACAAACTGATGCAGCACAGCCAGACGTATCATCTTTTTTATTCTATGCATTCCTCTTTCTTTTGGCGCCAGCAGTTTAGTCTTTTTGCTTGATAACCTCTTCATCTACCCCTGATTCTCCTTTATCCTCACATTCCAGAATAATGGGCTTTTTCTGTGCTATGTCTTGACATTGCCAGTTTTGAAAAATAAAAATAAAAAAATAAGAAAGTCGCAAAATCAGCAGCTGTTTGTGCGCACAGAGCAGCAATGTGGTTAACTTTTCAAAGTTCAAATGAAGATTTGTTTGTGATTTTGAGACAAGTTTTCTCTTATTTGGTTGTCTCAGAATAACATCTATATTTCTCCATGGATCAGTGCGCTCTGGAGGCACTGTCCAGATTATATGCTGATTATTTTGGGTCCTGAAAAAAAAAAAATCACAGCTCTACACCCTATTAGGATGGGGTTACTGCCGGGTTATTCCATTGTGCATGGCCTCTCAGCTCAGCACCATTATGCACACAGCAGCACAGCCTCTGATTCATAAACATACCCAGCCCAGTGCATCATGGGATAAGGTTCGCCGTCCTCAGGCTTCATCTGACAGCAAGTCCTTTCAACACGGATTAATGTAAAAATACTCACAGAGGACATTGTTAATTGTATTTATTAGTTTTATGAAGTGTCTAAAAACACTGTTGCTCCATGCTGGATTTTAATTATTCTGGAAGAGATGATCTCACCAGACACCTCGCTGGAAAAAGTGTGACCATACAACTGCACTTTAAAGTAAGTTTCAATGGAAACATTCTAACTAATGATAATCACGTTATTTTTTTAATGTGTATACGACCCTGGTTCCCAAACATTTTCATGTCAAGGACTCACGGCCAGCCGGGGCCCACCAGGAAGTCCTGGTCCTGTTAGAGGGCTGTGGAGGTCCAGGAAAAATGGACTGGAGCCGTGGGCCTGGGATCCACGGTGATAGTGGCCGCCTGTGAATTGACCCATTCTACCCACCGTAGTTCCAACCATGTTGCAATGCACAGTTGAAAATGTGTGGTGCTAGACAGCGAATGCAAAATCAAATTTAACCACTAGATGAGAGAAAAAAAATACCCAGTGTACGTTTAAGATCAGAGACAGATGTGCTTTTGTTTTTTATTTTGTTTCAGGGTCTCCATCTCATTTTGTTTTAAATATTTGATTGATGTAAGTGTATAAACCTAGGATCAAAGATATGGTAATATATAGCTTTAATAACACAGAAAGAAATTCTTTTGCCAGAGATTGCTGAAAAATAACAACATCATAAGAATAACAGAATAATACAGTTGTGTTTAAGATGTATATTAACACTAATGCCTACTAGAATAACAATAAAAAGCACTAGATTGACGTAAAAGAAACATAGATATTGACAGAATAATATTGAAAATATAATTGGAAAAAGTACAAAATATAATATTACACATGACATTCTGTCATTGTGTGACAGAATTATAGTGAAAATGTATTATTCCACTTTAGCAGGGGACCATTTTGAACCCTCAAGGACCCCTGGGGGGCCCTGTACCCCACTTTGAAAACCACTATAATACAGCTTCACATATCCAAGACCTCTGAACAGAGATGTGCCACAAACAGAGCTTTGTGGTACTTTAAGTTATAAGAAGTATGCTGTTTTTGTGCCATTATCTGAGCACTGCAGCAGTGTCTGCATGCATACATCATAAAATGCATCCTGAGCTCCACTCCTTTACAACAGGCCATTTTCACAGAAGCCATTTTGTTTTGTTTGCAAGGTAAACACAGGTGATGTTGATCAAATGAATTATGGTCTATTTAGCGTTACAGCTGTTCCAGTGAGCCATCTGCTCACAATCTTTGCTTGGCTTAGTGTTTATTGGCTCCTTGCTCATAAACTTTTATCCAGAATCCTCCAAATCTCATGTTCCCCTTGCATTGATAATTCATGAAAGCTTCAGTGAAACCGTCCACCAGGTTTTGTTTCATGCTGCACGGTGCCTGCGTGTTCATGGCTTTGTGCATGTGCACATGGACAGTTGGGATTGTGACTCACGCTTCATTGCAGCCTTTCGTCATGTCATTGTTTTACTCCAAAACCTTTTATTGAGTTCAGATTGTTTGGGGATTTGGAGACCGTCAGCACAATTGGCGAAGGCGTAATGAATGTTTCTCTATTTAGCAGCTGGTTGCAGTTGTGAAGTTTGGATGCACTGAAGCTGTGCGTCTCAACTGAACATGCTCTTAATATCATTCATTAAGTGCACAAAGAGAAGTTGAACATTCAGAATTAAATACAGTTCTGGATAAATAAAAGGATTTACAGACAAATGAAACAGTAAATTCTGGTTTATTTTTGCATTTCAACATAATTCCATTCAAAAAATTGTTTATACTGCAGATTTAGTCTGAGTTGAAGCAGGAAAACAGTAAGGGAGAGGATGGAAGGGAAAATGTAACATTAACTGGTACTCAAAATACAGAAATCATAAAAGTACATAACAGAATTGCAGATAAAGAAATTCAAGACTGTGGTTAGTGGTCAAATTTAAAGGGATAGTTTGGGTGGTTTGAAGTGGGGTTGTCTGAGCTACGTATGGGCAGTGTGTTAGCCACAGCAGGTGACGGTCAGAATGCAGTTTGGAGAAGCAAACAGGCGTTAGTAAATGGAACCAAAGCAATGTAATGCTGCGTATGAGAGCAGCAAAAAAAAGTATTTTAGCCACCTAAAAGAAAGGCTCACCACCCACGCTATGTTTTTCTCTGGTTATAGTCTGAACCCATTAATTATGCTCTCTGATGGTGAGGTAAAGAAAATATTCCAAATACAGCACACACTTAAAGTGATATAGTTATATTTTCAGCCTTTCTTTCTATTTTTTTAAAAATAGGTATTTGTACATTGCTTTGCTTCTGACCGCCACCTACTATAGATAACAAACCGACGATGGATAAGTAAATCACCTGAACAATCCCTTAAAGCAGGCACACTGACAACGAAATAATGTTAGCTTTCAAAAGTAATGATACTGGCTGAAGATCACAAAGCTCAGGGGCAAATTGCAGAATCGTGTTTCTAAGCTTTGACATAGTGCAGGAGAGTGGTACTGGATAAGAGCTTAATTCAGAGTTATCTCATTCTATGGGCAGGGAGGAATAGTAGAGGCTTCTGCTGGTCACTTGTAACATAGGGTCTTGGCCATTAATTGAACAGCACACATATATGGACTGAGAGGTCTACGCTTGCTGCATTTTTCTGGGCAGCCATTTGAACAGGGTCTTGCACAGCTTTTTGCTTCTCACCTTTGACTTTGTTATGTTCTTAATGATGACGTTTCTGAGCAGGCTGAAGTTCAGGGGCTGGGACAGGTGCACGGAGAAAGCGTTATTTTCTTTCACTGAGTGATTCAGAACCTCCAAGATGCGTTTTTCCTGCTGCCTGAAGTCATACTCCACACTGGACAGACAGACAGACAGACAGAGAGCCCAAAAACACAGATATGAAACAACACAAAATGTATTAAACTCAGCTCTTGCTAAAGAATGCAGATTAAAGCTTGCACTCATCAAATCCTGCAGGTTATTTTTCTATTATGCATCAAGCTTTTGTAGCTACAGCTCACTAGCTCTGCAGCTTGTCAGATTTCAAAGTGCTTGATTGGTTCAGGCAGGAAGACATTCCCCAGCAGGGTATCTTTTTTTTTTCTCAAGGTGCACACATCTTGCTCAGATTTTCCTTATCTTCCATTTGGCCTTTCAGGATCACACACACACCAGTCAGCACATCAACTTACATAACATCTTATTTCTTATTTTTTTGTCATGCAAAATAGTTTTTTTGAAAATAAGTAGATCAAGAGGAATGTTTTGAATATTTTAAGATAAAGACAGTTTTAGTTTTGGCTTTTTCCCCCCAAAAGATAATGAGAAGACTGAGATTTCTTAGCCCCTCTTAGGCTCCTTTCAAATACAGTATTTCTGGGACAGCTGTTATTAAGTTTTTTTTTGTCCTATTGCTCAAAGCTGATGCAACATTTCAGCTAATAGGTGCAAACAACGATGGAGTGTTAGAGCTAAACACTACTGCATGATCAGTCCTCACACACACACACACACACACACACACACACACACGCACACACACCCTCATCAGAATAGATGAGTTATGGCCTGTGTATGCAAAGTCTGTCATTGTCTTTCTTTAACTAAATGAAAATGACAATTTCGGCATTAAATTAAAATGGCTGCAGGATATGAAAATATAAAAATGCCAAAATGGCTCATTTTAAGATAAATCTACCCACCTCCTACCTACCTCATCTGCTTCGTATTTTCCTCTGGTATGACATAAAATCACCTTGTATGCCCATTGACGACGCCAACATAATTTCAGCATTTCAGTATGAGTCAATCGTTACAAATCTTTTTTGTGCATGGCTGCTCGGGCACAAATTCCTCTTTGCTAGTTTGAATCTCACAGAGTGCATCTCGATCTCCATAAATCTGCTGTGTGAATAGACTGAGTCACATACAGTCAGCGCTTCAATCTGACAGTCCCAAAAAGATTTATGATTTTCTCAGAGGGGAAAATGTAATCTCCCTATGTATTCTGAGTAAGAAACAAATGAGCTTTTCTTTTGGTAAGCTGCCCATACAGTAGGTCATTAATTTTCAGTGAAGTGAAGTGGATCAGCTGGCAGAGAAATGCTTGGCAACTGAAATGGCAAGTGGGCTCGACCTTGTTAAATTGTGTGTCTCAAGTGCAAAGGGAACTTTAAACAAATCGCCCCATAGGATGAAGTGATGTATGGTTTCACTGCTGGTGTTGTTGCTATTGAAACCTGTCCTATGGTACATTTGTTGTTTTTGTCTCATCCTGTGGCAGCTCATATAATGTCTTTCTAAAACATGTGTTGTTTCTAAAGTATTGAATTTGGTTTAATTGCTTTTTAATATCCTTTGAAAATATCTTGTGCCACAATATATCATGTTTCAGTTGATCGTCCTGTCCCAGCCAGTTTTATACAGTATATTCATGATATTCTATAAACCATAGTTTCATATTTGTGCAAAACGTGAATTCAAGAGCTGCTTCAATCACTTACCAGTTCAAACACTCCATACAGGCAAAGTTGGCACTTTCACATTTATCTCACCTGTAGACAATACAAGCAGTCTTCTGACAGGTTGAGCAGTTTTTGAGGTCTTGTCCGGTTTTGTAGCATCGCCGGCTAGGATGCAAGAAAGTAGGAAATAGCACACAGTAACTAAAGGCACCTTCCAAAACCATCATTCTTTTAGTTTCACATATTTAACATTCCCTCTGTTCATCCTCTCTGTGTGATGTTCATTCAGACTGCTGTTGGCTGTGGTGAGCTGAATAACATGAATTATGTCGGGCATCAGTCGGTTATTAGGAGTCGGTTATTCTGAAACATGACCTCGGAGGCAGTCACAACTTATTAGCACGCTACAGTAGGATGATAATGATTGACAGCGACACTTTGCCAGGAGGCGGTTTTAATTCCCGTCGTTTGTGCCAGGAGAGTTCTGTGGCTAAATAAATCTCTCCGAGACGTGCCCTCTTGAAATGCCCAAGTAGGTTTCTGTCACACTCATGCTCTCACACGTTCACGGACCTGTTCGCAAACTTGTTACAAACAATGTTAAAGCTTTGTGTGAACACACTACAGCTGCTGATTTTATGGCACATCACTTCTTACATCACAGTGTATGTAATAAATGGTACAAAAAGTAATAGTGTGTTCCTCTTAACGCTGCAGTTGGTAACTTTGAGAAATTCACTACAGTCAGTGGGTGAAGCTTTCAGTTTGACTTTTATCGACATAACGGCCGGGTCACAAACTTTTTACACAAAAATATAAAGTTTCTGAAAACATTTCAGGTGAGAAAAATGCATTACATCAACATAATACTGAATTATATTGATTTTATATTATAGTGTCTTATATTTCACACCAATGCTGCCTCATTTGTGAGTTTCATGATCAGTAATTGACAGAAAGTCAGTGGTCAACAAAGTTGGGACAATTTGCTGCATCTAAATGAATTTAAAAAAATTAAATACATCACTTCTGAATTTTGTTCTCTTATGTACAGTGTCTGTATATATATATATATATATATATATATATATATATATATATATATATATATGTATAAAATATATATACATATATATAATAAAATATAATAAAGCAAAAACGAGACTTTTCTGTATGTTTTTTTAATGCCATCACAATGATCAGTAGTTTCTCCTTCTTTGCTAAACTATGGATGAATAATCATACATGTAATTACATGACATTTTTTTCTCTCAGCAGTTTGCCAATGAATTTGGTTTGACTAAATGCAACCGATGCCTCAGTGGAAAGCAAAAGATCAGCACTGCAGCTTTTAAAGAAATTCCCCAGACCAGAGTCTGGCAAACAGCTATACCTGTATTGTGTAAGCGTTACCACACACACATGCCCACACACCCTCACATCTCCTCTTACCTGCTAGCAGGAGTGTGGCAGGTCTCCAGGTCATGGATAATGTTAAGCAGAGTGGTGATCCTGTCCTTGTTGGCCGCCAGGCTGGCCTCCACGGTCTCAAGTCTCTGCTGCAGCGCCGCTGATCTGCAGCACCGTGGGGAGGGAGGCAGCAACAGGGCTGCAGCAGCAGCTGGGTGGGAGTGAGCCAGACTGGCGTCCTCTGGGCACAGCGGAGGGGGAGCAGTGCTAAACTTTGAATCTGGTCTGATGATTGCCTCTGGCTTGCAGGGTGAGGGGCGGGGAAGGGACGCAGAGTGCATTGTTGATGATGGCAATGTGGAGTTAGATTCAGGCCCTGCGTGTGTCCTAGGCTCTCCCACGCTGTGAAAAGGTGCAGTGGATGAAAGCTCAGGGTTTACGGGTGCTTGTGGGAGCAATAAAGCGTCTGAGTTTTGGTGGACTGATGATTCAGCGACGGTGTGGATATGTGCACCGGTGTTTTCCAGCGACAAGACAGTGGGCTTACCGTTTGTTTGTGCCTTGGCAGAGGGTGGTGGGTAAATGGGAAGTGTCTGTGTGTTTGCACTGGATTTTAGCTGAACATTTGCATGCATGACTGATACTCCCTTGGTGAACCGTTCTGTTTTTGCATCCGTCTCCTGGGCTGTTTTTACTGGTGGGCATTTAGCACGGCGTCCCTCATGCTCTGCGTCTGTGTATCCTTGACAATGTGCGAGCCGTTGTTGTTCTGTGTTTGTGCGACCCTGCAGACAAGAGCTGCTTGGTTTAATTAGGGAAATGTGATTCTGAAGGTTGGTGACCTGGGACAGATTTGAATTTTCATGGTCATGTGGCTTATGCACAACGAATTCATTGAGTAGATTACCATTTGATTTGCTTTTATCAGCATACAATTCAGTATTGGTTGATTTAGGAATGTGGGTGCTTGCGTCACTGCCTCTGTTGTGATTTTTTGGTATGTTTAGCTGATCAGATAATCCAGTTGGAGTTTTTGTGGAGTTGTTTTCCTGATTGGAAACAACACTAGTTTCATTACTGGTTTGAGTTCTGCTGTCTGCTTGCATGTCATCATGAGAATTTATGCTCAGCGCCTCATTACAACTAAGATCTCTGCTGTGTTGCGTAGCGTCAGCTGATCCAAGTGCAGCATTGCCTGATACACAAACATGACTTTGGTTTCTCGTCAGTGCAGATGAAGAGCCTGTGGCTGACATTTTTTTCAGATTGATTGAGAAGTACCTGAGGGCTTTATTTCTGTATAGAGTGCTGTTGCATGTCGATGTGGAACTTCGAGCTGCACTCAAAGGCAACCTAGCTCTTGAATCTGGGAGTTTTGCTGTACTCGGCATCGCTTTCAGAGGTGCCGCAGAAACGTGAAGTGCAGGTTCAGAATTGGAGCAGCTTGGTTGTAGTAGATGAGTTTGTGTTGTGTGTTTATCTCTGGTATGATGTGAGTTATGATTCAGAGTACTCTGTGGAACAACAGTGCTCAGAAGTGGATATGCGTGTGATGCTGCAGGTACAGTTGAGTTGATTAAAGGCGCTTTGTCGAGGTTTGAGGGTAGCTTGTCTTGGGATGCGTGGCCTAAATCGCCTGTGCTATGTGGCAGACTGAGTTGTGCAGTTGTGTCTGGTTTGTGAATGGGGTCTAGTGCGCTGGCGATGTGACATTTAGGGGTCATTCGTGGGCTATCTGTTGTATTACTTGCTACTTGAGCTGCATGCACTTCACATTGAGCAGTAGCAACATTAGCAGATTGGGTGGACACCAGTGATGTGTTAGAGGTTGTTTTGCACGTGTTGGCGCTGGTTGTGTTTCCACTGTTTGAAGCTTGTGAAGGTGGCGATAGGGCAATTTCTGGTGCAGCATGCACAGACACGCGCACATTTTGAGGCACGTTATGTTGTGTAGAGCCGCTTTGTAGTATTCGGAGATTCTTAGGGTAAGTGTGTGAATGTGGGTTATTTGGTTTGGTAGCTGTGGCCATCTGTGGAGTCAACGGCAGACTTGTCGGACGGGGGATCTTAACATCCTGGGACAGCTTCGTGACAGATTTTACTCCAACGTCCTCCTGTCTTGTTTCAATGGTTGCTTTCGTGACTGTGATGCTTTTAGCATGGATGGTTGTGGGTTGAGGAGATGTTGCAGCACATGTCTGCGACAAAGCGATCACATTGCCTCTAGAGTGCACTGGGCATGCTGGATGTGGGGTTTTTCCGTACTTCAATTCTTCACTAAAACACAGCAGCTGTGGATTGACAGTAATGTGTGTCCTTTTGTCTCTGTTTGTGATGCTCTCTTTATGATTGCTCAGCCTCAGGTTCTTCTCAATGTGGGGCATCTTTAATGGTTTTTTACTGAGAAAAGCATCAGCAGGGGAGCTTTTTTCCCCCAAAGTCGCAACCCTAGACTGTCTGCCGCCGCAATGGCTGCATATTTTTTGTGTCACACCGAGAGGTCGGGCGGCAGATAACGGCAGCGTCTTCCCACATCGCTCTGCATAATGACCTTGCAGTCTGGTCTGATCTCCTCCGCGACAATTTGCACCCTTAACGGGCTCTGCCTCGTCACTGTGAACGCTAATTCCACCGATTGCCTCTGAATCTACCACGCTGCCGTTGGTATAGCGGACAGCAGGTTTCAATTTAGGCCTGACACTGGTTACTGCAAAGTGTGGGTTGGTTTTGATTGCCCTGGCGTAGCAATATGTCCCACAGCTGTTCCTCTGACTGCAGGCCACATCCTCAGAGGCCTCACCTCCAAGTGCTTTGAAAGTCACTTCCTTTTTGGTCTTGGATTCCCCACTTTTCTCTTTTAAAATAGCACTTTTCTCCTTGTCACTCTTTGTTAGCAGTAGAATCTCCCTGTAATCCGTTTCCTTGGTAATGTAGCTCTTGGACATTTGAGCAATGATATCTGATGGTATCGAGAGTACATCAGACGA
The DNA here is from genome assembly GCA_029721515.1 of Synanceia verrucosa. Taxonomy (NCBI): domain Eukaryota; kingdom Metazoa; phylum Chordata; class Actinopteri; order Perciformes; family Synanceiidae; genus Synanceia; species Synanceia verrucosa. The sequence goes on from CM056565.1 coordinate 8,332,151, forward strand.
CACACTGTGCTGACTGGATTGTCTGCTAATCCCCGGGGACGTCTGGACACCGATGCTGCACTGAGGTCCCCACGTCGGCAGCAGGGCTCCTCCGATCCTGTCCCCTCCTGTTGTCCTCCATCCACGCACTCCAACCAGGGCAGGGACACCTAGAACTGGAACTGAAGTTGTCAGGTCGGCTGCTCGTCTCCCCATCCCTGGTCCGGCCGGCTCAAAAGTCAGATAATTCCAGAGAGCAGTGGTGTTTCCACACCATTACATCCGACTAAAAAGTAAGAGAGGCACAAGTTTACAGTGAGAGGCATTTGAGATGGTGCCGTCAGAGAAATCCATGAGTAAGCAGGACAAGTTGAAACAACACACAAAGCTGAGAAATGAGGAACTGCTTCAGTTTTGCAGGAATGAAGGATTACTAGGGTTGTCAAAAAACAAATGCAGATTTGAAATAGGAAAGCAATTATGCTCTCACTTTTAAACTTCCCTGACATTCTGGATAAGAAGTGAGAATCAGTTAATGCTGATAATAAGGGGATGTGTGTCTGTGTTCTGTCTTATATTAGCATTTCAGACATACTGCGCTGATCCCCTCTCAGTGACTGACAGCACAGAGAATAATTTATTTGTGGTATACAATTCAAAACTCTCTCTCCTCTCTCAGTGAAATGTTCATCATAGTGAGCACTTTGTTGTCCTCCACATTCAGCTCACCTTGGGAAGAGGCCATAAAGTATACACACACACTGATGCTGTAGACTTCATTAAGCTTTGTGTGCATTTCAGTGGATTACCCTTTGACAGAGGTGTGTGTGTGCATGTGTGTCCATGCCACCCATGTCACATGTCACATGTGTCAGTTTTCTTGTGTGTGCGCAAGAGGTCATTTTAATGATTTCACAGATATGAAGCGCTCGTATCAGACAAGCGTTCATATCTGACATGCAAACACATTCTGACAAGACTCCCTTCACTCCTTCCTCCTCTTCATCCTCCCCAACAGCCTTCATCCAGGGATGTCAACATTACTAAATGATTTCGTCATCTATACCTGTGGTTATGGAGCTCAGGCTATTAAATAACCATTTGTGGGGCAATACACAAACTATGTACATGCTTTTGCAGTGTCACACACTTTTTAGATGATCAGGATTAAAGAAAAGGCTGTTTCTATCTCCAGCATATATTTCTACCGAATGTGTCTTTGTGATTCTGTTAAGAAGGCATACCTGAGTTGCTTGCTTCTTGCTTGCTCCCGCTGCAAGACGTCTTGTTTTCTTTTGTGTTGAGTCCAAATGTCAGCTTTCTGTTTTATTTATGTCCTCATAGATCCTCAAGGTTTGGCGTGACTTTTGTCTTTATATTTCAGTCCCCTCGGTGGTAAAATTAAAACTCCAAAGGAGTCTGCAGGCGCTTCAGTTCTGCAGAGCAGTGCTGCTTTAATGAGCCCCTCGTCTTTAGAGTGCTCAGAATCTGAACTAATCTACCTTTTATTGATTTGGCATAAAGTCGAGCGGTGTCCTCTCTGTATCCTCATGTTTTGGTCCTGATGCTCACTCCATCATCACAACACAGCGGGCTGCCACAGTGTGCTGCCTCTCCAACACTCTCTATCCTACTACTGTATGTCTCGCCTTTTACCTCCTCCTCCTCCCCTTTCTCTCTCTTTCTCTCTATTTCGCTCGCCCTCCTCTCTTATTTCTGTCCTCCCTCCCAGCATTCATGTATCCTGGTCTACAGCCGAGTGGAGAGAGAAAGAGAGAGAGAGAGAGAGAGAGAGAGAGAGAGAAAGGAAGTGACTTGCATCAGTGGGGTAGGGACTGTGTGTAAATTACTATGCAAGTTAAAAAGCAAGGAAAATGTAAATGTAAACAAAGCTGTAATCTTCTGATGATACAATAGAAGAAAATAACAGTTCAAAATTAATTTCACTCCTGCTGTGTTACATATTACAGACATGCAGCTGGGTTTGTTGTATACTGGACTGAGTAAGTGGTGTGTTTAACACTGACTGTGGTGTGCCATATGGGTGACAGCAAGGGCAGCAGGTTTTTTATCAATTAATTCAGCTATTAAATTAAATTTCTCCAATATTGTTTTTGGGGCTGAGTCTCACACACATAGTTTTTTACATGCTGTTGTACCTTAAAAAAAAACTTTCCAACAATGCTTAAAGTAAGACGAAAACAATCTATTAACTAATCGAAAGAAAGGAGACAGATGAATACATGCAATTGATGATAAGAGCAACTTTAAATTAAAGCTAAGCTGAATTCTGTAAATCTGAGGAAATATGACATAAGGTTATTGTCATTAGTGCAGAAAACAAACAATCAGTGATCAACCAATCGGAACCAAGTACTGTAGTCTCTGGGCAGCTGTCAATCACTTAAACTCACAAACTCTGATCAAGCCGTCAAGCAAGGCAGTGCTGATTGAATATGAGTAGATTCTGTTACCTGATACTTTTTTCTCTCCAAATATGTTTTCAGAAACATATTTTACTGTTCTGCTGTAAAATGAGAAGTTTTACAGCTTTACAGAAAGTCAACATTATTGGATGTTGTTTTCACTGTAAGACTCAAAATCATTAACTGAAAAAAAGATGCTACATTCTCAATGACATTTCAGCAAAATCTGCAAAAAAATATTACATTTTTTAATGTGGGCTTTCATTGTTATATGAATGGGATTCAGCGTACAACAACATAACAACCAGTACGTATATCTTTCAGAAATAATTTGTCTAATAGGTTGAATTTGTAAATGTGATATATACATTATATAACATTCATATAGCAATGAAAGCCCCATTAAAAAAATAATTTTTGTGTGGGTGTGTATGTGTATGTGTATGTATTTGGTAAGATACATCTCAAAAACTCATTTAAGTGTTCCACACATCTTTTGTGTTTTCTTCAGAGGAAATCTTCTCATTAATGATTGGGAGTTCTCCTACGCATCTATCTGTCAGTTCTAAATCATAGCCATGAGTTCTCTGAAGGGCGAATAAAAGATAATTACTGGGTGTTCCTCTAGACCTTTTCCCCACAGAGCTCCATAATATTTAACAGCAGAGCATGAACACAGATAAAGGACAAAGGAAGTCTTTGGGACATCAAAACAAGCTCTCAGGTCCTTGAAACTTAATAGATTTTTGAGCTGAATATGTGAAGAAAATAAATACCTTCCTCACTCCATTTCTCACAAACAAATGCCTTATTTCCAGTTGTGCATGTTGTGCCATACTGGGGTCTGACCATTTATTGGTAAAACATAAATATTCCTCGATTGTGTTTTAGGTTTTCGGACTATTTATAAAATAGTTAACATACACTTCAAATATGTATTTGAGTATCTACCTTATGCTAATTATTGTGGACTCAAATGGCTGATCTGATGACTGCTGAGACTGGCAGACTTTATCGAGCAACAGTGCAAAGGCTTACAATGTATACAGTTAGAGAACAAGCTGCCACGGGAGCATGATTAGATGTTGTTACGACCCCAGCAGGAAAACATTTAGCTCAACCACGGGACCTTCAAGAATACCATATCTGAGGGATAAGTTAAACTAATAAGAAAGAGTTTATTTACAAATAATGTCAGAAAATGGACTAAAAGAGGTTGGAGGCAAAAAATTCAAACAAAGCTGTAAAACTGTACTAACATAGAAGAATCATGACGGGCAGAAGGCCCTCTGGATGGAGACAGAGATCCTCCTGGGTCCTGATGAGCTCTTGTTGGATGTAGAAGACACTGAAGTCTATCAGGGTCTGGAGTGGGAAGGAGAAGAGCTCTTTGTGGTCTGTGAAGTTCAGCATCACAGTGATGGTGTGATGGTGCTTTTCTGTCACAGCATATGGAAATAGCTGTGAGAAGAAGAAGAAGAAGAAGAAGAAGAAGAAGAAGAAGGTAAACAGAATGTAAACAGAGAGAAGGTTTCAATTCATCACATATGTTTCAGCATGTTATCTCAAAGGTTATATTTATGAGTGTATGTCTGGTCCCTGCTGTTCCAGGTAGGTCTTCACATGGCGACAGGATGGATTCAGTGTTGCAGGTTACTGGCAGAGGTGTTGGTCTAGCAGAATCTTTGGGTGGAAGTTGATTGCTGTAGAGGAATGAGCTACTACTATCCGTCAGAATCTGCAGGTGTAGGTTGCTGGCAAAGGCTGGAGTTAGAGGTTTGACTGCAGCTGCTACTTACACCTGCAGATTCTGACAGACAGCTGTGGCCAAGCCTCCACCTAAAGTCTCCGCCAATCACCTTCTCTGCTTCCATCTTCAGCCTCTGCCAAAGGTTGGAGGTAGAGGTAGAGGAGGACAATGCTGGTGGAGGCTTTAGGTGGAGTTGTGGTCACAGTTTTCTCAAGAATCTGCAAGTGTAGGTGGCAGCTGCAGGTTTCTGGCAGAAGCTGAAGGTGGAGATTGCAGGGTAGAGGATGGTTCTGCAGTTGGTGGTGTCTTGACAGAGTGCAGTGACTGATCAAAATGAATTTTGAGATACTTACTTTATCTAGTGGTAGTGGCTGGTTAAACCCCATGTTATTTGTATTTGTATTTGTATTGTAAAATTGCTAACTGTTGCATGAGGAGGAAGCACCAAAAGCATCTTCTCAGCAATCACAACCTGTACTGTATATGTGTTACTGTCCCTTTAAGATGCAGTTGTGAGTTGCTGTTTTCAGTGAGCAAAAAGCTGATAGGAGTGGCCATCTTACCTTGGTACCTATCTCTGCGAGTTTCCCTGACTGATGCATGGTGTGTGTAGATGCTGAAGAGTTTATCTTGGATTATACTGATAAAACGTCAAGTCAGAAGTCAAGTCAGGGAACTGACAGATAAACTGAACATAGAGGTGACGATTGATGAGCTGCGACTTCAACTTCCCTTCAATTTCCTGGTGAGTAAAGATAATGTATGCAACATTAGCATGCTAACTTGCTAACAAAATGTTACACTGTTAAAACTTGAGAAGGAGCATTGCACTCTCACTAAAAGCAGTCGGGAAAAACTTGAAGCAGGTTGGAGTAATTTATTAATGACTGAAGCCTCTGTTCATGTGCTTAATTAAACTTGTGTTGTTGTTGTTAGTCAGTTTACTGTGTGTGAAACTCTTGATAACTGTTTGGTGCAGGCTAATATTGTGTGGAACCGGTTTAATCCAGCAGGAAATTCCTGCAGCTAAGCTTCATCTGAGTATGTTGAGCCTTGGAGTGTTGTTTTGTTCTGTTGTGAACAGTAAATAGGATACAGTATGAGCTGAGACACAGAGATAATTTTCAAATGAACACGACAGAGCTCCTGCTAAGAACTGAAGGATTCAGTGAACAAATCTTTTGAATGAATCATTTTAGTGAACCAATTCTAAAGGATTCAGTTCAGTCAAAGGAACTGTTTTGCCCATCACTAACGGTAACCGTGCCATTAACGTCATTAATGAAGTGCATACCTTTTTTTTCCCATCTCGTCAAAGTCCACGTCGGCAAGTTTCTCCACAATCATTCTCTTTGTGTTGTGTCAGGTGTCACAACTTTTCTTTTCGGCAGTCTCTAAAATTACAGAAGAGTGTTTACCATGCTGGGGAAAGCCAAGGCAATGTCCACTAGAAAACATTTGACCCAGGAAGCTTAGCCCTGAGAGCGTTGATTTGTTAGGAGTAGGGTAAAATATCAGGATAAGTCAATCAAAGGCAATGTAGACGGTTCAGGCCCTTCATTCCACAATATACCTGGCAGCTATTGATGAGAGACGTTGACATAGTCACGCGAGGGTGTGTCCTTTAGAACATTAGCGCAGGTCTGATGGTTGACATGAATAGTTGATACTCTTTTACCAGTGGCTGCAATGTTGGATACAATGCAGGCAATGAGCCTCCCGGTAAGTAAATTATTCTCAGTTTTTCTCAACAGCAGAATTGACCCCCCTGGAGTCATGGTAGAGAAACTGGCATGTGCCAATGCAGTTAATGCAAATTTTGCTACTGTATTTCTGAGGCATCTGCTCACAGCAGTCTTCCCAGTGGAGATTCTGATAGTGAGCAATCTTTGAGGAGGGAAATGAGGCGAGGAGATGCTCATCTACCTCCTGACAAAGGTCAAGTGGATGCCATCTACAGTGAGTCTTCACCCTTTTATGGTGTGTGATTTGACAATAATCCATGCTTTTTTGTATTTACTAATTTCAGATGAGGGCACCTAAAAAAAGAGTCATACATCATACCAGCCTTCTAAAGTGTCAGACTTTGGTGTCAGTTGTGTTGAATTCTATCAGACGCTTCTACATAAGTGTTAATGAAACAATGCCTCTGCCAAAGAGAAGAACCTAATTTGAAGAATACTCTCTGATCTTCCCTTGCCTATATACTGTGTTAAATACCACGGTGTAGTATTGGTCTTCTCATGACAAGCTGTTGTGGGTTACCTCTTTCTCTGCTGTTTCAAATGCCCCTGATTTTTGTGTCCATCAGCACAGAAACAAATAAACACATTTAGGAAAATAAGTAAATATATTTTAGTGTGATGTATAATCTTGTATTTGATAGAGGCAGCTCTTCATCCCAGCCCTCCAGCATCACAGCACAATCAATGCCAAAATCACAGAGCTCAGCACTAAAAGTAAAATTGGTTCTTTTACAACACCCCCTTAAAACCCCTTTACCACACCACAAACATTATCCATCCATCCATCCATTATCTACCGCTTATCCTCGTAGGGTCACGGGGGGGGCTGGAGCCTATCCCAGCTGTCTTAGGGCGGAAGGCAGGGTACACCCTACACAAGTCGCCACCTCATCGCAGGGCACATAGAGACAGACAACCACTCACACTCACATTCACACCTACGGTCAATTTAAATTAGCCAATTAACTTTTATTTTTATTATTATTATTAATTAACATGCATGTTTTTTTTGGATGGTGGGAGGAAGCCGGAGTACCCGGAGAGAACCCACGCAGACACGGGGAGAACATACAAACTCCACACAGAAAGGCCCCGGGCCCGGGATTCGAACCCGGTACCTTCTTGCTGTGAGGCGACAGTGCTAACCACCACACCACCGTGCCCACAAACATTATCCACCTGGTGGTAACCATTACTGTCACAGTGTCACATTTGTAGGCAGGTTTTACCTGCTGAAGAAAAATTGTGAGCAGGTTTTTACCCTTCCTTAGTTTTGTCCATGTTGATGTTAATTGTATCAGTTCACTGCAAATAAAGTCCATCAAAGGTTCATTAAAATTTTGCCTAACAGGTATTTTTCCAGTATTATAGAGCTTGAAAGATTGCATTCATAGAGTGTAGTTACATACAGTATGTGGAATGGTAGAATGTAGTATTGCAGTAGCAAAGGGATAAATTAACTTTCATATGTGAGTCACGTGTTTCTTGTGACAGAAATTTATTCGAAGTTGAGTGAAATCATTCATAGAAAAATATGTCATTTTTATAATTGTATTGCAAATTTCATTGGCTGACATTTCAGAATTCTTACACAAAAAACAGTTTACCGTGGCATTACATTCCCTAATACAAAAAATCTATATGTAATGGTACCTATTCTTTTGTTTTTATACAGATATTATTAGATGTCATTAAATAAACTTATATAACACACAGCCAGCATAATTCACCTGCAAAAAATATTGCTTTTCATACAGAAAACCTACATAATAGTATTTGTAAATATATGTAACATATGTTTATAAAAAGAAAAAACTGCCAAAAATATATGGAACGTATGGAAAACATGTTGAGCAAGGTTGGGTATCTTGATATATTAGCTCTTCAGGGGTTTTGGCTCTCCCAACACATCCACATTATAAAGTGAAGGGTGAAGTCCAAACATCCGTCTTCATCGCCTGTCTCTGTTAATGTGGGATGGTTCAGTCACTCCCACAGCTTCTGCTTGATGCACCATCTTAGGTCTAAGCTGTATGGATGTGGCCGGCCATCTTTGTGCCTGTGAAACCCAGAAATGAAATCCTAATTCTACATGAGAAGGTGAGTAATACCTCAGCATCAGAGGGGCGTCTTCTGGGTCCGGTGGAGCAGTGAAGGGCTGGGGGTCAGGGACCACGCTGCAGGCCACAGGCAGGTTTTCAGGTGGGATTGCGGCCGAAGGCTTCGGCACCAAGTTCAGCACCCGTGGGGAGTCTGAAGCCCGGGGGGTGGGCTGAGAGGGGACCTGGTCCATAGTCACAGCAGGGAGTTTGGAAGGCTGAGCCGCGGTGGTCTGCATCCAAATAGCGGAGCGTAAGTGAAAAGAGAACCATCATGTGTCCACTGAGTAGAAGGAAATCGATTATATGATCCACTGCGAACGCGGATTATTTTATTTTGAAAATAAACCGGATGTTTTCTTTTGTCTTTGTACACAACTTCTTGTCCCGCACTATCTGCTCTGTGCTGAATTCATGTGCTGTTTGGTGGCGTTCCGCATTCAGTGGAACACATTGATTGACACATTGATTTCAATGGAAACGTATTGGGTCTGACAAAACGTTGGTGTCGTTCTGCATCCGGTGGAAATTAGGGGTCAGTCTCTAGTCCTCAACAGGATGTAAGAAATCCTTAGCAGAGCAAATCATCAACTTGAGAAACTATTTCTTTTGACAAGTTGAGGGACTGTTTATGTTTATTTTATGATCTTTTTGAAAATGATGCACTTGGAGACAGACCATATCAACTTAGCAACCACTTGAATCCTTGACAGCCATTGTGTTTTCAGAGTCACATTTCACCTCTGTAAGCTAAAGTTCTGTCAATCAGCCTGAGATCAATGAGTTCACTTCTAATTGTGAATCTACAGATGAGACTGCACCCTCAGAGCTGTACTGCCACTTTAAATGAAAATAAATAAATTACTTTCACACTGTATTTCCATCAAAAGCAAATGTCCTGCAGTTCGTGGAAAGTTCATTTTATTCATGATGTGACTCTAGGCCAATGTGCTCTACTTAGTCTGATCGGCAGTGAAATTACAGCCCATTACCAAACTGTCCTACGGTGAGCTCTGTCACAATAATTTATTCTCATATGCAAGAAGTAAAAAGTGAAGTTTGAAACTTTTTTTGAAAACTAATCAATGCAACATCAGTGAATGTTGGTTCAAACTTAGGCCACTGTGGGACAGCTGTACATGACGGTGTCTGGATTTATAGAACCCACTTATGATGGCCAAAACTGGTACTGCAATCATTTTCAAATTACTGTAGAGCAGTGTCTCCCCTCCCTCTCCCCCCTGACTAGAGGTTGCCAGCCAAGCTGCAGGATCCAACAGGAACGAAAAGTGTTACAGTGAATGAAAAGCAGACACCTTGGGCATCACCATGGACACTTAGAAGTGAAATGGGCCAGAGGAGAGCTGTGGAGGCCTGGGGGAGTGACCGGAGCTCAAGGCTGGGGGTCCATGGAGAGAGTGGACGCCAGAGAGTGCTCCTGCCCATCTGTCTTCAAATTCTTCTCGGGTTTCAGCCATCTTTCAAAGGAATCTCTATACAATTCCTTGTTTTATTTTGGACTTTGTCATGACGTATTTCGGATTCATAACGAGGTCTTTTAGGTTTTGTAACATTAGACATTGTTTATCCGACATGTTTGTAGCTGTAGCTGTGGTAACTAGAGCAGAGCTGGCAACCTGGATGCTGACACTACTGACTTGGTGATTGGGAGATAGGTGGAGGGTGGTGCATCAGACCAAAACACAACATGACAACATCAACATCAGTTGAGGGCTACAACTTGGCTTTTTAAATGAGAATATCCTGGCTGGACTACTGTTGTCAGTGATATAAGTATTTTAAATGAACATGATTTCTTAATGTCTGGTGACATATCAGGACCATTTTATGATTTATTAAAATACATTTCTTACATATGGTTCCATTAAGGTTAATGAGAGAGACTAATCTCTCTGGTTCAAATCAACTCATAGAGTGCCAGTCCTTTTATAAAAATGAAACTGCCTTGTACTGGCATTTTTAGCCATTTTGAGTCAGCTTTCAAGGCCCACAGAATATTTTGTACTATGTCTCTGAAAACACTGAATAGCTCAAATGAAAGAAGAGAATCTCTGTTTCATCATGAAAAAACGTTTGGTTTAACCTTGTTCCATTCTTGTTTTTATCAGAGATAGAGTAGAGGCCACTTTCATCAAAATCACCACTTTTTGTCCAGATTCCACTTGTTTTGCTTTCTAATCACGATCATCTCCACTTCGTGCATTGATCTCTGTGCTGTACACCATCTCTTTATGTCCCGACTACAAATCCCAGAAGCCCCAATATTATTCCCAGGCTGTGTAAGAGCACTCTTTTGTCCCTGCTGCCAAAAATGGAAAGACGTTTATAAGTATATATACGTTTATGGCCCTCAAGCATTGTATTTTAAAGGATGTAAATATACCTTTTTGGTGCTCAAAGAGGTAAAGGGACTTGGTTTTTAAAGTCAGAAAAAATCTGGCCATTGAACAGACATTTTCAACTGTATCGAGAAGGACATGGACAAGAGTAAGGCCCGACCAATATGGATTTTTTGAGGCCAATGCCGATATCGATATTTAGCAGGAACAAAATACGATAACCGATTAATTGGCCAATAATAATTTTTTACAACTTTTTTCAGTCATGTAACATTAGCAACAACAATATAAATTGAAGGCACAACACTTAGATTTCTCTACAAATTTAATTTCACAAATTAATTTTCAAAATTTTTTAAATAAAATGATTCTTGTCACATTAACGAAGAATAAACAACAGCGACATTATTCGTCTCAGCTTTTCATGGCTGCACTGAGTAAAGGTGTACGGATGAAAGTGTCGTGGCACATACTGCTACGGTTGCGCATGTCGCTAGGAAAGTTGTGATTTTTCAACTTTAGCAACTTGGCAAGTGACCTTAAAGTACCTTTCCTCTGCACTAGCGATGTTAACGCTTTACTAGGTCGCAAAACGTAGCGAGGCTGCTAGTAACTAGCTTGGTTGAAAAAACTTTAGTGATGCTTAAAGGCAAAGCATGACGAAGCACGTCGTCATGACTTAAGGAAAGCTTAAACTGGACCGGGAGAAGTGTCATTGTTTATTATACAACATAGTTTACACACTTACCCTGAATCAGTTATTTGGCTCTTATGTAAGCCCTCTGGCTCCTCCTACTGGGGAGTGATTCAAATCGGTGCTCGACCGACTGGATAAATAGTTTGAGGACACAATTTAATGCCCGCACTAATAATCAGCATTTAATCAATAAAATTCTGGCCAATGTTGATTATTTTGAAAAGAGCTATTATCAGCTGATTAAATTGGTCCTCTGATTAATCAGTCAGGTTCCAGACAAGAGAGTCAGTCACCCATTTAAAGTAGCTAATATCAGTTATATCAGCCCTATAGTTCACTTTGAAGTGGGCTATGTTCAGGCTACATGTCTTTGCTACTGATTACCACAATGAAAAAACGTCGGCATCATTGCAGCTCAGTGTGTAGAGTGGTCTTCCCTGAACCCCAGGGTCAGGTCTACATGTCTTTGTGTCCGCGGTCGATTAACCCCCAGTGTGCTCTCTTGGGATGGGGTTAATGCAGAGGACAAATTTGTCTACATATCGACACCATAAAGGCTGTCTAGTGTGTAAGTGACATACATTGATGCAGATAAACTGAGAAAGCTTTTTTTATGTTCTGATTTTTCATAATAGACAATATAATATGTAATATGACAATAAAATATGTCTCAGATTAGAGAATCTTTTCCAATAGCAGGTGCTTCACAAAATTTGCCAGCAGTTATCAGTTGTTAATGAAATATAGTGCTATGGTATTGAAATCGGTTCATACTTAAGTGTGCTGAGTTCAGTAGATTGCGCTCATATTCCATCGGTGCAGCCCTGGGGAGCACGAGGCTGACTTTGTGAATAGCAAATTGTTCCATAGCCTCAAGGTGATTACACAATATTGTATCAGTGTTAATGTCTAATGTGCCTTAATCACAGTGCACAACAGTTTTTTCTGTCACCACAGGAGTGTGTTTTACATTTACTCATCCTAACAGTTTGTTCTTCTTTAGTGAGGTGGATAAATGACAGTTTTTCACTTTTACAATCCCAGTAAAAGATGATGTTGACATGTGTTGTGCCATCAGTTATAGTGGTGACAGTGGGTGATAATGATTGGCTTTTGTCCAGATAAAGAAGGTTAATTAAGGGCCACTAGAGAGCTGTTGCAAATATGAAATGATCAACCAAAAGGTAGATAAGACAGAAATAGTATTGTGCTGCAGTTGTTTAACATTTTCACAGCAAAGCCAGTGAAGCTACCATTAAACATGTTCCTAATTGAATCAGAGCTAAAATACTTATTTATTAGTATGCAAAATATGTTTAGAAAATTTGTTTTCTGGTCACACAAGCTGGGACTCTTCTTGTGGTAATTTTCCACCATAACTATGTAGGGAATGTAGTATTTTCAGTGTTCAGCTGAATTCATGTTTTCTGGGCCAATTAAAAACTATTGTTGTCACTGGTCCAGCTGGATTTCATCCATCTACAGTGTAACATAGATCTGAAGAGCCAAATGAAGGAACAGGATGTTATAGTTATTTATACTTGCATTTACAACAGCAAATATCAGGTAACAGGCAACACTAACAAAACATTTTACTGTAGCGCAGTATTAGGGGTTAATAGCATTCGATTTGAAAAAAGAAATATGTAGGCTATGTTTGTTTATTATATTCTTATCCATGAACTACACAAAATGTGATGTTTTGATGTTGTTTCACTTAAACCTAAGCAAAAAGCAAATAATTATTCCTGTTATCTTTATCACCCATTGTATGCACAAAACAATGTGCAATGCTGTTTTCTTGTGATAGAGTGTGAACAGAGTGGGTCAGAGCCCAGACTCAGCTGTCACCAGTAGGTGTCAGTATGGCTGCAGATATGAGCTGCAGGATGATGGGAGATGTGTTCAGCAGTCTGCAGACAGATGGGGCTCATGGCCCGGACATCACACCTCTCTTTCTTCCCAGACACATTACAAAAGAGAACTCTTTGTTCAAATGGAGGAAAAGTTCAGAATGTACCCTTGAATTCCTGCCAGCTTTAAATATGCTGATTTGTTGCTGACCTCTCGACCTTGATCTCAATGGAGAATTCCACAATTACTTTCATATGTCAGTATTTTTTTGTATTGATATTTGTTCCATTGGCTTTCCCGTCAGCCAAAGGTCAGCTGCTTGTATCTGCTTTCCATCAAGTTAATATCACACTGTTTCCTGGCAGTAAACACAGATGTTGATGACTTGTCTGAGTTGAAGTAGTGTTGGTGTTTTGGATCAGTGTGATTGAATATTGTATCAACATTGCAAGAACAAAATGTTCTCTGGGGAGATTTCTGGGAAGTCTGACAGGAAAGGTTTTAACAATCCCTGTTGCACATGTTTCATTAACAGTAGTTTTACTATGTAATACCACAAAGGCCATTGTATTTATTTAGTCAGTTTCTTTGTTAAGGGTTAGATTTAAAAACAAGAAAAGCGAAATGAAGTGGAAAAAACCAGCTCAGATATTAAGATACTTAAGAAAAACTTTATTTGTGACTTATTAACAAAACACATTACCAGATTGATGAAATTATAAGAACCACTATTATCACCCTTACAATGATAAGCAGGTGTACAAAAAAAAGTTATTAACAGATCTGCACTGTCACAGTCGACTGGCGTCACTCACACTACCACCGCCCAGCGACTGAAGAACATTCACTATACACAAGCAGAGAATACATCAACTTTATTTTTTTAGTACCATTTTATGTATTTTGATTTTTTTTTTTCCTCTTTTTATTCAAATGTTTTCTTTCCAAGGGGTCGATATGAAGGGTGAATAAATGATTTGATTTCACAACAGTGTTTGTTTGATCATTAACGCAACTTTAAGGATTGATTTTCAGTGAAAATCAAAAGGGTAAAAAAAACAGAAAAAAAGAACATTTCATAGCATAACACAGTCGCATTATGTTTACAAGATTAAATTCATTTTCAGCAGGATAAAAAAATGTGATTCTTTGAGATTTTTTTCCACAAATTTACTGTTCGTAATAGCGTATATGTATGTCATGTAAGAACGTGTGGATGGGTGTGGAATTGGTGTGTATTGTCTTTGAGAACGTGTATCAGAGGTATATGTATTCCGACACGCATTTCCCAGTGGAAAAACATATCTGTATATATAGTATCTATAGAATATCTGTTTTCCTTTGCTTATAACATGCAAACAGCCACTTGGTGATCCGACAGCACAGAAGTACACCGGAAAGACGGGGCAGGGGGCAAAGACACAACGTGTGCATGGGAGGGACTGAGCCTGATAGCAGCACTGTATGTACCCTCTAGTGTGGCTGGTAAGACCATGTTCTGATAGAAGAAAGGAAAAGGAACACTGAGGTGAGATTTTATGACACTTTTCATCATGTTGATGCTGTTCCACTATCTACTGCTCACAATACTATTTATAATCTGAAGGTCCCGCCAGCTGTGATTTTAGACTCGTGTTGATCTTTGCTTGTTCGCTCTCACTGGTGCGCCATGAACCATATCAACAGTGTGCTTCGCCTCCATTAATCCCTAAGTGGATTTCCCCCTTCTCCACTTCTGAGTCGACCACAAGTCAACCTCTTTCCACTGCCGCTGAACTGCTCTGCACTTATTTCATGAGTGGTTTCAGTCAACCCAAGCTGTCGGCTGTTACTGACGTGGGAATAATTTGCAATACCTCTGCTATGACCTGCTCAATTAACGCTGCTGTGGTTTCTCTACCTTCTAAGTTGGAGCTGGATGACACACTACAATGACTCGTCTCTTTATATTCAGCCCAGCATAATTTCGGACATTGCTTGCTTGCCAGTGGCTCTTACAATGCACAATGCAAGAGATGGCAGAGCTGTTGACTGTCAAAGTTGAATCTAAAAAAAACATAAGTGTGCGTGTGTTTATTCTGTGTGTTATATGTAAATACACGAATGTCACTGTGTTCACGATGGCTCAGTTCATTGAAGGAGGGTGACTTGAGAGATGCTGTCCAACCGTGCCGATATGAAGAAACTGGAGTTAGAGGGAGTAGACGGGCAGCAGGGCGAAGCGAATCCTACAAGCGCTGAAGCAGAGTCATTTGAGGCGGTGGCGCAGGGCTCGGAGAACAACTACTTAACATTCAAAGACAGAAGAAGTAGAGGGATCAGGCTTGAACAGAAATGAAGCAGCGTTCCTGCGTTCCCAGCCTTATAATACACTCCCATATTAAGGATGACATCGTCTACAGTTTCCAGAAAGGGGGATGTATTCTTTTAGCAAGTATTTGTATGTATTGTATGTCTGTGGCAGAGCTTGTGTGTGTATGTTTGTGTATGATAATGTGTCAGATTTGGGCTGTGCTAATACACACAGTGGGATCGAGACCCCATTGACCTGTGCCATGTTCCAAGAGAAGAGGCCAGGTCAGTGGCCGGTTGCATCAGCTGCACGTTTAGGTTCCCTAGTTATTATATCCGAAGAAGAAGAAGCCACTATTTCCATTCACGCATTGCTAAAACACAAGCGGTAGCACCACAAAAAAATCTGTTAACCTTAAGTAACAACTAAATAGCTAAGCAAGCAATAAAGCAGGTGCAAATGATACAAAGTCACACAGTTGCACTCACTAACAGTAAAAGCAGGATTTTTTTTTTTTTGCACTCAGCTTTTTTTTTCTTTAGTCATTCCATGCCATTTAGCAACTTAAAGGACTTTTCGGACGTTTCTCTCCATTTTCTACTAATTTGATACATCTCTGATGACTATTTTCTAATTTTTTCACTGCATTTCTGGTAAAATCTGATTCACTTCCATCAAATATTGAAATGTTGTTTGTATCTATCACATCCATCTTATCCGTGATAATGCAGTACAGTTTTTAAGTGAATCTGCACCTCAGTTTTAAGGAAGTGTAACTTAAACAACAATAAAAGCAGATGCTGGGTTCACTTTGATGGACTTCTTTATGTGAAAAACATTTGCATCTCTGCTTATTTGTTTTGTGCCAACAAACAATGGCCACCTAGAAGTTAGGAGAATACCCCCAAAAAATATCCCAAAACACAACGGTCTGCCTCAGCAGATATTAGAGGGAATGGACCAAAACATGCCAAACCTTGTCCTTTAAGAGTCAAACATGGATTGTATTTACCAATCATAATTTTTATGCCAATCCAGTCAAATACAAACCAATCATCAAGGCAGCCTCACTGATTGGCTACTCGTCTGAAATCTTATCATTGTAACAAGTTACAGCAATAGAACCCTACTATCCATGATACAATCGAATTCAGTAAGTTGATAATTACAAATGAACCAGTGGCCCTGACGCCATTACTTTATACCCTAACCTGGGAACAAACTTGCGCATAGTTGGTGCAACCCAGTCCAGGTCCTCAGCCTTGGCAATGTGCTGTTACACTGAAACAGAGCTCTTTATTTGAGTGTGGTCCTGCTTGTCTCAGCCACCTCCTTCTCTCAAAGGTGCTAATCTCATGGTACATATACTGTATGCTGTTACTTTTTCATTTTTCTTTTTTCTTTTTTACAAAAGACCACATTTTTTCTGAATTTCTACAAGGCCTCTGTAATATTGCAGACAAAAACCTTTTTTGTTTTATTCTTTTTTGTTGGCTTAGGTTTGGCTTCCACTTCACCTGCAAGGTGAGCCAAAAAGTGACGGGGGAGCTGCATAAAGACAGAGTTGCCAACACAGGCAGCCTCAGCTGACAATGGTCAGATACAAATAGTACACCTTTTCAGGTGTTTGTTGTTATTATACAAACTTGGAGGGGTAGGGCAGGTAGAAAGGCTAATCTAACCCAATAAAACCTTTTTCTGTTTCAATTTGGTCCAAATATGAGATCATTTCTTTACCATAAAGCCAGGGTGTGGGGAGCCAGGCTGTGTCTAATAAGGGTTTGACCACTGTACAATGTCTATGCAAATATGGTGCAAGGAGGCTCCCTTTCTTCTACAGTAAGTATTTGGCTTTTTTGTTTTCTGGCTCTGTAATTGGGATGGTAATTTATTGGTAGCTCTGATTTCAAGTCACCCCTTCTCCTCTAATCGTCGTCATCCTTCCCTTTATCCTTCTTGTCCTTCTTGTCCTTCTTCTTCTTTTTCTTCTTCTTGGCCTCATCCTTCTTGCCAAAGCTTATGAAGTCACCTTTGTCGTCCACGGGGCCGGCATCGTGGCGGATAGAGATGATGGCTGGGGATCCAGGGATGATGAAGGCTTCGGGGGGGATCTCTCCGGGCTTCAGGGCCTGAGGGGGGCAGTAGCCCTGTCCGGCAGCACCGTATCTGAAGTGCCAGCTGTTGCTGTCGACTCCGGCACCCACTGGGGGTGAGAGCTCACCTCCATCTCCATCTGCACAAGTGTGATAGAAGAGAAATCACATCAACTCTGGTCCAATCATTCAGTAATCATTAACACAACATACAAAACCAAAAAATATAACATGTTAGTAGTTTGTGCTACACTATGCTAACCAGCTGCTGGCTCCAGCTGCATTCAGTATCTACCAGAAACACAAAAGTGATATCAATATTCTCATCTTTTAGAAAGAAAGCAAATAAGTACAGCAGCTCTCTTTTATATTTAGATTTCTTTAGCAAAAGCTGGAAAGTCTACTGTGATCTGGACTTCACAGAGGTGAATCCCCTTTTGCTATTAGCTCATTCGCTGCGAATAAATCTTTCAATAACTGCCTTGCTTGTCATGCATAGTTCCTTCTTTAGTCTTTTGCGATTTTCATAAAATCTGACATGTGAGGAGTAACCGAAATCAAGCGAGAGAGTGCAGAGCGATAGCCTGACAATGGCACGACAGCCACAGGGAGCGGATCTTTTCAGGACAGCGATTCAGCCGGGACTACAGGAAGGGGGCTAACCTTTAAACCACAGGGATGTGGTTTGTATTTTGTATTTGGATGATGGCAGCAGCTTAATTCTACTCTCAGAGGAGGCCAGAGACAGGGATTCAACCATTAGATGCAACAGAGAAAGGAATCCAGAAAGCAAGTCGATAAAAAAAAGATTGTGCATGTTAATATTCAATCTATTTTCTTGTCAAAGTTAAAATAAGAAATAGCTATTAAGGTCAAAATGTTGAAGATGGTGGACCGGAAAAGAAAGGGAGTGTTAGATGAGATAAGAAAAAAAAAAAGAGAAGCAGTGAGGAGGATGGGGGTGGGCGGGCTCTGCAGACTCGGTGCTCTCAGGCCCACACCAGTTCCCTCTGCACTGACCTACTTTCAGTCTGGATTTTATTTAGATCAAACACAGGCCGTCACAAAAATGAATCTGTTTGATTTTTTTTTTCTTTGCAGGCTATTTATGACATTGCTGGGGCGCTAAAATGGTTTCAAACCATTGTTCCACTGGGAAGTAGGCTATTTTAAACATGCAACACTGTCCGTACGCACGGTACAAAATGAGGATAAATTCTATGCGCAGACTATAAGAACAGATGTAATGGACACTGGCACACTGCTCAATGGTTAGCTCTGCATTATTGGCCCATTTAGCCACTCCTGTGCAGAGCATACAAAGAGCACCGGACACCTTCAACAGAGCACTATTATGTATTAATGAGCCATGACTCACTAAAAATTGATCTCAACTCTCAACTCATGCAAACATGATGATGTCAAGGGTTGGTGTTTGAAGCACAGCAGGAGAGGTCAGCAGTGCACCATTATGATGGGAACATAAGACACACAGACATGTATAAATAATTTGTTTTCTGCTCACACAAATTTTTTTTTTTTTTTTTAATTGCATTAAACAATAATCATTAGCATTAGGGTAACGAATAAACCACTTTAAGTCATGACAGTGGGGAAAATCCAGATTTTTTTAAACTTTGTCTCATGTCCCATAACGCAAACAAGCCAGTTGCTGCTAATTGACCTCCATGTAATTTAGCTCACTTAATGATTAGCCAGTGTCAGATGTCATCATTTGATCTTTAACTCCATTAGCGGCGCTGTAATACTGTAATGCGAGTCTGTTTCTGAGGATTATGACATTTGATGGTATGGCCTGCCTGTTTGTATTTAATCTGGGTATTAAACCCAGGAAGATGATCTGCTATTTTGAATAAGTCCCATTCAATGGCTCATATCAATGCTTAGGCAAGGAAGATGGCTTCTCATGTGGAGGAGGACAAACGCGCTTAAAATAAACTGAAAAGACAGCCGATGAGTTGAAAGGAGATGTGCGAAATACTGTGAGGCAGAATGTGGATGGTTTTATTGAGCCAGTAACACAGTGCATCGCTGTGCACAATACAGTACGTCTCCATTTTATAGAACGGATGCACCATTTCCTGTTACCTCATGCTGCTGTTTAACGTTTAGAGGAGTTCATGCTCTGTCAAAAGAGTTTGATCTGGTATTGATAGGCAACAAAGGTTCTTTCTTTCCATATTTTATGATTAATTATATAAAAAACTTATTATATGTAACCCTGTAATCAACCATACATTTAAACCTGATACAGGGCAGGATTTGAATACCTGCGGACCATGTTTCACCCTAAGACAGCTGGGATAGGCTCCAGCCCCCCCGTGACCCTATGAGGATAAGCGGTAGATAATGGATGGATGGATGGATGTGGACACAATATCGTAGTCGTTGCTGGGTCTGTGTGTCATCTGAAGGTTTAAATGTAAAATGTAAAGTAACCTGCTCTGATTAGTGGACGGATCATAAAGATGCATCAGGGCTGCACACCATCAGAGCAGCAAAGTGTGGGGCTTCTGCACACCTGACAGCAGCTGAGCTAAAGTGTCAAGTGGCTGTGTAGCGTCTAATCAAGTGAATACTGTCTCTGCATCCTGGGACGTCCCAGGCCTCTCTGCAGTGGCTATGACAAATCCAAACCCCGACATCGTTAATTAGAATTTAATCTGAGATATTCCTGTGTGTGTGTGTGTGTGTGTGTGTGTGTGTGTGTGAAATAGTAATTCATAACCAGCAGGTCTGCACTGTGAGGAGCTTTTGCTGCTACCGTTTCTCTAACGTGGAGGATTATTTGTAACTCTGCCATTGCTTCCTATTAGCCTATATTTCGAAGGGATTATGGTGTAACTGCTGGTAAGCAGGTCAGCACAGCTCCTTGTGAGGAGGTTGCCATGACACCTGATGTAGATGTGTGGGTGTTTGAAGCCCCATTTTGTGTAACCTTGATGTCCCACATTTAAAATAGGCTATGTTATTTCCTGTCTAATCCCAGACATGGCTCATCTGAGGCGAATCCCCCTGGTAGTTTGTAGCACATGCACGAATCCGACAGCTCTGTAGTAGACACATAACCTACACCATTCTTCTCTACACTGTTTCCTTTGAAATGACTACGTGCCCTCGTTCTCTCCTTTATACCTGCCCTTGCCAAGTCCTCTTCCCTTCCCTACTCCCCCCCCTAAATCTTCCATTCAGAGATATGACCGGTTGCTATGGAAACTGCCTTCGCCCACTCCCTGCTGATGGAGGGTGCGGCTGCTGCAGCAATCTCTCAGTTAGACAGTGTTGCCAGGCAACAGGTCACATGGCGTTCCCTAGCAACAACACTACTGCAGGAACCTGCCAATCCTCTTAACCTTTCTCTTCCTCCATCCCCCCACACCTCGCTTTTTTCTCTCTCCATCCCTCCCTGAATGTCTCCTCTGCTCTTCTTCTCCAAAATTGCTTTTAATGCTCCCTCTTTTTTTAAAAAATGGAACTGTCTTATTACTGATAATAGCTTTGCTCCCCCTGTGGCATCAGACAAATGTCTCCTCATCTGTGCCATGGGTCACTTACATAAACACATTTTTTTAGGGTGCCACATTTAGAATCAAATGTGAAGAAGAAGAATCAAATAAAAGCTCCACCTTTTGATGCACGGTGAAGAGGATCAACCTGCAAATCCAGTGCATGCCTTAGCACTGAGCCACTCCTAACAAATTATTTCCTCATGCAAGAATGCATCCTTGATGGGCCTGTGGTACACACTGTTTAAAGACAATATTTAAGTCTTTATGACCAGAGAGGTAGTTTTCCAAACGCTCTAAAAACATTCATTTCTCTGCAGCAAACAGGCACAGACATGGGTACAGCTTGTACCTCGAACAATAGACCGGCTCACTTTTCCACAGAGTAAAAAGCTGACAGAAAGAAAGACATGTCCTGTAACTGACTGAGTGATGGAGTGTGATGCTATCCTTCACCCTCAAGTCTCTACCTATGTTTTAATTCCTGCAACTAGACAGAAAATCAATGAATGGGAGCGTTGCTGAAGTAAGGAAGGATGGGAGGAGGGATGGAACAGATCACAGCTTTCCAAAACACTGTTTCAAAAGTTTTCCATCAGTCATCAGAGTCATCAGCTCTGAGCCGGTGTTTCTGAACCATATGTCCTTTCTGAGGCCAGCTCTGATGCTACATATTTTTCAGTGTAACCACCCACTCAGGACAGCTCGTTTCTTAATAAAAACACTTTGCAGTTCTCCATGCTGCCAGCTGCTTTCATTGGAGGATACTGCTGTTTATCTGTGGCTCTGCAGAAAGGACCCCAGGCTTTTGGCACCTCAGCGAAGCGCTGTACGAACATCACAGTGGAATTCAAGATTGTGTTGATATTCAAAGCACAAGTCTGTCAAATCCCTGGTTTTACCATTTAGGTGGTGACCTTTTTTTTTTTTTTTTTTTTTTAAAGAAGTGGGTTGAACTAAAATTTGTTTACAACCTCTGGATTAATTTTTGACTTCTCAGAGAATTCCAGTGTTCTGGCTCAAATTTGGTCTATAAAGGTGAATTCAGTTTAAATTCCTCACTCCTGTTCAAAATGTTGAAGCATAGGGAACTCAGTGAGAAAGAAAGAGTCTGAATCAAAGCTCTGAAATGATGCTGGAAGATTTAATACGGCAGGTCTAATAAACTGTACATCATGCACATTGATATAATCCATCCATTACCCTCGTAGGGTCTGGAGGGTGAAACTCTCCAGTTCATCACAGGACACAGAGACAGACAACATTCACTCACACTCACATTCACACCTACAGTCAATTTAAATTAGCCAATTATTTTGGATTATTTTGTCTATTAGAGACAAAATAATCCCCATGCATGTTTTTGGATGGTGGGAGGAAGCCGGAGTACCCGGAGAGAACCCACGCAGACACATGCAAACTCCATGCAAACTCCACACAGAAAGGCCCCGGGCCTGGGATTTGAACCCGGTACCTTCTTGCTGTGAGGCGACAGTGCTAACCACTACACCACCGTGCCACCCACACACACAATGATATCATGACTGTGGAATTTAGATATATTGTGCAGCCCTAACTCTGTCAACATTGCTCTTTCACTCGATCTTGACTGCTAGACTTGTACTAACCTGCAGCGCTGGACACAGTGGGCCAGTTCTGGACCAGCATCCCCTGGGCTCCCTGCATCACAGAGGACTCCTCCATGTGGACCGAACTGAAAGGCAGAACACAATCAGCAAACTCAGTGAGACACTATAGCTACAATATGTTGTTGTTGTTGACCTTGTTGTGCTGTTACGGTTCTTATGCTGTTAACACTGATTGCAGCTGCTGCACAGAAAAAAGCTTTCTACAAGCACTTCCTACTTTGTTGTGTTTTAGATGACATTTATTTGCATGTTCAATCGGAAAACATGACATATTTAATGTATTCAAGTACTTTCAGCTGATGCTGCTACATATTTATACTTTAATAATTATGTACGATATAAAAGTAGGACACCCCTACCACACCCAAATGGAAAATATATTAAAAAGTCATGCTACAAGCACAACATAGACTCTTAAGATGGCACCAAAGTGAAGGTTTTTTTTTAATTATTTTCACTGGATGTGAAAACCCAGAGGCTGTTCTATTAGAGTTAGCAGGGGGCCATGCAGCACACTGAGAGATGCCAACACAGAAACCATTCCTTCTACACTGTTAGGATTTGCTGAATATTTAAATGTTTAAATGCACCGTAATAATCCACTATTACTATTCATGTTTATTTGGATATTCCAAATGTAGGATTTTCTGATTCTGACATGTTGTATATGGTTTTAATAGCATTCTTTGGATGTGTGCAGTATATTGGGAATATGCAGCTTTCTTTTTCATCTTCCATTCACACAGCTTGTTTATGGTGTCTTTTCTGGATAAGGGAAAGACAGTAATAATTTTGCATGTCATCTTGCATTGAGTCACATGACTAAAAAAATATTTACTAGTTCACTCTACAAAAAAAAATGTGACTTATAATGAAGTCATAATGAAGTTACTCAGCTAAGAAATAGTGTTGCTTATGATTTTAACTGTGAAGCCAAATATATTGTGATTTAGAGAAATTTTAGAGTGGATGAGAGGTGCTGGGAGGTTTGATGCTACCCGGCTGGTGGCTGTAGCTTCATATTTAACAGGTAGTAGTGAGAGTAGTATCAGTCTTCTCATCTAAACACTCAGGAAGAAAGTGAATTAGCCTATTCCCCCAAAATATGAGAACTGAATGTGAGAGAGTAAATTTTGAGGGTGTAAATGTATTTCTGTAAATACTGAATTGCTTTACAAGAAGCAACATACTCAACACACCAGTACTATTAAATTTAAAATAAATCATTATTTACTTTACTTTATTTGCACCCTTATTTTTTCTACTGCGACAAGTCAAAATATCTTCTGAGGAAACAAAATCTGTGAGGCTGAGGACAAACTTTACCTCAAGCTTTCCCTCACAAACAGAATCACTAAAAAGCAACTTTGAATGTAGAAACTCTTGTTACATCAGGTACATGGACACAGGTTTCCATCCTATGCCATCCTATTCCCTCCCTATACATCCATAATGAAGATATAGCTTACTGTACAGGAGGACCTACCCTGACTGCAATGCAGCACACGCAGTATCCACCTCAAACTGCCACACACGTGTTGTGTTGTGCTGAATAGGGATTTGTCATGAATATAAAATGACCATGTAGCTTCTAAGCTGTATGGCTTTCAAGCATTTCCATAAGTAAAGTGCTGGTTTAATGTGTGAGAATGTGACATAGATGCTGGTGTCTTCTACACTGACTTCACCACACTGGGAATGTGGGTCAATCATGTTGGTGCTGTGTGTGTGTGCAGCCTGTGATATATTACAGTTTGTGTGTGCTGGGGTTAAGTGTTAATATGAGCCTCTCGGTGTCTCTGCGTGTTACAGGCGCTGCCATTTCAGAGACGGCAGCGGCAAATTGTGATGATGATTTATGTTAATCCATGTCATGTTACAGTGACTTGATGACATGATGCACATTATGATACCCCTCCACGCCATAGAAATTAACACTAATATCCAATTAAATCAAACTTAGACAGAGCAGAAGACTGTACAGCTGAACAGATTGTTGGCATAAAATTATGAAAATTCAGACATGTGGAGGTAAAAGTCATTAGTCCCTGATGTTCCAGCTGTTCTCACATCAAAACACTCCATTACAGATATTTAGGAGGATCTATTATTGTTTTAATTTCCCCTCCTTCCTTGAGCATGTTATATTTTTTGTGCATGTAAATGACCTGTAAAGTCACGGTAACCACACCGAAGGGAATCCCTCTCCCATATTTTTAAATATTAAAGCATGTAAACATGTTCTTGTAGGATAAGTATGAACCTGGAAATAAGCATCATAGATCTTCTTTACAGATACATACAAAAAGACTGCTGTTTTATTTCCATTTTTGTCAGATCCTTTAAATTTCATTGTCATCTTTGCAGTAGGAAGCCAAGATCATGCTATAATTTAGGGGATTTGGTCAAGTTTATGAATCCACTTCTGGGAAAAAAGACCAAATGCCCTCTGCTGTGTGTGCTAACAACTTCTCCATTTATCTCTGGACAGAAATGCAGGAATACACATGGAAATACACGCACACACACATGTGGAGCAGCTGCACACGCAGACGCTGATGCATGTGTGCATCTGATAATCTGAGAAAGGTCATAGTCAGCTCATTTGTCCTTCATGCTTCCTGCTTAAAGACTATCTGGGGGGAAGCAACGCTCAGAATGTAGATGACCTATATAGTGTTACAGTGCAGAAGAGGAGTGCTATGCATCCACTGGTGGGAAGAGGATGGGGATGAGGTTCAAACTGATGCTGAGGGACCAATTATGGCCATTTCTTATAATCACAGACACTGATCTGTTACATTGTGTCTTTTTATATTTATTTTTTTTTTTACTAGAAATCACATTTCTAGACATTCAGGTCATATGACTCCTGTATTTACAGATGTCATACATGGCATCTGTGGTAAAGACTGTACTATAGACTGAATCCACAGAAATTAGGATGAATAGGTGTAACTTTTTTCAAGATGATCAAAAGTTGCAGATGAGTTAAAGATGGGAAGTGCTTACCTCTGCACCCCTGCCCTCAAAGATGCAGAATATCGCCAGTCAGCATTCGGGGCTTTCGGCTGAGTGAGCGAGAGGTAGAGAGAGAGAGAGAGAGAGGAGGGAAGAGAGAGAGTTTAGTTTCATCTCATACAGTGCAGAGCACAGGCTGGGCCATGGCCTCATCAATTAATCATGATAGACATCCCAGCTCTGGAACACTGCAGTCGTGTCCCCCATTGCACACACACACACACACACACACACACACACACACACACACACACACACACACACGTATATTGATATGCACGTAGACCACAGAAGGACTTTATAAAGGGCAGTGACTGAAAGCCAGCATATTGACGAGTATCTTCAGTCTCACTCCATGGCTCTATAAATGTGAGAGCCGGGGGAGTCATGGCCTTTCCCTAAGTTTGTGCAGGCTGTTGTGTACAGTATGTGTTTTGTGTGTAACTGTGAGTATCCATCTGCTCCTGATCTGCGCTGAGTGCTCACAACTCCCAGTGGTCCTCTGGTAAATCATTGCCTTTGAAAACCAATAAGCAAGAGCCATTATCATCACCAGGGCAACCACATCCCCTGGTCTGTGTTAGCCCAGTGCAAATGGAAATATGGAATGTGTAGGATTTAATGTGTAAGACAAATCATCAATAATCTGTCACGAGTTATCACTCTATAGTCCTGTATTGCTTTGGAGATTTACTTGATCCTGACTCTGACGACTGTATAGCCTGATGTGTTTGTGTCTCAAAACTGACAATATGTTATATATGTTTTGAGAAATACAGCAATGTAAATTATTAAGTATTTTAAATGATCCTGCATTAGTTTTCATAGTTTTTGGACTGTCAGGATTCATGTTCGTTCGCCAAATTTGATTATTGTTGCCTTTAAACTCATTGAACCACATGAAGCTCATAGGAAAAGTCCTTCTTTAATGAGCTGATCTTTCATTATGCCTGATTATGCCTACTCATTACTTTCCTCACGAGTCGGCACATCCACTGTATGGAGCGATTGTGAACATTTGCATGGATGCTAAACTCTGTCAGCATCATGAGGGCTGTTGTAGCCTCGGACCTCAAGAAGACTGAATAAGAGAAGCTATATTTGAGACACAAACCTGCTCTGGCAGCAGACAGTGTCCCAGATACTGATGGCACATTATGTTCCTCAGTGCAATTCAGAGGGGAGTGTTTTTCTGCTGGTAGACCCAGCCTCTTTGAGCAAATTGAATTTGCAGGGCTGCAGAACACAGGCTAGAGGTTAATTTAATTTCACTGCTACACTTGTCTTGGTAAGATGTTTTCCTTATAACTAATGTACTGGTGGCTAGCACCTAATAATTAAGATGATGCACCCAGCGACAACCTCTTGACCTTTTCAACAATCTGACGTTAAAAATTATGTTATTCCAAAATTCACAACACCAAGCTCTCTAACCTCCCATTGTGGCATAAAAGCACAATATATCTGTTAGAAATATCTACAATTGTAGATTCAAACATTTCAGGGCTTGGAATTATGTCCCTTATACAGCAAACTGACATATTTTGCCACTCCTATGTTAGGTATTAATACGTCACCACTGATCAGTGTAAATCAGGGATTACTGATACGGAATCTAAGTAATTAGATCAGTATCAGTATCAGTAGTAATCTGTAGAAATGGCCTAGACAGTGAAGGTATTCACTTTTACATCCATCTGGAAGAGCTGTAGCTCAGAAAATTGTAAATGTTGAAATGTAAAGCTGCCTTTAACACTTTTACACCAAGAAAATAAAAAATAAGTCATTTATATTCTGTATAACAGTCTAGTCTAGTCTTATCATAGTGGCAATGCAGTAGGTAGATGCTTATCTCTCTCATAGTCAGATGCAACAACAACAGCTAGTCCTGCAGGGCCTTTGATCGAGTCAATTAACCCCAACTGCTACAGTGCAAGTTTCACACACACACACACACACACACACACACACACACACACACACACAGAGAACAAGCGATGCAGACTCCATGATCTCTTCATAGTGTAGATGTGATGACAGCCTCAAAACTGAAACACAAATCTCTGAATCATCAGAATTTGA
The DNA here is from genome assembly GCA_029721515.1 of Synanceia verrucosa. Lineage (NCBI taxonomy): Eukaryota > Metazoa > Chordata > Actinopteri > Perciformes > Synanceiidae > Synanceia > Synanceia verrucosa. The sequence continues at coordinate 8,359,726 of CM056565.1, forward strand.
ACAAGAGCCTGAAAAGCATCTGACACTAATGCAGTGTGAGTGCTGAGCTGGGCTGGGCTGGGAGTGAGCGACAGCACAGTGGAAGTGGGAGCCGAACAAAGAGAAATGAGGCTTGTGTTGCAGGAGGGGATCAAACTTGACACAGGAACATCATCCTGCTGCAGCACTGACAAAAACTGAAAATGCATGTTGTGGCAATCCTAAAAAGTCATGGTGAGCATGATCCTGAAAGGGTCTTCAGCTGTTAGATGTATGAAATGGATTTAAACCCTCTAACATGGTGACTCGTGACCTCTGATTATGTGGACAGCGGTAAAGGTATAAAATGTAATGACGCACCTCTGGGCAGAGTTGCATGGAGGCGTCGGGCATGCTCAGCCTGCGCACAAACCCACTCCCACTCGTGAAGAAGCGGTCTGCGCCGCTGCCCCAGGTGCCGCTGATGGGACGTCCCGTGTTGTAGAACATGAACGTGTCGCTGCCGGAGGTAGCGGTCAGGCAGGTCTTGTAGCAGTAAGTCTTTGTCAGGGAGCCGTTCCCTCGCACCTCGATGTAGTGAGGCTCCACTTTGAGGTCTCGTCGGAGAACCACATTGTTGTTGGGCTGCGCCCCGGGTCCGCCTGCGCCCACCGCGCCGGCGCTCACGCTGCTGCTCCCGCCGTCCGGAGGCGGCTTCTGGGACACGCAGCAAGGCGAGCATGAGCCCGGCTGGGTACAGTAGGCGTGGCAGCGGACGATGGCCAGCACCACCACGGTGACCAGGAACACGAAGGTGGTGGCGCTCAACGCCACGATCAGGTAGAGGGTCACGTTGGAGAAGAGCAGCGTGCTGTGAGGCCGGATGATCCTCTTGGGGTCGGGCGCCACTTTGGGCGGCACCTCCATCACTGCCACGTTGATGGTGGCGGTGGAGGAGAGGCTTGGCTGCCCGTGGTCCTTCACCACGACGGTCATGGTGAAAGAGGTGGAATTCTCCTCCAAGATCCTCCGAGTGGTTCTGATCTCCCCGGTGTGCTCGTGCACCTTGAACAGGTCCAGGTCGGTGGCCGTCTCCAGCACGTACACCAGCCAGGCGTTCGGCCCCGCGTCTGCGTCGTACGCCACCACTTTGGTCACCATGGCACCGGGCTCCGCGTTCTTCTGCACTGTCTCTAAGGAGCGCGTGCCGTTGCCGGGAGGGTTGACAATCAGCGGCGCGTGGTCGTTCTGATCCATTATGTAGATGTAGACGGTGGCGACGCGGCTGAGCGGAGGGATGCCCCCGTCCTGGGCTTTGACCTGGAAGTGAAACTCTCTCAGTGACTCATAGTCGAAGGCGCGCAGGGCGTAAGCCTCCCCGGTATCGGCCTTCACGGACACATAGGAGGTGACTGGGATGCCATGGTTGTTGTCGTTGAGCACCGTGTAGGTGATGCGCGCGTTCTCCTTGATGTCTGCGTCCTGCGCTTTCACGGTGCACAGAGAGGCCCCGGGGGCGTTGTTCTCAGTCACGTACACTGTGTACGAAGTCTGCTCAAAGCGCGGCGGGTTGTCATTAACATCAGCCACATCCACCTGTATGGTTTTCTGGGAGGAGAGGGGAGGGTTCCCTCCATCCGTGGCACTCAGAGTAACATTGTAGGCATCGGTGGTCTCGCGGTCCAGGAAGGCTGAGGTAACCAGAGTGTAATAGTTTCTGAATGACTTGATTTTGAAAGGAAGGCCCGCAGGGATCTCCAAGCTCACCTGCTTGTTGGCGCCTGAGTCCCGATCTGTGACACTAATGAGGGCCACCACCGTGTCCGCACGGGCGTCCTCTCTCACGGGGCTCGATAGGGACGACAGCACGATCTGGGGAACGTTGTCGTTCATGTCTACCACCTCCACCACCACCTTGCAGTGCGCCGCGACGGCACCGGGGCCCTTATCCATCGCCTGGATGTACATCTCGTAGGAGTTGGTCTCCTCATAGTCGACATTGCTCCTCACTCTTATCTCCCCCGTGTTGGTGTCCATGCTGAACATCTGCCTCACCCTCTCGGGAGTGTAGCTGCTGAAAGAGTAGTACACCTCTCCATTTGTGCCCTCATCCAGATCGGTGGCGTTCAGTTTGATCACCAGGGTGTCTTTGGGCGAATTCTCCAACAGCTTCACCTTGTACACAGAGCTGTCGAACATGGGGACATTGTCATTTGAGTCCAAGACGCGGACGTTGATTTTAGCCGTGCCTGTTTTCTCAGGCGTCCCACCGTCCACTGCGCGCAGAATTAATTGGTGATAAGGCGTCTGTTCGCGATCCACTGGCTTTTTGAGAACGAGCTCGATGTGCTTTGTGTTTATGGAGGGTTTGTTGGACACCAGCGCGAAATGGTCGTTTGCGCTGAGCTGATACATGCGTATCGAATTGGACCCGATGTCTGGGTCTTGAGCGTTTTCAATCGGGTAGCGGGACCCCGGCAGAGCGGATTCCGTGATCTCCAGCTGGTACTCATCTCTGGGGAACTGCGGCTCATTGTCATTGGCGTCCACGACCTCCACCTCGACGTGGTGCACCTCGGTGGGGTTCTCGACCATCACCTCCAGATTAATGAGGCAGGTGTTGGACAAATCACACAGCGCTTCCCTGTCGATCCTCTCGTTGACGAGCAGTTTCCCATTTTTGGGGTTGACAATCACGTACCGCTTGCCGCTGCTGGAGGTTAGCTTAATCTTTCTGGTGGCGAGCTTTCGGATATCCAGCCCTAAGTCGTGCGCCAGATCACCGACCAGTGCACCGTTCTCCAGTTCTTCTGTAATCGAATAATGTAATTGTCCAAACGAAAGGCCACAAAACAAGGAAAATATCAAAAAATAAAAAGGCACATCATTCCCTATCCACTTGCATATACCCGCCACAGCCATTGCAAGCTCATAGGATCCGCAGACGGATTAAACGCAGCCTTCCGCCTTTTTAGCTTGCAGTATCTCGCATCCCAGCACCTCATTAAGGTGGGCTAATTGGTCTCCCGGTGAACGAAACGCAAGCGGCTCATCCATTGTGTTGCCCGGCGGAGGTGAATCCTCTCCAACGCACCCATATTTCCTTTGTCCGTGATGCGCTTTTTTGTCTCCAGTGCGCGCTGCTGACGGGTGTGTTTCCCTGCCGCTGGAGCTGTCAGATCCGTCAAGGCGGTGGAAATTGGCCACACTAAAACCGGAAAAGAGATGTGTTTCTTTCAAAAATAAAAGTGTCACTTTTCTCTTAGTTGGCTCTATCATAGTGAAGAAAAAAACGGACAGTATCAATGTGTTTGGTTGAGTTTATGTTACCAGGAGCCACCTATCGTGACTCTCTGTTTCAGTTTTACTGACATAATTAGCAGCACACTATCCATGTTTATTTACAGAGATTTATTCTCAAAACAGTAACCGGAAGTGGTGTGCTTGACTGCAGCCAGCTTGACCTTGGGAAGGACAGCATCCCACCCTAGCGCGCTCTCTCCTCTCCGCTGTGGCGCAGCTCCCCTCTTCCCTCCCCACCCATCTCTCTCCTCTCATTCCTCCATTGCGATGTGGGTGTAGGGTCTGGCAGCTAATGCAGACAGCCAACACATTAAAGCACCTCCAGGATTAAGAATGGCGGCCACACAGAACAGCCATATACATACATACAGTCCAGCAACACCGGACATTCATTACATGCATGTGAGTCGTTACGCAGCACTGCTGACAAACCTTATGGTGAAAATAGAGCATATAACCCGAAGATGTGGCTGAAATATTTAATGTATGTATGTGTGTTAGTCTGTACTCAATGCTGATCATAAAATCAAGCCCAATCTGTAGAATATTCAACACCTCACCCCAATAATGTGAGCTCAAAATCGTGGTCGCATACATAGACACATGTTCGGGGACTGGCTCATGTCCCTTTGTCTGTACTGGAGTCAGTATGGATGATGGTTAATTTTGCCGGTAGGGATTCTGCGGCGCAGTCTCCTCACCGCATGGCGTTGGGGCAGCAAGGCGTAGAAGAAAGAAAGGAAAGCATCGCACTGACAATCACAACCTTCCCTCCACATTGGATCACTGTCAGTGGTAGACCTCAGACTGTCAGGTCGCATAATCGTGTTTGATGCCCGTGGTGGTCCCCATAAAGCAGAGGTTTCAGATCCTCTCCATAGTGTCCCGCAGTGAACATAGGGTGAACATAGGGTTATATAGAGTAAATAACTTGGGCTGTGTTAAATGATGCAGGATTTGTGCTATTTGTCATAAAAAGATGCAGCCTAAAATTACAAATGCTTCCTGGTTACGCACTCTGTGATAGGTTTCCACTCTACAGGAAATGAAACAATTCATTTTTTTCAATATTCACACTGTAATTGTCATATATTTCACACTCAGACTGTCTCTTTTGCTCTTTCCTTGCAGTTTAAGAGGCTTCTTATTATTTTGGATTTATTTCTGGGTTACTTAATGCGCATGTTTTTACAATTTGCCCCATCCTTTCACTGCATGGTTCAGTGTTTGAATCTTTTTATCCTCAGTTTTGTGTGTTTGTGAGCCTCATCCTTGCTCGTCGCTCAGACTGGACAGTTGCACATTTTGTCTCTGTGTTTTAACTCCAGCCTCAACAGCCATAATTAGTATATTGTTGTCTAACTAGTTTTATTTCTATGTGTATTTTCTTTTTTGTTAAATCTTCTAATATTGTTTTCTAACACAGTTAATATCGAGTTAATCCCACTGAAAGATCATAAAAACTCTCAGTGCAAAGCAGTTCTAAGGTATTGTACGGTATATGTTATGCTAAGGCAAATTTAATCGGAGTGCAGAGCTCAAAGATGTTGTCATTGACAGGCTCTAAGTGCACTGACTGGTTCTATGATTTGAATGGCAGCTGTTCATGCATACAAATACAAATGAATTCTCTGTTTGGGATATAGCATTTCTCAACTGTAAAATATTGATGCAAAGAGAGAGAAAAAAGGCAGGGATGTAGAAGAAAGCATCAGCCAGAGAATGTCTTCAGCACCATGGACAGCTCCTCAGACTCAGGTTGGGTGAGGTGGCAGATTGAAGTGGGAGCCACAACAAAACACTTTGCATCTGGGTAAATCTGAGCACTGCAGCTGGAGAACTGTCACTTATGAATTGCTATATAAGAGAAAATATGTGTATTATGTTTATTTTGTAGAACAGTGGTTGTTTGTCATTGAAACGCATTGAAGGAGCAAGTGAGTCATGCAAAATGAGACTAAAAAGGGATTGCCAGGTCAGTAACCATGCCTCTCTTGTGTAAAATTTGGGGTAGAGCCTAGAGATAGCGACAATCAGGCAGTGACTAAATTAGCGCCATTGCTTCATACACCAAAAAGGAAACTGGAAGGCCACTACTAAATATATGGGGCACGCTTAAAATATATATTAAAAAAAAATAAAAACACTGGATAGAAAGAATCATTACCAGATTTTCACTGCGAGAGTGAAGTTGAATCTGATGGAGTCTGGGAAATCCGTCTAAAGCAGACAAGCAAAGTCGGTCAGAACAGCTGGCAGGGCAAGGCTGTCCTGATCGCCTCGAGCAGAATAGATCACTGGGTGAACACATCTGATGGAGAAGAGCCATGAAGGCTCTCTCTGAATAATCCATGCAGTCAGCTGGAGCACTATTAACATGCTGCTATGACAAAAAAAAACAATTAGTTTTATAGAATGTTTTCACTGAAAGTGCAGCTATTAATACACAAACACTGTAGCAGTAATATCAGTCAAACAAGATTTTGAATTGACTCAAAATGCATTCAAACATTTCTGATTGTTCACCTGCCTGCTTAGAGGAACCATTTGGGAATTGTTGCATAAGATGAAATTGTGTTTCCATAGCAACAGCAATTCGAAGAATGTTTCAGTGGCAGCTGTTATCAACATTTTAAATTTGATGTACCCCCCTTCCTTTTTTTTACAGAAGAAGCATGCCAAAGAAGAACACATTCCTTTGAAATGTATGCTCTTTATACAAATATGCATTAATATAAGTTGTTTTGGTTATTATAAGTTATTGGGCAGCAGGATGGCGTTGACAGCTGCGGTGTCCTGGAGCAAGTCTGTCCGTCTGGCCATCACACGTGATACCAATTGTCTAAAAGATTCATGTTCAAAAATGTGGCTTTTGCAGCATACAAAGACATAATGATCCACCTTTACGTACTTATTTTTTAGAAGCCATTTAAAAAAACCACACAGTGTCTGTACTGGATTCCAGCTTAACATCCAGCCATCTGAGCCAGCCAGCACAGAATGGCCAAACTAATGACCCCTTGGCAAGGGCAGCCACACACCAGAAAAAAAAAAAAAAAAACCTGCCACAGGCGTCACTCAAGATGGAGCCTAATCTCACTGCACTTTACTCCATCAGTAGACGACTCCATCAGCCAGCAGCTCAGCATGGACTACTTCAGTTAGTGGCTCCCTGGTGAATGTGAAGCCTGTTTCTTATTCATGTATAAACTTCTATGTATCAATATTACAATAATGTAAGACATAAATTCTCTCTAATCTACGACAGGGGTCGCCTCGTAAAAACTGAATCTAACTGGTGTAATATGAAGGCGTCGAGACAGATGTTGTCTGCAAACATGGAGCATGAAATCATAGACTTTTTCAGATGCAGTAATAGATTTGCGCTCCTGCCTTGTACAGCATATCTAAATCAGAGTGACAACCATTTCCGCGACAATGCAATGTCTACTTCATCTTCTCACACAGCCTGGTCACAAAGTAAAACAAATGACACAGCAGCTGTCCCCCTGACTCTGTACCAGACACTCTCATCAACCTTCCTAGTGTGGTGGGCTCAGAGGCTAGGATTTGTGACCCCATCGTGACCTCCAACCAGGGTAACTTGTCTTCCCGATCTGACTCACAAATATGGTCTTGCACTTTTTTAACTGATTTTGTGGTAATTATACTTGCAATGTGGTTTTAACAACAGAGCATGACTTATTGATTCAGTGGCATGGACTATGTTTTGATATCTAGAAGAAGTTTGATTCCTTCTGGTTTTATTCTGTAATCGCAGTGGCTTTGAGTGTAAAATGACTTGTGCATTTGCAAACACTCGCAGATAAACTTGTGAAGTTGCTCTGACATGGCCTAATTATGTCAGAGATTCAGAGTCTATCACATTAAAATGACAAGAGTATTAATAGCTATGCTTTGCACTGATTACAATCACTGATTGCAATATAATATCCAAATGATTTTCTCTCACAGGCTGACGCACCATTAATCCTCACATCCTCCTCATGTTCTCCACGCCTCAACACACAGACAGAGGGCACTAAAGGACGCCTCCTGCTGCCGATATGCCCCTCCATGCCAAAGCTTGAACTCATTGTTGCCATATACGGCCTTAAGTGAGGAATTGGCCTCGAAATATCACTATTAAAGGCTAAACCAATATGAGTTATTGTAAATAAGAGGCAAGTTTTAAGTTTACAGAGTGTGTTTAATACAAACACGTATATCAAAATTGAACAAAACTCACTTTAGTGGTCACCAAATCCAGACAGGATTGAGGAAATCCACATAATCTGGTTGAAACATGCTTAAGCAGCTTTCACCCATCTCTCAAAATCTGCATTTTTAATATCCAGTACTCATCAGTGAAACACATTTACCGGATCAATACGCTGCTCTCTGCTAGTCCGGCTCCATGCAAACAAATGCAGTTCTCTAACTGTGAAGGAGGTGGATGTTAAAGTGATTTATACAATGAAAGCACTGCATAAAGAAATCCAGATGATGTATAATGGGGTGCCTAATTGCGTATCTTTGTTCATAACCACAAATGATTATCTGATAAAGTTTGTGCTACTCTGCTGTGGAAAAGAGAAGTCTCTCCCAGTGTGGCTACATTAGCTGCTGTTGCAAAAAACAGAATTGGTGCTCAGAAACTCCAAATCCTTTCAATAATATAACACATTAACATGTACAGTCTATTGACTGATTTTCTAGATTGGCCTGTTTCAGTTCAGGTTCATGTCAGGCTGAGATTCTGACATTTCAGGGCTGTAGCAGTACAAGAACACTTTGAATGCTGAAGAAATTGAGCTCTTCACAGCTGTCCACTATACTATCATTATCTATGATACTGTAAGGAAATAACTGAGTTAATATGTGAAAATCCTGCAGAGGCACACTGAGGAGTGAACAGAAAATACATCCAAAAACCTTCTAGTCCTGTCCTGGTTCAGTACAGCTGGGTTGTGCAACACATTCAACGCCACGGACAGCGTCCACTCTGAAAATATAACTAGACCACTGGGGAGCTATATTGATGGCGAGTATTACAGCACTACACAGAACACATGAGTGTAGCCACAGGTGCTCTGCGTTATTTGCTGTGACCTACTTCCGATTCTCTTAAAGCATCCAGAAGTAACCTTCAGGTCTCTAAGTAGTGGCTGTGTTGCAAAGTGCTGGACTATGGTAGTTCCACATAACCATACAACTATTTTTAACAGATACTCTAGCACTATTCGACTGCAAATGCACTTGGATTTCCAGCAATAATTGGTAGCTTAATACACTGATTATAATGGATCTTACGGATTCAAGGGGCCCTCACATGTCAGTCTCACTTTTGAGAAGCCTGTTTGGCCACAGCAAAGAGCAGATGATGCAATGTGGCTCCAGGCTTTTACTAATCCTGACAAAGCTATTATTTGTCTGCTTCTGCAATTTGAACTGCAGGCACAGGCCTTTATTTAGTTTTCAATTTCCAAGAATTAGTACAGAGTGTTGTACAGAGAAACTGGGTCAAAATGTGTCTATGCAAGGGAATTTTAGAGAGAGAGAGAGAGAGAGAGAAAGAGAAAGCAAGCGTTTCACATTCCAGAAGTCATTTTTGATAACTCTGATATTTTTTTTCATCACAGACACAACAGGAAGACAGATTAAAAAGCTTTATTCAAACTAGCATGATCAGGCAGAGAACATTTAAGCCAAATAAGCGACATCAAAGAGCACTCTCTCCCATACTGTCTTTGATCCACTAAGTGAGACGGAACTGGATTGGGTTTTGATGCACACTCTCGAAGCATACTGTACAATCTGACAAACTAGCGGAGGAAGAACTGAGCTGTTGTACACGAATATGAGAAATAACACACTTTTACTATTTTACCAAGCACGGGCACCTCCTGTGCCGTTTGATCACAGTGAATACAGAAGATATCAAAAGTCTACTGTATAAAAAAGCACAAAGTATAAAGCAGTTCAATTTACACTAAATGCATTTCAGAGAACATCTGCTTGGAAACCAAAAGGTGCTGTCTAACAACGCCGAAGAAATTCAAGACATTTTATCATCGGGGTAATTTGTAATATTCTATGACATTATTTCATTCATCAACAGTCACATGTATATCTTTCATGATGCAGAAGGCACGCAAGGAGCTTATCATATGTGCAATTCATGAATACTGGAATCAACCAGTTCAGGCATTTATTGCACACATAACATACACTCCACAGCAAGAGATCCCTCATTTAAGTGACATCTTGAGTCTGACAGCTGTGTTTGTGTCTGGGAAGCCTGGTGTACCACCAACACCAAGGCAACGGTGAAAGACGAAGAGAGAGGGTTGATTCTGCTGATGCAGAATATGCAGCTCAACACACCAAGACTTATTCTCTCTTAACTGCATTATGAAGTGAGTGCTGCGATCACATTTAGATCTGGTGCAGATTTTAAAGTGCTGTCATCTGCTTAATACTTCTTATGCACCGTCTATGTGTTCGGCTGCTTTTTTACTTGCAGAGTCAGCACCAGAACGCTGCCACTATAATTAGCACTATGTTCTCCTCCTCCCGACCCCATCTCCCTACCTCACCCAATTAGATCTGATCATTTAGCACCCTAATAATTGGTCTTAATGAGCTCCTTGTTTCTGAGAAATGAAGTCCTGGGCTTCTCAGTAGTGCAACAGCACTACTTTTGAGGTCAAGAAAAATACTAGTGGTAAGTGTAGTTTTGACTGAAACTTATGTACACTATCAAAACAACATCATAACGCACTAAAACTACAAATACGCAAAACACAAAATGCCCTTTAAGAAGCTCACAAAAGCAGCATTAAAAGTTAATACGTAAAATATCTATAAAAACATGAATATTCTTAAAACAATACCTTGCCTGGACCTTAGATTCCTTGTACCATGACAAAGATTAACACTTTTTAATATTCTCACTCTTTTATCTTTACAAAATATTAGTTTTAATTTCCACTGTAATTGTATTTTTTAATATGATTTGCACTGTCTGCAATGAATGATTGCAGTTCATATATGAGTTGGATTGGGGTGACACTGCTATCAGGCCATGAAATAGGTGTTATCAGTGGTCATAAGGGCCACAGATGTGGGACAGTAGGGCCCTGCTACACCCAGTAGCATCTAGCTACGTGGTTGATCATCAACACAAGGCATAACAGATATGGAGTAAGTAAGTAACTAAGTGAGCTGTTTTCTGTTCTAAATGTTAACATTTGCTTCAGTCTCAAATTGACATTTGACCCTGTTTTAAAACTACGGTTCATCATGAATGTTTAAAGTGATCCCCACTCTGGCCCCATCCTCGTTTTGTGACATCAGAGTGCCTCTAATACAAAGGACACTCATGCACCCTGAAACAACATGAGCTAGATTTTGAACATAATCATGCTTCAGAAAATTCAATATTGCAGTGCAATTCGTATTTCCCCCCAAAACAGCCAAACTGTGTGGTCAGTCAAATACAGTATGAAATGCACACTTGATGTTCATGAAGATGTGAAAAGTCTTAATACTTCTCTTACCTCATTTATAATTTTTAAAGAACTGCAGTATCTATAATCACATAATAAGAAACAATGTATCTCCTGTTATTTTTTTCATTTTTCTTTTCTTTCATTCATTTCATTTTTTGTCATTTTCACACATTCATCACTGTTGAGTACAACAAACATTGTAAAAAATAAAATAAAAAATAAATAAAAACCCCGATCATTGATTATTTTATCACGTCAAGTTACCAGTTGACAGAAGTGACCCTTGCTGAACAGCAAGACTCATAATACAGTAGAAACTAGTATTCAAAAAAGATCAACCAAGTGCAAAGCCTGAATCAGTGACGTAACCAGCTACAGTTTGGTATTCATCAGATTTACGGAAGAAACATATTCACCCTGATTCGTATGCGTGTTTGGGAATAGGCGTGTTTTGAATGTTGCGTGATGGCGACTTGCGTATTTGTTTTGATGGTTTCTAGAGCTACAGCGCACAGCGTAAAAACCCTGGAGAGAAGGCAAGTTTGTCCACTGAGGAGTTTCAAAGCGTTAAGGAGGAAATGATTTACTACTATGAGGCAACTCTAGAAACGTCCAAATATCCCGCCACTTACGATCTCAATTAGATGTCCGAATATGTTTGAACTTGTTGTAGAAACATGCAGATCCATGCTTAAAAGAGAGAAGACGGTAGAAAGCTGAGGTGGTTTGTGGTCGATGTTTGTGTCGGGGAGCTAGAGAGAGCAGAGGGACTGGGGGAGGACAGCTGTTTTACATCTTCTTTGTGAATCACAGGGAAGCAGTCCAGCCAGAGACTCCCATGAAGAGATGATTATATCATGGCAGTTCTCTCCTGGGTTCCTGCTGAAAAGACAGAATATATATATAGACTTAGCCAACACACAAAGTCAACCTCTATATATAAATTAACAGAAAGTCCTCACTCATGCAACAGTGGATCGTGACTGGTTACTGCCACCACATGTCATCGGGGGTTTCAGGGACATTTCAATTCAGGGATTAATCAATAACTTGTTTTCTTTCAAATCAGAATTGTCTCCAAATCATCAGACTGACATATGCAGCTAAAATAAAGTATGACAAATATTATAGGGGAAGCAAACATTGTAATTAAAGCATGCACAAGCAGGCATCACGATGCGCTATTTGGTATTTGGTGGGCCAGTAGAATTGGATAGGCTCCATATTATTATGTTGTTGGCCATAAATCTGAAACACGCCCTAAATTAGTTTGTATGCATGGATGTGGAGATCCTCGATACACTCTGTGCTCTCAGGTATGTTTCATGCCGCCAAGCTATTTGGGACAAATCAGACACCGATTTCCGTTTTTGTGCCATTACTTTTCCGCCAAATGTCTGCCAAGCTAGCCAGATGTGCACAACACAGGTCTGACCAGCAGCCAATGTTACTCTAATCTGCAGCTAGGGGGATAGGGGCAGTGGTGTATTGGTGAGATCTGACAGGGAACAAATGGAAATATTCGATTCTGCTCTATTTAATCAGGACAATGTGTTGGCCAAAGGATTGCACCAAATATTTGCTTCAGGAACTGTGACCAAACCAGTCGTTTGAGCCAAACCAAGAATGTATACCAAATAGGGAAGGATAGAAAATGTAACTTTAGTGGCTCTACAGAATGTAGTTAGCAACCAGCATACCTCCAGTTGTAGAATGGACTTCCTTTCATTTTGAGTACTTAAGAGCAGAAAAAAGAGATGAGAGAAGTTCAGTGGTATGTGTGAAATTCAGACACAACATATGCACATCACACATTAATCCCTCTTCATATACACCTGTATCTTTATACATAGTCATGCTGTTTAATCTATCATTTGTTTCAGTTTAGGCTGCAGGCCCAGCTGTATGAAAAGCAAACAACATCTGGGTCAGTTCTGCACTAATTATTACAGTCTACAATAAGCCTGAGCGCTGCTGGAGACTCTACAACCCCCAGCATGGTGCATCTCAGTACAGCTACATGTCATGTCCTTGAAGAGAACCCCACCATGTCTGGGCGTCTTTGAAGTACTCCCTCTACACCCCCACTACTAGTTATGCTCTGACTGTGTGTTATGTATCTGTAATAAATGACCTACATACTGCATAAGACATTGAACAGTAGCACATTTTCAGTTTGGAGGGGGGAAATTTGTTTGGCCTAATTACACAACGGAAATGCAGATAGTTGTGTGCTGGATATACACTGATAATGAACATCAGCAGTCCATTCTTATTCTACCATCTTATTCATCCATCTTCAACCAAAATTATATCTAAAATATAATTATTGTAGTTGTCCATGAATTTTCAAATTCAGTTTTACAAAAAAATCTGAAAAAAATATCAAAGCACATAAATATTTTTGGTTGAGATGCAGATTCCATTTATTTATTGTCATTTCTGAACAGAAAAATGTGTTTTTGTGGTTGTTTGTTATTCTGGATTAATTTCTGACTTCTCAGAGCATTCCAGTGTTCTGGCTCAAATTTGGTCTAAAAAGGTGAATTCAGTTTAAATTCCTCACTCCTGTTCAAAATGGTGAAGAGTGGGGATCTCAGTGAGAAAGAAAGAGTCTGAATTAAAGCTCTGAAATGATGCTGGAGGCTCTTTTAGACAAACAGTCAGTGGGTGGTGTCATAAATTTGTTTAGCGCAGTATATAAATCATATCAAGATATAAAGTATGAAGTAATCAAAATGAGATCAACCTTTATCTGCAGTGTTCCAGTGATGAACAATAATGCACCAATAAATATAATTCAATAATATATAGTATTCTGTATGATGAGTACCTTTACATTTTAACATATCGTCACCCTACTGAAATAATGGCCTAAGTCATTTTTTCAAGTTTTTGGGAAAACACAAGAAACTGGTGGCCAGCATCATCAAGAGATGTTTTAAAACAAAACCTCATTTTCATCAAAAAATTACTTAGGCCATTATTTTAATAGGGTGAAAATATTTGGAATGCAGGTTTCTATTTGTAACCTGAATATTTCTACACTGATTTTTTTTTACCACTCTTACTCAATTAACTGATCATCTTACTTCTCCACCACTGCTGGCCTATGAGTATGTGTGAGAGTTACAGTAATGGGATAAGTATTTCAGTAAAAAGTACAGTACTGCATTCAAATCCTCCAAAAAGCAGATATGTATCATCAGCAAAGTGCATTAAAAGTGTGAACACAAAAGTATGTGTTCTGCAGAAAACATGGCTACTGTAACTGATACTATTATGTTGGATAAAACTTGATTACATTCTTGATACTGATGCATTAAAGCACAGAAGCATATTAATGTGTATGTACTGAACAAATCTGAACTAAAACAAAGCATGTGTGCGTATGTGACAACATCACAAATAAGTGTTTTATGTGAAGGCCACATAGGTGGGCACTAGGGGTCCTTCGTAAACTATGATATACAGGAAGTGGAGTCTGTTTACAGATTGAATTTTCTCAAGTTACGGACAACTCCTGACTCAAATGAGAATAGTAATAGTGTAGCCCATCTTATTAAACATCTGGTATTTGAGAAATGGTCAAGTTTGTGTCATTTACTGGCTGCATTTCAGTGCCCCATTCACTCCTGTTAAATGGATCTCATTAAAGACAAATATCATCAGAAATACTCCAAATGACTTCAAAGTGATATGGGTGAGTAAATGACAGTATTTTATCCCAGAAATAATGCCTAATTTGTAAAAAACATAACTTCCCCTTTAAGGTGTGGAGGTGGAGCTTGTCTTGATTACTTTATATCAAAAAATATGAATCAAGAGCACTTACACACTACTTTTTGTGAAAAGTAAAAAGCCAGTAACACAATGTATTTCATACATTTTTTCTTGTATTTTTGTATATAATCCATCCCAGGAGAGTTAACCACAGACCTAAACAAGAAGAGAACCTCTTTGTCAGTAGTTGCCCTAAAGTGTCATTAATGTTTAAAATAATTAATGTGTGTGAAAAGAAACAGAAAAGATCAATGCTTGAAGGAAACTGACACTAACAAATTGTCACTGTAGAAATCATACAATAGTGAAGGAACTTCTTTGACCCTGCAAATATTACTAACAGTGTGACCAACTTGCCAAAAAAGCTAAGACATTTAATAACTTTTTATGTCACATAAAGCACAGATTTGTTGTCCCATCAGCACTTTTTTGGGTTCTAGACTGTTATCTGGTCATTAAATGGGACGTTATCAGGGGTTATAAGCCTCATAGCAGTGGGCCAGTAGGGCCCTGCTACACATAGCAGTAATATTCATCATTAATACACATAGGCGATCTTAAGTAAGTGGTTTTGGTACCTTTCATGCACGTTCACCCACATTTATGAATATATAGAGCATGATAACATCCATTTGATGAGTGTAATCGAGTGCAGATTCCCTCAGATGTGTTGTCTGTAAGCAGCCACCCTCTACTTTAAAGGTCACCTATTATGCAAAATTCACTTTATAAAGGTAATGTAACAGTAGTATGTGTCCCTATAGCCTGTGAATGAGGCCCCAGGAGTGAAAAAAGTCTGTCACCTCCCTCCCCTGCTTGCTCCTCTTCTTTGACAATGTGTGCTGAAGCAGACGAGTTGAACATTTTCACCTACTAACGTAGAACGGCGAAATGCCCTCCCTCCAGTAGAGGACACTGCCTTTAAGCCAGCCCCCCCGGATAGACAACCCTCCTCTAAAGTTACAGAGCGGCCGCCATTGTTTCCCTTCGCTAACTTTCGCAAACAAACCTGACAAAGTTAGGAGTAAAGCACGGCAGCTGCTCTGTGTGTTGGCTGCTTCAACGAGTACAGGAAGCTATTTTTACTCTGTTCGTCCTCTGAAGTGGATTGATTTATTTTAGCTGGAAATGTAGCGAGAGAGCTTCCCAAAGTTTAGCATGTGTGCTCTCATCATCTCACAAAGCAGACTTCAATAACCAGCTGAACATGAAGCATGGATCTACACCAACTGTGTGGGACACAGCTACAAACGTGGAGCTGTAAGTTATTTTATTTTGTGTTGCTTTACTATGTAGCTCTACTTAGCGTGATGGCCTGGAAACATGACCCTGTAACGTTAGCTCTGCAACTACCGGTAGCTCCTGTAGCTGCAGTGTAAACATGTCCCTGTAATGCTAGCATTGCAGCTACCCTCCAGGACATGTTTACAGGTCGTCACGTTAAGTAGAGCTACACAGTAAAGCAACACAAAATGGGATAACTTACAGTTTCCACACCTGTAGTGTCCAGGACAGTTTTTACCGATCCATGCTTCAACTTCAGCTGTGTAGCCAAGCATAATTTGTATGGGCTTTGCTAACGTTTGTGTTTTTGAGTAATTAATATCAGGAGACATTCAACATAAGCTCTGTGAGCACAAAGCTCATTTGAAGCTAATGTTATACACTTATTTGTAATTTGGGTGACTCTGACTACTGTTAACTAGCCTCTGTTGCCAGTGCCAGTAGGCATCTAGAAGTAAACAGAAGCGCACGGGGACAGAGAGCCACTTCCTGTCTCCAGAGAGGGGGCGTGGTCAGAAAATTTAAAGGTACAGACACAGAAACAGCCTGTTCTCAGCAGAGCTCAATACAGTGATTTTTAACTGGCTGGAATTCAGGAGCAGGGCTGAGTTTGGGGTAATAAACTTTGAATACAATATTGCTGGAAGTCTGAGATCTATATAAAATTGCAGAAAAAGTGCATAATATGTGATCTTTAATCTACACATACCTCCAGTGTGGACGCTCTGGAGTCTGTTGTCTCGCTCGGCCCTATGCTCCTGGGTATGCTGGACACAAAGTACCCAGCCCCTTTTGGGATTATTGGCTGCCTCACGACCACTTTGCCTTTCCGGGTCTCCGCCAGGAACAAACTGTACCAGTAGGCGTCGCTGGAGATCAGAGTGGAATCTGCGATGGTGGAGCTCCTCTGGCTGATCACGCTGTTCCTGCTGATCACACTGTTTCTGTTGGCCGGGGGGATCTTGAAGGCTTTCGGCTTTGGTTTTTGACACTTCAGCACAATAATAACCAAGATGGTTATCAGTAGCAGAAACGACACAGCCCCTAAGCCTATCACTAAGTACAGGTTTAAGTCCGTGAAGACATCATACTCTAGTGGCAACTCTGTGGTCTCAGAAAAGGACATGACATGCTCCACTGTTGATATCTTGATGGTGACGGTGGCAGAGAGCGCAGGTTCACCGTTATCTTTGGCGACAATCACTAGCCGCTGTTGTCTCGGGTCTCTGTAGCTGAACATCCTTGTTGTTCGGATTTCGCCGTTGTACTGATCCAGGCTGAAGAGGGTTGCATCACTGATCTGCAGGAGCTGATACGTGACCCTGGCGTTCTGCTCAGAATCTGCATCAATGGCGATCACCTTGGCTATCAGGTGGCCCTTGTCCGTGGACCTCGGTATCACCTCTTCCACCACAGAGCCCTGCGCCCGCCAAGGTGACACTATAAGAGGAGTGTTGTCATTCTGGTCCAGGATGATGATGTGAACTGTCACGTTGCTGCTCAGCGGAGGGACGCCAGAGTCTCTAGCCTCGATGTGGAAAAGGAATTCCCTCTCTCTCTCGTAATCAAAGGTCTTCAGGGCGTAAAGATCACCATTCTCAGGATTGATGGAGAACAACATTGACATGGACGTGTTAACAATCTCCTTCTCCATTATGAAATACACCAAGTACTGGTTCTCATTGAGATCCGGGTCAAAAGCACTAAGAGAGGTCAGCAACGCCCCGGGTAGGTTATTCTCCACGACATGGATTGTGTAGAAGGACTGGGAAAAGGCAGGTGCATTGTCATTGACGTCCAGGATCTCTAAGGTAATGGTTTCGTTTTCAAACAGGGGTGGCGACCCTTTGTCTGTCACCCTCAGCGTTATGTCATATTTGCTGATCACTTCTCGATCCAGGGGCTTTGAGACCAGCAGCTCAAAGTAACCCTCTGAGGATCTGTTCAGCTGGAACGGCAAAGACTCCTGATGGTTCAAAGTGAGCTCCACCTGCCCGTTGTCCCCAGAGTCCCTGTCGCTGACGCTGACCACGGCGATCAGTGTCCCCACAGAGACATCCTCAGTCAGTGCGCTCTTCACAGACTTGATGATCACTTCAGGGTAGTTGTCATTCAGATCCGTGACGAACACCGTAACTTTACAGAGTCCTGATTTGGGGTTGGCTCCCCTGTCCTGAGCCTGGATGTGCATCTCAAAACTCTGACTCTCCTCATAGTCGATCACCCCCTTCACCTTGATCTCACCTGAGTTTGGATCCAGTGAGAAGAGCTCCTGGGTCTTCTCTGAGGTGTACAGCGTGTATGAGTATGTCAGCTGAGCGTTTGTGCCTTCATCCAAGTCTGTGGCGTTCAGAGTCATGACCACTGTCCCTGCAGCCGCGTTTTCTGAGACGTTCACTGCAAACACCGGCTGACTGAACAGGGGGGCGTTGTCATTAATATCCAGGACGTTAATAATGATGTTGGCTGTGCCGGAGCGGGGAGGCACCCCTCCATCCACAGCGGTTAAAATCAAATTATGAACCGAGTGCTCCTCCCGGTCCAAATGACCGTTCAGCACTAAATCGACATATTTGGAGCCGTCGCTGCCGGTTTGTATGTCGATGCTGAAGTATTTGCTCTCGCTGAGATAGTAGGTCTTGATGGAGTTCGCCCCCACGTCCGCGTCCACGGCGTTTGTCAATGAAAACCTCTCACCGGGAGGGGTTGCCTCCGATATGTCCAAGTGCATCGTCTTCCTGCGGAACACAGGCGCGTTGTCATTTATGTCCATTATTTCCAACTCGATGTTAAAAATGCGGATGGGGTTCTCTAGTATGACATCCATTTTTAGAAAGCACGAGGTGGTTTTCGTCATGCATATGCTCTCCCGGTCCATCTTCTCGCGGATTACCAGCTCCCCCGTTTCTTTGTTGATGTCGAGGTAATTTTTGCTGTGAATGACATCGAGCTTCGCGCTGCGCTGCACCAAACTGCGAACATCCAGACCCAGATCTGTGGCCAGGTTGGCAACAAAGGAGCCCTCTTCCATTTCTTCCGGAATAGAGTACCGGGTGATGGAGAGCGCGCATCCCCATAGTGCGGCGAATGTAAAAACAGCCGCGATGAAACGCGTCCTCGCAGTTGGTGCCATGACGCGTGCCATCACTGTGGTATTTTCTTTTTTTCTGAATGTAGAAATGAAGCAGATCCGTCCTTAAGAGCAGGTTGTGTGGATGCAGGGGAGCGCCGGTGTCATTCTTGCCTCCACCAGTTGTAGCTGTAGCTGCAGCAGGCCATGCACGCTACAGTACTGCTGGAGGAGCTGGGCTCTCACAGTAGCGCTCTGCAGGGGCGGAGGCAGCATCTGTGTGGGCTGCAGGGGTGGCCTCACTGAGACTGAGGGGGGCTATCGAATGTCTGCAACCAAAATTTCCCCCCAAAAAATCAATTAACATTATGTGCTGTATCTTTCAGTCCTTGTTGACAGAAATTTAAAATAAAACTGTGGTGACTAAATAGCCTAAGTTTAAATTTAATATTATTATATTTTCTAGTTATTTACTTAATCATATAGAAGACCTGAAAAACATTAGCCAGACATATTGCGGTGATGCATTTTGAAAATATTTTGGGGGAATTAACAAACAGGATATTCTTCAGAATACAGTATTATGAAAATAAATTAATAGATGTTTAATTCTGGTTTCCATTCATCCATTATCTACCACTTACCCTCATAGGGTTGTGGGGGGGCTGGAGCCTATCCCAGCTGTCTTAGGGCGGAAAGCGGGGTACACCCTGGACAAGTCGCCACCTCATCGCTAATTCTGGTTTCCTACCAGGAAAAATAGAATATTTATATTTTACACTTGTGGTCAATAGTTTGTAGAATAAAATCCTAATTAGACTAAATAGACTC
This sequence comes from Synanceia verrucosa, assembly GCA_029721515.1. NCBI lineage: Eukaryota > Metazoa > Chordata > Actinopteri > Perciformes > Synanceiidae > Synanceia > Synanceia verrucosa. The sequence goes on from CM056565.1 coordinate 8,379,469, forward strand.
TTGCGATAGTTAGTGGTGATATGACTGAGAATATGGTGTCACTTTGCATTTAAGTTGGTATTTTGAATATAGTCTTTATAAACATATAATAAACAATATTTTTTTTTTCTCATGTCTGTCCTCTAGACCATTTCTCACTCAGTCTGTCAGTCTGTAGATATGGTTTCCTGAACTAAATGGATTATATGGACATGATGGGCAGTAAAATGAGGCTGGTCCTCAACATTTCTATCCTTTATCTCCATCCACTGACAATTTACAGAATTACAGGAGGATCTGCATTTCACCCATCACCCTCAGGCATGCAATTATCTGTTACTTTAATGCATTTAAAGGGTTATTTTTAGGTAAATTACCCATTTCATGTCTTTATTCAAAAGGAATTATTTGTATTGCACTGTCTTTATATCTCAGTGGTTTTAATAGTTTATTTAATTTAGAAACTTTCCAACACCCTATTTTTTCTTTACCATACTAGAAATGTTTTGACATTTATCAGCCTCAAAATACAAAAGTTGTGATCATGTGATGTGACAAAACTACAAAGGTAGGCAGTGGGTTCAAAAACCTGTACAATACAATACAGTCATATTACAACAAATTGACACATATCAGCGCTAAATCTCCAGTTTGAAGGTCTTCCTTGTTGGATAATGACCCAGTGACCACTTGCACATGATTAACAATTGTTTGACATCATGGCAAAGATTCTCAAAGAGACACTGATATTATTGAATAAATATTTTGTTGTACTGATTCAAGCAAAATTGAGGAGAAAGAGCCACACAATATTGACAGATTGGTAAACTTGCTTATGTGGCTTTCAAACATTATTTGATAGTGATTGCTCTGTTGTTGTCTGTTTACTTTATTTTATCATTTTTGCTAAGTTATTTATTGAATGAGAGATACAGAAGCCATGGTCATAACTTGAACAGACAGACTATTGCCATGGTGAGGTGCAGCATCGATGGGGGAGAGGCGTCCTCTAGTGGAGAAAAAGTAGAGTCTCATCTGATCAGTTGTGGAAGATATGGGTTATAGATAAGAGGGAAATGAAGCAACACAGATTGGGCTCTGAACAGAATTTACATGGCACAAATTTGGACATATGCTACATGTTTCTGCTTAGTGCACATGGGACATAATTATTACTGTCAAACCTGGCCTGTTTTGGGTTCTGGTTGCGATATAGGCAATGATAAATTCTTGATTATTTGAAATTATTGGCAGGATGTACTTTTGGGCCTGTATGGATTTGCATTTTTTAAATTCCTAGCAGTCCCCAGTGGGGATGTATATAAAACTTTCCTCAAGCATTTTGTCCTTTGGTGAGTTCAGAATAAAACTGACCCTCAGCTTTTTGAACATGGTACAGTTCACTGAGGCAGTGAGGCAAAGATTAACCCAGTGGTCTGCAAGAGCTCAGTTTGAGGCTGTGGATCCTGAGGATTATCTCCAGAGCAGAGGTTGAAACCTGGGTCTGCTGACCAGAGAAAAGGTTATATGACACCCAGAGCTATAAATCACTCCAGCTTTGTCCTCTGCAGGCTTCATATACACTGCACCCATGTCCTACATAGAGTGAGGATCACTCCTGACTGAGCTTGGATTCTTGTCTTCAACTTTTAGGTTCAGTGAGATTGGCTGAAATTACTATGCCTGATTGCATCTCACACAGAGGGAAAAGTGGTCCAAATTGTGCAGTGGCATTGATAGTGTGTGAACCAACATTATGACTCCATGGATCACACCTCTGACCCCTCTGGAGATAAATGTCAGCATCTGGGCACAAAATGAGAGGATCTGAAAAGAGCTCTGGGGCAGAAGAGATGAGTGGCAGCTTTGACACTTCTGCCCCAGCTTATTTCCTGAGGGGCACTCTCAAAGTTAGCTAATCATCCTGCTGCTCCATTACTATCCCACAATCTGACCAATCTGCACAAAACTACTACAATTTTAGCCGAGTGAAAGAAATCCTCATTGTCAGCTTTTGGTAGCGTTAAAAGCAGTTTTTTCAGAGCCACATAAACAGATTCATAGCATATGAAATGATAGGAAAGCACAGTCGTTTTGTCAAAAAACAACTACAGAGTTGAGGAGAGATTTATTGATATTAATATATATATATATACTGTACATGGACTATGTACAGAGTCATTATTCCTGTAAGCACATTGTGTATTAATCCACAGCTCCTTGTAACACAGTCCATCAGTGACCCCTGGTTACCATGTTGCACGGTCACACTCAACATTTCAATAACATCATTTCTTCCTGTTGCATTGCTTGTGCATTTTAGAAAGTTTGTACACAAATTAAACAGAATGTGTCCTTATGAGACTAAAGTGTCATGGACAACCCTTATGTAACAAAGTAATGTTTTTTTTTTCTTCACAGTTAGACATTCACCATGACAAAATAGATGACATCACATATACCTGAGCTCCCTGCTGCTGGAAAGGAAACACTTTCTCTCTGCCAGGGCTCAGGTTTACTGCCTTTAAACTAGTCCCACCATGACTCAAAATAGACTTTATTTCAGTATTTACGAAAATAAAAAATATACTTGCAGAAATGAGTGGTATTGAATCCCACTAGACAAAAAAAAAACAGTCTGTCAGCCATGAAAGGCAATTCCTAATTATTAGCCTAATGGAACCAGTTTATGGTATATCATATATACACTGAATTTACACCATAGCTATCACTTGAAGACGTCATTACTCACAATGAGACCATCATCATTGTTATAAGACTGTTCGTAGTTTGAGATGAATTTTTTTTTCTTTCCAAAAGTAGAGAAAGTGTTGTAGACGTCCAGGTCTCCTCTGGGGGCCAGCTTCAGCGTGCTGTAGTCAGACGTGGTGCCTGGTATGTACACGTTGTGCTGGTAGTCTGGAGGTTCAGAGTGAGGCTGAGTGTACTTTGGAGTCCATGAGTACTGAGGAGCCGCTCCCTCTTCAAGAGAAATCTTGCAGTCTGTCAAACAAGTGCATCAATTACACTTTGTATTGGAAGATAATGTCTGCAAAGAATTTCTATGTACATACAGCATGCTTGATCTGAATAAGGTGTTTTTAAGGCATCTTCATCTTAGTTTTTTTTTTTTTTTTTAATTTAATCTTGCTGAGACTTAAATGATGATGATGTTGGTGTATTAAATTCCCCACCCTCAGTTTTGGGACCTGGTATTATCTGCTTTTCATTCCACCATTTCATATTCCAGAATAAATCCTGGGACAAAGGCAGAAGTCTCCACCCCCACGTTCATGTGAACAATAATGAGTTGCCACCTACCACTCATATGATTTCCCCAGGTCCAGTACTGTGGTGCCACAGAGCAGGAAAAACCATGGGAATCATATTTTTGTTGACGGGTAAGAGTGCCTTCCATGTTTGCTGAACTGTACCTGAGGAGATAAGGAATATGAGTTCAGGTGTGTGTGTGTGTGTGTGTGTGTGTGTGTGTGTGTGCGTGTGTCTGTGCTCACCTCTTGTATGCTGAGTTTCGTTGGTTCTTGGTCCAGGTCCAGTCCTTGTTTGAATACTTAAGCTGCACAGAAACATTAAAAAACAGCTCAGTGACCATTCATTCATGTGTAGATGCAGTCACATTTGTCAGCATTAATGTTAAATGTAGCAGATATGAGAGATACTGCACAGTGATCAGAGTCAGTGTGACTACAGGCTTTTATGTATGCTGTTCGTGTTGAAACAGTTAATAGAAGCAAAGTTGAACGAAGTCAAGCTTTGGTGAAACAGCTGGAAAAAACAGACACCTGCAGCAATTAGTTATTATTTTCCTTGTCAATACTGATGATGTATATGGTGAAGAAAAATGTAAACAATGTCAATCAGTGTTTCATAATGCACAAAATGTTTTGTCACAAAGATGTTCAGTTTTTTGTCATATACTGACTAAAGAAACCAGATAATATTGACAATTAAGAAGCTGCAATCAAATAATGTAGACTTTTCTTTTTCTTATAAGCACTCAACCAGATAAATTGATAATGAGAATAGCTGGTGTTTAATAATAACCAATCCATTAATCAATACACTATGGGCATTTGCTTAGACTGCAGTGTGTTTGGGTTGGCTGAATGTGAGGCTGTATTTTACAGATGCTTACTTGCAAAAGACATGAGGTTGAAGTAGCTGTGTAGATGAAGTCCATCTCATTATTCTTCACAGATTCTGTTACAGTAGATCACTATATTGGGTTTTACAGTTTATCACTATGTATTGAATTTTAAGTGTAAATCAATGTTATACAGGAGAGTAAATGGTGCATATTAGAGCGCCTCCTAGTGTGCCACTTGCACTGAGACAACCTTTCTGTTATTTCTGATTCAAGTGACAGCAGGACGATTCAGTTTGGATATGAGTGTACTTCCATCCATCCATCCATCCATCCATCCATCCATTATCATCTGCCGCTCATCCCCATAGGGTCGCGGGGGGACTGGAGCCTATCCCAGCTGTCTTAGGGCGGAAGGCAGGGTACACCCTGGACAAGTCGCCACCTCATCATAGATGAGTGTACTTATTAAAATAATAAATCATCTGTTGTGATGTTTTTTTTTCTATATTTCAGTGGGTTACCTCGTTTGGAGTTGCTGCTCTGTTGTTGGCCAGTTCATTGCGGTCCAGTGCGCTCCATCCAGAAGTGAGGTAATCTGTGCTCTTGGCGTTGTTCTGCTGCACTGACATGACCGGACTGCACGGCTTGAGGAACATGAAGTCACTTTTGGATGATTCTGGTGTCAGGCACATTTTATAGCAATACACCTGAGGGAGAGCGCCGCTGCCGTTTGACTCTGCGCAGACTGGCGCGCCTGCGGACATCCGGACGTTTAAGTTGGACTTTTTGAACACCTCTGTGGTGGTGGAGGTCTCTGAGCGAGAGCAGCAGCAGCAGCAGCCCATGGAGGGGAAGTTGGACTCCCGGCTGGACGGTCTGCCCTTCAGTCTCCGCACTGCGACCAGGACGATGATAGCCACCAGGAATGTGAAGGAGATGGCGCCCAGGGACACTATTAAATACAGGGCCAAGTCGGAGCTGTGATGCGGGCTTAGTGACAGGTCACCCAAATCGGGCCGTGAATCTGGCAGGCTGTCAACTACTGACAGGATGATGGAAACAGTGGCCGAGAGGGGCGGCTGACCATTGTCCTTCACGAGAATGACCAACCCGTGCCTCGCAGGGTCTATCTCCACCAACTGGCGCATCGTCCTGATTTCACCCGTGTACAGAGCGACGCTGAACAAGCTCGGGTCAGTTGCTTGGAGCATCTGGTAGAAAAGACGCGAGTTCTGACCCGCGTCCGCGTCCGTCGCGCTGATTTTGGTGACAAGGTAACCAGCGTCAGCAGACCTGGGCACCGCTCCGCTGGGCGCGGTGCCGTTTTGCGTAAGCGGGGACACAATCACAGGCGCGTTGTCGTTTTGGTCCAGAATAAAGATATTTACTGAGATGTTGTTGCTCAGAGGCGGAAACCCGGCGTCTTGAGCTTGAACTGTGATCTGAAAGTTTTTAAGTTGCTCGTGGTCGAAGGATCGCAGTGCGTAAATGTTCCCGTTGTCCGAGTTTATGGAGACGTACGTGGACACGGGCATCCCCTTAATGTCGCCCTCCAGTATGGAATAGGACAGGTATGCGTTCTGACCTGAATCTGGGTCCATCGCGGTCACCGAGCAGACGGATGCTCCAGGTGCGTTATTCTCAGTCAGATACACTGTATAGGAAGGCTGTTTAAAGCGAGGCGCGTTATCGTTCACGTCAGACACTTCGACCAAAATAGTTTTCCTCGTGAACAGCGGCGGGGAGCCCATGTCCCTGGCAGTAAGAGTGATATTGTACTCTGCGACAGCCTCTCTGTCCAGAAAATCAGAAGTTACTAACGTGTAGTAGTTCTTGAAGGACGAGTGGAGCTGAAAAGGGACGTGATGGGGGATCTCGCAGTCCACGTTCCCGTTCTCACCTGAGTCTTTGTCCATCACGCTGATGACGGCTATCACCGTTCCCGGGGGCGCGTCCTCCTGCACAGGTGTGGACACCGAAGTCAGGATCACCTCTGGCAGGTTGTCGTTTGTATCCAAAACGTTCACCAGCACTTTGCAGTGAACCGCCACCGCTGAAGGACCTTTGTCTTTAGCCTGGACGTAGATCTCGTGCATCCTGGCCTTTTCATAATCTATCACCCCTTTGACTTTGATTTCTCCTGTGCGCGAGTCCACACTGAAAAGCTGGCGCACTTTGATGGGAGCGTGGCCGCTGAACGAGTAGGTGATGTCAGCATTTGGACCCTCATCCAAATCAGACGCGTTGAGTTTTATGACCACAGTGCCTTTTGGTGCGTTTTCGGCGAGCCTCACTCTGTAGAACGACTGGTCAAACACGGGTGCGTTATCGTTGGCGTCCAGCACGGTGATATCAATTTGCGCAGTGCCTGATCTCTCCGGCGCGCCTCCGTCCACCGCAGTTAGGACCATCTGATGCGTGCTCTGCTGCTCTCTGTCCAGCGGGGTTTGCAGGACCAGCTCAGCGAATTTACTGCCGTCGCTGCGCGTCTGTATGTCCAAGAGGAAATGCTCGTTTACGCTCAACAAATAGGTGCGTAACGAGTTAGATCCGATGTCCAAATCCTGTGCGCTCTCGAGTGGAAATCGGGATCCAGGCGCGGCGGACTCAGATATGTCCAGATTAAACTCGGTCCACGGGAAACTGGGAGAGTTGTCGTTCACGTCTAATATCTCTATCTCCACCCTGTACAGCTCCAGTGGGTTCTCAATGACTACTTGCAAGTGGAAAGAACAGGACAAACTCTGCTCGCACAGTTCCTCACGATCAATTCTCTCATTGACGAACAAAACTCCGTTTTCCAAATTCACCTCCACATATTGCTTCTTGGCACCAGAGACTATCCGGAACCTGCGCGCGGAGAGCTTGTCCAAATCCAAGCCCAGGTCCTCTGCTATGTTGCCAACAAATGCTCCATGCTCCAGCTCCTCAGGGATTGAGTAGCGGATCTGTCCTCGGACTGGGTCCAAGAAACAAGTAAACAATAACGCAAAACGGCAAAAATATACGTGCCATTTCCCATATTGTCCCCTCTTTGCTCCTTGTGTGTCCATCTGTAGGCTGAGGATGCGCTCTATGGTGCACTGCAAGATGATAAAGGCTGAATTGTGCAAAACACAGTCTGGAAAAAACTTGACATTGGTGGGACTGGCTTAGCGACTGTCTGCTTGACAGAACAGAGAGGAGAGAGAGAGAAAGGGATGCGCACTACCCTCGCTCAGATTAATGTGCATTGTCTGTGTGTGTGTACGGACGTGTGGTTATTATTGGCCCTACTACTCTAATAGGAGAGAAACGACATCTGCTAGGATAATCTTTCCTGCCTACTAGCCCGATCAAATTCATGTCACAGTCCCGAGGCTTTGACCGCAGGTCAGACGCACTTGATTCAATTTCTTATAAGAGTGTCTCTTCATTTTGAACTGGACAAATGGAGTTCAGCATAAGCGGATATAAACAAACCTTAACTCACAAAGCCGGTCAAGGTTATGGTTGTATGGTCTTTTAATTCTTAACTAAACTACTGTTATTCATGCTTAAATGCTTAACTAAATGAAGTATTATTATTACAGCGTATTATAGTAAATAATGAATTAAATTGTTGAATTCCATTAGAAACTAATTTTCATCACAAACTGGGATTGTGAAAAGAAATCAGTGTGACAGTCTTTTAATTCTTGTTATTAGAATAAGTAAGAATTTCACCTGAACCTTCATTAAAGGAAAAATTATAACAGCAACCACGTAGAAGGATACAGTGACTGAATTGCAGCATTCCGATTAAAAATGAATGTATTACTCGTCTATTTATTGGGGAATTGTACTATAAAGCAACTGGGAAGTCTCCAAAGACGCATGACTCTATGTATAGTGTGGGTTTGAAGTGTGTAAATTGTCCTCAGGAGGCAGATCAACAGTACCCTGGCAGAGACTGCTCATGTTTAAAACAGACTTTTTTCAGCACATTAATACTCAAATAGAGCAGTTGTGTCTGTTTACCATCCACCTCAGTGCATGCTCCACCCGTTTCACTCTGAAAAAAAACCCTAGTTCCCCGTGGTTAAAAGCTGAAAACACAATCTGTCTGCAGGAATGAAACTGTAGCAGATGGTGAGGTTTTTTTCCACGGGCTCATGCTCTTTTTAATTAATGGAATGGAGATTAGAGGGCATTTTCCCTGGATCATTAGTGAACAGAGGAATTAAGACATTTTGTGAGGAATAATCCCAAGGCTATCCATGCGATGCACATGTGGTTTTTCCTCTCCGTGGTCACACTGACCTGCTTTTCGCAGCCTAAGTGCATGGCATCACTTACGCACTGCAGAGACTAAGTAGCTGGGATAATGGGACACCGCCACATTTAGGGATCAAAAAATACAAAAGAGATTATCTCTCTGTCACTCCCCCCCCCCCCTCTCTCTCTCATGCACACACACACACACACACACACACACACACACACACACACACACACACACACACACCATCTCTCTCTCTCTCCCTCCCACTCTCTCTCACTCAAGGGCAAAAGTAGAATATCAATCCCTTTGTCTTTAACTACTTTCCACTTTTAAAACTGTGGGATTAGAATAGGTTAGCCTATATTCTGCAGCTTTTAACACTTAAGCGGGTTTAGTTGGTGGAGACTGTGTTGTGCATTATGCTCTAATGGTAGAGTGTCTGTCATGTAACATGTTCTGAATGCAACTAATTATTTTGGAGTTTTTTTTTTAAAAACGTCTTTCAGAACCTTACAGATGCTCTGCACCACCTGGTACGAAGAGCCAACAGCAACCTCTTCTTCTCACATGACTGACCGGTGTGGTAATGAGAGGAATTCTAAGAACTCTTCTCCTGTTTGTCTTGTACAACTTGTGCGTTCCAACTGTATTAATCTCAGACATGCTGTGAGAATGGGACATTAAATAAAGGCAGGAAACAACATGGGAAGTCTTACACACAGTCTGGTGAACAGGAAAGGATTGTGAGTAAGGTCCAGAGAGTATGTGCTTACATTCATATGTGGGATCGTCAGAAAGATAGTGATGGCTTATCAAAACCATTCAGTAGAACAAATAACATCACCAGAAATAATACCAGTTTTTGGTTTCAAATTTGGGTATTCTGTGTGTAGATATGGATTTTCATTAATAAATTAAACAGTTCAATAGTCTGCAAAAAAACATTTGGATATTACCTCATGCGCATGGATGACTGTGTTTATTATTTCTTCTTATTATAAGTCTTTGTTGCACTGCAAAAGATGTCTTTTACTTCAGAGTGCAGTGACTGAGAGGGAATAGAGGAGATGAGATTTATTTTTTTCATTCTGATTTGGTCTTTACAGAATTTGTCATGGAGGTATTACAGCCAACATTAAACTCAAATAGCTGTCTTTAAAGTATCTTCCCACCCTTCTCTGTGGCTGCTATAAACGTAGCAGCACTTGGGTTTTCCTGAGGTCATCACCCGAGTTATTAAACTAGACTCGGTGGGTTTGTTGTAACTTGACATGGATGTCAGTGCAAAGAGGGACAGCTAGTTGTTGTTGGAGTTGTCACAGGGAACCTCTTGACACTGATGGTTAGCTCAGGAGGCCTCTGGAATCATCTTGTCTGGGCAACCCACAGCCACAGGGAAAGTGAAAGGCAGAGCCAGAGAAAATAACCTGCTTCTCTCTCATTTTTTCCCACTTACAATGATGTGTGCATGAGGCAACATCTCACCCAACAGGGACATTATGGCATGTTGTTGCCAACTGTAGTCATGTCTGCAGGAGGAAGCTGACAGCAACATAAGGGAATACCATGCTTTATCTTAGCATTTTGTTGAAACTGTTAGCATGATAGCTAGATAACAGCACACTTATGTCCACATACTTATGCTTTTGTAGTTTTTGTACATTTTTGTACGTGTGTGTGTGTGTATTAAGTCTTTTAAATCTCCTACATTTCCTACTAGGCCTATGGCAAATCCTGTGAGAGAATTTCCTTTGGGATGATTTATCTTATCTTATCTCATTTTATCTTATCTTATAATTGCATGGATTTCTCATTCTCTAAAAAGTCATCCTGCATCTGCATTTACACTCTTCTTGCGCCTGTTCTGACCTCATATTTTCCAAATAATAGTAGTTTCTGCTAAGGAGCCATCAAAAGAAATGCCCACACGCTCACATCAGCAATAAACAATGAGGATTTTTTTTTGCATAATACCAGGAAGAAAATGGCTGTTAAAATGCAGACGCAGAGATTACAGAGCAATTGAGGTCATTGCCAGATACAGAGAGACTACACAATTACCCCACCAACAAGCAGATGTGTCCGTGCTACAACCACCTAACACTGTGCATCAACTGCTCAGTCTGTGTGCAGCAGCGTCTTCTTTCCCAGGAGAGCTGCCCGTTGGACAGCCAATTTGAGAAGCTTCTCCTCTCTGTTGCTATGATCATTACTTTTCCAGGAAAGGAGAGTCAGACTGTACACGGGGAGAGGAGACTGCTGCTTTTGTCTGAGTCTGACCTCCTGTGTTGACCCATCATAAAGGCTTGGTATTATTATATTCTAAAACTTTCAGCTATCATTTTTTGCAATTCATTTGCCTTTTTCATAACATTCTTCTTTTATCATTGCAAAAATATGACATCGGGAGTCTCGAGAAAGTTATTTTGAATAGTATAATCTAACAAAGTCAGTGATGAAAAGCCAGTTGAGCACATGCTGCACTTGCTAGCAGCACAAATAAAGTTGGTTTGTGCTGTGTTCAAATTCTGCATTTTTTTCATGTCATATATGTTAACTACCAGCCACACATTACACTGCACACTACTGGGCTGTGAAAGTATGAACATTAAATCAATTAATGACATACAATTTCTATGTATGCAACTGTCTTGCAGTCACTGAATTAATTAAGCCTACATCTTTGGAAAGACTGTAGGGAGCTTTAGTTGCTTGGATGCAGCTGTAACTGCCAATTATTTTCATAATAAATTACTATGTACTTTTTAATTGTTTGATAAGTCATTTAGGGCTGGATCTAATAAGTGCACAATTTATGTGTACTAATTTGGGTGCGCAATCTAGAATTTGGTGTGTGAGGTTGAACCACGGTTTGCCTACTTAGAATCATTGTGTAAATAAAAACAGGAGCAAACGTGTTGGAGACATGCCTATTTAAATGAGGGTTATGAATTTCGACCCTATATAATTAGAGGTGTTGGTGGATGAAGCTAAGAAACAGTAAAATGAGCTACAGCAAAGACACTGTTGGTCTCATTCAAGGAGTCCAGAGTGCGGGGAAACCTGACAAATTTGACATTTAGGATTTCAGACAGCATCTGAAAAGGATTTGGACATTACAGCTGTAATAGCTACCGTACGCTGGAATGACCCAGATGCAAAAATTATGTTAACTTGCAAGGAGTTTAATCATGCAGGTATTGCTTGACTCCTTCTGGTGGCTTCAAATCCACTCTGAGTTCCTGCAGCAGCTCCAAAATGGAAATGTTGGATAGGCAACATGAGTGTTTCCTCATTCATTCCAAAAATGTTCTCACGAGGATGGAAAATGCATTCTCTGCATCGTCTTTCATCGTTTCCATGTCTCCTTCTTGCAACATTTACCCGCTGCCATGTGCACGCAATTACGCATACAAACCATTTGCACCTCCCTTTGAGACATGTTAAATAGAGACGCAGTTTCCACTCACAAAACTCTTTCGGGCTTGATAAATCACTTTGCGTGTGCTACTCTCAGTACACAAAATCCTGTCACCTCAAGTGTTTCCACCCACAGTCGACCCGAGCAGAGTTATTGAAAAGACCTGTGTTGATGTGTGCAAAACCATGAAGCAAAAAGTAGCAGACTTTTTTTTTTTCCCATGGAAGGCATTCTGACATGCCACAATGAAAACTCAGGTGTATAGGGTAAACAATGAAATTAAATGGCTGAATTCCACTTAGCTGTTCCAGCATGCACCTGCAGGCTCAGTGTCACATTGTCATGGTTTAGAGAGCTGTTGTTCGTAACATCCATGGTTTTGCCCACTATAAGGTCTATACAGTTATTTAGTAGTACTCCTTTATAAGTAGCTAAAAGTCATACATTCACAAGTTTACAAGTTACTAGTTCACAAATTTACTTGAAATATAAAATAGTGATATATCAGCAATCATTCCATATCATATGTATGTAGCACTTATGTGTAAATTGCAATTTGGCAAATTAAAGCACATTCTAACAACTTTAGTGCTGTTATAGTAGGCGGATGATCTGATATCACCAAGTACTTAACAGTCCTGGACAAATGTCAGAGTTTTTAGAGTTAGGGTAAGGATTACGGTTAGTGTTCCAGGGCCATTGTGTTAGTTGTCCAGGACTGTTAATTACTTGGTGATATCAGATCGTAGGTAACCTAAAAATTTGCAAAAGTGCAGGGGAATAAGCAGCTCAAGACATTCCAGCACTGGTATACAGTATTGTTAACCTCATCAAAGATAATAAACCATTTCACATTCCAAATGTGAAAAGGTCATTTCCTGTTGGAGTGTGTATCAATGACATCAGCTGACAGGAAGCAAACGTGGACCTAAGCGGCTGCCTAACAACGCAATTCTGTTGAAATGGTCAATATCAAGAAGGTAACCCATAATTTTGGAAATATGTGGGTTAGGATATACCATCAGCAGTTTTGGCACCTTTGCTTTAATTTTTTTCCATTTTAATGCCATTTTTGCCAATTCAGTTCACCCATCACTTTTACCCATATACTGTATATCTCACCCATTGGTGTGTGAATAGTGGCAATGAAGCACATATGAAGCCATATCAGATTTTTGGGCACTGCCATGTATTGATGAAAAGTTTATATTGACCCATATATGGTCAGAAGGGGAGGAGCGAGGGGCGGAGCCTCAGACCCTGGTCTGGCTGAGTGAAGATCAGCAGTGAAGGAGTCACCCAGAGATAACTAACCTGGTAACCCGGTCGGCCTACAGTTTTGTAATCATAAACCCTAATTCACTAAATGGATGTCATGTATTTGAAGCTTGAAACCAATCATTGACCCCCTACACTAATGTTGACAATGTTTACAGAGGTAATAAATCAGGGGAGTAGAGGGTCATTTTCCCATAGACTTACTAACAGCCTTCTTTGTGGAACCAAATACCTAGCTATTTAATTTCGTTTAGCTGCTGCACGCGCCCCTTCATTTAAACAACGGCCATTCTGCGCGTGCATTAGCAAGCCCAGCTAAGCGTTTGACGCCGCTGCGGTCTAAAACCTACCATGCTGAAGTCTCAAATTATTATGTTTACTTGTTCAGTGTCAGACGTTAAACGTCTGAGCGGCCAGCTTAAACCAGGTCAGGCTACACCACCCTGCTGCTCCACCGGACTGCTACTGACGACCCTGGCGTGTGTTGGAATTGATGAACCGAACCACGTATTATACCACCACCCTGTCAGTTCATATAATGCTCAAGTCAGCTACAGTGTAAAGTCCTGCATAAAAATGTTGTTTTCATTGTCATCACATTCTACACAGTTAGAGCAGTAGTAGGAGACTCACACAACTTTAGCCTTCTCTGTAACTTATTCAGAGCTGCTCTGCCTCTCATTACCTGTGTGAATGCACCTCTTTCTCTTCCCACACTTTCCACAATATTTAACTGAATACAGGCGAGCCTTCTCCACACTTGGAAGAGCTGTATTGTGCTGCTGAACCTCAAAATACCTCAAGGTACTCTAAAGATTGGAAGGATGTTAAGCTACTATCCTGAGACTGCCCACAGCCACAGTGTCTGCAGCATCCTCACCTGTTTTACTGGTAAGTAAGGTGCTTTTTATGTGCTCAGCAGCACATCAGGAGAACATGCACGGCATTCTTCTTGTGCTGTTCAGCTGTTAACATTGTCGCTGTCCATGGTGTTGAAACATGACTGTAGTAAGACAGTGTTGGATTGTATGCAAGGTGTGTTTCAGCACTGCTGTTTATTTAGGTTGGTGGTGTTCTAGTAAATTTCAGACATTTTGTCATTGACATAAAGGGGTTGGGGAAATATTAGGAACATTGCATAGTAAAAAACACTATGATTCATCAGCAGCATGGACAGTTTAAACAGAAACTGAGCACTGTTCCTTTGATGAAGGTGAAATTTGTTGCTGAGACAGTGTGTGAGGCTGTATTAGTTTTAGCTAAGTGCATCTGACAAACTGGCAGCTGAGTGCAAATATGAGGCCTGTCCATCACAGACATTGCAAAGTATAAATCTTTAAAATTATTGTTCAACTTGGTTGAAGAGTGTTCAATCCTCAGGCCTGGTACTCTTGAAATATATCTGTTGCACATTTTTAATGGCTTTTAGTCTACTTAATACACAGAATGGTTTTGTTTTAGCGCATTACTGCAAACTGTAATATGGGCTCAGCTTTGCTTTGTTGGTCTTCATACCTTCCTGGTTCTTCTAAATTTGTTTTCAGCATTTAAATTACCCTTCCATGTCAATATTTCTTTCACAATTTAATACAGTATTCTTCTTTTTTGCCATTTGCTCCTTCGATTTTTCCTCACATCTTTGTAACCAGCCAAACCTATAATTATGTCAGCCCTCTGAAGTGTGCATGTTAGACAATTGATAACTGACAATAATTACCAAGCAGCATACCTAAGTAAAGTCTGTTTCTTCTTAGTTTTGTTTCCGCTGAGCGTTATCATCCCCTCACCTTTCATGCCTTTCATGTCTCTAAAATGTGATTTGCCAATTTGTCTCGTTCATGTTGTACGTGGACTGCTTACTCAGACAAATGCATGCACTTCAATTTCTGAAGCTAAATATTTCCTTTGCACTGACTGAGCAAGGAGTGAAATAGTTGTCATGCACTGCATGGACTTGGCTGCTGTTTGTAATATATTATAACAAAGAGGAATGTTCTAGATTTTTAATTTAGACATCACACAATCAATTTTTCACTAGATAACTAAAGAACCAGGGAAGTCACAATTAAGCCTTTCATCTCATGGAAATATTGCATTATTGCAATCTACTATCAAGTATTATCCATATCTTCACGAACCAACAAAAACCCTGTATTGTATTCTATGTTGGTCTCTTCACGATAAGCAGGGTCTTAGAAAGCCAACCTAAAATAATAACCAAAACAATGTGTTCTTGACCCTTGCTTTCATCAGGGAATCATTTGGCACTTTATGATTAAAAAGAAAACACCTGTGGGTTTTGAAGAAAATAGCTTTCTATAAGATAATGGTGATAAAAATGCTATATACATATACCTCAAAACAACAATCTGATACACCTTATCTTCAAGCATTATATAAGAGCAGGTCATGTTCAAGTTTGCAGACAGGCAATGTTGTAAAAATTGACATTTTTCTGTAAATATGTCCAGTGTTTCCCTTAGAGGGCCATGTCAGAAGGTGTTCTGATCAGACAAGTCTGATGAACCTACATGACGTTAAGTAGCTTATTATGGTTTATTATGACAGTTATGTTTCTGAATGGCCTGCTACCTCTATCAGTGTACTGTCTGTAAAATTATGGGCATGTACTCTAGAATTATTATTTGTTTTCTCTCTGTGAAACACACTGTGGATGTGCACATCGTGTTGAGTCACAACTGTTGTAATCAGTGTTGTGAGCAGCAGAGAGTTTATTCATTAATTGCCACACCCTCCAGTCTACATTCTGCATCTCCAAGGACTTTGGTGCTGTTGAATCTCTATATATCATAACATTAGTGGTGTACCACAAAGAGAGCTTGGTGGCTTAGCAGGGAATGTTTAGCCTAAGCCAGAGTTTTTGACATTACAAAGGTGGCTAGATAATTGACTGTGGCAACTTATGCTGCAGATCTAACCTGATCTGAAGTGGTTTATGTCCAGAGTTTTGAATTAATAAAGTGCCTTACACCATACACTCATCTCCTTTGGAAATAGCATCACTCTATAGTCAGTCTATGAGCGCTACAGATTCCCAGCTGAGTGAATGTTATATACTGAGTGTAAACCTGTTGAGCTGCAAATGTTACATAAATAAGGCCACCAAACAAAGCTGTGCAGTTAGAATAGCACAAACTATGTGCATCGAGATGCAGTAGTCATGCAGTGGTAAAATAGATATATTAACAACATGTTGACACAGGAATTTTCTGCCAGTATTCCTCACTTAACTGAACAAAAGAAACTGAGGCGGTGTATTTCAAAACAGTTTTGAACTGTGATTAATCATAGATCTGGTCGACTTGATGTGGTGCAGCGAGTTAAACCAGTGCAATTTTACTTCTTTTTTTGGGCTGTCTGTCATGGTATATATGGTGTTTAGTTTAAATTATGTCACTAAAAATGACTAATATATTATGTGGAAAAATATATTGTCCTAAAAAAAAGTTTCTCAGTGTGTTTTAGCAGTCGTTCCTGTCAAATGTAATCTCACTATTGCCTTGGATGCCTTTCCTATTGAAGGAAACATCAGCTACTTGAATGATTGTTTTTCTAGTAGAGTAGATGAGTGCTATGATATATTACTGCATACATCTTAAGACCTTATGTAAGGGTTGTATTACAGTCTATAGTGTTAGTGTGACTGCTCTTTTCACTCTGGCGATACTTTGGAAATTCTCTTGATTTATTGTCTTGTTTCCCATTTGTATTGAGAAACCTATTATCGTTTTTATTTAAGTTGAGTTCATGTGACTGGTTGGTCATTTTTGTTATCAGCTATGAACTGGTCTGGGACTCATCTGTCCTCTTTTGAACATGAGGTCACACTTTAGCTTACTCTCTTGTAATTGTCAGTGTACAATTTCATTTGAAGCTGTTATCTTCTGTAGTATGACAAACACCACAGCCGGCCAGGTCTACTTGTTGTGATGAAATGAGATGTTCTGATGCATAAACTGATATGAATAACATGTCTTTATTTAGCTATTGTATTGTGAAAACATTCGGTCACACCAATAATATGACTGTGCTGAATATTTTATTCCATTTTTGCCCTAGATCCTACACACTGGTCCTTTTAACTTTTAATGTAACACAACTTGATGCATGCATGTATGTAAAAACAACAATGTACTGCAGTGTGGGCTGCTGCCAAATGTACGTCGCTAACTCCTTGAATAAGGTATAGAAGGCAATCTGCTCCTGAGGACCATGATGTAGAGAAGTGGCTTGGCAGAAGTGAAAAAGTACAAGTAAACTCTGCCAACTTTCCCTGAATATATAAGGTTTAAAAATCTGTGCGGTGCATCATTATATACTCCTCAGTTGGCCGGTGAGCAGCAAAGTTGCAGCCTGAGAGGACGGTGTGAATGAGACCCCTGTGTCTGTCTTTTAGCCTATGTGCCATTCACCATTAATGCTTGTTGCAGCATGGCTTTTCTCTCTGCCTGACACTCACTTGTACTCCGTCTACCCTCAATTGCTGTCACTTGTGTCCTAAAGGCTGTCATCTCCACTTTGTGCTCCATTGCCACCATGTCGTCTTCTCCACCGCTCTATTTTCCCCCAGTTCAGTCAGGCTTGTGGCTGTTTTGTCAGTAGAGGCTGATAGCCCAGTTATTTGGTTTAGCTGTCTGCCTCCCTGTTGCTCTGCCACTACATTTTGGCTCCAGTGAGACATTTCATTATCCATCAGTGCCTCAGCAAGACCGCACACATGCTCATCGTTTTGCTCAATTTAATGAACCAGTGTCATCCTGTCTTGAAATATAGCTACAGCACATACAGGAATGCACAGCCTCAACAATTGCTTAGTAGGATGTGCTTGTTTGTGTGGTTTGAATAAAGGCAGTTCATTTCAGTTTTGATAAAAGCCCCATAATGTTCTTCATAATTTGAAGTGATATCTGTCAAGAATGCAAGGCAGAAACATACCTGTAGAGGTCAGCATCTGTCTAATCTTTTTCTAATGGAATATGGATATTATGTGAGCAGAGTTTTATCAGCCTCTCCCTTCAAGAGCTAAAGCAGTATTTTCACTGGGAAAACATTATGCCGCCATAACCATAAATATGGCACGTTCAAAAAAATATCAAACTGTCTTAGATGAATCACAAGTCCCTTCTTTGGTTACTGAATTCCACTGTATTATTTCACTGCTAGATTGTTGATTCCACTTGCAAAAGATGATTTTATAAATGATGTGGGGGTGTATGGGGGGGGACAATAGCAATTAGTTGATCCAGCTTTCAGCTCAACTATCCTTCAAGGTTGTTATACTCCACAGCTTTCCCAACAGGATTTGATGCATAATTCCCAGTTAAAGAAGTGATACTGTTGCAGCATGTAGATGATTGATGCTTATGATTCAGCATCCTTGTTTTGGGTTATTGTTTTGCACAAATAATAATTATTTCTTTGACACAGCATGGTAAGGCTGGCTTATGAGTATTGCTGTGTCAAACAAGAAGATCACACAGCCTGTGATGACTTTGTTAGGTTATTTAGACAACAACTGGACAGGTGGACAGCTTGAGAAAATATGCTGAAATGTTAAAAACATATTTGACATATGTTATTTTTTTTCTTGCGTGCTAAAATATTTAATATTTATGTGTCAGTTCTAGTTAGTGTCTGTGTCATACCAGTGCCATTTACCAAAACAGTGATTCAAAGGCTTGACAACTATTAAGCAGAACTCGTCAAAACTAAAATGCCCCCTGGCAATTGGCATTTCTCAGTAAAACATTCCTGATTAGTCATGAAAATGTGTGTCATAATCAATGTGAAAAACCAGGTAGTGTGTATGTAGAAGGCATAGCATGCTTCTCCCAAAGCTTCCCATTTTCTTTTCTCTATTTGGAGCAGTTATAAGAGTGCTTCGTCTAACCAATCATGTATGCCAAAATGGATTAATATCTAAATTGTAATTGTTCAATGTCTCAGGTAAAGCCTGTAACATTTAAATGAATTACCACTCTTTACAATTTAATTTGCAAATCAATCTGCACTTAAGTAGTGGAACATTCTCATGGCTGATGCCAAACCAGTATATTTTTCAGCTGTGGACATATAAACATTACATTGGCTAATCTGCTCTGTGTAATCGGAACATCCCTTGTGGATACCCACACAAATACCCCATTTGACCAGTGTTAGAAAGGTGGGAGCAGGATGACTTCTACTGCAGCACTGCTTGTGTAGTTTGGGCATCAATGTCACGTTCAAAGGGCCCCATAGTGGTTCTGTGTATAACATGGATGCAATATCAGCCACCCTCTGGTTCTCAGTGTTATACACCCACGGTTTGCTGCAACCAGAAATCAAAACAGCAGCCTTATTCAGTCATCAGGCAGCATCCCTACCTTTGGGCCAACCCAGTGCCCCAGGAGAGTTTTCATTGCCAGTCGTCAGCAGGACATTGGGGTTTGAAGTGTTGGTGAATAAAACGATAAACTCCTCTATCGCTGTGTTATAAAGTGCATAGGTATTGCATGATGTTCTTGTGAAAGCTGACACAAGGGTTTTTTCCTCTTTAAATGAATAATATTGCCTTGCACAAACAACTGCACAGGGCTTTCTCAACTTCTGCTGCGCTGGTTTGTTTTTATGAAAGCACTGCTTCACATTGATATACAGTATGTACACTGAGGAGGCACCTAGTTCTCATTGTTGAGGAGCTTCCAACAACATTTCCTGTCCACAAACTCCTCGGATCACTGCTGTCTTATAGTGTTACTATTAGGAAATTAATTTTCTTGTAATTTGCAGCAACTGACTTAGATCCATTTGACTACTTAACCTCTACATAGAGCAGGTCAGTATAATATTGTACTGGTCACCAATGATAGACCAACGACAGAGGACAAGCACCAACATGAGTTTACTTGCATCTATAAATTGACTATTTAAGTCAAATTAAAAGCGGGATAACATCATAACCACGTGCTGAACACTGCCATGATTGACAGCAAACAGGCCCACAACGAGTTACCATTAAGCAGTTTAGCTATAAAATAGATACCTAGAATATAAAGATAAATGCTTGGAGTAAAATATCTATATTGGCAGGTATGGAATACAATATATTATTTTGTGTGTACCTGAAAATAATAGTTATCAGTACTTATTGAACAGGAGTTGGTTGTAATTGGCAGCTCACCATTAGAGGGTGCCAGATCCTACACGCTGCACCTTTTATATAACATCTAGTTTGAAGTAGACTCAAATGAACACAGTGGATGATAATGGGTGGTGTCAGTGAAGGGGTACTTGAACTCGTCTGGCAGGGCTGTATGAGTAAGTCAGACAAGAAAAAATCTCCAGTCAAAAACTTACGGGGCCTTAAAGATGTGCATACTTAAGACTTTAGCTAAAATAGAGAAATGGAGGAAAAAGGATCCAACAATATTCTGAACATTCAATTGAGAAGCTTTTCTTTCCAGAATGGTGACGGTCCTGTAAAGTCGTGGTAGCACAAGTATTTTGGGTGGGAAAACAGAAAAGCTCATTCAGCATGTAGGTTTGTATTGAAGCAGTCAGTTGAGAGATGTAGTTCAGGTTGGAGGGCTAGCTGAGTAGGCGGACAGGTATTGGGAAGAGGCTGCAGAAGCGGCAGGCAGAGCCAGTGGAGATGGACTAATTCCACCTCCCACAAATCCTCCAGCAGTTGATTGCCTGGGTGGGCAATGTCGGAGGCAATCCTCCCTGCCCTCCTCTTTGCTCTGGCATTAGGCGACTGCTCAGTGGAGAGCAACTGGCAAGCAATGACCCTCACAGCTGGATGACACACTGCAGTTTTCCCCTGGAGCAAGAAGAAATGGAGCTGTGGCAGACTGCAGAGGATATCAGGACGGTCTTGATTGTCGATCATTATCCTTGGACAGGATAATTTCTGATATGTTTATCTGCCTTATTTGTATCAGAGAAAAACATGTGTCACTGTTTTTTTTAAGAGAACTGCAGATTTTTTTTTATTTGAGCAAGCTGGAGATGATGGTTAGTTGTAAATATTTTAGGCTTTTCACTGAAGATAATGTGGCTACAGAAGTCAGCCTTGATTCTACTGTTTGATGTGCTGACAGCAAATGAGTTTTCAGCACACAATGATGTCCATTAGTGTTGCTAATGCTATTCAAAACCTGCGCTTTGTCCCGTCCATGATCCGAAACTCTATTCAGATAGGATTTTAGGTGAGGCTATATGTTTTTATATTGTGATATATTTTTACGTCGTGATTGTAATCTCTGGCTAACATCAGTGTGTCCAAATTTGAAAAGTCATGTTTTTCACATAATAGCTCCGTGCTTATCCCAGTGACTGGAAACGAATATGGATTTTAGAACACATTTTACAGTCCATTTGCATGTAACTCTACTGTCTGCAGTTGCATTTATATCCAGATATAATAAATGTGCTACTATCAATAATTTTTTATGAAATATGATGTTATATGGCATGACAGTATAGATGTTTGCACACATGAAGAAAATGTTAACCGTCTTAAGTTTGCACTCATGTTAAAC
Source organism: Synanceia verrucosa (assembly GCA_029721515.1). NCBI lineage: Eukaryota > Metazoa > Chordata > Actinopteri > Perciformes > Synanceiidae > Synanceia > Synanceia verrucosa. The sequence continues at coordinate 8,401,044 of CM056565.1, forward strand.
TTTTCTTTCGTATAATGACTGACTTACCGTGGTTTGACAGAAGCTCAACATCCAGGGCCTTCGATTTTTCACCAACTGACGTATAGAGGATTATCTACTGGCTCTTGATGTGATTATAATTCAACTTCTTATAACTGTCCTCGTTCAGAATTAGCCACTCATATTTCCTTTCGTTTTTAGCATTTACAGACGTATTACTAAATATCAGAGGCGGACGAGTACAACTCATAAATCTTACACATCAAGCCCGAGTCTAAATGTCACACTTTGAGAGGCTGAAGCAGTCTCTGGTTCGTTTTTCTTCCTGTACACACGCACACGCACGCAATATATAAGAGCAACTTGTATTAAAAAGTGAAAACAAATGGGAGTTATCAAGATGCAACACGCTGATAATAGGTTCACCTTCTTTGTTGACCTAATGGGGAAATCAAAAGCCGGGGCTGAGACAGACCGCTAAATCGATATAAAGCACTTATGCTGATTGGACACTTCTATAGGGACAACAGTGTTAAAGCTGGTGAGGCGGCCGCCTCTCTGTTGTCTCCTTTTCAAACACAGAGTGAGCCCTGTTACAGAAATGCAATTACACACAGCGAGGTGAACGTTTTTAAAAGAGTTGTTGAACATGCATTGTTATAGGTGTAAGACTGTAATGTACAACATGTGCTAAGTTAATTAGCGCTGATGCAGCCGCCAGGTATGATACAGTACATACAGTACTATCACTCAGCTCTATAAATGGAACTTGACCCATGGCCTCGAGCATGTTATCAAATACAAGTGTCCATCTGCAGAGTGCTGAGCATTTGACAGTTCATCAACAGCAACGCTATTAATAACTTGGTTCGAACACAACACAGCACAGGGAGTAGGTTAGATAAGAAATCATTCATCTTCTTAACAAGTTAATCTGTTTTGCAGCATTAAAAACAAAAACAAAAAAAAAACACAATTGCAATGAACAGACAGGGTACTCGATCAACCAGAATCCCAGCACTCATTCCACAGTTATCACATAAAACAAAACACACTTAATGAGGTAATGCCCAAGTATAGACTGTCATCAGGATTAATTATGTGATGCTTCTTGTAAGATGCATTAAAAAGTCAGTTTTTTCCCTCAGTAATGACTGAAGAAATGATTAGGTACTTGAGCTATTGGTTTCAGTGTGAACACTTTTGAACTGGCACTCTGACAACTATTGTAGTTGATTGGATTGATTACCGTAATAACAATGACGTGTTGTGGCTGCCACCCGGCCACATGTCCATGTCAGGTCTAGGGTGCGCATCTTTGCATTGCCAGTCTGAAAGACCCAACAGCTTGATGAGTCCAAGAGCTTTTAACTTGATGTCCTCCAACAACAAGCTACACTCAATTTTTGGCAAGTGGAAGCTGCTCTTTTAACAGCTAATGTATGCGCAATGTGACACAAGGTGCTGTCCAATAAAATCAACGAGCATTTTTAATGGATGCAGGTCAGTTTGTCCAATAATGTTATTTAAGTCTCTTACAGTAATTCAAGGCTAATTAAGTGAGGTAATTTAATTCACTCCCCTACTCCAGACTCATTGAACCAGATATAAAACACGCACACACACACACACACACACACACACACCATCACACAACCAGCATCCTCATGAATTTGTGCTGCTTTTTTGTTCCTGCACAACAATGAGTTCTTCGTTGAATTATTAAATGGTAGGAAAATGGCCTGTTTTGGACCCAGTTCATTACACTAGTTTGGGACATGTCTGGGATGGAACTGCAGCAGCTACATTACTGGCATTTTAATGGCCATACAAATTAATTTGAATTGCTAGTGAACTTGGGGTTAGATGAAGAGCATTTTACCATCAGGAAAGACAAACTGAAGTGAATAGTTCTCCACACATTGAGACATTCAATGTGAGATTGGGCCGTGTTAAATCACAATCCCTTTCCTTCAACATTTCAGTGGCCACTGCTTTCTTTAAGCTATTAGACACTCACCATTTACAATGCCTTTCTCTGTTTTCTGTCAAAGAGTATGACCTGGTGTGTGCTGTCTGGTTTATTAGGGCAAATGTTATCCTTTATCAGGATATAACATTTCCTAATGTATTTCAGCACCTTCTGTGAAAAATGCATTGAGAATCCCTGCTACCTATGTGCTGATGACATGTCTTAGTAATACAAGCTACGTTCATCCCTACTGCTTCTCCATGCCAACTTATCTGATGACATCACCAAGTAATGCAATTCTCTCCCTTGTTTTGCCTGGGTGTAAGAATTGAATTCTCATGTGATGCAATTCATAGCAATGAGTTTTAATACTATTGGAAAAAATGAAATAATTACAGGAATCTCAAAAATGATCCCAGCTGTACACTACTTTGTAGTATAGAAGTAGATTTATATTCACTTTCAAAGCAAACCAAAGCCACTTGGTATTTTTTGACTGTTGTTTTACACTTTAAGTGGGAAGTTTCATAAATGGCACAGTACATTATGGGTTGTCTATCTATTCAACATTAAGCACACTGCTGTGCATTATCTTTTGCTGAACATATGTACACACCAAAATGTTGAGCATTTATGTTAGAATTTGAACAATCGCATCATCTTGTGTGTGCTTGACAGTCCTTAGGCTAAATCAAAATGGATTGAGGTTTTTATTCATCCAGTCATGCATCACATAACTTGCTGCCTAGCGATATTTTGATCCATCGACCCACTGCCTTAACTTCCTTGGGCATCATTAAATTTACTGCTCTTTGCATTTTTTCCATTTCCGCAGGTTTTGTTTGCGTCTGTGTTTATGTGTAGTGATGTGCCTCGATACAGTAGTGGGTGACATTTGGGTCCAAGTCCTGAGGTGTCAAAGAAAAACCCTCCAGACCCTGTAAAGACAATGCATGTTTTGTTCCTGTCCCCATTTTAACCCACTACATGTATATGGTTCCTGACTTTACAGTATGCGTGTCACACTGAATTAATGTAAGGGTTGAGGATAGTTACTGTGTTCAAGATTTTAACTGGAAATGACTGATAAAGGCTGAGTGCCAGAGAGTGGAGTGTTGTTCAATCTTAAATTTGGCTTTGGGCGCTAAGTGAACCAGCTAAATGTACCTGACTTCCATGGTGAAATCTCACCAAAGAGCCCATTTGTAGTGACAGAAGGGTGATGATTTATGTTTTTCTGTGGAGCCCTGTGGAAACGGACTCTAATATCATCTATATACAGGTGAATCACCTTTCCTCCACTGTGCTTCTGCATTCAGAAACAGTCCAGCGTAGAATGGAAATCGCCAGTGCAATTCGAAGGATACCTGGTGATACCTGGTTGTTACCAGGAGAGACAAAGTTGGGACAATTATACAAGGACAATATTGTTGACAATCAGTAATTACATTTCAGACATTAAACTCTGAGGGAATGTTTGCCAATTAGTCAATTTGGCCCCACGAAACAAGGAAATGAGCGGTTTAATTAACTGTTTTTTAGATTTACAACTTGACAGGTATTTCAGAGACCATTTTCCCTTAGAGCCTTTCATGCAGATGTTTAATGTGTTTTTTTAACCAGACAAAGTGTGAATGGTGACAAGTGGGGCAAATGTGCTTTCCAGCCATATCATTATAGATTAGATAGATAAGATTTACCACCCTCTTACAGACCCCATTGGCTTTAACATAATTGTGCTTTCCTGCCTCATGATATAACTGTATGCAAGTTGACAACCGTGACGGCAGTTTATTAATGCATTTCCCATAAGAGCAAACTGGGTTGTAGATATGTCCATAATCAAAATGCACCCTGTAAAAATGGGTTTCATAGGATGCGAATGGCAAGGATTATCAGAGAATGAACAAACAGGGCCATGTTTACTAGAACAGTGCGTTCCAGCAGCTAATGAAATCCCATGAAGATGAATTGTGAAAAAGGATTTGATTTTAGGTTATATCGCTTTGGTGTTAAAGATTTAATTTAATAACAGTGTAGGTTATGAAGCGTGTTGAGATAATTAGGCAATATTTGTCCTCCTGTCAATATGTATACTGTGATCTTCAATAATACCTATACTTTTTTTATTATTAAAGGTCTCTGGAATCAATCATCCTGCTATTAGTTAATGGAAAATAGCCAATTAAGTGATGAAAGGAAAGTCATTCGTTGTACTGAAAGCCGGATGGATGCAGTGATTGGATTGATTAATTTACTTCTTAAACTGTCAAAGCAGGAGCTCAGTGATGGGGAGAGCTATTTCAAATATTCAAAGGGGCGAATGTTCTTGCGAAACACCTATTAATCATGGAGATTTTGGCCGAGCAGATGAATTGTGGTGTCGGCTTTCTATGCACACTGCCACAGAATCATTAGCTATAACAGTCGCTCAAGCCAGAACAGACATGGAGGCTAATCAGCAGCTGTAATGGACACACTTCATAATTGTCAGTCAGTTTTGCGGTATGGTAAAGAGACCTAAGCTGGGGAGGCTGAGAGCACGCTATGAAATGCGGGCAGCTTTGATTGTATGAGCTGAGAAAGTGATGTGCCTATATACTCATTATTTTTACCTTGAGACTTGTGTCTAAAGAATACAAAGGATTTTCCACATTTAATACCACAGCATTTTGAAAGTACAAATGTTGTCCTATTCTTATAGTTGCTGAAGCGAAGTGAGTTCCCTATAATTAAGGCAACTTTATAGGCACTATTCCCAAGCGAGTGTATGTACGAGCACCTGTGTTAGATGTTTCATCTTTATTAGCCAGAGCATGGTAAGCCTAGCTCTTCATGCACTAATCCCCAGCTAAAGAAACAGCTTTCAAGGAATTAACATCAAAAGTAAAGCTTTGCGTGCCGGCGGGGGAGCTTTCAACAGAGCCTGCCTCAACTATCTCCTAAGTATTTTCAGAGCCTCGGGGATGAAGTGGAAGTTAAGTTTGACTTGCTCTGTGTTCTTCTGCAAGTCTTTGACCTTGTTCTCAGGTCTCTTAATAATCCCTGATATGTCTGAATCTGCACGGTGTTTTGGGCATTTCCAAGGGGCACTGCCAGAGGGTAAGGATTTTTCACAGGGGCCCATCGGCCATTCTTCCCTTTAACCATAATTCCTATGATCACCCGGTAGGGGTACATGCATGTGAGGTTTTGTATCAGCACCGTATAGACTTGAATTACTTCCAATTTTCACGTCAAGTACAAGTACTTACAATTGGATTCTTGCTGATGCATAGTACTGATGAGTACTTAAGTGCCATTCCTTGAGATATCAGTCCTGGTTGATTTAGAATTTCTATTTTAGTGAAAACAATATGAGTTTCTTTTTACTGATATGTGATTATAGAAAACTCAATTCCGACGTAAATGAGCTTCAAGTGTTCAGAATTGTGTGCATACTTCCATTATTTATGCACATACAACAACATTTTCTTCCTGGGCTGTCACCATAAACCATATAACCAGTTCATAATACTGTAAATATATTAATATTGCAATATTTTCATTGGGTCATCACCTCAGTCAACATTGTGTTAACTCATTTGGCCATAGTGACTTAACAGACATTTATTTAAATGCATATCTGGTACAAGTATCAGCGCATCAGAGTACAACATCTCACCTGCTGTGTTAATCTCTGTGTTTACCTGTACATATCGGCCTATTGTCATTTCCACACTGAAATCCTAATTATTTATTAGGAGTTATTATATAACTGAAAAAAACATGCATTTAACCTCATACATGTTTTAAATGGATCATAAATGACAAGTAAGCTTACGACTTTATGACATCATTTTCTTATTGATGTTGCAGCAGTTGTACAGAGAAATATTGAGTCATTTTGTGGCACCACAAACCATCCATTTAACACTCTGGTGACGTCTCCAGCCACGCATCCACTCAGATGTGCAACTGCGAGTTTACGGAGCTTGTAAAATGTTAATTTTCAATCTCTCTATATGGATCTGCCTGAAAAGCAACAAATCACTGCCTCCTAAAGTCCCTTTCAAGAGATGGCTGTTTGGCCAGTGATGATTGCTTTCACAATAGTTGCTTTTGCTTATGCTCCCATAACTCATTTACTCTTTCATAGACCGTGACAGCTTGGATTGAGCTAAGGGACAGTGATGACTGTTTCATTGTGTCTTTCCAGAGTACAGTTTGAGAAAACAACATTGGCAGCTTGGCTTTGTAGCTGAAAGCAAAAATAAAATCTTCTATCTTGTGAGGTCCACAGTGAATTCTCCGTGGTACAGTAATTGGCTTGTCTACCTGATGTTAACATCTCATCAGGCCATCATCAGGCAATATTCTTTCTCCTCTCTGAATCTATTTATAAGGTTTTCTTGAAAGAAGTGTGGCAGGAATTATTTTGTCACATGTCACACAAGATGTGAGACTCTGAAACAGGCTGAACCTCAGGTCACGTCACGGTGTCTGCATTATACACTTATGACAAGGTGAGGTAGTTTGACTGGGACATTTCATTATGAATATCTTTGATTATATGTGAAAGCCACAGACTCTAAAATGGTGTGCCAGTGCAAGAACAAGAAACATTTTCACAGGGGCGACATGGTGTGTATGTTTAAAACTTGCCATTTCTCCTACAAACTACTGTATATAACCATAATGTGCTGTGTGGGGAAATGTAATGCCACCCAGCTTTTTCTTGCCAATTGTTTTTTAGTATCCATAAATATATCCACATGGGAGCTACAATGCTTTTTTAATGAGTTGCTTAAAAGAAGTCACATACTCAAATGGTCATATACTCTAATGTACAAACAAATTAAATCACAAGAAAAAGCTAAATTAAAATCTTGCATTCTGGCCTTGAGAAGCTGCCCTGAGGGTTTCTATCGAACAGGACTCGTTTAGAAATTACATCAACTTCAGGTCAGTTCAACCAGCATCTTTGAAGGTGTGTGCTACTGGGTAGTCAAAAGCTTTCCAACCAGAACTGCACTTTCATATTTTGTGCACAAGTATTTTTTGTGTGTGTTTTGTGACTAACCACCACACAGTCAAAACTCAAAAATGTTTTCTTGCAAATTAGCATTGATGCTGTTTTGCATGCTTTGACTATTCATGATGTCAAATTGGCTGAATTAGGTGCCCCTGGGTTTTGAGGGAACTTATAGTGCTTTTCCACAGGCGTGGTACGGTATGTCATGGCACGGCTCTACACTGTTATGGCGCTTTTCCACTGGTACCTGGTGCTAGGTACTTTTTTCAGCCCCTTTTCCAAGCGAGCTGAAGTGAACCTAAAACGTGACGTCAGCCGACTGCCTTCCACTGATTGGCCAACGAGTGTCGTCATTGGAAGCGTCATTGGATGTGTGATGACCGACTAGACTGTAAAAGCCAAACACAACTCAACCCTTCCATTTTTAAAGCCAGCACCTGCTTCGCTGTTGTTACACGAGAAAATGGCGTCGCAGAAACAATGCCATGGTTGGTTGAGCCACGGCGTTGGTCAAGCCACAGATCGAGCAACAAATACATGATCGCTTCGGTGTCCTCCATTGTCTGTGATAGTAGTGTTGTTGTTCTTCCCGGTTTTGTGTGTCACGTGTAAATGAAGTCATGGCAGTTTCACGCTGCCATATGACGACCCAGCCCACGCCGAGGAGGTTCTCAGTTGTAATGGAAAAGCTGTGCCGTGCCGTTACTGTGTAGTGGAAAAGTGCCAATAGATGATGCTGTGTGGAATGGCGGTGGCTCCTTTCTTGTTTTTTTTCATTGTTGGAGCCCTTATAATACAGTAGGTAGCTTAGGCAAGATAAGGTGGGTTTACTGTCACAGTGGAGTAAAGAAACAAAGAAAATATTCACATTTAAGCATGTATTTTTTTTCATAAAATTTTAATTAACAATTAATCAAATAATCAAATCAAAAACATTGTGTTGGGATTTGTGGGGTTGTTTTTATTTTAAGAGTTTTGGTTCTTTGTGTTCGAACTGATAGATCATCTTTTGTCTGGGTATCAAAAAACTTGTATATCAAACTCTTCAAAGTCAAGGCCAAAAAAGAATATTTAGAAATAGGCTCCTGAGGTGGAATCAGTGTTTATTGTTGATGTAGTAGAATTGTGCAGACATCTATAACGATTGACAGAGATTTAAAGGTAAGATGAAATGAAAAGCAGAATTGAGGTGAGCTGTGTTGACTGTGTTAAGGTACTGATGGAAATCGATAAGATGATGTTTTGAGCATGCATTGATGAATTGATATACTGTCCTCGCTGCTTAAGCATGCTCATACCTGATTCACTGTCGACACAGCTTGCTTCCATTCGTCCCAGGGCATGGGGTCGAGGGTGGGGGGAGGGGCGACTGATGTCTGAATCTTTTTCAGAGTGCTGTATTGTGCAGAGCCTCAATACCTGTGGTTACTTAAAAGAACAACAACAACTAAATATGGGCTATGTTTTGATGGGAAGGTAGTAAAAAGCATCTTTCAGATTTGGTATAAAAAATAATGTATTTGACTACTGGTTCTATGATTGTCCTCATGCCTCTGTGATTGTTCAGGTTGCACTAAGCAGATAAATGGAAGCCATTGTTGGACAAAGAATACATTCTTTTTCTATGAACCAATTGTTAAGATGAACAGAGGAGAAAAGAGTCCATACTAGCCTATCATTAAGTTGTTTGTGGGGTTATCAATGTGTTGCTTACTCCAGATAAGAGTAGCCACTGTTCTCAGAAGTCTTCATTGTTGTTATTATTTTGTAACCAGTGTTTGGCTTTCTGCTCCCCTGGGGACACACTGGAGACAGCCTTTTCCCTTCCCTTCTGGAACAGTTTGTCAATATCACACAGTGTATGCTGAGAGAAATGAGAGAATTATTAAGTCAGACATGGCTTGTTCAAAGGAAAATTGTTGGGTTTAGGGCTTAATACATTGCTCAGCTGTATATCTTTATTTTCAGAGGGTCTTGTCACTGTGTTAGAATGCAAATGTGCACAGGTCAGCCTCACTTTCCATCGTTTTATGGTAAATGGGCACAAAGATTAAGTGCTTATGCAATGAAAACATACAGTCCCAGAGCAGAACGCCCTCGTCTTTTTTTAATGTTTACATGCAATTTCTCTAGGTTTATTGCATTGTGAGAAACCACTCTGGAAGCAGATGGAGGTGCATCCTCACATTTACCGGTCGTCATGCTCATGGGAATGCTAAACGAGACAGAGCATGCACCTGCACAGAGCATGCATCCTGTCAAGAAAAAAACTGTCACACTGACAGCTACTATAAGAGGAACACAAACCTGGGGTTTCGTTTTGAAGATTAATGATTATAAATCCACTTGCCCCTACTGACCCTGACCCCTACACCCTGAATATTCCATTATCTCCTTTAGTACTGAAGTGGGCCATTAAATGTAAACTGCCACTGCAGCATAGTTGGATATACGTAGACTGGGTTTATTTTCTCAGAAGATATATTCAGGCACTGTTTAGTGTTCATTGAATACATGTAGTGTGCATTTTTTCCTGTTTACACCTTAAACTTTAAGTTCTATTATATATATATGCTCTATTTTGTTCTTGTCACATCTGACCATCATTGATGTGAAGCTGCTGTCTTTCAAAACTACAGTTATCAGTGCTATGAAGCACTGTCAGCCAAGAGAACTGCAGATTTACAGACCTCCCTATGTGAATACAGCAATAATAATGAGGAACTTCCTTAGTACTGTTGCTCATTAAAGGTGCACAGTCACTGATGTGAGATTGTGTTGTAAAAATGGTTGAATCTCTACCTGGCTTGTGTAAGTTGTCCATTTGGTAGAACCCTGCATGCTTTTGCTACACTTTGACTGGATAACAGGCCATTAAAGATTTTTAAATTAAATGTTCTGTCTGCTGGTAGGGTAAAGACGAAGGTAACAGCACTATTGGGGGAACTGTAAATGTAGTGTATTTTTGAACATACAGGCTGTGGTAGATACGTTCTCATCAGTATCAAAATATCAGAATTGTGCAGCGCTGACGAGGAATAGTGGACTTACTGTAACCACCAAAAGTAAAACGGAAATAGAAACGCTCTCTGCTACTACTCTAGCATTTTATAAATAAATAAATAAGTCAAACATGGGATCCACTGAGCAGCATTTGTAAAGAATCCCCAATGCAACACAAAGCAGAATGCCTTTCAGTGCATTGCTGATGTGTGGGTCAAGTGCCAGAGACATTAGTCGTTTATGGTTTGCTTGTTTATTGTGCATTTGTTATTATGGGTCACATTGTTGTACAACACTTTGTAACATTTGTTTTGGTAAGTGCTTTATAAATTAAATAAATTATTGTTGTTATTATGCAAACCAACATATCTCAATATTTTTCAAACCTGGCAATACAATAACACAGCTCTTAGTTTACCTCAAGGACCTCATACCTAAATAATCATGCAGTAATATTGTCTGTATTAGGGATGATTTTTGGCCACTCCTAATATCCCATATTAATATTGCTGTTATGACTGATAACCAGTATTTACCGAGATCAATATATGTAAAATAAAATGAGATGATACAGTCTTCTACAGACTGAAAAACATTCAAACTTAATTCCTGAATGTCTGCATTTTTAGCAACCTTTACCACTTGTAGCAAGTATGTAACTAAATTAAAGTCCAGCTTAACTTCCTCAGCATACAAAAGTCCTGTCAGAAAGTTTGGATCATAAATTAAGGTGACCAGATTTCTGAAATGAAACATTTCCAGCTCAGAGGTAATAATAGTTATTATGGCAGCAACCAGCTACCATAAATACTGTTGTTCTAGTGTGTGCGTGCAACATGCTCCCTCATGCTTCTTACCTGGCCACTGTATTAGCTGCAACACTGAGATTGAGCCGCAACATGATTGAGAATTTTTTTTTATCAATCATAAAATGCTGAAATCGGGGACATTTTCGGGGACAGCTTTTATTGGGAACTGGTCATCCAAAACAGGGAGTGTCCCCGGAAATCAGAGACGTCTGGTCACCTCATAATAAATTATGACCACATCACTGACATTTTTTCTCCTCTTCAGTTTAACATCCACAATTCCGTGCTGCTTTTGCTTCATTGACACTGTCACTGCCCAAAGAAATCACTCTCTCTCTCTTTCTCTGGACACACGAACAGCAACTCGACAGATATACACATTGGTTGTTAATATCGGCCAAATTTTAGTCATTGGACTGATGCCGATATGTAAAAAAAACAAAAAACAAAAAACAAAAAACAAAAAACAAAACAACAAACATCAGCCGATACCGATATTAATGTTGATATATTGTGCATCCCTCGTCTATATGTGTAAGTGGACCATCAACCGGGAAAGACATCATATCATCCCAATTTGAAAAGTACGATTTGTTCCCAGTGGTTGTAAAAGAGAGATATAGACACATACGAAACCCTACAACTACAGTGGATACAGTTAAATTAAACCTGACGCTACACTACTACTGACCTTTATGGTGATTATCCACCCTACAAACAGGTTGATTTCGATACTTCCAGACAGAGTTTCTAAACCACGACTGGTTAGAAATGTGTAAATGGATGGTCACAGTTTACATTTAAATCATAGCAAGTTAGCAACATAATTTAAATGAAATAAGCAGGAAACCTGCAGTAAATCTGAGCAGATGGTCAAGATCTCAAATTTCAGCACAAAAATAAAACTAGACTAGACTAACAATCAAATCTCTAGGCATGTGTAAATTCACGATCATACTTGAACATCCTTGCGAGACACAAAACTGTGATAACTGCTGTTCTGGTAATAACTGCTAATTGATTCATATTTATGAGTGCATCTTCTTGTTTGTTATTCTTATCTGCAGTTCAGAGGTGTTTTGGTGATTTTTTTTTTTCTAGCACGCTTGAACCAAAAAGGTTTTATCTGGCAATATACTCTTGGAACAAAGCCTGGTAATCCATAACAGGTGCGCCACTGGAGTCTCGTCCCATTCAGTACACGAGTCATTGGGCTTTATTAAACTCAATCTGGGCTGAACACCATGCTGTGTGATTGACAGACATATTGCTGTGACCCTGTGGCCTTTGTTGTTGTCTAGAGGCACAGCAAGACCCTCTATTTATGCCGCGGTTTGTGTTGTCTATAATTGTGTGGGCTAGGGCCAGTTGCTGGCAGGGACTGCGTTGAGGTCCTTTGATTATGGATTTTCGTTTCAATAATCAAAAGTTCTCACTAGAGAGCCTTTTCCCTGTTGAACCTTTACAGGACAGGCTGGCAATATGTTGGCGCTTGGCACACTAAATACATTTCAGAACCTTAAACAAGCAAATGTGAATTTTGCTTTGTGGTTTCTAACACTGTAACAGCCAATATATAAATCCATTGCAAAACTCCTTATAATTCTCATTACAGCATTCGTTAAACCAATGATGGACAGCACAGATGGGTTATTTTTTTATGATGGATTGATCTGTCAGATTATTTTCTAAATTAAAATATTCACATGAAACTTTCTTTTTATTAAAAAAATATACAAACCAATTAATTAATTATGATAGTTGAATATTAATTTTAATAGTTGGCAATTGGCAATGATAGAGGAGCAAACGTGTACTGTACCACAGGTTTTTATTTCACACATGACTTCATCACACAACTAATTATTGATTTGTATTGAGGACCCTTTTCCATAACAGTGCTCTGCTCTCTTCATTACCATTCCTAAGAGGAGTGGGAGGTGAATGCATATAATGATCTCTCCATCTTCACATCTGTCAGTCGGGGCCGTTGGATATGACTGCATTTGCAGTGATTATGGCTCTATGAAGTCATGGTACAAAAGCTATAATGCACATGCCGGTTAAAATAACGATGTTAGTACCAGCATGGCTTATCTGCCTGCTTTACAACATTTCTTTGGGGGATAAAAGAACCTTTAACTTAAAATAGTACATTGCAGTTATTAGCTGCTGTCTCAGTATATTATTGGCCTATATTGAATGAAGCACAATTCTTACACAGACCAAAGGCTGCTTTTCTGCACATACATGTTGCTTCTGTAATGGTAGGACATTTCTGCGTATTGATGTTAAAGTTGCACTCTTCAACCTGATGAATTATCTCTATATTTTTCACTGTCAACTGTACTGATTTATTACCAGAAAATATGGTAGATGTAAACATAAATGGTGGTAGAGTTGTGTGACATTACGATATATATTGTAGTGTGATATAAAAATGTCTACTGTAGGATATAATCCTGTGTTGTTTATGTCGTGATTTTGACGTGTAGGCTACTTGGATAGCACTGTTGCTACACTAATGACTGCTGGAATATCCAAATGTATCATGCTAGTTCAAAACATGTTCATTGTATGAAGCATAGACATGATAGTATAAAGGCTACTGTAATTGCAGCACTGCTACTGCAACGCTAAAGTAGCATGGAGGGGACGGAGGAGCGCACAATAGAAAGCGCAATAGTAACATTCCATCAGAAAAAATATTATATCAGGATATATATCGTTATCGGGATATAAAATTAGCTATATCAAGATCTAAAATTTTCTCCATATCACACAGCAGTAGGAGGTGAGGATGTCTTAAAAACAAACAAAAAAGATAGCAAAGTTGACTTCACTGTCAGTCAGTGATCTGGATGCATGACTAATCTTGCAGTATGCTTGTTTTGATGTATCAGCTCAGAGCCTTGTTTTTTTCCTGTAATAGAGTTCCTGCTTTGTAGTCATGAGGTCTTTCATTGTCCTGAATGCGCTGTGCTGTGTATCCCAGGTGAACTTACCTCCTTTTCAAAATGTGAAGCAGTGGTATATTTTTCATAGAGGCAAAATGCAGTCTTTGATGATTAGTGAACCATTCCCAAGGTGTTTTGAGCTCACTTGTCTTTGTCTTTTTTGGCTTTATGCTATCAGCTGTGTGGTGACATCCAAGTAGCTGAGTATAAGAGTGATACTTTCTATGCTTTTATTGAGTTTGAGTACTCATGTATTAGGTACATGAACCATTGTAAGTTTGTTTTTTTATTTCTATTTTGGCATAGATGTGTATATCATTGGTCAGTTTGGATAATTCTTTTTTTTTTTTTATGACACATAGGCCAGATGATATCCATAAAAGGGGAAGCTGCACACTCCTACCAGGCCATTTTTTGTCTCTAATTCTGAGACAGACTCTGAGCTTGCCTTTGCAGGCTGCTACGAAGCCATTTGGCAGCTTCTGAGACTTTTGCAATGAATTGTGGCTTCACCATGTTCAGTACAGTCGTGGTCAAAAGTTTACATACACTTGTAAATAACATAAGGTCATGGTTTTCTTTAATTTCCAGTTATTTCTACAACTCTGATTTTTCTCTGATAGCTACAGATTAGGGCTGTAACGATACACTAACTCAGGATTCGATTTGTATCACGATTTTTTTACCCATAGTTTGATACACCCCATGATTTTTTTTACATTGAAAAAACATTTTATTTAAAATACTAATCTAAAAAAAATGTCATCACCTTTGAATATGGTATTTGACTCCTTGAGGGGTTCAGTGTTATAATCAGAGTATGAGATCATGTGTGACTGTAGTCACTGATGGTCTCAGGTAAACAGTAAACCAGAGCAGTTTTCAGTGAAGTCAGCTGTTGTCCAGCAACAGTCAAACTGCAGCTACAGAGCTTGGTCTAACGTGGGTTTATCCAAGTACAACCGTTTTTTACTGCTCTCACACTGTGCTTTCTACTGGAGCTCAGTCTGGGGGTTGCCTTTTTTTCTCCTCCCTCTCCTCATGTTATGCTGTGTTCTCATTTTTTCACTCATTCTCTGTCTTCCCACCCTGTATATCCTCCGTGTCATATTGTTTGTATGTGATGTATGTGTATGGACGGGTTAATGGCTAATTTCGCGCGTTACTTGTGATCAGTGACAGACAGTAAAGGCTTTCTTATTCTGACTTTGGGAAGACAATTCTAAAACCTTAATTCTAGCCTGATTTAGCCATTCCATTACCACTTTTGATGTTTGTTTGGGGTCATTGTCTTGTTGGAACACTCAAGGTAATCCTCCTTCCTCATTATCCCATTTACTCTCTGTAAAGCACCAGTTCCATTGGCAGCAGAACAGCACCACAGCATAATACTACCACCACCGTGCTTGATGGTAGGCATGGTGTTAAAGGCCTCACCTTTTCTCCTCCAAACATATTGCTGGGTATTTTGGCCAAACAACTTTTGTTTCATCTGACCACAGAACTTTCCAGAAGCTCTTATCTTTGTCTGTGTGATCAGCAGCAAACTTCAGTCGAGCCTTAAGGTGCTGCTTTTGGATCAAGGGCTTCCTTCTTGCACGGCAGCCTCTCAGTCCATGACGATGCAAAACATGCTTGACTGTGGACACTGACACCTGTGTTCCAGCAGCTTCTAATTCTTGGCAGATCTGCTTTTTGGTGGTTCTCAGTTGACTCTCCATCCTCCTGACCAATTTACTCACAGCAGCAGGTGATAGCTTACATTTTCTTCCTGATCGTGGCAGTGACAAAACAGTGCCATGCACTTTATACTTACAAACAATTGTTTGCACTATTGCTCTTGAGACCTGCAGCTGCTTTGAAATGGCTCCAAGTGACTTTCCTGACTTGTTCAAGTCAATGATTTGCTTTTTCAGATCCGTGCTGAGCTCCTTTGACTTTCCCAATGTAGCGTTTGTATCCAATGAGCCCTGTTTAATGGCCTCAGAGAAGTCACCAGCTGTAGTCACTCATGATCACTCACAAGAAGTTAAGAGGCCATGCTATGAAGCTCATTTCATTCACACAACTTTCTAAGTCACCAGAATTGCTAATACATGTTGCTGTATGTATATTTTTGACCCAACATATTTGGTCACATTTTTGACCCATAATAACATCATAAAAGAACCAAACTTCATGAATGTTTTTTGTAACAAAGAAGTATCTGTTCCAGTCACTCTATCAGAGAAAAATCAGAGTTGTAGAAATAACTGGAAACTCAAGAGAGCCTTGACATTATGTTCTTTACAAGTGTATCTAAACTTTTGACCACGACTGTAGCTCCTCTTTGATGCATAATGCAAGGGGATCTCAGTCGGAGCTGTTTTATTGGAGTCAAGATGAAATGTGCGCCAGGGAAAACTAATGAATACATCTGGTAATTCATTTTTGATTATCCCAGCGAGTGATAGTGACACAAATTTATATACAGCGGGTCAACTTTTCTGCATCTTTGTCATTCATTTGTACTAATGGCACATTTATGAAAATTTACATCAATTTTTCACGTTTGTCTGCTTGACCTTGGCTGGACATTTTCCTTTCTCTAATATATCATATTTCCATAGTAATCACTCATTCACCCCTTTTTGCTTTTGCTTTTGTGTGTTTTTATATTGTGTCTGTCTGTTAAAGCACAGTACAGCTGTGTAGGTCACACAGTTTGCTCTGTCACGCTCATGCAACTTGCAAATTGGTGTAACTTGAACACCACAAGACAAGCTTATGTGATGCCACCTTTCAAGTAGCATTGATTGAAGACTGCTCACTGATTGCATGGAGGGTCTCTTCATATGGATTACTGGCACTGCCAGCGATTGTTTTTAATTATGCTATTTAATGAGAATGGACTATATACACTTCTTTGACTGAAATGAGAAAATTTGAAGCAGTGCTACGAATAACTCATTTGCTTCAGGCATAAATTTATCTTTGAAATACTAAACATAAGGTAGCTGCACTCCCATCTTTGCTGTTCTGCTTTAAAGGTCCTGAAAATATGAGGACACAGTGTAGTCTCAACTTGTGACATGCCTCCGGGCAGCTTAGTAGCATTCCTCTTTGTGTGATGCAAAAAAGCCAAGGAAATGTCCATTGTAGTCTGCAAAGCATCTTTTCAGGCAATATGTTATGGAAGCAAAGGCTTACCAGCTTCCAGAGGGAGATGGAAACCCACATACTTTTCACTCACAGGTGATATGTGGCACCACATCTCTTTTTTTAAATAATCTGCAATACTAATCTTTAATAATCTTCAGCACCCTTCCTGTGTTTCCGTTTTAGCTGTGTTGCCTTGTCCACCCAGCCTAGAAATCTAGATGCACCCTAGTGGCAAAAAATATTTTTTCCTAGCAGGATGGTCTAGTGGCGCATCATAGGGGCTAATCCTAACTCCAGCAAGGAATCTGTCGGACCAATCACAACGCTCTATCTACGTAGCGAGTCATTGGGGCGGGCATAGCACGATGATGACAGGGTTACGCCACGCTCGAGATAGCAAAACAACCAAGATGGCTGTGGTGGCCGAACAGCGGACGTTTGAATCGGCTCTGTCATTGATTTTGGAAGAGTTATACTTGGGATTTTCTTTGAAAGTTGAGCAGAAACAAGCACTGAAGTCATCCGTTTTAAAGAAGGATGTATTTGCTGTTTTGCCGACTGGCTACTTTGCCGACCAACTATGGCAAAAGTTGCATATACCAGCTGGCTCCGCTGGTAGCGAAAAGGAATACGTCACATTGTTTTTTGCGCTGATTGGTCATAGCCCTAGCCTGTTACGTGCAGAGGCAGTTTGAACAACAACGGTTGGTCCCACCCACAGGCTTTAACTCTGTCTATCGACTGCTCCCAGACTATACATTTCATGTCATAGTCTGGCTTGTCAGGCTATTGTCCACCTACATTAAAGCCACTGTGCTTCACCAGTGTGTTAATAAACATGTATAAATATAGTGGTACAATGAGAAATATATTCAATGTTACTATTTTTTTGAAGCTGGACTTTGAAGCATCGTGACAACACCACAAACTACTGCTTCACAACTGACTGCTGACATTACCCACACCAATGTGGAAGCAGTATCAACAACAATTTAAAAATAGTTATCACAGGACTATTGTATTGGAATGTAATATGATGTAAAGCGTTTTCTATTGTTGTGGTCACTCGGTTTACTGTGAAGTACTTCCTTCTATTCAGTGCTGAGCCATTTGAGAATTGATGGCCATTGTTTGCCTTGTGGGGAACTGTGTGGTGATGTTCACAAATGGGTGGAGGTTGTGCTTTGTTTTGATTTATCACTGAAACTGCAGGCTTTCTGCTTTAAATAAATCTCACACAGTAAACTTTTTTAAGTGGATGGTTATATTTGGGTTATATGTAAGTAGTCTCCTTGTGCATATGGTCTAGGGAAATCGTGCTTAGGAGCCTCGGCCACCAGCAGAGAAGATTTAGTTTGAGCTGTCGCTCCACATCGCCTGTGTTATGACTCAGCGGATGTAGTGGAAACGACAATGAATTCTCATGGAGAATGCTGAGAACAAACAAAAAAGTGCAGGAGAGAGTATCTACGTTGCATATCTGAGAGACGAGCGCAGCCCTCTCTGTACAGGCCTGAGGAGTGGTGATTTATTGAGTGCGTGGAGGGCCTTGACAGACACGGCTCTCATTAGACAGACAGAGTTTTAATTAGTGGGATCACAGCAGTGATGCAGGTGTTTACATTTTGCAAAAAAACTATGCCACGAGCACAGGGGCTCACACAGCTCTCAGAGTTAGAACAGCATGTGTGAGATGCTCTCACGACCTCACGGGGCTTTCTCTATAAGCAGCCTGATTAAGTGTAAAAACACACAGGCTCCATATTTACCTCGCTGAAGAAAAATATTTTGTGACATTTATTTTGGTTTTACCCTTCAGTGCTGGCAAATGATCAACAAGATACCAATTTTGCTCATTTTTCTGCATTGTCGAGTGTCTCTTAGAGGCAGTCAACTGTCTGATTTGAATTCCTGTCTTTAAGGTCACTATTTAGCCTAGTTTTACAGTAATCACTTTTATTGGAAGAAATAGTATAAACTGTGTTGTCCTAGGTGGCTCTAAAGCTTCACTCAAACTACCGAATATGAATTAAATGACTGATTAGTATGACACAGTGTTTGTCAGTGCATACATCACACATTAAATGTTCATCATTATCAGTATGTTTTTATATTAGGTGTGTAACGGTACACAAAAATCACTGTTCAGTACGTACCTCTTTAAATTGACAGTTTGTTCTCAGTTAAGGTGGTAAAAAGCGAAAAAAAAAAAACAAAAAAAAACAACTTGTCATTGCTAATTTAGAACATTAATTTTTGTTCTCAGTGACTCAGCATGTGTTTCAGTTTCAATGAAATATTCAATATAAAATATAAATGTAAAAATAGAGTAGACAGAATACTGCTGCAAACTCTCTAATAAATAGTTTGTCCAATGAATAAAATATGCCTTAAATAAATAAACAATTCCAGCTTATAGGTCGGCTATACTTAGATTTCTGTTCTAGTATACAAAACAAAATATGACTGCAAACACGTTATTAAATAAATGAAAATATTTTTCATGTAATAGTGCAGCATTTCAGTTCCACCTAGTGGGCCTGGCCTACGGTTTCATTCAACTTTAATTTTTTTTTTTTTCAGAAAGATTAATGTGTCTACAACTTGTGTTATACTTTGTTCATTTATGTTGTACATTTACTAACTTTGTGGTTTTTTTTTTTTTGGGGGGGGGGGATTCTGAAGTTCTGTCGGGAGCATTGTTGTTTCTTGTTGTTTCTTCCTTTAGGTAGTCACACACGGATGGTACCTTTCAGTGCAAGTTTGTTGTGCTGCAGACGTGTAGCCAATTGGCCACTTGTCTCTGCCTTGAAATTCCACAATCAAAACAAGCCCATTTAGAGATGTAGTCCACCTCTGGAACGTACCACAAGTGCCTGTACCAGAGGTCTGCATCCTTTACTATCAAGAGCTATTTTGCCTTCTATTCCACCAAATACCATTTTTAAGGAGTTGCAAAACAAAACACAGCTTCTAAAGTTTGCATATAGTCACACTGCATATACAAAAACTTGTGCATTTAGGTTTGTATTTATGAGAATATAGAACAGTTATAATAAAAACTAATTACCTGCGCGGAGGTTATGTTTTCATCTGGGTTTGTTTGTTTGTTTGTTTGTTTGTTTATTTGTATGTTTGTTGGTTTGCAAAAGAACTTGCAAAAGAAGTTGTGGGCAGATTTTGATGAAATTTTCAGATTTGTTCAGAAGTGGCCTAACATAAAAGTGATTAATTTTTGGTGGTGATCGGATCTGATTCAAGGTGCTCAAGGTCAAATGAACGGTCGTGCCATAGTAATGTATGGGAGAGTTTGCGTATTTCTGAACGCTCCAGGGTGTACAATTTTCAGCCAATCATCACCTAATTTGGTATATAAACTAATATAGGAATCCAGAAGTCACCAACTCAGTTTGGTCAAGATCAGTAAAAGTTCAAGGTCGCCAAGGTCAAATATGCATTTTTAAACATAACTTCATGTAGGCAGGAGCTAGAGCAACTGGTTTCAGAATATCCAGAAAAGAATTCTCAATATATAATCGTAGACATTGTTATTGTCAATTATTTTCAAATATTTTCTGCGATAATCGCGAAAAATTGCATAGAGGACAAAATCACGGAAAACAGTCTGCTGGTATTTTGGTCTTTTTAAAAATTCAAATTCAAATGTGACAAAGGAGTACACGCTCTCTCAGAATGCTGCCTTGGCGGAGGTCTGCATTCTCTCAGTGCTTTTCTAGTTTTATTTTACTTTCTAGTTTTATCTGTTGTAACTAACAGCTCTTTTGAAAAGGAGCTGTGTAATGTGCATGTGTAGGTCTAATACATTGAACAGTGAAGGCAAATGAATCTGTCCACGTAGAATTTAAGCCTATTTTCTTCTGAGACCTTCCTTAGTTTGGATTTATCCATGGTTTGTTTACTGACCGTAAACAAAGACTCAAGATTAGCTGCCTGCAGGTAAAGGCACCACCCATAGATGTAATAGGTGGTAGGCATATTTCAAATGTTTTTAAAAATGTCATTATAAGATCATCGTGCAACAAAATAAATAGATAGCATTCAAATAAGACAGAAGCTCCAGTCTGATTGATACTGATGAATTGAACAATCCCTTGTGTACATAAATATGTGGAGAAGCCTGTAGAGCACAGTGATGCAAGACTGTTGGCTCGTATTTTAACACTTTCCATGTCACCACCATAGAATGTGTTTTTCAGAAGTTGTGGTCATTTCACTGATTTTTGTGGGATCAGACTTGAAGGAACCACTGCAGAAGAGATGCGGGTGTCCGACCCCTGTCCTGTACCATGACGGTTCGGTAATATATGTATTGTTACACTCCTAATTCTAATACAGTACCATGTAAACCAAATGCTTGTTCTAACACAGAACTTTGGCTTTACCATTTCCACAATGATCAGATTTAAGTGTGATAAATTCAATATCTCACTTACCGTACCATTAATTTGTGCTCAATATAAACTGAGCGGTAAATCAAACCTTCTGCACAAAGGCTTAGAGCCAGTTGTCCTAGAGGATAGTTAATGTGTACTGCACAACCAAAGGATATTAAGTCTGTTTGCATTTGTTTTTATGACTGTGTTTTCATTTGTCTGAATTTGAATGAATTGACAGTTTGTCAAATGAAACGTAGTGATAACATTCTAATTTACTTTGTCTAATTTGTCAGTTATCTTCCCATAAGTAGTCGGTAGAAAAGGACCTCCGCAGCATTTTATTCTAGACATTAACATGTTATCTTTACTATCTGATCATTATGTAAAATACATTTTACTTTGGTGTTGAATTACCATAGTACAGTAGTATGTGAATGGCACATCAGTAAACCTGCCTATTTTCTAGAACAATTCATTGCAGATCATAGTCTGAAAAACATACTTGCATTTGTCACAATACCAGAAATTTAGTCGATACAATACTAAAAAGCTAAACAGGTCATAATTACATAATTGCTGTGGAACTCCTTTAAACAAGTGTATTTATTCAAGTTTCTCACCAAACCTACATTGTACAACATTGCATGTAAACACACCATGATAAGATATCAGAATTTACCTTCACCTACTTTTTACTGAATAGAGCCTGATCACATCATAATTAAATTAGCATAGGAGCTAGTTAATGTTAGCTGTTAGCAGGCAGTAAGCAGCACATTCCTGCACAGAGCTAACTGCTAACATTAACTAGCTCTCATCCTGCAGATTTCAACAAATTTGTTGTTCAAAAACTTCATTATCAGGATACATAGAGTAGATTTACTTCATCCTGACATACATTTTTGGACAGACAGTAGTACTGTAAATTAAATAAAAGAGTACCGTCACATTTTGGTCCTGAAGTGCTGGTTCTTGTGACATCCCTACTTGCAGCTAATGCACCAAGAATGAAAGAAAACAGACACTGATGTTTTAATCTGAATCATACTGTGTTGGAATGAAATGTGTGCAGTCTATGACAGTGGGAGCAAAGAAAAGGATGCATGCAAGCTCAAAGCTGAAAATATTCCATGGAAGTGATTTGTTCTGAAGCCTCTGTAATGTAAATGCATCTTGCACAAGAAATGAGGAGGAATATGTCTGCTTGCTTCTGTCTGTCATTCATTTTATCCCTGACTGTTCATTAACACATACCTCATTGGATAATGTCACTCTGAGGCTGTATAGCGGCTGACATGTTTGATGTTAAGATTAATGAGTGACTGGGTGCCGGCAACTGGATTCTAGTGATCTCTGGTTAGATGTGATACCCATGGTAGCAGACCCGAATTGCTGTGAAGTTGCACATCAATCTGAGAGGTCAGAAACTACACTTGTCATCAATAGTCACCCCCCAATCTCACACAGCCCTCACAAAAATAAAGACCCTGTCCCCTTTCCTGAGTGGTTAAAGAGGATATATTCATTGAAGTTAGCAGCTTTCATTCTGTCTGCTCAATGTCAGATATCAAAGGATCTGCATGTCAAACAATGTCTTTTCGTTTAGAAAGCACAGCGACTGAGAGTTCTTGTAGTGTTTTGTGTGTGTGTGTGTTTGTGTGTGTGGATGGGTGGATCTGTACACAATTCATGCGCTGATGCTGACTGCATTTGGTTTGATTGAAAATGTGAGAAAAAATATAATTACAAAACCAGTGAAAGAATGTGCATCATTTATCACGCTATATCTGGCAACAATGAAGCTTTGAATACCTGGATATGAATAAAAGTGATATGAATCTCCATCAATCACTGACAAAAATGAAAAAGAGGTGGATGTTATAAGGCGTATCGTTATTATTAGAGAAGAAAGCAGGTCAGGACAGCTTCTGCTCTTTGCTAGTGAGCTTTTGTGGTCAGCATTAGCTGCAGTATGCAGTGCTGGAACTAAGAGCAGCTCCTAATGGGCATTAGGGCTTAATAATGACTACGTTATTACTTGCATACTGTATTATTCATGACTTCCTCATTACACAAGCAATTCTTAACAGTGAGGATCACATTTCTGTCGATGCCTGTGCTTAATTGTGAGCATGCTGACGGTGAGAAAGAATCGGAGACAGCTGGCGGAACAACTGTTTACCCTAAATTGTATACTTCCTATGTGTGGTAAGTGCAGCCCAAGAGAATATGAAATGTGGGATGTTACAGAGGACTTTTAGGAATGCAGACACAGTCTCTCTGCAGTGCTGAGAGAAAGGAGAGTGCATCTGCGGACATGCATAACGCCTATATGTGTGGCTTTTTTAGGAGGAAAAGCTTTCACACTCACAACTTTAGAGTCTATTTAAATTATTGTTATAGATGCCAGCCTGCCAGACAAGTCAGAATGAATATATTAATTTGTTAAAATAAGTAGGACACAAAAAAATTATTTATACTTACAACAAAATACCACCTTTTATATACCTGTTGGAAAATTGCAAGGGATCCTGTGTATTTGTTTAATTTAGTACAAGCATTCATGAAACCATCTCCCAGCTCCCTGCTAAGAGCAGTGTGTGGGGTGCTAAACTCTTTCTCTGAGGATGTCTCTCTCTCTCTCTCTCTCTCGCTCTCGCTGTGTGAGCATATAAGAAGAGAATTATCTTGTTCATGTGGGCTTCTGCTACCCACGCACAGTGATGACAAAAAGGAGGCAAGTCGGAGGACATTAGAAGAAGCAACCTGCATCTATGGAATTTCACTTTACATACACTTTACATTTATTATCCACTTTTGGGATTTGGTGTAAATCAGCATTTTTTTGTTTGTAAAAATTGGAAGAGCATATGGAAAGATACTTCAGTGACATTTCAGAGGTATTATGTCAGCAATTTGCAGGTGGTAATATAATGGATATACAGAGCATTGCATATGGCATTTAAATTAGAAACATGTATATAAACCAGATCATATTGGAGCACAGTACTTCTGTTTGTGTTTTTTACATAAATGGCAAATGGACTTTCATTGATATTGGGGATATCACAAGAGTCATTCACATTCATACAGTGCTGGAGGGCTTCCATACAAGGTGCCTAGCTGCCCATCAGGAGCTAAAATAAGTGCTCATTCTCTTTCTCTCTCTCTCACACACACACACACACACACACACACACACACACACACACACACACACAACATGATGGATCAGCCCTCAGCAGTAATTTGGGGTTCAGTATCTTGCTCACTTTGACACACACCACAGCTACCTCATGTTTTTTTTTCACATGGTTTAGTTTTCACATGTTCAGCTCACTCAACTCACTTAAAACAAACACGTCATGCATAGCAGTTTCAGCAAATGAGATACAAGAATATGCAGTTTTTAGAAAAAAAAACTTGTTTTGAAGTGTTTTATTTCAGTTTAAGTCTGGCTGGTTGATTGCTATAGTGATTGCCGTTACTCTACTTAATCTGCATGGTGCTTTGCACAGTCCACCAACTACCTTTTTTGAAGTTGATTACAATCATGCTTGTTTGCCTTTATTCTGTGATATAAAGCCATCCTTGTAGTGCAGTCCCCGGCAATTTTCTTACATGTGTAAAGAACACAGACGAGGCTCCAACAACACTGTTAAAGTACACCAGCCATAACTGTGATCCCCTTATTACTTGCCATAGTCAATAGATATGGATTGGTTTTGTTTGTGTGCTTGCAGGTCTGGAGACCAGAAATAAGTACATGGGCTTCAGGAGGACAGTGTTTTTTTTTCTTTTGTTTGGCTACATTTTGTGTAGGATGTAATGAGAGATGGGACTTGACCAGGTATAACTTATAGTTTCACAATGTCAACAATATTTATGTTTTTACTGAGTGGTGTTGCTTATGTGTTATCTATAGGAAATTTCCTGGATGAATGGAATAACCTGACCTGCCAGATGATTTGTTACACATAACCATCTGAGAAGCTGTCAATGGAAACAGTTTGAAAAGGGCAGGCGCTTTCAATTAAACTCTGCCGATTGGACTTGGGAGACGAGTGAAAACATCTTTTTCATAGAGAAAAGCCTTCAGTTGTGTTGTCTGCTCTTCTTTCAATGAAGAAATACACTCCATTGTTAAAACGAACACTCACCTTTCTGAGCACACATAAGTACAGTCATTGGACACTGATCGCTGACTTACTGGATGCAAACGCTTGCCGAGATGGATTTTTATATGAGACATGATCCTGCGATTTCCCCATGATCTCATGACATTGCATAGAAATTAAGAAGAGAGGCTTTTTTTCACAATTTGTAAATATTATCTTGTTAAATTATAAAAAAACAGAGCAATACAGCTTCATTTTTAATGAAGAGAAAATAAAATAAAATGCATGCACACAAAAAATACATTTAACCTTTAGGGACAAACGTTGAGCTAACAGATTCTGACATAAAATAAAAACAAACTCCTTCCAATGACCATTGAATTACAGCTAAACATCTCCCAATGATGTGCTCATTTGCGAATCCCACATGTATTTAATAGAAAAAAAATGGATCACCTTAAAATAAATCAACCGTACCTTCATTTTGATACACAACAGAGAGAAATGTTTATCTCTTATTCCTAGTAGGACATGACAGAGATCAGATTTGTCATCTCTTCCATGATCCACTTTTTTTGCCACAGAATGTGCTTATTCATTTGGTGCATGCATTCTTTCAATATGCCTGGAATAATTATGCAGACATTGTGGTATGACACTAATGTAATCATGCACTCAGTAAATTCAGACATCTTAACAAGTGTACCTCCAGTACTGAAAACACATTATGGAATGCAAAATGTAGTTTAGTGTTGTGTATCTTGTAAATAAGGAAGTGATCACTAAGTGATTTCTCATTAAAATGCAATTTCCGTATTAGTTTATAGTTTTAGCAGTGAGAATAGCAGTGTATTAAAATGTGTTGAATGGGGCATAGAGGCTGGTAGTGTAAGTGTACAATTATCTGGGATTAAATTATGTACTTCACATAATTACAGTTTCCCCTCGGATTGAAAAAAGAAGAATGCAATGCCAGTGATTCCATCTTCAAATGTGCTACTCATGGTACATTCTTGCATTGAGGTTGCAGCTGCAGCTGAGGGTGTTGTGGTGGCAGGTAGTATATATTGACTTGTAGTGTCTAGGGCTGTCAAAATAAACGCGTTAAGGCAGATTAATCGATCATCATAATTAATCTGAATAAAAATTTTAACTCAACCCATCTGCCGCACAGAATGACTCTGAATGTCTCTAACACATTTCGGGCAGTTGGTCCAGGTTGAATCAGCGGCTCAAATGGTCAGTTGATCCGGTAGTGATAGGAAGCACAAACAACTTGACTAGTTTCTACTTCGGTGTCTCGTCTCAGTGGAGGCTACAGAGCCTCTGAGTCACTGCAGACCTCTACTGTAACAGACGAGTTGATGCTCCTCAGTAGTCCGTCTGCTCTGCGGCACTGTGTGTCTAAGTACTGTTTTTGTGTGGAAATGCGCATGCCAGTTTGACATAGCTGTACTATACTGGAGCTGGTGACAAGGTAGAACAATTCCAGTTACCCCTTAAGTGTAATGCTGAATAGACAGAGGCGGGAGACATAAATTAAGATCAGTGCTTTTAGGTGTCACATCATATCGTAAATATTGTGATATCCACAGGTTATGCTGGCAAGATGTGCAGGAAATGCAATATTCTGCAAAATCTGTAAAGTTAAAAAATGTTGGTCGAAAATCTGTTCAGTTATAAGTGAGAGGTAGATGGAGCTCTGAGGTGGTTAACAGAAGTGAGACATCTCATGGGAGCAAACTGTTGAGGTGATGTGTGACCTCAGTCCCAGAGGAAAGTCTTCACTGCAGATAGTATCTAGAGAGGACAGGAATGGTGACAGCTCTTCCTGACCCTTTTCTCACTGTGGCATCATTCCTTCCTGTTCGTTGATCTAGGGCGGCAGGAAGGAAGTGTTCAGCACAGCAGTCGAGGCAACACATTGGAGCTACAGTGCTCAGCAAAGGAGAAGCCTGCAATTACTCCACCATAAAAATTAACCAGGGCTTCTTGTCAGATACTCTGCTTCATCATTTGTCACATGGAGAACATCCTCTATTGACATTCCTG
Organism: Synanceia verrucosa; assembly: GCA_029721515.1. Taxonomy (NCBI): domain Eukaryota; kingdom Metazoa; phylum Chordata; class Actinopteri; order Perciformes; family Synanceiidae; genus Synanceia; species Synanceia verrucosa. The sequence continues at coordinate 8,428,486 of CM056565.1, forward strand.
AATACGTATAATATTCTGAACATCAGACACAGATTTCTAGTAATTTCAACTTATTCCATGGGTAGCATTTATTGTCAAATAAACACTGTTTTTTTCTCCTGATATAGTATGTCCCCTGATGTTACTGCCTTTCCCTCAGCTATTAATTCAGCTCCTCTAACCTTTTACTCTTTGATCAGAAAGCCATGTTTGTGTCCAAATCTCATTTGCCTTCCCCCTCTTCCCAGTCTCTCTAAATCTCATACTGTTTTGTTTTTGTCCTTACTAGTAAGTTGCAACATTTGTCTGAGCACATTCAATCTGTCTTCCCTCTCCACGGCATTCTCCTCCTTTTGTCTATCCCCCCTGAGCCTAATGACTTCTGTGGCTCTTAACTCCCATGCTTCTTTCAAATCACCGCCAACCATCCTTCCCCATTGGCAGCTGGACAAATTTTTTGGGTCATTAAATTCCCTTTGAGCCTTTTAACTGTTTCTTGCCAACCCCACACCTCACCAACTCATGTCTTCAAACCTATAGCCCACTACGCACAGCACCCACACCATCATAATTCAATCTTTCGATTTATGTTTTGCCTTTGATAGACTACTAATGCATGTCTTTGTGGCAATTTTGAGGACTGTGTTGTCTCATTAGGTCATAAGGCTTGAAGGGAAGTATGGTGTGGTAGGTTTGCTTGATGAACTGGATTTCCATATTTCAGTTTTTCTTCCTCCGCTCTGCTTTCCTCTCTTTTTGCTCAGATGTAGATTTTCTGTGTCCAAGATGAGTGTGCTGAATCTAGGCTTTAAAACATCCCACCAGAGACCTTTTGGGTGACATCAGATGCTACCTCAACATTTTATGGGAGCCTCATCAGTCATTTGTCTGCCTTCCTATTGTAGGCTCACTGCACTATGGGGGCAAATAAGTATAGAAAGTGCATTACATCAGTAACAGATATCATTTGTGTTTATTTGAGATAGTATTTCAGCTATTGCTTGATGAGATCCAGTGGGCAGCAATATTATCCTATACGAGCATCCTGTGGTCTGTGCTGTGTTAAGAGTCAATTTGTCCCGATAATTTGCTCGGAAACGGGGCAACAATCCTAAATGTTAAACTTGTTCAATGCTTATGATGAAAAATCTTCGTGTGTGGGGAAAGCCGACGACTCCTGAGTCACTACTCTGTGAAATGTGACGTGAAACGCAGTATAGCCAACCAGCTGATGAGATGTGGGCAGGGCAGGGGTAGTGGTGGTGGGGGACGATGTTGCCAGTGGTGAGCTGTTCAATCAGCTGGTTGCGGGTGTAAACAATGGCCCAGTTGCGCTGAGACTGGCTCACCACAAAAAAACTAGCACACGTGAGCCAAACTGATGCTGAAAAGATGAGAAAGAAGAAAAAGAAGTAGAACAAGTGGGGAAAAATAACTATAAATCTAACCTCCAACTCACTCAGTAGACTATAAAGTCCTCGTTCCCACTGTCTCCAGGATTTTCGCCACTGTCTTCTCTTTTTTTCACAGATTTTTTTGGAGAACAATAGTCCAAGGACCACCGTCATTCCCTCTTCTGTGTCTTCCATGTCTTAAAGCGTTTATTTACTCTTTTTTTTTTTATCTATGCTCTTTTTCCGTTATGAAGAGCCCGGTGACACTGAGATTGTTGCCATTGGTTACTGTAGATCATGTTTGATCATACGATATTTCTGGCTCGGAGGACAGATTCTAGATCGGCCATGAGACAGAACTTGACGCTTCAAAACAGCAGCCACAAATCAATGGGGGACTGCACCCATTTCTTATATAAAGTCTATTATTGGTTCACTGTATTAAACACTGTTTAAGCCCTTGTTTTTCACTGCGCAGTTTATGGTTAAATTGTTCCAGTACTGATACAATGATACAGCATTATACATTTTTATACAGGTTATATCAACCTGGTATGTTTACCACTGCAAGATGTACTAATATAAGGGCCTGTGTAGGAATGTGAGCATTCCAAAAATACCTTTCTATGTGCTGACTGTGTATATCAGTAATTGACACCAAACTGCCAATTGGTAGCTGCTTGTTGACACCACAGGTGTTGCCAGGAGGATTCTAGCTACTAGGAGATGTGTAAAGCATCAAGCATTTGAGCTTCTACAGCAAATATCTTTTTGTATACTAACTACTGTACCAGCTTATAAATATTCATTGCCTGATTCTAGTCAGGAAATCTGATTTCTTACTCATTATCCTTTCTTACTGCTGAGCAAGACGTTATAATGAAATAAACCTCCTACAATCTTAAAGACTGTGATAATACATTGCACATAAGTCTTGTTTTTAATGCCTCATGGCAATCTCATGACTAAGATGCTGCTATATTATTCAGACACCATTATATGTGCCATATACATATTGCTACTTATAATGCACAGTACAACATACTTCATCTGTATGGGTTACAGAGCAATATGCAGACAGGAAAACTGAAGTTATTTGAATAGAATTGACAGTCTCTCACTATGAAGTACATTTGCAATATTTGTATATTGAAAGGCCCACTCGTCCAAATTTACTTTCTCATTTCTTTTGCAGTACCTAAGCTTTTTAGTCATCTACATGAGTCATCCTTTCTGTGCAATCATGGACCAGCAGGAAGATTAAGTGGTGGGGAAGACATCATTTCAAGGCAATTTTTTTCATTTCTTTACAGGGTGTTAAAAAAGAAAAAAATAATTTCCACAGATATTTGTCATAGATATTTCAGATCCCAGGCAAATGAAATTTCATGCAATTATTAATATTGCAGAGCTGGCATTTCACTGACTGGCTTACCTTGTGCCTTCTCAAGATCAAGAAAAACATGGGAAAACAATTTGTCACCTCCCTTAAAACCAAACCAACCATATTTTATGTGACTATTTCTGTGGGAAGTTTTGAATAATGACTGCATCAAATGCTACATATTGTGGCAGGGCAACAGTTATTGAGCAGCTTGGTATTACACTTTCTGTGGCTCTGTGGTAATTTAGTGCCCAGTGCATGTGGTATGTTCATTAAAATTAAGCAAAACAAGTCATTGGTATATAACTCTTCACTTCACTGCCAATCTGATGCTTACATCAACAATAGCAAATTAAATACTTGAAGCAAATGCACAGCAATAATGGAATAATGCTTGAAATGTAAACCATTTTAATTAATCTTTCCAACCAGTAGATGTCTTTTAAATCAAAAAATAATGCTTGATGTGTGGGTAAATCAGTCTGCATTGATCTATAAATGCTTCTATTTCAGTTTATTAAATCCCTGCAGCCAGCTGAAGGCAGCAAAACACACATGTTGGTAAATCTGAAAATAGCGTTGGAATTTATTAGTTCCATCATTGTACAAATCAAGTAAAAACACACACACACCCTGCCTATCCTTTTGGCTGCAGATTTTAGGTGTTGTGTGTGTTTTTGAGATCAGTGATGTGTGTGGCTGAGAGTGTTTAGTAATCACTGAACCCTCTTGTTTCAGCCAACCCTTGGGCTTTTTGCACCTCTGCACCTACATGAGCCAAAATAACAGGTACACTGAAAGACCCCCACACAGTTGGTGTGGCCCCCAAGGCCTACCACTTCACACTTCAAATGAGTCTTGTGTTTCATGCTTTTAATAAGCAGGGCAAAATAAGAGCACATTTCATGGCAAATACAGATCAGGTAATTCATTGGTTGCAACATCACAACATGTTAGGTGAAATAATTCTCCTTTTTAGGTTGAAAGGGGTGAAGAATGTCAGCTTCAGCTGTCAATTTTGACCTCTCAGTTGGTTGGGACCTCTAGACTAAAATAATCAATTTCACTTCTTCTTCAGCTTAAGTTTGTGTTCAGTTCCAGTTCACAAGCATTTTAATTGATGTTATTAGAACATAAGGCTTTTATTCCCATGGAAAAAGGATAATGGTGACAAATATCCTAATAATAGTATTAATAATATATTATATACATTATTTACATAATAAAAATTATTTAACAGGAAGGTAATTATCTTAGGATAATATATCATATTTTCAGAAGACAGTTTCAGGAAATTAGTTATTACTAATGTGCCTACTAACCCGACGATCCAGTCACTTTCTTATGGGCTGCCAAGATCAGAAAACATGCGTTTCAACAGGCCATTCAATAGTATTAATAATATATTATATACGTTATTTACATAATAAAAATTATTTAACAGGAAGGTAATTATCTCAGGATAATATATTATATTTTCAGGAGACAGTTTCAGGAAATTAGTTATTACTGATGTGCCTACTAACCCGACGATCCAGTCACTTTCTTATGGGCTGCCAAGATCAGAAAACATGCGTTTCAACAGGCCATTCAAGTGTGACTCCCTCTCCTCTGTCACATTTAGGCTCATTAAAATATATTGTATGACCTCTTTTCTTCCAAGCCAATCTGACAGACAGGTGCTAAAATGGAGCGTTCCAAAGAATAAATACAAGTATATTCAGATTTAAACATGTTCTAATTAAAAACCTAAAATACAAATCCACTTAAAACCATGTTTTTTTTCTCCTTTTCCTTTCATTTTTGTTTGGAACACATAATAATTCCAATGTGATAATGCACCTGAGTATGCATTTCCTTGGTTTCTTCTCAACAACATGGTTTTATTACTGCCTTAAAGTAAATCCCAATCATGACATGGCCAGATGCTGTCTTGTCAGTTGTTGTATTTAAGCATGAGAAAATATGAACATCACACCTCTGGAAATATTGCCAGAGTTTATTGAGTAGTAAACGTTCTGATTGATAGTTCATTTTTTGAATTTTATGACTTGATGTTTTTGAGGATTATGGATAAAGAGTCAGTAAGTCATAGACATTCCTGGTTATGTTGTTTGGGCTTCTGGAGTGGAAAACTGATAAATTTGCAGCATCAGGGCCTATGCTTCTTAGCACATAACAAATATAGGAGAGAGCGAAGAAGCTGCTGTCAACACTGGAGGAATCATGGAAAGGTCACACTTCAGTCCTTCCCTCCACCAGTCACCCTTTCTTCATCAGTGACCTGGAAAAAGCATGCACCTGAGGAAAAAAAAAGCCTCTATCTTAAATTAGGGTACATCTAATCCATCTACGGACCGAACGGCAGCTCAGGAGGTGGTAAGGAGTCAGCACCTTGCTCATTGACATTTCAGGAGAGTTATTGGACAACAGTGGAGCTCCTATCCAGGGCCTCCGGCTGGTCCCTCTTTCTATTGGCTGAACCGTCCCATGCCTGCTTTCCTGGTTGATGGTTTTGCTTGAGGCATTTTGTAAAAAAACTAAATAAGTGTGAATCACTGACTTCATGGTGTTTACGCTCAATTTAAGGTTGGAGCCATCATGTAGGAATTACCATTGGCATGAGTTTGGGATTTCTTTCTCTACTGTGTTTCAGTGGTTTATTAGCTGTATAGTAAATACACAAAGTGTTTGTTTGTTTTTTTTTTTCATCAAGTGTGGTAAACATGTCTAGGCTTTAAAATAGATAAATTAGGCACCTGAAATGACTGAAATAACTGTCAGGGACAAACTTACTGAGGGCCAGCAGAAAAAAAATCAGCTCGAAAGAGACGAGTTTAAATCACTGCAAGCAAGTAAATCATACATTTTGAGATGTTCTTCAGTTTGTGGTGAAAGTGGTTATCCTATCATATTCAAGCTTTCTTCAGCTGTCTTACATCTATAGTTATACAATATATGCACATTATGCATGTGATGCTCCCCCCACTTTCACCACCGCAACATCACCGTGATAACTTTAGCCAATCCCTTTAAACAAAACTGTTATGGTCTATCTGCAAGTTAGTTTTGGATTAATTAAACATTCATTCATCCTCTGGTGACTGACACATCCTATATTCAGGGTTGCAAAGGATGCTGGGAGCTGATCCCATTTGACACTGGGTGAAGGCAGGGTTTACTCTGGACAGATCACCAGAACATTACTGGGCCGAATTATAGAGACAAACCATTCACATGAATTCACACCTATGATTTCAGAGTCACCAATTTACTTACTCTCCATGTCTTTAGACTGAGGAGGAAGCAGCAGAATCCAGAGAGAACCCACACTACCACGGGAGTACACCATCAATATGCCTCCTTCTGTTTTCTGCTTGGTGTTGTACCTATGGTTGGTAAAGCCACACAGCTCCAGATATCCATCAAAATTCACCACAATAAGAAAAAATGCTAATGATATTGGACTCTTTTCTGCTGTGAGATGAGTTTTTCTCAGTACAAATAGGGTTGTATTAGAACAACATCTTTACAATTGCAGAGTAATTGTGAAAATAAAGCTTTGAAACCAAATCTGCTTTCAGGCAGAGAGTTAAATGAGAGGATTGGTATTCCTCTTGTATCTGTTATAATAGGCTTGTAATCACACCGACTGTTACGATGGAATTTACAGCGGTAATTTTTATGACTTTTTTTTTTTTTTTTTAGATGAGAGGGTTTGGCTCTTTTACAGGGTCAGAGTGGTCAGAGTATGGATGGGACAGCTTGACCCAGTGTTTAGCCTCCTCATTATTGTGCCCAATTGTTTTATTGGAAAACAGCGCACAGACAATTGTCGTCAGGCTGTGGACCACATGTTAGCCTCCATACTTTCTTTGTTTTAAAAAAAGTAAGAGGGATAAAGAGAAGAGATGACTTTAATCATCTGGTGACAGTAATTTAGCGTCTGTTTTTTGTCAGTGGTTTATAGCCAAGGACATACTATTACCATGTCTTAATGATTCTCAAGCAAGATCAGCCATAAGAAAATAACACAACAATATGCAAGAGGTCTAAACCAATTTCCCTCAAGGATTTATAGGTAAAGGCCAATGTTTTATGGGTAGGATGGCTGTGAAGCCTCTTTTTTAATTTGTGCCATTCCTCTCTCTCTCTGGGTGATGATGGAGGTACTGACTCTCTGTGTTCTGTGGTTTGTAGGGCTGAATTTTCAAAAGATGCATCCCTTTTCAGGAGCTATTTAACAGTGGTAAAATGTTGTGTGGACATAGCATTAGCTGAAAGCAACAGTTACTTTTGTTCCTGTGGGCAGTGCTTCTTTGTGTCCACGTATGGTGGACAAAAACACTGAAATGGTATTTGAGTTGGAGGTCGGAAGCTAATTTCACAGCTCCAGGTTGACAGGTTAGAGAAAACTGATGTCACTGGAGATGCTGAAATGTCGGAGCATATTTCAGGGTGACAGCAGTCCCACATTGTGCATTCAAACTAGTTTATTGTTGTATACAAGCCTTGTAGTGGAAGTAGTCCACAATCCAACTCTGCATCACATTCTACACTACTATTTTGAAAAGAGGAGACATATACGCTTGATAAATTATAATTCCATGTTATGCATGCAGTAAACATATACATCTTAAATACCTTATAAATGAGACAAAATAAATAAGTTAACAGGCTTTTGTTTTTTTTTCTTTTTCTTCTTCTCTCTTCAGTAGAACAGAATATACGGTAGCCTTTCATATTACATTCAATGTAATAAGAAGCCTATAATTATCAGAACAATGTGACTATTCAAGCTCCCTCTAGGGCACAGGGTGTACTGCAGATATTAATATATAAAAGATAGAAGATAAAACACTATGGAAGAAATCCTACTAATTTATTTGGCAACACTAATAAAATGACCCAGCTGTAGGTCCTGACCCAGTCTTTGAGATTGACTGTTTTGTTTCTCAAAAGATTGTCAGTTATTTTGAGTTTCTTTTATAAACCCATCAAAATCAGTTTTCGATAAAATATGACACAGGCAGTGTGGGTTCAGACTCTCTCATGCCTCACTTATAATATAGTTGAGATTTGAACCTAATGAGTTGAATTGATCTGGTCAGTGCTTTCAAGTAGTACATCTTGTAGTCAAAACTGAGCTTGTGATATGTACTCTGGCTGCTTGAACCCAATTTAATCTCATACTGAATATGTTAAAATGCAGAATACTACTTATATTTAAGCTACAAATGGTCATGAGCTGTTATACTTGACACATTGTTCGTTACACAGTGATCTTTGAGTCTTTGCTTTTGTCTTAGCTTGAAGTGACTCTAATCATCTTTGTTTAAACTGACATGAGAGATATGTTGCTGATAAACGTGCCAGCTTTTTCTGAGCACCCTTGTTGCTACCTGTTGCTCTAATGCACTCCCATTTTGCAGCAATGTGCTGCCAAGTTCAGATGGAATTTAGCAAAATAGCTCTATCCTTTCTCACCATAGCCTTGTGGTCAGCTCTTTGAGCAGATGAACTGTGTGACATGCGGCCAGCAGTATTGTTTTGGTACGGCAGGCAACCAGGCTGTGCTGCCCAGGGGATCTGTTTTCATCATCCCAGGTGCTGAGGGCTGGTTGGCCACTGTTTGGTGCTTTCAGCTCAAAAGAAAATGGAAAGATAAGAAGTTCAGCACAGAGTGTGTCTGTGGTGTGTGTAGGGTTTATTTCAGGCAAGAACAACAAAAGCCATCATGCTCACAATTCTTCTTTATTAACAGGGCTGGCGGCTACATTTAACTGTCAGTAATCTATCTGTATCTGTAACTACACTGTAACTCTGTAACTATCTGTAATAGTGTGACTGTTGATGAGCACTGTGCATGTTTTGATCATAACTCTTACTATTATAGAATGTGAATTCTGAGTCTGCAGTCACTACTGCCACAAAATAATTATGCTTTTATTGAGCCATATAAGATGCTGTATGTTCTGTATGGAAGCAACCGTGTCACTGCGTGTCTTTACTTGAGAGCGCTCTTCAGTTAAATTGCAGCAGGTCGACTGCTAGTTATCCTCCAGCGTGGGCAGTTCTTTTGCTTATGAATTACCTCCCATCACTGAAAAGTTGTCTGCTACAAAAAGCTACATCAAATGATATTTCCTTAATGGTGTTGCACTGTTAACTTTTTGGCATTTTGTGTAATGGAAATGTCACGTGTCATTAAATTGGTATTTAACTTTTAATGCAATATTCCACTCACAGTGAATTAATAAAGGAGGTCCTATCAACAGGAGACTGCAGCAAATTAGCGGCCATTTTGTCTCACAGTTCAGGCACACTACTTGATAAATTGTCCAGAGGCCTCGGCCAAACATCCAACCTAATCTTCCATAGCCTTGCTTTGGGCTACTTAAAATTCAATTTAACATCTCTGTTTATTGGGACTTTATATATGGATGGTTTAAAGGCAAGTCCAATTTCTTTGCGATCTTTTGAAGGAATTTATTGTGGTCTTGATTTAATTAGAACTTGCACTTTGCCCAAGCTCAAGACTTCTTTGTAAATGTTGCATTCCTTCAAGGCAGGGCTGTGCTAGAGATCTAACAGTGTGCTTTCACTTAGCTGGCCGTTTCAAACTGAAAATATTGGTAGCTGAAATATAACCCTGTTGCATTTCTCTCCTTTTGACATTCCTAGGGAAACACTCTTAGTGATCACTCCTTATGTTTTCACAGGCAGATGAAAGCTATTTTCCCATCATGTGATTCACATGTGTACATGTTTGAGGAGTGAGTACCCGTAGTTTTTACACAATTATTTATCAGTGCCTTGACTCTTAATAATTTACCACTAATACCAGTATTTTGTGACAACTCCAGAGCAGAGAAATGACTGGCCTTTCTATATTACGACAGGTGTCGAAAGCCAATTTGTCGCCCGTCACATATTTTATTGAAAGGATGCCCATGGGAACCTCTTATCTGATGGACGCTTTCCAACAGCTTTGTGCAGACTAAAAGGCTTGGAAAAGTCAACCATTTACCTCAGCCCAGAGGTTTGGGATGGTTCTTTGTTTGTGAGAGCTCAAAGGCTTAGAAAGGCCAAATGCTTATCATAGACCAAAAGACCTTTAAGGCTTTAAGGCCACCTGCTCACAAATATAATCTGTTTTGTGACTGCTGCTGGTGATTAATGCTGTTGTGAGCTGACAAGAAAGGCATCTACTCAATCTTTAACTTATTCTGTAGGCATCATGTTACCTGCCCCTTGTACATTTTTTGAGTGATAATTTCAAGCTTTGTCTTGAGCTCATATTTATGGAAAACAGTACCTCCTCATCAGCATTGAAGTTGAATGTTTTCTTTTTTTTCCTTTTGAGGATCAGGATTTTTTAGACTTGTTATTGATCACTGGAATCTGTGTAGGCCGATACCTGTCACAGGGTGTATTTAACGCCTTTTATGTAACATTTAACATTTTGTTATTATTTATTTTTTAAGTTTCTGTAATGGTTAATCCACCAGTATATGCAATCTCTTTAATCAAATGATATCTTTGATGATAAAATATAGTTATTAATTATAATAATTATATATTATTATCCATGAATTCTCAAATTTACTGTTTTACAAAAATGCTGAAAAATAGCAAAGCACGTTATTATTACAGTTATTTACCTGCATTCCTAAACAGAACAACAGAATGTGTTTTAGTCAGGTATGCACGGATATGAAAATTTTGTCCTATCCTTTTGTATGATATTAATATTGCTATTATGGCCGATAACAGATATTTACAGATATATGTTAAAAAATGACCAAATTTAGCAACCTTTACCACTTGGAGCGTGTGTGACTAAATTAAAGTGCAGTTTATCAACATACAAAACTTGTGTGAGAAAGTTTGGATCATAAATTAAGGTGACCAGGTTTCTGAAATGAAATCCCGGGACATTTCCAGCTTGGCAATAATAACGGTAGCGACCAGCACAGCATGCTCTCTCACGCTTTCTGTTTCCTACATGGCTACCTTTTGTTCTAGTCAACACTTGTTTTTCTCAATCATAAAATGCTGAAATCTGGGACATTTTCGGGTGCAGCTTTAACCAGGGACTGGTCATCCAAAATGGGGATTGTCCCCAGAAATCAGGGAGGCCTGGTCATAAATTACAACCGCAAAAAAAAAAAACACCCACAATGCTGAGCTGCTTGGCTTTTCTGACACTGTCACTGCCTAAAAAAATACCGTATTGCCAAATCCCCCTCTCTTTCTCCCGACACACAAACAGCGACTAGATGGACATAAACATCTGTTGTTAATATCAGACATCAGCCAATACCACTATTAATGCTGATATCTCGTGCATCACTAATTGTAGTGGTTGTATGTGATTCTTGAGTAATTTCTGACTTCTCAGAGAATTCCAGTGTTCTGGCTCAAAAGGTCTTAAAAGGTGAATTCAGTTTGAAATTCCTCACTCCTGTTCAAATGGTGAAGTTCAGTCTTTTTCTAGTGAAAAAGAAAGTCTGAATTAAAGCTCTTCATGATGCTGGATGGGTTGGACAAATAGTGCAGGTGGACTCATAAATTTGTTAAGCTCTGGATATTCAGTATTCAGATTAAGAGATGAGAAAGTATCACATACTGCTTATTGAGAGACACCCTCTCTTTCGATCATAAGCCCCTTTTATTCAGAGATATTCAATAAAACAACTTGGTTAGATCATGGTTTGGGTCAAAATAGACCCTTTCAGGCATTATATCCTGAAGGCTATCTTCTCACACGTGCACCATGTTTTTTTTACTATTTTCACATAGAGAGTTGTGTGGGGTATTTTGTCTGATATAATCAGCTCTCTTCTTTACAGAGAACACCTTTCTAACTATCTAGGATGAATATCACCTGATTACAATTGGTGGGTGATCAAATTGGAGCACACTTCGTTTTCTTTCTTCACTATAAGCTTGTTCAAATATCTTGCTTTACTTTTAAATGATTAAATTTCATGTTTTGTTGAAATGTTCATGTTGTACTTGGTATTGTACAGTTAGACTTCTGCTATTCCTGTGCTAGAACAAAGCTAGTGCTTTTATGAATGATCAGACATGAGTTTATTACATTCCCTGCATCTGCATCCCCTCCTTGATTTCAAGGTTGCTGGCTGGCATGTGAGGTATTTTTTCCTTGATCAAAGAGATAGCCAGACTGCCCTCCAACCTGGTTGTCATGGGAACAGGTGTCACATGACCTGAAGTGAGACAAACTTTGGATGGGAGAGGATTGGCTCTCTGGAGGGCGCCAGTCCCCCTCTCAATTCATCTGACACGGTTGCCTTGGAAACAAGGCTGTGAGACAGGAAGCTGAGAAGAGATGTAAGCTCTTGTTTGTTTGGATAATGGCAGAAATACTGCCTGGACTCTGGGCATCTAGGGGATACACTATTAGCTTGAAGATTTTAAAGATGCAGTGAGACACCTATCTGTCTGCCCTTCCATCCGTCTACATATCTGTCACATTGTCTATCGGTCTATTAGTCTATGGGTCTGTTGGGATTGTGGCAGTGGCGTTTCCCTTGAGACCAAAGACTGTGATTATTTAACATCCAACAACAAGGTTAATGGGCCAATAAGAAAGGATATTTGAAGCTCCCAGTGGCTCTACATGAATGATGCTCCCATTTGATTTGGATGGCACCAAGAATGGGTTCTGACATTCTCTCAATAACAGTGACAGCCCATATACTGATGGAGGTGGTAATCAGTTTGCCTTGGGATGTTTTACAGGTCCCACCGGCTGTCAGTCATCTCGAACTCCAGTCACTGCTGGGGCCCATGTGTTATTTATTTCATGCCACTGTGGCGTCGGTGTCTTGTGGGTGAGATTATGTGAGTAATAGCTCAGATTGGTTTGGTGTGGTAGAAGTACTCAAAATAATGTTATTGTGGCTGTGCTCTCTTTGGTTGAGATGAAGTGGCTTTTTTATCAGCTCTGCATGCCAATCAGAAACCCTCTCCTTCAGCTTGACACAATCACAGAACTTAGTTTCCAGAAATATGCTCCTTTTTTGCTACGTCTTGCTGATATTACACCTAATGGCGCAATAGACCACTTACCTGCCAACTGTACTTCGTGACATTTATTTTTTCGGATCCAGACCAACAATAAACACAATATTGCTTGCTTTCTCACCTATATTCCCTTCCTCTCCTTTAATAAAAAAAAAAAAACCTGAAGCCTGCTCCACTGTGAGCCATCAAACGAATGATGCAATATTGTATGATACCAATGAGCTGCTGTGTGCGAGCCCAAGTTCAATAATCAGCGACCCAGTTATTTTAATTGCTTACCAACGAACACAAAGAAGAAGAAAAAAGATAAATAGCACAGTGTTGTTCCTGCACCAGCATCTTATGCCATAAATAAGGAGGGTCTCCCCATTAACTAACGTGATCAAGGCATTCTCTCACACAAAATCATGAAAGAGAATATATAATCTCCAGAACTACACTCTTTGTAAAAAAAAAAAAAATAATAAAATAAAATAATAATAATAAAAAAAAAAAAATCAAAAGGGTCGAATTTGAGTAATAATGCCACCATTTTCTGACCGAATAACAGAAGAAAGTAAGCTGTGCAGGATTTTCAGGTACTCCGTTATTATGAACTTCATTTGCTGTTACTGTTTTCCTCATGACAGTTTTATAATCATTACGTTTTATTGGAATTAAGTCACTGTACAATAGTCAAATAAAGTGGCAGTGAAGTGCGGCTCAAGAGGCTGATTTGTGAGCGCTGTTGTTCAGTTGTCAGTGTTACAAAACAGTGCACGCACTGTACCACTCCAGTAGGGCTGGGTATCGATTCAGATTTTCCAGATTGATTCGTTTCGATATTTCAAGGTTCTGATTTGATTCACGATTCGATCCGATTCGATTTGATATCAATTCAGTCAGGGATATTTCAGTTAAAATAAATGCTCTGTTATTTGATTTGTCATATTCCCGCTGAATTTTATCTTCCCGTTGCATATTTTGCATACTACTTGTTTTTTGTCCAACTTGTCATTTTCTTCCAACTTCTTAAATGTGAAATGCATCCAAGCATCAGCTTTTAAACTCGTCGGTGGTGCCTGGAGAGGTGGACTCACTTCTGTTAGTCTGTTTGACTACTGGCAGTAACATCTCACAAGATCTTGCTCCTTGGAAAGCAGTGGAAAGCAGCACTAAACGCTGATCACGCGAGACTTCTTCTTCTTTGGTTTTGGCACTAGCTATGCAGACTAGACGTATGTATGGCGATCGATGCCCTCACGCGAGACTGGCAGGTGGGTTTATACTTCTGGCTGCTTCTCTGCATGCCCAATGAAGAAAAAAATATGCAAGTTAAAAGATCGATCTTTGGATTTTATGAATCAATTATGAACCATTTAAATAGAGATCGATTAAAATCGATTCAGTCGATTTTTTTAACCCAGCCTTACACTCCAGTGTGTACTGTAGCTTGTCTCACTTTTAAATAAGGAAACAGCCTATAAACAGGTTGCCACAGCAATTTCTAATGCGACAAAACTACTGATCAGTGTCGTGCCTCACATCTGCTAATCATAGGTTAGCGCTGCTTCCCTCCAGCTTGTAATCTGCTCACTGAATTTAGCCTTTGGACAGAGGCATTGCAATATGGATTTAGTAGCTCTACCACACTTCTTCAATCAGTCAGTAGGCAATTTAAGATTTGACCTGGGGCCCCCTTCATAGCTCTGCACTCTGGTTTTCAGACATTTCTGTTGGGCTTTGAGATGATTGCCATGTTATCTGACTATTCATTTTCCACTGAAACGGTGTGCAAGACAACATTCCCCAATCTGAATGCCCGTTATTTCATAATAGAATGCTATCATGTTTATATGTTGATTTATTCCATTAGAGAATGTAGCCTGGGAATGAATAAAGGAAAATTGGGTTGTAGCACAAGGCACAGCTGATAAGTAATTCTCTTTTTGTAAGCAAAGCCTACTTCTGTTTTGCTTTTTGGAAGTCTAACAAGGCAGCGCAGAACAACAGTATGCCAAATGCTGTCATTCAATATTTCATGCGTTCGTGTATATATATTTATTTTTTTGAAGAGTTGGGATTTGTGTTGCTTTTTCTGCACCAAACAATGAATGTTTGGAGGTACAATGATGACGAATTGGTTAAGGATCATAAAGAAACTTTTTATACTGCCACTGACAATCAATCGAGAGAGGTAATATAAGAACAACCAATATCATGCAACCAGAAGTCCAGTCTAGTCAGTCTAGAGCACAATGCAGCAAATACTTCACAAAATTAAGACATTTGCCAAGGATCTGCATTCTAATAATATTATTAAAGCTCATAATCATTGATCACTTTTCATCATAGCAGACAAATATAATTGAGCGTTGAGTGCATCATTCCTGGGGGGTCAGTCGTGGAAATTCTGTCTTATGAAGAAGTTACCTGTAGGGTTGTATAAGGTCATACTTACTTCTGATTGACATCAGCACATTTAAACTGTCATTGTGATCATGTGGGCATGCTGACTAGCATTTAACTTCATGCACCGACAGAAAGTACAGCCTGCTGCAAACTGCCTTTTTCCAGTGTGACACCATATAGTACCACATAATAATGGTTAATATGGGAAGAAATGGTGGACAAGATTCAGTGAAGTGATACAGACACTACAGTATTAAACGGTCAGTAAGTGTGAGGATCTGAACTTCTTGAAGAGCAACAAGTGATTTTTAAGCCAACGTCATCTGCCCACGCAGTATTGTTTGGAGCATTGAGATGGCAAGCGTTTACCACACTACCATTACATGCTCTCTTTTGTTTTGTGAATAATGTATATTGATTAAATCTATTGATTTGTGGACACCATGGTTCATGGTCCAAAGCCAGCAGGGCACTCGAGGGTGTCTCATTATGAAAAATATTTATTTAACGCTTTGTATTAATATTGTAGCCTGTTTAAGTGTTTGACCAAACCACAGACCAATGTCAACGTACTATGTATGGATTTTAAACAATTTATAATAAAGTGGTGAAATTGGAAAATATAGAAAGAAATGATTGTGTATAATATCTCCATCACTGCAACGTTTAACAGAAATGTTTTTCTAATATCAGTCCCACTGTGCTTGTTGTGATCCTATTGAAATTGACATAGCTGTCTAAACCGCACAGTGAAATATACCCAAACCCCCATTTTTTTTTTTCCACTGGTCAGATCAGTCCAGTTTTTCTGTGCATAATGTTTCAATGGAAGGAACCAAAAGTGCAGAGATAAGAAATCTGCCATTCCAAACTTTATCAGACATAATTGACATTTGCAACCTTTATCATGCTTCCCCCAGGCCTTGTGTGAGTGAGTCTGCATCTGGATTGTGGCCTGTGACATTTAGACAACAGTTAGAGCAATTTCCATGACCATTTAAGCATTAGTAGCTGCTATAAATCCTTGTTTTTATTTGAACAGAAATTTTCCTAGAATAATGTCAGTGTGTAGAACTGAAAGCAAAAACAACTCAGAAAAATCTCTGAATAATTTATATTCTAAAACCAATAATTGTTTTTCCAGATATATCACAAACAGTAACCATTTGAGCCTTGTATTATAAATCCCATTGCTTTTATATATATATATATATATATATATATATATATATATATGTTGATCATGTGATCATGAGTGCTGATTGTCAAGGGTGGCCTGTTGGGACAGTTTGGCAAACAGCTGCTTGTTTGGTGTCAAGATTTGATCAGTTGTGTTGCCAGCTGCACAGACGGTTTACAGTAATACCTGTTTTTTACTGAAACTAAATCCACAAAATGATTATGATCAAACATGATATCACCTGTATGCTTATTTAAGCTTCACAAGGTCCAAAAATTGCCATAAAAGAATCCAACATTGTGGGTGCTGGTGTCTATGACTGCACATATACTGTAGAGGGATATTTATACAGTGGCTGTATTTCAGGGTGTGTTGACATGTGTTTGATGGCACTAATATAATCAGTTTCACCAGTGCATGCCATAGTAATAATAACATCATTAAGTTTGTGGTAATTATAGCTGCAGGCTTTTCATTGATCTCCAGGCGAAAGGGTGATCCTCTTTCAGCTGCAGAATAATAGCTAAACCTTTAACCTGGACTTGAATCAATAAACCTGCAGGATTCCCTCTTCATTGTGAATGAGCACCACTGCTGAACAACCTTAGGCAAAAAATTCTATGATTGTCCTCTCTTTGAAAAACTTGCACCATAAGATATGGAGCTACTGTGTTTGAGTCGTGATGAGCTGATTGTTCTTAATATTAATTGCATTGCAGAAGACCAAGAAAATCTGTGTGCGTATGAATAATTCATGTTTGTTTTGAACCAGCCTTGTGAATCTAGCATTCACTAAATAATGTATGACTGTGTGTCTTTGATAATAGGGTTTGCATTAGAAGTAATATGCTTTCCCTCATTCCACAGGGCAGATTCTTGCCCGGGCTAGTTATCGTGCAAAAATTGATTTCCCCAAAACCCCCGCATGCCAGAAGACATTAGTCAGCGTTGTCTGGAAGCCAGTGCCGTACGAAAGAAAAGGGGCCCCACGTGTTGCTGGTGAAAGGTGAGGGATATTTTTTAATCTCATATATGCAGCCTCGGTAAAATCAGATTATTCCTCATAATGAAGAAAAATTGTAGAACAAAGGGATCGATACAATTTAAAGTACACAAGCATCTGCAATGATGAGAAATCTACGTTCTGAATTTGAAGTAGGACCTCTGTTGAATGGGGTTTCCACAGCATCCAAATGAGATTTCCTTCTACTAAGTGGCAAGAACATGAACCTTTGACAATTAGTATTTAAGATATCCCCTGCTCACTGACGCTTGAAGGCAAAGTGTGATTCACATATTATTCACTAAAGCGTGTGCAATTTCAGTGAGAGATGAAGGAATTGCTTTAATGAGTGTTCAAACAAAGCAGGGAACTAATGACATGCATGGATCCCAACTTGTGGTCTCAATGCAAAATAAAAGTGTCCTCTGGTAGAGGGAATGATTGTGCCCAGAAATACTGAGGTTAATATACAAACACTGATACTTATCAGCACTGGTGTATTAATGTGGAAAAATCGTTAATCACATGTAAAAATGAATGACTTTCTCATCATGTCTTTCTCAGGTGAATGTCTTTTTTCCCCATTCTGATTGACATTCAGCAAAGAAGTATTTTAGATGCTTTAGAGTGTACAGAGACCCAGGAAAATGGGTGGATTTCATTTTGACATTTCATTTCAGGATATTTTTAGATGCTGTGATACAAACAACAACGTGGCAAAGCATTGATCACTGCATTTGTCACAGACATAGAGGAGTGGGAGAGAGGAGACTGACAGAAACTGATTTCTGTCAAAACTCGGCTTCATAATATGTCACGCTCAAATTCACAATTACAAACGCATTGACATAAAACTGGCTCATTTTCCCCATTTATTATTTCAAAGCTGAGATTAATCACACAGGGGGAAATAATGACTAAACCTAATCATAGACTTCTGCTTCTTGCTCAGCAATAATTACAGTCAGACCGGCTGGCCAGCTATATGTATGAATTATGACAGAACGTGATGGATATTAATGGATTTTGTAATTGGTGCATATGTTTATGAATATGGCTGTCTGGTTCTGGCAATTTGAAAAGATGTCAGGTAAAGCATGACTTGTCCCAGCACTGACCAACTGAAGATACACAGACATATCCAGTAGACATTTCACCACAGTTTAAGTGGTTATACTGCAAACAACACAGAGCAAAAACAGTACAAATTTTCGATGAATTTACACTTAAAATTCCATTTCCAGACACAAAATAATACAAAAAACATGTGGCAGCACATTAATTTGAGGAAAGATTTATGTCTCAATTTATGTCCATCTTGTTCCTCACTTATAAATATTGCTCCCTTGCATTATTTTATAATTTTCTACAGGCATGAAGGCAGCTTAATGCTCGTCATCTCAACACAGGGTCTGCAGTGGATGACAAACACTGATTGAATGGAACCTGCCCATGTGCTGGGATCAATATGCAGTGGACGCAGCTCCGAAATGGATCACGTACTTTGTCACACCTGGATTTCTGATTAGAAACAGCATCAAATCTCAGCTGGGAAGAAGGGAATTAAATTGCAGTAAAAAGTACCAGATGGTGCCAAACTGAAAGTTAAAAATGTGTTTAAGTATTTCAGCTTGCAGCTGTTTCATCCGTTTACTATTCAAGCTAAAAAAATCGTAATTCCAGTGGACACTCAACAGGAATTGAAGACAAACAGGATGATGCCACAAAATGTCAAAAAAGGTGCCATGCCCCTGATCAACTGACATAAGTTGACAAAGTTTCATTCCAAGTAGTCCATTTATTAACAGGTTGTCCAGGCTTAAGGTTGTCACTTAAGCCAGTGCCCTGACCCCTTAATGCTACACAGTGATATGCATTGTATTAATGCAGGTCTACTGTAGTTATACACCAGTAAAATCATCTTTCTGCAGTACTATTCCACTTAAAACAACTGCAATTAATTTACACATAGCACTAACTTCACTGTGACAATGAGAGAGCGAGAGATAGACAGCTAATGAGTCATAGAACGGTGAGTTTCTTTTTATGTGAGGTGTGCGATTGTGTGACAGGAAGAGGAGACAGACTGACAAAGTCAGACCGAGATAGAGGCAGTGAGAAGAAGAGCCTTGATAAGAGGTAATGATAGGCAGGTTGAGGAGCAGTCAGGCTGTTCATGCTAGCAAAATGGATGCTGGAATAGTGCGAGAGGAAAACTCTCCTGTATTATAGACAGAGAAGGGTGGACATCTGCAGGATACAGGACAGGTATTTGTCAAATAGACAATCTGTGACAAGCTGGGATTCTCCACCATGGTTGTACCTTTTAATGTTTTTATATACAGTATGTATTCAATCGCTATAATACCAAATGGAGACATGCAAGCACAATCAAAATAAATCAGAGTAAAAGCTTCATTGCAGCCATTTTGGTGGACGTTTGGTAGAAGTGCCACAGTACATTATCCTTTTCGTGGCATGGGAGGTGACATTCGTAAGTGGATGAGTTCAGAGTAATGAGGTGGAGCACGTCACATTCAGTAGTAGGTCATTACTGTAGCTCAGGGAAATGTTATATCTACTTTTTTTTTTTGCAAATGTCAAAACCCTGTTTAATTTTGACACATTAAAGAGAATCGTTTGAATAGTAGCTGATTTCTTTATTCTTATAATTGTTGATACACTCACACACTGTTCTCTGTCTGCCAATCAAAAGTGATTGTTTTGCGTTAATGTTTCTATGAGACCTTGAATGTAGCTTTTGAATGATATTAAAGAAACAAAAGGACATTTTTTTCAGCTGTCAATCTGTTTTGTACTCTGTAACAGAACCTCTACAGCTCATGGAAAGGCACATGGTGAGAGAGTGGCAACCAATACCATGAGCAGATGACACCAACTGGACGAGAGGCCAAAACACGAAACAGCACAGGAGGTGAACAGCTATATACAGTCCGTACAATATATACATTTATTACCTCCGCCAAGGAGCTTATGTTTTCACCGGGATTTGTTCATTTGTTTGTTGCTTTGTTGGTTTGCCAAATAACTCAAAAAGTTGTTGATGTTTTTTGATGAAATTTTCAGGATTGGCTGGAAGTGGCCAAACTTAAAACTGATTAATTTTTGGTGGTGCCATTGAATCGGATCCAATCACCACCAAATATTAATCAGTTTTAAGTTCGGCCACTTCTGACAAATCCGACAAACCAATAAACAAACAAACAAGCTGCGGTGAAAACATAACTCCTTGGTGGCGGGGGTAACTTTAAATAAAAAAAAATAATAAATTTTCCAGTTTTAATCATGTGGTACATACAAAAGATTGCTAACTGACCAGGATGAGAAACCTGGTCTTTCATAACAAGGCAGAGGAACAATGTTATTTTCAATTTCCAGTTTGTATCTATTGCTATGCTGAATTTAAAGGTCAACTGAGGCCTCTAAGCTGCAGTCCACTGAACAAAGCCTCTGTTCCTCCCTGGCATACGCAAGCTATAGTCCATTTCTGTATATTTTTTATTTCTTATATTTTCTATTTAATTCTTTGTTTCACTGTACAGGAATCTGTATTTTCAGGACATGACTATAACAGATGTTTGGGTCGCCATACAGGCCCTCAGAAACGAAAGAATGTGTCTGTTGAACCTCACTGGACTTGACATAATCAAAAGACTCCCAAGTAAGGCATATAATAAAAACACATTTTTAGAATTTATATAAACTAAATTTCATGGCACAAGCCTGTTCTAAGTAAGTAAAAGCTAATTAAAATTAGACGGTCAGATGTTTGCTGCTGCTATTTACTCAACATATCCCTTGGCATTTAAAGCTTCCTGCCAACATTAGGGATTTTGACGCCCTGTGAAGTGAAATCCAGACATAAGTTCATGACATTTGGCTCATAAATATGGGTGGGAGTTTTTGGAATATGAACGGTGAAGGCGTGCATCACATCTCTGACAGTGTTAGCCCACGGCAGCAGTTTTGGCAGTTAAATTAGTGACAACAAACACACAAACATGATGAAATACAGTATAAATTCAGGTCACAACACTTTGCTTGCTTAAACTTATTGGGGAATGACGTCCGTCGATGTGGAAAGTCAGCATCTAATCTTTGCTCTTTGTAAGCACATTGTCTCAAAAATTCAGGTTTAACATCCTCAAAATGCAGATTAAACACCCGACAAACATGCACATGCAAATGTCCTCATTCTGCTGTTTGAATTCTATTATGGCATACATTAACATATGCATCTCATTGAAGACTCCATCAGCTCTACTAGACTGACAACAATTTGGCCTCATTTATCAGCTGTCTTGCAAAGATCAGGCTTTTTCTTTCGAGCTCCCTTACCTGCAGTTTTGTCCTCATTGTGTTTCTTTCCTGTCAGCTGTTGCTGCCTTGGAGCTTGACTGAAAATGACTACCATAATAAAATGTGACTGTGAGGATCCTCCTCTGCACTCCCCTAACCTGTCTCTTTTGAGATGTTCTGGGTGTTTTTTGCACCCCCAGCATGTGGATCAACATCTTTTCTGTGAGGTCCAGATTGCTGGACGTCCATAACGCTCGACCAGTCACCCTAGGGTGAAGTCTAGCTGGTTGTTATTATTTTAGCTGGTGCCTTTTTACCTATATCATTATACCTCTCTATCTGTGACCCTTTCCTGAAAGTGGTGCACTCCACTCTTCCCTGTAGTGTGTGATTGCTCGCTATGGCCTTGTTTTCCTGTCTTGTTTCCTGTTGACCTACCGGGAGTTGGGGAACTCTCCTGTCCCAGCTTTCAGACAACCCTCTCAGGCAAACTGATGCACTGTGAGGGGTGTGTCATCTGTCAGGATCAAGGAGGGGAAAAAAAAATCTGTATCTCTCAGGCTGCCCGCTCTGCTTAGAGTGCGGTCACCCCAGCTGGGACCTCTGTTTTTTTCTCTACCCCTTATGCTCACCCCTTATGCTCTGTATTCAGTGCACACCAATCTTAGCTAAAAAATAAGTCGAAAGTTGTTGCAACATTCTGTTACGGTGTAGACACATAAACATTGTGTCAGGCTATGGATCCTGTGGATGAACGCCAAAGATTTGTCAGATAGACAGTGAGAAATAAACATCAGTAAAAAGGCACCAAAATTAAATAAATGAATTTATTTAACAGAAAACTCGTAAAATGTAATGAAAGATATGCTGTAAAACCAAAATATAACAGCTTGTATTGCTGATGCATGATTATCCCCGCAAACTCTCATCTGACAAAATCAAAGAATTAGATGATCGTATCTGTGGAATAGAATCAAATATAATACGGCAAAACACGTTCTTCTGATTCCCTTCTTCCTTTGTGACTTGTACTAACAGGCCATTGGTTAAACACACGATTGAGTACTATTTGTTATCTTTTAATCACAGCAATTCAGTTCATGTGCGTCATATGCATTCAAAATTATTTGCATGTACTCAGCTGCAAAACATTATCATATGTGCATTAACAGATTTACATATACAATTTACATAAATATGCATTGTGAGCTAGATGAATCTGTTTTCTCTCAGCTTCAGCTTGCAATCTTCAAGGAGCCACAGTGGCCCACATTGTGGACGCTCAGTGAACAAAAACTGCTTCGTTATTTTGCTTTAATAGAATAGAGTTTTGACCAATCACTCACCTAAATCTCTTGTGTAATCCAAGTGGCCTATGATTCATTTATAATTAAGCTAAAGCATATGCATCATTATGTTTGTATTCTGAATACTTCATTCAGTTGTCATTAAATATATAGAAAGTCAGGAAAGGAATTTGAGTAGACCATCAAAGCCAGAACTTCCCATTACCTGTTTTTCTGTCAGATGACTTTATGATGTTTTACAACCTCCATATGCTTAGTGTGAATTCAGCAGCATCGATATATTGACTCACTGTATCAGCTGAGTACACTTCACTCATGATGTAAAGCAATGCCACAGCACATACAAGTCCACCTGCTTGAAGGTGGAGAAAGCATCGAGTTCACTTAAAGTGCAACTGCACACTTGTTTTTTTTTAAGGTGTAGTAATCTTGGAGAGCTAGCCTTAGACTTTCTTCTCTTTGGCCGTTTAGCAGGGTGAGCCGTCAGACGTAACACTGGAAGTGGTAATTTTGGCTGTATTTTCTCTATCGTTCCCTACAGAATGTATTTCAGGCAACAGTGGGGAAGAGGGAGGGACAGAAGGGGGCGTGGTCATGGGTGAGACATGAAAGCATCTGATTGGTTCTTTCCATTCGGGATTGGTCAGAGTTTTTACAGTCCTGCTGCTGCCACAGAGGTCTGATTCTTTTCATTCCTTTTCCTGAACACATAATGTATTGACTGCTCTCAGAGTGGAAGGACCATTTCACCCAATAGAACAAAAACTGCTTCTGAACAGGATTACAGACTGTAGCTTTAAACTAAATTGTGCGACTGAACTGTGATGAAATGCATCATTGCAGGTGTTTGTATTGCCATTTCTTACCAAATTTATTAAAATCATCATTTTGTGGTTCTACTGTTTTAAATCAGCCCTAATCTTGTGAGTCCACTGTGCTTCTCTGTGCTGTAACAAGAGTGTGTGGATGAATCTGGCCATTAAGCTAGCTAACAACAGCATGATAATACAACCATGCTTTCATGCTGATGTCAGAGGGCAACAGCGTGCTGGGTATTGGTCCCTCCTCCTCCTTCATTCACACAGAGCTGTGTTGATCTGTCGAGGCTACAGTTACACTTCACCAAGTGTTGTTTAAGATGGAACTGAGCAACCAAACGGTCCACCCGTGGTTCCTTGCTCAAAGCTGTGAAGAGGATCTTTGCATGTGTTGGTCTTAAAAAACTGACCTACTGCCAAAACCTGTTTTCAGAAGTCTACATGGAGTCTGGCAGAGTCCACTGACAAACAAAAAATCTTTGCAGGTCTTCCAGTGTTTGCTACAGAATAACTTCAAGCATGTTGTATCAAGTCCACATTACCCTAGGCCAGTAACACCTCCATCTCCAATTTTCTGCAATGCTTGAAGAGTCAGTTTGTTTTTCAAGCAGGATGACTCTGACCTTGTACTTTTTACTTATTTTATTGTAAGTTATCACTCAGCCCCAAAAACCCTGGAGACCTGTGAAACCACAGTTGGACAAAACATCCATTTATTGGTGTAAAAAACATCTATGAAAGAGGTTAAAGCAACGTAAGCATGAGTTAGAAAAGAACTAGAAGATAACAGTAGTTTAGTAGACCTTATAACATCAAGCTGCAGTCACGAACTTTGAGCAGATATATGTTATTTTTATAAAAAGATGACTACAGTTTGTTCTCACAGTAGTTCTTGCAGCAGATAATCTGTTCTCTGAATGGCATTTACCAGAACACGGCCAATTTGGAAACATCCAGTCAGAGCAGTGTTCACTGCTTGAGAAGCTTGTGAACTTTGATCAAGCTATCAATCAACACAGCACTGATCAAATCTGAATTAAGACTCTGTCACTGCAAAGTATTTCTGAAATATTTTCAGAAACTGTTTCACTATAAAATAAGGGTTGACTGGTGGACAGTGCTTACTTATGCCTTGATAATTTTCATAATAGTGACTGGGTCACAGTTGTTCTTATTTTACAGCCTCACATAAATAAGCAGTGTATTAACATAATCATCATTCAGATTTGATCAGTGTTTCCTACTTTTACAGTTTTACTAGGGTGATTGACAGCTGACCACAGTCTGCTCAGCTCTGACTGGTTGTTTTTTGGGCAGGCTGACATCTTGCAAATGCTATTAGGACAGGGGTCGGACACCCACAGCTCTTCTGCAGTGGCTCCTTCAAGTCTGATCTCACAAAAATCAGTAACCACAACTTTTAAACACCGGGTTCTATGGTGATGACATGGAAAGTATTAAAATACAAGCCAACAGTCTTGCATCGCTGTGCTCTACAGGCTTCTCCACATATTTATGTACACAAGGGATTGTTCAGTTCATCAGTTTCAATCAGATTGAAGCTTCTGTCTTATGTTCTATTTCTATTTATTTATTCAAATTCTATTTATTTATTTTGTTGCACAATGATCTTATTTGTTCATTTGAAACATACATCACATACTACATCTAGGGTGTTGCCTTTATCTGCAGGCTAATCTTGAGTCTTGAACGGTCAGTAAACAAACCATGGATAAATCCAAACTAAGGGAGGTCTCAGAAGAAAATAGACTTTAATGCTGCGTAGACAGATTAATTTGCCTTCACTGCCAACGATGGCTTGCCTGTATGCTTTGGTATGTGGTGACAAATTAGTGAGGAACTGAGGTAGGTTTTATTTGATTTGTTTTCCACAAATATGAGGAACACTGAAATTAGACATGCATTGTTCAGTGTTTAATTTGTTAGACCTAAACATGCACACTACACATTTTTTTCCTCCTCTTCATAACAGTTTGTTATAACAGATAAAAGTAGACAGTGAATTATAATCAGTTTTCATTATTGTTGTTCTATATTCTCATAAATACATATATACACACGCATTTTGTATATGCAGTGTGACTGTATACAAACGTTAGAAGCTGTGTTTGTTTTTCAGCTCCTTAAAATTGTTATTTGATAGAAGAGGAGGCAAAACAGCTCTTGATAGTGAAGGATGTAGACCCCTGTATTAGGAACATGATTTGTTTCAGATTATCTGTCTCATGCACTACTGTTATA
Organism: Synanceia verrucosa; assembly: GCA_029721515.1. NCBI lineage: Eukaryota > Metazoa > Chordata > Actinopteri > Perciformes > Synanceiidae > Synanceia > Synanceia verrucosa. The sequence goes on from CM056565.1 coordinate 8,454,580, forward strand.
ATATAGTGAAATTCCTATAAAAACTATCTTGAAATCATATGTGCTAAGTTACAGCAGCTTTAAAGAACACTTCATCATTCAAACAGAATCAGTAGAAGCCATATTACTCTAGTTGACTGTGTCTGCCAGTCTAAACCTAGTTTTCCTGTTGGCTTTCTTCTCCTCACATGTCCTGTTTTTAAATTACTACATTGTGAGAACACATGCAAGTTGTGAGGAACATTTGTCCTTTTCGATTTTGTTCATCCTAAAACAATTCCTGAAAGTTTACCTCAAACAGAAGGACTCACAGTTGTTTTTGCAGATTTTTGCTATACCTGTGGGCTTGAACAAGGATAATTAAACTGATTTTTCATTGTTTGCCCAGATCCAGTCAAGGTTAAAGTTCTCTGTGCGTTAAAAAAAGAATCCGTGCTCTCACTATGCAAGGACTGAATCCAGTTAAGCCTTTCCCACCTGTCTACACTGTTCCCTTGTTAGTTCCTTTCCTGAACAAAGAACAAGCACATCTTAAATGGCGAGTGCGCCAAACAATGATAGGACCCACAAAGTGATGCTGCTTTTGCCAAATTTGTCATTTTATCTGTATGTCAGATGCTCTCTGGTGTCTTCTTTGTGCCCTTTTACCGTATTTGAGTGTTAATGCCACACTAGTGGAAGCGGATTGGTGCCCAAAATATAGCAGACCACCACACTGTAGCTAAGCATTCCCTAATTAAAGGTCCAGTTAGTGTATGTGATACTGCGCTCTCATCTCTCCTCAGCATTCCCTCGTTTTATTGTTTTGTTTCCTCCAGTGAGGGGGGGCGGCCAGTGATACCAGGCCAGGGTTGTTTCCGTGGTAATGAGCTGTCAGGCATATAAAGAAGGTTGTTCTTTTTTTCTTTGCATATCTCTTCCTTCCAAGTAGGGGAAGTAGATGGGAGTGCTAGTCTGGCAGCAGCATCTGTGGAGAGCACGCCCTGGGGATTCCAGTGTCACAGATGCAGTTTAAAAACCATGTGAATGGAGTGGCTCTCCCAGACTGCAGGCTGTGGGACTGGCAAGATTAGACCTTTTAGATGTTGTTTGTCGAATGAGAGCTGGGTTCTGAGGTGCTCAGAAGGGCTGGTCTAAAAGGACTGATTTAATTTGCCAGCTTCTGATGACAAAAAAATGAATTCTCCAATCGGCCTCTGCTCTTTGGGGTTTGCTGATATGTTTCCCTCTCATTGTACTAATTGTCTCTTTCATCATGCGTTTCAACTTGCCTCAGAGCAGCACACTTGATCATCAGTAATATGCACAGTTATTAAGTCTTGCTGAAAATGGAATTTAATTATTTTAGTTGTCCTTCTCTATGTCACCCTACCAGTGTCACACACCTGCACACTCTCTTCTATGAGTTCATCATGCTGTTTATATGCTACATGGGAACAGCTGAATGTTTTCCTTATTGCTATGCATTTGTAGAGTCGTGGTTATCATAATTAATGGCATGACCTCCTATTATCAATCAAAGCATGCACTTGAAACTGCGACCAGCTGTATTTATTTCTGCAGGTCCATCACCCTAGACAAAAAAACAGCATATCCAGATCACCGGGTTAAAATGACTCATCTTGACCTGAATAAACTGGGTGAAGAGGTGAGTCATTGCAACAGAAAGTTACTCAGGCATGAATCATAACTATAAGGAGTCAGCTCAGTGAATAGTATAATAGCAAATGTTATACTGGCAATACTTTTACACCAAATACTATTTCTTAAATCTTCATTAACAGTGTACTACATATGAATATGTTAGCAGCTCAAAAACACTGTTACGTACCCTTTATTTTCTTTTTCCTGGTACAAAAATGATGTGTTTGATAAGTAACAACTATGGATTGCTGCTCCGATCTGGGTGTTTCTTTTTGTCTGATTGACAGGTCATTAATTATCTCGCTGGGGGTTCAGAGAATGGCTATTTGTCGACCTCTGTATTACAGAGGAATGTTTAGCCCACTTGCACTAAAGGATGTGTGAATGACACAATGTGCTAGGTAAAAGGCATGTTCGAGCTTCGTTAGTGACGTGTTACATTGTTTGCACACCTATCACACTATAAGTGTATATTTTAAGGCCAAACATTGTGTTTTTCCTAAACCTTACTAAGTTGTTTCTGGTCCTGCACCCTCAGACAAGTATAACATTCACTCCTTGGAGATGCAAAACGTGACTCTGATGAGCCACCATCTGGTTGGCAGGGCTATAACACAATCTATTGGGATGTTGGGTTTGAAGTGTGATGAGCTGAACCCTTCCATTTGACTTTTTCGCCAAACAAAGCTTTCTCCGCTTTGTTTGATAGAGAACAGTGTCGAAATGGGAGAGAGAGGGTTATGACATGCAACAGAGGTCTCAAGGCTGTAATCAAACCACAGACATTGAGAATTGGCAGTGAAACAGTGTATGTGGCCTTCCCATGCTTTTATTGCTATTTCTAATATTTAATTAACTGGGATCAGGTAAAATGAGCATCACTCTGAAATCTGATGAGTCATACACAGATCTAGCTAAAAGTCAGCCTGAGGCAGTTGAGCAAGGTTATAGTTGGAGCTTTAGACATTGTTGGTGTCATTAAATGAACCGGTCCTCACATTTTCTACCTCAAATACAAAAACCTACACACTTGCTATAACAACCTTTGCTATATGCATCTGTTGTTTTATTTTATAGTGATTTCATTTGCACCAAATACATGTTCCCACTAGTCTGCCATCTTGGAGAATGATAATTGGCAAGGAATATTTTAGTGTTTTAACTTAGAAACATAATAACATCACATTAAACTGTAGCAAAATCACGATGTGGAATAAAACAAACAGAGAAAGCACAAGACATCATCTGGAACTCTTGACACTGTGATGATCGGTACTGGCATGAAAATACGGGGAGTGCTCCTGCTCCTCATCTTACAATGTCAGGCAGTAGTAGAAATCAAATTAATTTTCCACCCAGGATTGCCATATCACTAGTCGGACAAGAATGATATATTGCACTTGATATTCATTTTCCATCATCTTTGGCAATCTTTGCACTTTTTGGCAGGCTAATAGAGGTCTTTTAAGAGTGGGGACATCATCCATTTCAAATTCAAGATAACCACTTGTGTTACATAATGACTGTCTGTGCAACTGCAGGGATGCATTTAATTTTAGAAAAGCCCAACTTTGACTGTATACAAGCTTGAATGTAATACTATCTGCTGAAAATAATGATTTAAATTTGTAAGAAGGTGCAACAACAATAATAAGAAGAAGCCAAATGCTGTTTGACACTGTGACTTTCTGTTTAAAAGTAATTAACGGTTCAGGACGTAATCCAAGCGTCCAAAATTTGTATTTGTGTCGGTTTATCACCATCTGAGCTTCTGATGCTGCCAACAACGGATCTACACAATATCCACAAAGTGCAATTTGTGGACACTTTTGATATATAACACAATTAGATTTAGTTTTATGAAATATGTGGTAAATGTTGTGTCACATCATGATTTTGATATAATTGCACAGGGATTCTGCATGTCTGAGTCTGTTGATGTGCCAACATTAGGACAAGTGGGATGAGGATGATATGTGGGCTACAGTAAGAGAGAAAGACACAAGGCTTCAGGAGGAATATCTTTTGTTAAAGCCGTGGGCATTGATTCTGTGTTTAACGATTCATTGTTTCATAAATACATTGAGCTAAAGAGTTTCATCTGAAATTAATAGGACACACTTTAACACAAAATTGCATAACTATTCTCTATGTTAATATAACAACAAAAAAGTAATTTCTGCCTTTTCAGAAAATATAGCCCTCTAAGGTATTGTATGCCGAGGTAATGCCAGGACAAAATAAACAGATGGCCTCCTACTGGATATAGCCTCAAGAGAAAGCAGTGACAGACATTTCCCCACCAGTGAGAGCACACAGCTTTACGCTGTGCAAATACACAAAACGCATGCCCCGATATGATCCTCCCATGGGGAGGATATGTAAAGCCATGCACGAACCAGTGTTAGGTTTGACTGACAAATACACTTCAGTCATTAACAACCATCCCCCACTCTGCGCTACAATGCTGTAAGGTTCAGTGTATGTAGGAGGCCATGTAACCTGTAGGAAAACAAAAGGAGAGGATTAGCTGCGTGTGTGTGTGTGTGTGTGTGTGTGTGTGTGTGTATACTTGTAAATGTAAAAAGTAATGTATCTTATGATAAATAGGATTTAGTTATTCTGCAAAAATCTTCGTCACGACTCGCTCGACCCAGAAATCATTGTGGTCAAGTCATCTTGAAGAACATTTCTGCTGCAAGGACTGAGGGAGGGGATCCCTGAGGAGACATGAAGGAGGATACATGAGACCAGCCCTTGCAGAAGTCATTTACCGGACAGACGCACCCCTTTATTGGAAACCTCTTAGAGATTGGACGCCGCTGCTGATCTCTGAAACCACATCACATCATCACTGCAGTTTTATAGCAGGACAAATGACAGACCCATCTCGAGTGTATTACTCCCAGGTTTTTATTTACTGATTTCACCTTGTGAGTTTGTGTGAGAGTCATCATGGCAAAATGTCCTGGGGACGACTACTGTATCAGCAGCTACCGCAGAGGCTGTTTTGAGGCTGTCTGGACAACTTTTTTCGTATAGCATTGCAAGCATTTCAGATGCAGTCAGGACACTTTTCAGAAGTGTAGGTGAGATTAATATGAAGGTTGAGTTTGAAGATGCTGTGGTCCGATTTGGCATCACAAAACTTTCCGAATATGTAGTCAAGATTGGAGTTCATAACATGGACAAGATTCTAGTCAGGGAGGAGCCAGAGAGTGTCATCTTTCAGCATAAAACAACTTTATTATGGTCATTTCTATTCAGTCATGAGGCTGATAAAAACGTGTCAGGTAGGACCTGCTGTTTGTCTGACTTAGAGACTGAAAACGATGAAAAGATGAAAACAGCAAGGCTGTGCTGGCAGAGGTAACCGTATGGCGTAATCATCCAGAGTCCCTACAGAATAGGAAAAGCCGTTTGACAGGTGATCCTGTGCCACCGCCATCAAAAATGGTGTTACTTCAGAAAATGGTTAAGAGGGAAGTTATTTTTTTTCCTCTTTCCTTGCACAGGGACTGCAATGCAAGGAAGTGAAATACAGATGCAATTAAGGGAATATGAGTGTAGCCATGGTCTGCTTGAAAAGCTAATTGTCTCTATATACAGAAACCTAGTGAGTGAAATGTGATATTTCAAATCATTGGACTATCTGGGAAATAGATGGCATTTTCTCAAATAGTGTAGCTTCCTACAGCAGGGCATTGAAAGCCAATCGTCACCAGACTGCAGCTGTGCTTCGTAACAGACAGGTGTGAATATGTGACATTATGTTCGTGTGAAACAACACTTTTTTTTTTTAGAAAATGACATGCATATTAAGTTTTATTTCCTTCAAACATAGAAAAGGTAACAAGAAGACATTCAGCAGGTGCCTCCTCCTCTCCTTCTTTCCAAAACCTCAGATGTGGTATGTTAGCCTGGCCGTAGCCCTCTGTAATCTTCTGCTCAATTATCATTTCCCTGCAGATTATGTCTGGGTTTGATCCCCTTGGACTCGATTTCTCAGGATGATTTCCATTCTGGCCAATCAGTGAATAGTGGGGGGGCGGGGGGAGGTGGGGTGCTACACCACTGGCAATGATGATGTCGAACATATGCGCAGCATTTGTGTTGTAGTCTAGCTGGTTGTAGTTTGGCAATGACGGCGGACACGGAAGTGAAGGAAGCCATTCAATCTGTTTTGGCTAGACTCCCAAATATTCGGCAATTGGAGTCGGAGCAAGAGGAATGTTTAACCTGTTTTATTGCTTGCAAAAATGTTGTGGCTTTACTCCCCATGGGGTTCAGGAAAAGTCTTATTTTACAGTTAGCGGCGAGGAGTTGGCAAGCTTGAATGCTAGCGGCACATTACATATCACGACCAAATGTTAGCGATTGGGTAAAATGAGATCCAATCGTGTCAAACGTCAACAGAGTTCACGCCTCACGTCCGAAATTGTTTCTCAATGGAGGAATGCCAGACCCTCTGTACGATAGTATGAGGGTTTGGTAAGACCAGGCTAGTGGTATGTAAGCATGGCTTACTTTCTTTATTATTCATAATTTGCACATTCAAACCCTTTCTTGAACATGGACTAAAACTTAAATTGCAACAATAACCAGTCAGATCAGAGCTGTCTGACGATGTTATGGAAAAGACCCTATAGAGCGGACCACATCCACGTTGTCAAAATCTTTGAAATATTCAGCCCTGACATTGAAAATCTTTTCTGTGCTCGAACCAGACAAACTGTGCCCTGCTAGTGCTCTCGTCTCCACCATGGATCAGTTCCACCATTCCAGCATTGTCTTCTAGCAACTCATCACCTCACAAGATTACAGAACTCTCTGAATGACACTCTTTCCATAATGACAGACACTTATAATATAAATCAGAGCCCGTCTTTGCAAAACACAACACTTTTATTGGTCGTAAATGGTGCCAGCTTTCTCCATTAGGATTACAGTGCAGACCTTAAGCAGCTTCCGGCTACAGCACTCTCCCTCAATACTGGACCAATTTCAGACATTTTTCAGTCTGATTTGTTACATTTTAGGGGGATATATCAATATTACTTCAGTCTTTCCTTTGTTTTCTCACATTAAAGATTGCTTCCAATACATGATTAAGAGTCAATTATCAAGTGTCACAGTTACTAAACCACCTTCAGTTCATGATGCTGCAGAGGATATTCATGTGAAAATGGGTCCAATTTGCAATGGAAAGTGGGTAGAAGCAGAGTGGATCATACTAGACAGATCTTAGTGGCTCTGTATGAAAGTTTGTTTTGTAACAGGAAAGTACAGAGATCATCCTGAAAGCGGTCTACGTATCTGATCTGATTGTTTGCTGTTGTGTGTGTGGATTGTTCCACAGCGCTGCCACCAATTACTTCCAGGCTTGTTAGCCAACACCGCAGCCGTTATGCTCACCTCCCCTCCAGACATAGTCCTGTAGCTTCAACAGAAATGTAGGCTATTATCTGCTGTTATGTTGTCAGACATCCACTGTCATTTTTGTAGGGCTAACGCCTTGAAGCACACTGGTGTTGTTAGTGGAATTGTTCGTTCAACTTGAATGATAAGGGAATTGTTTTACGAATCACTATATATGTGTGTGTGTGTGTGTGTGTATCTGTGTTCCCTCAGCATGCTTTGGAAAGCAGAGTATTGCTATCAGCAAAGCTACAGGGGGCCAAAAGTCTGTGGAATTGGTTTTGACGGCTGCTGATTTTTTTTTTCTCTCTTAACTCTAGGTTTTATTTAGTTAGTTGGCTGACTGTATTCCAGCTGACTGCTCAATCATTGCTTCAAAGCTCACAAGGGGCCAAAATATCCTGTTGTTTTAGTCAGTGCTAATGTAGTTTGGCACTGGTTTCCCAGTAGGTTTAATTGTAATTTGGGTTTCACGTCATCAGCTCCTTTAAAACCAGATTTATTTTGTCACACATTTTGTTGCTTGAGTATTAATTTCATGATATTTAATACAGGTGATAAGAGCCGTTTTAAATCTGACTGTTGTAAATGCAAACCCATGTGATATCATGTGGAAAGTTTTTTTTTTTTCTTTCACCTTCAACAAGAAAGCATCAATTTATCCCAGAATAAATGACATAATCACAACATGAAGGTGTGATTTGTGACTGGATCGAAAAGTGCTGTCAAAACAAACGGGTCATCCTTTCTACCTCTGCTTAGTCTTACAAGTCCTGTCAGTAAGTGTGTATACCTAAGGCCCTAATAAACCATAATGCCACATAAGGCACATAAAGTGCTGAATGACATACAGTAGTTGTCTAAATGTAACGTTTAAAGATGGCAAGCTACTTGAAATGTGTTTGTGAGCACTAAGCTGCATGCATGTTTACAGCGTTACAATTTAATACATGCTTTTGGCAGCTTTTTGTCATGCACTACTGTACTCCCCCGCTTTTTTTCCACCCTTAAAAGCCTCACAGATGAATGTGAGAACACAGGACACACTGTTTTTGAATGCCTTCTCTTCTCTTAACTAGAATACATTTCAATTTGCCATATTCTGCACAGCTGATTTTTTTCACAAGAGACATTTAATAAACCGATGAAGTATATGCTGAGAATGCACTGCATGTGCTGGAGTTTTCTTATCAGCAGTGACAGCCTACCAACAGAGGGCACATGCCCTCCAAGCCAGCAGGCTTCACTCACTTAAATTACTTTATTGCATTTATGATATGAATGTAAGGTTTAAGTCCAATTGAATGAATGTTGTTTTCTTAACAGCACCATTGAATATATTGAGTCCACCCAACTCAACATACAAGACAGGCATTAATGCGCTCCAAAACTAATCAAACAGCCAGGATTAAAGACTTAATTAGCTGAGTTGCCAGTCAAGAGTTCACTCAAGAGAATCCTTCTATATTGGTTTCCATTTCAAATATGTATAACGTGTCATCAAAGAATTGTAGCAAATCACTCCCTCATATCATATCACTCCCAATCCAGACTCCACTCTCCAGTCCAACAGATGGCATCAACGTCCTGTGAGAAAAGGGGCCAGTATGAAATCTGAAAGGTTGGCTACACCACTGGCAAGTACTTGGGTTTAAATCTGCATTCACTGTTTTTTGTGGGGATTTTTGGCCACTAGGGGGCAGGCCAGCAAGCTGTAAACACAGCTTTGACATTTTTTATTTATTTTTTATTTATTTTTTACCCAAAATGATTTTTGATGTTTGTCATCTGAGGGGACATTTACATTGTGTGGACAGCAAATAAGTTGCCATGCAACAGACAGTTATCGGGTGTACTGGTTAGCGAGTAAGTTACATTTTCTGGCATTCAAGCATTTGATTTACAGCTTTAAAACACAAACATTGAGGTGTGTGAGCCTCTTGGTATTGACCCTGCTGTGACTCTTCCAGTCATGTGATCAACTACTCCCAGCAACAAAAGTGTCCTTCACAAATCTTTGTTCTTCTGTTAAGGTTTTCAGCTTTTCAAATTACAAAGGTGCAGTGTTGTTGTTTCATTAAAAGGCTTGTCTTGAGTCCAGACCACCGCGGGTAACTACTGCGTGAAGTTACAGTGCAGGAAAGTGAAGAACTGTGTGTAAATCAGCAGATAAAAGGAGCAGCCAGTTTTTAAAGTGTTTTCACTCGACAGGCGACCGTTTTATTCCAGCTCTGGAACTCATTCCTCGCTAAGTGAAATGATAGAAAATGCCCCTCAAAAGAAATAACCCTTTGCTGCAAGAGGCATCATTCAGCCTAAGCAGCACATCCAGTACCTGTCAACTGTTGATGCTTTATTAGTGACAGAGCCATTAGGCATGTCCGTAAACACATTTTAATAGACGTCAGCTTTCACGTCAAAATTTGAGAGACAGGGCTGATTAGTCAACACAGATCAAATTTTGAGAGTGAGGACCACTTGTGAGTCTAATTTATGAGTTCCCAGATAAATTGAGGGGAGTTGTAGCATTTTATTAGCTGGCTATCTTCAAATATGCACATTGCATAGTAGTCCAAGTCTGGCAGTTTGTCCCCCTCATGAAAACTCTGGCCAAGAGAAGAGTAGAATCCATTTGAGTCGACCTTGAAGTTTCACCCTATTACACCCCATGCTTTACAGTACTCTAAGTAACGCCAGACTCAACTATATCTGTCAAGAGGACATGATCCTTTCAGCCAGGTGTGCCTCTTACCTCTCAGCAAAAAGTTGTTGGTAAGCTCCAGCTCAGATGCTCAAGAGCTCACAATCTGACAAAAGAGCTGCCACTGATATTAGTTTGTGTCTTTGCTTCATCTGTTATCAGGCAAACCTCACCTATGGTAGCACTGCCTGTGAACCTCCAGCAGCCAGTCGTTACACTGTTATTGCTTACATTCACTGTACTAATTCAAGGGTACAAGATTATAAAGTTGGAAATAATAGAAGGAATGTAAAGAGCTGAGAGGACGGGCAAAGAAAGCACAGGATTAGGAGCATAGTAATGAACACAAAGAGAGCTGGAGGACAAGAATAAATGAGAGGAGCAGAGAGACACAAAAGGAAAGAAGAGGATAGAGGAGAGAATTACACAAGTGAAAGCCACAGAGGAAAGATACTCAGTGAAGAAGAAACCAGAAGGAAACAAAGGAGAGAAGAATCATTTAAAGGAAAAACAGCATGCAGCAAGAAGAGAACATTATTATAATTACAACAATAAGAGGAGAGTGGGAGAGGTGTAGAGACACATAGCCGACATGTATAAAAAAGTGTGACTAACAAAAGGTAAAACATTTAGAGAGAAGCAACAGGACGCAGAAGAAGTGAAAATATGCTGAAGAGAATTTTAAGTAAATCAAACAATAAAAAGAGGAGGACAATGAAGAAGATACAAACCTGTAAAAATAGTCACTCAACACTTATGTTGTTATACACAACCCTCAAAACACATAATTACTAGAAATTAATCTCTTAACTTTCATACTCTACATTCATTCCAGTAGTCAGCAGGGGGCGACTCCTGATTGTATAGAAGTCTGTGAGAAAATGAACATTTTATTCCCTCAGTAAACATGGTAAACATGAGTTTATGGTCTCAGTCTCATGGCTCCATTTAGAGTCAAACACACCATAAATCAGGGGATGTTTTAGGATTGACAAGTTGCTACCACAGTGTTGTCTGGTCTGGGTGTTGTCTGTGTTTTTGTCTTTTAGCTTTTACCCTTTCACAGTGTATTTTCAGTTCAAGAATGTTCATTTTAACCTTTATAGTCATCTAAAAAAATGTATTCAGCATTCCATTATACTTAGCTCCACTAACTCAATAGCCACAGCCAAAAGCCAAGATGTCGACAAAAAAGTTGAGGTTTCAAAACGGCACTCCACAAAGCAATGGATGCCATCATGGTGACTACATCCACTACTTACAGACAGTTGTTGTTTGAAACACAATGAATGTGTCTTATGGCCAATGTTGTGGAATCAAACATTGCAAAAAATTGCTATTTTTCATTTCCCTTGTACTGCCGTTAGAACACATATATGATAACAATGTCAGCCCATGTATTGTGTAGAAGCCAGCGTTCCTTTTGTAGCATTTTATATATTTAATTTATGTCTATATAATGACATAACACTCATAATAATAATGTGCAATAGAAATGCAGAGTGGCATTGCCATTGTCGTCTCTATCGCTATTCCACTGTGTAACCTCACATAATTGTATGCTGTTAGTTGCAACCTTGTCTTTACTGACTCATGTTTTCATGTTTTTTTTTTTTCTTTTTCTTTTTCCAATCCAAAATGGTATAACTTTGAAGGCACCACTGCTGTGCCGGTGAGATTACGGTGAGCTTGTCCAATTGGCCACACATAAAGGAAGACGATATATCAACGACGCATGTCACTGCACAGGCCAAAATGTTCTCTCACAGAGTGTGGATGTGTGAATCACATCCTCTGTCTGAGTAGATTTAGCTTCTTTTTCTGATGAAGCATCTCAGAGGCGTTTGAAGCATTTGGATCAGTTTTGTGTGTCCAGATCTTCCACTTTTTGTGACAGTTGGTTCGGTTAGACCTGTGTGGCTGAAAATAGCTGACACAAGGAGGTGGCTGAGTGCTAAGCAGCTCCTTCTGGATGATGGCGGCGCTCGCGCTGCCTGGAGTTGAGCAGTGAGGTTTGGCTTGTGGATGTGTTTATCATCACTGTATGTGCTGAGGATGACTGATCATCTGTCAGTATTCACTGACTACCAATTTAGTGTACGATTTGAGCCTTCTCATCTCGCTGGTAATGTGAACAGACTTTGATATCATGGCCAGTACGAGGTTTGATAGGCCAAAACATCTTAGATTTACCAACTCAGAGTTAGCATGCCACTCCACGTGTATCTGTCCTGGTCGGAAGTCCTTAATTGCGGCCTGTGAGGATGCCGAAAGGCAGCATAAAGTACCCACTATTCTGTCTGCTCTAAAGCTGTGGGCCATGTCTGCTGGTTGAATTAATGATTGGGCTCACGCAGGAAAACAGGCTCACCCAAAGGGTACACTGTGCTGTCAGCTGGAATAATGACTGGAGCATAGCAGATCACTAATGAGAACAGTAAACAGTCAATTGTTCCATAGTATGGCCACAAGATAAAAGGAGTTGTGCCACAGCCTGGTTAGGCTGTAATACAGACCTAACATAGTAAAGAACAGCAGGTTAAGTTTGTGACAGAAAAGCTATTTTCATTGTGAAAAATGCACGGAGACGACACTGTGGTGTGGCATGAGGAAAAATGAAACACCAGAGCACTGCATGAAAACAATTAGCCGTGGTTAATGACTTGCCGGTCGAAAACACTTCACACTCCAACAAGCTAGTATTTGAGACAAAAGACAAAAGCAAACAACAGGGGTTGACAGAACAAACACAGACAAAGGGAAATCTGGAGATTACTTGATGGATTAATTGAATAACCAAGGTTGTTGCCTGAAAATGTGTATAATTTGAAACCCAGAGAATGTAAGTGTACATCAGTTCAAAGAGACAACAACTTTGGAAATGAAAATGAAAGAAAACACTGACATTATCCAGTCCAGATATTTGGAAAAAGACACGTTTACACTGTCCATAGCAGTCAGATTTTAGAACAGGGCAAGACCAGTATTCCAACTTCAAAACCTTATTTATCTTTTTTGTGATCACTACGTGCAACCCTTATACCAATTCATTTCACTCACACACAGTATGCTCCGTGCACTTTACCATTATTAACTTCAAAAGTGAATGTGACATCCTGGTTCTTTGTTCTTTTAATAAAGGATGTGTGTTTATCATAATGCTGTTCAGCAGTCTGTGTCAGTGAGTGTTGTATAGACTGCATTTGTGAATACACACTAATTTGTTATGTCCATGTATGAGCAGAATTGTTTCCTGACTTTTTTCTCTCCTTTCTGAGGGTGTGTGGAACGGCTTATTCAGTGTGCCAGGTGTTCTTTGTCCCTGAGCACTCCCACTGTTGGCCTACAGAGGGGATGAAAAGTCATGTAGGCATGGAGTCACATTAGCTGCTTTTCATCTGACTGCGTGAAGCTTTACCGGGAGGACATAATCCACACGGAACTTCACGGCACACTATCCACCACTGAAGTTCCCGCTCTGTGAGGATGATGATCCCTGACTGGCTTCCCACACACAGTATCTACACTGCCAATAGTTGTTGATATGGCCAGAAGTCAGTATCTTATCTGCAGTTAGTAGGTGAGTGAGATTGTTTTAGTTTGCTTGTTTTCAGTGTTACTCAAGGGATGGCTCTTGGTTATCCGTCCTCCACTTAAAACAACATCAGGGTTCCTTTATTTGTAATTCTCATGGCCCACACAAAAACAGATTTGTGTTTCACACATCCATCATCACTCAGTTACTCAGAAAACAGAAAACAGTTAATAAATAAATAAGCAAATAGGCAAAAAATCAGAAATCCTTCCTGTTATTCTGAGACACCTGCTACATCTATTATGTTGTGGGTCAAATTTCCCTGCATTGCAATACAACACACTCATGAACGGGATATCATTTTATATATAGATACACTATACTGGACAACTATTTCATAAAGAGTTGTTGGTTTTAGCTGGCATTTTGACAATTCTGTAATTTAATTCATGTAATGTGTAATGGTCCTACATTGTTCTTTTTTGTAAATGTAAATAGTGTGTTAGTATGTCAGACTGATAGCCAGTGGGTTCTGTGACTGCTGTGAAACATTAAAAGCCAGGAAAAGTAAGCTGTGGAGAGGAAACAGGGAGGATGAGAAACAACAGGTTGTTTCATAGCTACTCTTTTGTTTCGTGTTGCTGTGCTGACGGTTCTGGTGAAGTAGCCTCATTTCATGATGCATCTTTTAATTAGCCTCTGTCTCAATTACAGCACTGTTTCAGATTTCTCTCTCTGTATGTTTCTGACACAACTCCCTAACATAAAGTCTCACACAGTGTTTCCTCTGTGGATTGTTCAGAAATAAAGTACACTGTATAGATGTATGTATGGCTTTCCATCCCCTTCTCCCATATTTCGTTGATTATTTACTGGAAAACTGAGCTCTTGCTGGGTGTGCATTTATAATTACTCATAAGTATAAAAAACAAAATCTCATCTTTTGATCAAAAAGAGTTAACTGGACTTGGTTGAGGTTTGTTAAAGATGTCATTCAGAAGGCTTCTTCAGTTCTAACTGACTGATAGAGAGTTCCGATATTTATACTGCTGTTGTTTGTTTTCTGCAGAAATCCATGTCCACGCATGTGGACCCCACATCTTAGGAGGTTAACACATAGTTTTCTTTGGTGCCGTCTTTCCTCTGTTTAGCTGGTACAACCCCTTGTGGAGCTTTGACTGTTTAGCACATAAAATATTCCCCATTAGTTTCCATCCCAGGATATTACCAGCAATAATTATCAACCATTAAAACCTCTGTTACAATGAGACCTAGTATATTCAGTCAACTACCATAAAGCCTTAGAAAGACATCATCAGTTTCAGACATTAGTGAACACAATGTACTCTCAGCTGAAATTTTTTTTTTCCATTACCAGTAACAATACAATACATACAGTACATATGTAGAATAAATGATGAGTTCAGGAGAGAAAGCAGAATTATATCTTCATATATGAATGTTTAAACTGAAGTATTACATGGGCGGGTCTGATTTAAGTAGCTTGTAAACGGTGTGGCGTTTAAGTGGGATGCTGTGGGTTGTTCTGAACAGCTGTATAGTGTATGTGAGGCTCTTAAAGAAAGCCTCTCATTTTATCAGTCCTTATGAGACTGGTCCTGTTAGGCAAACCTTGCTGCTCTTTCATGCCTCGCTCATATCACCATGGCAACACACCAGCCCCTGCAGGCGTCTGCCAAATTGACAGTGTAAAACAGAGCGCACACATCCACCCATTCATCCAACCCCCTCTCGTTCTTTAGCACAGAGACACCAGTTATATAGTTACATTAGTTTATGTATACAAAACGTACAGATCATTCATCAAGTGGTATAAACTGTCACACGTTTGCTATAAAATCAATGATTGCTTTGTTCCCTTTTCAAGAGAAGTAAATTGCAGTAGGTATGGCTGACCAAAAGCCTTACAGGTTGAGATAGAATCGGGCGTAGGAGCAGGATCACTGTGTAGGAGGATTTAATAGACCCTTACCTGCAGGGTATACAGGCGTTCTCAACAATTGAGCTATGATGTTAGTAAGCTCTTAGAAAGCTGGAGATGACACACACTGTGACAGTTAGCCACTGTCTCCCCATATTGAGACTAATCATGTACTTTTAGCACACAGCGTGCATGTAGATATGCTTTTTAAAGTTACAAATCTATTATTTTAAACATTTTGCATTCAAATGAAAGAGCAGAAAATCAAAAGTGGATAATTGACATGACTGACAAAAAAAATTGCAGACTAAACTATGAGCCTGTAGACTGCTAGATGGTTTTAATAGACACTCCCATATATAGAATGCTCAAATGTTCTGAGGCTGTGGATGATGCACTTGTCAGTCTCAGCTCTTTTCCAGTGCAGCAAACGCAAGTCATTACAATTAAAATATGTCAGATTATACCATGTTCATATCAGAGATATATAAGAGTGAATTGATTGCATTCAACCCTTTATTTTACAGAAAAATAATGAATTTAAATCTAATTTCGAATATGAATGAAAGACTGTTGAAAAGCAGCTTTCTTATTCATTGATCTGATGTCCTTTCCAGTGCACAGTACACCATGCAAATAGAAGTATTTGATTGAATTCTTCATGTGTATGTTAATTCACATTCAAGTTTAAGAATACTCAGTGAATTTCTATCAATTCACGCCTTATGCTGCATATGTGTGTGTGTATAAAAGTTGACATACACTTGTAAAGAACATAATGTCATGGCTCTCTTGAGTTTCCAGTTATTTCTACAACTCTGATTTTTCTCTGATAGAGTGATTGGAACAGATACTTCTTTGTCACAAAAATCATTCATGAAGTTTGGTTCTTTATGACTTTATTATGGTTCAACTGAAAATGTGACCAAATTTGCTGGGTCAAAACTATACATACAGCAATGCTAATATTTGGTTACATGTCCCTTGGCCATTTTCACTTCAATTAAGTGCTTTTGGTAGCCATCCACAAGCTTTTGGTTGAATCTTTGACCACTCCTCTTGACAGAATTGGTGCAGTTCAGTTAAATTTGTTGCTTTCTGACATGGACTTGTTTCTTCAGCATTGTCCACATGTTCTCAATGGGGTTTAAGTCAGGACTTTTCTAAAACCTTAATTCTAGCCTGATTTAGCCATTCCATTAACACTTTTCATGTGTGTTTGGATTCCATTGGCAGCAAAACAGCCCCACAGTATAATACTACCACCACCGTGCTTGACGGTACACATGGTGTTAAAGGCCTCACCTTTTCTCCTCCAAACATATTGCTGGGCATTGTGGCCAAACAGCTTTTTTGTTTCGTCTGACCACAGAACTTTCCAGAAGGTCTTATCTTTGTTCATGTGATCAGCAGCAAACTTCAGTCGAGCCTTAAGGTGCTGCTTTTGGATCAAGGGCTTCCTTCTTGAACAGCAGCCTCTCAGTCCATGACGATGCAAAACATGCTTGACTGTGGACACTGACACCTGTGTTCCAGCAGCTTCTAATTCTTGGCAGATCTGCTTTTTGGTGGTTCTCAGCTGACTCTCCACCCTCCTGACCAATTTTCTCACAGCAGCAGGTGATCGCTTACATTTTCTTCCTGATCATGGCAGTGACAAAACAGTGCCATGCACTTTATACTTATAAACAATTGTTTGCACTGTTGCTCTTGGGACCTGCAGCTGCTTTGAAATGGCTCCAAGTGACTTTCCTGACTTGTTCAAGTCAATGATTTGCTTTTTCAGATCCGTGCTGAGCTCCTTTGACTTTCCCATTGTAGCGTTTGGGGGTGTCTGTATCCAATGAGCCCTATTTAAATGGCCTCAGAGAAGTCACCAGCTGTAATCACTCATGATCACTCACAAGAAGTTAAGAGGCCATGCTATGAAGCTCATTTCATTGACACAACTTTCTAAGTCACCAAAATTGCTAATTCATGTTGCTGTATGTATATTTTTGACCCAGCAGATTTGGTCACATTTTCTGTTAACCCATAAAAAAGTCATAAAAGAACCAAACTTCATAAATGTTTTTTGTGACAAAGAAGTATCTGTTCCATTCACTCTGTCAGAGAAAAATCAGAGTTGTAGAAATAACTGGATACTCAAAACTCTGAATGTCATTGGGCATTTTACTGGCACAAATGGTCAGTTGATCCAGAAGTGACAGGAAGCAGAAACAGTCAGACTAGTTTCTACTTTGGTCTCGTCTCAGTTGACCCTGAGCAGTTTAGGAGCTTCCACAGTCACTAAATATCCACTTCTGTAGTCTCCAACTGGAGGTGACAGAGCACATCATTCAACCCTGATGACAAAGTACAGTGGAGCAGATAGATGAACAATGGGTGAAAAACGTTCTTAAAGTGTTTCAAG
Organism: Synanceia verrucosa; assembly: GCA_029721515.1. Taxonomy (NCBI): domain Eukaryota; kingdom Metazoa; phylum Chordata; class Actinopteri; order Perciformes; family Synanceiidae; genus Synanceia; species Synanceia verrucosa. The sequence goes on from CM056565.1 coordinate 8,472,212, forward strand.
TTGTGTTGTTGAAAGTAGAAGAACAGAATGATCTTTATTGTCATTATACCATTGTACAATGAAATTGTAGAGCTTCTCCCTTTTCCGTGTACAAGAATAAAATAAGAAATGAGTATGAAAAATAAGTGTGTAAATACAAAACAATGATAAAAATTGCCTTATATACAAATATGAATTTACAACAAGGATAATGAATATATAAACAGGAAATGTCCAAATGTATTGCACTGGATGTTAGACGATGTACAGAATAAATAAATTATATTGCACAGGGTGTTTAACAGCAGCATTGACTGTTGAAGGTGCTTAATAAACATGTTCAGTGCAGATATATTCCCTTCTTTCTTCAGTCTGGTTTCTCATGAAAAACAAAATGTGATTAATATAGATTAAAAATTAGGTATTTTTATTCATGATTAATCAAAATTAATCCACAAAAACCTGTAATTAATCTGATTAATACATATGTATATGTATACACACACACACGCATGTGTGTATATATGACAAGAGATTTCCACATATATGGTCTTAAGTGGCTGGTGGGGGCTCTGCTGTGTTAAAGATTGAAATGATCTATGCTCATTAACAGTCCCTAGTGCAGACTAATTAGCATGTAATAGGACACCAAATCCAGCACAGGAGGCTTGTTATTTAAGGATAAAGCTCATCTCTCATTTGAATGCATTTTTCATAAGCTGCTCTAATTAAGTTTCATTAGCATTATTAATTAAACATGAAAAGCTTCTCATTTCCTCTGTATCTTGGCGTCTACTTCAAAACAGCACAGGGTGATGTTTCTCATGGTAATGACAATCTCCATCATGATATCCCGTCCTTCAAAATGCATTTTTTGTTCAATTCTGGAAGAGAGAAAAATCTACAAAATGTCTGTTCGTGATACGACTATCTGAGCGTAGCTGTATCTGTCTGTATCCCCTCGGTTCACTCAGGGACGTAGCTCAGTATATCGCAATTATTCTTTCTCATTCAGAAGCTAAAGTACCATCATCTGTACCCTTTTTTAGGATAAGTGTCTTGAAACCATCTTAATTCAGTTTCTCTGTTGCCAGTAAATCATGTGGAGTTGCAGTCGCAGAGCTCACCTGCCCTACCAGCAAAAGATGGCCTTGGTTTCAGCAAGTACACTTTTTTTCTTTGCCACTTTAAATGTGATCATTTTTGCAGGTGATATCAATTTATATGCCAGCCAGCATTTGGCAACAAATTTGTCACAATAAAAAAAAAAAAAAAACAATGACATAAAGCCAACACTTTGTTATGGCAGGATGTTGCTAATCAATAAGCTGCTATGATGTGCTGTGATATGCAAATGATTTTTGGCAAGCAAGAATTACCTTCTAAATCACAATCAAGAATATAGAGTATGTTGTAGGTTGATACACAAGTCGCCTGCCAACAATTCCTCTGGTATCACCATGAGTCCAGAGTTTGACTTTCTTTTTCATGCATCACGTCATGTATCATGAAACTGTATTTTCCCACCTGAGTCCCAGAGTGAATATGGCCTGGGCAGTTTCCATGTAGTTTCACTTATCAAAAGTACATTGTTCTTTTCCTTGATTCATCCTTCACCATATGCAAAACGAGGCACATTTTGGACATGCTTATCAACTGAAGTTAGTCCATGATGTGCAAATTACTTTGCTGAAAGAGGAAATGAAACATCTCTCTCTCTCTTTGCCTGATCCAAACTGCTCTCACTCTGGATATGGGTCTTCTGTTTACCTGTATTCAAATTTCCAACTGTCCATGGCCCTGAAACTTTGGAAAATACATTGTTTCGTTTAGAAGGCCATTGCACAGCAATTGAGAAAGTCAGCAAAAAAATAAAGGTGATGTGTAATGATGGCGAAAACATTAGAGAGAAAATACACCATTCACTGCTACATTTTTGTATGACAGATTGTTAAAGAGTTAAGCAAACAGTTTTTAAGATGTGATATTAATCTATTTGAAGTTTAAGGTCTACTTAATGACTGTGTGTTGCAGGGAATTTATCAAATCATCCATTCATCTTCTCCTGTTTCTCAGAATGCAGAAGTTATTGAAGGAGACTACACATCTTTATTTGAGCTTCTCTGGTCTCACGGTCTTTTAAAGTTGTGTCTGTTGTCTCTCTGTTTTTAGGTTGTACTGATTTCTTGTAACACCACAGTAAGTCTAAAGAAACCGTTTCTGATCTTTCAACCTGAGCAAGCGTGTAACCTGACAACCTCAGGACCCCCTGGCCATTCTGTAGTCTAGAATAAAGACCAAAGGCATTTCAGTCTTTGCTTTCCGGACCCTCAGGCTTTTAGAAGAATCCTACCTGGTGAGCTCAGTGTATCTCATGGTTTCTCTGCACAGAGAAATGCATGTAATAATAATGTAATCATTACTATTTAATCCATGTGTAATTATGTCATTCTTGTTCGTCATATAAAGTTTTAAACATTTCATTGTTTAATAAATAAATGTATAGCTCTTTTTGAAAAGTTGAATTATTGCATTTACTGCTACTAGTTAAAAAGAAAAAGACTCAAATAATGAAGCACACAATAATGCAGTAAATACAATATTTAACAAAATCATTATTTAAAGAAAGGCTAAACACACACACACACACACACACACACACACACACACACACACTAAAACTGCGTTAAGTAAGGAAAACATCTGATATCTGAGAGCCTGCGTGGCTAAAAGATGTCAGTTTCAAAATGGCAAAAGTGACTGCACTGAGTCATCCTGTAACCTGGCACATCATAAGTTACCCCATGATTGGAATCATGACACAGAGTAATGCAGGGAGCGCTCAAATCACAGATGGGATGAAGTAACGGTTAGCAACGACCCCCCCCCCAGCTGGTTAACTGCCTGTGTGGCTGCTGGAAATGAAGTGATATTACACACTATTTTTAGTACCTGCCCACATGTTACATCAATCAAATTAGCAGGAGCAACACTGTCAGGAGCCAAAAATCCACACTCTTTGAAGATCAGAAACATAAGGGTGCTATCCCTGCAAATTCATACAATTTCTATTTATTTCATTGCAATCACAATTTAGACCAATTAAGTATATAAAGCAAAATATACAGATTTACATAGATAGTTCATTTTATTTCACTTTGACTGAAAAGTTTAACCGATTAAATCTTTTTTTCAGGATTCGAAGTTGTGCTTTCAACACTCTCACCATCACTAAAGTCTTTCAGCAGGTTATGGCACAGGAAACAGATAATGAAGGATCTTTTTACTGTGTGTTCATGCTTAAGTCAGCAGGAAAAAAAACACTACCGAGCTGCACATTATAAACTAAATAGTAAAGCTTACTGTACCAAGGGCCCCCCTTTAAACACATAAAGGCGTGCCCTACTTGAGCTTATGCAAGGGCACGGTTGGCCAGTCTTGAAATACAATGCACAATGGTGACTTAATGGCTTCCCAAGGAATGCTTGGAGAAAGATTAATGCTTCAAACTTTTATTCCATTTAGAGCAGTGATGCGGCAGTTTCCCTCTCCGAGTGATATTCTGTTTTTTTTTTTTTTTCTACAGACAACATTGTATTTTCTGCTTTAGTGCCAGTTGCACTTCAGTTGAACTAGCTTAATTCCAGCATATAAAGTCTCAAATCAGACAAACAAAACTGACAGAATAACTTTGCTTGTCTACAGTTTAACCTCAGACATCATGATAATGCCCCAAGTCTCACTTTGTGGTTTTGGAGCAACGTGCTGAACTTAAATCATTGCAAACATCAGTTCTTGCAGCATCTGCAGATTTTTTAGAATCAGTGCTCCTGACAGTCATATCAGAGTTTTAAATGGACATTAATTAATTGTTCTCTACTTTAAATGAATAATTTTTACTTTCCATCACGTTGTCAAGTATTCCTTAAGGAAAAGAAATACCCCAGTCCGTAAAATGGAAGAATTCCCAATGGTTAGTCTAATTAAAATTTGGAAGCCAGATGTTTTTGCCTTCTCTCGTTTCCCTAAAGTATTCTATTGGCAGCATACAGGCTCTGTATTTTTCAAGAAGCTATTTGGATGCACAATAAAGCAAGACAGATTTCTTTCATTTTCAGCCAGTGGATATTCTTATATAGATGTCATATGCTCAATGTTTTTCATCCAAAAATGCCCTGTAAGATCACAAGGGTATACGCTGGTAAAGGCCTGCTCTCATATTATTTCTTCTTGCTTTATTACCAACACAGTCAACATGAAGGAAAACACTGGATTTGTGTCTCTTCTTTTGGATATCGGCCACATCGGCTCCCATTGAGGAGAGGAAAACAATCATTTCTTTCAACGGTATAATCATTAGTGACACAAGATAGCACACCAAGGCTTTTGTTCATTGAGCTATGGTGTTTAAGCATAGAGGGAGCTATTATGTTTCACCTTTCCACATAAGGACTTTAACACATTAAAGTTCGAGACTGATAGAGCTTCTCTTGCATTCTGTTAACAAAAGCTGCAAAAATGCCCATACAGTCTAATCAGTACCTCACTTAAACAAAACAATAGTGTAAGATTTGCCTAGGCAGTGCTTTGTTTTTCTCTTTGCAAGGCAATTAAATTGCATTGCGGTATTACTGTTATTGTGCACAGGCAGCCTTTGCAAATAATCTCTTTTTTGTGCCATAAATCAGGCTTTTACAGTTTGTACCAAATTATATGTAAGTAGACTAAACGCAACACAGGTTTAGTTAATGTACACCATTAGACTATAATGGTTTTATTTTTCTGCTCCAACTTTATGTAGACTTACACCGAGGTGCAAATAATCCAAATACATTGGGACTTTACACTGGACTTAGATAATTACTGTGGATTTGACCCACATGGCTATGCTGGGCCCTTGAACGACAAAATACAAATAATGATTACTTGCTAAAAACTGGTGCGCTTTGGTCTGTCTAGACATCCACTGAAGTAGAACAGCCAATGAATTGGACTGCATAGCAGATACAACTCAATGCATACAACCAAGGACATGGTTTTTCAATTTTGGATAGGTTATTATGAAAGTGTCCAACAGATGGTCATATAATTCTCATTTTACAGGTAATAGAATTTTGAGGGCATATTGCATGTGACCGTGATGCATTCTGGTTGAATGATTACTTATCTATACGTTGAGGTAATTTGTTGATGTCTGTGTCTATGGTATGCAGAAAACGTGATTCTTACAGTATGTTTGACTAACAATTGCTCTCGTCCACGCAATTGAATTTGAAAGAAATCAATCCTCTAGCAGCGGTGTGTTTAAGTAGCGTGTCTGTTAATTAGTGCTTATATTGCCGAAGAATCAAATCTATTGGCAAGACTAGGTTTCATATTATTTAAGAAGTTCATCTGAACTCACACATAACTGGAGTCAGTGTTCAAACAGATATGTCTGTGGCTTTGATAGATCAAGAAAAAACTTGTCGCCTTTACCTGCCTTTTGGATAAAGTTGCGTGGGCGAGCTTCAGCGATCATCAGATAATTTCTTCTCAGTTCAGCCACTATCTACAGCTAGCTGAGGCAATTAGTGGATGTAGGATTATTTTTAAAACCAATGAACCAGTGAATGGGTCAAGTTCTTTTCGTTAGTGGGTGAGGTCTAAGGCTGCTGTTCCTAAGGAAACACCTCATCTATTTCTGTTTCACCACAAGCAACAGGGTCCATGTAACAAGCTGCCTGATGGTGACTCGCACACACTCACACTCAGATGCTGCCATTTCGTTGTTTTTTTTTTTTGTTTTTTTTTTTGCTCATTAAGTTGGCTTTAATAATTCAAAAATCATAAAAAAAAGAGTGATTTCCTGCCGTAGCCCTCGCCCAAAGATCTTTAGAAGCCTGAATCTGACTTTGAACATTATTAAAGTCATGGAAAAGATATCCCATTTCACCAAACATCTAATAATGAAAATAACAACACAGTTAATACAGAGGCATTTCATATGTCTTTTACCTTTCAACCCTCTGACATTTTAAAGTTTTATATGAAAGGATACATATACTGCACCACACTTTTACACATGAAATTTTCATTGTTTTATTGGATTTGATGTCGAGACGTGTTGAAATATTAATATTAAAAGCACATCATTCATGTATTACTCCCTTGAATCTAAAATGAAATTGCATTCAGAGACCTGGTGATTACATTTAATTCCCAACCTGTTATCTGCTGTTATATTACATTATGAGTGCCACTGGCTGTACCAGTATGAGCAAATAGACATGTGAAGCTCGATGCCAAGTCTTTTAACCACTTGATATACACTTGAACCTTTTCTTCTTTATTCAATCATCATTTTAGGCTGACCCAGCGAGAATCTAGCCAAGGGGATGACACTGCACCCATATTTAAGCTCATAGCTGAGAGCTTAGAACGCTCCTACAATCACATCAACTAGGGGATAAAAATAATACCTTTTCACTGCCTTTAGAACGAGTCTGTAATCAGCTGAATGGTTGGCACAGTAAATAAATGATAAAAAAATAAAGTTTGGAATAAAAAAAATCCACAGATCAACTTCGACTCACATCGCAAACCTAGATCAATACACCCATTTGCTAATCCATCCCAGTCTATAGGATTTATTTATGACTTTGTACATAATTTAATCTTTTAAAAAAGCAAGACCAAAATGCTAAGTAGCTTAATTTGTGCTCTCTCTATCAGACACACACACACCCTGTCATTCCTGCTTTCTTTTTTTTTGGTGTAGCGTTTGCAGCTGTGCTTTGCAGCAGATGACTGCAGGAGTGTTTAAAGCCTACTGTTTCACTATCAGGAATGTTATTGTTGCCATTATAGCTCGCCTAACTGTCAGGATCATGCGGATGTAATCCCAACCCAGTGGCAAACATAAACAATGAACAAAAAAAGAAAAAAGAAATGTAAAGTGCTGTAGCTGCTGGCATGTTTTAACACACTGCAACCCCTCCAACCCTTTAAGAGAAACACTGACATCCAGCACTGCTGCATAATAATCTGCAATGCACTGAGGCATGAGTATAAGACAGAGACATGTTTACGTGACAGTAACAGGATTACCTATCCCTACACTGCAATATATTCATCGTGTTCATATTTACAGCACTCTATCATGGGTTGCTTGTTTGAAGTCCAGTTTAGTGAGGATGAAGGAACGATTTCCAAAGCACCTTGTTTTGCCAAGTTAATATATTGCATTTGCTACAAGAGGGAGGAGTGATGCACATCCTCCCACCTCTTAATGCTCTCACCACTTCCCCGAGAACCCATTCTGTTAATTAACCAAACCACATGGGGCCAAACATAAGTCCAAATGCTCTCTTGTTTTGATTTAAGTTCACGCTACACTCTCCCAGTGAATAAGAGCAAGAAGCAGAGGCTGCACATGGAATAAATCTGTATCTGTATGTGGGATGCTGAGGGGAGTGTAGGGTCAGACCTCAGAGAAGGAATACATGTGCCGGTCCAAGTATAGCCTTATATACATATACATATACTCACTCTTGTCTTCCTACTTATGCTGGCTTTGTCACCTTACTGACAGTCTCTTTCTTCTCCTTTTTTACATTACACAGTGCCTGTCTTCCTGCATGGAAGATAAACAACAAACAGAGCAGGTTAAATAGTTCAGCTGCCAATCACACCATCAGACATCATAATTTGTATTGTGTACACTTATGTATCCATATGCTGTAGAGAGAGAGAGACATCATAGTGTAATTTGGTTTGTTAACAATTTCTGTCTATATTTATTCTTACTATCCTTTCTATATACAGCATATATTATGCCCATGAAATAATTTCCTGCTCTCTTCACCACTGTGGCTTGATGTTTTTAAAATTTGAGATGCCAAAATAAAATCAGATTCTGTGCTTAGAAAATGTTTTGATGAGACTATGCATGATTTCATTATTAGAAACATAACTGTTACTGCTGGTAAAATGTTAAGGCGTGCTAACAAACACAGTTGGCAATTAAATTTAGGATAATGAATGAACGTGCAGTCATTTTCATTCGTAGCCTACTACCACTTCGGATGCTAAAAGCTGGACATGTCAACCATCTGTAACTGACTGAGCATAAGTAGCTCTGTAACAGTTTTGTTGTTGACCTCTGCTGCTGCTCACCCGCCAGCTAGTTTTCACACAACCTCCATCACAACACATACTGCATGTGTTCAGGTGTTAGAGGTGACTCAGTATGTGGATATTTTTTCTCATCAAAACTTTTTTGTACACAGTTTTTTTTTTTTTTTTTTTTTTTTTTTTTAAACAAACTAGTTGAATGGCTGTACAGTTGTTCCACATAACCCCTGCAACAGTGAAAGTGCCCTTAGGGATAAAATCACTGCTTACTGTATATCTCATTTGTGCATTTATTTGCATTTATATCCAGTTACATACTTGTATTTTGGGTTTCTCCTAGAACATATGCATGCTTTAAGGTGAAAAAATGCATTATTTTTCTCATACTATCTGTCTGAATAAACCTGTATTTATCCTCTGTCTAAAAAGTTTTAGCACCCATCTCTTTAAGACCACCTCTTTGTGAGACAAATATGAATGTGCACAAGTGTGAGTTTTGCATAGTATATCCCAATTAAGTCTATACATAAACCTCTTGTAACTTGTATTTAAGGATAATTTTGCATTTTTTGCTAATTACTACTGTTAACTTTGCTGTACAGTATTCCCTCACTGCCACTTTAAGACACACTTAGAACTCCCTGCTACTCGCATTACTCAATCAATGCCTGCATTTAGAAATATTATATGATTAGATATTCTTTTTCAAGTTGTATAGATTCACTAATCTCAGTTGTGCTGAAAACTATTTGCTAATCAAATTGTGCCCAATGTGCTTCATAATCTGCTAACACCGTCTTTGCCTCGGGGCTGAGGCAGTTCAATCATAAAAGTTTCCGTCTTGCATCTCTGCTCCTTCTATCCCTCGGTTGACCCATCTGTAACTGCTCCCACTCCACAAGTGGATTTTCTACAAATTTGAATGCAGCACGTTCTCCTCGACTCGCCGTCTGTTTCTCTTCATGGCCGAGGATGACATATGCCAGACTCTTGTTTTTATCATGGTGACATTTCAAGAGAAAATGCATGCCAAATCACACATAGCTGAGAGATGCTGAGGCACTGGTGGACGCCTGCAGGCTTTAAATTCCGTTTTACGTCCGGCCACACCCTATGATGTCACAGTGGGTGTTTTTAATCAAAGGCACAAACACCTGCTGCCATCACTGACTGGGATGTGACCAGAGCTGAGGCATTCGTTAACATTTTGTACCTGTAGAGAGCAAGGAAGCAGAATGTTTTGGCCTATTTTTCATTCAGTATGTATTTATTCCTTCTGCTGCCTTTTTTTTTTAAACATGTTTTCTTCCTCCTTATTTTTCTCTCTTCAGATGTTTCCCCATTTTTTTTTTTTTTACATATGTGTGTGTATCTTTGCGTCCAGTGTCTGTGTTTGCCTCCTCTCTGCATATACCTCGTGTGAAAGTTTGTGAGGGGAGGAAAAGGTGCTCCAGGTGTGGTGTGCGATAAGAGAATAGATGTAAATGTATACAGATCACATTCCTGCACTGTAGTTGTTGTTGCAAACAAACCACAAGCTCAAAATTAGAACATTCAGTTTGCCTTGAGTATTCAAACATGCTGGGCTTCTTCAGGATCGAGTGACATAAATGGACTTCTTCTGGACGGGGGAGGAAAATCTTGCCAAATGCTTAATTGATGCTTGTTGATTGTGTTTCCATGACTAAAACAGATATGTAAAAATGTGTTCCTCATCAAAGCATGAGGCTGTAATATTCATGAAGCTGGCCACTGACAATGTGCTGGCCAGACACGGCATGGAAGGCAGGCTCTTTTGGGAAATTTGGGAGAGTTTGAGGGCATTCTCTTGCCTTTGTTCCAATGCACCGATTACCCTTGCCTTGTCCTCATTTTACTTCTCTCATACTCAGACATGGCCACAAGGAAAAGGTGAGTGGTTATCAAACAGGCCTACGCTCTTTAAACTGACGAATAAAGGTATCAAATGAAGCAGGATTTCAGCCCACACTGAGTTAGACCTTAAACAGACAACACACTATTGAAAGGTGGCCTCAGTCTGTCTCCGTTGTTTGGATGAAAGAAATGCTATGAATGTTATGAATGCCACGTCGCTTTAAGTTGAATGTGGAATCAGTTTGAATGTGATTATCTTGAAACACTGCCTTAAAGCTGCAGTTGGTAACTTTGAGCAAATATGATAAAAAGTTATTTTTTATTATAAAACTGTCACTGTATTCTGTCAGTAAAGCATGAAACAGATAATCTGTAAAATAAATCATGTTTCTCTGCCTCATCCTGGTGCTCCTAACGGCATTAGCAAGATGTCACCGCCAGACCTGTCAAGTATCCTGTTTTGGCTGGGAAAGTCACGGATTTTACCCCTCTTTCCCTCCGTCCTCCCGTATTAGCATTTCCCCGTAAATTGTACATCTTGTACATCTGTCTTAAACTGTAAGGGATACTAGAGCTTGGTTGGGGTGGTGGGGTTGCTCACGGTGGGCGCTGGAAAATTTCCCTTATTTTAAAATGTAAAACTTGACAGGTATGGTCACCGCACCCACATAAAAACAACCAATCAGAGTCAAGCAGTCTTTAAAGCTGTCGAATACTGCTGTAAAATGAGAAAGTTAGCGACCTGGCCACCATGCTGAAAACAGTCAAGCCCAAAAGCACCACCCAAAAAGGAAACTTTGTCATTTTATAATGTGTTTTGAGATGAGAAATATACATTAAAGTAACAATCTTAATGAGAGTTGATCAGCTTTGACAGTGTACTTAAGTTTAGACCCTAGTTGCATTCATACAGGTTTTCTCACTTTCTACTCTACTACTCAAAGTTACCAACTTCAGCTTTACATTCCTTTTTCATTATGTGATAAATTAAAAAAGACAGAAAATTAACTGCAAAGATCATGAAAGTGTTAACTGAGGGCACACATGAATTAAAGTCGTTTGCAGTCCCATAAACGAGTCCACAAAACATTTAAATGAAATATAATGAGTCGGCTCAGACGACTCAATGTTGGACCATTGACTCAGTGACTTCCCTAATTATGTGATAATTTATCCGCTGTTGATGTATACCTCCTGTAGGAATGTTAACATGTGTTGTTTCCCCTCTTCTTTCTAGTCGCTCTCTTTGCAGGCGACTCGTGGGCCACCTGTGAAAACACTTAAACGTTATTAGTATGGCTGCTGAAGAGCAGCATAGCGGTGGCAGCGCGTGGGCGGGAGCTCTAATATGATTGGCTCAGGGACACTGTAAGCCTGAGTGGCAGCCCTTAATGGGAGCCCTGGAGAGGTAACCCAACAGCTGTGTGTTTGCAGCTAATGAGAGATAGGGGGTGGGGGGTGGGGAGTAAAGGATCACAGGCTGGAAACACTGATAAACTCTTGCCTCAGTCAGAAAGGCACGGAGAAGATGGCAAATCAAGTTTTCTCTGGAAGTCATTGCTTAAGGCTTTCCTCTGTGACAAAACCCAGCGTTTGACTCAGTGCTCCCGGTCCGTTGCTTATGCTCAAGCAGTTATGATCACTGACATCATGCATCGGGAAGAAAGGAAGAGAACAACTGTGGCGTGGGATGGATTTCACTCCCTGCTGAGCCATGCTGATTTCCAGCCCAGAGCAAAAAAAAAAAAAGCAGTGTCTTTATTTTTTGATTAAACCATTGCAGGTTTATCAGATGATGTCAGACATAACTAGTTTATTCTAATAGCATAATTGTCTTCTCAACAAAAACATAACCTACCTTGAGTAACTTCAACATAACGTCAATCAATGTTAACATAACCACAGTAAGAATTGGGATCTGAAAGTAAGTCAGATATCTTCCACAGAGGTAAACAAATTATTACATATTAACAATTATTAATTCACAATCACATAAAGTGCTTAACATATTTGTTATCCCACCACCCAGTGTGAGGTGTAAGGACACTGCTGCCCTAAATTTACAGTGTTGCTGATTACCAAAATATCTTTTATGTTTCTGTATGGGTAAATCCACCTGTATGTGCAAATTAAAATAAGATATTTAATGCTAAAATATAGTTATTGTTGTTATTCATGAATGTACTGTTTTGCAAAAGGCAGGAACAAAATATCAAAGCACATTATTATTTTATTTATTGAGATGTTAAATTGCAGTTATTTACTGTCATTCCTAAACAGTAAAATGTGTTTTTGTGGTTGTTATTCTGGATTCATCTCTGACTCCTCAGTGAATTCCAGTGTTCTGACTCAAATTTTGTCTAAAAAGGTGAATTCAGTTTAAATTCCTCACTCCTGTTCTAAATGGTGAAGAGTAAACTCTGTGAAAAAGAGTCTGAATTCAAGCTCTGAAGTGATGCTGGAGGCTCTTTGAGACAAATAAATTTGTTAAACACTGTATGTCTTTTTTATAGGTGATACGTCTATTTGTCAACTCTCTAGGAGCTCTGTGGATCTATTATTTTATTTTTAGTCATTAATCCTCTTAAAAATGTCATCTATCACACCTTTAACATCCCTGTTCCTCAGCTGATCAAGCCTGTGTTTCTTCCCTCTTTCCTTATAATTGTAACCGCCTGAGGGTGGCGCCAAATGAATAAATAGTGGCCAACCAGCTTCCATTTTAGGCCATTCATTTAGCAACATGGAATGCATATCAACAAGTCAAACTGTCAGTGCAGCCTACCTGTTACACATCACATTTGGACACTTTGTACAATCAGGGAGGGGACACACGTGCAGTGACTGTGGGGTTCTGTGTGGTGTTTGCACCACCACCTCCACCCACCCCTCCATACTTGAGGTGACCCAGTTTGATGAGATCTACTTAAACCGTATGGAATCGCACAATTTCCTGGTAGGCAGCCTGGGCATAATGTGATGTTGAGTGTGAAGTTGCTGTGCTGCTGCTGCTGCGGTGGATGGAGCCCCACCTCCTCCCACGCTCTGATGAGTAGAGAGAGAGAGAGAGCTAAGAAGAGAGCAGGAGAGAGAGAGAGCGGAGGAGAGGAGCAACTAAGCTACCCACAGCATCTCACCACTTGCTCTCTGGAAACGCTTCAGATGGGCTTTTTGTTTAGCTACTCCCGTTTTGCACAAAAATGACATTTGTGTCGCTGTCGTTTTAGCCACCCAGCGCGTCCTTAAGTGTGCCGTTCCAGGCTATACTTCTCATCAGGGTGAGGGGGAGACCCAGGGGAAGCGCTTGACAAACTTGGACCAAAAGCAGGGATGTGCCAACGAGTGCATCATCTTGGCAGGGATCAGTCACTGTGGATTTTGGACATGTCACACAGTATGGCTACCCCTATGGCATGAGACTCTTCGTTTACCCGCTCTGTCATATTAAGAAAATAATCAGAACTTGTATTTTTTTTTTCACGGACACATAAATCTGTTCTGCGAGACCGGCGAGACGACGAGTGGAGACACGGAATCCTGCATTTTTATGCGTAAAGTTGCTGCGATTGGATTTTTTGGGGAAGTTATTGGTTGTCGGCGCTGTGTCGGAGGTTTGAGGGTTGTATAGACACCTGCCTCTGGGATCACCGGTGGACGTACAGTATATATCAGCTGGCTGAGGACGGACTGGCGACGCGTCAAAGCGCTCACATAGAGAAGTCTCCGGCTCAGGTACTGAAATGACTTGGCGAGAAAGTTGTTTCCATTTGGTCACAATTTTTGGTTTGTCAAGTTTCTTGCGTTTGCCTTTAGACTTTGAAGCGGCGCCTAATAACGCAGGCCACTGTGCAAATAGACTGTTTATAGGCTACAACAAGTTGGTGCGCTTGATTACAGGCGATGGAGCGGCGGCTCGGTGTTACAGGTTGATGGGACGCGGCGATATAAAGACACCTATGTCACCCTCAACCATTGACTGATGAGACGACGAGTCGCTGTTAAAACGCAGAGTTCCCTCTTAAAGTCATTAAGTGTGCACATCACCGCGCTTCACCTACAATTTAAGTGCGTGCGCCTCGGTGTGATGATATGTATTGGCCAACGGCTAATTGTTAATCTTAACAAACCATTTTGATCATGCGAAGCGGAAGATGTGATATCGTGCCTTCCTCGTCATTTGTTATAGCTGCAAACATCACACTAATTGTCTTCATTAGTGGATCTTTATTTGGAACGATTTTGCGCAAACATTTCTGACGCACAGACTGACGCGTTTACAACTAATCGGCAGTTTTTCCTTTGGAGATTCGCGCATGTAATTGGAAAGAGGGGGGTAGAAAAACATCTTTGATCAATGCATCCAATCTCTCTCTCTCTCTCTCTCTCTCTCTCAGTCTGGGGTGTTGTTTCTCCTCGCCTCTCCACCGACCACCGGGCACATTTTAATAGTCTGCTCTCCTCCACGTAGTGATGTCGGTCTAAGTTCCCACACACTGTAGGCTACGAGGCCGTCAAAACAGAGCAGATCAGAACAGGCTTGATAACCCAGTTCTACACCCCGCCCCCCCCCCCCCCATATCTGACAAACTGTCCGCAAGACATAAACCTGATGAATGTAGTGATATAGTTGAGATGGTATTTTGGATAAAAAGATCTATCTATCTATCTATCTATCTGTCTATATAAATGTCTATCTATCTATGATGAATAAGGGGTGAAAGGACACATTCAGTTTCCTCTGTATTTTTCTCTTTCATCACCTGTTAATTAATGGCAGACTTGACACATGCCCCCTCTGAATGCTGCACAATAACATGTATTTTGTCATGTAATGGAGTTGCTGAAGGAAGGCAACCTGTTTGCCGCCTCTTTAATTGTAGTGAATTTATATTATGTGGTTGGAGTGACCCTCCATCAGTGGTTTTTATTGTGTGTATGCAGCTTGCATGAATAGCTAAGCGCTCTTGCCCTCTGCAAGTGTTTCCAGCCAAAGGCCATTGCTTTCTCATTACCAACAGGCAGCGTTTACTGTCTGTAGAAGTAACATTTTGCAGTAAATTCTACTGGTAGACCAGCTGTTAAGGAGAGCTAAGCTGTGATACTACCCATCATAAATCATGCTGGTGGGAGGGTAATGGCTTTTACCTGTTATACTAGCTAAAGGCGCAGAGTCAGCCAATATATCAAATCACCTCAGTAGAGAAAATCATTATCATCATCTCTCTACGCTCCAGCAAAGCAAGGGAGAACACGTCGTATGTTAGACGCTCTCGAGTTAACAGGTGAAAACTCAGGTTCTGCAGAGGACTGGGTGGTGGTGCTGGTGCTGATTTTCCTCCCCTCAGACACAACCCCTGACCCTTTGACTTATTTTTAATTCACAATTATGCCCCCGTTGATTCTACGCATGAGTCACTTCTGCCGGACCTGCGGAGCGGTCAACTTAAAGAGCAAGTGTCACCCAGTCAGTCAGTGTGTTGACTCAGTCGGTAGATAGTCTGTCTCTATGGTAACCAGGGCAGGCACACATGCTCTGCAGCACAATTACGTTCTACATTTTTGTTTTTTTTTTTACATACTTTTTTCTTTTTCTTTATGAATCAGATTAATGAATACTCACATGTATGCTGCCACACAGCATGCATATCTCTTTTTTTTTTTTTTATTAATTTTTTATCTAAACAACTGCCTAATGTTTTCCTTTTTTTTGTTAAATTGCAGCACTTTTGATTCCAACTTCAATGCCAATAAAAATAACAAGTAGAAATTATTTTAATTAGTGGGGAAATGTTTATGTTGCATACCGTACTGGAAAGAAAAGATGATGATAATAAATTGATCTTGTTCTTCATTTTCCTGTTCTGTAACTGAAGAAATACACACTTTTAAAGTACTGTTTTTGTACTTGTCATATATTTTTGAATGTATCTCCCACAAAGAGTATTTATTCATTCAGAATCACTCTCTCTACTTCTAGATTTTCCACCCTTACAGCCATTGATTGATATAATATTACAACAGAATCCACTGGTCCAGATTCCAAATATGCATATATTATATTATGTCGCATGTGACATTTCTCTGATAACCAGACAGCAATTAAGATTCAATTAATATTTGACTACCATCAATACGAAAAGCATACCACTTATCTTAAGAGTGCACCTTTTCCTTCACTCTAAACTATGAAATGTCAACATTCCTGAAGACAGTTTGACAGCTGCCTGTGGTGCAAAATGTTTTTTTGGGTAAAAACACATGCGGAGCAGTTTTAGGATGATGTTTTTGAAAGTCAGAGCAAATAAGATGTCAGAGCTGTGCCGTACACTGACCAACAGGCAAACAAACAGCAGGTGGTGCAGGAGTAGGTTCGCAGTGTTCAGAAGCCAAGATTTTACCAGTTGTTCAGAGGTCATTGTTATGGCTGGGTTCAGCACTCATGACCTCATTAAGGCAGAAAACTATATCCCTCCTGGGAACAAGAGCAGCTGTAGAGGGACAGTGACTATAGACATGTAGAAGTTGAAATGTCGACTTCAGCCATGGGGTTGGCTGGGTGGTGCGCTGTGTGAGGGCTCCAGGTGAGACTCAATCACACCAGTTGTGGTTTGACTGACACTTAGCTTCCTCTGCGTGCAGCAGAGCAGCAGCACTGGCACTGAGCCTTTAGGGAGAGGTGGAGGGATAGAGGATTGTAGGCAGTGTGCCAGGAGGAATTTGGGAGTTCACTGTCATTCAAAATGGCATCGGAGGATATGGGAGATCCACAAGGCAAGGGAGGGATCAGAAGGAAGGGGAGCCACAATATGAAGAGGCATCCCCTCATTTCTGCAACAGTCTTCCTTTTGAAGTCGTATTCTAATATTCTGATTGTAAAATTTCTGCTCCCTGTCCTCTTTAGCATATTTTGTTTTAAACAAAACAAATCATCTCTTCTTTCATTATTAAAGGACTATGGCTGTACAAACAAAAAAAAACCTGTGTATTTATAGTGGAAAAAGTGTTTGACAGTTTTCAGAACTTTATAAGGAGGATTAGGGAATATGTCTAGCCACAACAAGTACATAGTACACTTGTATATATACTATATTCTGTCTCTTTTTAACCACACAGTGTGATCATAAATACACTTTAACACCTCTGCATTTCAGTGAAACCTCAACAGAAGTGTCAACAAACTCCCAGGTGACACAGGGCCAGAGTGAGAATCACTTTCCCAGCTCGAGCCACTCTTATCTATAGAGGTCATTGGCAGGTGAAGGGGCTATGCTTGGGTGACTTTCCCCTGCAGCTTTGTGAGTCTGTGCAGCAGCGGTCATGCTGAGAATGAGTCATGAAACACAGACTCTCTAGTCTTGTCTTGTTCTTGGACATTGGCACCCCGATGGTCTTAATAAGCTGGGATTTGGCCTGGAGGTGTTCCTCCATGATGTTCCTAGGGGTCCTCAAACTCCTTTGCTGAGCAGTTTTTGCTTTGACTGCATTCTTTGTCGCAAAGTTAACATCTTCACAGGAGATACAGCAAATAGCAGAACCGTTAGCCAGTTTGAGGCAGTCTTTGAAAGTCCACCTCCATACTGCGGTACAGGCTGCCTTCAGTTTTTCCTCCATGTTGGAACCATCTGGACCAACGCATAATCACAGCGTGAGGCAATGTGCTGAATGCTGCTTCACTGGTAGAGTTTAAGTTCTCTGTTCTATAAGACAGTGGATGCTTTGATTGTATTTGGGGAAACATAACATGTCTGTTGCTGTTAGTTTGTCTATTTTTGCAGGATGGTTCTTGCAGTATGAGTGTTTAAAGCCGTACTGAGCCCAAAAAGCACAGAGTTAAGGAACTGCACTGCTCTCATATAAGTTGTACAGTCTGTTGTGCAGCTACCATAAAGTGGTTTTCTAGTGATAATGGGTACTTGGATAGATGGATGAAGGAAACACCACTGCTGCCAAAGGTCTTTGGTGTTGATGAGGTGACTTTCTATGCCAAGCACTTCCTGAAAATCTCAGTGTTGTGCTGCCTGATCCAGGCCTGCCTTATCCGCCCCACACTGTCATCCTGTAAAATGTGGTGAGAGTGATCGACCAGGACTGCGATATGACAGACACATTTGAAAGACAGAAAAATCTAACTTCTTGCCCCTCCTTTTTTGATCTTATGCTGAGTTATGTATCATGATCTGCCTGAATCAGCTTGTAGTCTTGTGGGTCTACCACACCATCTGGGGTGGCAGATGATAACCAAGTTTTTCTGAGGAAAAAGCGCTGAGATGCAGCAAATGTCACACCTAGTTGTATTCAGCAGTTCTAATTCATCCTTTGCACTGCTCAGGTAGTGGACTCTCGTGAGATGTGCAGTGGTCCAGTACTGGAAAGAAATATGTCATCCCTCCCTTCGTCACCATCTCATAGTGCCTCAAGTTGAGGGGGAAGAGACAGAAAGAAAAAGAAGGATGCTGTCAAGCTTTTGATAAAATATTTGTGAGCTAGCCGAGAAATGTGAGATAGAAGCCCAAAGGCATGGTGTCAATAATGTTCAACCGATAAGAGATTCTCTCAGTGAGTGATGGCAAAACGCATATTTCACAAACAACATAAATTTTAATGTCAATGTAAACAAAGGGAAAAGAGAACACCAATTGGCTGTGGCTGCCAGGCACGGTGCCATCTGGAAGACAGGCGTGAGGCCAACTGGAAGACATTAAGTCATGAGTGTCATCAACCATAACAATCATGTCACTATCAAAGCACGCCTATTCATTTTAGAAGTGGCTGTAATGGCAGGGGGACAGTTACAGCCAAACAAAACATTATGACATTAATTATGGTTTTCATTCTGAATTGGCCATTTTGTAAAACAAATATAATAGATTTTGCAAATTTAAATTCAACGGTGAATATTTAAAAAAAAAAAAAAAAAGTGACAAAGAATTGTGAAGAAGGCGAAAGCGTAAATCATTCTGGACCTGTGCATCAAATAAGCAGTAATTTTTTAAGAGTATGGTCATGTTATTTAAATGACAACGTAAAAATATCATTTTTTTCCTTTTTACAAGTTTTTGTGGTTAATACAAGCAGATTCAGCTATGTGACACATTTACAATTCAACTTAGAGTGACTTTTGCTTTATAATCATTTTGCAAATTATGATGTTATCTGCCCATTGTAGGCACAAGAAAATGTATCTGCTGATTATGTTTTTACTCCTGTCTGCCTTTTTCCTCTCTTGTACACATGGACACACAGAATGCGCACTTGCCGTTCACGCCACATTGACTCGAGGCTCCCCGTGCAAATGTAAAAAGGGACACGTCGATACCCGAGCAATTAGTGCATCAATAACCTGCACTTCCAATTTTAATGTATTCAAAAGAAATTGAATTTCTCATTGGATTTCTGTATATTTGTGTTCTGCTGTCTCGCTTAATACACATTTGCATTGTTCCTCTCTGGAACATTGTTTCAGTGTGAGAAGCTGCAGAATGTGGTGATTTGAGCTCAGAATAACAGTTTGACCATGTTCATCTTTTTCACAACCACACAATCTAAGGCTGCACTGATCTCTTTTATTTTTCCCTGAGGGTTCCTCAGG
Organism: Synanceia verrucosa; assembly: GCA_029721515.1. NCBI lineage: Eukaryota > Metazoa > Chordata > Actinopteri > Perciformes > Synanceiidae > Synanceia > Synanceia verrucosa. The sequence continues at coordinate 8,491,770 of CM056565.1, forward strand.
GTACCGTCTGGTATTAGAGCTAGTACCTGTAGTCTTTTTTTTCTATTTAAAGGGGACATATCATGAAACACTCACTTTGTCAGCGCTTATGTGTTTGGGTATCTGCACTATATTCCAACCCTCAAACTGTAAAACAAGACAACCTAGTCTGTTTTTTGGCTGCCTGGGTCTGAAAACAACCATTCAGATGTAGCTCCCCATCCTATGTCACATCAAGACTCATTAGAATATATCACACACAGATTGAAGACTTCACAAAAGTGCATCACATTTTTTCAGGGTACATCCTGGACAAGTTGCCACCTCATCGCAGGGCACATAGAGACAGACAACCACTTACACTCACATTCACACCTACGGTCAATTTAAATTAGCCTAATCCCCATGCATGTTTTTGGATGGTGGGAGGAAGCCGGAGTACCCAGAGAGAACCCACGCAGACACGGGGAGAACATGCAAACTCCACACAGAAAGGCCCCGGGCGCGGGATTCGAACTCGGTACTTTCTTGCTGTGAGGCAATAGTGCTAACCACTACACCTCTGTGCCACCCACACGCACCACTCACACAAAAACTGGTAAACTGTTGCTACCAGTAAGTGTTTCAAAGCACTGGACCTTGATACTTAACCTCAACGACTGCTCTTATTTCAATTACCAACTCACACACACAGAAGAAATAATTATAGTCTAAAATCACTGTGGCATGAAAAAAGCCAGAATTCTTTAGCTAGAGGGAATGCAGATCAAAGAAGACACTAAAATAATGGGTCATAATTACAGAGTTGAAAGGTTCAAAATCAAACATAAAGATTTCAGTTTGAACTAGTCAGTAGCAATGGAGCGTGAGTGGACATTTCTGCATTGTTTTAAGTTGCATGTGATGATAATGACAAGGTTGCATAATCTGCACAAGAAGAAATGTCCTCATTGCCTCCATGGCCCTTAGTATGCAAGCACTTGCTGTTAGAGGCCTCTTGGGTAATGAAATAGATCAGGCCGACATTGCCAGTGGACACTATCTTGGCAGGTTCCTCAGGATTTATACTTGAGGGTACATTTTATACCAAAGGTTACTTTGTTTTGAGCCACATTGCTTCACAACTCAATGTCGAGCAGTGTAATACCGAAATAATGAGTCTCTTAGGCAATCTGATTTTGTATTACACGTTTATTTGATTACGCAGCCGAAACAGTGCAATCCACACTGGCCCTCAAGTTTGTTTTGTGTGCAAGCTCGCACAATATAATTTCTTGTTCCTACAATAATTTGTATGTGCAATTTATAAAGCCAAGACATACACTGAAGATATAGAAGCTCTGGGACAGAAAAGAAACCAAGCTGGGAAAAAGTTATGTTTGCACTTTTAAAAAAAAATGCCTCTTTTTCTTGCGTTGTTATTGTTGTCTAATTATTACGTGGTGCTTCGAGGCTTGCTGTAGATTCTGGTACTACTTATTGGCAAAAATAATTTGTTTTACAGAGTTACAACAGAAAAGTTCACTGAGGAGAGTTTTTTTTTTTTAGTCTCTGCTGACTACATGTTTCGCTTTGATTGGACTTGTTGTGGAGTTATGGACTTTTTAATAACAGTTAAGCACTTGTTGCCTGTGGAGCTTATTGCCGCTACCAGGCATTTTACAGCTAAATCTTTGCACATGATCTTCGAAAGGAAACAACATTTTGACAGAAACACTCTTCATCTTTCATTTTGCAGGTGGATATTCTGATGACCTAATGGAACTGAATTCACGAGTAGTGCTGTTCTGGGTCCTGGTGCTGCACTGTGGCTCTGCTGACGGCAGTATCCTGTACCGGGTCCAGGAGGAGCAGCCTCCCAACACTCTCATCGGTAGCCTGGCAGCAGACCAGGGCCTGCCAGACTCGGGTCATCTCTACAAGCTGGAGGTGGGCGCCCCTTACCTTCGCGTTGATGGCAAGACAGGAGACATTTTCACCACAGAGATTCCCATAGACAGAGAGACCCTGAGGGACTGTCGGTCCCTGGCTAAGGGTAAGCCCTGCTACCTGGAATTTGAAGTATCAGTGACGGATCTGATACAAAATCAGAGCCCACGGCTCATTGAAGGACGAATTGAGGTACAGGACATCAACGACAACACTCCGCAGTTCCCCTCCTCTGTGCTCACCATCTCTGTCCCTGAGAACACAGTCATGGGTGCGCTGTTCTCAATTCCTCTAGCTACAGACAGGGACTCAGACAGGAATGGGGTGGCAGATTATGCTCTGACTGCAGGGCCAGACGCTGCCACCCTATTTGGTTTACAGGTGGCTGACGACAGGGGGGTGAAGCTCCCGCAGCTCATTGTCCTGGGCAACCTGGATCGTGAGTTAAAGGATTCCTATGACCTCACCATCAAGGCAGTGGATGGAGGAAACCCACAGCGCTACAGCAGCGCTCTGCTCAGAGTGGTAGTCACTGATGCCAATGACAACTCCCCCAAGTTTGAAAGGTCCACGTATGAAGCAGAAGTGTTGGAAAACAGTCCAGTGGGACACTCTGTGTTGCAGGTAAGATTGTGATATGAATACACTTGCTTATAGACTTATTTTGAATCAAATCAAATTGAATCAAATTGTACTCTGAAGTGAACAATTAATTTGCAACCAAAACTGTTTGTGATGCTCGATATATCATTTGAGTTTCATATTTAGAAACTAAGAAACACAGATTCCAAAAAAAGAAAATAATCAGCCAATTTATCAAGATGCTTTTGAAAAATGAGTCTGTTATGTTTATGCAGCGCTTATTACTCAGATACAGTCTTAATGTGAAAATCCAAATCAAAGATGGATATTTTTATTCTCCCGTTGTGCTTTAAAACATTTAAAAATAGCCTTACAACTCTGAATGCTCAAAATTCAAACCCTAATGCAGTACTCATGGGAACCAAGGCCACTCTAATTTTTTTTTCTAACTTGCATATCTTCATCATATTTAATTTCGTTGTTTCTAATGTGCATTGCCAAGTAATACTAGAAGTACGAGAGACAGTTAATCAAGGTGCTTATTGCTTTTGTTTTGCTATTATACTCGCAGAAATAGAATTAGAGATACAGACAATGTCACAATGTGAGTGTAGGAGTGAGATACTCTGTGTAAGATTTTCTCTGCTACTGCTGTGAAATTGTTCTGTCATGAAAGAAACAGCAATCCTAATATTTTGCCATATGTTTTTATGTGAACCTTTTCTCTAGCCCTTTTACTAGAATACAAGAAAGCGGGACAAAGAGAAAAAAAGTGACATAACCATCAAAGACAGAGGCAGGGCAATAATGAAATCTGCCTAAATAAAGCTGTTCACTTGCTGTGCTTTGAAGTGATCAGACATCCTTTTATTCAGTTCATTTATTAATTCATTCATTGACCAATGATTAGTAGAGAAAACCCTGACTGCCTTTTAATTCTAACCTAAATTGTTGTGCATACATCATGCCTTTAATCACAGAATTCCTTTTGTTCCAGGTCAAAGCAAATGACTCTGACATGGGCCCTAATGGAGAAATTGAGTACACCCTTCACCAAGCAGTAGACCCAGTCCCGAAACTCTTACGAATCGATCGCTCCACTGGCGTTATCTATGTCAAAGGATCCTTGGACAGGGAGGACATCAGCAGCTTGTCCTTCTATGTGGTGGCGAGGGATAAGGGTCCTCAACCTAAAAGCTCCAAGACATTTGTAACCATAGAAGTGACTGACCAGAATGACAATGCTCCAGCTGTGGAGATTCGTGGAATTGGTCTTGTGACGCACAGTGAAGGGGTGGCTAACATCTCAGAGGACATGCCGGTAGGAACAGCTGTCGCTTTGGTGCAAGTGTCAGACAAGGACGAGGGAGAGAACGCCGTCGTCACTTGTGTGGTCGCAGGAGATGTGCCCTTCCAGCTCCGCCCCGCCAGCGACTCATCCAGTGACAACAAGAGGAAGTATTTCCTACAGACCACCACTCCCCTCGACTATGAAAGGATTAGGGATTACCGAGTAGAGATTGTGGCTGTGGATTCTGGAAATCCAGCACTCTCCAGTACAAATTCCCTGAAAGTGCAAGTGACGGACGTGAATGACAACTCTCCAATATTCTCCCCAACCTTGTTCGAGGTAGATTTTGCTGAAGAGAACCAACCAGGGGAGAAGGTTTTGGATCTTATTGCTTCAGATGCTGACAGTGGCACTAATGCAGAACTCCTCTATAATATTGTGGCAGACTCGTCCATCAAAGGTCTGTTTGAGATTGACCCAAATACAGGGGAAGTGAGAGCCCGCAGCCCGCTTGATCGCGAGCATAAAGAACGCTACGAGTTCCGGGTCACCGCAGCAGATAAAGGCTCACCTGTTCATAAAGGAACAGCAACAGTAGTAATAAAAGTCCTTGACCGCAACGACAATGACCCCAAGTTCATGCTTAGTGGCTACAGCTTTTCAGTCTTGGAAAATATGCCTCCCCTCAGTCCAGTTGGCATGGTGACAGTCCTGGATGTGGACAAAGGGGAGAATGCTCGTGTGCACCTCTCTGTGGAGCCCGATGGAGGGAAGTTTGTCGTTCAAAATGGAACCGGCACCATTCTGTCCAGCATCTCGTTTGACAGGGAGAAAGAAAGCAGCTACACTTTCCGTCTAAAAGCAGTGGATGGGGGAGAGCCATCTCGATCTTCATACGTGGGCGTTACTATCAACGTGCTGGATGAAAATGACAACGACCCCGTGGTCACCAAGCCATCCAATTCCTCTTTCAGGCGCTTGTCACCTCTTGCTTCCCCAGATAGCCATGTTGAGGTAGTGGAAGCCGAAGACCTGGATAGTGGTCCTAATGCAGAGCTGGTCTTCAGTATCGCAGGCGGAAACCCTTACCAGTTATTTCGCATTTCCCCCTCCAGTGGGGAGATCACTCTAGCAAAAGAGATGACCCGAAAACATGGCGGACTGCATCGCCTAGTGGTGCGAGTGAGTGACAGGGGGAAGCCTGCACGTCATGCTACTGCCCTGGTCCACATCTATGTCAATGAAACCATTTCAAATGTCAGCTTAGTGGAGGCTCTAGTAGGACACAGTCTTTACACTCCACTGGACAGAGACATTGCTGGTGATCCTGACAGTGGTTTTGCTGCACAGCGCAGTAACATTTTGTTTGGAAGCCTTGCCGGTGTGGCAGGTGTTGTCATGTTGATCTTGGTGGTGGTGTTTATTCGACACCGCATCCAGAGAGAAACCAAGAGTGGGTATCAGGCTGGCAAGAAGGAAACAAAGGACTTATATGCACCTAAACAGGCACCAAAGAATGCCAAAAGCAAACGAGGGAGGAAAGGAAAACCCCAAAAGTCCCCCAAACCACTCGGGGAGGATGAGGAAGTCAGCCTTCAAAAGAGTCTTAAGTTCAACCTTGATGGGGTCAATGATAGCCCCAGGATACACCTGCCCTTGACATATTCACCAGGAAGCCCTGATATAGGCCGACACTACCGCTCCAACTCACCCTTACCCTCCATCCAGCTGCAGGCCCAATCACCCTCAGCCTCACAGAAGCATCAAGCTGTCCAGGACCTTCCTGCCGCCAACACCTTTGTCGGAACGGGAGGAGATGACAACTCTACCGGCTCAGACCAGTACTCAGATTACAGCTACAAGACCAGCCAACTGAAATACAGCAACAAACAGGTAAAGACACGGCAAACAACATGCAACTACTGTCTTGATGGTCTGTTGGACGAGTGGATGATTGGTGTGTCGCATGCTTGAGAAGGATAATTCAGTTTTCTGTGCAACATTTTTAAAACATTCTCGTAATACACAACACTCAAACACTGTTTTTTTCAGTAGTCTAGTCAAAAGACAATAACATGATATCAAACTTGAATAATTTGAATCGTTATCATTGAGCCATCATTGTGTCTGAATTCTAAAAGAAAGTAAACAGCAAATTATGGGAGATTTGTTGCAGTCGCTTCTTCCTTATTTACAATTTCATTCTCTGTCGGAGAGTACATAATATGTGAGATAGCACATTAAGGAGAGACAGCACATATCAAAATAAAAAGACATAGTTGTCCCCTCAGTTCACCGTTTCTATTATTCTTTGGTCACATGGACAACATTCATATGCTTTTTAATTATGATATTGACATTTTTTGACTCCAGTTACAGATATAATATAGGATTATTTCTCTTGATATTAAGTGTGGTGACATGCTGTTATTTTTTTTACTTCTCTGGTGGGTGAAGTTCAGTATACAAAGAAAGTTACAAAATTATCTCCAAGTTGGAGTTCAAGTGTTGCACTACTTGAGATGTTTCTTTTTTCATGGTTCGGCAGTGGAGTCGAACAGGGAAGGTCCATTTTTCAGTGACTTACTGCTGCTCTTCTGCCTGACCTCTGGTGCTCTGATCTCTGCGGGTCACTTGCTCTTATCTCCCTGCTCCTTATGCTCTTATATCCTCTTATCTGTACAACATTTGGCAAGGCTCAAATCACCATGGAAACAGAAATATTAACAGACTCAGAGGGGATTATGAAAGGAAAAATTGTAGAGTCTGGGGACAGAAAGCTATTGTGTCTCTAGGTTTCTGTGTTGTCTGCAAGCTTGTGAACGCACGTCTGATCAGGAGGGATAAGGCAGACGACCATTATCCTTAAATAATAGCCCAGTCAGTTTGCATCAGATTGCTATACACTGACTTTTGAAATCCATCTCCTTTTTCTCATTACTATACTTTCATTTTACTTGAAGAATATTAATCATCTACAAGGTGTAGACAGTATTACACAGCAATGACGAGCCCAAAAATCATCATCCTGTGTTTTATTATCAAAAATTTATTTTCATATTTTCAAGGCGAATTACACATACATATCAAATCGCAGTGAACTGGAGACTTGTCCAGGGTGTACCCTGCCTTTCACCCTAAGACAGCTGGGATAGGATCCGGACCCCCTGCAACCCTATTTGAGGATAAGGAGTAGAAAATGGATGGATGGTTGAAATTGCAGTGTCACATGTGCAAAACAGTTTGATATTCTCCAAAGCTTTGCAGATAAAATTTGACACGTTCAAAAAAAAAAAAAAAAAACTGGAAAAATTAGAAATGGGAAATGTGACGTTGACGTTTTCTGTGGAGATATCTTCAGAGCTCGCTATCACAGTTGACTGGTCGGTCGTTTCAGCAGATGCTTGCTGACAGCTTAGGTGATCACAAGCCTTTTGTGGGTGGAGTCACTTTAGAGAACAGTCACCACTGTCTCCTTGATGGACAACATAAGGGACCAGAATGACTGCAAGCCACGGGGTGCGTCTGGGTATTTGTGTGTAGTGCCAATCCCTGTATTTGTGTGTAGATTTATTGCTCTGTAAAAGAGAGTTAATTGTAACCACTGTGTAGCTGCAGGACTCACAGCACTTGACAGTGTTTGTGGTTTCTCGATATGATAACATAAATGTGCATGAGACGTGACTCTGCTGATTGACAGGCTGTGCAAAAACACAGACAGATGTTGCAGCTCATGTGACATACCTCAGCAGATGTTGTCCCATGTATGGCATCCCCTCTCACATCAGGAAGAACAGATTGACCAAAATATATAATTAAAGTAACTGCCAAGTGATGTGACAGATGTAGAGTGGCACCCTTGCTTTAATTAACTGCGCTACACTCGACAATGGCTCTTCATTGGGAATGTGGTCACTTGTCTGGATTTGTGCTAAACTTCTTTATGTCGTGTCTGAAAGTTACAGACCAAGTAATAGGCAAAATGTAATTTTTTTTGTGAAACTTTATTTTACAATTTTTTCAAAGTTTGCCTATGTATCTGCAGTGTGGTCATTCTGTTTTAACCAACTCCCTAAAGAGCAGTCTATCATATTAATAGGTGACATCTGTGTCAATGTTCAACAGACTAATGTATGTGTCTGTGGCTCTTGTGCATGTCTTTGGGAGTGCATTGTGAGACATTAATTTCACTACATGTCTAAACATGTGAATATTTTCCTATCTTTTTTTTCCCATCTTCTTTAAAGGTCTTGGTTTTTGGGTTTAGGTAAGAATTAAATTAGGTTTAGGTGAAGGTTTGTGGTCAGGGTTACATGAAGGACTTTATGATCCATAGTGCATGATCCAAAATGTACGGAAGAAGTGCATTAAGGGCATGCCCAACTCCACTTTTGCTAGTTAAAAGGAACATAATCTGTGTACAAAGTAAGGCACAAGGGGGGTTGTGTAAAAGCCAGGCGCACCAGACTCTGAGTGCAGACAGAGGCGTGCACTGTCCACCCGCGATGTAAAAACGGCACATTTTATGTGGGGGAAGCCACAGAGTGTGTGAAGGAGGATTTTGTGTTTTCCTGAACACAAATAAGAAACATTTTGACTTTAAACTGGTCCCTAAAACCTCACCAGAATGCAGGAATTCTCAAATTTCTGTTGCATAACCGCATATGTAGACTTATTTTAGTAACTGAATAATTAATCCTTTACATACTATAGTAGGAAAATACTGCTGTCTTAAGATAGTAATGCACCTGACCAGAACTCATTTTAAGACCAACAAGCCCACTAGTGCACAGGTGCAGCAAGTACAAAATGAGCAAGAAAATGACAAAGCTGTCGGTCTGAAACTAGCAGTGACAGTGCAGCTTCATTCTGGGTTTTTGACAAATATGTTGTGGGTAAAAGAGGTAGATTTGCTTGGTAGTAGTAGGAAACTCACATATATGACTATTATTTCACCACACACTAATAACAGAGAAAAGAATTAGACATACAGTACAATATTTCACTGCTCTAATATTTACTTAGATGAACTATATATATGTATTTGCTTCTCAACTCTAGATACTATAAAGTGATTTGTCTGTAAGACTATAATTCATTAATTCCTTAGAAGATATTTTCATTGTTGAAACATCTGCAGCTGTAAGTGCTCTAGCCTTGAAGCCGCTTGGCTGGAAAGCAGAATATTTATATAGTATTTACTCAAGAATGGCTTGTTGAGAGTGCCAAAGCCCAAACAGATGTTTGAAATGCCCTAATTTGATCACGGCATTATCTAAGTATGTGCCAGCTATATGTGCAAAGCAATATTTGTTTTGTTTCCTACACCAGGAGCTAGCTGCTATCAATTCAGAAACATTTTGATCTTCTCCCAAGACTCTGCAGAGAATTTTTCAGCCCTCTAATTGCTTTAGATTAACCCACTTTTGCACAGAATTCCTGAAATGCCGTTTCCGGGGTATAGCATATTACAACCGCCTCTAAACACAGTTGGGGAAAAATACCCATGGCCTCCCAGCAAATTCAAAATGAATCCTTTTGTCGAAAGTGCCTGTTCAAACAAAAATAAACAAGCCAGTAATACCAGGAATAGATACAGAGAATCAAAACCCAAAATCACAACTAGAACCAGTGGCTGTTCTGTGTCTGTGTCCGGTGGAGTTCAGAGCCAGTGCTCTGTGTTTCCTGCTGTTCGAAAGCCTCGCAGCTGGAGAACCTTTGCATCATGGCCCCTGTGAGGTTGATAGATAACTCCTGTCATCACCAGCCCTTTGTCAACACTTTTTAGAATGCAATCAAACACTAGTTAAATGTTTCAAATGCTAAATATAAATATGCATGTGTAAACACCTTAGCCATTTTGTCATCTCTGATCAGAAAAATATTTTTTTTATTTTTGTGTAGAAATTGCAAACAAAACTAGATGCAAACTAGCAGGACGAGCTCTCTGCAGTAACACTGTAGCATCCCTGAGCTGAACAGGTCTTCTCAATTGCTTTCATACTGCTTGCACCTGTTGGGGTAATATTAGGGGGGGGGGGCATTGGGGATTTGCCTTAGAGTCTTGTGTGTCAGTATTTTGTTATTGAGCTAAGGCAGACATTTACATACTGGAAGATATGGATATTTCAAAGGAATAATTATCATTATGGGAATTTATATATAAATGTGTAGTGGAGACAATCCTAGCAGAGACTGCACATACTAGTTCGTCCTGAATGTCCAACACTATATTATATTAACATGAACTCATCCAAAGTTGCTTTCAATATAAGTTTTAGGATTTTTGAAATTTGAATGTGTGAATTTCTTGTGAATCTAGAAAAACCTTGGGAAGCTTTAAGCTGCAGGTTTGTGTGCCTTTTAAAAAAAAAAATCCTCCCTATAGTTTTTTTAGTCCCCCCTTCATCACCTTTTGGATGTGTGATATTGCATGATGGTTGCTGGAGAAACCAGTGGCTCACATTTGCCATTAGAGCTGATAATTAGCCCTTTTGGGTCCAAGAGCTGGCACCTTTTTTTCACACTTCACTTAATGAGAATCCTGTATTTGAACAAAACACAAAGTGAGTGATATGGAACACAGAGAATCCTGTGCTAACAAGCAATCTCACAAGCTGTAAATTTATCCTTTTATATACATTCACACCATTTGAAATGCTTTATTTGTTAAAATTGGATGAGTGTTGTCCCCCTGTGGGCTGCTTGTTCATCTCTATTCGTGTCTGTGGTTACCTAAAGTTAGTTAAGTGGATTGTGAGAGCAGGAAAGAAGGTAGAGTGAGTCACTGCGAGTCTTAATTAACCTGCTTCTTTGTTAAGCAGGGCCCACGCTTTGTGAACTTTAGGCATCCCTTTGAGCTGGGATTAGCCCAATTTAGCCCAGTACTGCTGTTTGAACTCAGCAGCGGTGTATTACAGACAAGGCTGGAGGCAAAATTTGCAATTGTTCTACAAAACTGTGACACATTATTCTCTCTTACTGTACTGTACCTGTGCCCAGTGAGGCCCAAATATCAAAATATATGTCATCATTTCAGTGAATAGTTGGAAAAGCAAGGAGTGCAGCTGACTTATTTCCTCCATGTTTTCCTATCTCGCTTTCCAATCTGCCTTCCAGTATTTTTCAAACAGGCGTGACACACAGGTGTAAACACACACACACCCACATGGCTCTTTGTGTACTATGTATTTGTCCTGACTGATTACCAGGAAAAGGAAGGCTAGAAGGAAAGTGAGGTAAAATGTAATGTAGATGCTGGAATAATTTACCCTGCCTGTACTGCCTGTCTTACTTACTGTTTTGTGCCATAAAAGTGTGATTCACTCTATTGTCTTGCACTCTGTGTTGAATTGAAAGTGCTATTTCGTCACCAGCTGCTTCCATATCTTAACACTATTTTCAAATTTTTGCACATACTATAGTATGTCTGTTGGGTTTACCAACCTACTTAAAGATTCTCTTTTTGACATCCAGAGCATTAAACACATCAAACAATTTCTGGAACGGAGAAGTTGCTCTCCTTCTGTGTGTGTTGTAATCTGAGTTTCTTTATGCTCTGTTGAAAATACACTACTCTCAAATTATGGTTACAGGCCATGGAAGTGTCCCAACTCAGTCAATAGAAGTCTTGCATTTAGCATATTGAAATTAAGAAGAGTGACCTCAGTTCATTATGCATTACAGCTTATAATCACTGTATGTTTTTATAATTACAATGTATTATGAGCCACACCATCCTGAAAGGGATACTTGTCTTAATAATGACCCAGCTCCTGACTCAAGAAATAAATAATTAGACACAAATCTGGTCTTCCAGAGTGGTCTGCTATGAAGAAATAACAAACTATTTCAACAAAGCTGTGTAATAAAACTGACTATGATTATGTATTGTTATAGATTTGGTATAATAGAGGCACCCATACATTATTTGATTACATTTTACGTAATTTTATATCGAAAAATATACACTAAGTTGCTTGAGACAACAGGAACAGTGCAATAATTTCTTTTAGAACACCAACTAAAAGAAAATGTTTTTTGAGGCTTTGATAAGGGGAAGTTCTTGACATGGAAACAAACACACGGAGCTGTTTTTAAGAGCAGAAGCCAGTAATGAATGTATGGTACTTTGATCCATACTTGATAGAGCCGAGGCATTGCTGGATCAAACATAGTCATAAAGATGACAGGAGCAGATCCTCAGGAGGAGGCTTTCACAGGTTGGAGTACATTTTAATTGGGGATCTTGCACTATTGGAGAAACTGAAAGCACATAAATACACAAGCGTACAAAATAGAAAGTGGACTTGTTTGGCGCTTCATGCCTCTCCCTTTTTTTAGGCCAGAGCATACTGTTGCCAGTCAGGTAACTGACACATAAAGTGGAAGTCAGACAATGAAGACACCAATGTACAGTACTGTATGGAGTGGTTGAAGGGCAATTTACAAGCCTGCGACAGTAGAATTGGCTGATGTGCAGGATATCAACAACTAGAAGTCTGGCGTTCAGGTAACAAGAGAAATGACTGGACTGAGTAGGAACGTAACCTGGCAGCAAGCAGCCCTGTACAAATCCTCAGACTAATTGATGACGAGGAGCAGCTTGGTGGACGGTTGAAGGGGTCAGGCGGTCTACAGTGCAGGGGAGGACTGACAGAAAAAGAAAAATTCTGAGTACACTGAGACAAGAGAGAAAGAGCCTGTGTCTGAATGTGAACCTGAAGAAAAGAGAGGCAGGCAACACCAGGACACTCAGCACACATTGAACTGAGATGGCAGTCAGCATTGAGAATAACAAATAAGCAATACCAGAGTCTCTGAACGAGAGTGAAAACAATTTATGTGAATTTAGTCGCTGGTGAAGGACTACTGGTCATATAACAGAGCAGATAAATATAAAGTAGAACATAATGTACATTTGACTGAACAAGACCTTGGCGCGTAGATTGTTAGTACAACAATAAGCTGAGTGTCAGCCGCAAGTTGCCTGTTAGAAAACAGAAAACTCTCAGCACCCTGGCCACATTACACTGTTGGAATTACACTGAGCCGCTCCCGTCCACACTTTCTTTCCCATTAGAAAATGAAGCCAAAGACTCCAGAGACTTTTCATTATTTTCTGCTGAAGCATCGCCTTTAAATACTGTGTGCCTCTAATTTCATTTTGTTTAGGATGGCTGAACACGAAGACCGAACTGGCAACTTCCCCTTGGGACAGTAATTAAGTTAAAGCATAATAAAATATTCTTTACACACCCCGAAAGGATGTGGGTGATTCTACACGTAGAAATGTCCACACAAACTTGTACACTGAATTGATTAATTAATTGATTTGAAAAGTTTTATGTGAAAACAAGAACATTTTATAGGCAACAACTTCTCTCTTTTTATTGATGTTGTTCGTCAAGGCAAGTAGCTGCTGCTATATTTTGAGCATTATAGACGGACTACAGACTGCATTCCTTATTAGCACATCTACATCAGACACCAAGTGAATATTCATTAGAGAAAGTGGTCACATGCTGGCAAAGCTTTTAAAATGATGAATCAGGCCTATACTCAGTTATCTCAAATCTCTCTGAACTGAAAGAAAATTTTCTGTAATTATGCAGCACCGTTATGTTCATCGCATTAAACTCCTTTTGTGAATAGGTAGCATGTAACTTAAAATTCTGCACATAGCTGATATCTGTCAGTGTCAGTTGCATTTCATTTCTAACCTTACATATAATACATACTACTACCAAAAAAACGATTATTTGATTGTCAATTACTCACCCTATGGTACTCTGAGTTCTTGAAGAAAATTTAGTTTTACTCTTATGATTTTACAGTAAAGAATCCAAAAAGAGAGCTCAGTGAAGATATGTATGCTTGGTAAGTAGTGATGAGACTTGGATTATACTGCATGTGAGTTTGGTAACACCACGTTTTCGTAAGTAAAACTGGGTGAGTAATTGATATCCAAATGGTCATTTTGTGGGTGAAGGATTCCTTTAAGTTGCTGGGCAGACATCCACCTGAGTCGTGTTAAGATAATGTTTGCAGTTTAAGTTACAAAATCAATAATAAGAGAAACTGTGTTTTTGGTGCTAAATCTTTGTGGCAGTAGTCTGTAGATTAGGCTTTGGGTTGGTAGCGGAGATGTCTCTGAAACATCCTAAATCTTCCGTTGTTCAATATCCAAGTTGGTTAGCCACACTCATTAATTTACAGTAATCTACAGCAACATACATTCACAGGGTTTTGTCCCTGACCTGCCTGTCGGAGCTGCTGCTGCCAGAGCTCCAGCTGCCAAGCTTGTGCAACTGCATTACAGCCGGGCGTCTTTTTAGCTCGTTGACAGAAATAGCTAGCCAACAAAACAACGCCAGGAGCAGCACTGCAAACATATGGCATCCAAAACCTCGATGTATTCAGTTTCTTGTACTCACATACACCACTACGGCTGGAAAGAGACTGAATGAGGAATATGAGCTGTGTCTGGTTTGTGGAAGCTGGGGAAAGACTATGTGGACAGTATCATATGATATCCTTCTTTATGCTGAGTAATATACACACAAGTCAACACGGTAAACAAATTTCAAGCTCGTAACATGAATACAGCCACAACAAACTGATCTACCTTGAATATGACTTTAATTTTTTTACTGCTCTAATAATTCCACTACTGCATAATTCTGATGGGCTCCAGCTGAAAATCCTCAAACTCCACCCCATCATATCGTCTCTGGTATGTCTACTCATTGCTATTAAAAACTGCACGAGGCAAGTGAAGATTGAGGCCAAAAATATTCACATAACATCCCCAGACATCCTTTTGAAGTATCTTGCCAGGGTGGAAGGGTGTGAGTTACCTTGAGTTACAGTAGACGGAGACGGATGTCAGCTGTGCAATCTGGCTCTGCACAATATAAACGATGGCACAGCTCAATAATCAAGGCTTCTGCGGAAAACGGCGGGTGCACAGGCTTCCCGCTACACTCAGCACATTTGCAATTTCTTGGCACCCTCCACGTACCCTTTTGATGCTGTCCTGTTTCATGTTCACTTAAATACTGGAGTGCCTAAATATCATGAAACATCCTAATTATTCAGCCGTCCAAACCTGGGAGTTTCTTTCAGTTCTCGTGACATAACAAGTCAAATCCTATTTGATGTCTGCCATGCTCCTTTTGGTTTTACACTCGCAGACCAAAGGGAGAGCCAGACTTATCGGTCAGGTCCAGGTAGTTGAGGAGAGAAGATTAAAAATTGACTTAACGCCGAGTCACAATCCATGGATCATAATGTCAAGTTGCACATGCCTGGGTTTATATATGCAGCACCTGGGGTGCACATATGGCAGCAGGCTACTCATCACAGGGATTTAACATGTATGTTGTATGTATTCATTTTATGGCACTGACTGACAAAATCGAAAGCACTGGAAAGCGTTTGTCCATGTATTTGCTGCATATTGTTACATATTATTCATTCGTTGTTTAGTGTAGCTGTTTAAATACACACTTCCTTGCTCCATCTTACCAAGAATCTCTGAAAAATCTCTGAAAAATCTGTTTAACTCTCTGGAAGGCATGAAGGCCTTTCAGGAGGGTTTGTGTGGGATTCCTAGACACCAGGTAGCATCAGTAGCAGAGCAGTAGGGTATCATCCTATGTACTGTCAGGTCTAGCTTATTTTTCTTAACTTTTTAAAAAACAAATTTAAGCAACAACGCTTTCTTATCATAAGTAGAGGTATCAATCAATCACATTTTGTAGAAAACTTTACCCCCTTTCCGTTTTGAGAAACCCAACACAGACCAGATCCACTCCTTCCATTCTTACCTTTCACAATAAAAGCTCTAGGCACGTAATATTGGCAGGCAAGTATTTCAAATGTTCATTTGTCACGTCCCTGGTGTGTAAAGGCCTTTTATCGTCAGAAGTCAGATGGAAATGAGAAGTCATGTGCAAACAGTTGCACTTGCAGACACAGCAGATAATATTTAGAGATTTGCTACCACTCGAGGTAACAGAGGAGGTATTGATTCAGAATGCTCCCGATTAAAAAAAAAAAAAAAATTCTCTAACTAGAGGGACAATCAACATGGTGAGGGCAAGAGAGACAGCAAAGAGGCAAATGACTTCAATTACCAGGCTTGCCCTAATGAGAGAGCCGTCCTTTGATCTGGGACATCAGGATTGATTCCACTGCACCTCACTCTAGATTGACTGATTAGAATAGGTCCTCTGAGATCGGCTGGTCCAGCCTCGCTCGTGTGGCAGGTCTGACAGTTGTAGATCATGCCCCGAGATCATGTACAGGAGGTAGTAGAGTACTTTTTCACAATGTAAAGTGTAATTCACAAACACGTCTGTAAGGTGTAAAAACATCTGAACAGCAGCGTATAGAGAGTGTCTCCAACCAAGCATTTTATCCATTATGAAATTAATTTAATTTCCCTCATCTAGTCTCATTAGGTTTAGCATTCATTATTTGCAGGTAGCTAAAGCTATAAGTAACCACAGTTCACAGATTTAAAGTAGATCCACGATCATCTCTTGTTGAAGATGACAAAGCTGGAAATTGTACAGTCCGTAGTGGTAGCCACCAGATTAATCAACATTAGCAGCAATTACAACTTTTTCTGTAGATCAGCTGCAGAAGATATGAGATGCTGATTGACACTGATTGATGTTTGGACTTTTACACCTGTACAGCGAACAGCTACTTAATCAACCAAAACAACGGTCAGCATCAGCTATATATAAGAAGTCTGTTAATGTGGCCTGACTTTTTTTAATGATAAAACAATAACAAGGAGAGATAAAATATTGTTAGTGGGGCTTAACTCTTTGATTGCCATTGATGTATATGTACATCATTTAAAACCCAACACTTGAGTGCCACAGACATGTATATATACGTCAAAGTGGTTTTTCGGTAGCTGGCACAAGAGGGCGCACTCATACAGCCTGTGAGTAATATTGGGTGTTCTGGGATTTGTAGTCGGAACATAAAGAGACCGTATACATCAAATGGAATCTGGAAAAAAGTGGTGTTTTTTGGTGAAACTGGCCTCTACTTTACTTTAGATGAAACAAGAGTGGAACAAGGTCAAAACATTCATTTGAGCTGTTCAGTGTTTTCAGAGTCATCGTACAAAATATTCTGTGGGTGCTGAAAGATGACTCAAAATGGGCAAAAACGCTGGAACGCTGGAACGCTGGCACTTTTGGTTTTATAAGAGGGCTGACACTCAGTGAGTTAATTTATAACATACACCAACTTCACAAGGTAAACCAAAGGGAATGTCAAAAAGGGCTCAGCAATATAGCTCATAAATAATATCTCAATATTATAAGACTATTTTAAGTCTGTATTAATGATAATTTGATGTATGAAATATCTCAATATTTCCATATTTTCTCTGAAATAGCATAACTGATTTAACCCTTTGATGTGTTTGATCAAACCAGTGTGATCATTCTAGCAAATTGATCTGAACACTCAGAGTGATCTTTGGAAATGTATTCTCATGTTTTGACTAATTATTCACAGTTGAAATGCAGATGGTTAAAATTAGCATTAATTTTATTTATCATTTAATATTTATTAATTTTTTTTATTGTTGACTGACAGACAAATTGAATGTGAAATCACATTCACTGGAACATCACTCTTGAAGTCAGACCTTGATTGCTTTTATTTTGAAGCCAGTTCTCACCCGCTGCTAACATAAAGCCTGGTATATTCTCATACGGCAAAACTATGGGGGGGGGTTAATTTGACTGTATTTTTCAAAGTAGAGGCATCTTCCATCCCTTTTCCCACTTTTTCACCTTGTTATAAATTTGCTTTGGTGTTTCACTTCTTTTGTCTCTGCGGGCTCTTTCCCTGATCCCTGCTTCCCTGCAGTTACAAAAACACATGCCCTGTTACACTGCAGTCATTTAATACATCCTATGTAGAACAAGCAGTCAAGTTTATTCGAATATTAACCATTTAACCATGTTGAAGCTGCACTGGTACATTTAGTAAATAGCAATTTTCATGCACCATGTCAGCTTTAATGTAGTGATTATCCATTATTTTTTTAAATAATGGAACAGTGTATTGATTTAAGGACAAAGGATCCGTAACAAATGTCTTCCTGATAAATGGCAACCATAACTGAACTTTCTGTGCAGCTCGCCCATGACTGCCAACCCTCTTTATGTCATCAAAATGCCTGGCGATGCTGACTTGCTCTTTGATGTAAAGGGGAAAATAATTAAAGGGATGCTGGTGATCTATATACGTATGAAAAAGTGATGGTCCCTCCCTATTGATCAAGTCTGATGAAAAGCCAACGGTTCACAATGCTCTGATGTCATTTTTTTCCCCAGAGACACATACAGTATGGTTTCCGTGAGTGGCACATGGTCCGATTCTCTCTTTTATGTAAAAAATAAAATAAAATAAAATGAGTAACTCTTTTAGGTAAAGCTGTGTGGAGGCTCAGCTCCCTGATGGCATTGCCTTTAGCTGAGATATTATATCACCACACACCCCAGCCTCCTTACCTTCTGCCAGGCAGATTAGTGCTTTTATCAATAAGCAGCTTAGCACCAAAGTGTCCCTCAATAATATGCCATACTGTTTTTTTTTTCTTTCCCGCTGCTTTGACTCCTGGGCTTCTTATTTCCGTGTCTTTTGCTCTTGCACATTCTCATAACTTCACATTTCCCTGTTTTCACCCCAAAAAAGTCTCCACTTTCTTTAACTCTGGGTATTAACCTCTGACTTGGAGAGACAGTGATACATTATGTATTCTTCTCTTCAGGTCACATTAGGAACCTAGACAGGGCCCAGGAGGACCAGAGAGTAGCATCCCCATCAGACACACTAGCCCATTAGAAGCGTGCACCATAAAACCCATTAAGGTCCATTAGGGAAGTGCTCTGGCCCACAGACACCTTTAAGGCCAGCCAGCCACAAAGGTGCACAGTTACACATGGTGTAAAACTTATTTGATTTGTCATTCAGAGCCATGTGTCATGTATTGTTACACAGAAAGCATCAGCTCATGTGTCAAGCGTACATGGCTGCAGACATTAAATTGCAATATTCATATATCAGCGTTGATCGTCTGTGACAGCCGTTATCACTATAGAGTTAAAAACAGCCCCGTAATGCAAATGATCCCAATTAAAATGAATCGTCCCAAGTGTTATTGAGCTAAAACAGATCCCAGCTGAGATTTCACTCCCGTCTTTTGTAGCTGCCTGAACTGTGCTCTCCAGCAAATGGCAGCTCTTTCACCCTCCTTCGATTGGAACAATCGCATACAGCTGAGAGGTTTCGGCATACTGCCTCTCATGTGATCAGAGCACTGCTTATTACGTTTGATGAGCCTGACCCAAATCTTCCAGTGGCAGACACATTTTTCACAGCGATGTTTGAAATTCTAAATCCTCAGAACGAGTCAAAGGTGAATCCCTGACTTGGCCATAAATTGCTATTTCTGGGCCATTTCTGCAGGGGACTGTTGCATCCCATGTACCAATTTGGATTTTGGGGACATTTTCATGATGTTTAATAAACATCGTCAACAGCTATACAAATGTGTCTAAAGCAGCATGATGTGTCACAACTGCACACTCGCTTCAAACCTAAAGTTTGCCACACACAGCTTTGGCAGCACTGCCTAATGAATGGTTTTTAATTAGCTTTGGGGAAACATTTCTCCTCATGACATACTGTTGTGGGGTTCTGATTAATTTCATGTGTTCCATGCTTCTTCTTTTTTTATTTAGTTAAAAGCAGCAAGTACATTCATTTTTCACCCTCTCTCATAAGTTCATGTTTCGTATTAAAGGTACTTAAACTTAATTGTTTAAAAAGAGACCATGATCAATGGACACATGAAAATGAAATGCAGTCCTTAAACTGGATCCATGTATGTTCCACACATTATACAAATCTGTACTGCTTATTGTAAACACACTTCTAATGCTTTTCGATTGCATGACAGCAGCCCCATTCATAAACCTCTATATGTATATAATATATAAAGACATTGTGGTATTTATATAAACTTTTTTATTAAGAGATGAACTTCCTCAGAAAAGAAACCACTTGATATATATGTTGTCTGAATTGTTCCAAGATACAAATTCTTTTCACATTGTAAATGGTTGTCTGCAATTTGCGTTCTTTTATCACCTTTTCCTTTTCACATCCATGTTGTTTCACAGTGTCATTTGCGGACAAATATTAGTTGTGAAGATAATTTAATTTCATGAATAAAACAAAATTTAGGGCTATCTGTCACCAGAAACGGAATATAATATTCATATCTATGGTGTCTGACACGTATAATCAAAAAATAAGATTTTTTTTCATTGTCTCAGAATGAGCCGTTTCTACAGTAGCCCAGAACGGACAAACCAAACACTGACTCTAGATGCAGCCAAATCCCACAAACTGCACGTTCAAAAGAAATGATGGCCATTTAAATCATTATAACTCTGTAATATTGTTTCTAGCAGTCACTATTATAACTTGTACAACATAGTTAACTGGCCAATGATGTGGTCTGCGAACTAGTATGTGTTAAAGTAAGAGGTTTTGACAGGTTTGACTTCATGCCAACATTTATTTAAAAAATGAGTATTTCAGAGTTATCAAAAAGATTTTCATATACATTGTGAGCTAGTTAAAGCCCAGTGAATGAGAGCCTCATTGCTTTTATGCTTTTAAACTGAAAGGAAAACGGTCCAGGAAGAAAAGAAAATTGTAGGAAACAATGAAATCATGATGTTTGATGTGCTCACCATTTTAAATGTGAATCAAAAAACACAGGGAGGGGGCTTACTTTATAAGTGGAACAGTCATGATTTTCATTAATAATGTTGACATTCTAAGACAATTATGTTGAATTTTCATTTTAACGGTGGAACGTTTTAACACATACAACACTGTTAAGCAATTCTCTTCCTTGAGCAAGTTATGAACACTGCCAGTGCAGCTCCTGTCAACATGCTAACAACAGCTTCTCATCTGGAAAAAAAGTGTCACTTTTGTGCGTTCACAACAGAGGAAGCGCCATAGCGTGGTGATTGGAGGGAACAGCTTATAGCCGCGAATCAGTTGTGTGTACTTAACACATGTAGATATTAAAAGTTGTGGGTTGTGGAGCGGCTTCAGGATACCATCGAGCTATTTACTGAGCAACAACAGCTGCACACAAACAGGAGCCATACAAAGGGGATGCATGCATGTGACTGTAAACTGAATATGCATGCCATGGACAACATCATTTGAAAATGATGAAAGGTAACAAATAAAGGTGAAGGGCAGATAATATACAGCAGGAAAGAAAAGAACGAAAACCCAGTGCTGTAAGGCCAAGAGGGATCAAGGAAATAGAGCTAGTAAAAGGAAAGACAGACTCCAAAGTAAGAAGTATCCTTTTGAAAAGGCTCATTCTTACCATATGGAAAGGGAATTGCTTGTCAGATAAGTGCACGAACAGCAGAAACACCTCACATTTAGGTGCAGTAATTGCCAACTTACCTACATGCTGCCGATGATTCAGGTTAATTACACCTGGTGACGGATGCATGGACACATTAGCCTGCTGGGGAATTAACACGCAATATGATTGCCAACTACAATCCACGCTTCCTGAGCCAAATAAAGTGTTTTCTAACCACCAACTGAGAGATGTTTTTACTGAGGAAGAAGCACAGCCACAGCACTCATTACAGTAGCCTGGGTTGGGGTAGACACTCTAGCCAATAAAAGTTTGTCAAATTCTGCCTGTGATGCATCCAGGAGTGCTATATCAGCATGCTGCTTCTGCTTCGTCGCAGGAGGTACATACAGAGAAGAAAGAGGAGCCACGGTCAAACTGAGCAATAAGCAGCTGTTCTCTATTCCAATGATATTCAGGAGATATCAAACATTCATCTTCTATTTACAGTGTGAGCTTTGGTAAAAGACAATTGCATGGATGTGCCTCATTAATTTAGCTTCGAAAAAAAATGCTAATATCATTCCGACATGCCTCTGGATAGATGATTTAACTCCAGGCTATAGGTTGCTACTGTTACTGGGACATACATTCGATTAAGCTCAGTGAGCATGTCCACGCAGGCAGACGAAAGTGTGTGTGTGTGTGTGTGTGTGTGTGTGTGTGTGTGTGTGTGTGTGTGTGTGTGTGTACGGAGTGCACTGTAGCATGGGTTGCATCCTCATCTCCAGCGATTGGAGAGAGAGAGAGAGAGAGAGAGAGAGAGGGAGGGAGGGTGGGGGCAGGTGCTGGCAGAGGTTGGAGGATAGATGGTGATGGGTGGTTGGCTTAAGAACGGGCAGGATCGTTGGGGGGAGGGCTGGGTAGCGTGGGCCAGATCTCGTCCTTGCAGTTATGAAGGAGAAACAAACTGATCTGACAGTGACAAATGAACCATCTCCTCTTCCCCAACTGCCAGTTTTGTTCCTCTCAAACTCCTTTCTCGCCCTCAGTCTCTTCCCCATTCTTCCCTCACGCTCCCCCCCCCACTGCCGCATTTTCTTTTCCGAGCGCCCTCAACCCCTTTCTTCTTCGTTTTCACCCACCAAGCCCTTTTTCAGCATCACTCTCCCCTGTCCTACATTTTTTACTTCACTTTTGTTCTCTGCCTCCCACTGTCACCTTTCCCATATTCTCTTTCTAGCTTGAGGAGTGTTGGAAGTCTTTTGCATCTGCGTTCTATCATGTAGTCATTTTAGTGGATTATTCAGTCGGTTTAAGAGTCTGAATCAATGTCGCACGCAATAATTTTGTCCGTGCTTGTCAGCGACGCGACTAAACATGCCATTTAAACACTATAAATTAGCCTCCCATGTATCAACATGTTATTGCTTTTGAGTAGAATTGTCATAGCAGAGTGCCATTAAAGCAGGAGACACTGAAGTAGCACGAATGATGGAGGCATAGCTCAGCAGTGATTATTGTCGAGGTTTAATGGCTGTCTTGCTCCTGTAATAGACCTTCTGGGGTGTTGAAATGAGATGCCAAGCAGAGAAGACAATTAATTGCTTGGCTTCCTTTTGTCCCCGCCCCTATCCTCCTGCGTATTAGACTGAAACCTGATAAGATGAAAGCTTAGGGCCACCCTAATACCTTAAGACACTTTTGTGGTCATCATGCACTTATTGTGGCTACATAAGTTGCCTTATGTTGGTGGTTGAGGTGTACTTTTCACTGATAACAAGCAGGAAAAAATAAAAAAAATAAATAAATAAAAATGAGGCAAATGCATT
The DNA here is from genome assembly GCA_029721515.1 of Synanceia verrucosa. NCBI lineage: Eukaryota > Metazoa > Chordata > Actinopteri > Perciformes > Synanceiidae > Synanceia > Synanceia verrucosa. The sequence continues at coordinate 8,514,829 of CM056565.1, forward strand.
GAACAGTGAATGCACTCTTTCATGTGGAGATGCACTTTACACAATCCTGATTTGTGGAAATGTTTTTATTTTACAGCAGTGTTTGCTATGAAATATGACTGGCTGGTTCGTGTGTTTTTGCTGGTTTTCTCTTCGGTGCCCAGCATATTTCTGTTCTGAATATTAATGTAGGAAGTAGCACACAAATTGATAGCAGGATGGATGTATCATGCATGCTCTGTCCTTTCTTGTGTGATCTTTAGAAATGTACTACAATGACAGGTTGTTAATATATGAATAACCAAATGGCATACATAGCACTCCCTTTGGAACAATCTGACTGTGTTTAAAAAAAATACAGAAAATGCTTGAATGCAGAGCTGATCATCACTTTGCAAGGTTTAACAAATGAAAAACAGCCTAAGTATCTGAGATATTGTGCAAGCAAATGCCCAAAACATCCCTTAAATGCTGTTTATTATTAAAAACAGCAGGTTTCCAAATCTATGAAATATGACCTTACTATTAGTTAGAAGTGTCTCTCAAAGATCACCGTCGCTCCACATCTCTAAGTGTCCTTCTTAATGCTGCAGCTCACCTCAAATTCTTCTTCGATGCCTTTGTGTTTCACCTAAGACACATTTTCATCACGATTAGTCCTCACACAAAAGCAAGAGCAATTTCATACCAAGGAGTTGCTACAAATGTCTCGACAGTATGCACAGTTAAATGGCGGAGTAAACATATTCTGTGGTGGAAGGGGGGAAAAAAGCGCCACGGTGCACACTCTTGTTTATGAGCATTAAAAATGCATTGGTGTTCTAAATCATTATAATGCAAATTCTGTAGTCTGTAAAGCAGCAGTACACTGTGCACATTAGATGAGTGCAAATCCATCAGGCCGCAGCTAAAAAAAATACTGTGTGCCGAATGTAATTGGAATAACAAATAGCAGGCTCTGTTATTCAACATATGGTCAATACCGTACAGATTGGAGTGGAGAGTGAAATAAAAGCAAAATGGGCATGTTTGCCATGCGGTTTCCTTTGGGCAGGAAACAACATGCAGCGCCATTAAGAGAACAGCTCGCCACGGGGAATGGGAAGTGTGAGGAATTAAAGAGCCACAAATAAATACATCAATACCGTCAATCACTTAGAGTCAATCACTATATTTTGTTTACATATTTATAGAATATTTGTACATTGTATTCATGGAAATCCCGTAAACGATGTTCATTTAAAAATCTGATTCCTGTCTCTTCTTCCTCGCTGCTAAGTGCCAGCACAAACAGAGCACTTAGAGCGAGGACTAAAGCATTGCAGTGTGGAATTTCAGCTCTCAACATAATGACTCTCAGAGGCAGCGGCGGCTCACACAGGGAAGGATTGTTTCTGGTTTGCAGTCATGTGAAATGTCATCTGGAATAAGACAAGATATGAAGAAGCAATCCCTTTTGAGAGCTCCACTGAACCGCACATTTCTTATATTGTTCCCTCGTTATAATCAAAGCTCTTACGAGTGACCCGTGTCATTGTGTGATAAAACTAATTATTTGCCACAAGAATTATTTTGAGCTCTGCTGTGTCGTGGTCAGAATAACTGGCAGCTTTCTTATACTATTAAAGAGATTACACTTTGTCATCGGCCAAGAATTTGCACAGTCATAACAGAGTTATCTCACAGCCGAGCAGATGTTGTGTAGTTTTTTTTTTTCTTTTTATCAGCTCTGCTTTCTCATTATAAAAAATAAAGACAAACACATTTTTATGCATTTGTATAATCCTCATCTGTTTTGTTTACTGCCAACAAAAAAGTGACACAACTAGAATAATATAAACTAGGTTGAACCTATGATCATAACATTATCAAACACTGTAGAAACACTTCTGCACATTTATGTACTTACAGTTATCACACATCTGTCTCTTGTTTTGGATGTGGGTCTTTTTAGAACGCTCCCAGTCTGAATTTGGTTTACACAGAGTTAAAAAAAAAAAAAAAAAAAAAAAGCTCTGCACTTTCCTGACTACATTAAGTTTAGCTACATCTGCATTTTGGAATTAGTTTGTCGACCCCTTTTTCAAAATAAAAAGGATCAGTAGCTTCCACTAGTCCATTTTTATTCCTGACTTCATCACCCCCTTTGTTACTGCAGGTTAGCTGTAGTTCAGTCTAATTAGAGTTAGTGAGCTAGCAAACGAAATGGTGAAACATTCCTTTTTTCCCTTTGAAGTCTTGCTCACACAGTCACGCTTTACATTTGAGCCCTGATCACAGCGTCCTGATCAGATCATAGCATTTACCCTCAAGTTCTTTGATAAAAGCATCTGTAGCTTTCCCTACATAGAGCATAGAGCAACGATCGATAGTTTGCAATGTTCAAACTATTCCTTTTTTAAATGATTTATATCCCATGTGCTATGCATATATACAGCAGCACATTGGCAGTAAAATAGACCCAGCCAAGGCCCGGGTGTTGGGTTACAGCTGCTCAGAGGTTCTGTGGCACAGCTGGAGTGGATTCACATCACATTCACTTCTGACTGGCACATTGATATTTCCATGGTTGCACAGTTTAAGCTCCTGAGCATCCTACAGTAAAGGACCATTGTCCAGCTTTCACTTTAGTTCAAACAATACGCAGCCACAGCAGCTGCAGTGCACTGTTGCGTACTGAAAGATGCATTTGTGAATACATGCATCTCATATTGTCACAATAAGAGTCTATGTATATTTCAAGCTTGTGTTTTTATCGCCTGTATGTATGTCTGGCAAGTGGTTAACATGGTAAACACACCGTTCCTGTTTTTGACTTCAGAACTCCAGCAATAAATGTATTCAGGCATCTCACATTCCCAAAATTCTAGCTGAATGGAGACTCGCCAGGACAGAGATTCTACCACAAAAACAGCTCGCTACATCAGCAATTTTCTGCTTCTTTTGCAATGTGCTGCAAAAAAAAATCTCACTTCAAGCCTGTGCCATTTATGTGATGAACTGAACTGAAACCACATTTTAGTGACTTGTTTAAGACACAATATTCACCACAATCAAAGATCATGTAGTTAAAGACTAGAATAAATGTCAGACGAGATGAAGATAGAGACATGACTGACTGGCTTTTATATTCATATTGTAATCCTTTAATCTTGACAGACTGAATATAGACGCCTTATATTCTTAATTGACTAATGCCAATAAATGATGCTTCGTTTAAAAAGTGCTCTGTCGTTGTCCAAGATGTTTCAGATGCATTGCACCAGTGCAAGTTACAATCTAATTAACCACCCCATTAATCAAAAGGGGAAAGAAACAGGTGTGAGGCTAAAAGTGCTATTTCCTCTATTTGAAGGTGTTGCATCTGCATGCAGATGCTAAAGTGGGGGAATGTGGCCCCTTGGCATGAAGGTTGAATTTGCCAATAAGATTTTATTTGTACAAGGAGGATCTGTGCAACACCATATGATTTGAGACAAGTGAACAACGCAATGTGGGAGATTAAATAAACTGATAGCATGTCCATAAAACCTATATCAAATCTAATCACAGTATGTGAGTCAAGGCATATTAAGCATAGTCTAGTCAGGGATGCAGAGGGAATGGCAACATCACCTTGGTGTTTTTGTGGCATGGAGTGTGCAGAGCTCCTGTGTGTGTACAAGGGAATAGGGTTGGATTTGGGTAAATCAATTTTAATACATAATAGGAGTGTGTGTAAGGGCTATTTAGTGGCTGTTAACAACTGTGGCCAATCATTGTCTCCTTTATCCCTTTTAAAAGCAGCAGTGCTCTCCCACGACGATGCACCGACAGTGGCAATGGAGTGGAGAGTCAGAAGAGCCTCCACTCGTTGTTCTCTCATAAAGCACAGAGTTCCAAGGGCACACACACTTGTGCTGCCAAGGGCAGAGATAATGTGACTTTTTGAGTTGAATTTGCATTTGTGTTTGTTTTTTTTTTTTCAAGAGTAGTGATGCAGTTTTATGTCAGGTGACAGTTGCTCAGGTGCTAGAGCAGAGCTAACACCTGGCAGCGCTAACACTGGTACATGACTGCTTGTGTCTGTGGGCACATGTAATGTGATTACAGGTCAGTTTCTTCTACAGTAAAACAAATGATACTTCAGATGCACCTAGAAAAAAAATAAACATTTAAACATTGCCATAAAAACACAATTATGTTGTGTTACCGTTCATGTTGACTGCACTCAGACCAAACAGTAGTAATAATATACGCTTGAAGGTATTGCCAGTCATCAGGTGTCAAGTTACAGGATACCCCACCAGGGGCAGTTTCAATCAGCGCTTTGATGATTACAAAAAGTTTGTGAAAGGTTCCACGTCCTCAAGGAGAACACAGAAGCAGGAATTGCTGTTCTCCCCGTGCGGCTTCTTGAAGCCAGGAATGCTTGAAACGAAGCAAGTAATCTGCTTCTGGGCTCACAGTGAATAAAAAAAAAAAGAAATACAAAAAAAACAGATCCATGATTACTTGATTTGCACAGGTGATATACTCTGTGTCAAGAATACACATTCACCACATCCTATTCGTTATCTGACAGGAAGCCCCTTATAGCCTCTCAGAGTTGTGAGTTTCCTTTGACTATTTCCACCTTGTTAACTGGCTTGCAGACAGTCTGCAGAGACGGATAAGCTCCAATACAATATATCAGTCTGTTTGAGAAAGCCCCAACACCAAAAATATGTCAGAAAGAGTCCCTGCATTTAATACTGTTTTCTGTATGTGTTTGATAAGAGTACGTCTTAAAATCAATGCACTGCACGTGTGTGATAAGCCTTATGTTTGACGACAGCCCCCTATAAAGCCTCTGTCTTTGATCTTGTGTTCTCTGTGCATTTAACACTATGTTTTTAATCCGAACTCTGTGTAGATTTCTTTAATCTTATGGATTATTGTTTATATGTGGGGGTATTGTGGCTTTGATATGTACTGAGGAGGGACTCAGTCGCGTTTTAAACAGTATATATGTGTATCCTGATTCTGTCCTCCCTTTGTCACAACATTTGTATCAGACCAAAGTTTTTGCGAAGTAGTGAAACGCCACATCTGTATGTGCTCTGTGTGACACCTGCGATGCCTCGGTGACGAGCCATCTCTAATTGAAGAAAGTTTTCCCATGTGAGCCGTGCCCTTGGCTCACCATTGCAGACTGAATATTTTATTCCCTCAAGGGAAACGCTAAGGTTACGATAATAACTGTTCATTTTTCCGTTTTTCCTGTATTTATATGTGGTTAAGCCAAAATGTCAACTTGCTGCACGGGTGTACAAGATGTCTGGTTGTGATAATGGGAGTGTGGATTATATCATTTGGTTTATGGTTGAGATATAAAAAAGATCTGATAAAAGCACGGAGATTGTTGGAGCTCAGCATGTTTTTAATACTATAAAGGTATGCATTTGATTATAGACATTTGCAATTTGCTCGACTCTGAGTTTGTGCATGTATCCCTCCAGCTGGGAGCTTGTTTGTGCCTTTCAGCTTGTCTGCCTCACTGTCGGAAACAGTCATTGACTCAGAAACAATTACCCTTATGACTTGAATATAATTCAATTAATTTCCTCCATTTCACAAGCAATAACGCATAACAGAGTTCCTATGAAAGACATAGGATTCTCACAAAAGCATACCATTCTCTGTCGGCTTCTGTTTTTCTGCTTTCTTGGAGACTCGCTCCCGTGAAAGTCTTAATCTTCTCCACTCATTTGAGATGATTTATGGGTTTTTAGTGAGACCTTACTTTGTTTATCAAAGTGTCCAGTGCACAGCAGGATGATAAAAACGAGCACACTGTTAAATCTGTGTGTGTTCATCCTCTTCCTGCGTCTCCATCCTTCTGAAGTATGTTTCCTCTGCCAGTCACAATAGTGATGATTGAATAGGTTGCTAAAGACAATGTGCCTCACAGGTTTGGTTTAAATTTGACATGTATTTAATAATATGCCACGGCCCCATTGCAGACAACTTGACACCTCAAATCTACATCTTGATGATATTTGCCGTTACATGAAGAACCCCAGACCACCGCAACTTTTTTGAAGAGTCTATAAAGCAACGTTATTCAGGCCTTTGTCTGCTTTGTCTTTCCCCTTCCTCTTATCAAAATGGTCTTTTGGTATGTCATTTTCTTCAAGATAAGATCAGAGCTTTGCCGATGAAAGTATGATGCCCCCCAGTTTTTACAGTCTGGGTATTAAGTATGTCTGTATTGTAAAGAATCCTGCAGAGGATTCTGGTCCTATAATTGTTCCAATCCCTTGAGCGTTTCTGGACTGATTCCAGTCCTTCCTTGGGCAAGGCTTTTTCTCTGATAATTAAGGGCTTCTGTAATGTTTTCAGCAGTTAGGTCAAAGCTTCGACTGCACCCAGAGCTTCAGGAGATGGAAGGATCTCACAGAAACAAGTGGAGCAAAAAAAAAAATAACCCCAAAAGATGAGCTCCGTTTTTTGTTTTTTTTTCTCCAGGCTATAGAACAGCAATGTGGCAGCGACATATTGAAAAATGTCTGACATTTTGAAACACATGTGACCCAGTCAAGGCTCATGTGTACGTGATGCTCATTTCAGAGCAGCAGTACCCTGCTGCTGCTGCTCCTGCTGCCACAATGTGTCTTATAGAAACCTCTAAGTGAAGGTGTTTGGCTTCAGAGTGATATTTTACCAACAAAGTTAGAAGCTACCTAGCTTATACATGTCAGTTGACACTAGCCAGTAGGTGATTTTTAATTTCTATTTCTAATTTGTAAGTTGACCCGGTTTGTGTCATCTACCCATGATTAACAAACCACACCATGAAAGGTTCTTTTGGTTCTTTAGTTTTTTTTTTTAATACAACCGCCAGCTGGTCTCAAAGAAAAAGTCACAATTACAAATCTGTCCACTGCTTCAGCACCATGGACAGCAACATGGATTTATCAATACACAGGACAGTTAGACTACTGAGCCGTGGTCTGGGCCATAGATTCTAACTTGAACAACCCTCAGGGAGGATCAATGAGTCCGGCTTACTGGACAAACATATTCAACTGAAGAGCCTTTCTGCCCTTGTGCTCTCTCCATTATGAGGGGATGGAGAGGTGTGGATGGCAGGTTAACAAGGGCCATGCTTTTTGGTCTGTTTGCGAACAAGGGGATTGGCTTCAACCCTCATTCCCCCTCAAACCACCTCCTGACTCTAGCATAGACAAATACGTCAAACGATGTACAGACTCATGGTTTAGTTATGAGTCATCATCAGCTGAAACTAGTGGCACACTGTTTTTCTTCTGTCATTGATTCACTTAATCACAATCTGTACCTTGCATTCCTGTTTTGTATCTATTATAGTATATATTTCGGTGCTAGATATTTTATTGATATTCTATTTTATCCTATTTTATTTTTTATTTCCTTGAACCCTGTGTGTTTTCATCTTTCAAGCTGCTGGAACTGTGAATTTCTCTGTGAGATGAATAAAGTATCTATCTATCTATCTATCTATCTATCTATCTATCTATCTATCTAAAACCAAGAAGCAAGTGACACGAATCATCTGTTTTTTGTCTGTCCCAACTCTGACTGAGTGCCTGCTCTATCAACACTCTTTGTGGGGAGATATAATCTAACTAAGCCTTTCTCCAAGTACCAATTAACTGTATATTTGCATTATTGATCGAATCTATTTAAGTGCTTTTTGGATTTAAATTGTCCCAGTTAAAGCTGTAATTAGTATTAGCATAATTAGACCTGTTGATGAAACTACATATTTTCTCAATATGTTTTAATTCTTTAAGCAGTTTCTCTGCAGAAGTAGGCTGTGTTTTATGTGTGGAACTGTGAGTTCATAATTTGACAGTTTTTCATTTTTGATGATACATTAGGGCAATGAAAAGTACTTTTTTGGAGGATGACTGCTTGATAGCTTGCTATAGGAGAGGGGGAAGAGAGCCCATTTCAATATTAAGACATCTGCAGCAGAACTGTATTGAATAATACTGTAACAACTTGTTTAAAAAGCAAGAAGGGATTAATTACATTGAGGGGGCTTCTGTAGATGATTTAATCCAACAGTAAGGGTTAGGAATAAGGACAATAATTTGTACAAGGTTAAAAGGAACAGTGGTCGAACAGAAATGGATATAATCCTTATTACTACGTCTCCATTGGTGTGTAATCACCTGGTTGTGTTTTCGTTAGCTTGGAATGAGTCAACAGAGGGAGCAGGTCCTCTTCATGGAGTCCATCATGTTTCCACAGTAGCCCAGAAAGGACAAACTAAACACTAAGCTCTAGAGAGTGCCAAATTTTTGTTCCACCCGACATTAACTCAGTCTTGGAAAGGGAGGAAGGAAGGAGTGAGCGATACTCAGTTGGTTCTGCAAATCTGCAACCACAGCGTCCTACTGATGCATTAAAGGCAGCACCACTCATTAAAAGTAAAACCAAAAATAGTTGTCAATAATAATAACTTTAATTCAGAACAAATATTTTAGACCTTTGTGATATAACGCAACACATAAGCAGAAACCATATACCCAGTTAAACTACAGCATGATGTGAGATTCCATGACCACAGAGCTAGCAATTCTCAATTGTCACTGAAAGCTATTAACTCTTTGAGTGCCAGCTGCTTTTTAAAACAGAAAGTGAGCTTGTCCCAGTGTTTTTGCCCAATTTGAGTCATATTTTAAGACCCACAGAATATTTTGTACTATGTCTCTGAAAACACAGAGTAGCTCAAATGAAAGAAGAGACTCTCTATTTCATCATGAAAAAAATGTTTGTTTTTACCGTGTTCTATTCTTGTTTTATCAGAGACAGAGGCCACTTTTACCAAAATCATCACTTTTTGTCCAGAATCCGTCTGTTTTGCTCTCTAATTACGATCGTCTCCACTTTCTGCTTAGACCTCCGTGGCGTTTATTAACTCTTTGTGTCCCACCTACAAATCACAGAAGCCACAATATTACTCACAGGCTGTGGGAGACCACAATCAGTGGTGACCTGCTGCAGAAAAAACACTTTTACTTGAAAGAATTAATTGAACAAAATGGTCTGGACTCTCCAGTAGATCCTCTATAGTTGTAATGTGTCAGTTTTATCGTTTGTCTTTCACACAGCACAGTACAGTAGCATCTCCTTTGAAGTCCTAACAGTGGGCAGATTCTTCTACAAACCAGTATTTCTCAGCCCTCTTTTATCTTCCGATTTAAAGACAGCATGGACATTTCTTCTCAAGTATGAAAGAAAGGGGTGCGTTTTACAGCATGTGAGAACAGTGAATGATTGATGGTAACACACACACACACACACACACACAGTGCTACTGTGTCAAAGACAACATATAGAACTATAGAGTTTATGTGCTGCACAGAGGGCAGTTACAGAAGAGAGAGAGTGAGAGAAAAACAGAGGGGCATCAAGGCTTTGTGTTCATTATTTTATTTATGTGCCTCTGCAGCAAAAAAAAAAAACTGCAACAATGAGAGGGCTGGGGTAAAGGTGAGGAAGAAGTGCAGCAGGAGATTGGAGGTAGCTGCTCACCTGGGGATTGGGTCAGGTACAGAGACACAGGCCAGGGAGAGGTATGTGGGCTCTCCGAGTAGGAGGATGTGTGAACATTACTGTATTGTTTGAAATGGAGGAGGAGGGGGTTGCTAGGATACGAGGGGAAGGCTCTTGTAGAGCGCACACCACTTGTGGACTGGATTTGGCATCAAGAAAATTAGAGTCAATGATTATTACTTGTTTAAGAGAAAACTACTGAGTGTTAGCAATTTCTGTGATCACAAGGGCTGCTGCAAAATCAGCAGTTTACCACCCAAAAACATGCACAGTGTATTGTAAAGCCATGCAGATTTGACCACCCTTGCACTTTTCATGCAGAACAAAAAACCTTTCAGATTTTGACTACAACATTCAGGTCGTCAGCACTTGTAGATGAGGGCTACAGATGTCCAATATGACTGTAAAGTCCAAGTGTGGGAATGATACAAAAATAACTAGTATCTCTCGCTCTCTCTTAAGAAGAAGCAGTGAGTCTGACACAGCAGAACACACTGCAACGTGTCAAAAGGAGAAATCACTACACACAACCTTATCAGCTCTGTGTATGCATAATTTAAAGGGGAGATGTTCAGTAATTGGCAAGGTTTAAATATCTTGAGCTATGGTAATTGAATAGTCTCCCCACTAATGGAAATGTGTCAGACATGCTCTTACACCCAGCAGACCGCAGACATTGAGTGACGGAGCACCAGGGCAAAGAGAGTGAGACATGGTAAGGAGAGGGGAGGAAAGGATATTCTGTCTTATTATTTGCTTGGCTGTAGAGAAGAAGATGTCTTGATGAGGAAAGAGTGGCTGGGTCGTGTTGCACGGCTGTCATCGAGCTGCATGGAATTATTCCAGCTCTTTTCTTCTAATATTTATCTTGTGATAAACCCACTGTTAGCTCCGGGGCCATCCGAGTCCTGTTGGTTACGCTCTCATCATAACCCCCCTGGCTGTTCAGTTAGGTCTGATGGCAGACTGAGGAAAGACGCTCTTATTCTTTCCAGTGGGAGTTATCTTTCTCAAATGAAGTGTCTTCTTTTATTTTTATTTTTATTTTTTTTTAAGATTCTTGGCTAATCTGACAGAGATACATGTCAGTCCCTATCTAAGGCTGTGATTTGGGCAAACTGATTCCCTCCTTATCTTCATCATCAGCAAAATATCATATTTACTCCAAAACTAGAAAAATATGGTATAATATTGGTTGTCAATTGACAGTTTGACGTTGCCATTATCAGCTGCATCATAGCTGCAAACCAGCATCATCCATAACAACCATAGACTGGAAGAAACATTGAGTTCTTTCTCACAGTGTCCAACTCTGTGAGCAATGTACTTATTTATTATATAATATAGCATTGACCAGTCGATTTTCTCCATGACAGCATAAGAAAAAGAGGTCCATAATGCATTGTTTTGAGGGTTGTTACCCCCAGCGTCCTGCAAGCCAGCAGCTTATCTTGTAATATTAAGTGTCACAGAATTGTATCTGAAAGCTTGAAAACTCCATTTCATGACTGGATTATTGCTCTTTTTTCCCAAGAAATCATTTCTCACATTTTAGCAATGTCAGAAATGATAATGTGAAGCAGTAGTGAACAACCTTGATCTGTCAAAATTTCAGATAGACTCATGATAATGTCATGCTCTCGAGTCAAAATAGCAAGGCTTGACAATGAGCGTTGAACTACGAGGAAATGGGATAACCACAAAATGGGATTAGAGTGTGAAGGATCTGCATCTGTTTTTCCCACAGATCAAAGCTACACTGTGACTCAGAATGCTTTTTTTGTTTTTTGTTTGTTTTTTTTTTGCATGGAGCTTCTCTGCAGTGCAAAACCTTTAGTAATTGCTAAGTTCGATACATCTTGTTCTTTATAAATCAAATTAACACATCGATCAGCCAGGAAGCTGTCTAATAACAGCACTGAGTGTCATCAGTCTTTAGTCTGCAGCACTTAGTTCTGTTAAAGTAAATGCAAATAGGTTTTTGGCCCTTTAGAAATCTATTTTTCCTGGTAGATCTCATTGGTTGACTCCAGCTTAACATACCGTATAGACCTGAATGTGTATCTGTGGCAAAATATAGGTAAGTAAATGTGTATGACATATAAAACGTAAGTAAACTATTGTGCACTGCACTTTCATAAAGTGATCGTTTCAACACACATATACTAACAGTTATTTCTGAATATCATACGCTGCCTAAGTGTGAACCAGAGATAAAGGAATTCTAGCTAGAGGTCTTTGTTGAACAATTTGTCTTTGTTGAGGTGAAATGCAAAATGTCAGCCATCTCTCCCATCAGACGGCAGGAGTCTTCTTCTGAATCAATGTCGTGAGGATGGTTCAAACTATTTCGGTTGTGATTGACTGGCATGTCGGCAGCTGAGCAACCATCAACAGCTGCAGAAATAACCCCACATGGGGGTTATGGCTGTTTGTTTTATGGTTTTGATTTTTGTGGGTCAGGATGCAGAAGGAACATTACATAGAAAGGAATATTTAACAATCTGCCAAAAAGTGACTATCTGGGGACACGTACTGTTGAAACCAGGACATATTCATCTATTTCAAAGTTTCCTCTGGACACCTACTGTGTCACTGAAACTGGAGACACGGGCAACATTTCAAGTTAACTGTCTACCGGTTCCAACTGTGATGAGATCATCTAAGCCAATCAAACGAGTGGGCATCCCCTGTTTAATCAGTAGCACAATGTAGTTTACACAGTTAGCAAGAAGATGCTCAGATCCTGCTAAGGCTTGGACAAAATTGAGCTTAACTGCATTAGCACTGCCAGATATTCTGTTTCATTCACTCTTTGAACTGTCGATTGTAGCCCTCTGCAGAATAATGGGCCCTCTGTTCTTTCTGCTTTAGTCCTCTATATGCGAGTAATGAAACCCTATATGTGCTCAGAAAACAAGCTAGCATTTGACCAGTGGTGTCTAAATCATTACCACCAACAACATAATATATACCACAGTATATCATAGGGTTGCTCTATCGCAATATTCAGACCATTTGTCAGGCAGTGGACAAATAATTGTGCTTCACTCTATTAAACTAAGAAATGGGAAAGTCATTGTAGATGGAGAGCAAGAGAGAGATGGATTTGATCGGGGTTGGGAATAACAGTGTGACACCGAAGAAATTAATCCTCAATATCCACTGCTCCCAATGCACCTCCACAATTGCAGGCTCAGGCTGTCTAGTCCATTCATGAATCACTGGGCCTCGGAGACACACAGGAGAAAACCACCAGCTCTCATAAATAAAGCAGGAACCTACTACTGTAGTGCCAATGAGTCATCCAGGTCTGTTCTCATTCAGTTTTGGGAAGGGGGGAAAAGCATGACAAACCACCTTCAACACTCGTCCAAACCTGCCATGACTGTACTTACTGTGAAACTTAACCTCCCCACCATCACTGATTCCATCCGCACAGCAGCATGCGTGAAAACACACCTTTAGTTATGAGAGAAACACTATGAAGATAAGATAAAGTAGACACATTTCATTTCCTCTTATTGATTCTGGGTGGTCCTCTAAATTTTGGCACCAGCAATCGATCCCATAGATGATACAATGTGGTTATCAGACACAGAAGATTTTTTTTTTTTTATTTGAACGTTTATATACAACAGTTCTTTCCAACTCACCAGAGACGCTTCGCATCAAAATGTCACTAAAATGCCACAGGGGAAATAGAGCAATTTTTTCTCATATGCCTCTAATGTCGGAAGGAAGAGAAAACAGCTGAAATCCTGGAGTGGCTGTTCATTATCTCCGTCAAATAACACAGCTATCAACCCAGGCCTATCTGATGATTCACACTGTTTGAATTCCAATGGCAGTAAATAAATTTAGATTTGAAGGGAAATGTAGCTTTATTGTCTGTTCGGCTGAAGCTTTTTCTAAGCAGCAGAAGACGCTATCTATAGCAGCATGAGTCGAAAACTGATATCTAACACTTAACACCAAGAGAACCACAGATCGACTTTTTACCCAGGGATTGGTCCTCGCCAGAAAGGATAGTCAACAAAACAGGATTCTCTAAAATAAACTTTCTTGGTTTTATGTTGCATTCAGAAACGTGCAGAACAGCCAGCAAGTTTGCAAAAGTTAATTTAAGTATGTTTAAGCTCATGTCAAGAGTCATTTCATGCATTCAGTGACTTTCCTTGCATTTAATTTGATGCACAAGTTGATTCAAGCATCTTCCATAATAATCAAGAGTCTTTAAGACAATCAGCAGTCAGTCTATCTCAAACCATAAAGATCTCAGATGGCGAGCCAATAAGACCTCATTATTCCCATGTTCTCAACACATTAAGGATGACACCTTTATTGACTCTGCAAAGCTAAACTCACTGTATCTGTAATATAAGTGCTCTGTGTGCTCAGCGACATGAGGACACATCTCAGAGTTTCTGGCTCAGTTGCTCTGGGAAGTTTCTTTATTCACCAGGTAAATATGTGGAACTCCTTACTACCACGGACCAGGGACCATTTTAAAGCTAATTTGAAAACTGTTTCTGAAGCATTTCTTAAGAATGTTCAACCTTCTTATGTGCTTGTGCTTGTGTGCTTTACTTCCTCTTTCATTATTATTTGTGTTTTCCTTACACAGATATTAGGGGGGGAAATCAGCACCACATTGTCTTGTGATATATTGCGTGGCTATGTTTTATTGATACACGGATACTAATTACTTATGTTTTATAATGTAAATTATTAACCTCCAGACAACAGTCAAACAGACTCAGTCTTAAAATTAGTGGAGATACTGGTATATGAAACTAGATATGGCATTGTGTTAGCCTATCGCAAAAAAAATACACTCCAAAATTGTGCAAAGAAATAGATATCTTAAATTGTCATTGCAGCATATTACAAACGTAAAAAGTTGCAAATGTGTGATGATGTAAGTGTCATAATAATACTGTGTCCTGGGGTCATTCTGGTCATTGCACTGTATGCATTTCTTTTTATATGAATGTCCATTGAGGGACGAGAGTTAAGTTTCTAGGCTGTGTCACATAAAAAATAAATCAACATGAAATGTCAGCTCATGTATGTTGTTTGTCCCATCCAGTTTAATTATTTAATTTCCCCCTGAAAAGCTAATGTGGATGTCTATAGTATAAACTTAAACAGATGCACCTGTTGTGAGCTCTGTCCCTTCAGACAGTATGTATGTACAGTGTATTGAAAGATTTGAGAAGTATTACCTTTATTCAGGGTAATTTTATTTTGAATATGCTTAAAGTTATGGCATCATTTCCTGTTGTTTTGTCAAAATTAGATCCACTAATGTGCATGGTGAATGAGTAGACAGACAGTTAGGAGCCAGTCCATTAGATTATGGGGACAGTAAAATGTAAAGGCAGGAGTCTCTGTCTGTTGGCATGGCAGGTGTATTGCTTGGGACCCCAGAGAGTGCAATGTTGGATTCTAAGCAAATTGGACATTGGACACAT
The DNA here is from genome assembly GCA_029721515.1 of Synanceia verrucosa. NCBI lineage: Eukaryota > Metazoa > Chordata > Actinopteri > Perciformes > Synanceiidae > Synanceia > Synanceia verrucosa. Next base: position 8,529,852 of record CM056565.1, read on the forward strand.
TCAATATTAATAAACTTCTGATCCTGGATACATTACATGGGTGCTGGATAACTAGGGTTGCCAATTTTTTGCTGCATCCACTAATGGATGCTGGATATACCGGTGCTAACATTACAACCTCCTCTTCTTCACTTCCCTGGAGTCGACATGAGCGGATAGCCCAGAGTTATCTGCTACTTTTGGTGTTTTTCCTCCATAAGATCCCTGATTTCTTGATACTTTATTTTAACACAAAAAACAGCAGCAAGATACATCTGCTAATTACATCCATACTCTGCTTCTAACCCTTGTGGTTATGTCAAAATAACAAACAATACACCTGTTTGTAAATTATAATTGTATTTTCTGTGACTATTTCACAGCAGGTGTATCGCAGTGTGAAGTTATTTGTACTAGTGGTTACAGGAAGCTGCACTGGTATTTCTAATCAATGAAACTTTGATGCTAATGAAACACAAACCTCACCCTTAAATATTACTCTCAAATCCATTTCTTGTTTTTGTTAGAGCTTTCAGAGTGTTTTCTCTCCAAGAAAACAGGATTATCAATTAATGAATAGCCATACAGTTTGAGTCCCCTGTAGTGATAAATAGTAATAAATATAAAGTATTATCTTCTGCCAGATTTTATTAAACTTGTCATTCTGTGCCGTTGGTTTCTTGTTTGTTTTATTAACTTAAAAGCCTAGTGTGACACATTGGCCCAATAAAGGTCACAGGTTTCATATTACCGTATGTCTTCCGAACATATTGTAGGTTATTGGTTTCAGCAATAACAATATGTCCATGGCTAGAGGAGATCCGTGCTGCCATTGGATTCCTGTAATCTTGTGAAGTTAATGCTTTTCAGGTCGTACAGCAAATGTCTAGCAGATGGTGATCAGTATTGACATTTAAGGTTGTTGCAGAATGTTATGAGGGAACAAATATGGCACGCTGGCTTTTAGGAAGCCCATCGATCTGTGTGACGTACAACATTTTTCACATTCTGGCTTTTTCAAACACAAGATGGAGACTTAAAATCAAGACTGTGTTTTTCATTTAACGGATCAAGTAAAAGGTCAAATAACTGAGTGGAATTGTGGGGAAAGAGCCGTCTAGTTGACTCGGCCCTCACTTGGTCTCGCAGACTGGTGCTATTATTTTGAGTCATCCAAGTGTTGCCCTGTGTCTGTTAGTGACAAAGCCTGGATGGCGACTCCATAGTGCAGTCGAAGCCCTGAGCCTTTCACTGCGCTGATGGGCAGGGTCAAACACCATGATCTGTATTTATCTGCGGGATGCTGCTCCTGTGCTGTAAATGTGATTTTAAAGCCTCTTTATCCTCTTTTTGAGGATTTGCAGTATAGCGGACCACATGTGAGTCTCCCTGCACTTAAGCTACACTATCAGCAGCCCAGTAGGCTATCCATAACACACAATCTCTTTCCATTTAGTCCTTTTTTTGTATTTATCGAGGAGATATACACCATTCAAAATCATGAAGCAATCTGCTAAGTGCCTTCATGTTACTACTTTAAGCCAGTGAAAGCATTGTGGAAAAATATCAGTGCAGCATCTGTCTTTGGTGCCTAAGAAGCTCATGCGTAAATCACTTGTTCACTCTAGAAAAAAAATAAATAAGATGCCACACCAGTTTACAGATAACAGCATGGTGTGGTTTATATTGCAATAAGGTAAATATTTGGCTTTAAATTGTGAGGCTTTCAGATATTTTATGTCTGCTATAGTGTTTGTAATAATACACAGTTGGTACACAGTGAAATGAAAACAGATGGAGAATAGAGGAGCGGCATATTTATTCATTTGATATATATTTGATCACAAAAACAGACGGTTTGTCGGTGACATTGTGGAGATATATTAGGCCTAATACGTGCTTTTGTGGTTTAGGTTCATGACAGGGAAGTTTACTAATTTATAGAGAGGCTGCAGCTTGGATCTCAAGTTTAAATCAATATCATGCTGAAGAAAAGCATCGTAAAATCAAATGGAGTTCATATGCAGGACTGCACTGTGAGGATACGGGCCTCTCATGGTAATTACAGAGCACTTGATGCTGTAGATATACTAATGAGTGTCCATTTTATTAGACCATGATCCAATGGGCCACCTGCTCATTGATGTTCCAGTATGCTAAAACAAAGAAAAAAAAAAGAATATTTGAATTGTAAAGGTTGGATTTTAATCCATTTGATGGCCTGTTGGTTTTATGCTGATCTGGGACTTTGTTTTATTCCCATGAACCACTTGTACAAAACCCTTTGCATACATGTGGTTATAAATACCTGATGATGTCAGAAGAATATGGAAATCTTTAGGAAATAAGAGTTTGTTGATCAGGGCTTGTGGTTATTATTGTTGCGTGTCCCCGAGTCTCTAAAGCTCCTCAGCAGTGTCATCTCATTGTAGAGATGCCTTTCTAACATGACATTATACAAGCTTACAAAAAAGCAAAAGGTAATATGTAAGTGAATCTAGTTTGGCAGCATGTTCTGTAACCACCCAAACAGACTTCATAGGGAATAAAGAGAAGTGGGGGAAGCTGGAAGGGGGAGGCAGCCAGCGAGGAATCATGGGCTGTCAGAACCGTGTCTGTCTAAGCTTCAGGAATCCAGGAAAGCTAATGCTGTTTGATGTATTAACCATGATGGAGGGGGCAGCGTCTGTGTGTTCATGCGCAGTCCTGTAAGGATTTGGGTACATTCTGTCAGCAGTTGTGCGTGCGTGCACGTGGGCGTACGCGCATTGGTCGTACACTGTGTGTGGGTGTGTGTGCGCGTGTGCTCATTGATAAGTGGAAGGGGAAGGAGAATTGATGTTGTTTGATGTATTAATCATGCATATGTGGGATTGAGAGGCTCTGTGATGGGTCGCCTGGGCAATGATTCCATCTTCAATCAGGGGCTCATTTGGGTCCCTTTGTGTAAATGCTGAACATTGTTTAGCAGAAAATAAGCAGTCAGCTCGTTAAACATTTGCATTTATTTGTGTGGCGTTTGAGAACCGAGAGAGGAGGGGACGTGGGGTGAGTGTTTTTTTTCCATCTTGTTCATACATAAAGCATATTAAAGCATTGTTTTCTGTCAGTGCATTTTTTGATGTGGTGTTCATCAAGTGCTCTTTCAGCAATCAAACACTAAAGATGCTATGTGTTTTCCAAGTAGCAGCTCTGCTTATGAATCAATCAATAATTCAGCAGGAAAGAAGGTATGACACTGATCTATATGCTATCATGATTTATCAGCCTCACTTCCACCCTTGTGATATTTCATAGATTCCCATCGAAGGCAGATGAATAACGGCGTCCATTAAGAAGGCCCATTTTAAAACGACACAGTTAATTAGTTGTGCTTATTTTGCACTCGTCCAGCCGTTCATATTCAGGCATGAGTTGGCGTTCTGGAAGTTATTAAGGTGCAGAAAATTATTTGCAATTCACTTTGCCCACCTTAACTATTGAAATCTTGTCCAAGAGTCACTCCTACTGTCTACAATTTAATCCATTACCTGTGGATTACAAATGTATTTTGTTTGACACTTAGATTCATAGATTCACCGCAGAGTGCTCTAGATCTGTTGCCAGGCAACTCTGTTAAGGTGCACACAGGATCGTTATAGATTTCTTGGGTGCAACTGTTAACTTGTACTTCTTTAAAACAGTATTTTGCCATTTTGTATCCTGATAAGGCTCATGTTTGTTACATTTCCCTCTGCTTCCAGTATCTCTGCCCCTCACGTATTCAGTTCAATATGAAGCTGTCAATTTTCCTTTTATTCAGCTAAATAGGCTTCCTTGCAAAGAATCGTTCCTGCCAGTAAATTCATCCAGTCTGGGCTCGAGATTCTCTGCAGCACTATGAAAGTATCCAGTTGAGTGCCTCTTCTTATGCATCTATCAGACATATGTTGCTAACAGGAGATGACAGCATGGCCCACAGTATTTAAATGGTTCATGGTGCTTGTACTCTGATGGCTACGATATGACATGATGAGCCATAAATATGTCAGATATGACTCAAATGAGCTCTGAAAGGATATGGCAATAGAGTATTCATACTTGGATATTCTGCTTTGGGGCTCTGTCTAAAGCCCATTGTGGAGCACTCGCACCAAAATTTCATCAGTGGACTAATCAAATCTGTCATCAATATCATACCATATCTGTATCAACTGTGTCTAAAGTATTCCACCACAGTATTACTAAAGCTGCAGCGGGTCAGCGATAAATATATCAAGTCTGCTCTTGTTTTTCCGGGATTTCAAAATGAGAATTGCCAACGTTATATTGTTACGGTCGAGGCAGTTTGTTTAGATGCCTGAACAGCTTTTGTTTTGGTGTCTTTTAACTGTATCAACTAAATACTTTGGTGATATGTGCTGCAAATACATACATGTATGTATGTTCAGGGTGTGAATTACATGATACGATATTATCACAATATGGTGTCATCATGACACAGTATTGTCATGATTCAATTTTATCACTGTACAAGGCAGTCATGATATGATATAATCATGACAATATTATCAAAATACGCTATCACAACACAATATTGTCACAATACAATATTATCACGTCATGATATTATCATGACAAAATATTATCATTATCATTATTGTTATCACAATAAAATATCATCACACCAATCAAGCCAATATTAACACAATACTTAAGTGATACTTAGTGACTATCTTATCGTGATTTAAAGTAGTGATTTAGAATTTTGCAATATGCAGCATATTATATATTAATATTGCAATTTATTTCTTTTTTTCAACTACAAATTATGCAATTTGTCAACATCTGTTTTAATAAGATACATTTTTCCTTATAGTTTCAGATGATACCTTGACTAAAATTCAAGGTCTCAGCTGACTGCAACCTCTGAAAGACAGAATAGCATCTGGTCCTGCCAGCGACCATTGATTGTTTAATAGTATATATAATAAAAGATGCTTATGTGACAGTGGAGTGTAGATACAATATTGCTGTGTAAAATATTGCAATACCAGTCGATTACTGATATTTTTCCCCACTCCTAATATGTACGTTGAAGATTTTGGCGCAGATTCTCTCGTGGAAAAGGCAGATCACTGTGTATTGGCACGGGCATTGATTTTTTGCCAGATGGAACTTGTAAGTCAACCTCAGTTAGAAGCCTGCAGGTACATCACTGCGCAGTTGCAGACTGCTGTTGCAGGGTGGTGGGATGCAAAAGGAAGAAGCGTGCAGAGATAGGATCTGGGAATGAGAAAGCCAGTAGGGTTTACAGTACATGTGCATGTCAAATGGGCGATGAAACAGAGGCCAGGGACTTGATACTTGTGTGCAAGTCTGTTTGCGCTACAATTGAGACGCAGTAGGTGGATTACAGAGTTCTCCTCACAAAAAAACATGCTAACTCCTGAAGGCCTCAACACACAGAGCAGCTCACTCAAACAGAGTAATCTCTTCATCTGATGATTTTTGATATGTTGTTTTTCTGCCTCGTTTCACTGCGCCAGGCTCCTCTCAATCCCCGGGTCTGTCGAAAGATCAATGTTGAGAACACATCTTGCCTCGGCAGCGGCTGGCCGCTCGTAGCCAGAGATGAAAAAGGTCACTATGAATCTAATTAAGCATGATTTTTCAGTTCCTTGATAAGATGGAGGAGCATGAGGGCTCCCCATCCGGTTGCATCGAAAGCATTACTTTGAGTGCAAGAAACGAGATGCACACACACTTCCCCCAAATCATCACAGCTCTCTGAATGTATTGCCAATCGGGACATCTCGGATGCAGGGTAACAAATCGAGACAAGCGAGACCATGAGAGACGCTATTAATAGCAACGCATGCATGTGCATGCACACGCACACTCGCTGAGACGCAGCGTCGCACGCTCTTGTGCACATATTAGAGGGAGGGAGAGGAAAAAAAGTTTAAGTATGGTTGAAGGCTTTTTCATCCCTCTCCCCAATCCAATTATGTTCAGTTCAAACAAATGGAAGTATATGCATGCTTCTCAGCCAGATGCTGCAGCAAAAGAGATATTAACTCTGAGGATGTGAAGTTTGAGAGGCAATAAGGTACCCAGCAGGGAGTGGATATTGAGGATTAATTTTTCTCATGTCTTGATTCTTTACTTCCCCCCCACCCCGTCAGCCCATCTTTTTGCCTTTCTATCTTTCCCTTCTGGTGTTATTATCTCCTGATATGTCTTTCAGAGAGACTGTTTGGTAGATGCTTATTTTACAGAAAGGAGATATATAAAGAAACAGCTAATTGACAGTCTGCTATTCAGGAAGTATTAGAACATTTAAGTGGCCACGTGATGTAAACGTTGTTCAACTGAACTTACCACTCCTTGCTGACACAAGTACACTGACAAAGTGCATACTGGCCCACAGACAGCTATTAAGGTGTGGTGACTGTGCAACTTCTGCCCTGGGCTTAAAAAACAGCAAATATTGATTGCTTTCGCAGGAATTGAAGCAACTGCTCACAGGATAAAGTGATACAGAAAATGTTTTGAAAACGGCAAATATCAGTCAGAGTCAGGCAAGGCTGTGAATTGATACACACAAGAAAAGAAAAGCCAGACATCCAGGTAGAAAATAATATTTATTTCAGAAGCCAAACAAGCAAAGAGTGACCTCCTCCTCCTAACCATCAGAATGTGGGAAGCCGATCTATTGGCTTTACTCCTTCTCTCTGCTAAAGTATTGCCTTTAAATCCTGCTCGCCTTTAATTCAGTTTTGTTCAGGATCACAGCTGTTGGAGATTGAATTGGAAACTTGCCCCCAGGATGTTATTTAGATAGAAAATATAGTTGCAATTGACCATAGGAGGGCTCAAAACCCATACAGGCCAAACACACACACACACACACACACACAAATATCACAATTTGCAAAGATGCCAAAGCGTCTGCTCAGCAGCATTATAGAGCATGACCAGATGCGATCTGACAAACTTTTCGGGCCAATTCCAGGCATTTATGTAAAACTTGGTTTATCTTTTTTTGGCATAATAAGTCAGGGACTTCAAGTCCAGATGCTGCTGGCTCAAGTTAGCAGTGTTTGATCATTTAGTTTGACCAAACTGTTTATTTTACCTGCTATGTGGTAATAGGGGGGCAGATTAGGATAAATTACATACTGTAGTTGTGGTAAGAGCTGGCTGCTATCTTAGCCAATTAAATCAGCTTCTGTTGAAAGGAGTGAACTCTACACCAGTGCAGCACCAACTGTTTCTCACTAGAGGAGCTTCTGATGTTCATGCTTCAAAGGTAGAGAGGCGCACGGTGCAAATATACGCCACCTAAAATATCCTGCTGAGGTCAGACGGTGTCAGGTTTTAAGTTGAAACCACATTTCTGGAAGCATTAAAATCACTGTCTCAGTTTTTTTTTATTTTTTATTTTTTTTATTTTTTCTCCCCGTGCATCGTGTTTGTGAAGCCATAGTTCTGGTGGGAGACATTGATTCTCACAACAGCAAGATTCTAACACCAGCTACCTTTTGTAGTGTTTCCATTGTGCAGGCAGTTTTTAAAGCAGTCATGAAGGTCATAATACATTATACTGTGTAACAGGCAAACATAGCATGCATTTCAATCAGGACAGACTAATAAGATGAAAATAGACAGCTGGAAGGTGACAAGTCAAGTCAATTTTATTTATGTAGCCTAATATCACAAGTTACCAATTTGCTTCGGGACTTTGCAATCTATACAGAATATGACACCCTCTGACCTTTACAAACGACCCTCACATCGACTAAACTCCCAAAAATCTCTTTTAACAGGGAAAAAGAAACGGAAGAAACCTCAGGAAGAGCAACAGAGGAGGGATCCCTCTTCCAGGATGGACAGACATGCAATAGATGTCATGTGTACAGAATAACAACAGTGAAAACACATTAACACTCCATACAATACACAGTTAATACATATAGAATGGTATGAAAGTGTTTTTATATATATATATATATATATATATATATATATATATATATAGAGAGAGAGAGAGAGAGAGAGAGAGAGAATTATATGAAAGGTGTAATAACATTTATTGTGCAATATCTATTTTTGGCGCTCAGACGCCAGGGAGTAGATCAGCGTAGTGACTGCTGGCATCTGAGAAGATGTTCTCACCGGTTCTAGACACTGGTGGTGGTAGAAGCATGGGCCACCTGCTGAGGGACCCCTGATTGAAGGATCCAACGACCAGCACAGGCTTCTAATCATCTGTCTACTTCCTGGAGTCTTTCCTGCTTCTCACTTTCTCCGTGCTGCGCTGGCTCGACTCCAAGTTACAATATAGTCACTCTAATTCACACCAGTTCTCTTTTAAACGCAACCGTTGTTATGGTTGCTGGAAATTAGGCTGCAAATATACTTTGGCCTCCAAGGGAGTGTTAATGTCTGGGTTCTAAGGAGCCACTAAAATGAACTGAGTTTTATAGAGCTTAATCACTCAAAGAGAAACTGATGAAACTTTAAATCTGAATGAGGCGACCCGAACACGAACCCTTTACATTGGGGAAATAAAGCAATACACTCTAATGTAGCACTTTATACAGTATATTAGATAATAAAGACACAGACAGCAAAGGACAGCAATGTAAATTTGAGGTCGCGATCCCCATGACTCATCAATCAAATACTTGTGAAAAACTCATTGGAATGCAACAGTATTTCAATAAATGCTCAAACGGCTTTTTAAAGCCTGATGGAACATGGGAAAACATGGTGAAATTTAACAGCCATTCACTTTTTACAGTCCAGCCTTGACATTATAAAACTTTTGCAGTGCATTATTAAAACTGTATTACATTCAAGGGTCAAAAGGTCTGACTCTTAAAAGTGGAAAAATCATCTTCAGTCGTTGCAGACTGGCCCAAAGAGTAACCGCCATTAAAGTCCCAAATCTTTCATTAATATTGTTTTTGTGGAATTTTACTCTCCTGCTGTTTTTACATATTCATCTGGCTGTAACATCTTCGTCTTTGGAAAATAATCTTTTCTAACCCCCTCGTCTTTTTTCTGTTCTTTTCTTAGTCTTTTTCATTGTGGCAGATAATAGCGTCTGCTGTTCCTATCCACCTTCACTGGGTGTTCCTTTGACTCCTTTTCTTTTTTTTCTCTACATTGTGTCCTTCATTTCTCCTGTGTACTTCTTGCTTCTCTGTAGGGAGCATCTATTCCTTTCCCACAGAACTTGCAAACCCCCAACTCCATAAAATCCTGTTCATTTTATAACATTTCTTTTGACCCCATGAGCTCACATTAGCATATTTAGTCCCTGCAGTTTAAGACAACGAGAGTGTCAGTAGAAAGACATCACCATCTAAACCCTAAACCAATCAAATTTTTAATCCGGTGCCCTTCCCAATTAAGTTCTAGCACTGATCCTTTCTCTGGCTTCCCCAAAGCTCATCCCTCCCCTTCAAATCTCTCTTGACACCAAAGAGTATTACATTTGTGTTCCCCCACTCCATCATCCTATTCCATTATGTCAGGAAGAAAAATACCAATTAACCAAAAATATTGTGCATTATTAATTGACTCTGACTCACTTATAACCTCTACATTACACCCACACATGACAGTTTATCTGATAATTGGATGAGTACAGTGTTGTTAAGATAACAGCCTGATGCACAGTTTCTATACATAAAATGACAGGTACAGAATTTATTTTTATTCATCCAACTATCCAACTCTGTTCATGGTGAAAACTGAAACAAAACAAAAAAATGCAGCAAAGTTGCTTAGTTATGTGTAGTAATAAAACATCTTGGTTTGGTTTAAAAGTCTGAAATTTAAACAGAGCACAAAAAAAAAAAAAACCAACAAAACTACTTTTACAGGTTTGGCGACAAAATTACACGATAAGGTTTAGTTAGAAAATCTCATGCTTTGGCTTAAATTATGACGCAATAAGACTACTTTGTTAGGTTTAAGTAGGTATTGTCAACCTATACGTGACCCCCAAGCTCCTTCCTGTGCATACTTCTGTGGACTATTAGAAACAGATTTGAGATTTGTCAAAAACAAACATTATCTCTGACAAAATCCATTTCCCTGCAGTTTTGTTGTTGGCTGGTTCTAACCACAGATCAGCTTATATCAGATAACTGTGGCTTAAAAACAACATTCCACTTTTTGGACTTTATGTGGTTTTGGGTTTTGTGGTTATGTTTCAGTACATGAGAGCCTCCACTATCCAATGTCATTAAACCAGCACCCAACATCTGCCACATGGTCCGTGTAAACATATGGGAAGGTTCAACAGTTTGTGCTGTGTAGACACTCTCATACCCACAGTCCTCTGTCAGAATAAAAGCTGTCATGGCATTCCCCAAAATTACCAAATGGACTTAGGTGGGGGAAGTGGGAGGGGGGCACTTTTGTTCACATGGTACCCATCTTTAAAAATAACCACATTTTTCTGGAAGGAGTTACACAGTGAGCGGAAGATTACTTTTTGGACTTTTGATCTGTTTTTTTGACACTGTTCGTTGGGAGCATTTTAAGCTCTCATCATGAGTAATTTAGTTCAAACCGGGTCAGCGATGGTGGGAGGTTTGCGCGGTGGTAGTGGCAGCGGGACAGCCGGGATCGTTGCCAGATGATGCCCCGCAGCTGACAGCAGCGAACTGACCAGAATCAGTTTCATACACTGACTTGAAATGTGTTCTACAGCGAGAGGTGCTCTTGTAATGGGAAAAAAGAGACATCCATAGCTCATTGTGGGACAGAGGGGCTGACGGAGTGCTTTTTGTCGAAGGGTGATGCATTTACACCAGCACTCCCACATCCTGTCATATGAAATGGCGTGAACAGTCAGATTTGTCATTAGATGTGGCAGCTATATTCACACATGGCGGGTTTTGCTGCAGTAATACTTGGTTTTACTGTGACAACATTATGGTATTTCAAGGCCAGCACTCCCATTGAAATGAAATCCTCTGTGTAGGGGAAGAGAAAAAGAAACTCCAGAATAAGGCGGCGGCAGAGACAGTGAAGAATGTGAATTCAGTCTTGCCTATCAAGACCATTAAGGTCTATCTGATTGTTTTTTAATGCATTCACTCCAGCCTCTTATTTTTCTCTCCATTTACAGCAGGCGAAACAAAGGGACTCTTGGTCTTTATCCAGCCCTCTCCAACCACCCCCCCCTCACCTCCACCCCTCCCCTGTCTGATCACTTCATCCTCCACCCAAACCCATGCTGACTCTTCTGCACTCTTTCCCCCTCCCCGCCTCTCGCTTATGTTCCTCTTCCCCCCCTCCTCTCCAGCGTGTCCCTTAGTTTTCTGGTAGCTGTGTCTCTTTGATAATCCAAGACTCTTTGAAGACTCCAATTCCACGCTGCTTGCCTTGGAGCTATTGCACCTACAAAAACAACTGTGTGTGTGTGTGTGTGTGTAGAGAAAGAGGAGGAGGAAGAGAAGAGAGAGAGAGAGCAGTAGATGGGATGAGAATGGAGGACATAATGGTGGAATGGAAAATAAAAACAGTTCCATATGCATTTCCTCTGCGACCGCTTCGGTCTTTATGGTTTTATGCTTGCTGCATACACTGAGAGGTGCACTCCTTCATTGTCATATTTGTTGGTGCAGCTCATTTTTTCTCTGCCTTCAGAGGCAGCAGCTCATTGATTCCTGCATACACGCCCCAAAATGCCAGAGCCAGGATGTACTCGCAGAGGTTGTAACTAAATGGAAATTCTTGAGGAACTCTCTCGCAGGCTTATCAGAGAGTTTAGACGTACATTTTTGTAACTAATGCTGCAGTTAGAATAACAGGAAATGTATTTGCTGCAGGTTTGCTAGTCTACCAGTCTGAAGAAAAGTAAGTTTTTCCTGTTAAATCTCTACTTCTGTCAGACACTGCAGAGTGCTAATTAAAGGAAATTAGTTGGCTGTACTTAAAATGCCACAGTGATCAAAATGAATCATCAGGAAATCATTTTCTCTCCCCTCCACTTTGTATCACCGTCTCCTCCTCTTACCTCTCAGTGTGTCTTGCTGCTCTCTGTGACTCATGTCTTTATTTCGCCATTGTTTCAGTCTCAATCTTTAGTCCCTCGTCTTCTGCCATCTCCGTCTCCAGCCCTACCCTTTTGTCTCTGTCATTCTGCCTCTCCTTCTTGGCAGAGGGGCTCGCCATCGGGATTTAGACAGAAATTGAATTGAATTATGAAGGAATTTCTCCACGGCGCGATTGGCATCATTTCCTCCACACAACAGAACATCATTCTCATATCTCTCAATGTGGTGGGAATGAAAATAGGCCGTGCACCATTCTTTCTCTCATCCTTTTAAATTGAATTTTTCATATCACAGGGGCACTGAGACATCAGCGGTTTCCTTTAACATGGGCAGAAAACCCATTTCGTAATATCAGGGAGACACATGGCCGCGATTCAATGGGGAAAAAAAAGCTCTGGCTTCCAGCTCCAGTACACATGCGATATAGCTCAGAATTGATAAACAGGGCCACATAGGTTTCCTGTAGCTTGAAAAGTTGAGTGTATTCCAGTGGAGTATAGTATAGCTGTTTGGCTTCACCACTGGTTAAAAGCACCTCTTTGTAAACTAAATGAAATGCAGCTCGTGCTCATAACCTTCCAGATTCCCTTCTCTCTCTGTCTCTCTCTCTCTCTCTCTCTCTCTATCTCTCTCTCGCTCTCTCTCTCTCTATCTCTCTCTCTCTGTCTCTTTCTCTCTCCACCTGTCTGTGTGTGAAACAGAAATACTGTACGTTCTTTATTTTCTGAAGTCTCTCCTTTTACCACTTTTACTACAAGAATCCCTGACTGTCTTTACAGAAGTCATATTTTCCACTTTCAAATCACACTCAAGTTGCTGCACAACATAGAAATGATGTTTAGGTGGTTGTTATCCACGTTCATGTGTCTTCTTCAAAGGTTAAAAAAAAATGAGGTGCTTGTTGTACTCCACTCATCCAACTGGAATTCTGAATATTTATATATGTTTCGCTGGTCATGTCAGACAGTTGATACAGTGTCTCTTTGTAATATAACGTGACTAAAACAACTTTAAGTGTATAGTTACCCATTGGACACTGAACCTAAAAAGACATTTTATTCATCTCTTTCCTAACATTTACACATTTAGTTTACTGCAGTTAGCAGAACAACTGTCTTTTGTTCTTTTCTACATCAATCCACAACACATTGTTATTTGTCTCTGGAAGAAAATAGATTGGGTCTGGCACCAGGTTGATTGAAAAAAATATTTTTTAATGTTTAATTCATGAGAAATGATGCAATATTTGACTTTGATCCAGACATGTTTTAGTAAGCAGTGAGCGTAGCATAATTTGAGATATGATCAAGTGTTAATAAATGTGTTATCAATGGTTGCGACTTAAAATTCAGAGGTTAATGCCTCAGATTAAATGTTTCCTCAAGCTTTAAATCTGTTCTTAAAATGAATATCAAATGCAGGTACTTCTGTAAAAGAATCATTGGATTGCTATCCTATTATAATTTTCATCATATTTGAGTTAAATTTATTAAATGCACTGTATTATTATGTTAATAATCTTGTAATATCCTGCTGCCACTACACTATATGGATTGTCGCCCTACCATATGTACCAGCCATTAAGCCGCCACTTGCTGTGAAATGCGGTACGCCGGGGAATCATTTCTACAAGGTAGTTAGAGTGCAGACAATGCAGTCGCCAGCTTGATCACCAAATGTTCACACGCAGATCAGTCAAAAACACAGGATGCTTGAACATGAATGCACAAGACAGATTTAAACGCTGAATTTATCTCACCTGCAACTCTGCTGGAAATGTGACGGAGAGAAGATGGAAACGCTTTTTCCTCCCATCTGCATAAGCACCAGCAGCCCCTGGTGCACTGGCAATCAGCGAGGCTTGGCTGGATGTCAGGGCACCTGACGACAGAGCGGTGTCAGGTAGCTCCAGGGTATTCACAGTGGACTCTGGGAACTGTGCGTCTACAGCAGAGCACAGCAGCAGTGGGGTCTGCTTGTCCCATCAGGGTTACTGGTGCAAATCAGCAATGGCAACAGTGATGCACCAAAACTGGCATCCTCGTTGCTTAGGAGCATGCCATTTGCTCCAGGAATCACCCTTTTTATTCCTTCATTCAAGCTGCAGGCAGATGCATTATTTTTTATTTCAAATCCAATCTTTAGGACAGACTGTCCAGACTGTTTATTCGCAAGTGATTAGATATAACCATTAACAATAACCCATCTGCGTCAGCCGCTGCGGAAACGACTTAGGCGTGAGCACATTCGCAAACTGGCAGTGGTGCTTCCCCCCCAATACAGACACAAAACAGCAAGCTGCAGGCTGAATAATGGAGATGTATCCTCTCACTCTTCACACCATAGCAATATCTAGTCTCAGTGCAGGAGTCCTCCATCACACCAGACAACATTAGTGGCAGAGGTGGTTGATATATGTTTTTTTTCTGCAGCCGCAACTGCAGCGGCAGTCGCAGCTAACAGGGCTGACACCTCTCTGGACCTGACGTCACCATGATGTGTCAAATTGCAGGTGATGTAAAGGGCAAATTTTAACTCAGATATCAAGCCGCTCATGGATGTGGATTGAATCTGATTTTGATTTGACCAAAAATCTGATATGGGCTGCTAGTCTCAACATATCCTAAAATTCCTTTAAGCCTGGAGCTCATGATTTAACTCACACAGATCATCAGTCACACTCTTATCTGCTTCAGACTATATCACTCCTTGTTGTTGGTGTTTCAGGCTAAGTTATGTCATATGTGTGTGCCTGTAACTTATGTAGGCGTTTACTAATCAGACGGAGGGAGGGAAGGTAGTGCATGTGTCAGCAACCTTTTTAATGTGAAGTGTCATTTTTCTTGTTAACGACGTTAAGTTTAATGACACTACATCAAAATTTAAATGTACAATGGATCTGTAATTTTATTCCATCTATAAAGGCAATGTGCATAGCAACATTTACAAAAAATAACATAGATATACATAGATAGAACAAATTCTGCAAAGGAGCATGAGCAGGGTAGGATAGTTTTTTTATACAGAATGGGGAAAATTATCTAACTATTGCTGTAAAAGTGATTTACATGCAGATGAGAGGGGTGCTTCAATATTTTCTTGCACATTTATTGTTTTATTGTTAGTATGCCTTTAGTTATAGCTATAGTGGCACGCGTGCCAAACACATACCCCCGGTGTAGTGCTTCTGAAGTCGAATGTCTTTTCTTACAGAGGTTTTTGCATTGCATCAATAGTTCTTCTGTTAATTAACAGTGAGCACCCTCAGCTTACATAACCATCACAAATACAAGCACATCAAAGACTTTTAATGTACCCTTTCTCCCCGCCGTGCCTGAGAGAGTGCCTGAAGAATGTTTGTTTTCTGTGACGAGGCCTTTTAATGTGACATTTTGTCACCTGGAAATCCAGAGAAACTAGAAAATAAAGGCATGGGTTGTCATTCAGTATAGGGAAACGGGGCGCTGTTTTGTAATGTGCATTAGGTTCAAGACTGTAAAGCAACACAATGGTGATGGGGTACTGGGTGTGTAGGTAAGTGTGAGATCTATGTCCCTGAATAGCTTGAGGCTAAAAGGCAGACAGAGCAGCTGCCATTCTCATTTTCTTTAGTATCTTTATGTAGTGAAGGACAGCTGATTTGTATAAAGGGGGTAAAATTGTTGCAGTATATATATAACCAAATGATCTACAGTACTTGATTCATTTACATTTTGCTCGGTCACAACTGTGCGCTAACGAACTGAAGAGAAAACAACATGGTTGTCTAACTGGCAGCTTCTTTTTCTGGCTTTTGTTTGGCACAAAAGCAGTGGAAATATTCAGCTGTATCCATATGTGGCTTGGAATTACTCTGAGGGGGTAGGTTGTACATAATATTTCTGGCAGTCTGACAGAAAAAAAGTGTCTCTGAATGGCTACAGGAGCTCTAGGTGTAGGGAGTGGATGATTGCTGTTTATTGCTACTTTAAAATGTGTCCCCTTGTAAAGACAGGATCCTGCTGTATCTTTCCATCTGTGCTGGGATTGTAATATTAGGCATATAAATGAGGCCATTTTAGCCCAATCTAAATGGGGTTGTGAATTCAGATGTCACCATAAATGTCCCTTTTTTTCATTCTCGGCCCCGTAGCTTCTTACTCCTGCCACAATGCCCAAACAACCGCACCCTCCCCACTGCCGCCTCCAGTCTCCCAGAATCTAATCCTTCTGCTTGTCCCCTCCAGCCAAAGCGCCGCCCGTGTCTGCCTGACCAACTCCCCGCTCCTGCTCAGCCTCCCCTTTCCATCCTTCCGTCTTGCTGCATCCCCGAAGCCCCCTAAGGCCCTGGCAAAGGATTTGTGCTCTGACTAAAAGGAGAATCTATTTCCCCATCTCTGCAGCCTTAGCTAGTTATCATACCCAGGAAACATGCTGACTCTCTGCAGTGATGCCTTGAGGAAGAGTTTAAGCAAGAATCCATATTTAAACAACTAAACACCCCCTAACTTTTAAATCTGCGATCTCTGATCATATTTTGCGAATGCGCCACTGAAATACATCACATCCCAGCCACATGGGTCAATAGCAAGTTTATTGAAGTAGCACAGAAACAACAGTGGAATAACTTACTGCTGTCTTGTGTTGTAGAGGATTTAGTCTATTTTCACTCTCCATATTGTTGCATTGTCAGAATTTGAATTAGATAGATGCAATTAACATTCTTTGTGAGTACTGATAAACTGCGTGTTGCTTGCTGTGTTTAGATGCACTAATCAAAGAGCATGTTTAATCAAAAAGAAAAACAAATGTCATATTTATATCCTGAAAACCTCTCATTGCTCTCAATTTCTCATTTGTGCACTGAGCATATATATCACTATCGCAAACAAAAAAAACTCAACAAGTCTTTTGCTTTTGTTACAAAATGTAGTTTAGTCTCCATTAAATATTACAAATAGCAGGAAGGTCCTAGACATCTTTTTTTCTGTGTACTATGTATGATTTATTGATGTGGTAGCACTGCAGGGAGAAAAAATATGATGCACCCCAGAACTCAAACAGTCATTATATAGATGAAAGATGAAGAGATGCATCTGAGAAGTGAGGGGGAAAATGGGCCTGGTTGAGATGATGAGGAGATAGACGGGTTTCTGGAAACATTTGGAAAGCCCACTAACCGCATTAAGAACACAAGTGTTGATAGCACTAAAAGCATTTCTCACTGCGGTGCATATGTGGACTAAAAAAAGGCTGATGTTTGAAATGATTTCTAGCATTGGTTCTGTTTGCCAGAAAAGTGTTTGGAGCAGTAGAAAGCACAGCCCTGTGTTATTGATCCGGGCTGACTCGTGCAGAGGAGGCAGGCCCGTTCTGCTGTATCAGTGCTTTTCCTGACTTTTACGAGAGGTGCTCATGTGAGAGTCGGGAGGGGGAGGGTGGTGCATGTGCATGTGCAAGGAGTCATCTTTCTGTTGTGGATCGGTGGCAAGTAGCCATTAGTAAACCGATCTTGGGAGGAGGAAATTTAATGGTCTCCTAACTGTATTTACAAGCCGTTCAATTTGATAAAGGGTGTGATGTTGAATGATTTATTATTTGTCGTCCTGCTTCTTTTTGAGCTATCAGATTCCAGATTTCATCAGTGTTCTTATTCGTTCATTGTAAAAAAAAAAAAATGTCATCAGCGTCTAACAGTGAAAGCTAATGGTATGTTCTCATGCTGGCAAAACGGTGACTGTCACAAACTCTGTTTCCAAAGCTTCTGTTCTGTTCCTCTTGTTAGCCTTATTCAGATCTTTTTGGGATGCTTTTTTTCGTTAAACTGCAGAAATATTGTCTTGCTTTCCACTCAAACATCAAAAGCTGCGGGATAGAGAAATATTAAAATATGGAGATAGGAAAAAGCTCACTGGGGCTACTGATTAGTGTACCAATCATTGTCATCAGCATTCATTTGGTGGCTGAGGAATTAGAAAATGAAATTTTTGTCTAACTAATAATGACAATAACAGCAATAATAATACTTTTCATATCCTCTGTGACTCTAATGTTTCCTTTCATGTCCACACAACTGTGTAGTATGTTTACGTGTCTTTACATAATCCACCTCTGTACAAGTTCATGTACTCTGCCTTCACTTGATAAGATGGACCATTGATCTATACCTTATCATTTTCTTAGAAGATCATCACACATGCCAGAACTCTAGAAAACTATTTGATACCGAGGACACATTCATCTAAATAAGATCATTATATCTTTATTTCCTGGCATGCATGTGGCTTTAATCAGTCGCCACACATAGGACAGTGTCACAGAGCATATTTAAACACATGGCCCATATTTAAGTTTTTAAAAGTTATGGTAAGTATGTATTGTTTTTTTGTCTCATCTTACTGTGCTGCTGCTCATTTGTACCCTCTCATTACAGAAGTCTGTGTAACTTCCCTCTGTTCATATATCCCTACCTTATATAATCTGCAGAATAATAACAGTGCAAAAGACTGTTTAATATTTAAGAGTGTTTAATATTTAATGCTATTTTCTGACTTTTGAAGTGGAAACTTTACTGGGTTGGCCCAGTCTTCAATGGTGTTGGGGTTTTTGAGCTCTGTTACCATACAACCTGCTCAGTGTCTCTGTGGAAGCATGAAACATGATGAAAAATCTAGTTGTAGATATCCGTTTATTTTCTCTCTGTGCTTTTTGGTTTTTGTTTTCAGCATCCCCATCGGCGAGTGACCTTCTCCACCACCAACCCTGTGCAGGACCTGCAGGACGCCTCTCAGCACAGCTACTATGACAGCGGCTTGGAGGAGTCGGAGACTCCCAGCAGCAAGTCGTCATGCGGCCCTCGCATCGGACCCCTGACCCTGCCTGAGGACCACTATGAGAGAACCACTCCAGATGGCAGCATCGGAGAGACCGAGCACCCTGAAAACGGTACACTGACAATTCTCTCCGTTCTATCCTGATCCCTATGAATATGTATTTAAATGTAAATTACTCTAATAGGCTCTTTTTGGTTGTCGGTATGTTGGAGGCATTTGTGGGAGATTTGTTTGCTTCTGTGGCCATTTTAGAGTCTAAACGCTGCGGCACCCGTGACGTTGAGTTGTTGTCTTTTCTTGATGACTGTGTGAAATGTTATTGGTTTTTAAGCAGATCTGAGCTTGTGTAGGAAGTTGTGTGTGTGTGTGTGTGTGTGTGTGTGTTGGGGATGAGGAGCTGGAGTTAGCAGTGTTTCCATCCTCCTCATCAGCAGGTCCACTGTCAGACATTCTTAATGACCCTCTCTCACAAGAGTGCTAATTAAAAAGCCCAACTAATGGAGCATTTGCCCTCTAAATAAATCTGAACCATGACATCTGTGCAGTCAACACCATGTTTGCTCTAAGCGTTTCCTTGCCGCTTAGCTGGACCTGCAGCTTAGGTGTGCAGGAGCCATAATTTCTGTGCACAGTAATCAATCCACAGGCTGAACAGTGATGGTCTCAGCATAGGTCCATATTAACCCAAAAAAAAGATGGCATGAGCTGTAACTGCTAGTCTGTGAACTGTGCATCATAATGGTAATTTTGCTGCCTTAAGCTGCCAAACATAATCCATTACCTGTCTTGTAACACACTATGATAAGTGATTCACATGGTGCATTTCCAGTCATTATGGTGCTTTGCATTGCATCGCTCCCTGGATTAGACACTTTTACATGGTGCACAGTCTCGCCCATTCTCGTTGGCATTTCATTAGTTCCTTGTATTAATGTATGTTTTTAAGAGCATACTGCTTTCTGTGAATAAAGTGTGAGTAACAAGGCTTTTACTGCCCCATACAAAATGGGGCATGCATCAGCAAACACTTGATAGAGTTGTTGATCAGCATCGACAGTCACTTTGTCACAGTGTCAGTGAAACAGACACAGGCGTACCTTTTGTCAATGGGGCTGTGCATCCTGAGCGCAGACACAGATTTTTTAGTGAGGAAAAGGAAACTATTTCGATCTCAAGCACTTCCTGGTTGCAAAACATTGCAGGATCAAAGGCTAAAAATGTGTCACCGTCAAGCCAAAGCAGCAGATGACAAAGCTCTATTATTAGCATAGTAGCTCACATTGTGATGCATCGCCTCTTTACTAGACAGTTGTGTTGGGTCTCATTAGCTACCTTATTCATCTGTATTGCAAATGTTTATTTATGTCATTTAGTGACACCACTATTCAAGGATAGGAAGGGGTGTGCGGGAAAGGATACGTTCTGCCAATAACACAACTCCCTCTGGCCTTAGAGAGGGCAGAGATTGCTTCATCCCTTTTATTAGATATATTTAGACAACCATACACAAGCTGACTGTTTACAACCACCAGTTGGCTATTTCCATTTGCTCTTTGCACTCGTGTAATATATGCATTTTCTTTTTTTCTCAGTTGCTGTAGCTGATTATTGTGTTTCTTCCATCTGCAGAAAACAGGTTTTGTCAGACAGGGAGCTCTTTGTTGTCAACAGCAGGAGAGCAAGATTGTGAGTGGAGATGGAGCAGTTAGAGAATGAAAAGATGGCACAAGATGGGGGGAGATGTTAGATTGTGACAGAGAGCGGGGACTAAGAGTGTCTGACAAGGAAGCAAAGCCCATAGGATGAACACATTGGATGGGGGGGAATGCACAGATGAACCAATAACCAAGGATAGACCTAATTAAAATGTGACTCCCACTTCAGGGAGATAACAAAGAGCCCACATAAAACGAGCAATCAGACAGAGAAAACTCAAATGAGACAGAGGAATCCCTCCTCTGCTCCACCTGAGCAGTGACGTGAGGTCTTTTTTTTAAGCTTTTGAGTGACAGAGTGACAGGTTGTACTGGTGCAGAGCTTTTATTCATTGCGGTGGAGATGACTGACAGGCAAAAAATGGGGAGGTGAACATGATGTGTCATTCCATTTAAGTTGGATAAAACGCAATATATGAACCCCAGACTGTCAGCCTTTGCATCATTGGGCCCCTTGAAATATCGACATGGATGTGAGTTTTATTATACACGTTGAACTTTGACAGTGGAGAATCTACATTGTGTGAGAGTGTCAAATGGTGGAGAATCATGCAGTTCATGCTCTATTTTAGATCAATTTTTGGAAGTCATAGTGTCAATCAGACCTTTAAAGGGATAGTTCGGGTGTTTTGAAGAGGGGTTGAATGAGCTACTTATCCATATGTAAAGTGCAGCTGTGGACCGGGACAGCAGAATGTAAGTCATGTGCCTAAAAGAAAGGCCCAACTTTAAAAAATAATGTCAGTTTAAGTTTACACTATAATATTTTGACTGCTTTACCTTGCCATTAGACAGCCCCTGTTCATGAGTAACTGTGCTCTAACCAAAGCCACCAAACTCCACTGAAAAAACACATAATTCTACCTTGTTGAGCACAGAGGTTGCTGGTGAATCCAAACTAACCAAAGTCAAACACACTAATCCAGACAAACTAACTGAGTGCTGATCGAGGCAGTAACTCCTGTGTTCTGTGTTTTTTTGGGGTTTTTTTTCAATGGAGTATGGCAACTCCATCCCGGTTTTATTCAGGATTGCCAGAAATTAAAGATTATCAGCAAATAGTAAATAATTGTTGTTGCTTCATATTAGTTGCTTATATTGTGCTGAATGTAGCTCTGTGTCTTTTAAAACTCCTTGCAGTTTGGAGTAGTGTGACCTTGGTTTATTGGACTAGGCAGCAGAGAGGAAGGGGGGGGTGGTCTGTAACAGTCTCTGGTTCACTGAAGTAGACATCAGCATATTCCCTTATGAATCTTGGCCTCCGAATTAAGAGTAGATTCAAACTACAGTAATAAAATTTCTGATATATGACATTTATGCTGCTTGATCTGCAGCAATTAATTTCTGCCTGAGCAGCTGCACCCTCCTTCCATTTCTCTTTCTAATTCTTGTCTTCAGGCTGTATTAGAGTGCACTCCATTTCAGTTTCCCCCATGTGTATTTTCCACTCTTGTGCTCATGCGTGCAGCGCTGCATACGTCGCTCAACCACTGGTTAATCTTATCAGAAATGTTTATCCTTCGTGCGTGTGCACCTGCACGCATGCATGTATTTGTTTGCATCGGAAGGGTCTTGCGTCACATCCTGGATCTCTAAATCACTTTGATTACGGTGCTATTTTACTTTAATAGACTCCAATCATAATCACTGAGCTCTTTAATTCTCTTTAAATTGATTGCTTCAGACAGCATGAAAACTGCTTATCTTGTAGGTCTGGTTGCTGTCAGGACACATGATTTGTGTCCTCCACAGTGAAATCAGAGGACTGTCTGTCCCAGCTGTCCGTCCACCGTGTCTCAGACACACTGCTGATATGACTTTGATGAGTTGTCAAATCAAAGTGATTTACTGTGTTTGTTACTGATTGGTTCTCATGGAGAATTATGTTGGGCGTTTTCTGTTTATGCATTTCAAAACCCAAGTATCAGAAAATTAGCCTTGTCACATGAAAAGGCATGTGAATGACTCAATTATGTGCTCAGGAAGAGTCTGCAATGTGTAGAATAAAATTTGACAAAATTGCCAGTGATGGAAGGGATGTCCATCAACCATTAAGTTAATGACATGTTTTCTGTTCTGTTGTTTTCCATACGTACATTTATTTTAAGACCAAGTGTGAAGTTTTCGCTGCTCCTTCATATACCATACCTGTGATACTTAGCTGCAATAACTGTTTACACAAGATTATATCCATTGCATCCAAATGAATTATCTTTAATCCTTGAGTGCTTTACTTGGTTTAATTTTGTTTCATATATTCATAAATTTTCTCAAGCCATTAATTTTTTTTCAGAACAAAGAAAACTTATGACAGCTTCTTTTACACGTTTTTAATCTACATCAACTCAAGCCATTTAGCGTAATTTGAGCCTCAGCACACCTTAAGACCTTAACCCCTTGTTGCCCAAGAACATGTGAGTCATCCAGGTCCTGTGATAGGCCTCTTCTCTT
The DNA here is from genome assembly GCA_029721515.1 of Synanceia verrucosa. Classification (NCBI taxonomy): domain Eukaryota; kingdom Metazoa; phylum Chordata; class Actinopteri; order Perciformes; family Synanceiidae; genus Synanceia; species Synanceia verrucosa. Next base: position 8,552,874 of record CM056565.1, read on the forward strand.
TCTTCTTTGGACACAATGTCCAGTCCAACCTAGACAGTAATCATTCTTCCAGGGATCAGTGGTCGGGCATCTTGGCTGTGATATGAGGGCTAGAACCGATAGGACACAGGTGGATTGAAGACTGGTACTAGCATGCACACTCACAGACACACACACAAACCCAATTGACCACAGATGGAGGAATTTTGATGTGGCTGGTTGCCCAGTGTGAGGTCTCCCTGTGTCTTCCTCTGTGTGGACTCGCTGCCATATGGGCTATTGAGAAGGGTGAGATAAAATGGAATAAATGGCATTTGCATCATAATGAGATTCTTTAGCAATGCTGTCTGATTTTTTTTTTTACCGCCTTAGATCTCTCAGATGATACACGTAGTGTTGTGTGTTTGTTCTTTTTGAGCTCCTGCCAGGGATTGTCCTCTGCTTTCAATGCTTGCCATATCAGCAACATACTGGTTTTCGCCATTACTGCTTTAACGTCCTGTGAATATCTGGTTTGTGTACAGAGCAAGGGAAACACTTTGAACAAAGAGGGATGTAGAGGGAAGACGCTGTGCACAGGCAGAGAAGCAGATCGTCAGCCTGATGGGGTTTTGTTTGTCCTATGAGTGCCAGCGTGGGCCCCGTGCCTGGGTGCCAGTAGTGCTGATGTAGTGGTGTGGGTTTCCTCAGACAGATGTCATTGTGCCTTGTCAGAGTCCTTGCCTGTTAGTACTAGTGAGTGGAGTAGACCACGCCAGCCTCTACCAGCACAATGGCCTACGCCAGCCGATGCTGGAGCTACCACCACCACCACCCGAGCAGCGGCAGGTCATGGTCTGGCAGTTTTGTGGAAGCTTTGTTGGGGAAAAAGTCCATCCAAGTGGTCCCCTGAGGCAAGTTGTCATGAGTAATACGCTTATAATCCCAAGCTCATTCTAGCACACACATTATGCTCTACTCACATCAGCTGCTGCTGTTTGTCCCCCTCCCCTCAATTGTTTGTAATTTTATTTCAGAGCAAATAGGTCACTGGAAGAGCCTAACTGGAGCAGAATTAAACACCTCCATGACACCATGGACAATGGCTAACTATAGTCTGCTTTTTACAAATGACTCTACGGGAGAGTGCAGCTGAATCCAAAGTGGAACTGATGAGGTGTCAGCACGTCACATTTTTGAATGAGTCCACGTTTCCCTTCGCCCAATTTGGAATCTGAAAATGTGCTTTCGCTTGTGTGATCGCCAACAATGAGACCTCATCCCAAACTTTTGGCCGCAGTCATTGCAGCGTTTGTCAAATGAGTGCAGACAGGCCGGTCCTTTGAACAGGGGCCATGTGATAGAAAGGACATGGCATCACAGCTCAGACCATTAACTGCAGCAAAGTATGTGATTGGCTTCGTGTCTTTTAGAGCAAACTGACATATTATTTTATGGCAACGATTGCAGCCACATGTGAAATCTAGACCCATTATTCCAATACATCTACTCCCCTTGCATTCAATTTCGTTCTACCTTCTTTTACAAATATGAGTGATTTCTCTGTAGTTTCATCATTGTGTCCAGCTGACTGGAGGATTTTGTGATAATAGCATGTTTTTGTTATATCCTGAAAGTTATTTGGGCTGTAGTTCTTATAGTTTGAATACGTGCCAGTGTGTGTGCAGCGGTGTGTTGATATATTGTTACTTTTTGTATTCATAAAATAATAATATATATGTTTAAAGAATATGTAACACTGAAAAATTAACTAAAATTAAAAGATTAACTGTTGATTAAATCATAAAAACATTTATGCAAATGTTTAAATAATAAAAAACAAGAATGGTTCTGAATCATCAGTGAAGATTTCTGGAACATTTTCTCAGGACAGATTCACAGTGCCTTTCATTTTAATTGAGATCTACGCAAGCTACTTACCCACATGTAGAATATGTAACATGGATAGAAAAAAAAGTCAGATAAGTGTTGTGAATTATGCACAGAAAAAAAGCACACATGTATAATCACACATTAGGTTCCATAAATAGTGCTTTTAACACCATGCTGCCACTGAAAACGTCCGGGTTTAGAGCTAAGCTTATAAAATGAATGAGTGAGCCAGTGTGCCTAAGCCACTATCCCAAAGCTTTGGATGTGCTCATGTATTACTCTAACAAAAGTGGATGGCTTTCTGTACTTTGGCAAAAAATTGGATAGCACGCTGCCTGCTCTTACTATGCCAGTAAGTCTGGGCAACAGCATGCTGAAGCAGCAGGTTTGGAGGTGGTAATGTGTGCGTGTAAAGTACCAGTTTATAAAGACACATGGAGAAAAAAAATCTTAATTAGCCTGGTGCGGCTTGTGGCTGCAAGAGACGCTCCCTTTCGCTGAGCGTCCACTGGCAGGTCCTTGGGACCTCTGAGTTGAAACTTTTAAGGATAATTACGAAGGCAGAAATAGAAAGTGGCGGCAGAGCTCAGGTGCTCTCAGTGGAGCTTACCCGGCCTCACCCCAGATGTGACCGCAGAGCAGGTAGAGGGCTGTGCGTCGGGGGTGGGGACAGATGCTGGCTGGGGGCCAGATCCACTTCAGTCTGAGTTGGTTGGGCAGCTCAAGCCAGCATCAGAGAAAGGCCCCCGGGGGTCATCCCTCCATCATAGTGTGATGGGGACGAGAGCCGCTGAACCTCCCTCTAACTAGTGTTTTGCCCTTCAATGATGGATGGTACTTGAGGGACTGGAATTGTACTGTATGGGTCTGACATGCATTTCCTTATTTCCTGTGAGTTACAGAGGAATGGAGCCGCTCCTGCTTTAAGGCTTTCTCCAGCTAGTTGAGGATATCCACAGAATTCACTTCAGTTCAAGGACCTTACAAACTCAATGAGGACTACATCCAGTGAAAGTGAAAATATCCTCTCTGCACTAAATGGAAAGAAGCAGTATGTTTTTTTTTTTACAAATGGAAATATCCTGGTGAAAGGATCAATTCTTAATTTGCAGTTTTGTGTTAACACGGTACATTATGCAGTCAATATTCAGCATGCCCCAAGCTGAATAGAAATTACGTGAATTTGTCTTGCTTAACCTCGTGCCCATGCATGTCACAGTGTTATACATTTAATGTGACATTTCACTGCCCCGTTACACAAAGTCATTGGAATATTTTTTTTAGATTTTTCGATTTTGTGTCTTTCATAAGTCTCTTGAAACTCACTTTCTGGCACGTACAATCTGCTGTTCTCAAGCCAAATTTGTGTAATCCTGACTGACTATTGCGTGACGACAAAGTTGTTGTTTCCATCATTTCCATCATCTCTGCTCTAATTAGAGAGTGTACTCAAATTCAGTGTAAAACTGTGACAGCTTTCTGCTAGTTCCAAACTATGGAGACGTGGAGATGTTCATGCAATCTCCACTAAAAGACCATTTCACTTAAAGCAATTATAAGATTTTTGTTCACTTTTCCTCTGGACAGCTCACTCTCAGATGGTCACGTTGCAAGGTCCCAAACACTTGTCACTCAGCTTGATGAGCTGTCTACTTGTGAAACAGTATCTAGCCTGGAGACGAGGGTACCCATCAAACATGCAGCCGCCACAGGCACTGAAGAAACAGATGGCGAGTGCAGCCACTTTAATATATAAAAAAAAGCAACAGCAATGTTTACGCTTGTTGTGCATTTGCTGTATGTCTTTTTTGGGCCTTCTCTGCTTTCCTGCTTTTATTGTTGTTATTGCTATGGCTCCCATATGACACAGAGGCACCATGAATGTGTTCCATATTATTACAAAAATCTCATTGAAAGGCTCCACAGTTTAACCAAACAGATTTAGCCATGCATACAAAGGGTCACAGACACATTTAGATCATACTGAACAGTGTATGTGACCCAATTTACCCATCAGTTCATTAAATTTTTAGTTTATCCTCTCATAATGTAGTGGATGCCCTGTCTATTTATGTTATTCTAGTGTGATGAAATATTTAGATTGCTCTTTTGATGCCCATTTTAATACATAAGATGACTAAAGTGCAGGTTTGATCTTCATTGAATTTTGCAAAATACCGCCCAGATATGCCCAAAGTGTTCCTGTCTGAGAAAATACCAGGTCAACTGTGTGATTGCACTGGACCATTTTTTGTTGGAGGGGTTCAACAACATTCAAAAGACTTGAGCATTTATGCTTCTGCACCATGTTGAAGCTTGTAAAAGTCAATCAAGCAGGAGCAGCAACAACAGGGGACGATACAACAATTCCCCTTATGTGTTTACAATTGTGTGTTAGGAATGTGCACCTTCCTTTAATAATTATACATTAAATCACATTCTTGATTCTGTTATCCTTGTCCTCCTCGCTTTAATCAAAGCTTTGTCAGAATAAGCGATCTCCTGGCAGGCTGAGGGTGCAGACGAGCAGAGCAGTGCCGGCAGATTGCTGCTGTTCTTTTTTCTTTTGCCCCCGCTCCACACAAAAGGCAGTTTTCATATTTCATCACTTTTATAAATTTGAATCGTCCTGCTTCCAAATACTGCTGTATTGTTCAGAAAATTGTGGTTACAGAGCTTTCCGTTCGACTGCGCTGGTATCTGGACTTTCCCAGAGAATTGTCAGCCGCTCAGCGACTCTCTAAATGGTCAAATAAAGCTTTGCCTCTCCGGGGTTGTTATTTAGCCGCTGCTTACATGATTCTAAAGATGGGATTTTCTGAGATTATGTTGGTGTTTGTCCATGTTTGGCATTAAAAATGATGTGGTCGTGATAACGATAAACACAGATTTAAATGATGCAGTTATCGCTTCATGTCACGCAGGCTGATATACCGTGTGTGGAATGCATCTCGGCTGCATAGCACTCTGTCAGCAACCTGAGGCTGACCACTTGGTTTCTGGTTTGAGGATGTGATGTATGATTAGATGATGAAAGTTATACTGGAACAGCTGTTGCCGTAGACAAGGCTATGTCGCCCACAAGCCATGGAAAAAAGACTCACTACAGAGTACAAGAAACTAATTTCCTTGCCCTACAGTAGTTACTCTGGAAATCAAAGGCAGAATTAGCGAGATAGCATCTTGATCGAAAGGGGAAAAGCAAAACGACAAATGGATCAAGAAGACATCTGTTTTACCTGTCAATAAGATCAATGAGTGAAAGATAGGGAGCATGAAGGGGGTGCATGGGAATTAACTCAGGTGTCCTGTGAGGAAAATAATACCCTCTTTGATAATTAGAGCTGTAGATCACATGGGAAGACTTTGATTTTCTTATTGATGAATAGGAAATGAGTTGTTATTTGGAGTGATTGGAACGCTGCGGTAGTCAACATGTTGGGGATTTATTTTTCACCTCTCTCCTTTTGTAAATAAAGAAGAAAAAAACATTTCTACAAAATATCAAGAAGCTAATCTGTAATGGGTTAACAGAGGCTCTTAGAGACGGGTTATCATGTGGGCGGCAAACGAAGATAAAAGCACAACAGTAACATTGTGACGTGAGTAGAAAAGCTCATTACAGTGAGTGTTTCTAGGAAAAATTTGGTTCAAGGAAGTAAATAGCTTTAATGTAAAGGACATCTTAAAAGCAATAATGAATGTCTGCCGTTGCGAAATGAAATACCTATACTCCTATACCTGGCAGTATGAGAGGCCACTGAGTGCTGCCACTGTGGTAGAGAAGGACATCGAGCGCAAAAGCCTGAAGAGGGAAGAAAGCTTTAAACGCAAGGAACAAGAAAGAGACATTCAGACAAGAAGAAGAAATGACGTCAAAGTGTGAGGAATAGACGAGTGGCTCATAAGTAAATGTCACGCAGTAGTCAGAGACAGGTCGGGCATTACAACTGTCTGTCCGATTATCCTGCTAATAGTTTTCGTGAAATCAGTCATGAACATCTGAAAAACTCATTTTGGTACCTCCTTCATTTCCCACCTCCAAGGTGTTTTTTAGATAATCTGCACCAGAATCCAGATTTCTCAAATTGTTCTGCCAACTTATTTTCTAAGTTCAGTTAAGAGATATATATATATATATGTGTGTGTACATATATATATACACACTGTATATCAGCCTTTTGAGTCACAACCCCACACCACAGGGATTTAGTCTCCATGTCTTTGAGCTCTTTTAATTAAATTGCACAGAAAAGTGAATAGGAAATGTGAGGTTTCTTATTTCACAAGTAAGAGAAAGACGGAGAGGAAATAGCTGGAGTGAGCCTAAATGTAATTATGTAAGCAGGTTATCACACATGATAAGATTATAAAAAAATTCTAACCCTTTACAAAAATCTATTTTCCAATAACAACAGCTAAAATGTCTATGCAGTGGCCTTCTACATTATTCAGTCTTACATGTTGTTCCTCAGTGGTGAGCAATTTACATTGTCCATATAGAGTGTGTTATGCTCAGTTGTATTTTCATCATGCTGTTCATGTAAAAAGAGATGAGTCTGTATTTCAAGCCTAATCAGCATTCCTGTGTTTGGTATTATGGCCAACATCAACTGTGGCGCAGCCAGCAATAAAGATTTAAATGAGCAGCATTAATAAAATACCTGTATTGGCCTAAAGAACAAATGCAAATTTCTAAATTTAGGCACTGATGTCTAACTAATGCCTCTCAAACTCGACATCCACATTCCACTCTCCCCGAAGCCCTCTCTGCATGAATATGAGATTGTATACAGCATATATGGAGTACTGCTGTTTATTATCCAAGCTGACTGCTCTGATAAAAGATTTAAGCAAAAACGACGTTGGCATCTCTCAAGTTAACTTGAGTAACAGTAGGTTTATGGTGAGGACACAGTGTTCTGTGGGTTGTATGATGTCTTAATGCAAATGGTTGGGTGTATTATCTAGAGACCTTTGCTGCCTTGCAGTTAAAAACACTCCCTGCATAAAGAAGATGTGTCATAGACTTATAATGTGTTATGATCAGTTTATCACACTGTACAAGCAATCATGCATATTATTCAGAATGCATTATAACAATAATAATAGTAACACATGATAAAGCATTTTATAATGCTTGTAAGGTCAATTATCATACTATGTTTTAATTGTTTGTTGCTTTCTTTTATTTTTTCATGGTGTAAAAAAAAAACAACATAGTTATAACACATTTATAATCTCGTAATACATATAATGTTATACATTATATTACTCTTAAGTGGTCATTGTGTGCTTTAGTAGTAAAAAAAAAGAATGTATGTGTTGTCTTTGCATGGTTTCAGTGATATTTTTAACTTAACTATTTAACATGAATTAAATGATGACCATTCAGTGTAACTTCCAATCATTATAATGCATTGGAGCAGTTATATAAAAGTAAACTGTAAGTAAAATAAACATAACTAAACTCTATTGTATTCTAGCTACAGCAAATGACACAATATGGGCCCCAAAATCAGTGAGGGACCATCAATTTTGAAGTGTTATGATACTTGACCTTATAAGTCATTATAAAATGCTTTATAAAGTGTGAGGTTATTATTTTTAAGCATAGAACAGAATAGTATTTATTTATTCACTCGCCACAGCAGCATAGACAAATTACAGTAATAAAGACACAAGAAACAACAGCAATGAAATGACACAATAAGTAATAATAATAGTAATTAATGTTCATGAGTTCTTATAATTTTAACGATACACTTATAATACATTATAAGTGTAATTACAATGCATTATAGGCACTGGCATCATAGAAAGTGTATCCCATTCAAACTCAATGGAAGAACAGTCATGAAACTGGCAGCTTGACTTAGATGATAATCGTAAGCCTGAATCTTCCATTCATGATAAATAATTTGTTTGCTTGTTGTTGTTTTTTTTCTTTGCATTGGCAGCTGCTGTAAATCAATACTGCGTTGTCAAGGTTCAGGATGCAATTTCCAGTCCGTAATTGGCCAGCAAGCCAAACATATTGTTGTGGGCAGAGGCACGAAGCTCTTCCCACACACAAGCATTTTCACAAAACACCTCTGTGCAGCAACAGAGAAACGATTATGTTACTTACAAGAGCAGCTGCACCATCATTTAAAGCCATTTCCTCCCCGTCCCTCAACTAACAACACTTTGTATCTTATTTTATCTGGAGTTACCTTGTAGCGTGTCACAGTTTGACAAAGCCTTAGTACTGGTTGACATATCACGCCGCATATCAACTACTCAATTGGAGGAGCCGGTGCGTGGCGTGATCTGTCAGCAGGTGCTAAGGCTTTGTCAAAAACGCACCGATACAAAAGGAATTCTTCAAATAAAGGAACTGCCAGACAAAATGGTGGATGGTGAGAGAACTGACAGGAGGTGCACCGTCACCCACTGAACCATCTACAGCTGCTTCTCCTGACGTTCCTCTGGCCGACGTGTCCACCCATCAGCCTCTGTCAGCAAGAGGCTGGCTGAGGAGACTGGCCAAGAATCCAGACCTGAGTGAATCTGTGATCTAAACTTTCAACGCCTGGGATCAGCCTCTGTGGACTCTAGGGCTGATGAACAAGCAAAAACTGTAACCGTTATGATTTTCCTTTGCTTTAGTGTGGTGCATGTACAAAGTAACACATTTGCATAATACCTGCCTAGCAGCTAGTTTAGCAAGGCCTAAAAAAGCTGGTTAGAGTGGAGCTGGAGAAGAGTCTGAAGAGTTTGCTTTGCTTCATCAATCATAACCGTGGGCCAGCTGATCAGAGCAGGCTGGGCTTTTAGGGAAGGCGGGACAGGAGCTCAAACAGAGCATTTCAGACGGAGATACTGCAGCACAGTCGCTATGAGAACATTAAATATGATGAAAATGTTCTAATAGAAACCTGGAATACAAGTATGAACCTGATAAAACACTTAACAGACCCTCTATAATACTTAAAGACCAAACAGAGATAGATGTAGTCATGTGTATTTCTAATAAAATTTTCCAGCAGTGCTGTCAACAAAAGCAGGTGAAGGTGTTTACAAGAATACAAAGTACCCTGTGGAATAAATGTGCGGCAATCATCATGCAGCATAACAACACGGTGTTGTAACTAAATGGTTAACCGCAGCCTCGTCACTTTCTGTACAGGTGAGGCGACAGAGCCCTCAAGTCTAAATATTCAAATTTTGCTCAGGAGATGTGAAAGTGCACGTCTGAGGTTACAAGCGGCGCCATTGTTCTTTTGTATTCAGTCACAATGAGCAAGGAAATGTGCACGTCAACACTATGTTTTGCGTGCTTGTAGCAAGTTTCCCTCGGTTAAAAATTGCTCCACTCTGGAGGGAGAAAAAAAAGAGCTGGGTTTTTTTTGGTCGCTTCTGCTTACAGTGAGAAACCACTCTGAACACTTGAATAACAAGACTTGACATGTCATAGCTAAAGAAATACAACACAAACCCTGAGTTTCTTGTTGTTTTTCTTCACGGAGTATGACAACCACAGAATGCATCATGGCGCAGTTATTACGCTGATAGCCGGCACCAGACGATAAACGTCTTCTCAGATGTGGGATATTTCCCCTTTTTTTATTTCTTTTGAACTTCTTAGTCATTTACCACATAAACTGTTTCCAAGGGCCTCAATCATACCATTAATATAAGTCACGCACGCCTCCCCACTATCCCTCCATGAGCTGTGGGTCTCTCATATTTGTTCGCCATCGATCATAGCGGCGCTGACGCGGTGCGTGCACTGGAAAGCAGCCGGTAGGGAGAGGCAGCATTTGCAATCAAACAGAGAGGAGCAGTGTGAAATCTCAGGAAGAGGCAGCTTCCCCCATGCCCGTGGGCAGAGGATCAGACGATGAGGAAGCCTGCCTCAGACACTCAACACCTCCCACTGGCACCCTGATGCAAGCAGCATGCAAACCCACCCCTCACATGTATCTGTCAGCCGAGGGGGGATTGGTGGGGGAGGTTAAGCTCTCCGTGTACCCCCACCCTGTAACCGCACTGTGTTATGCTACTGCAGTGAAGGTGCTTTTGAAAGTAAGGCTCACTGTGAGTCGCTGATGTGGTATAGAAGGTGGAAATTACTGTGTTTTTTTTTTTTTTTTCATGACACCGCTTTAAGCAAGTGATGGGGGCTGACCCTATATATAAAGGAGGAAGCCACAGGTGCAGTCTGTCTCCATGTCTAGAGGAAAAGAATGCTGCTGTGCAGAGTCAGAAATGTCTTTGAGTCACTGCTCTTCAAAAAAAAAAAAGAAATCACAAGCTCTCTAAATCCACTCAGCCTGTTCCAGCCACCGGCATAACAGTGCTGCGTTTAGCCCATCCATTCTCCGTTGTCCACCATGACTCTGTCCATCCATGACATGCAAGACTATAAACTCTTAAAGGGGTTTGTTCCAGGCTGCGAGCACATTTATTTCAGGTGTGGGTACAGTAGGGGACAGAACAGATATGGACAGGGTGAGAAAACGCCCCCTTTTCCTGCTGTTGACTCTCGCTTCACTGAATATTCAAAACAACGGCAGTTTCAGCCGAGCAAGAAAGCATTTTTGAATGTGCGGAGCAGACTCTAATACTGGAAGTGGGCACCGCCACTGCAGATGGCTAACAGTCGCAGCAAAATACAGACACGAAATTGTAATTATCGGTATTGATTTTTTTTCTTTGTGGCGATACATTTGAGTATGACTGAAAGGTCAGCTCGAGCAAACATTAAAAACCAGTTCGTCATCATAACATGTTGAAACTTTTTTGTGAGCTCAAGCATTTGACTGGAAATTCTACACGCTACAGAGCAGCAACCACCGCTCCAACACAACAGGTTGCAGTTGAATAGAGACTCTTATTATCTATTAAAGAACACATAACACGTCAGAGCTACTTTTCTAAATAAAACCATCGAACATACTTGATGAAAACACCAACAGACAAGGTAATGGCCTACTAAAATAGCCGGCGTTGGAGCATCTATGTTCCCTGTCGATGACGTGCGATGTGCAGCTTTGGCACTGTTGGAGAAAAATGGCAGACTTTGGCGAGCTAGACGGCACATTGAGCTGTCACCGCTGATTTTCTGGCCTCTCTGTGATGACGAGCGTGGCTCAGGACGGGCTTTAATTCCCGTCGCTGGCGTGTGGCATCACTTTACATTGCACGCTTTCTTTCAGTCCAAATGACGTTTTCTGAAAAACACGGTCGACCTAAAGTCAATTACCAGACAGTGAAGATGTGGCAATTAACCTTTATGTGTCTTTCTATCCCTTGATTTTCATGAGACTGAATGAGTTAAAAGAGAAATGGCACATAAAATATAAGATGTTGTAAACCCCTTCATGTGCATATATATAATGTCTAATTCATAAAGAAACAAAGTGTTTTAGAAAAGCTGTGTAAATGCACCTGTGTTTTCCTCCTGCACATTGATTTCTAGTCGTGGAGCCACGCTGACTTTTACACAAGGGGCGCTCGGTGTGGCATAAACCTCCTGGAAGCTGTGGAGAGGTTTTAATCAAGTGTGAAATCCTTTTGGAGTCGATGCCTCCACGACTGTGCTTGTGCTTAGGAGCGCACTCCTCAAACCCCCCCACTCTCTTCCCCGTGAACATCTTTTGTATCAAGAGTCCATTCCACTGCACTGATGCATACAGACGACGCTCACAGCAGAAGTCTGAGCAAATGAAACTCCAATCATCATGCATGAGGCGACATGCGCCCGCACGAGCACACACGTTGCCTTTTTTTGTTTGAGTTCCAAAATTTCTTTTCTCTGGTAAGAGTGTCATTTGCCTGTTTGAAAAGAAATCGCTGACATCGGCCTTGTAGACAGAGAGAGGAATTTGCCACTTAAGCATAATGATATAATTAAGCATGAATAAGAGCAAAGCGTTGCTCAATTGTGAAGTAAATGTATTAAATAGCCCTAAACATCTCGCAATTTAGGATTATTGGAACAATGGGATTAATGGTAACAATGGATGGAGCTAAGCATTCTTTAATAAACAATGGCACAATTGTATATGGATTACCCATGAGGAATATTGTAGCCATTAATATGGAAAATGAGAACAACGAGCTTCCTCTACTTTTTATTAAGCAGTTTGTATGTATGTATGTATGTCACTTTGGCTTTTGATTGATTGTCTTGCATGTGCACATTTTTTTTCAGCCAGAGGTTTGACATTTTGCGGTATGATTATCTATAGATATATACTGACGGTACGTCTCCTAGGCTTCCTGCCATGGTGGCATTCGCTCTATTAGCTGTAAACTCTCACCACTGCCTCTTAATACGTCATCTCTCGCGGGTTGCATAATCTTTCCGTCCCTCGCTTTCTCTGTGAATACATTTACTCTCTTTCCACCATCCCGTAGCCATGAAAACAAGAAGTTCTCCTGACAGACGTGTTCTTTTTCATAGCGTGGACAGCAGCGAGGCGTTAAAATAATGCATTCATCACTTCCATCAAAAGTTTACACACACAGATCTTAGTTGTCTGCTCTTCTCAGACATTGATTTGGCGTCCTAGTCTGAGTCTGAAGGGATAACAAAGATAAATTGAGTGGTATTTCCATTAAATCCGGCCCTGTGTGTTTAGCTTGTCAACAGGTGGGCTCGCTTAACAAGTCTATTAGCCGCCAGCTGCACATTTCTGCTAAACAAATACACAGGGGGTTCTGTCGGGCGCAGCTTCACTTTCAGAAACCCCATCGCATACATCGCGCTGAAGCAAACTTATTTCAGAGCTTTTGCGGCGCTCACATTTAAATGAGGTCACTGGGTCATGGACCCATTTATTTAATTAGGCAACTGAAAAAAATGGATGATAATCAAGGGCAGGGAACTCATTTCAGCACTGTCAATCAATAACTCAACAGTTTTGCCCAAAGGGATCCAGTCGTTCCCTTCGTAACCAAACACTGTCTGTACACAGTGTGTATAGTGTTTTGTCCATTCTTTATGTCTTTTTTCATATTTGGAGCACACAAATCACATGGAATAGAAATCAATACACGTTAACAATACTGTGATCTATTACAAGCATGCAGACAAACTGCTGTTGGATACTTCTAAATGGCAAAGACACAGCATGCTATCTCCTGAATGTATCACATCAGCGACTGGACTACACACACACACGCACACACACAGTGGTGCTCATTACACAGCGCATAGCAACAGCTACATAGCAACTGCTGCCGACTGCTTAGCAACAGCTGCAAAGACATCAAGGAGGGGAGGGAGGGTTGGTGGGTTTCATGGGGTGTTTCAGATGACACCATTTCTGCTCTCAAATGCCTTTTTACAACTTTTTTTTATGAATGTTGATGTTTATTACCACAAAGCTCTCTGACGGTGCCGTTTTCTCTCTCCCGCCCACAGACATCCGCTCCCTCCCTGATGTGGCGATGACTGGAAACTGCACAACCGAGTGCAGCGAGCTGGGCCACTCGGACGCCTGCTGGATGCCTGGGCACCCCTCCCCTGTGCGCAAGACCAGGAACCCCCCGAAACTCTCCACCTTCGTGCCTTACCAGGAGAGAGGGAGCCTGGGGCGCCTGGCCAACGGGAGTGCCAGGCTGGGCAACGACGAGCATCGGCCACGCCTCCCGCCCTCCCGCAGTGCCTACTCCAACAGCGGTCATGATGCCGGTCAGGACTGCCCCCTAGAGGAGATGCCCCTGAGTGTGGCCTCCGACTTCCCACCCACCTCCCCCACTGCCCACACTCCAAAAAGAGAAATTTACCTGTGAGCGAACAACCGTCGCCGACCCCGGTGCACAAACGAAGGAAAGATCACACCAACTCCAGAAGGGGAACAGGCTGTCCACATGCTAAAGCCAATGCCTGTTTTTGTAGGTAACAATAGGCTGTGACTCATTCAATCACTGGCACGAACACTTGTGTTTTGTCATCTCCTCCATAAATTATTAATTTATTAGCATATTTATTATGAATTCCACAATGTTAATTGACACACTTGCTCATTTATTTAAACAAAAAAGGATTCTAACAGATCAAAAGGAAGCACAGATGGTAATTGCTACTTTAGTAGTGACTAATTATTGTTGTAGTTAGCCAAGTCCCATTCTGTGAAGTGATCTCTTGAATTTGAAAAGTTGTGATCAGTGCTCTTGTGACATTATTAAATATGATTTCATAGACAGCCAGTGAGGCCCGATCAGAAGGCGTAACACCTTTTTGACTTAACAATCAAAAGAAAATGGTCTATCTTAATGTACAGTGCTGTAAATACATTTGAATGGTGTGTTCTACATATATTTTTGTCTGACGTTTAAGCTTAAGGAAGAAAAAAAAAAAAAACTTTGCCTCAGAATTTTTGCATATTTAAAACTTTTATTTGCTGCTGCTGTTTAAAAACTTGATTGAACACCCACCTCCAAGAAGTGGAGCTCCATATCGCAGCCATTCCAACACAATCACACACACATTCCCCCACCTTTGACCCCTAATCATAGTAGAATGGCCTTTACCTCTGCTCCCTGTAGAGCTTTGCCACCGGTGGAGAAAGCTGTGTGACAACATTGAAATTGACATTATGTTCCACCGGCTCTCAGCGCTCTGACCTATGCGTTCATCATGAAAAACGGTCAACTTGACCGCAGGAGTCTCGATGACGACACTGACGTGTTCTGACTGGCTATTTGAAACCTCGGAACACACTGTTGAGGAAATGCGGCAGTGAAAAAGCTCTTCTCTGCCGTGACAATCAGACGGGCTCTCGCAATCCTCCCCGCCTCCGAAGCTCACAGCCCATAAGAACTTCTGTAGATCTAATGAATGCATAAAGAGGTATTTACATGAAAGACCACTTGAGTGTGAAGAAGCGCTGAAGAGATTTCGCACTCACCTAAGTTAATATTGCGATGTGCTGCACAAGTGCTCCATGTTGAGAGTCCTTTGAAGCATATGTCCTCACTGGACTTCTTCAGAGGTGAATTTAATACACAGTTTGGACCTTGACGTCTAATGAATAGATGGGTTTGAAGACACCTTGAGAGTTATCATCGATAACTTGAGTTATTTCAAATAAATTATCTTTGATTAATATCTGCAAGTGCTGTTGAGCTTAAACCTGGGTTTAGATGGATAGTAGGCGATAACTCTGTTGATTATGATTTTTCTTTCTATTGGGGACAACATGCTTAATAAATTATTAGGTACTTTTTCCTCTCCTCTGGCTATCTAACAGAGGATAAAAAATAGGGCATGCCCATGGGCTTCATTTGTCTTTTCAAAGATTTTCCAAATGAAGCTTAAGGATACGTCTGAAGGACACCTTGTATTAGTCCATAATTGGACGTTAATGATGACAACACTAGCCTGCCTTACAACACGGTAGAGCTGGCCCGGCATCTTTGATTTAAACATTGATTTGATTAGATTTGTAGATACCTCTCACCCCCGCGGAGTATTTCCATAGTGAGATTGTGAGTCTGAGTAAGGGCGGAGGAGCCTTGAATGGACATTTCCTAATAAGGGTGAGTAATGAGTCTCGAGCGAGGGCATGTGTGAGCGCACCCCCTCAGGACAAGGCACCCACCAGATAATGCAGATCCACCCGCCAAGCTACTATCAGTTAAAAGGGGGAGTACTTTTATCAGCACTTACCTCATCGTGGCCGCCGTCGAAAATCACAGTGTTTAGAATAATTAAACTGGAAACATATGGAAATGACTGGACATGGCCCATGATTAAATAAGGTGGGCGATTATCCTGCCTTGAGGGGGAGAGAAAGCACATTATGCCGTTTTCAAAGCCATTTAGCGACTGGAAATAAAATTCAAACAACAGCCATGATACACTGTGATTAAACCCCCCACGGCTCCCCCCCAGCCGTGGATACCAGCCGCTTCACAAACCCAGCAGCAGTGGCGGTGTGAGATCACTGACCTGGAATTAATGATAAGTGAGAAAGATAGCGATAAAACCTGATGTCACATATCCTCAATCGCAACTTTATCTGTTGACTCGATTCAGATTAATTTATCTCTGGGGTTGAATCTTAACCTGATTCAGGCCTGAGTATCGCTTTTAGTCAATCTTCAGATTTGTCTCTTACCAATATGTGAAATAAATGAGACTGTTGCTCCGGATGGAATGACACAAGTTTGATTTAAGTCCTCTGCAAAATAAAAAAACAAGCCTATTTCCCCTCTCTCTTTTAATGAGTTGGACTCTTTTCACTCTAGCCGATAATGACCTCCTGCTATTCACCTCTGGAACAATTTATCACCATGTCTGACCTTTCTTTTGAACTCATGCTGAATGAACTGTGTTTACTCCTTCTCTCTGTAACACAGAGCGGCTCTCCTTGATTAAAGCCAGGGGGACATCATGAAGCACCTAAATACACTCAAAAAGTATGTTGAATAATGTTTAATTTGTACTTAACATTGATTTAATGTTGAATTCACTTGAGTATCTTTTTGCCTCAGTGTAGTGTGTATCGTACGGTGATCATTTCTGTGGACAGATGGACAAAAATTGCTGTTTTGAAATTGGCAAGGGAGTTTTTTTTTCTTACTGATCAAAGACTCTTAGAAAACTGGTTGTGCGGAAAAAAATGAATAAATCTTTTTTGTGGTGTAGTGTACATAGATCTCCACAACCCCGTGTCTGCTGTCGAGCAGGCGGTGATTTTAGCATGAATTCCAAAGATAATTGGTAGAAACTGTTTACTCTTTTTTTCTTTTCTTTTTACTTTATGAAATGTCAGTGCTGGTTCATATTCAAATACCCCCATCCCTTCCCTTTCTCTCCCCCAAAAAGGAACTGAAATTAACTGAACATTTCATCTTTTTTCCACACAGTTCATCTAGAACAAAGACAATTGCCTTGGAGATACGTCTTTGCAAGAGAGAATCTAGTTGTTATCCTAACTGTTGGTATATTTATATAGGATAAAAATGCTTGTGATGCCATGTTTTTGTACAGTTTTATGTACATACAAGTGAAGCTTTCTAAAAGTTCTGAGAAAAGCCGATGGCATATAAAAATTGTAACATGTTTTTTTTCTTGAGATGTGCACATCTTGCCTTGGTTGGATTGACCTTTGCTGAGTCAGTGTGAATGTGGCCGTTCTATGCCTGCACTGTAGTCATTCACCGGCTCCCACCTCCTGAGGACTTAATCAGTTTTATGTTTATCGTGAACAGTGGATCGTCCTATCTTACCGGTTTGTTAAAAAAAACTCCTGTGTTCGGCTACGTTCTGTTTTCGCATGTTGACAAAATTCTCTTGTAATACTGTAAGTCCTCATGAACTTTGTAATAAAATCACTTCAGGGAAAAAGTGAACGCTGTTGATGTTTTCTTTGTTTGCTGTGTTGTTACATTTTCATAAGGGTTTTTTTTGTTGCAGGCTTGGAGCTATGTCGTGTAAAATCTCTCGCTCTAGGACACAAGCTCATTAAGACAAACCAGTATTCTTGTCATGTTGGGGAACCAGCGCCTCATTTCTCAGTCAGGAAGCCCCAGATTGTTGAGAGGGACGCATTCCAGGGCTTGAAGTAGGAGAGTCCCAGGACCTGTGTTCACCACTTCAACTGGAACAACAATGTGCCTCAAGTACACAGTCCCCGTCATGCCACTTAGCTTAATACCGAACATTTCTTTAAAGCATTGATGAGCTGCCCGTTGCTCCACATTTAGTGCCAAGCTTACAAGACTGCTGTCTTGTGATGTTAATTTTGATTTGTTCTTCAAGGCAGAATAGAATTTACTTAATGGACAATGATCCATGGTTGGGAGCGTTCAGTGAAAGGGGAACTCTTTCTGTCTGATGTTCACGCTCTATGCATTTCTACTGTGTTTGATCATTAGCACATAAACTGTGAACTTAATTGGCTTAATCATTTTTGCACAGATAACATATTACTTAATAATGTGTGAACTACAGTAATGCAACATGCGTGATTAGGCAATTTTGGGCCCCTTTCACAAACAGCATCCAGTCTTGAGTCACTCTTTCGTAATGCAGTCCCACAGTGCAGCATGTTGCCTCTCACATGATCAGAAGGAATAGAGCACTATATGCCACTGCGCCTTTTACTCCTCGCCGCTCGCAGTTTCTGCACTCAAGGAATTTAAAGATAGCGCTCGTTTTTTATTCACCCAGCATATGAAAATAGCGAGAGAAACCTTGTCCTGTGTAATTATTACAGTGGCACACAATGTATATATTTTTTAACACCACAGGACTGTATCAGTCAAGGTTAGCACCTTCCAAAATCCAGAATGATGATAAGAGAGGTTGTCACATTAAGTCATTTGAGATTTTATGTCATATCTGATGTTAGGTGAGCAAATATGTGAAAAATTAGCAAGCTGTAATAAGTATGACCTTGCAAGGACGAGGAATTAATAGTACTGGTTGTCATTTCTGTGCAGTTAAAAAAAAATGTTTTCATCAATTAAACCAAATTATTGGACCAATGAGAATTCGGCCTGCAAATGGTCCTCAGTCCAGTCACACTAAATTGTAATGACTGTAATTGATTGTAATTGTAAAGTCATTACATATGCAATCAGAACACATTTTTCCATGTCTGAGTATGCTGTGCTCAAAGCCAGTGACATACAATAAAAAGCATGAAAGACGGCTTCTGATGAGCAGGAGCTGATGGGTCCAACAAACACTAAGCTTTCAACCAGGAGGCCAAGATTCATGCCTCACTGTTTTCCCTTCTCCTATTATGCTCTTTCTTTACATTTTTTTAACACTAGAGTGTACTTGTAATATCGTGTTATTACTAGGCCTTGACATGAAATCAGGTTGTGGCACTAAATCAAAAAGACAGTGGGCTCACATGTTGAGAATATCTTAACCAAACTGCATGGTAATCCATTCCATTTTTGTATTCCACTCTGAAATAGAAGTATAAACCAGCTGGTGGCGCTCAAGGGAAAGTCAGGGGATCGTTAATGTCAGTAGGATTCATCCTCGAACATTCTCAGGCCAATCCATCCAATAGTTGTTGAGATATTTCCGTCTGGAACAAAGTGGTGGATTGACCAACCCACACCACCTTCCCTACAGCAGGCAGCTGAACAATGTAAGATATTGAACACTAAGGCCCTTGAAATTGCCTTTCACTTCTCTGTAACATTGGACCAGCTTACTATACCTACATTTCATTTGCTGCAGAGATCAAACACATGCTGCAGCGCACCCTGAGACTGTTGAACAACTGCACTGGCCAGAAGAACTGCTGTATACAGAGTTAACCATATTAATTCTTCTGGACATAGATAAAGGCAACAATCTCCCCTGTATAAGCCTGTTAATCTACAGTCATTAGCCGCATCTTCCTCAACCATTGCAGCCAGTGAGCATTATGGCTCAGAGTCTAGTCAACGTAGGTCTTTCTTACATAAAAATTTCTGTGTAGTCAATAATTGGATTGCATTATCTCAGCAAACAGAGTGACACTGAGTATAAAATGGTGACATAAAAATGGCTCATCACAGTTAATTGGATATTGCGGGTGTTAAGGATCGCTGATTTTTTACATTATGTGAATATATCCCAAATGCAGTATTGCATTCAGATCAACATTAGATGCAGTCATGTGTAAATGTGAGGACAGGCCAATAGGCTTGCATGTCACTTTAACCAGACTTTAAGATTGATAAATAGAGCGATCTCAACACACACAGCACATATTCAAGAGGGGTGGGGGGTCTTCACGAAACCCCTCTGACAGCACGACACACAAAGAGCTGCTGTGCATCGCAGTGCACCTGTTCATTTCACATAACATGCTTGGCGAGCACAGGGCGTAATTGTGATGCATGTTTTTCTTCCTGTGAGATGAAGGGTGAAACGCATCCAAGTGGACCACCCTGTACTCCCAATGCTTTTAAGTATGAAGGATGGGTTCTGCTCCATCCAGTCTGATGAGTTTGTGACATCAGTAGACCAAGAGAGCAAAAGGTCTCTCACCCTCTTAACTGATGTTGAGGCAAGCGGTAGCTGTGGAATTGACAGCCGATGCAAAGATAGGCATCTTGGAACAATGACACATACAGTATGTCCATGAACACACACATGTATAATTATGCGTAGTATATTAAACTATGAATTATTAATTTAATTAGTAATTAAAGAAACAGACACTTAGAAATCTCCCCATGCTGCCAGCCAGTTGTAGCATGTATATTTGAATGTGTTTGACCAAAAATACTGGTGCCTCATTCCTTTAGAGCTCTTCCATTACTCACACAGACTTATCCTAAAACTTTGGCTAATTCTAAAAATTTTTTCACCATTTTTTAATTATTCAGCATTTCTAGTATTTTGTCAGAACACTTCTTTTTTTACACACAGCTGAACTGGAAGTATACTGTACATCCATGGTTTTTGTTTTTCATATGTTATCTTTTGCTGTCAATTACTAATATGATAATTGATGACAGCATGCTGAAGTCACAAGATGTATTTTAAATCTGTCTCTCTCTCTCTCTCACACACACACACACACACACACTCAAAAGCAAGTATAATCAGACACACATTACTCACTCACCAGCAGGACGTGTCATCCTAAAACCCCTCAATCATTGCCCCACTTAAATTCCTTAAATAAGCTGAGGCATACATGGGATTGGCTCCTATGCTTAAAGGAATAAAATATTTAGTCATTTAAATAAATTTAACTCTGATTTATGTCTAGTTCAAGAAGCTCACACTTCAACTTCCCTTTCTCTCTTCACTATGACTCAAGGCAAAGAGGTGGATCCATACTGTAAATCATCTATTACAGACCCAGCAAGATTCATTATCATTACAAGTATCTATGACCCTATTTTATTCACGTTCTTCTAAAATTCCACAGATTGTAAAATTATCCTTGGAGGAGAGTTTAATACAGTTCTTAACTCAAGAATGGGCCAATGAATATCAACTTGCTGTAAATAAAACTACATATGTGTTGGGACTAGGCAACAGTTGGTGTATAAATAATTCAACAGCAAATGTATTTTGCATATTTTTCACTGCCACTCATTCTCCCACATTGACGTTTTCCTCTCTCGTAACTCATTTATACAAGACGTAACTGATACATCAATCCTTTCAATTGTAATAAGTGATCATGTCCCTTTCTCCTTAGTTCTCCACAGTAAGCAGTTTTACAAGCAGTCTTCCAGATGGTGCTTTAATGTTTCACTCCTCAGGGACTTTTGACGGATACTTCAGGAGAGTGGGCATCTTTCATGGACACAAGTGACAAACTCTCACCAGAAATACTCTGGAAACGGCAAAAACAGTAATATAAAGGTGAGAATATGAAAAACATGGAACTGGAAATCAAATATTCAGAAAATGCTCCCACAGAGGAAAATTTCAATAAATTGAGGACATCTAAATTATATATTGCGTCAGCAACAACAATGCAATCACTTCGAATAGAATAATAATAAATCAAGGAAAACAGCTTTAACAAAAGAAAGAAAAAAGCACTATCCAAGCTTTACAAAATATCTTTTCACAAACATATCATCCCTATTTTCAGAAATTGGTGTTCATCAACATCTCCATCACACAGATTCATCATATCATCACACAGCTTCAGGACATCATACAATATTCTGCTTTCACATCCTTTGAAGGAGGTACAGTATAGGCCAGGAATCATGGCCATCTGAAACAATAAAATCTCTCTAAACTCCGTTCATCACTGGAGCTTCACTCCCATCATTTCCCTGTTGATATTATACTGTATGACCAGCAATGATCAGACTTTCCTTCCGTATTTACAAAATTAAAAATAAATAAATAAATAAATAAATAAATAAATAATCCAAATCAGTTCATCTTGGCTCTGGGGCCAAAATGTTATGTTAAACAAATATGTTATCAATGAAAAATGAAGGCAACCTATAATTTTTGTAGGTTTGTTTGTTTTGGCTCATTTCTTGAAAAAACTTTTTTTTTTTTTCAAAACAGGAAATTCAAATCTGTGAACAACTATTATGTTGTTTATCACAGATTATAATGTGTCACTCATTCAAGCAAATAATTGTACAACAGTGATAAATTAATAATTTTGTGTTCAATGAAGTGTATTTTATTTTATTACTATTATTGTATGTTTGTTTGGTTTAGTAGATGGTTAACTCTGGTCCACAGTCCAATATTGTGGGTGGCAGTAATGCACCTTAACACTGTTTGTCCCTCACTGTACAAATAAACAAGAAGGCAAGACAACAAGACTTTAAACAAATGTAATTTATGAACAATCACAGAAAACACTGAGTGTTGGGTTTATCATTATGGAGTTTTATTTTCCTTTATTTTACAAAGTCTCCAAAAGGGCAGTGCAGTTCATGGCTGGATTACAAAGCTTCTGGAGGGGATACGACACGGCTGACCTGCATGGACACACATGGCACAGAAGTTAGCTCCTCTGCTAAAAAGTAAGTTTCTTGCATGCTGCATCTCAGAGGATTTAAGTCTTTGCCACATACTTTAAACTAAATCATACAATATAGTAGACTGCACATTTTGTATTGGTATACCGACATAATGGCTTGTTATAAAATCAATATTGCAACAATAGCTACCCTAGCTGCAGCAAAGACCATTGTGTTTCCTGACTTGTATAGAAAGCGATCAACTCCAGCGTGACGTAACTTCCATCATTGTTTTCCGCTTTCCGAGGTCATTGAACGCAGCAGTCAATGCCGTAAATCACTATGCATAAACAATGAAATCAGGTCCGTATAATTTTGACGGTTTTAGCGTTAACTGACCGAACATTTTAGTACTTTTGCTTAAGTGGGGTGTCTTAAAACTTGAGTAGAATATTCTAGACAACCATTGA
Organism: Synanceia verrucosa; assembly: GCA_029721515.1. Lineage (NCBI taxonomy): Eukaryota > Metazoa > Chordata > Actinopteri > Perciformes > Synanceiidae > Synanceia > Synanceia verrucosa. Next base: position 8,575,607 of record CM056565.1, read on the forward strand.
TTTTAGCCTACCTGCTTCCCAGAGAGTGAGAAGAAACTAATGTTACCAGTAGCATATATGCTACTGGTAACATTAGCATGCAAGCTAATCTGAAGATTCAAGTTAAAGCTGGGCGTGGAGCAGCTAGCTAGCTAGCTAGCTTGCTGAGTACAGTACGCACACTTCTCTGACTGATATCTCAATGCGTCTGTCGCATACCCAAGATTTAGAAGGTTTTATCAGAACTTTCTCCTGTTATCATTATTATTCACAGATATTTTGTTATCTGAGTAACCTGCGATAAATTCTTATTGAGGTATTACTCCATTCCTGTCCTCCACTGAATTTCAGCTCAGGGTAAGGGGCTCCATTTTCTAATTTATTAGTCTATTAGAGTTGCTCGGCATTTCGCTCCGCTGTTGTAGTGAAAGATGACATAACTGGCACCTTCAAGACCTATTTGCTGCTGGAAATTTCTCCTGTGGCAGCTGCTGGGCTTCTCAGGATTTGCCCATGTAGGGCTGGCTTTTCTATCTATCAATTATTAATGTGTCTATGTTCTGCTGGAGACCCTCTTACTTGAGGGATGTGCTGTCTCAGTATTATGGTTATTATCTGCTTTTTGACTCATGGAAGTGTTTTGCTATTCAGGGGAGTCACCTAGAATTGGGCTAGATGAGAGAGAGAGAGAGACCCAGACCATGAGGTAATTGACAACGCAATAAAGATGAGGCCAGGAAGATGATAAATTGAAGATGTTAAATTGAATCAATAACTCCATACATATCACATGAGCAGCCTGACTTATAATTCAGTTTCATGGATCGTATTCCTCTTACAGTGTGGTAGGTTGGCATCAGCTGTGGTAACATTAGAGCTTGTTTTGAAGTTTCAAAAAGTGTCAATATCAAACTGAATCATTTTAGTAAATCTACTTATCTACAACCACATTTAAGAATGACTGACCTGGCATTATATTTGAACTTTTCTTCCCTCTCTGACAAAGACATTATCCCTAATATGAGAATGATTTAAATATATAGCACATTAAGAGCCAGGAAGTAGCTTATATAAGTATTGAGTTACATGTATAGTGGAAATATTATCACAAATTGCAGCCAGCAGTGACACTTGACAGCACATTAAAGTATAATATCTCATAACAATAAATCTGCCTTGCTCCTGGCTCCTCTCAGGATAAAGAAACAGCAGCCAGTGTTTATGTTCTGTGGCAAAGTAGGATAAAGCTTTGCTTGCAGCCAGCAGTGAAAAGTGACGACATGGATGTCAGGGTGGTGGGTGGAGTGTACAAAGGGTTTCATTCATTATCCCCTGAACCTCATTTAACATTATACTATACAATTATTGACCAAGAGCAAGCACTTTATCTAATCTCAACCTCAGAACTCAAAAACTCAATGTGGTGTTAATATAATCAATGAAAACTATGAGGGCATATATTCATTTATGACCTATTTTATCAGATGGGAATTGACAATAAAAAAAGTCATCATTGAAACCAAAAACTATATTGGAACACGCTTTTTCATTAGCAACTAATAACTGGATCATAATGTGAAAGCTGGACAAATGGACATTTTTTTATTGTTTTGATGCAAAGCCTCAAAACAACAGGGATGTTTTTTATCATGTAATTTATTTGAACATCCATGTAAATGTTGCTTTGTTATGAATACTAAAATGCAGAATGCAAATATGACAACAAAGCCAGACTAAATTTGATTCCACTAGTCTTTTCAGCCTGAAAGTGGACTAAAGTGAACAAAAATCAATCTAAAACTAATCATCAGATGACAGAAAATCAGTTGTCAAACTGAACACTGCTTAACTGTACCTTAAATATACTTTAGCTGTCACAGTCCTCACTTTTTCTCATACACGGACAGACTTAAAAACTTGATGAGATTAATTTGACCTCTGCTTTTAATCCCATCCTCAGGAGCGGTGCACAACTGTGAAGTGTAAAGGGAGCAACTTGGGGTTCAGTGTCTTGGTCAAGGACACTTCAGCATGCAGACAGGAGGAGCTGCGGATCTACACTATGAATGCGCCGACTACCAATAAGGTAAGTCTAAGCACTTGATTATCCACATGTAGCTCAATATTTGCCTTTTGGCGATACTGGCTGGATCCTGGCTTGTTTAAACTTCCAGCTGGACTTGACAGTTTCTTTGCATAGTCATAATCACAGATCATGCAAGGTCATCATTTTCATACAGTGAAGAAGCCTTCCCAGCATCTTTGGGGATTTTGTGATGCCCTTTAGCGAGTTTTTGCTTTGTTTCATCCACTGCTGACCGTTGGGCTAATGCAACACATCGGCTACGCTCTGCCTCTCCCTTTCTGTTCTTCCTGCTGGGCATAGTGTGTCCTACTTGGAACACATGACACGCATAGATGCAGACCATTGGCAAAAAGAAGGAGAGAGAAGTATTATAAATGATATTTGAAAATAACCAAACCTGAACACGACCTTCAGCTGGAGCGCACCAAAAAAAAAAAAGCTGATACTTTGTTGGGGCCGTAGGGTCAGTTTAGCAGAACTGTACTGCAGGCTTAATGATCAGTGCTTGAAGTGGAAAATAAATAAGTGGTGGTGCTTCTCTTCTTTATATGTTGGTGTCTGTATTAACCAGTATCAGCAGTCTCTTGCTACTTCTTCCCATTTTTTTTATTATTTCCATAATTGCTTGCGATTTAATGGTTATGTTATTATATTTGGGCTATGCATCTTTTATACCCATTGTATTCCAATGCATTTCCAATACATTTAAGTCATTGTATTTAATGGAAGTGTTCTCCTGTGTTATTTGCAGCCTATAGTATCCCTCTGTAATACATTATATAATGCCTAATATAAGGCAGGTGTTCATGCTGAGCTGAGCCGTTTGAGCTATTTAACCAGGTTTTAGGTGCAGACTCCCAGTCACCACACTCGTACCTATTTTGCAGCAGGATAAAGAGATATGTTCTGAAATTCTACAGTGAATACACTATACTCTGAGATATGATTATTTTTTACCTTAAAACTATACAATTGTACATAATTTTGGACCAATTTGATTACTATATCTTCAATAATACCCAAAGAAAAAACTTGCTGTAGTTAAATACTTATTTTATTAATTATGCATATCACAGCCTTCATCTGAGCATTACATTTTTTTTGGAAATGCTTACCTCATGAAATTCTATTCTCTAAATCAGATAATTCAGAAAACTTAATAATGTTCCATTCATGGTATCTTCACCCCCCTTGATTCTGAATGTCTCCAACTCATTTCAGGTAGTACCAAGTAGAGTTAGACTAGACAGACTAGGCTACGGAGCCTCTGAGTCACTGCAGACCTCTAACAGACAAGTTGATGCTCCTCAGTGATTGGTCCACACCGAGACACTTTGTCTGTGAGCGACAATGCAGCTTTTGGAATAAAAACATCCAATGTTTGATTTATATCCACTAATAAACTCCAACAATCCCCTTACCTGACTCTTGCCAGCTAAATGTAGTTCCGCCTAGCTCCACACATTCATCTGGGATTGCTCCATTGGCGATGTATTTCAGAAGGTGGGGCCTTATCAAAAATCCTTGCATGTGATTGGATAAACCATTTGTCCATTATCCTTAATGATGTGCTACTTCAACCACTCAGATCGAAACCAACCGTGACGCTGACGAGAGCGAGGCAGGGAAAACCAAAACAGAGCAGCCGACATCTTGGATATAGCAGCTGAGCAAACAGCGCCGCAGTATCAGTGAATGATCAATATCGTCTGTGGAGCTAGGCGGAACGTTACAGTTTTTCAGATTCTCAGATCTGATCCTCTACTAGAGCAATCAGCGGGGAGACGATAATAACAATGTGGTCCTGCACTCATTCCATTTCCTTAACCACCAGTGGAGCTATTTGGTCAATCAAGCTCTTGCCAATCCCAGTTGGGAGAAGAGCAAAACATTCTTGCCACTAATAAATGCCTTCAAACCCATTCTCTGTTCATCTTTTAAAGAATCAATATGCGATAGATTCGACAACACAATGGAAATAGCAGAATCAATGCTGACGCATGATTCCTCACTGTGAGCCGCCATTGTTGTCTGAATTAAACAGTCACTTCTCCGCTACGTCACATCTATGAAAATCTTGCCTGGCGATCCTGATTGGCTCAGTCATTTTTTGCTCCCTTGAAGTCCTTCCCATCGGGTAAGAGTCCAGATGAATGTGCGGAGCTAGGCGGAACTACATTCAGCTGGTGAGTGTCAGGTTAACAATCCCCTTCATTGTTCACTGTGGGTGCTCGGATGTTCACAGAGGCTTCCTGAGCAGTTTAGTTGCTTCCACAGTTGCTGAATATCCGCTTCTATAGTCTCTAACTGGAGGTGACGCAGCTTATCATTCAACCCCGACGGTTGAAAGTGGAGCAGATGAATGCATGTTGGTTGACTGTGGATAAATGATTGTTAAAATCAAAGAGCCAAAGAGTTGTTGAAACCGTTGAAGGTGTTTAATAAACACATTCAGTGCACATATATTACCTTCTTTTTATTTGCTCACGCAAAATGAACCTTGATTAATATAGATGAAAAATTAATGATATTTAATAATGATTAATTGAAATGAATCCACAAAAACCTGTGATTAATCCAATTAAAATTTTAATCATTTGACAGCCATAATATTTTTATATAGTTTTGATAATATATGCCAATCAAGCATAACTTTATGACCATGGACAGGTGAAGGGAATTACACTGATGATCTTTATCATGGCACCTGATGCAGGTGGGGAGTGAAGGCTGGTCCTGGTGGTCTGATCCAACAGACCAGAGAAGTTAATGCTGCTTCTGGTAGAAATATGTCAGGATACACAGAGCAGAGGAGTTTGTTGCGTATGGGGCTGTTCTGGCAGAAGAAGGTGGGACCATCACACTATTAGTCAGGTAGTCATAATGTTATGCCTGATCAGTGTATATCATAATATTGCACAGCCTCCATGATGTAAAACTGGCAGAGAGGACAGAAAACCGTAACCAGCCTCTTGTGAGGAGAGGCGTTGCCCAAGAAAAAGTCACATTATGCCAAAGAGTAAAATGTAGCAGTGTGTGCTGGTGAGAACAGGTCACTGTTGAGCTTTGGTAATGACGATCCATCGTGGGAATCTGTGGTTGAAGTAGTTCAAAGGGACACCCTCTGGATTCCTAAGAACCTGCATTGGTATATCTGTAAGATAAGCGGGGCCAAAAATGATATTTCTTTGTTCAGATTTTAAGACGGAAAGCTTTCAAAGCTCTCCCCTGCAGAGACACTTTCAAGATGGTGCACTATTGTACTTCAGTAGTAGCTTACACAAGTCTGATCCTGAGGAGATACCGTTCCACTGGTGGATTGTAGAAGCCTCACTCTACAGGTTTGCATATGTTTTTTTTCCCCATATTCTACGAACAAATCAATTACCATATAGATGTTCATTATAGAGCTGCAGGAAGCACTGCAGGGAAACACTGCTCTCCTGTAGCCCTTTCCTCAAGATGAAAACACTACTCGGCTACCGCTGCTGTTGCCGTGGAAACCTGGTCACTCTCGCTCTTCTACCCACACTCTTCACCACTCGCTTCATTAAGTGCGTTGCTGCTGGCAATTAGAATAAAACCAGTGGCAGGGATGGCTGTCTGGAAATGCAGTCTCCAATTAAATACTTTCAAGCAGCAGTGTTTCTTCAAACTACATCTGCTCTCTATATAATAAACCATGCACCTGGGAGCGACGCTTCTAAAAGCCGGCAACTATGGTTGCTATACCGATGAATGACTTAAGAATCCATGTCTTTTAGTGGCGTGAAAACTAATGTAACATGGATCAGACGCTTTGTGTGTCACTTTGTAACTCTGATGCTTTTTTTTCAAGCTTTTTCTGCAACTGCTAAAAAAGAAAACAATGTTCCAGACATTGTCACGGTTATTTCACTGGAGGAGAAAAATGCCTCAGTGATCAATCCAAATCTGCATCCTTGTGTGTGCACTACAGTCTTCAAGTACCAGAGACAGAAACAGCAGTTTTTTCTCTGCTCATCCATTCAAGGCCATTTCTATATAAATGATTGATATCTGAAATAGAAGTGGAAGGAATGATGACTACAACTCTTTAAGTCTGATCACACTTAGCCATTTATATCACTGCCCCCCGACATTTTTACTTTGATTAACTGACGATGTTATTACAACATTAAAATTGATGAAGTAAATTTAAGTGAATCATCATTAAGGGACGTTTGCTCTAAGTGAATAAGTACTCTTGAGAAGTGCTCTTGGTATGTTTCATATGCAACATCATCATTATTTCAATCTTGGCCCTCGGTTGCTCTTGCACATACTAAAAAGTGTGTGTGGGGGGGAAAATACTGGATGCATGTATCAGCTGGCGCTGCAAGCAGTCAGTGCAACATCTCCCTACTCAGCTGAGTCTGTGAGGCTTTGCGTCACTCATTTAACACTCTATTACCCCCCACCTGAGCACACTCTCAGTCATTACTGAATTACCTACAAGCATCCATTTGCATTGACAGATCTTTTGTAACTGAGCAACAAGCCCTCAAACAGAGTCAGGTCAAACGTGATCGTTGATTTCAGAACAATTTAAAGCTTTAGTCTGTGATGTTAGAGAGCTAGCAAGAGATCTAGCAAGATTTGAAAGTGGCACCTCCCCTAAACTCCACCCCTCCCCCAACCTGTCAATGCTCCGTCCAAAGCCACGCCGATATGCTACATCACCATTGTAAAACATCCCATTCAAAGCCAATATATCAACATCATTTTGTCACAATTATAATGCAGTCACATAATGCACTATTCGTGCACACGCTCACCGTTGGCATGAGAGTGTTCATGCAGCACTTTTTCACAGTCATCCTCATGTAAGGTAGGAAGTGTTCCTGGCACAGATGTGACTCACATCTTGAACCAAAACCAGGATGTTTTTTTTTTTTTTCTTTTTACACAAGCAGCACGACTGGTTAACCCCCACAGACATGAACATGTCTGAAAATGATAAGCGGCACAGTGGTGTAGTGGTTAGCATTGTCGCCTCACAGCAAGAAGGTACCGGGTTCGATTCTCTCTGGGTACTCCGGCTTCCTCCCATCATCCAAAAACATCACACCTGTAGGTGTGAGTGTGAGTGGTTGTCTGTCTTTATGTGTTCTGGGATGAACAGGAGACTTGTCCAGCGTGTACCCTGCCTGTCACTCTAAGACAGCTGGGATAGACTTCAGATTTCTGCAGAGGAGTGTGCTGGATATTTCCAGTAACTGTGGGGAGGAGAGAGGGACAGAGGGGGGACGTGAGCAGGATGAAACATGAACACATTCCTTCCTTTTTCTGAAAAATAATGTATAGAGCTCTAGAAGTTGACGTCGGAGATATGGTGGATAGCTGTGGATAGCTGTTGTGCTCCAAGATTCAAGGACAGCTGAGGACAAGCAAAGGGAATAGCATTTTATAGGACTCCCAAAGATCCTGAATGAAGACAGAGATGGATAACTGCCATAAAACAAGCAACAAGCGATCATTAGAAAAGGGAGTGGTGGGAAGCAGCAGCGACCACTTTATATCAGGCACAGAATCCAACGTTCCCTAAACTTTATATCTGATTTATTTTACGTGCTTTTACTACGATTCCGAACAGTTGTATGCTCATTAAACCCACATTAGACCAAGGTATTATGGTGTGGATTTTGTGGTGCTTCCCTTTGTTCACACAGCAACAAATAAACACAACGTAAAAATGTTTGTCTGCAGAGTCATTTCAGTCTTCTTTCAGATAAAACTCAATGCATGTTATGTCTGCAAGTTCTTGTGATTATAGCAATGCACAGAGCATTGTGTGATTTCTAGTGATATGATTCACGAGAGAAGAGATTTTGAAACATCTACAACATCTACACCTTTTCAAGATTCGTTAAAAGTATATTGGGTATACTAAGTATAAGGGTCAGAGATATTTAGTCTTTAGTATTTACTGGTGCATATAGTAATATCTTGTGATGTAAAACTCTAACTGATGCAGATTTTACTGCCAAAATGGCGGTGTAAACAAAGTCACGTGGGGTTCGGAGCTTTATTGACTGCTCTCAGGGTGGAAGGACCATTTCACCCCTAACAAAAAGTGCTTCTGAACAGAATGACAGACTATAGCTTTAAGGTGCCTGCTGCATTGACGATACATTCATTATTGTTTCAATACCTAACTTGATACCTTGGTAAAAACAGAAAGTAGAAAAATATATCTTATGCACCTCAGAATCCACTCTTTTGTTACTATTTGCATATTGTTTTTTTTGTTATGACGTTAATCAAGTCATAATTCTCTCTTTGGTATCTGTTTTATGTTGCTGCGGAAAATTCTCCTGTATTCAAGTTTCTCTGCAGAAGCTAGGTAACATTAGCTATTAGCAGCCAGGAAGCAGCATGGTCTGTGACACAGCTAATGGCTAATGTTAATTAGCTCTTGTCCTGCCGATTTCTACACAAATTTGTTGTTCACAATGCAGTATTATCAGTAGAGTGCACACATGTAGGCTGAAATTCAGCCATGATGTTCTAAAGTAACTAATCAAAGTCTGCTAGCTGCTGGGCTAATTCATGCAGTGTAAAATGCCATAGTTATATACAAGTGACATGAGTATTGTTTCCCATTTCTCATTGTGTTTGCCCGGTCCTGAGTAGTTTAAGTTTCATTTTCCAAAATGCACGTTACTTTTGTTAGTGTTTGTCTCATAGTCGCTTAGGGTGATTTTTGTGCTGGTTTATAGTTTTAATCATGAGTGGGGTGGCTATTATATTTCTTCTTTGTATTATTCCTGTGGATTAACACAAGTAGATGTGTGTAGGGGAAAAAAAATTGAATCAAATTAGTGACACCACTAGTTCCCCTGGATGCGTTGATAATGAGTTTACTGAATCCCAAGTAGGTTTTCTATTAATGACAGGCCAAGCACTGATGGTTCCTGCAGTACTGTAGATACATGAGTTTTCAGAGATTTTACCTTTTCAGAATTTTGGCATCAACTTAGTACCAAAGTATTGGTTCTTCTGAGGTCCCTAAACTGCAGACTGACTAAATCAATCTATCATAACCCAAAATACAGATTCACTTCCTGCCAAATTCACTCAACAAGAGTCCTCAGAATCCTCAAATGTAGCTGTCATTCTTAGTTCCTCTGTGAAAACGTCAGAAAATATTCTTCAAAGTTAATATCTTCTCTTTAGTGAATCTGTGTCTAAATAGAGACAGTGGCTGAGAGTGTTTCAGAATTAATTCAAACAATGAGGCGCACTTGGCACCAAGATAGAGGGCTTGTTATGGTGCAACGGCACTGAGTGAGATTGAATTTTAGTTTGTCGTAATGATATGCTTTACTAGGAAAAGACAGAGTGACTTTGAGGTAAACGGACAAAAGGTTGTCTTTAATCAAGAATATCAATATGAAGAAACATCTCAACAGTACACAGTGGCTACATTTAATTCTGTCGGAAATAATTGGTCAGATAACAAGTCTGAGATCTTCTTGTGCAACTCTGCTGTAAAACCCCAAGTGTGTTGCTTTTTAAATATAGTAATTCTGGTGGGAATTCATCTTTGACTTTTGCTCTGTGTTTTACTTGAAGGTGGCATGTAATGTTGCTGCCCATGTGGAAGATTTTCTTCTGTATGAAATAATCTAATTTTTCAACATGAAAGGGCTGTAAAAGAACCTAACATGGTAACACCCCACGATGCCAATGATTATTATGACATAAAATCACCACTATCTTAGTTTAAACACAAATATGTGGAACTGAACTGTTTGTTTTAACGGCAATAGTTCATTTGTTACACATAATGAAACTACCATTTTCATGAACTACTCATGGCTATATGCACTTTGTGGACAGTATATGCATACCAAAAAACTAATAATGTGACATTTGTCACATGAAAGTGAGATGGAAGTTTTAAAGTCAGTGGCAGGTAAAATTGCATTAAGGCTAACCATATTATGCTAAAATATTATTACATCATAAGCTGTGAATCCCCATTACATGAATGGTTTGATGATGGATAAAACCTTTGTGTTTTATATAATGGCTGGCACTCAATGAGTTAAAGCTCAAAAGATAACCAAGGCTCCATTGGCTGCCCTACAGGTATTTGTTATTATTCACCAGAAATGTGTGATTTTTACACAATGGGCCGAGAAATCGACACTGTGGTAAATTAATAAAACATCTTTCATTTCCTTTGACAGGAGCCAAGTTGCGTCCACAGGCACCGCCGAGGCCTCTGTGCTGCTCCCTCATGCACCTGCTGGCTTTCAGGGTCGGGGGCTGACGAGTTAATGCGGCTCAGGTGTTGTAATTGAAGATTGCCACCAGCTGGTTGTGGTGTAGCTTGGCAGGGCCAGAGCGGAGCGGAGTTGGCTGTCGGGCTGAACAGGTGAGCAGTGCTTCAGCGCCGTTGGCCTCTGTTCACAATAAGCCCCTTGTTCATTGAGAGGCACTTGTGTCTCCAGGCACCACATAATGACTCTAACAGTGGAATAATAAAAAAGAAAAAAGCAAGCACTTCATTGAATATTAATTTGAATCTGAAGATACTCCTAAAATTAAAATCAACTACACTCATTAGCATCATCTCAATGAAATATTTTGAAGTAAAAAGACAATGAAGCCACCATATCAAACAGTATTTCGTTGTCCAAATACTCTCTAGGCTGACTGGCGCCAAATATTCACTTAGTTATAATGTAAACCACCCACTCACTCAAAGGCATGTGAACCGTCAGTGAGCCAGATTAGATTAAATCAACCACAAATTCTGTTCCAAAACTCTCTGCTAGCCTGGGAGAGCTCACGCAGTACCCCTTTGTATCCTTAAAGGATACATTTAATACTTTCCATTTACATCGCTAAACCTGACAAACATGACATTTAAGCAGTAATCTAATAAGCCACCACTACAGGTCCAAATGGAATTAACACAGTTTGCGTTCGCCTAAGATATATTCAGCATATATGTCGATGTCTTCAGATGTCTAAATTACGTGAGCTGTTTCTCCCTTCTCATTTCCATTTACAGCTTAAGCTGGGCATTTACAATACCTACTGCTCTCTCTGAAATAACTAATAAAGGCTCTCGACACTGGAGGTCATGATGGGATTTTCCTTTTTCTCTCGAGTGCCCACTTGAATTTCAGTAAAATGTACTCTTAGAACTCCAGCCCCATCTATTACAAGAACAAATATGTCATAAATAAAATTTTGTCATTGCAACTTAGTCAGACATATAGCCTTACATAGACAAAATGACGTAACAAAACTGAGTTCACATAGGTGAACTGATAAACCAGGATCATGTAATCTTTGGAATTAAATGTTTTCCCTTCCACTTGTAAATTAGAGGAAGGGAAAGAAATCAATAAAGCATAGTATTGCAATATTTTGTATGGAAAAATTGTACTGAGCCATAAATGTTAAGTGTTGATCTTTTGTTATATAAACTAACCTCGATGTGTCGGCCTGCTGGCAGACCCAGTCACTATTCTTATTTCAGAGACCGTAGTGGGCTCAGTCTTCAAGCTAGAGTATACTGTCTGTACTGGTATCATTTGACTAGAAACTAGAAAACCTAAGAAATAACATTAACTAATGTTAACTCATCAGGAAGAATGCTAAATAATGCTCTAAACTTATGCAACGTTTTGGGGCTTGTCAGATAGAATGCTAAATCACACTCCAAAGTCACGCAATATTTTGGCAAGGAAAAACTGGCCGCAAAAACTGTAACTTATTATATAAAACAGGTGACAAACTGCATAATTTGCAGTTGGAAAAAAATAAATGAAGTCGCAACATATCACGATAATTTGCATTGTGGGACCTCTGGTGATTCCCATTATAAATACTTACAATATGACAATCTGTTTATCATATTTCGTCCAGCTTTCATGCATTTAAAACTTTACTACCACATATTTAATCAGAGAAAACTATCCAGAAACAATAACGATCATATCAATAAAATTTCTTATGCGACTGGAATAGTCTGGAGAATGAAGAGCTCTTACTGTACATTTATGCAAAACACAAGTACCCTTTTTTTTAATCTTTTTATTAGGTCTTTTTCTTAGCTGCTGCTGTTGGAGGGACTTGTGAGCAATGAGAGAGCAAATAGCATCTCGTCCACTGAGGAGCTGCAGGGAGAGAAGTTTCGGATTCCCGTGGTGACGGGACACTTTGTGTAACTGCTGGCATTCCCTGCAGCTCTCGACAAATCTGAAATCAATCATTACATTTACACACCGCCCGGGTGGGGATGGGTGCAAGCCAGCACCTTGTGCCTCTCGAACGAGTACGGTGGCGCTGCACCATGAAGAGCAGTGGCAGTTTGTAGAGAGACAAGTCAATAAACAGTTACTTGGGCCAGCGGGTTGTTTGTCAAGTGCAATTACAGGGAGGAAAAAAAACATTTTTGAGACGGATGTTCAAACCATGCTCAGATTGGAATGGAAAAGGAACTTAAATGACTGGAGGATGGATTGCATTGAAAAGGTATGTGTGGCACTTAATAGTAATACGAGCTGCTGTAAAGAACCACAGAAAAGGACCAGAATAGGAGATTCACAAAAGCAGGGAGTGAATGACAGACAGGGGCAGACAGGCCCATAAAATATGCATGTTTGTCCTAAAAGTAGAGGAGATATGAAAAAAAAAAAGATACAAACAAGATAACGAATAAAGACTAAACAGAGCTAAATAAATAAATAATATCACGCTAAAGATTTGAAAGCATGATTGCTCAAAAACGGAGGAGGTGGAGGAAAAAACATAAATAGGTCACAGCATCACAGCGTGTTCATTCATTAAGATTCAAGATTTACCGGCAAGTGACATGACGCATCCAGAGTCATCTTGAAGAACGGAAGAAATCTCGCAGCGAATAAAATGTTAAACGAGCTATGTGTAGAATGCCTGGGGGCATTACAGTCTGTTGTTGGAAGATAGTCTTGGCTTGTTATAATTTACATGCTGTGATTTGTAATTAATTATTAAGTCCAATTAGCGGAATCTTTCTCAGCGAGTAATTCACAGCATTGGAGTAAACTTCAGTAATTTCAGAATGCTAATTTTACTGGCAATCAAGTGTAAAAATTGCTCATTTACTGTGGATATAAAATTTATCATACCCTGTGCATCGACTACAATGTGAAAGGGTTTCTAGGTATTTGACACAGAAAGCTGTTTCAACATTTGAGGTGGCTTCATTATGTTTAACTAGAAAAAAGATAGGATGCTTGTTAGGGAGTTTTTGGGAGGATTATTAGCCTTCCTTCCGTTATTCCTTGTAATAGTTAAGTACAGAGTTCAGAGCCCAATCATCCAACACTCAAAACTAATCACCTGTCTCATACAATCCGTCAACCTTTTACGGAGGCCTCTAGGTGATAGAATAATTGGTTGCGGTTCACTTTTTTCCAGGCGGGAGTCTGTTGTACTTCCTTTTGTGTCTTCTGTGCTTTCTCCTCTCTCTGAGGGTATTTAGTTTCTATGTGGCGGTGGATTCTCATGCGAAATAGAAACACCCAGAGGCAGGGAGTTGACTTTGCTGAATGGTGTGAGCTAACTGTCACTTGAGCGGATCCAAATAATTGATTGGCTCATTATCCTAACGCCCTATTATCTCTATGTGAGACTTTTTACGTTATTTGGTCGCGGCAACCTTTTTATTTCACGGGGGGGTTTTATTGCAGAATTCATTTGCGAGTCCTTAACCAATCTCATAACTAAGACACTGCACTCTTTTAAAAACACTGCTGCTTTTACTTCATAACCCATTGATGATGTTTGAAAGTGCCTCATTTAAACATTGTATTTATATAGCACTTATTTTAGGCTGGATAAAAATGTCCAGGAGCATGTAGGTTTAACAGTTTTTAAACATTACACCAACCATATTCAGACATCTGTGCTTTCGGTGGGATGGTAGTAAAGTGTGTACAGTGTCATCAATTTACTCAGATCTATTTTAGATGCTATTTGCTTACTTATTACAGTACGATTTTACCCTAAAGAGCAGTCTGCACAGAACATATTGGCGTTATTTCCAAATCATTATGCATATTATTACAGCGTTGTATTGTAAGTATTCCCACTTTGCTCCACATCCAAGCCTTTTATTGGTCTGTCAGTCTCCCCACTCACACTTCCCTACTCACTAGTGTATTGTAATCATCACAAACGACTGACCCCCTCTCCTGAAGTGACAGAATGTAACCTTTAGGAGGAACTAGTGGCCTAGCTCCTCGGGGACAAGTCAGCGTAGACGGCAGATTCTCAGTGAGTCTTTTTAAGACGCAGCCGAAAGGCCACCGGCTTGTCGAGGATGGGTGGGAAGGGGGGGATGTCAAACCCCTCGGAGCTTTGCCTGCTCACCGCTTGATAATTGGTCATCTATCTACTCTCCTGTGATCACCAGTTTAGTTCCGGCTCCGTTGGTCAGTCATTTATTTCTGGTCTTTTGCTGCTTGCTTTGTTTCCAGTTGTGTAGTCACAGTTGTGTTTACTTATGGTCCCATGGTCAGAAATTTATTTCTGGTGCTGCAGTCAGTGGTTTACAACTGGTTTCAAGGACATTTCAGTAGAAGTGCAGGTGCCGCAGCCATTTCCTTCTGATTTTGTTAATTGGCTTTAGTAGTAGTATTAGTAGTATTTAATGTCGTGGAAACATTGTTTTTGTCATATATAACAGAGACAGAGAGAGAGAGCGAGAGAGAGCGAGAGCGAGAAAGAGGAAATTGTGGAGGAACTGCATTGTTTAATTGTTTAGACTGTATTACTCCATTGATCAGCCATATATGAAATGCTGTCAAGGAGCTGGACAATAATAATAGGAAAGGGATTAAGGGGCAAAATATAGTGTGTAAAGCAATAAAATGAATCTTACAGTGTAATTACTTCTATGTGCTTCATTGTATGGAGAAGGACTAGAGGTGTCATTTAGAGTCTAATTAGCATAAAGGTTAACCTTTAGCTGAAGTCGAAATCCTAAAACACTGCCATGCACTAGAAGCAGTTGAGTTGAGTGTAAAGAAAAACATTTTTTTTGTTTTGAAAGGGCTCATAAAGCCTGCTGTAAGCTCATGTTACATTTTGGGGCTTATATTTTGAAAATCTGTCTTTTTCCAGAGCCTCAGTAAGCTCTTGCTTGCTTCTGGGGGCTTTTATTTTGAAAACCTGGCCTACCCCAGAGCCTCGTGATAAGCTCCTGTTATTATGTTGTTGTTTTTTGTTCAGTCACACACACACAGATCACGAAATGGTAAAGCAGTTGCCACTAAACATTGTGAACTCCTAAAATGAGGTCTTATTGTGTATTCTGTTGTTTATATTTGTGTTGTCAGTTATGAATTCACTCAGTCACATAATAGACATCAACATGAGAGGCCAGGACTCCACCATAGCAAGCAAAAAGACGAGATGCGATAGTAGGCACGGTTAAAGATGATCGAATATGGCACTTGCGCAGTCGAGTGGTCGGTAAACGCCACAGAGATCAGTCTAATGAGCAAATCTCAATCAGCTGTGTGTCCCCACCTGCAGTCAAAGGTTTCCACGGTGACGGTGACTGCTGAATGACTTCTGGGTCAGACTGTTGATTTGAAATACAGTGCATACAGCCATTTGCTTTGTGAAGATATAGTACAGTAGTGGTGTCTTAGCTGAGATTCTCCAGTGTACTGCTGTGTGTTTTGTTAATGCTGATGGTCTGGTCATCACTGTGTGTTAATAGGTAGTTAATGACCGTTGCTTATACGTAATATACATTATAATGCATTAGTTTGTCATATGAAACCGTTAATTTATAAATAAATAAGTAAATATCTATGATAAATTATGTATAAATTATGTATTATAACATAAGCTAAGACACACTAATACTTACATTCTGATTCCAGCAATTTATTTCTTTCATTTTTATTTTATATACTATATTAAGTATTTGTTAACCATCCATAAACATTACAGAGGTCGAAACCAATTGTTTACCATCGTCAAAGTGTTAAATATCTATCTAAATATCTATTACTTCACAAAGTATGTATTTACCATTGAACAACTTATCAAAATCAGTAGTTGGAGCTTTACAATTTTAGATACTACAAAAAATATTAATCGTTGACAAATATCTATCTATAGCTATCTGTACAATTTCTTTGAGTTTTACAAATTATACCTTGATCGTGAACAAATATGTATAGCATACAAACATTCATGCAACAATGAAATAACATAAATCATAGTATTACTAATTATTAGAAAATATCGATCGTTGCTTGTTAGTTTAAGTAGCTATCTATTTATAAATTATAGTTATTATGAAGTTTCTCAAGGGGGAGAAACACTTCGGAAAAAGATACGGATGGTATGACATATACGAACATTAAAATATTTGTGCAAATACATATCTGTATGTTTCTGTTGCTTTCATGTCAGCAAATGAGCATGAGCCCTCACAAGTGTCTGCCCAGATGAGACCATGAAATGTTAATGGAAAAGTAGAATGTATAGAGAAGTTTCGTTGCAGTGAGTGAATGTTGTGTGCGTGAAACAAGGTTGAGTGGGAGACACTCTGCACAATATTGAATGGAGCCATGGGAGCGGAGTGGGAGCATGCCAGGATGAGTCAGCTCTGTAAATGCAGAGAGAGAAGTAAGTAGTAGCTTACATATTGACTGGAGATGGGCCTGATGTCTCTGGTGGAAAGGATATGAGATCCATATGACAGTGATACCTTGAGGCCTTTTGAGGGACTGTGCCAAGAATACAAACTGCTGGTTAATCCGGGATGGAGGTATCACTTAATTGGCAGTCTCTTAGAAAATACATTTGGGGCGAGTGTCCTGCATGAGAGAAGAACTATTGATCAACTGGTACCTGGATATTGCTCTCTTTTAGTAGGCAAGTTTATTAAAACCTACTGCTTCAAAGTCACTACGGGGAAAATTTCTAATGTTTCATTTACAGATAATGATTGGTTCAGCCTATAAGAACTCCCAAACAGTTTCCTATGGCGATAAGGACTACATTCATTCACTTTACAGTCATTACCATGTTCTATTAGACTCCCCCAAAACAATTTAGGTTTAATTTGAAAGAGAAAAGTAAGGAAGGTGCTTTGGCTCATTCTCTCTCTGTGATAGTTTGCTGAGCAGGGTTTTACTTACCAGTTGGATATTAGTTTGAGATGGCTGTCAGTGTAAAAGTATTATTTCTAACATTCACAGACAATACACATTCAGTTTCTTTGTGTTAGATAACCTTATCTCACAGAACTTTCACACTTGACATGAGACTACACGGGTCACACTGCACTAATGGGCACTGGTTTAAAGTGGCTAATATGAGTATCTTTAACAAGAGATTATGTCTGTGTAATGTGAAAGGGAATCATCACCAGACTGCACTTCAGATCTTTCTTGTCCACAACTTTACTGATTTGGCTTCAAAAAAAGGTCTAAAACCTAGCTAATATTAGCATTAGCAATACTATCATTTATGTAATCGCTATTACTATATTAATCAGGGAGACTACATTATTACTAAAAGAGATGAGTGGTAGTTTATTCAACACTTTAAGAGTCAAGATTAAATGATTACAATGTCAAACCATTGACTGCGTGCTTATGGTCACTGTTTGGAGAATGTGCACAGGGGGCTAAGTGTTGCCTTTCCCAGTGAGGCTAAATCTGAAGAACAAGCTCAAAACTTCAGCCATTGTGCTAACACGTTTGAAAGCAACAAGCAGTGTAATATTCAGTGCCAAACTGCCTTCTTTCATTGTTATTTCCTTTAACATTTTGCTGCAGCTGATGTCACAGAGAGCCATGAAGTTACCAAGTGAAGGAAAATACCTGCTCCTGCCCAGTGAGACTGGCACAGACAAAAGGACTAAGCACTTGCTATCTAAAATGTTGTGCTCAGTGTTTAAAAAAAAGAAAATACATCGTCCACCTCCCACTTTCTTCCAGTTATAATGAAGTCTCTCACTCAGCTGAGCGACCTCACTTTTCCTCTTTTTTTCAAACACACCTAATTAGACTTCACAACCTCTCACTGTCGATCTTGTCTAATTAAAAGTCTCTCATCCTTCCCCTCACCTCGTGTCTGCTACTCGTCAAACAAAGGTCTCACTCTATCCCTTTTCCTTCCGCTCCCAACTAAATACACTCTCTTCTTCTCTTTCCCCTGAATTCATGTCTTCACTGTATTAGAAAGTCTGTAATTGAATATCACTGTCTCCCTCCTCAGGCCGTAAGGTTTCTATCTGCTCCTGCAGCACACCTCTCACCTCAGTTTCCAGCCAATAGCTTTTCTTGCTTGTTTACTTCCTCCCTCCAAACTATAAAGCTTTTTTTTCTGCTTTTGGAATCGAGCCCATTCTTTTAGAAGATCTAAACATCTCATCTGTTTCCTGTATCACTCCTGAAGGTTGCTGGTTGCCTCTCAGGAGCCTCTCTTTTGTTGCCCTAGACATATGGGACGCAAATCTGTTCGACGAGGGAAGCTGAGGCCTCACATTTCAACTTCTCCATAGTTTGTTTCCCCTGTTGTACAGCCAGCACAACAGAGTGAATGCAGAATGTATTTTTCTTCCGATAGTACAGGATGTGAAATTCTGTAATTGTGAAAGTGTCTTCAGAGGGCATGGCACTTGGGTTATTTACAATTCTCATAAACATTGTTACAGTAAAGTGTGCAATAGATAGCTTTTTGTGCTCATTCAGTGTCAAGAAACACAACCAAATTACAAGTATGCATTTTTCATATGCTTAATTTTTCACATGTTACGTATTTATGAAAAGATTTTGGAAAAAAAAAGCATATCAAATTACTTGCAAACATGACTAGACATGGTCAAAGTTAATGATTCTTCTTTCATATCTTATTCTAGGTTTATTACAACAAGAGTGGATAGTCTTAATATAAGTGTGTTTAGCTATTATTATGTGCCATTTTTATAAATGCTGTACTGTAAGTGGTGCTGCTACTGTAAGTGATAGATAACTGTGCATGATGAAACTACTAGGACGTTTAAAATATTACTCAAATGTCAGAGATGTTTTGAGTTGACTTTTTTCTCAGGCTGTGCATTGGCAGCAATCTGGAGATACGATGTGTATCATGATACAGGGATTACGATTCAATATATCAAAATGTATTGTGATACTGTTAGCAAGTGATGCAAGGCGATTTTTTAAAAAAAATCTAATTTTGTAAAACTGATAGTGTGAAGAACACAGCAGCATATGCATACAGTCTAAGTAAATACAAAATGTAGTTCTGTGCGTGTAATACTGGGATTTGCATTTATCGCAATCCCCATAACGTCCAACATCATTGCAGTACAATATTCTCTCACAGCCCACTCCTTTTTTAAGAAGGATGTTGTGCATTAAATAAGGCATATCTTTGTGATCCGGGAGTAAATGCACTCCTCTGACCAGGCCTTGAAACCAATACAAATCCTTCTCCAAGGCTTTTTTTTTTAACTTAAGTTTGTTTGTTTGGGAGATGACATCAATCTCCTGAAGTTTGTACTTCATGCTGTGGGGGTGTAGAGAGGTCTGGTAGTCAGGAAGTAATGTTAGACTGCAGCACCTGCTCACGTCCTCTAGCTCTGGCTGTTTATCTCCTCCTGAGCGCCGAGAAGCCTATCTCTGGAAAGTGATGTAGTCTATCTGGCTGCCAAGTGCAGAATTTAACTCCACATATACTCCCAAGAGATTTATTGAACACTGAAGACGGCTTGATTTTTTTGTGCTGCTTAATGAGCCGGACTTAAGGTCCTGCTCATGTATCTGTGCTGCCTGTTTCACAGAGAATAACTTGGTGTAATAGAGCTTTCTTTAGAAAAAACATTTGTATGTCTGAAGACAAACTCAACATGAGTGCAGCACTGAAAGTTGAACAGTTGGAGGACACTGCTTGCCAACTGCTGAATGGCAGCATCTAATCAGTTTGGGAAAATCAGGACTCGGTTGATTACAAGTATCTCTGGAAACACAGACCAGGATTCTGAAGTTGCCCATGTGCTTGGCAACGGTGCAATCCAGTGACGATAACTCATTACACAGTATTTAAGGACATCATAAAACAGTGATGAGATGTGAGTTTAGTTAAAGAGATTTTGCCACAATACCTACTATTGTTTACTGGGATTACAGTGTGCTGTTTGGATTCATTTCTTTTCTTATCCAGCTGGAAAGTTACAGTGTAATGAGCAAAATGTCTTTAAATGCAAACACATGCTCTGTGCACAGAAATAAGAATGAGAATGCCCTAGAATGAGAAGATAATGTGGGGGAAATGCAACTATTGTTTTCAGTGAAGAACACAAGTCATAAAATATTACAACTGAAGCCATGTTTTCCCTTCCACAAAATTGTTTTTAATGAAGATCCAGTATCTGCTGTGAAAAAAAAACAAAACAAAAAAAACATTGTCCATGGGCTGCACACAGTTATAGCATGAAGCAAATTGATTTTTATTTTATATTATTTTTTGTTTTATTATATATATATATATATATATATATATATATATATATATATATATATATATATATTTATACAGTATATATATATATATACGTATATATATATATATATATATATATATATACACACACACACATATATACACTCACAGTCGTGGTCAAAAGTTTACTTACACTCGTAAAGAACATAATGTCATGGCTCTCTTGAGTTTCCAGTTATTTCTACAACTCTGATTTTTCTCTGATAGAGTGATTGGAACAGATACTTCTTTGTCACAAAAACATTCATGAAGTTTGGTTCTTTTATGACTTTATTATGGGTCAACTGAAAATGTGACCAAATCTGCTGGGTCAAAAATATACATACAGCAATGCTAATATTTGGTTACATGTCCCTTGGCCATTTTCACTTCAATTAGGCACGTTTGGTAGCCATCCACAAGCTTCTGGTTGAATATTTGACCACTCCTCTTGACAGAATTGGTGCAGTTCAGTTAAAGTTAAAGTTAAGTTTCTTCAGCATTGTCCACATGTTCTCAATGGGGTTTAAGTCAGGACTTTTCTAAAACCTTAATTCTAGCCTGATTTAGCCATTCCATTACCACTTTTGATGTGTGTTTGGGGTCATTGTCCTTTTGGAACACCCAACTGTGCCCAAGACCCAACCTTCAGGCTGATGATTTTAGGTTATCTTGAAGAATTTGAAGGCAATCCTCCTTCTTCATTATCATGTTTACTCTCTTTAAAGCACCAGTTCCATTGGCAGCAAAACAGCCCCACAGCATAATACTACCACCACCGTGCTTGACGGTAGGCATGGTGTTAAAGGCCTCACCTTTTCTCCTCCAAACATATTGCTGGGCGTTTTGGCCAAACAGCTTTTTTGTTTTGTTTGACCACAGAACTTTCCAGAAGCTCTTATCTTTGTCTGTGTGATCAGCAGCAAACTTCAGTCGAGCCTTAAGGTGCTGCTTTTGGATCAAGGGCTTCCTTCCTTCTTGCATGGCAGCCTCTCAGTCCATGACGATGCAAAACATGCTTGACTGTGGACACTGACACCTGTGTTCCAGCAGCTTCTAATTCTTGACAGATCTGCTTTTTGGTGGTTCTCAGTTGACTCTCCATCCTCCTGACCAATTTTCTCTCAGCAGCAGGTGATAGCTTGCATTTTCTTCCTGATCGTGGCAGTGACAAAACAGTGCCATGCACTTTATACTTATAAACAATTGTTTGCACTGTTGCTCTTGGGACCTGCAGCTGCTTTGAAATGGCTCCAAGTGACTTTCCTGACTTGTTCAAGTCAATGATTTGCTTTTTCAGATCCGTGCTGAACTCCTTTGACTTTCCCATTGTAGTGTTTGTGGGCGTTTGTATCCAGTGAACCCTATTTAAATGGCCTCAGAGAAGTCACCAGCTGTAGTCACTCATGATCACTCACAAGAAGTTAAGAGGCCATGCTATGAAGCTCATTTCATTCACACAACTTTCTAAGTCACCAAAAATGCTTGTGTCTCATGTTGCTGTATGTATATTTTTGACCCAGCATATTTGGTCACATTTTCAGTTGACCCATAATAAAGTCATAAAAGAACCAAACTTCATGAATGTTTTTTGTGACAAAGAAGTATCTGTTCCAGTCACTCTATCAGAGAGTATGAGCACTTCACTTCCAACCAGTGTTCAATTGTGACTTTTTTTTTTTTAACTTATATACTTACTTATGCATACTCATTTTAAGCCCAACCATGATGTTTTTTCCTTAACCTTTTCCCTTAAGGGTTTTCCCTGCCTAAACCAAACTGCAGATGTTTGCATAGCGTTTGAATGACAACGGTTTAAGTCTAAAATTCTTTCTCCTGCTTTCTATTTATATACCTTTCTGTGAGACCGAGTTGGCTCTCCACCTTAGGGTATTTCTGTGCTCCTTATGATTTTCTTATTCTGTTTCTGAGTAGAAAAAAATGAATGAGCCTTTACAGGTATTCTTTTCACACAGGCCATTGTGATCATATCTCAAACCAATGCAAACACTAGGATCTGTTGTCAGACCATAAATCACATCCTGTTACATGCATGCCACATGTGACACAAGATTATTATCAAGAGCAATAGCAGGTGTGTAGGACAGCCAGTATTGCACGTATTTGCTATTGCCTGACAGGTTGTTGTATTACATTATCTGTGATGGAGGGTTGGGAGTCCTCAAAAGTGCAGGTGCATGCTCTGATGTCCGACTCTAGTTTGTTGCCGTAATCACAATTTCAAACAACTTCACAGTGAATTGAATTTTTTTTTTTTTTAAATGTCAATTTGGCAGATTCCTATATGACATATTTCACTTCCATAACGAGCCATTCTTTCACACATGACCAAACCTGTATTCCCCCTCCCCTTACTCTTACAAGACGGATGCCATTTCTTACTCTCTTTGGCCATCACAGTAACAGTCAAGAAGATTTGACAAGCATGGCAGGTTTCTCCCTCTCAGCCTGGAAATGGAGGCTGAGGAGAAAGCTGCAACTTCTGAAGCCAATTACTTAAGTTTGGCCCGTTTTCTTTCTTTCTCCTCTCACAAGAAAGAATTGAATGAAACCCTGCAGGCCTCTTATCACATGGTAATAACGCACCATGGCCTGCGTGTTTTCGTGTGCCAAGTCATCTTCACATCATTTATTCTCTTTATTTCACAGTGCATTCTAATCTCCCCTCCGTATATGAAAAAGAAAAGGTACTTAGAGGATCCTTTCGCAGAATAGCTGGTTTCTGTTGCCACTGAAGTGTGCCAATGGGGGAACATTTACTCAGAGATTCTTCGCAGTGTTTAGATAAGACTTTGGATGCTGGTGACAAATCAAATGCATGTCTGTGGGAGTGTGAGAGGACAGCAATACAGCCAATCATGCAAAGCTGTGCTACCTCTCTGCCAAAATGAGATTCGTATCGAGAGTGAATAGCTGCTTTCTGAAAAGGCGGCGCTGAATAGTACAAAAATACCCACTAAAATGTTAAAGAACATATATTCATGCCAAATAACTGCAATGCACAATAAAATAGAGAAAATAACTGAGAAAAAGATGTCCCATTTATGTGGGAAAAGTCACATATTCTTACAGCACCCAGTTATTTAACCCAAACATTTTTTTGTAGATATATTAGGTGTGGTAAATAACCTACACTCATCAACAATTATATTTAATCAACATATATAAGTGATACTGAAGTCGATTTAATGCACTGCAGAGCACAACAGCAGAGTGTTTGTCTGCTTTTATTTATTTAACTTTTTTTACATGTAGTTTGAAGAAGAAATATGATGTTCGCAGCTTCATAATGAGATGTTCTGCCTCAAGGTCTGTGACTCTGTCAGAGGGCTAAAGCTAAAATGGCCCTTTTCCCATTCCTGCACATTGTTGGAAGTAGCCGGAGGGGATGCAGTGAAAGAACGGAGGAGGCAGAGCAGGTTGCATATCATCTGTCTGTGTCTTCCAGCATTGTAACAAACAGCCTCTCATGGTTCTGTTAGAGTAGTTAAGAAAATTATAGTTGTGCCTCTAAACAAATTGCTTACGTCAAAGTGCTCCCAAGACGAATTTATATTCTAAAGGTGGAAAATTGCTCTGATCAGCGCAAAATACATGATGATCATATGAGCAGAGTTTTTATTTTTTTTTCATGATGAGTGGAAAACACATCATATATTACATGTATTTTGATTTTATGTCTTTGTATAAGACCTAACATTGTGTGTACATTTTACTGCCACCAGCCAAGGAAATGACACATGCTTTCAGCCTGTTGTACTCATATTTCACTGGATAACACAATGCTTTTGTCTTTAACTTTTAAAAAAATATATATATCTACAAAGGAGGTGGTAACAGGTCTCCATGGGACTGACCTCACTGTGAAAAAATGAAAGCGAAAAAGGCAACACAGATGCTCAAACAGAAAAAAATCAATAGCACATACAAGGGAAAATAAATAGAACGGAATCACAACTTTAAAAAAATGTCAAGTGTGTTGCAATATTTTTGCAACAATTTTCGTCTTCTGATCACGCTTTTTCCTCTTGTTTACTGCACTAGTGTGCTCACACATCTGTGTTTAGAAGTGTAACATGAGCTGGAATAATTTCATAAACAAATCAACAAATGGTTTACAGATGAGCGCAAACATTAGAACACATTTTAACATGAAGAGACTCAATACCAAAAACATTTTTAACCAGAGACTGTACTTAAGTAGCCGTAGTCACTGTGATGTCACCCATTGATATGTGGACTATGGTTTTTGAAACCTAGTCTCCATCTTGGACAAAGGCGTAGCCACATTCTAAATCATCCCATTCTATGATCTATTTGACACTAAATGAGACCATAATTTACTAAACCACCGTCATACTGTATTGAAGAAGACTTGAAACTAGAGATTGAGACCATAAACTATTTACATTTACATTTATTTACAACGTTCACTGATAAATCAAACGAGACGTAGGCTCATTTTCTCGTAGATTTCTTTTTGCAACCCTGCTTGTTTTTAGAAGGAATGCCAGTTAAAGGCTTCATGATTCAGATCCAGAGGCTTCTGTTTGCCTTTGACACTTTTCCATGAAAGCATTTTAACTGAACACAGAAAATTTCACAGCATGGAAAAGGTGTTATTCCATACCGTATGTGCTATAATTACGTTCACAACTCAATATGGGGGAAGTCTATTAGCCCGATGAGCCATGCGACATCTAATACCCCACATGATCAAATTAGTTTGATCTTAAAAGGACCTCCACCAATTGATGTCATGTATGCCATATGTTAAAGCCTGATTACCTACCAATTGTAAATTTGCTTCCTTTATACCACCAACTCTTAGTTACAAAACATATTTAATATATCTTAGATTTATATTCTGAACTAATTTTTATTAGCTAAGAGGGCAAAATATCACAATGAGACAGACCCAAGCGTCCTGTGTGAAGAAATCCAGCTGCACATAGTCCAATGAATTTGATGAATCATCAAACGAAGATCATGAGTCTGCTCACTCATAAAGATGTCTGTAAAACTTTGCTCAAATTGATTGATGGCTGGCACTAATGAAGTTGCAGTCTATTCTCTTTCCAATCACACTGTCACGCAGCTTGTCACTGTAATATCCGATTCCTCCCGCTGCCCTGTCAAAGTTATGATCAAGTAGCAAAGCCCTGCTAAGCCATAAAAAGGACAATCGCTAAAATCCTAACTTTCATTAGTGGATTTCACAGTGTCGGCGTTCTCTTGAAAAGCGAACACTGTATGAGATGGACGTCTGAATGCAGTAGACAGTAAATGATCACAGTCACTCAGTAGGTAAGGGATTTGCATTGTGGATTTAATCATTTTGAAGCCATGGACATCTCTTCCCTCTCTTCTTTCTCCTCTACTCTTTGTGAATGATGTGCTTCAGTTTTCCTCATTCCACATGACCACAAAACTCCACTGATGTTAATGTGTGAACATGTGGAATGTCCCTACTACTAATGCACAGTACATTCTCATTGATCCTCCTTCCTGTATCTGTAGAAAAACAGCAAAAACAACTAAATCACTGGGCAACATACATCAGACGTGTGACTATGGATTAGCTCAGTTGTTTAGTTGTGTGTAGAGCAGACAGGGGCAAACTATGATCAAACATGCTGATAAAATAAGATTAACCATCTTTTCTGAATCTGTCCAAGCTTCTGCTGTAATTCAGCAAACAATCCACCAAAGAGCATCTTTAAACTTTAAATTAATTAATACTTTAAAGTATTAATTAATTTGTTATCTATATCTAGATATAGATAGATATCTATCTCTATATCTAGATATCTATCTATATCTAGATATAGAGATATCTCTCTATATGTAGAATCTATATATGTCAATATATAGATATCAATGTATATTTTCTGTCATTGTAGCAGTCCTTGTACAGAAGGAAGGAGAGGAAGAAGAGAAAATATATTCAGTGTACTGATACTACCCCGTTCTTATACATTGCCTATATAATGAATGGACTCTTTGATCACCAAGTTGCTCCTCCGGTGGTCCCTCAGATTTATATCCTGATTTATTTGCACACTGACGAGACTGATTGAAAGCATAGGAGTTATTTTCAGCTTCTTATTAACAGTTTCATTAATACTAATATTTATACCAGAATAGACTATCATGATTTATTGGGAGAAACCAAGCATTTCTCCCCTGAATGGCCTGAATGGAACAATCCTTTGCTTCATAAGCACACATTCTTCCCAGTCTGGTGCTTCCACTCAAGCCGACAGTCAAATCAGGTTCCTTAGATTGAATGGTGGACTAATTGGGGACCCCTAGAAAGTACTACTGCGTATGTGGAAAAAATGTTGTATGAAGCCTGTAGTGGCTCCAGAGGGAGCTGTGTGAAGTCGGATAAATTGCCTCAAGCAATGTCACTTGAGTCAAGTTTGAAGATTAAAAACATCCAGGCGTGTGGAGTTAGAAGGGAGGCAGCTTGCTAGACCTCTGTAACCCACTCCTTGTCCCAATGTCAGACTGAACTGGTGGCTCGTTGCATTGTGGGTAATGTAGGCACAGGAAGAAAATCAAATCTCTCCTGTTTTTTTTATTTTAACAGCCTATCATGTCGTAGGAGTCCATGTGAAATCAGCAGAGTACTCTTTGGTAAAAACATTCAATTTGTCCATCAGTGACCTGCTTGAATGGATGAACAAATGAATGAAATATGTTGTTATGGAGAGTGATTACTTTAAATCTGTATAATTCAGGTTTAATACTGTGATTGTGTGTCTTTTCACTGTGCTCTATACTGCACATTTTCGATCTTAGGGGGCAATAAAACCCATTTGTGACATTTCCAAACGGAGCAGTTATTTTGTTATAGACTGACAGCCAGTAACTACTCTGACATGGTCACTAACCTTTTGTCGAACATGTACACCCAAATCATGTTTTTGACCTTTCCATCATTCCCCACATTCTGACAGTCGGCGCCTCGCTCTGTCAATATTTAGTTTCATCCGGCTAGTTTTGCATCTCTCTTTGTAAATGAAGTCACACAAAGCCTCTCTCTGTAGCTGCACCACATCATCCTATCTGTATCAATTCAATAAAACTGTCCTCTTTCTTTTTGTGACGCTTTCCTGCCATCCATGTGTTTGATACAAACACTCATTGGGATTGTTTTGATTCTCATTGTGCAGCTGCCCTTCTAGTTTGATTGCACCAACTAGACTGTGATCAGTCATTTGAAAACGAGAGTGAAAATGTGAAAGCTGTCACTAAGAAGATACATCGTAGTCAGACTGCAAACACCTTTTGTAAAAAAAAAAAAAAAAAAAAAAAAAGCCTCTTCTTTCTGTCAGGTGGGTGCCACGAGACGATTGTTGAGCCTCATCATGGAGGGCTTTTGTTTACACAAATAAATGTTTCCAAACGTACTTGACGTGCAGGCGTCCTCAAGGCGGAGTTGTGGCATTGTGTCTGAGATGAAAGGGGACAAACTCTTTTGCCTCAAGAGATTCAACTTGGCCCTCACTCTGCATTTCCCCTAATTCAGCTCTACATGTAAGTGTTTCATTTTTTGGGGGGGTGAGGGGAAACCGCATCAACTGCAAATGGATTTTGTAAAACTTTGAAAAGTCTGTTTATGTGAATCTCGTCCTAAATTTGCACTTTTTCCTGTTGCAGTTTGGCTCTCCCGGTGAATGCAGATTCGTTTGAATTGCCTTTTTACTGCTCCATGCATATTCATGAATGCCCGGTTTGTGTCCTTCCAGTTTCCACACTCAGGCATTTTGGGGGGCACTGAAATTCTCTCTTTACATCACACAGAACAGACAAGTCATCCCAGTTGTCATTCTCCAGCTCCATAACAACATTTTTGTCCGTGAAACTCGTATTTTCCCTCGCGCATCTTGCAGAATCTGTGCTCTGCTTGTCTCATAATTGTAAATATAAATCTCCATGTCTTTCTTCAGCACCAGACATCTTTTCTTACTTTTTTCAGGTGAGCTATGGTGTTGGATTTCTTACTTAATGGTCTGCTACCAAGGATTTAAATGCATGGTGGGGTGAGCAGGTGGGGAAATCACAGTTGCCACCACTGCAGAAACCCAGACTCAGTTCCCAGTCATCGTACCTCAGGCTTGGCAAAACAGCCATGTCCACGGTGGTGCAATGGTTAGCACTGTCGCCTCACAGCAAGAAGGTACCTGGTTCCCGATGTGGAGTTTGCATGTTCTCCCCGTGTTTGCGTGGGTTCTCTCCGGGTACTCCGGCTTCCTCCCACCATCCAAAAACATGCATGGGGATTGTTCATTGTACTAATCGACCGTCAAGGATTGTGTGTTGCATTTTTTTCGGTGTGTAAATATCTAGTACTGTTTCAGCCAATACCCATAGGCTGTGTAAAATAGAGTTTACTTGGATGCTGCCACTTATTGGTATGTGTCGGCATATTTTGCTGCTGGCTTATAAAGACTTTATTGCCGACTCATGATCCCTGCTGATACAGATAGATGACCAGAGTATGTTGAGTCTGTTTAGTGCGGGAATACATCCTTATTTCGTATCACTGTTCTGTCAGAAAGCGGCTGCTGTGCTGGATAAACGTTAGTGGATGGAGGCAGTGTTGAAACACGGTAACTAACATCGTTAAAACGATCGTTTCACAGTTAAATAGTACAAATGAATCCCCCCCCCCAAATCCACCAAGTCCACCAAACCCTGTAGCTCCACCTAAAACCTCTCAATCTGAAAAGATGATTTTTAAAACACAGCAGCAGCATTACGATCTGTTTATGCTGCCTGTAGCTGCTTGTTAGCCTAACCTAGCTGATTAGCCTTAGGCTAGCTCAGGTCGGTGCGGTTAACTTGAGTTCAGTGGGTGGGATCTCGGCCGGCTGACCCATAAAGTTACCGCCTCTCCTCCAAATATGGAAAGTACACGCCCACTGAAATCCAAGATGGCGCAGTTCAAATGCCCATGATAGGAGCACAAAAAGGACTCCCCCAAACCAATGTCGTCCATTCCTTTTTACAGTCTATGGTGGGAAAGCAAGGAGGTGTCACTTCTTCGTTACGCATATTCGCTGGTCAGGTTGGGTGACGCCGGTCATATCAGAGGATACGTGACCGTTTACACCCTCTCCAGACAAACAGTGGGAGTGAGTGCTGCTGGGAATTGGCCATACCTAACTGGGAAACAAAGACGGGGGGATGGAAGGAAAATTAATTAAAGTGGGTTGGATGGCACCACAGCGCTGTCTTGTGTTTTACGTTTGTGTGCACCAGTGTGTTACATGTGTGAGGCAGGTATTCCACTGAGACGGGACAGAATGAACAACAGTTGATGCCCTGCTCATGTGATGAGCTGCACTCCACCTGTGTCTCCATTACTCAACGCGTTTTGAGTAATGGTCAGTCAAGGTTGAAAACGATGATGCCACCAAAATAAACTTGAAAAAAATTGATTTGCATGTCAAGGTGATAATAATAATACAACTGGTGATAATAATACAATTAAAGTCAAAATAAAAAAATATAAAAAAATTAATGAATTGAATCACTCATTTACATTGGACTCCCTTTAAAAAAAAAAAAAAAATCAGGCCACCACTGTGTTAATGCCCCAGTCTGATGTGAGCGGGATGCCGAGGTAATCTAATGCACATGTGTGCGTCTCGTTGGTAAGAAAGCGGCCTCCTTTAATAGCCTTGCGGTGTTGCTTTTGGCACAGCGGCAGTGCAAACATGTTGCCGTAGGAAGAGGCTACTTCCACTGTAATGTATTTACTGTCTAATTTGTGTCTCAGCGAGAGACCATATATCCTGTTTAGGCAGTGACACCTCTCCTCCTCCACTTTATGGAGCGGCGCAGGCATTTGATGAGGACTTGAACATGCTGTGCTGATGGATGAGCTTGTCAAGGCGGCCCCATGACGCTCTGCATCCTCCCAGAATACATAGGGCCGGAGAAACTCAATCATATAGCGGTGCGTCACTTCAAACATGGCTAATAACTCGCTCATAACACCTGAAAATAATCGCCTTAACGGTGTACACGTCACTTGTGTGCGTCAGGGTGTCAGCTTTTAAGCTAAAGTTTAAAAAACTTATTCGGAAATAAAATGCTAATTTATTGTGTCGTGACAACTCGCTCTTTACCCCCTCACTGATAAACACGCCTTAGTTTGAGGCTATACATGTGTCAACAAGCTGCTTTTTTTTTTTTTTTTTTTTTTAACTCACGCTGTTTGTTGCTCCTGCTATTCCTCGCCTTCACCAGTCTGCCTCCGCTGCCAGTGTACAATGTTGAACACTGTGCCTCTAATGTCAGAAACTCAGCTCCAGTCTCAGA
Source organism: Synanceia verrucosa (assembly GCA_029721515.1). NCBI lineage: Eukaryota > Metazoa > Chordata > Actinopteri > Perciformes > Synanceiidae > Synanceia > Synanceia verrucosa. The sequence goes on from CM056565.1 coordinate 8,606,574, forward strand.
GTTTGATTCCCTGAGGCAGAAGTTCTGAATCGCTGACAGGTGTTTCAAAGTGCTCAATTTGTGGATGTTCTAAAACAAATTCTTGAAACATTGCGCTTTAATACGTCTCTTTGAGTGACTTTCGGCACTATTTTTGTGCCTCTATTTTTGCTCATTTTTTTTTTATGTCAACATTTCCAATCAGCAGCATTCCCGAGTGAAGCTTGAAGCTGTTCTAAGGGGCTGAATTATTCACAACAAGTAGTGTTTCAAATTATAACTCCAGACTATTGCTGCACTCATGTATATCTTGTAGTGGTGCTCGGTATATTTGAATACATGTTACTGTAGGGGGTGTGAGGGTTTGCTACAGTAACTGAGGGCTGATGTTAATGTTACCGGCATGAGCAGTCAACCCGAGGCAAGCTGGCAACAAAGGTAGCGCATGGTTGGTAATTCCTCCCAGCTGACTGCAGCAGCTGAAGCAATAAGGTCTTTTATTTACAAAGACTCATATAGTGCTATTGAAAATACACAGATGGAGGACATATGAAGTAAACAAATGCATGCTATTTGGGAGCTGCAGAAAAAATAACCTTCTATTACTATACCCATTGTTTTCTATTATTAATGGGCAGTAGATTGCATTTTTGCGCCTTTAGTAATTACATGAAATTAAAAGTAAGCAAACGCTTGTTTTTTAAGTTCAGGTAAATTTTGGATTGATTTTTTTTCATAAACCATCATATATAATTACATATAATTGCAAGAGACAGACATTTGTTTTCATGATTCTAAATAACCTTGCTGATCAGCAAATGTTGATTAAGTTGCCATGACTATGAGTTTATTATCGCATGAACATTTGCAGTTAACATAAGTACCAGGGTGTTTATTTCCACTGCACATGATATCATTTCTTTACCAGCCTCAAGATACTTCAGGAGGGAGAGACATGATACTGTTGTTTCAAGGCTGAACAGCTCCACTCAAGCAGAATATTTGTGGCAGCATTAGATTGCAGCAGCTTCCATAGAGCAGTCACTGATATCAGTTGCAAAAGCCTTTTGAGTATAAATGTAAACAATGAACATAGCTAGTTAAGTTATATCGTTATTACTCTACTCGCATACTCCACAACTATAGTTTATGGGCAGAGTGCATGCAGGCAGACTTCTAACACTCCTGCAACAGCCACAGACAACTTTTGTTTGATAGATTATTTGATACTGATACTGATTTCTGTCAGGATGCAAATAGAATTTCAAGAAAAATTACCAACCCTGGCTTTAACCGTGACAGTATATTAATTAATTAATGTGCATTTCGCTTGTAGAAGGAGGTCTTACTGCATACTAACTTTGATTTTAATATGAAAACCATTGAAACCTAACAGGTTATAGTGCTTATTAAGCCTCTAAATAAAATGTTTGCCAGCTTGTAGGGGGAAAAGTGGCACATGCATGTAAACAGGCAGCCATGATGTCTGCTAAGAGTCTGACAAGTGACAGGTAAATTGTGAAATATTACACGGTTCTGTCAAACCGCTTATACCCACCTCCTCCCTCTTCACTCCTGGCGAACTCAATTGCGGTTTCCTCTGTAAACACAAAAGGTCTTTAAGACAGACAGCGCAGGGGCTGACGACATGCATCACATTTGCTTTTCAAATTGAGGAACATTATAAGGAAAAGGGAGCGACACACACCATGCTTACTGCTGCTCACTATCTCCACTAATCAAGCTTTTCTTCGATCAGCAGTTCCATCCAGAGTGGATGTTTTCGGGGGTGGGAATTTGTCTGAAAGATGGAGTCCGATTTCTACAAGTTTTGAAATCTCAATTAAAAACCGCACATTGATTTTGGATGGCATAGTGAGGAGAGATGTGCACGCAGCCGCATCCTTCTGCCAGACAACAGTGTCGTCACTGAAAAGCTTCTAGTTTCTAGCTCAGCGGGGCTCTTGAAAGATGCATCACTCTGTGCTATTTGAAAGGGCAGTATCACTTTCAGGACAAGCAGGGTTTCTGGCAGTAATACACATTTGAAAAAACATTTAGATTGTGTAACAAAGAACAAGTCTGGCATCCATCATCCATCAGATCCAGTGGAACTACTCCCCCCTAAATCCCACCACTGCCACCAACACTTGCATGAGTTTTTCCAAAAATACATACACAGTGTTTCTGGCTGTGTGACCCTGAAAATGTGTCTGAGAGATTTTATGACACTCACTAAAAGATTTGCAAGTTTTGCTGACTGCATGTCTTACACTGTCGGCGGTGCATAAGCGATTTCCCCATTCAAAACTGCTAATAGACACTGTCTATACACACCATCCTCTCACAGGAAAACAAGCTCAGGAAGGAAACAAGTGTTAGGTAGCGAGAATGACACCAGGACAAACATTCTGTTGGGTTTTCATTGCAGAAATACAGACATAGTTTCTGACTGATTTATGTCTCCTGACACAGTGTGCCTCTTTCCACTGTGGTGCTATGCCATTGCTCTACGGGTAACTAAATAATACAGTATACAGTTGTCACAGGAATGAAAACTCTTTTTGAGGCTTTCTGCTGAAACATGTTTTTAAGAAGTAGTGCAGTTCATTCCCGCTTGCTTTTAGTGTTATACTGATAATTGACTGACACACTGCACTATTACTGACTATCAATTTGAGGTGCTATGTGAAATGTGCTGTTGTGTTTTGCTTCATAGTCCAAAAAAATTACACATATATTCTGTCACTTTTTTACCATTCAGTTGCATCTCCATTAGCTGCTGTGGTATTATCATTGCAGTGTTTTGTGTTCATTAGTTAGACGGTGGAGGCCAGCCATAGTCTCTTTTCGCCTGCCATTGTTCCATAATGAACCAGAAATATTTTTATTTCTCAGTGTGTGGCCTGGTTGGCCCTCAACAGGCGCATCTCCTCTGTGGCGTTGTATGGCGTCAGGATGTAGTTCAGCTCAGAAAGGCCCGGGGTGAAAGTGGCTCGCTGCTCTGGGCTTGTTAGCGACTGTCAACTATGGCAGACTGTTCTCAGTGCGTTAGGGGTCTTTGGCGATGTCAGCAACCCACCTGACCTCATTGTTTTTGCACTTTTTCCTGTTTTCTGTCATCACCTTTCACATCTATACTACCAATTGTTTACAAGAGCACAGTGGTGAAAGAAGCACTCAAATGATTTATTTTTTACTTACGGTATGTAAGTATACTGACGTAGCTATATAAAGAATCTGAATCTGCAAAATAAGTAATAACTGATGTGGGTGAAGAAATGTCGGGAAGTTAAAGGCACAATAATTTCCTCCACTGAGGAGGTTATGTTTTCACCAGGGTTTGTTTATTTGTTTATTTGTTTGTTGGTTCGCAAAATTTGTGGATGGATTTTGACGAAATTGACAGGGTAATTGTTGGCTTAATTTAAAACTGATTCATTTTTGGTGGTAATTGGATTCAATTCAACAGTACCAACAAAAATTAATCAGTTTTAAGTTAGACCACTTCCGGCCAATCCTGAAAATTTCGTCAAAAACCGTCCAACTTTTTGAGTTACTTTGCAAACCAACAAAAACAAACAAACAAACAAACAAATAAGCACTGGTGAAAAAATAACCTCCTTGGTGGCAGGGGTAACTTTAAATTAAAAGTCGTCACTGCCGCCTTGGCAGAGGTCTGCACTCTGAGTGTTTTTCTAGTTTCCATTGAGATCAAGTAGAGTAGAAATATGAAGTTACATAATCTGGAAATACTCAAATAAAGTACAAGTACAAGTTAAAGTTGCACTTTAGCACAGAACTTGCTAAATGGACTTTAGAAGCACAAAATACAGATTATGAGAATAAATTACAAGAGCGTAAAATTCTCCATAGAGCTGGTCTTCATTTTGCTCTCAAAGTGCACCATTTAATTTTAAATGTACACAATTTTTGACCGAGGAGCATGCTGGACTCCCCTAGAGGGTCAGGTGTCCACCCACCACACGCTCTCTAGCATTTATTTATGCTCTCACCGCTTCTACATTTTGGCTCCGTGCTATGAAGGCTCATGGCATCGCAGTCTTGTCGATGCATGATGCTTTTAAAGTGGTGGGGGTGGATGTAAGGTGGAATGACTTTCTGTCAAAGGAGCTCCACATCTCCTTAAAAAGCAAACTGTGGGTGAACTCTATCGGACTGAAGCACTCCAAAGAGGAGTAACAGGAATATGTAGCTGCTGTGCATCCATAGCTTCAGATACTGGTGTGCATCTGCTTCAAACTGAGAGAAATTACAACATGTTCTTTTTCAATGTGTTTGATCGAGAATTAGACAAACACAAGAGTGAGCTGATCATCACATTTGATCAGTGTGATAAATCACAAAAAATGCTGGACAAAATGAAGAAAGACATCATGTATGGGTGGATTTATTTGAAAGAACAGTGTATTTTTGATTTGGGTTTCTTTAAAAACAGGGCAGCCAAGCACCACTGGGAGGACCTCAAAATCCAAAAGCCCTCAAGCAACAGCACACAAAAAATAATAGTCAAATAAGCTAAGACATATGTTCCATATCCAACTAAAATGAACACAACTTAAGGACATTGGGCAATGCTCACCACAGAAACTGTTTTCAGGGCACTGTTTTGTTTTCATACATCAGAAGGTCAAACCAGTGCTCCAGCTAAATATCTCTTTTCCTTCCTCTGCGATCTAAAATTTGCAGTTGGAGGCAAACTTCTTGGCATTTGTGTGCTTGGATGGAGATGTCAGGATGACAGAAACGTTGTGCCTCAGTTTAGAAATCTGACCACATGATTCATGAAAGCGCGTGATTCAGTGAAACGACAGAGCATGCAGGCTACAGTTGAGGCGAGGATTACCTGCAGGCAGTGAATCTAACCAGAGCTGCCATGATATAGGGATGTTCTTTGAGCTGAAGATAAGGGTAGTGTACAAGGAGTTCTATGTAGCTCAGATAAGGAATATGTGACCTTTTACCAAAAGGTTTGGGGATAAAAATGCCTTTTATTTACATTTTATTTTTACGATGAGAAAATCAGTGATCTTGGTTTCGGACTGTCATTGCGAACGAGAGCAGTATGTGAAATAGTTGCTGGCAATAGCAGATGAGATGATTGATAAAAATCAAAAGCTTTTTGAAAGGGACACATACAAACTTCACTTTTTCTAAATCAACACACAGACAACCCAGTTAGTTTTTCTGGGCTGCCTAAATAAAAAAATGTGATTGAACAAGTCATTCAGGCTTGGCTCCCCTTCCCTTTGTCACACGTAGACTCATTAGGAAATTTGCACTATCCTTTTGCACAGAAATTTAGTTTTTTATTTTATGTCTCTTCTACAAGTCACATTCACATATCAAATAATGAAAATACATTTTACTCATCTAATAATTGTGTTTAATTAAGAGTTCATTTGCAATTAACATATATTTTCCTCCTTTTTAGTTAGTACATAATGTAAATATTTATTCTATTAGTATTACGTATTCTGTCAGTGCTGTTTATTGTTTCTTTATTACTGTAATTTATCTATGCTGCTGTGGCAGGTGAATTCCCCGAGTGGTGATAAATAAAAAGTATTCTATTTTATTCTATTCTAAATGGGCTTTTTTTTTTACAGTCTTAAAGACACGGGTGTTAAAACTGAGCATTTCAGAGGGTGAATATGGATATATTCAGAAAGACACTATGAGAAAAATAATGTTTTTTTTTCTTTTTTTTAGCTTTAAAGCATGTTCTAGTAAACATGTATGAGCCTGAAAATGAGCATGATATGTCCCCTTTAACATCAGCAGACTGTCCATTATGATTGAAAATGAATGAATATTATATATGCATTTCTATAATTAGGAGTGTCAGGTTAAAAAAAAAAAAACTGTATAAACACCTTTACAGGCATTATCAACTGATTTTCCCAACCTAACAGAAAATAATATCAGGAGTAGTCATCTGCCAAGATGACTATTGCATTAGTATCATTAAACATTAAATTTAGTAACTTAACACTCAATGTTCAACAAAGAAGAAATCTTTTCACATCTCGTCCACAGAAAGTGTGTGCCATTCAACTCAATCAATCACTTCCTGTTCACTCTCTCTTCTTGCCATCTATCACAGTGTGTTTCACATCTGTGTACAGGAGAAGGTGGAAGGAGAGATAAAACCTCTGTTCTGTGCAGTAATTGGCAACATGTCATTGTTTTCACTTTGTGTGCATCATCAGACTTCAACATGTTCAAATTATATTTTAAATTATGGCTTGTATTGATATTGTTAAGTGGAAAAGAGGCATTTGGATCGAAAGCATCGACTCTCAAGCATCGATCAGCACTTTTTAACACTGGGATATCGCAAATCCATCAGAGGGATAACACATAGATAATAACAAGTATGTTGAAAGTGTCACACTTGAGCTTAATTTCCAGTCCTCAGTTTGGTCTGGTTCTCTTTAGCACATGTAAACTTACAGAGATATGGATTAACCAGGTTTTTCATGCTCCATATAATATCTAATATGAGCGGAGACAGGATGAAGACTCAAAACCAGGATACTCATGCTGTCACTGATAACCACTGAGAACTCTGCTGCTTACCTAAAGAGATATATCAACATGTACAGTGATTAGCCAGAACAGAAAATCGGTATGTCAGACACACAGAAATTTACAAGCCAGTCACACTTCACTGTTGACCCTCTGACAATGCTGATACACACTTCAATTTCTTTCCATGTCATTAGCAGCAGAGTTTTCCCATCATCATCGTTCATCGTTTCCCTCAATTATGTCTTCAATCAAGGCGTAATTTTGCGTGCTTCACTTCACTTTGTGTACCACATTTGTGAGAAGTAAAAAATCGTTTCGGTCCATTCCTCACACCGCTGAGCACAGAATAACAGGATCAGGAAACAGCCAAGCCCAACTCGTCAGTGATTCAATGTCTCCATTAAAGGATCATGATCTGTTCTATGATTCATGATGGCCATGCAGGAGAGTCATGTAATTGGAGTGTATGAAAAGCGATGGCTCTTTCAACAGGATTTCAGCTCCGTTATCAGAGTAGTTACCGTTCCAGTGTCAGTTCTTTTTTTCCCCACTTTCTACTTGCACATCATAAGCACATCAAAGTCACATGCAGGCAGTGCAGCACAGTAATGAATGCCACATTCCTGCTGCTTAAATCTGATGATATCCCATTGAAGTACTTTTTTTCTTTCCACAAGTTTTTCTTCATGTTCTAATTCCATCTTTTTTCCAGTATTTTAAGGTTATTATCATACTGTCAGGCCAGTGTTATCTGTTGCATAGAAATTACTTATATTCCTGCTAATTTGCTTAATTGTTTACCTACAATAACAGTGATAACTAGCAATTAAAATGGTTTCTGCAGGCCAAATTCAGAATATTGCAGTGTTGTCTCGAGCACCAATTTCAATTATATGAGGTGGGCATGAGTAACATTACCTCAATACTTGATGTGGATATATTTGCTCGATGTAACAATACTGACTTGTTTAAGTCACTTAAAGTTACAGTGGGTAACATTTTTGGGGGGTGATTTAAATGGAAAGAAATGGAAAATATAATGTTCTCAGCTATGTTTTCATTAGCATAAAATCACCAGACTAAAAAATGGTGTTGTCAGTAGCTAACCATGAGCCTTTCATAGCTACATTAGAATCAGGGACCCTCACAGGGGCTGCCATGTTGCGTTGCCATGTTTCTACGGTAGCCCAGAGCGGACAAACAAAAAACTAGGGGTGTCCTGATCTGATATTGATATCAGATATCAAAAAAAGGAGTGTTGGGTTAATCGGACTGTATCTAAAATGATCCAAGCAGTCCATTCCAGACTCCACTCCAGCTCTTCTATCCAGCAGCAGAGCCCAGTGACCATAACAACAGCTGAGCTAAGGCACTAACATAGTAGCAAGGAGTAGGAGTGATGTCAGTTAACACTGTTAACTGCAGTGTGCAGTATGCTGTTTGCACGTTTTTATTTTCACATCTTGCAACACTGAGTGTTAAAATGGGTGTGGACGGGCTCATACAGGCCAAAACAAAAACAGACGTTCATCACCCAAATGAAACTTTCAAAGCAGAATGTGCTGGTTACTACATCTTTGATGTCATTTCCGTGGCCATTTTGTGATTAAATGCAGTAAAAATTTGACATGTTGTTCCTTTAAGTGACCCCAGATATGAGGGAACATAATGATAGTAGCACCTCTGACAACGAAAAGTGGAGTTGCATGATTATGAGTGAAATAGTCATCTCTTCACTTATTTAACATATCTATTGCAAATATAGGCTCTCAACCCAAACAGCAGTAAGTGCATATAATTCAGCCTCACTATTGAATGATAAGCTTGTAAATATTTCTCTAGCTTTAAAAATGCCAAAACTATCCAATTACTATCTAAAGCTTTCTCAACAATTCCATTTTGTCTAAAAATTATGTAAAAAGAAATGCTTTTTTTTGGTCCAACACTGAAAATATTATCCATCAGATGTACAATTTTTTGAGTGTTTGCTAAAAGCTACAGTTTTAGTAAGTTACCAAGCCTTTTTTTTTGTAATTTAAACATACATGCAGTTTTAAAGTTACATCTTACATGGAAACCAACAGGCTAGAGCGACAGACATGGCAGATATGTTTTGAAGTAGATGGACATACACATTGGTTCTTGGTCTTTTAATAAGCTTTGTTGACATTAAAACATATAGATATATGCCAACCTTATCAGTTAATGTATCCCTTCACTCAACAATGTGTTTAGCTTTTTTCTGACTCTCATGTTTGAGCTTCACTGTGCAGAATGATGCATGTGTTGATTTTGACACTAGAAGGCTATTTTCAGATTCAGTTGTTGAAGTGGAAATGTTTCGGTGCTCGCCTGAAATCTGAGTTAACACATTCCTACACAAGATGACTCTGTGACATCAACTAGTTTGGAAGCCAGTTGGCCCGGTATGCATCTTACGGCAGTGTGAAACCTGAACCCTCCTGTGCACACACTGAGAATGAACTTAAAGGGAAGTAGGCGGCAATGTTTGCATATTCAATAGATTCTGGAGTTTACAATGCCCCTGCTGAAATAGATGGTTTATATATATTTTTTAAATTATTTATTTATTTTTTATTATGTATTTTTTTGTGCAAAAATAATTTCAACAAGAGTATTTTAATATATCTTATACATATAGTCTATAAACTGGCCCACCAAAAATGATATCTGGCCCACTAGATCACTTTAATTTTATTTTTTTTACCATATTGGACGGATAGTTCCACATATCACTATAATGTCTAAGAGAATGTAACCCCATGTGAAGAGCTCTTTGCAAGCTTTTACCCATGTAGAGAGTGAATGACAGACACGAATAGATGAAATAGAACTCTGTCATGACAGCAACTGTTATCCACAGAGTCACTTCCACATTAAGGATTTTAGAAAATGAAAATGCTTAATTTTGAGCTACTGGGATGTTTTCTTCATTATATTTTTAAATCCAGATCAAAATTATAGGATTTTGGTTTGCTTGACAGACCTCTGAAATCAGTCCACATGATGATGATGAAAAATCGGTAGCCTAATAAAATCTACATATGGAGCAAAGAGTCGGCTAAATTAAGGATATAGATTTGATGAACTTCCATGAGCCTAACTTCAACAACAAACAGAATAACGGCAGGCTTAGCACTCAATATGAAAAGTGGCGTCTTCCCTCAATCCAGTTTTTTTGGATGTTGTTTTAATCTGCAGTCTGTTCTATTTTTTTTTTGTTTTGTTTTGTGTCAATCAGTCCTCTCATGCGTCTTTATCCCATTCATTACTGAGAAGGTCAAGTCTTGCTCTTTCATTTTTTTCTTGTTCTTTTTGTCATTTCTCTGCATCTCCCACACTGCAATTCACAATGCAAAAAACAGACATTAGCTCATAACAGTATCTCTTTTTCAATTTAACCAGTTACAAAAAGTCTGTCAAATTGTCGGTTGCATATTCCATATGAAGTGGTATCTAGCCTGCCATCTAATAGACTTAATAAAAAATCTAAGCCTAATTGCTGACCCCTGTTATAGACTCAGGAGCCCAGAGAGACACCTAATACAATTATAATAGTGACAGTAATAAACTCCCAGTCACACATATATTTTATTACCTCCGCCAAGGAGGTTATGTTTTCACCAGGGTTTGTTTGTTTATTTATTTATTACTCAAAAAGTTATGGACAGATTTTGACAAAATTTTCAGGATTGGTCGAAAGTGGCCTAACTGAAAATTGATTAAGTTTTGGTGGTGATCGGTTCCAATTCAGGGTCATCAAGGTCAAATGAAAGGTCACGCAAGTAATGTATTTCTGAACTCTCCAGGGTGTACAATTTTCAGCCAATCGTCACCTAATTTGGTATATAAACTAATATAGGAATCCAGAAGTCACAGATTCAGTTTTTTAACCATAACTTCAAGTAGGAAGGAGCTAGAGCAATGCAAATTGTCTCAAAATGTCCGGAAACATATTCTCAATTTGTAATCAGACATTCTGATAGTCAAATATTTTCTTTTTTCCAAGAATATATTTATTGAGTTTTCTAATAGTTCCACTACGAGTGCATATATTCGAAAGTACATTGGTATTGGCCAATCAGAGCTCAGCCGTCTGCAACTGGTGCAAAATGCAGCAGCTCGTCTACTAATTGGGACAAAGAAACGGGAGCATATTACGCCGGTGCTTTCCTCACTTCACTGGCTGCCGGTTAAGTTTAGGATTGATTTTAAGGTTCTTTTATTTGTTTTTAAGTGTCTAAACGGGCTGGACCCTGAATATTTAGCTGACCTTGTTAAGGTACATAGACCTTCCAGAGCCCTTAGGTCAGCTGACCAGTTGATCCTGGACGTTCCTCGATCCCACTTAAAAACGAGAGGAGATCGAGCATTTGCTGTGGCGGCTCCCACTTTGTGGAACGATCTGCCCTTTTCTGTGTGGTCAGCGAACAGCCTCTCCATCTAAAGACCCACCCGTTCTCCCTGGCCTTTGGCTAAGCAGAGTCACTTATTTGTATCTTTTATCTGTTTTATTTCATTTGTTTTTTTATCTGTTTTATTTCACCTGTTTTATCTTTTATCTGTTTTATTTCACTGTTTTTACTGTTTTGCCTTTACTGTTCCTAGTGCTGTTGATTATGTTATGCTGTAAAGCACTTTGGTTGGCCACTGGCTTTTTAAATGTGCTATATAAATAAAGTTGACACTGACAAAAGTAAGCAGTAGATATGTCCATACTGTGTAGATCTGCAGAATATACGGAGGTGTGTTTTTGTATGTTTATATTAGCATATACAGTACAAATGATAGAGAAGCTACACATAATTCACATCACATATGTACAGTAATTGGTCATATTCTGTACCCCCACACATCCTCAATGTACAAAAATAAGGCATACAGGATTATTGAGAATGAGCAAAAAAAAAACAAAACCAAAAAGTCAAATATTTTCAAATACTTTCTGCGATAATCATGAAAAACTGTGCAGAGAGGAGAAAATCAGGGCTCGGAAATCAGTGTACTGGTATTTTGGTCTTTTTTAAAATTCAAATGTGACAAAATATGAAATAGAGAAATAAATAAATAAAAAGTACATGATATTAATGTGAATACAATGTTAACTGTGGGTTTCAAGGTGTGTCAAAACCAACACATTCACATTTAGGTGTTGTGGGCTTGCAGGAGTATACGCTCTCTCAGAATGCTGCCTTGGTGGAGGTCTGCGCTCTCTGAATGCTTTTCTAGTTTTCAGTGTATTGGTAAAACTAAGTTTATTTGATTTGGAAACATATCTCTACGCCCTCCCCCCTCTATTTACATAAAATGGTTCAGGCCACTTTCTCCATCAGACAGCCTGCAGAGCGCTAACAGACAGCGTGACTTAGTGAGTGGAGGAGGAGACAGCAGAATGTCTCAAAAGTCAGAGATTTAAAAAAGAAAAGTAAAAGGTCAACAGTTTGTCACCCAGTTCTTTCATAGGCAAGGTGGGTCTGTTTGTGGTTCATGTGATGGAAGGTTCTGGAGCATTAGCCTGTTATTCATTCAGTGCATCTCCTACCAAGTAACTGTCATGTTGTTCTTTTCATGAATATGGGTTTTATAGTAAAATATCATTAAAATGCATTGTATTATGTAAAAGAGTGTCAAATTTTCCACTGAGGGGGGACCAGTAACATTTGTTTTCATGGGGCTAAAATTCCTGCATACTTTATGCAGCAACACATGGGGTTAGAGTATACCCACTAGAATAGACCAGACTGCACCACTGACAAAGAGGTACTGCAAGATATCATGGGTGAAGACATACAAGCACTGAACAGATTGTGAAGTTCATTAGCAAAAAACTTTCAAAGAAATAATAATGATAACGCCACTTATCAGGCCACTGCAAAAATACTGGAAACAAGTGAAGAGAATGTGAGATGCTCTTCACCGCTGATATCGCCTCAAGATAATTAAGCTGCCAGGGTCATAATGCTGGGCCATTAGTGTATTATGTTGGCTAACAAGGCCAAGGGAAGAGTTGCTACAATGAGGAAGATAAAAAGGTGATGCTGCAAAGATGCCTGAGGCAAAAGGAACCATAATGACAGATGTGGCTAAATACACTAATTCCTTGGTCATGGTGACCTTTTTAGCTTGGATGTTAATTGAAAGAGACAAAAATGAGAAACTACATAATAAATATAAAGGGTCTGAGCTGCACATCAAAGACACCGGTCTCCAATCCCTCCACTTAAAGCTTTAGTCTGTCATTATGTTCAGAAACACCTTTTTGTTATCCTGGGTGAAATGGTCCTTCCATCCTGAGAGCAGTCAACACATTATGTGTTCAGAAAAAGGAAGGAAAAGAATGAGACCTCTGTGGCAGCTACAGGACTGTAAAAACTCTGGCCAATTCCCGCCATTCCGTCCAAATGGAAAGAACCAATCAGATGCCGTCATTTGTCGTCCTGCTCACATCGTGTTGCTGTAAATATCCAGCACACTCCTCTGCAGAAACAGTTAGTTCTGTAGGGAACTGTTGCTGTGTTTACATGAGAGCTTTAATTCTGAATAAAACTAACTTAATTCTGAAAAATTATATTAAAAAATTAAATTAAAAATTAATTACGCTTTAAAAAGACCATGTAAACACTTAATCCAAATGAAAATGATTATTTGGAATTAAACTTCATTCCGAAGTAAGTGGGTGGTTTATTCTGATTTTGAAGCTGAATTACTTTATTTCTATTTCATGTAAACCTTTATTCTTCTTAAAGTTTATTCAGATCATTCGGCGCATGCTCTTGAGAGAAAGAAGAAGGCTCGGAGCAAACGGAGGAACTTAAAATGATGAAAAGAGTAGATGGTAGAAAGCACAAACACACTAACCTATTGAAAGAGGTGGCCGAAAAATTTAAACGAGAAGGGTACGAGGGGTCTGAGGTAGAGCAGCCGAAGAAGTTTTTTTCCTCCTCCCTTCACCAACACTCTTCTCTTCTCCTCCTCAGCTGGCGTACCTGACATGTGATAATATTCTCGAGCTGCTGTTTAAAGAGTAGACCTATTATCAAAATGACTGTGTGTATTATGTTTGTGTCCATGGCGTAACGTTAAACCGAAATGACAAAAAAGCCGGTAGCCAGCTGGAGTGTGTTTTCTTCTGGTAGACGGTAATTACATAAGTGCGGCCACTGTCCAATCAGAACCCTTCCAATGACAGGAGGGGGTGGAGCTTAGAGGAGGTGCCACTTTCAAATCTTGCTAGCTCTCTAACGTCACAGACTATAGCTTTAACTTTTTTTTGCAAAAAAAATCATTTGTGCATAATTGTTGCATTTCAGTATCTGAATTTGACTTCCTCACAAACCAGTAGCCATCTATCGTCTTCAGTTAAAACATCTAGAGGGTAGCTATTGTCCTAGTTGTTCCTTCAGCAATAAGCAGATTACGAGCTGATTTGAGGTTTCCCTGTCATTTCCATTTTGATGCGGCCTGTGATGTTGGCAGCACATCTGTAAAAGGTCTTAAGAATCATTTGGTAAGATCAGGAAAATCAGTAGTTTGACTCCTCACAAGCAGTCTGATTGCCACTTAAGATGTAGAGAGCCCGTGAATCCTTGTCTTTTTTTCTGGTACTGGTTCAAAAGTTTTACTGACTTCATCTTGTATACAATAACCATATTTAGCAATGCATGATGACCTGCTGATGCGCATGAATTCATACCATTTGCTGGGTGAATTAACATGTGGGTCCCACTGTGGATAGCAGTCCCTACTGTGCACGATAATGCATTATATTTTTCTGGTTTGATGCCGTATCCAGTCGCTGCCTTCAGCCACTGCTACAGTTTATGATGGAGCACGTCCTTGTCTTTTCCTTCTTTTTCCACTAAGGGGCAGCTCCCAAGGTGATAAGGTCGAGGAATAGGGTCATCAAGCCCTAGTAACCCCTGTCACCTGGATGGAATTAATGTGATGAAATGCTGACAGCACACAGACTTGGAGTTGCTAAATGTCAAACCTCATGCTTGCCAATAAGACATCAACCCTTGAGCCATATTCCTCCAGGTGGCTGCAAACAACAACCCTTACTCTTAGAAATGACATCTGTATAGATGCTAAACTTCCCACATGGATTACAGATTTTATCAGCAAAACAAGGAAATATTTCTTATCAATATTTCCAGCAAGTTACAAAAATGTGCACACAGAAAATGTCCAGAGACAACTGACAAACTGTAACACATTGTCAACTTTTTTATGGTTGAGTTGAGGGGCTCACAGCACTGGGTGAAGGCTGAGAACAGACCACGGTTAAAAATTTAAGTCAAAAGTGACTTGCTTGCCTAACCCTAACCCACATGTAGGAGACAGCTTGCAAAGCCCTGTCTCCAAAACCAAAGCCATGTTTTTTTTTTTCATGCTCACATCACTGTTATCCTTCTTACGCTGTGTGTGCAGGACACTAAGCTTGCACTTAATCTAGGCAATTACTTAAAACATACAGTATATGATGAAATATAGCAGCATCTATGATAAGATGAGATGAGTGTTTATTGATCCTCCAGCGGGGAAATTCAGGTGTGAAGAGACAGGGTTGCATACAGAGCAGCAAATTGAAGGAGTCATTACACAAAGGCGAACCTTTTAAGGTGCTAAATCAATTGGAATAGCAGGGGTGTAAACACGTTGAGTTATATTTAATATGGTTGAGATCCCCACACAGATGGACATCTGTCACACTCACAATCCTGGCAACCTTCGTTAATGAGAGACATTTCTCCAATGCAATATACAAATACAAATTACTTAAAACTGTTTTTAAATAGGTACACACACACACACAGACTTATATATATATATGTATATATATATATATACACGTATATACACATATATGTGTATATACGTGTATATATATATATATATATATATATATATATATATATATATATATATATATATATATATCCATTCATGCATTTTCTACCGCTTATCCTCACATAGGTTCGTGGGGGGGCTGGAGTCTATCCCAGCTGTCTTAGGGTGAAAGGCAGGGTACACCCTGGACAAGTCTCCAGTTCATCACAGGACACATAGAGACAGACAACCACTCACACTCACATTCACACCTATGGTCAATTTAAATTAGCCAATTAACCTAATCCCCATGCATGTTTTTGGATGGTGGGAGGAAGCCGGAGTACCTGGAGAGAACCCACGCAGGCACGGGGAGAACATGCAAACTCCACACAGAAAGGCCCCGGCCCGGGCATCAAACCCAGTACCTTCTTGCAGTGAGGTGACAGCACTAACCACTACACCACTGTGCCGCCATGTATATTTTATATATATATACTGTAAATCGGCATCTTCTCAGTTCGCTCTTGCCACATCCAACATGGCGGCGACGTCAACATATTGTACAGCACTCAGTGCAGCGTCTAATGTTTATGCTTGAATGATTCTGGTAGTTGTTGCAGTCACAAATTATTGCCAAAAAGTGGCTAGTGCACTCATTTTTCATTTTGCCTCCAAAGCAAACGGTTTTGATAATCCAACTAAACTGTTGACTAGTTTTGTTCATCTGAACGACCAAAATAATGCAATAACAATACAAATTGTGATTTGCAATGAGCTGCTAGTATCATGTTGAAATGCTCAATTGTAGTTATTACACGAATTCATCCAGTGATTTCAAATAATACAGATATAGACTAAAAAGGTTTAATATGGCCTGGTTATATATGATCACGATATTCATAAATCTGAACCCCACACAATGCAGTGCTTCAAGTGTGCGGAGAGCAAGTTTCTTCCCCGAACTTGAAACTTTTAAATATCTCAACCATATTAAAATGTAAAGATGTTATAAAAAATGCTCACTGTGTGTTTTAGTCACTTAGCCCTCATGAAATATTTCCCAGAGTGCAATGAAGCGGCCAAATGAGGCAAGCGGATGACTTCTTCCAGGCCTGGCCACAGCTCTCACATTAGACAGCCCATCAACAGGCACATTTGCACAGGAGGGAAACACTGATGGTGTGATTAGGTTGGAGGTGAATCTCAAGGCCTCGGCAGTTTACATCTTGGCATCCAGTGACCATAGAAGATGCATTTCAGTGCCCAGCTTACCATCAACATAAACATCCTGGCAGCAATTTTTATTTAATTCAATAAAGGAAATTATATCATGTTATATATCTTCACACCAACCTTAGAACGGCTGGAATGTTTGCAACGTGAGACGTAAACCTTAAGTAGGTAGAAGGAATGAAAGAAAACATATTTATATATATTTTTTCTTTACACGTAGCTTAGGAAAATGATCTTGACTCGTCTTTCAGTATCACTAGAGGAGGTTAATATTGTTTTTATATAGCCTATTGAGCAGTCCCACTGCATTTCAGATTAGAGTAAGTATGTCCTCATTACCAAGTGAATAGTCTCACAGAGCCAGACCTCCACAGCGCTGTGTCAGCGCTGGAGAAAGGTCTGGCTCCACACATTATCGTACTGCTATAGGGGAAAAACTCTGACTTGTTTCTGTTTGTTTTTTTTTTCTTCTTTTTTTTCTTTTTTTTTTTAAACCCAAATACACTCGACTTGGGTTGGACAAAGTACAGGATACACAAATAGTGAAATATTTGGCCAGTAGACCTGTGGTTTACATTGGATGGGTCATACTACCAAGTGATAGTACTCAGCCCAATGCTCATTTTTTGCAATAAACACAGTATATGCTACACCCAGAAATAGTGATGTAGAATAAAAAGTAAGTAAGACTGCTTGTGGAGGGTAGATGGGTCCAGTAAACACACAACTTAAAACCAGGAGACCAATTTAAGACCAGCATTTTGTGTGGTTTTCAGCCAGCTAAGGCTTACTGTAACATGTGCCCTCCATGTCCTTTTCACACTCATATTACATCGTCTTTGTATGTATTGTGCTTTTTTGAAGTACAATCATGATGTTTTTTTCTGAAACTAAGTAAGACTAAGAATGGTTTGCCTAAACCTAACTGCAGTTTTGTTGCGTAACTGGTAAATGACACTCGTGACACCTGGAATGTCCTTTTAATAACATACTATCAGTGGCGGACTTAACAATTTGGGGGCTTAAGGCGAACATAGCCAGGAGACCTCTTCATCCGTTCTTTTATCACAAAAAAGCATATGAATTTGGCATTGTTATGCTCATTTGTTTTGATATTTGTTTGTATGCTATTATACTTTACAACTGACAATGGTGGGGGCACTACTGGCAAATGATCCTGGGGCCCTGCTGGTTGGGGAGTTTTAATCATGTCCAGTTTGATATATTGCCCAAATTAATTTAAATTACTAATGAAATCTGATAAGTTCCTGAAATTATATAGTATTATTTTGTTCATTCAATCATTTTTCATTTACCACATTCATTAGCTTCCACTTATTATATCTGAGGTTCAGCTTCTTGTCTTTTTAACAATATCATTTATAAATATAATAGCTTTATATTTTTTGACAGTTGGCGTGACAAGACAAGCAATTTAAAGATGTCACTCTGGCGCCCTGAGTTTCATTATTTCGTACTCAGTTGATCTTTCTGAAAAAAATAATGGAATCAAACTAATTATTATTTTCAGCCCAACCTAAACATTGTCTTCCAACAGAGCGTTCTCCACTGTTGCACCGTTATCTACAGTAATGATAATACTCATTCTCATGAGGAGGCAATTACCAATCACCACACTGTGTCTGCTAATTCTAATGCAGGGTTTTAGCACCATTGTGCAATCCTGAGGGCAAAATTTACAGCCGTTATCAAAAACATCTTACAAAACAAAGTCCTTGAAGATATAAGTAAATAATTATTCAGTATTGTGTATTAAATTATTATGACTGATAAAAGTAAGTTTCAAGATCCAGGGGTATGCTTTCTTCTGAATCCTTGCTGATATAGATCTTTTTACTTTGCCGGCATCATTACCATGTGTGAAAGGCAGGTGAGTTCCCCTATTGTTTGAGAATACATGGTGCAGTGCAAAAGCTGTCGACAGCACTTTCATACAATAATAGCTGTGAGGAAGAGAAGAAATGGATGTGAGGTGCCACACATGCCTTTGTCCATTGTACTCACTTTTCACTCCCCCGCAGGCCCTCAACAGCCTCTGCCATGTGGCGCTCACAAACGCTGGCTGCAGACAGAAACCAACTGAAGGAGAGCACTTTGATGATATTCCAAACATTCCTAGAGAGGACTCGCTCCTTGAATATTGTTTTTCCATGTCAAAATCGAATAGCTGATGCTGCATATTGAGAGCGATTTGTGTAAAAGCAATGTCAAAGAGTCCATCAGTAGAAAGAAGCTGGTTTTCTTTTTGTTCCTCTTAGCTGTGCGTGGCGCAGCGGCAGTTAAAGAAGAAGCTCGTGCTAAGAAACAGTGCTGCTTTAGCAGCAGTAAATCTGGTCAGGGAACTGATAGAGGAGTGATCTCCCCTCTGTCATCCACCATAGCTGCAATGCCCCTGAGCAGGGCATTAAACAAGTGCAGTAGTAGATCTGCTCTGAGGCCAACAAGACAAGGCTGTGGTGTTTGTACTCGTAGCTCCCAGCTGTGTGTGGGAACACATAGCCTTTAACTTCCCCTGTGGCTGTTGCTGTAAATAGGGAGGTATTTTTAGTTAACATGCCTTGCTAAATCAGCAATAAGAATTCTAATTTATTGAACACTGCCTCTGCAAGTGACAGAATCCTACAGTGTGTTAAAGGTAGATGCCTCTCTGCGTTATCGTGCATGTAAGGCATAAGCAAAAGGTTTAGTCAGCAGTCTTGTAAATTTGGCATAACAGAGAGTGTCACCATCCCAACATCTTGCACTCAGCAGGATGTGAGTTGGCTCCCTGGTGCTGGCCTTGTTTAGCTTCCATGTCGGCAGCACCATAATGAATGATATGCTTGTAGTTTCTCCTTATGAGCTGGAATAAATGGTAAGCATATATTTGTGCAGTGAAATACATCTGTGTGGGAGGAAGAGATGGAAAGAGAGGAAGGGGGTAATTGTTTGAGAGCTTGTTATATCACCGCTGAGTAATAATTGCTGTAATTAGTGAGAATGTACATCCATCTCCTTCAGAACGGCTCTTGGAAAAAAGGGGGATAAATTTGACAATAGGGCAAACAGATTGTTTTGTTGCGGAGATTACTTAGAGTTTAAAATCATATCAGATGTAGGGCAAATCTCCTCTGTATTCAAGCCGTTGATGATAAGAGTCTCTGGCGATCCATAATGTTTGTCTGCAGTAATTAACTCGAGGTGAAGATTATGGGAGATTTCTTCTCTAGTGTGTGCACGTCATGCAGAATTCATATTCTGACCTAAGCCCGAAACAATGGGCCTCATTTATAGCTTCTACACCGGCTGATAGACAATGGGTTTGACAGCGATCAAAAACTGCACACTAATCTACCCGGCTGGCATTTGTCATTGATATGTATTTATGTCAACCACACCATGCATTTTAATGCACTTTTAAATTACAAGCAAGAAAGAAAAGGAGAGATTTGATGTTATTGCAGGAACCAGGTTAATAGTCAGAGTCCACAATATTAACCGCCAACGCTCACATAGCTGTGCTGTGTCATGGTGTCATGGCTGTAAGTTTTTCACACAGGAAAAAAAAAAAGTGTCTGTCTGTTGGCTCAGCTGTAGGATTCTTTGTGGGGTTTGGCAGACTCATATAAGTATAAAAGACCCATCATTTTCAACAAAATAAACAATGATCCGAATGCAAGGAAATCATCTACAGTCAAAAATTATAGTGTAATTCAGAAAAATATCTACACTGTATCAGGTTGCAGGGCTGCAACTAATGATTATTAATTAGTTGTTTGGTCTATAAAATGTCAGAAAATCCCCAAAGCTCAAGACAACATTGTCAAATGTCTTGTTTTGTCCTCAACTCAAAGATATTCAGTTTACTGTCACAGAGGAGCAAAAAAACAGGAGTTATTCACATTTAAGATGCTAGAATCAGAGAATTTTACTTTTTCTTATTAAAAAAAAAAGACTCAGATTATTTGTTGGCAGTCAATTTAATAGTTTACAGCTAATCAGTTATTTCTATGTCTAACTAAAGCAGTATTTTTATATTTTTTTATATTTTTATTGTGCTGTTTTTTTTTTCCAGTATATATTCCAACCAAAAGTTGGGGTCCACACACATTCAGGCTGTTTACTGAGATGTGCTGTCATTCAAATGAATTCATTCATTCATTTGTTGTCTAAACCTAACCAGATTCCACAGACTTTTATTTTATAGGTTTATAAGAATTTCTAAAGACTAACAAGTGAATATTGACATGTTGCCGGACCTTTGTAAGACTTTTTTCCAAGATTTAGATAGATAAAGATTTAGATAAATACATAGAGGAAGGGTCCCATCTCTGTCAGGGGATGGGACAATAAAACACATAAAAGGAGCAATAAGAGGTCATGATCCTTAACCAAGAAGTTAATCATCCAATTCGTACGACAATGCTAAGATTAATTGTTTTCAGATCTGTTTTGCATTGATCTTACATCTGGTGACGGTTAAGTGGAATCAATGTCATTGTTCTGTCAGGGCATAGAAACATCATGAGGGGTTTTTGAAAGCATTAACTACAGCTCTGATTGCGTCTTCAGCCATCAGTTTCTAAATGACTTCTTTTGTCATTGTCCGCTGTAGTTCAGGGTTTGATGAATTGTCACTCTTTTCCATGAGCTTTATGGGTTAATTGTCGCTGATATGGGCCCGTAAAATCTGTGGAGACATTATATGTAATATACAAATAACTGACGGCTTTTAATGGTGTCGGGCTGTGAGATACACACTCACCGTTGCCCTTGCATGAATGACACTTGGATTTAAATATGGAGCGCACAGTCCTTTTATGATTACACATTAGCAGCTTCAAGAACAATTGTGAGCTGTATATGCCACTTTCCAGTTAATCCATTATACATCCATCACCCGTCTTACAGAAGCCACCTCTTTTGCTCTCTGAGCGTTGCTCAAGCCAGGGAAAAGGGTTTGACTGTAGAAGCTCCTGCTATTAACAGAATTAACTCCAGCCAGGAGCACAGCTCAGGGAGAACACACCAATTCCATTATCTCAGCTGGACGGCGGCCATTCTCTCTCTGCCACTCTGCAGCCAAAGTGCTCCAAGCATGCAGCCCACCAAACCCATTGTACAGTGACACAACTCTCAAATGCACTCTATCAAAGGCTTCCTGCTTGAAATATTCATCTTGCTGGAAGACCGCATTTGAATCTTTTGAAGAAAAAGAAATATATAAAAAGGTACAAATATTTAATTTGGTTTTCCTTTTACTGAGTGAACTCCTGTGAACCCAGGAATATTTGGTACACTCCAGTTTACATAAATACCCTTTCCCGTGACGGGCTAAAACCATTTTTTTTCCCTTTAGCTGTCTTTACTGTTAAAGGAAGAGAGAGGAGTGTCAACAGACCACAGTTTGAAAAAATTATTATGTAAAGTCGGGAAATATTGTGGTAAATATTTGATAGCACTTCACATAAAGTCTCATTATTAATGTAAAACTGGGATGAAAAGTGGTTAATTACAGGTTAATAATAATAATGAAAATAAACTAGAAATTAAAAGTTTTAAGTAATTAGGGAAAATACATGAGAATAACAAGAGAAATCTAAAAACGGAGAAGAACCTCAGGCAGAGGGTCACTATGGGGACTAATATTCTAATGAGATAATAGTAATATTAGAACAGAAGCATGTTTTCACCATATGCAGAGGGTAATACCTCCAGAAAAATATCACACATTGGTGATTATCGCCCAGTGAGCATACTGCAGCTCATACTGTTGCTCATTTGTTTCTTGTGATTCTCAAAGTGTGAAAAAAAATAAACTAGAATATAAAACAATGATCACAAGATGTTTTCTTTCAGCGTTGTTCAGCTGCAGTAATTTGGCCATATCGGCTGATATAGTAGAAGAGCACTGCACTCACAGCAAGTTGACTTTTTCACTTGAACCCGAGGAGGTGAGGGGGCAAGTTTTGCCTGTGATTCGTCAATTTGTCACTTCACTCAGTCACAACACAGAAGGAAGACACAGGCGCTGAAGAGTGTAATTATTGTGATTGCTACTTTGGACAAATTGAGCAGTGCGTAGCATACGGTAATTCCTAATGAAGATGTTTATAATTGACTGTGTTTATTGTCTTCCAGGTAGGTTTATTGGAGGCGGTTCAATTAAATTGTATGGAGCAGTAAGCGAGACTGAGAGCTGAAATTTTACTGACTGACTGGTCTGACTCGGGTGAAGGAAAAGCTGCTAACTGGAGCTGCAAGCCGCTCAGTCATTCTGTTAGGCGAATGACTGAGCTGTTGATGGAGTTAGTGGTGAAGAGGTTCCTCTGTGAAGAAACAAGAATTAATTGAATTATTGGATTCTTGCTTTCGCCCTGCGTGTGTTCGTTTCACATTACTGAATTTGGTAAGAGTGTGAAAGGATTCGGTACAAGCTGTTTTAAACCTTAATAAGTCACAAAAGTCATTGTCAATTGCACTTGGTGTAATGGGTGAATACCTCGGTTAATCTATTCCATGTTATTTCTCCATGTTATTTTTCATGTTATGTGTCCTTGGGTCTAAATTAGATTTAAAAAAGAAACTTTTTTTGAATGGAAAGTAATTTTTCATGTTTTTCACATTTCTTTATGTGGCAGTTTGCTTGCATACATCTACAGAAATAAAGTCTGAGTTTCGGAAAAGTGGCCAGAGCTTGTTTATTTCTTATTATACACTATATTGCCAAAAGTATTCGCTCACCCATCCAAATAAACAGAATCAGGTGTTCCAATCACTTCCATGGCCACAGGTGTATAAAATCAAGCACCTAGGCATGCAGACTGCTTTTACAACCATTTGTGAAAGAATGGGTCGCTCTCAGGAGCTCAGTGAATTCCAGCGTGGAACTGTGACAGGATGCCACCTGTGCAACAAATCCAGTCATGAAATTTCCGCACTCCTAAATATTCCACAGTCAACTGTCAGCTGTATTATAAGAACGTGGAAGTGTTTGGGAACAACAGCAACTCAGCCACAAAATGATAGACCATGTAAACTGATGGAGCGGGGTCAGCGGATGCTGAGGCGCATAGTGCTAAGAGGTCGCCAACTTTCTGCAGAGTCAATCACTACAGACCTCCAAACTTCATGTGGCCTTCAGATTAGCTCGAGAACAGTGCACAGAGAGCTTCATGGAATGGGTTTCCATGGCCGAGCAGCTGCATCCAAGCCATACATCACCAAGTGCAATGCAAAGCGTCGGATGCAGTGGTGTAAAGCACGCCGCCACTGGACTCTAGAGCAGTGCAGACGCGTTCTCTGGATTGACGAATCACGCTTCTCCATCTGGCAATCTGATGGACGGGTCTGGGTTTGGTGGTTGCCAGGAGAACGATACTTGTCGGACTGCATTGTGCCAAGTGTAAAGTTTGGAGGAGGGGGGATTATGGTGTGGGGTTTTTCAGGAGCTGGGCTTGGCCCCTTAGTTCCAGTGAAAGTAACTCTGAATGCTTCAGCATACCAAGACATTTTGGACAATTCCATGCTCCCAACTTTGTGGGAACAGTTTGGAGCTGGCCCCTTCCTCTTCCAACATGACTGTGCACCAGTGCACAAAGCAAGCTCCATAAAGACATGGATGACAGAGTCTGGTGTGGATGAACTTGACTGGCCTGCACAGAGTCCTGACCTCAACCTGATAGAACATCTTTGGGATGAATTAGAGCGGAGACCAGGCCTTCTCGTCCAACATCAGTGTGTGACCTCTCAAATACGCTTCTGGAAGAATGGTCAAAAATTTCTAAACCTTGTGGGCAGCCTTCCCAGAGGAGTTGAAGCTGTTATAGCTGCAAAGGGTGGACCAACATCATATTGAACCCTATGGATTAGGAATGGGATGTCACTTAAGTTCATATGAGAGTCAAGGCAGGTGAGCGAATACTTTTGGTAATATAGTGCATTTGTATGGTTGCGAATGCTGCCCAGTGTGGCAAATGTTTGTTAGTTCAGCTGCTCTTCCCCTTTCTGTTTGCTGATGCTCTCTTGGTTTCAGGAGGAATGTGTTCATAGATCGAAATGTTAATCCATTGGTCAGATGACTCTGCTGAGTCTGACATGCAGTAAAATAATGGTATGACCATTGACAGGTTAAGTGAATAACTACTTGGGATATATAAGGCAGCAAATGATCATTTAGTCCTTAAATTTGATGTCAGAAGCAAGAAAAATATTCCAGCATCAGGATTTTTCAGGAGCTGACAGTAAGAACCAAACAGTGATGTATCGAGGACTGGATCAGAGATTCTCCAGACATGCAGCTCTGGTGGGCTGTTCCTGGTCTGCAGTGGTCAGGATCTATCAAAAGTGGTCCAAGGAAGGACCAGTGGTAAACCAGAGACAGAGTCATGAGAGGACAAGGATCATTAATGCAGGTGATGAGTGACGGCTGGTCCTAGTGGTCTGACCAACAGACCAGGGAACTGGTCTGTTGGATCTGAAGACCAGGAGTGCTAACTAGCTCGCTAATGGCTACGTTCCATGCACAAATGTAACAGTATCTTACCTGTAGTTCATCCAGCAGGGTCTGTATATCATATGTGTGATTCACTGCACACTTCAACTGGGATCAAAAAAATTAACACATTGAATGCCAGTCCTTTTTTAAAGTGTCTTGTGCCAGTATTTTTGCCCATTTTGAGACATATTTTAAGACCCACAGAATATTTTGTACTGTGACTGAAAATACTGAACAGCTCAAATGAAATGAAGAGACTCTCTAGTTCATCATGATTTTCTATTCTTTTTTTTATCATAGGTAGGGGCCACTTTCACGAAAATCACCATTTTTTTGTCCAGAATCTGTTTGTTTTGCTCTGTAATTGCAATTGTCTCCACTTCCTGCTTTGATCTCTGTGGTGTATAATGTCTCTTTATATCCTGACTACAAATCCCAGTCCTAGTCACAGGCTGTGTGAGAGTGCTCTTTTGTCCGTGCTGCCGAAAAACAACACTTTGATGTATTTATACGTCTATGGTACTCAAAGATTTTAAAAGACATTCAAATACGTCTTTGGCTGTCACAGAGTTAATAATAAATTTGTTGCACTTAATTTCTCAACTTTATTCCAACAAGGTTTATACTGATTTCAAGTTATGGAATAGTTTATGATGCACAAGAAAATATAGACACCCTATGTGTTTATTGTCATTGTTCAAGTTTGGTTAAAAGGTAACATTTTGTATTGTCAGTACATTTTACCACAAAATATAGTTAGATCCAAGCAGGCATTCCGACTCAAGGACAAAAAATAAAACCACAGTACAGCTGTGTGCGAACATTACCATTTGTTGTGATAGTCTGAAGGTTGCACATGCACTTATCTTTTGGAGGTGATTTTTATGCCATCTGATCATAAAAGGTTTATGGTCTGAGGCTGCATTTCTGGATGTTCTCTAAACATTTTTACCATTTCTGTCTCATTTTTGCGTGCAGCACTTTATGAATGTCCTTTAATGGAAGTAAAGTAAAGCAGAAGCACTACGTTGAAAACAGATAATAAGGAAGTTTATGGACACTGCTGCAGTGTTTCACCTACTGTATGTTTGTGGTTTCTAAAGAAGCCCACAACCCGCCTACCTTTAAAAGTAAGCCATTTGTCAGCCAGAGAGCTTACTTTTGCACTATACATAAACAACCCAATGTGTTCTTGTAGGCACACAACAGGCCTTTAGCATAATTTTAAAAAATAATATTTATGTTCAACTTTAATGTTGAATTCAAAACAAATAAAGACGTGTTTGCTTTTCCTCATGGCTGTCAGTAAAGCAGTGTTACAAAGGATGAGAGAGCCTGCAGGCAAGCCAAGAGAGGAAGGACCAAGTGAGGAATACGTGTCTGTGCTGTTATAAATTATTATCACAGAGAGCTTATCATTAGTGTTTGAGGATTGTTTTACACAAATTTGCCTCCTGGCTACACAGGCTGTGCAAGGAATGCCATGTTTTCCAACATGGCCTCCTGCAACATTAACTATTTGCAGAAAAAAAAACAATCCTCTTGGTGTGCAGCGGTAAAGCACGAGGAACACTGGAAAAAGCTCAGTGTTGTTGTTGCACTGTCTTGTTTACAATATCCACTAATAAGACAAACATCATTACCATTTACTTGACACATGGCACAACTGTTGTTCTTCTCAACGTGGTGGAGGAAATAAGCGTTGCGGAGCTTTCTGTGAACCCCCACCCCCAACCTGTCTCCAGCCTCCATGCCTCCTAAGCTCAAAAACAGAACAAATTTATGTCTTAGTGTTTCTCAATGCAGGCATCAAAGAGAAAGGCAGGCGCACAACGAGCTAAGACCGCACACTGTGAACTGCATTGTTATTTCATACAGCACACTCATTTCCGTGACATTTTTTCTGCAACATACATGGTAATTCACAGCAAGATCAAAACATTAAAATAAATTGTCAGAAAATCACATTGGGGTTGTCGATGCCGCCATCCCAGGGGAGGCAGAGGAAGATGCAGACTGCTCGAGAGAGCATTACAGAGAAGGTAAGTGACCAGGTAGCTCATATGATCAAATAGAGCATGTCATTGGTGCTTAAGCATTATTTTCTGCCACTTCATCCCCCTGGGCAATCTATGAAGATAGTGAGATAGTGCTAGTGATGCAGCCTGATGACAGATGTGCACCATTTCCGAAGCATTCACATTTGGAAAAACTAACATTGTATTTAATAAGCCATATCTCATAGGGATCCTCAGTGTCTGCATATTGCCATTCACCCCTTGAAATCTTCAAATCAATAAAACTGGGTGGTAGTCATACACTTCAATTATAATGAGAACCTGCTTTCTCATGGGCCACTGATTTAAAGAGTCCAAGGTTCAGGATTTAAATTGTGAAATGAGTTACTGTTAAAACCCTGCCTGCCTGCAATACTGAGTATGAAATATAGATTTAAGTAGAAAACGCAGAGATTCTTGTGTATCTTGATCGGCAAGTGTGGAAGGGAGGCACTGGGTGTACTTTAATTTAACAAAGAACGTCTGAAGAAATTGAGCTCAAGTCTTCTCACCCTCACCCTCTCTTTACTTTGTGTGTTGATTGATGACGATGATGAGAGTTGCTTTCTCTTTGAAACCCCAGTGGCAGGAATTAGAGTGGGAAGATGATTCTTTTAATTCTTGCAAGCTGTCCAACTGCAGTGAATACACCCAGGGCCGGTTCATTTGATTCATGATTAATTCCTGCGAATGTGGCTGATCAACCACATTTTGTGGAGGAGCAGCCAGCCAGAATTGAAGTCATTCCCAAAGGTAGGCAGAAAATAATTGTGTTTGTCCTGGACACTCAGCTTGTGTTAGAGAACTTGTCTGCACACTTAGGTCTTTATAGGGTAGGCTACAGTGCAACCACCCAGACATTGATCTATTTGCAGTTTCAGCTCAGTTGAGCTGAGCCATCTGATTTCATATATTATTCAATGATTCAGCAATGTTAATGCTTGGAGTTGAAATAAAACGTCAGTCCTGCTGTAAGTGACATGGATACCTCACACTGTCATATAGCAGTCAGGCTGAATATAACCTAGAAATAAAGTACATGAGAAAATAGGTGAAAGAAAGAAAAATGCAGTGCAAGTATAATGTAGAAAAATAGTCTGATTCAAACCTTAAACTTAATCACTCAGATGCTACTCTTGTGATTTTGATTAAAGCAGAAGGGATGATGATTTTTGGCACAGTGTTCTGGCAAAAATGTACACTTATGTGCCTGGCAGGGACATCAGATTTCAAGGTCAAAATTTCAAAACCTAGAAATCAGAACTGAAATTCCATTGGTTTGACTTTGATTAAAACAGGAAGGATGAGGCTGTGAGTTATTTATATGCCTTTTTTAATTTTAAATTTCCTCTCATTTGTAGCTATATTTTTTATGTTTCTTTGACTGTATTAATGTCAAAGCTTAAGGCTGCTGCTGCTTCTATTTTGTCACTTTGCAGCTTCCTGTTGCATGGAGAACAACAACAACAAAACACTTATGAATGCTTTGTGTTATTTAAAAAAAGCACTCAGATGACTCAGTCAGGACATCAGACTTAATATGCACCTACTGTATATTATCACTGATGTACTTCAGCTTTGAGCCACTAGCTATGAGTGAAGCAGATGCTAACAGCAAAGCACTATTTTGGAGTAAGCAAGTCTCCACAGACCTGTGGATGAAACTAAAGGGAAGAATGAGTGGCAGCTGACTGCAGACCAGTCAACATCATGGAAGCTTCTGGTCTAAAAGACGTACTCTGCTTGACATTAATATGATTGTGATTGATATGATCTTAAAAATTATTGCAGAATGCAAAATAATAAGATTCTAGATTAATCACGATTAAAGGTGGAGTAGGAGTTCTTTGAAAAACGGTTCCAGCAAGCTTTATTTTGAAAATACACACACCCCTGCCCTTTCTTCAGACCTCCCACCGAAATGTGCGTTGCTTGTTCCTGAGCGTTCACGAGCACTGCATTGATTAGCTAACTTTAGCTAACTTCTACCTATGGCGTCTTCACAGTGAAGACTGTACAACATCGTAATGAACCTAAACAACAAATATTATCATTTCAAGAAATATTTATCTGTATACTAGAATAAAAGTTGACTTTTCACTTGTTGTTTTGATGTGTGTTCTACATTATTTCATTACGTTTTCGTTAATGGGGGTGTAACCCGGAGGAGCTAGTACCCCGACAGTGTGAACACAAATGGTTTCAGGGCATGGGGCTTGTGGCCCAGCGCTATTAGCACTGAGGTAGCTATAGAGGGGTCTATTCATTCACGAAGGAGTGCACGCGGAGAGGGGGAAGGAGAAATGGATTGAAGTTTGATGGACATGTCAGGATCCAATAATTTTGAATGGCCCGTTCAATATGATTAGATGCTGTTTTTCCATGATTTTGCACTCTAGAGTGGACTAAAATATTTTGTTGTTGTGACAAACCTTCTATTTTCCTGGTTGCAATGCGGGTGTGAAGTAGTTTTCAAACGATATGGTAAAAAATGACCCAGAAAAAGATCTCCTACTCCACCTTTAACTATTGAAGTTCTGTGATTAATTGCAGTTTTAGTTTTACATGCATTCACACAGATATTTGACCTTATGCCTAATTGGCACATAAGCCATACGCCTAAACTACGTTCATACTCAGATTTATATCTTATACTCTCTCCTTTAATGCCCTCCATATCTAATCTGCTACGATGAATACTCAGGATTGCGTTTCCTGTCATTCATCCATTGTACTGTGGGTAAATTCATTATCATCTATGTTGCTTTAAATGTTCATTTTTCTTCGAAAGAAAAGATGCCAGTTTGTACTCTATATGTAATATAAGTAAACAGTAAAGCAGTTATGTGTTAGAGGTTAATTTAGTCATTTTTCACTGAAGCGTGTTGGAACTTTAGAGGGAAAACAATTCATGAAATAGTCCAGTATAAATAACCTAAAAATAAATAACCATTTATTGCCACCCAAGTAAAAAAAAAACAAAAAAAAAAAAAACACAATCCCAGTTCTCTTATTGCTTTGATGAAAATTAAGATGTCTTGAACTTACTTCTGAAGGCAGAAGAAGATAAAACGATTTCTTAACCAAACAAAAAATTGCAAATTAAAATGCAAAGTTGAAAAGCCTTTGGTTCACAGTAAAATCAAACATTAAATATTAAAGCTTTGTATTTCACGATATAACCAAAGTACATATTAGTAAACTGTCTAAATCAGCACCATTCAGACAGCTTTAAGTCATAACAAAAATTGACCAATGATAAAGAAAGGAGTGCACAGTGTTAACAGACAAAACATCTCCTCTCAATGGAGTTCCCATTTTCTCATGGTGCTGTCACACTGTTTAATATGCCATTCAAGCAAATATTCACTAATGCAGTGAAGGAGCTCAGTTATAATAACATTTTGTACTCACTTCTAGGACTGTAGCTGCACACACACCCTTACGATAACCTATAAAGATATTATTGCTCCATATAGATTCATACTCATTCACTAGTCCGCATAAATTAGCAAAAATATTCTTTATATTGCAGATAAGATTGGGGGCATCCTGGTGGAAAAGAGGCTGAGGCACACACTATGTGGTCACAACATTCCCGGCTCGCTCTCCTTTCATTTCCTGTCCGTCTCTATACTATTAAACTACCCAGTAAGAAGCCAGGAAGCAAGACTTACTAGTTCTGGTTATGCTATGAATTAAAAGTAAGGGCAATTACTGTAGCCCTGTATATGTTAGCTTGCATATCATAAATTTAAAAGTGCACACACGTTTTATACACATATAAAATAAGTATATATGTATAACATAATATATAGATTTTAGCATTCAGAACACCGCATGAGGGTTATTGTGGTCTCTGATAGTCTGCTGCACACTGAGAGACCATTTCATCACACTCATTAAAAACCTAGTAATTAAATGTGTCTTATATGCCATCCAAGCGAGTCATACGTGCTAGATCATATACACTCCATCTTGTACAAGTTTAAATGGTGCAAATAAGTGCTGCCCTAATTTCCATAATTTGTACAGATTGCCTCTTCCTTGCATTCAGCATTTCAGTGTTATTCCCTCACCGCAAATAGGTAAGGGCACGTTCCTGTTCCCTTAATCTCTGCCAGAGATTGGGAGCTGCTGTGCACGGTTTTTAGGGTGTATCTTCACTGTACACAAGCTTTATAAATGAGCCCTCAGAGATCCACGTCTATGATCTGTGATGTCACATTGATGTACAGCCCGAAGCTGTTCTTCTACTTCAATGGATGGGAAACTGGGTGGATTTTTTAACCGTTATTTATCTGGTGAAACCCAGATGAGCACACGTTCCCGGGGCTGTCTAGTACAACCATAGTGTGATACTATTGATCAGTTGACTTGTGCACTTTCCAGCTTTAGTTTTGAAGGGGCAATTTGTGGTTCAGATGATAGTGAACATATTGACCCGCTAATAAATGTCAAAACCTCAGAACCTGATATCACTGTCAGATTGATTGGCAGGTCTTTTAATGCCAAGGCTAGACTGCATCTGAATTATTGATACCGAATGGTAGGTATAGTGATATTGTTAGAGGGTAGTTTGCATCAGTAATATTACAAACACTGCACTTAATAGTCATCTCAATCACATTCAGTGTGTGGAAACACACTGAAATAACTGATTAGGTTTAGATTTTGTCTTATATTGTCATATTGGTTATGCAACACTGAACACAGCCATCTGTATCTTTTTCTCAAACATGTCAATCCACCAAGTACCATTTTACACTGTGGATGAAGGCAGTGTTACAACAGGGAGAACACATTTTTCATTTCATTTTTCTGTCAGCATTTTCAGCACGTTTTGGGATTCAAAGTTATATTTTTTACAATTCCTTCTGTGCTTTTCCATCTCTAGCTCAACATCTTTATTCCTACACGTTTTCCTAGAGGAAAAATGCCTAAACTTAATCAGGAATGGCCTCTCAAATATGCAGGTTTATGGTCTTCTTTGGATGGTTAATAAGCTACTGAGTAAGTAAACCAGTTTTTGTCACCACCTCAGAGTAAATGGAAATGCAATAATAGGAAAAAAAAAAATATTTCTTATCTTCATCCAAGCAATATCACCAGTATCTATTGTAGATTATAAGATGCCATGGAGAGGCTAATGATATAACTGAATATATTCTGCTACACGTAACTACAACTGTGGTTGTAGACTTGATGGGAAAATACATAAATATAGCATTTATGATGTAGTTTTTCAACATATACTATGATTTGACCATGTTTACTGTTACATGTTGATTTTCTCGGAGGTTTACTTCAAAACAGTTTATTTCCATATACAAATCTCCCCAAAACACTGGAATAGTAATAGAACATATTAAATATAGCATATGCCTTGGTAAAATATTTTGTGAAGAACATAGATGTATGTCAGTGTGACTGTAAAATGTGAAATTTGAATGCTTTGGTTTCCTGTTGATAGGAACATGTTAATTTTAATATTTTGTGGGTGTTAGGGTGCATTTAATTGCACTAAATTTCTAGTTTTCAGTCACATCAAACATGATCAGAATCTTTTGAAAATGGCTTGCGCTTTACAAAGAATACATTTGTATCTAAATACTTTGTAATGAGATTGTTAAATTTAAAAAAACCATGTTTTCAAAGAGGTGTAACATGCATGTGTTCTACAAATAGACCATCTTCCATCATGACCTTTTGTAAGTAGGCCTATTCCAGAGGGGTGGACCCGGTGGGAAATACTACTGGACGAGGAAACAGACTTAGACTTAACACCAGGGTCTGGAGAATTTCCTCACAAGCTATGACTTCCTTTTAGTATTATCTTTGTGTAGTACTCTCAAACATCAAGCTCTCTTCTGCTTATGTCACAGTTTCCCTTTCTGTCCTTTTCCAAATCAATTATGCATCAGTGTGGCATCACACATTTGGGGCTGAAACAAACTCTTTCCTGTCTTCTCTTTTGTCTACACAAGAGGAGACAGTGCTGAGCGTTCACTAAAGCTGATCAAACCGGGCAAAGGTACGGCATCTCAAAATTCACAGGTGCTCCCCTGGAACATCCAAATTTATTCAAATTCCCTGGCACGGTGCTTGATTGAGAATGTAAAATAGGCTGCTGGAATCAAATAGGACTGCTGCTGATTTACCTATAAAAGCTGGCAATTATCTATCTGGAAAGAAAAGAGAAATATGCAAGTTAAATGCCACAGAACCATTTCTGCTCTTATGTGGACCAAAAGGTTAAAGGCTTTTCATCCATGAGGAAAAACGCCCCCCCCCCATGCATTTATTTATACTGTGGCTGTTATGGCTTTTTCAAGTGTCCCTACAGGGCTGTCTGCACTCCCAGCACCTCTCCACTCTGACGCACTTCCCCTGGTGGGGCTTGACTGCACTGGCGAGCTTGTATAGCTCGTCTCAGAGCACTCTTCCCTCTGTCTGGGGAACGACACCCTCTGAAAACACCTACATGAAAATGCAATTAAAAGCGTCTTACTCTGAACAGAACAGCCGTTTTTTTTTCAAGGGACGGTGGCAGTGAATGGTGTGGGATGGATGGAGGATGGAGGGGACTGAGGTGGGGAGGAGTGTGCCATCTGCATTCTCCATCTAAGCCACTCATCTTACATCCATCATTTCAGCACTCAGTCTTAATTTAACCGTTCTCATCTGATGAAACACGCTCACGTTGCTCACGCCCTTCCTATTTATAGCAGGACTAAACACAGCCAATATTCTGCTCCATCCACCCATCTGAGTAGGCTTTTTCCATTACAAGATGAAGGCATTTCTAATTGATTTCATTCACAGACTGACCAGTACAATGCATGCTATCTTAATAAAAAGTTGTATAAGATATATTAGAATTTACAATTTGTAATCCTGAAAGGTGTAGAGATTGTTTTCCGTGAGTAAGTCCTGCCTTTGATAATGTTCACTGAGTGCAAAGTGGCAAGGGAAAGCAGAGTATGTGAGCCAAATATTTAATTGCACAAATGTTTCTGTTAAGGATTAGTCTGTCTCTTAAGAATTCAACCATGTGCGTTTCAACCTGTGCTGCAGTTATGTATTTCAAGCAGTGTCTTAACTCTTTCCCCAGAGTTCCTGACTATGATATAGCATACGTTTCCAGTGTATCTCCATTAATCCTCATATAAAGAAGCTAAGCAATCAAAAGGACCTCATAGCCATCACCCTGCAGTTTTAATAAGTAAAGGCAATGATTAAGTTGCTTCCCACCGTTATGTCCACTGTGGCTCTCATGTTTGCATGCACAGGCCTCTAAATTAAGAGTGTTATCTGGCAAAAAGAGGCTTATTTAGTGACAGGGGACCAAGCAGAACATTCCTCACCTTGCATGCATGTGTCCTTGTAATTGGGTGTGGAGATGTGAAATACCTTTGTTGCATATGGAAAGCATTTGGTGTCATCTCTTCAGAAGAGTCCTGGCACAGAATGGTCCTAGTACTTTGCAGATCCAGGAGGAATCCTGTAATTAGCACTAAATCGGGTGCACAGAGACAACATACCCTTGCCTGCACAAGTGTCTTTGGGCCAGTCATGCCTCAGCAACCCTGTCTCCCACATTATTACATTGCTTACAACTGAACTGCATACTAAATTATTTTCTGAGGCACAGATTTTCTCAATTTTTAAACACATGGTTAGCTAAATTAATTGATTAAAACAACGGAAAACACAACAGAATAATATGATTAGATTTATCATAGTTTTGGTGAAAAATGTATGTTAGTTACGTATGTAAATTTACATGTTTCTTGCACTTTTTTGGTTAAACTGAATGATGTCTGAATAACAGTCTTTTGCAAGGCATTAGGCATGCAATGAGAACGCTGTTCTTGTCTGTGTAGAGCGAAAAAAAATCAACTGGACTTGCAGTTGGAGGTTTGTTGAAGGCTGTTTTTTGCTCTTTTTTCATTAACACTCTTTTTGCTTTTGCTGTATTATTTGTAGGCCATGTACTCTGTACTAAATGCAATGTACACACTTCCATATGAATATGCTACACCCTAGTGATAGTGGTGGAATAAAAAGTGAAAAAGACTGCTTATAGTGGGTCCAACAAACACATGACTTCCAACCAGCCCATACGGAATAGAAACTGTACTGAAAATGTACTGAAATTAATGAATGCATGTGATTTACTCTTGAAATTGGCCACTTTTTTATCCTTAAAGCATACAACAGTGAATGATACATATAATATCCTTATACTTCTTTTTATTATCCTGTATGAAAAGAATGCAAAAGTGGCCACTTTCAAAAGTAAATCATATACTATTCATGAATTTCAGTACATAACTTTTTTCAGTTTCTTTTTCACATGGGAGGAGACTGGTGTTCGTGTCCCAAAGTGACTTATTTGTGTGTTCTCTATATTTCTGTTACATTTCTGTATGTATTTTGCATAGTTTATATTCTTATTTTGAGCTCAACCATGTTTGTTGTGCTGCGGTTGCAATAGCAGCGTGATACGTGGATAAAGCTAAAAGCGTTCTCATGACATGCAGAATTTTCTTGTAATCTTGTGCTATTTTTAACATCTTTCCACAAGATCTGAACATACAACATAAACAGCAGTCCTGTGGGAGAATGTCCCATGTTTTGTTTGACCGACCAAACTTTCTCCCTATGCAGACGATTTCATTAGATTCCATCAGTGATTTGTCAAAAACAAACCAGGAGAACACATTTCCCTCAAAACACAGAGCCTCAGTTGATCAGAGTAGATATCAGAATGAATGGCTTTCATCCTTAGTGTTCAACAGATGTTAAAGATCTCCACAGGCCTTCTCTCTGGTCTCAAAGCATTGGTTTGAAACACTGAGATTTTAGGTGGCAGATGACCTCAGGCGCACACAGGTGCTATGCCAGCATTTTAACAAGGCTTAAGAAAACACAGTGTTGTTGTAGCACTGAGGTAATTTATCAAGTGTTATCTGCTGTGTTAAAGAAAGGAGCTGGAATTCATACAAACCTATCTGGGTTTTGTGAAATCTGTGTTTCTGTCATGTTGTTTCTTGTCGGATCAAAACAACAACAAAAAAAATTTAGTTTGTAAGTACACTGCTGGAAGGCTATCAAAAAAGTCATTACAGTATCATGAAACAACATGGAATTTAGTTTTCAGATTGCAGTGCGGGAAAGCATGAAGAAAGTTGTAATTATTTTGAGGTTAGGCCTATATTACTAAAATCCACCCCTCGTATGAATGTAGAGTTATGCTTGTGTTTCTAATTAAACATGTCATGCATGACTCTGGGTACTGGGTTAATATATATAACTAAAAAAATCACTTTGCATTGTTTACCTGACCCATGTTGTTGTTTTTCAGCACTGTACAACATGAACAAAAACGTCTAATATTGTGAGATTTTGATGTTGTCTGTTTATTATCTGCTGTGTGACTTTACACATCATTTAATCTGGCCTTATTTGCAGGGTGTGATTTTAGGGGAGGTCTACACTTTGAATCCCATTATGCTTTGAAAACAATGTCAAAGAAAATGACAAAGCTGTTAATACACACACTGAGCACTAAAATCAAAAGATGGCAAATGCAGGATTTTTTGTCACACCACTCTGCAATTTGCTTCATCTTGTATATTTGGCTTTAATATTGAGTGCAAGCAGAAATATTATTTTTCAGTGGCTCTCTTCTTTAGCACAAATGGGATTGCTATGTTCTTGGCCGCATGTTTTCTCTCTCGGTGCAGGCGTTGCACTGCACAGTATGCTCTAACCTTAGGTTCAAACTGCCTGTACTGAAAATTACCATGGGCTCCTTCTCTTCTCTAATTGCTTAAGATGCTAATTGGACTGTGGAAACAGCCTCCCAAGTTTCATTAGGGACTTCCCCCGATCTGAATTCAGAAATAAGCGAAGAAGCAAAAAGGTTTTCCAATTGCCACAAGACATCTGGATGGCCTTGCCCTGAAAGCATTTTCATAATTAATGCACAAAGTGTGTTGGAAGGTGGCTTTTTTGACTGAAAGGTCTTCCTGCATTACCCAAGCTAAATATGAAAAGATGCTGTAAACTTGGCATGCAAGAATATGACATTTGAATTAGAGCATGCAGATCTCATTAAATTTAAAGTACAGAGGCCAGACGTTACATCTCTGTGCACAGCCTTGTCACTACTATCATAAAAAGCCTCATTACAAACGCCAGTTTCTCTCAGTCTCTCAACTATCTGACACCATGATTTTCACACCGCAAATCACTCGAAACCTAAACGCTGTTTCAATCTATTATTTAAAATTTAGGAATCCGTCTCGACCAACATATTCACATCTTTTCTAATTCCTTAATATTAAGCAGGCAGCAACCTTTGGTTATGAAAATGAAGCCAATGTGGAAGTATCTTATTCCTGAATTAATTCTAACAGGCAGCAGGAGGTGTCTCCTCTGGTTAAAAAATGATTATCTCAGGAAACATTGTAAACTCAATGGCTAGTTTCAAGTTTTCCTCAATACAGCAAGATGTTCATTTAGTAAATTTAGGTTCCATTTGGAGTCAAACACACCGTAAAGTAGGGGATGCTTTAGGGCGTTTTGGTTGCCCTCTGGTGTCACTTCAGGTTGGAAAAACCAAAATGGTGATGTAGGGCTGGGATGATAACCGCTTCACTGCGATACTGCAGTCATGTGATGCCTACCTTGTGAGCTCATTACTGTCATCACCGCAATATATTAAAATAAATTTTAAAAAATTACAGGAGTGCATATGGTGTTTGATATGAAATACAAACAGTAATATTTAGTAACATCCTGTTTTTAAAGCTAGATGGAGAAACAACTACTTCTCATGATTAAATTGAATATATACACATATAATACAAAGGCATTAAAAACAGAGTTCAATTTCAATAGTAAGTGCTTATAGCAGACACACCCCTCTTATGTTGTGCTGTCCACAGTTGTTTACGCTGCTCTGTTGACTTGATTTTTTTTCAAAAATAGCCACAAATCTAGTTACAAAGCTGAGAACTGTGTCACCAATTTAGCCACATTTTATGCCAGGGGACATGGAGCGATCGGCGGGGTTACGGCGATTGTGGGGGTAGTGGGTGTAGCTGGATTGTGGCGATTGCGGGGAAGCAGGGTAGTGGTAGCATTTTTGCAAGCGATCATCAGGGTTGTGGCGATTGTGGCAATCGCTGGGGAAGCAGGGGTAGCAAGGTTGTGGTGATCACTGCGGTAAACTGCCATACCACATTGAGTGGGTGCTTTATCACCGCAGTAATAAAAAAAATCCATCCCTTCACAGTCCTACAGTGATGGCCAAAATTCAGAACTTGAGGCTTTAAAATGTCCACTTCTTATTTATAATCTAAGGTATTAAGCATACTAACTTATGGTAATGCTCTTAATTCACTTTGCAAATGTTACGGTTTAAATGTGGATCTTATAAACAAATCAACACAAGGATTTTTTTTCCCCTGTGTGGTTGAAAAAAAGGTAAAAATATGGAAAGAATGAAGGGATGGAGCAATGTTGCATTTCATATGTGGCATATGGTGTATGTAGCATCAGACATAAAGGTCACATAGCGTTGCGCTGCCATCGTTACATTTTGAAAAGTGTGGCAGTCTGAAAGCGACGGCTGCCTTGAATGACTACGAT
Source organism: Synanceia verrucosa (assembly GCA_029721515.1). NCBI lineage: Eukaryota > Metazoa > Chordata > Actinopteri > Perciformes > Synanceiidae > Synanceia > Synanceia verrucosa. The sequence goes on from CM056565.1 coordinate 8,645,412, forward strand.
ACAGAAAGGCAGGGCAGCTAATGGAGACAAGCTCTTTTCATTACAACACCATCTGTTCCACTGAGCTGTACTGCTGGCAGCTGCACACATGTTGGAGAGAGACCGAACAGACCAGACAGAAAGGTCCGAGTCCCTGCGCTCTGAGGAGACCCGGTAGAGCCAGTTATTTTATAACAAAGATCTAATTAGCTAAACTGATCAGTGGAGGTCTTTTGAATCCTCCGCTTGGTGTGTTTTCTGACACATAAAGTGTGTTGATGACAACATGGAATTTAATTGACTAAGGTGAGGTAACAAAGGTGAACTTTAATCATCCTGAAGCAATAATATGTGCTCTACTATAAGGATGTAATAAATCAAACAAAATGGGTGATTTTATTCCCATACGTTTTTATGTTTTAATGTGTTATGTGGTTGTATTCTATACAGTGTGATTTTACCACTGCTAAAACACATCAAAGCAATAAAATGTGGCTGTTGATTTGGTCAGAGGGATTCACCACGAAGCCATCCTTCTACATGAAACATTTATTTCTCCTAATTCTCCTTGCAGAACCTTTGAGTGGTAATAACATGTTCCTTTCCGCTTGGCCGTGCCAGTCGAGCGACAGGAAGACTGTAGGCCATAATTATCCTGTTTGTTCAGAGGCCCAGTGCTTTTTATTATTTAAATCTCCTAGGGCTGTGAAAGTGCTCAGAGGCAATTCTTTCTCCCATTTTTTCGCCATGCTGTGTTAGTCAGTGTTAATGCCGCTCTGTAATTTTTTTTGATGCTCTGTTTTCTCAGTGTTCATCAAAAACGTGAAAGATGTCTTAGCCAAGAGAAAGAAGCAGCATGACAGCGTAAACAAATATCGTGAACAAATTGCTTTATACAGACATAAGTAATGATAATAAAAGATATCAAATACCTGGTTTTTATGAGGCGTCAACTTTTGCACTGAATGCACACAGTGCTTGCCTTTAATGGTGCAAACACTGCACGGACCTAAAGAAACCGCAGTATTTTTCTGTCATTCCCCAGACAAAATTTGTGACTTTATTTCTGAATTCTTGTTATATAAAAGAGGATAGCATGTGATCGTATAAACATTTCACCATGTTGTCAAAATGTCATCAAATAAGAGCCAAGCCTGTCATTATGGAGGGATGCACGATCCACTTTTTTCACGTCCAATACCGATATCTTAGGTTTAGTGTTGGCTGATATCAATCCAGTACTGGGATCACGCAAGCAACATCAGACTTCCATCCATCCATTTCCATCGCTTATCCTCACATAGGGTCGCAGGGGGGCTGGAGCCTATCCCAGCTGTTTTAGGGTGAAAGGCAGGGTACACCCTGGACAAGTCTCCAGTTCATCACAGGACACATAGAGACAGACAACCACTCACACTCACATTCACACCTACAGTCAATTTAAATTAGCCAATTAACCTAATCCCCATGCATGTTTTTGGATGGTGGGAGGAAGCCGGAGTACCCAGAGACCCACACAGACACGGGGAGAACATGTTAACTCCACACAGAAAGGCCCCGGGCCAGGAATCAAACCCGCTACCTTCTTGCTGTGAGGCGACAGTGCTAACCACTACACCACCGTACCGCACAACTTGACTTAAATATTTCTTTCCTAATTTATTTAAAACAAATAAACAGATATAAATGTACTGAATTATTTCCCACTTATGTACTTGGACAAAATGCCCAAAATGCATTACCAGTATATTTACTGTACATATTGTATGTTATGTGGCCTCTAACTCATCCACCTGAGAGTGTTCTTGTGTTCTTACAGTGTTGTTGTATACTGTTATATTGCTCATATCGTTGGTTTTGCACTGTATTGCATTTTTGCTCAATTTGCATTGTACATGTATAATCTCCTTACTTTAACTACTGTGTATGACAACTGTTGTTAAAGAATTTCACAGTTTTATCTGTGTTGTTAGTTTCCTTGATATTTTTTTGAATGGAGTCCTGTTTCATGACCTGCCAACACATCTCTAGCGATGCTTTTTTTTGGGCAGTTTGTCTGAGTAGAGTTACCATCTCATTAACTTGCTAATTTTGACAGCCCGATAAAAAATATAACAAAACTTTTCTCCATTTTGAAAACAAATGCAAGCCTCCGTGCAGCCCGTCGCTAGCACATGATGTCACCCACAGCGCATAGCATAGAATTACACTGAATAGATATGCTCCTATGGTTCGGGCCCATTGTCTCTGATCTAGAATTTTCTTCAATATTGGTACCGATACAGATCCCAATATCGGATTGTTGCATCCCTACTTCTCATCATGTATATTATTCCCCTTAGTTAATGAATGGTTAGCTGAGACTCTTCACGCAGCATTAAAACACTTTTAATCATGAAATTTATTGTGTTGGCTGCTACATTTTCAACATGTTGTCGTTCTCTGTATACAAACGCTGCAGCACATTCTTCTACATTAAACAAAGAAATCTGTTGTCAGTTCATGCTTTTCTCACACCATTATCTGCACCCCATGACTACATTATGGTTTCGATAAATACGACTATGTTATATTTAACATCATCATTATTACAGTACTATGCTTACGAAGATGGTATTTACGATTTAAAACAAAAGAACAATGTCCTGTAAATATTTTTGCAATAAATAATGACAATAACAATCATTGGTATTTTAAATAGGACAGTCTAAGAAATATCATTTCATTCGTACAACAGTACTGTTGGGCAGTAACTCAGTAGATTTACTTAAGTACTGCAGTGTAATTTTTGAGCATTTTTCCTGCTTCTAACATCAACTTTGAGGACAAATGTTCTTTTTTTGCCTTATAAAGAAGAGATAATCAGTGTTATTCACTTCACCTGTTAGTGGTCACAATGTTCTGCCTGATCAGTGAATATTTATATTTGCATCTGTTTGGACATGGTATAAGTTGTTGTTTCACCTGTGTATACATTTTATAACTTTTACTCAAAGTATATATATATATATATATATATATATATATATATATATATATATATATATATACATACGTATATACGTATGTATATATATATACTGCGTTTTAGTACTCTTTCGATCTTTGTTTCTACTCGGCTATATTTTTATGCTGTAGCAGTAGTTACTAGTCAGATTAAGATTTTCCATTTAAAAATGACATGTGAGCATGTAGAGTACAATCCATTGTTCAAGATTAGACCACTGCTTTCCAGTCTTTTTGGCTTGGGGAGCCCTTACAAGAAAGCTGCTTCTAATTGGGGTCTCTCGGCACAGGCTTTAGATGTCCACGGGTCGTTAAGCAGTTCCCAAACCTTTCAGATAGATTCATTTAAATAACTGTCCAAGGCTCAAAGAGGTAAAATGCATCACAAAAAAGTAAAGATTTGAGACATTTTTCAAACAAATTAATACAAATGTGTGTAACAGGACATTCTTTCTTTCTTTCCTCTCAAATGAGAGCATAACTGTAGTATTTTTCAAGTTGGACTCTGTTTTGCCATGTCTCTGTGTGGCTAATAGGCACAACAATTTCTGAAAAATAGTCCAGTATTGAGTGATAATGCTGTAAACCTGCAGCTTGTTTCTCATTTGAGTGTCAGTGATTCGCTGAACACCACAGAGGAATGAAATGTTTTTCTTCACCTTTTGCTTGACCCGGTGTGTTTGTGTTCTCAAGGAGAAGTCTTGTTGTGATATTTGAATATCTGTGTATTCTGGCTCTAATAAATACGGGTGGCCATAGAATTCATAGACCTTAGCCCATTTATTACCACAAAATGCTTTTCTATATTCCAGCACAATAAAGCATGGACGTATTATACTGTTGTCCATGGCAACACAGCATCTTTCTCCTTTTGAGCAAGAATCTTTCTATAATGTCAGACTTAAAATAACAATCAGAGGCTGTCATGGTAAAAAAACAAGCTTTTTTTTAGGTAAATGTGGCCAGCTTGCCTCAATAACATTGAAGTCTGTGAGTGGCTGCCGTCTGCAGCTCTCTCTCTCTCTGGATACTGGATCAATTTCACCCCTGTTAATCAGCTACGACACACAAAATGGGAAAGTCATATTTAGACCCTTTGGAGGGGACCAAACCTTAGGTTGGAAACCACTAGAGACCTGTATATTCAGTCAGGATTCGCTCCACCTGTACCAGCTTCCATGGCAATGTGCTGCTCACATATTGCTGCATTAAACATGTAGCTGTACTGTCACCAATAAGAAACACAATGACTCACTCTCTTTCTTTAAAAATCTCATTATGAAAAATATTTACTACACACCATTGCAATATTTCCTTTCTAGGTGTCAACCCCCCCCCCCCCACACACACACACACACACACACGCTTTCTATGAAAATTAATTCAGAGCTGATAGTGGGAGTCGCTCTTAGTGCACACGCTCATGCAAGACAATTGTGCACCAGACAATTGGAAGAGAAAGCAGCCGGAGCCTGGGAGAGCTGAGATATTTGAGCGAGCCTGAAGAGGCCTCTGTTTTGCTTATGCTGCTTGGAATGAGAGCCCAGCAGGGCAGTATCCTCTGTTAACTCAAGTGTGTACCAGTAAGGGAGTTGGCCGTAAAATGTGGTGCTTTGCTTAATCTCTCACTGTCATTTGTAGTCATGTGTGTCTTCCTATCACTCGCAGTGCAGTTTTAGTCCCCTCCAGATGACACTTTGTTAAGTTTTTCAGTAAACTGATTGCAGCGCTTGTTTGACCGTGAAAGGAATTTATGCTTTGACGCCCCTCATTAAGGGCCACTCTACTGTCTCCAGCTATGTTTTCATCAAGGTCTGACCATTAATGGGATTTTATTACACATCAGTCATTTCACATTGCTGAGGTTCATCCTTACACACAAATATTAAATGTGGCTATATGTCTCATTTTCTTTCTTCCATGTAGCTGTTTGGACGCATAATGCATTTTTTTTTCCTTTTTCTATGTGGCATTATGGGACACCTGTTCAGCAAATAGATCTTTTTGGTTGAGTCATTTCATTTAAAGGTAAAATGTGTAGCCCATTAGAAAATAGCACTGCTGTATCTGGGTAAGATATGGTGATCTGACCGCAGCAACGTTACTGAAAAAAAGATGAATACTGCACGATAAGACAGAGATGCCTTTTCACGTGTGTACAGTAAATTATCTCATCATTTGATTTAGTAGAATCATCCATCCATCCATCTTCTACCGCTTATCCTCACATAGGGTCACAGGGGGCTGGAGCCTATCCCAGCTGTCTTAGGGTGAAAGGCAGGGTACACCCTGGACAAGTCTCCAGTTCATCACAGGACACATAGAGACAGACAACCACTCACACTCACATTCACACCTACGGTAAATTTAAATGAGCCAATTAACCTAATTTCCATGCATGTTTTTGGATGGTGGGAGGAAGCCAGAGTACCCGGAGAGAACCCACGCAGACAAGGGGAGAACATGCAAACTCCACACAAAAAGGCCCCGGGCCGGGATTCAAACCCCGTACCTTCCTGCTGTGAGGCGACAGTGCTAACCACTACACTACCATGTCACCCCCTACTGAATCATGAAATTACTTATTGTAAAAAGGAAAATGAACATTATTTTTTTTATGTAACAGTTTGTCCAAACCGCATGTGAACGGAAAGACTCCACAGAGTTGACTGGAGAGCCACACAGAGTAATGGGAGCAGGCAGAGGTATGTCCTTCCTTTCATCTACCGTAATCTCCACTGTCTTTAGAGTGTTGAGCTCTAAGTTGTCAGTGACCAGATGGTCAGTCTCCATCCTGCAGGCAGACTCATCTCCACCAGAGATGAGCTCATTGAGGGTGTAAACTTCAGGAGCTTTACGGACAGAAGAGTAGAGAGAGAACGCAGCATTGAGATGAAGATGTTCTGGAGTCACAGACATGCTTCCACAGCTTGACGTGCTGCTTCCTGTCAGACAGGAAGTCTGTAATCCACCTGCAGGTAGACTAGGGCATGTTCAGCTGGGAGAGCTTGTCCTACACCAGGGCTGGGATGATGGTATTGAAGGCAGAGCTGAAGTCCACATACAGGATGCTAGAGCATGAAGTGCAGAGCCATGTTAAGGCCAGGTCCTGCAGAGACCTTTGGAGGGGCAGGGGCTCAAATTTCAAAAAAAGGCACATGGAACGAAATTTTCAAGATGATGCAAATATATACTTCTCCAACTGCATAATACGTTATCCAACTCCATAGCGACGGAAACCCCTCGAGCCCTTGCAGTTCTCCGTCGTGGTGCGTGTTGTGCAACTCTGCCGTGAAATGCACCCCTTTGCAATTCGCCTTAATATTGCAGACAAACGCAGGGGAAAATACTATTTTACGATTTAATTATTTGTGACGGAGATAGAAGAGAAGAACGTTGCTTACAATCTTTAAAGCTCCCCTAAAGAGTGCAAATAACAGATGTTCTTCTCAACGTTCTTCATAAAATATTTATCAGTACATATATGTATTATATGTACGCTCATATTATATATGTAAATTATGATGATGGGTTAGGCTATTGTATGATTCATACAATAGCCTAACCATCTGTTATTTGCACTATTTGCAACATCTGTTATTTGCACTCTTTAGGGGAGCTTTAAAGACTGTAAGCAACGTTCTTCTCTTCTATCTCCGTCACAAATAATTAAATCGTAAAATAGTATTTTCCCCTGCGTTTGTCTGCAATATTAAGGCGAATTGCAAAGGGGTGCATTTCACGGCAGAGTTGCACAACACGCACCACGACGGAGAACTGCAAGGGCTCGAGGGGTTTCCGTCGCTATGGAGTTGGATAACGTATTATGCAGTTGGAGAAGTATATATTTGCATCATCTACAGACCTGTTGGCTCTGTGTTCAAACTGCAGGGGGTCTGGGAAGAGGTCTGTGATGGTCTTGAGGTGTGAAAGAACAAGACGCTGAAAAGTCTTCATTACCACAGAGGGCAGAGTGACGGGTCTGTAGTCCTGTGGCCTTTGTTCTCTGTGGTATGGGGATGATGGTGGAGATCTTGAAGCAGGCTAGCACATGGCATGTCTCTAGTGAGGTGATAAAATGTCTGTGAACACAGGAGACAACTGATTGGCACAGTGTTTCAGGGTAGATGGAGAGACACAGTCTGGTCCCACTGCTTTATGGGGTTTCTGCCTCTAGAAAATCCTAAAAAGTCAGGCACTACAGAAAAATAAAACCAGCTAGAATCTGAACCGAATGACTGGGTTTACTTGAAAAACTCCATCGCTTTCCTTTTTTCTTGCCCCTTTTCTTCATCTGCTCCATGAAGCTGTCTCCAAAATGATACTAGCCCGATATTTACAACCCTTAAAAGCCATTTGACAGCACCGCCGTAAATTAATGAGACATGTTTATCAGCAGCACCAGGCCTCACTCGCATTTTTTAAGGAAACAATCCTCAGTAGATACAGTAATCTATCTTATACATAGCAGAGACTGTGTTGGGTTTAAATAGTTGCAAGGTTTTTAAAATATTCTTCTTTATTTGCACTGTGACGTCCAAGCAGATGCGGTGAAATCACAATTAAGCAGACTGTGGCATTGGACATTTCAAATAAAGAAACTATCAAGACACAGATGATTGCTATGGTTTTGTTATGGAGATAACAGAAGGAGCATTTTTCTTCACTCCAGAGACACTAACTTACAGTATGACATTAAAGTATAAGACCTCAGGGTAGCACTGTCCTTTGGTAAATGCTGAGATGGCACAATAGCATCCCTTCCCTGTTTACAGTGGGCTGGGTAACAGAGTTTGGGATTTATAGGCAGTTGTGATATGAACGAGCACAGAGACATGAAAATGTCACAGTTTGTCAAATGGCTCGTGACCCGCAAAGAAAAAAAAAGAAAAAAGAGAGCACTGTTTACGCAGTAGTGTGACGCTGTACAGTACATTGTGCCTATCTAACATGCAAGACCACGACTCTGCTACTGATTACGCCTGTATTTGAACATGCTTAGATGTGCTTTGAAAGCTCAAAGGAACAAAGTAACAACTTGGCCATGTTTTTTGAAGTTAGTAGAATAATGTATGAGGACAGAAATTGCAGTCTGCCTTTCCAACCTCCGTAACCTAATGATAGCTACATGTAGGACATAATTCTGTAAGAAAACAGGAACACGCTTCATTCAGCTGCCATATGAAAAGCTGCTCACATCCTTCACATGTGATTGCTATCTGTCCTCCATGCAATTGACTTTGATTGGGTGCATGTGTAGATAAACATTAATTTAGTTTGCAGCAACCATTTTTTAAAAAAAAAATAAGTGTTTTGTTATGTTCTTTGTTGCCGAATGTGTATTATGTTTAGCTTCTTAAATGCTGAACAGGAAACGTAAAGGATGTCCTGAGTGTATATTATCAATGACTGCTTATATGTTTTGAAGTGTGTTTTTCAATCTGTAGGAGGCCTACAGTCTGCCATATATCTGATTGTGAACACTTGTTCCCTAACCTTAGTATTGCTTTTTTAAATGTATATGTATATATACACCGTTTCTTGAAAAAGACCTTATGATCACTTCACTTTTCCCTGTGTTCACAGCAGCATGGTAATTAGGTGCAGTTCAGAGGCAGCATCACACACAGCCGAACACCTAGTGTATATAACATAATAGCACATCAACATGATTCACGGAAACCTAAAGCTGCCTGACCAATAAATCACTGAATATAGTTGCAGGAGTATATTTCTGGAATTATCAATGATAAGAGAAGCACAGATTAGAGTACTACAGAATGGAAAGAAACCATTCTTGAAGCAGAATGCTGCAGAAAAATGTAGTTATTTCTGTTATTTATGTGTCCCGTTTTTTCTTAACATTGCTCAGAGGACATAATGTACATGCATAACAATTAAAACAAAATAATAATCATGTGTCATGATTAAAATCTCAATTTCAACATGGCACTGAAGAAACTTGCTACCAAAGAAACGCTCATTTAAGTGATAACTTCCCGTCGGTGTCATCAGTGTTCCGGCACATTTCTTTAATTTGCTTGTTGCGATCCAATATGGTAAATGAATCTCGCTGAGTGGGCTGTAGGACTTAATGGCAGCCAGCTGTGCATATCTTCAGTTTTAGTAGCTGATTGTTCAGATGATGGTTTGCTTGGAAGCATATTATTATTGTTGTTGTGTGATGTAAATATTCAATTAAGACAATTTCTTTAATCGTTTTCAATTAGATTAATATGATAATCTAGCATCATTGTCTTGAATGATATACCAGCCCATTAGACTTATCAGGTCATTAAATGGGGTGTTATCAGTAGCTATAAGCTTCAGAGATCAGTAGAAGCCTGCTACATCAACAAGTAGGTTTTGTCATCTATTTACATGGGCAATCACCGAAAGAAGGAATAAAAGAAGATTAATGGCTCACGAAACACAGGGGAAATGGATTTTGCATCCCAAGTGAGACCAACAGTGTGTAGTTCTCTTTTACTTTTCAAATGTAGTTATTTTTAAGGCAAAACACCATGTCTTTCCATTTAAAGTGGTTTTGTTGCCTAAACCTGAAGGAGCTCATTTGTTTGTGTTCAAAATGCAACATTTCATTCAGTTTTATAATGTATTAGAGCATTTTGCTGATGTGATGACACACTTTAAATGAGCTGATTACTGTCAGAACCTAATCCCAAAGATGACTTCAGTTGTAAAGTAACAGTCCCTGGTGCTGAACTCTGCAGTGAAGGTGGGCTTGATTAGGTTAAATGTAAATTGGCAACATGTGTCATCTATAAAAGAGGACAGCCAAACAGCATTTTGATTTAAATCTTACAACAGAAAGAGCCAGATCATTTGTGGTCATCTATTGGTTCACCTGTGTGGTGCTTTCATAAGTATTTATGTTATTTTTCTGTAACTCTGTTTATTATTGCTCCAGCATTTTTTTAATAGGGCAGTATTTTTAGTTGTCAGTTCCAATTGCTTTCTCCCCCATCCCCTCGTCCTTGCATCCAAACCAATTACCTTCTGTGTGCCGCACGGGTTTAAAGGCAATTAAACGTCAACAAAATGTACACAAAACAACAATCAACCTCCTTGTTATGAGCGATGCCCCGAAGTGAACCACCTCACACACACAGACCCCCCCAGCCCTCCATTCCTGCTTGTCAACAGCCTTTACCAAAGTTGTCTTGGAAAAAAGATCAGAGGCAAAAGGTCAAGGCTATATGATGGAAACTAATAAGAATACAAATCCAAAGTTACACTCACAGGCTCCAGACACTGCAATATTCATTACACGCCACAATGCAAAAGCTTTGGATAGAGCCAACAACGTAATTATTAGTGAACTCCTGAAATGTGTAAGTCATAGAGTCATTATCAACACTCATATTTGCACTGATTAAACTGTTATCTGGTCATTTAATGGAGCCCTATCAGTGGTTATAATACTCATAGTTGTCAGTATGGCCCTGTTATTGATTAGGTTTTTATTTTCATTAACATGGTCAGTCACAAGAAAAAGTATAATACATGAAGACAACAGTGAATGTTGTTTGGTGACCTCAGTTCACATCCTGTGTGAAAACAGCAACAACAACACATTGCCTTTCTGTTCTCTTTGTTTCACAGTTCAGAATATAGAGTTTTTCCCCCTGAAACCGAAAGAAGTTGTTTTATTTGTGTTAAGTTTCATCCATTTTTACAAGTTTTGCTCTCCTGTGGTTGACCTCTACTGACTCACATCTATGATGCTCATAGCCAGTGAAATCAGGAGCACATTTAACATTGATTTATCTGCTGTGCATTGTTACATTTATGCTCAAGTTAAACAATATATACTTATTTTAGGCTTGTTTTCTCTAGGAAATCCAACCTTCTCTCCATGTTTAAGCCTCTCAGTCAGCCTTAATCTCTACGGACACGCTTTGCAAGGTCAGTACACAGTGAGGAGGGTCGGAGTTCAAATCATTTGAATTCTGTGGGCAGCAGAAGTGTTAACTCAAAGATGTGTGCAAAGCTCAGTGTAGCAATGCAGCAAGGTTGCCTTCATACTGTAGCTCTCTTTAGAGTTAAACAATGGCTCAAGCTGCTGCACATTGATTCTGCTACTGATCCTGTGCAGACCGTCTCAGAGCGTTAGCGCTGCTGAAAGTATCAGGCTTGAAGCCGTGGTGTGGTTTATAGTGAGGATGAGACGGGGAAAGCTTAAAGTACATTTCAAGTACAGATAATTAGCAGGTGACTCAGAGCGTAGACATTCTGTAAAAGTTGCTTGTGCATTCATAATATAAACTTTACCTGAGCCTAAATCTAAAAATGAAGCCAGACACTATCCAGTGTTTCTATAGTAACTCATCACAGCCACTTGAGCATTGACTGTCAAAACTGTGTCATTGAAAGTAGAGCATGTAAGAGTGTGGATTTGCACGGTTTGAAAGAGCTTATATTTACTGTGAATTGTACAACTGTAAATGTGTGTACTAAATTTGTTCCATGTAGTGTAATAAGACCTTGTCACCAGGAGATGGCAGCAAAATGCAGCTTCATGACAAACCATCCCCCTCCCTGTCTCTGTCTGGTGTGGGTGTGTGATGGCAGATTAGTCTTCTGCCACATTTTTATCATCACTGTATATTTAAAGTCAAATGCCACAACTCAGAGTTGGAGACAATACACACACACACAACATATTGGCTTGAGGCCACATTTATGTTGATATAACACATAAATATAGACATATTTATTTACATATTATTTTATTATTAACAGTAAAATGCGTAATGTGTCAGCTTTCACTCTAGAAAATACACTCAATCTTTTCTCCACTGTATTCCAGATCAATTTATATGCTCGTTAATTACTTCTAAATATATTACTACTTAAGACAGAAAACTTCAGATACAAATCGTGTTGTATTCAAACAAACCATCAGTAATATATTTTCGCCTCTATATTCGTGGAATATTTCTCAAAACCTTTGATGAAGCTTCAAGCTAAAAACCTGAGTTAATTTGCCAGCCGTGTCTGCTGGAGGAGGAGGATTTTCTTCTGATCGGAAAGAACAAGACATGCACTGTATATGGTCACGTGGCGTGACACTCACCCCTGAACACCAGATTACTGCTTTTCTGCCACTTGATGGCAGTGTAACTGTGGACATCTGTATCTGCCCAAATGATGAAAGCAAATCTGTGATGTTGTGGAAAATGTCACCCATGTTACATGACTGCAATGAGTTATTTATTTGGATGATATATTAAGGAGGGACACATTGACGACATCTCATGAGAACGATAGACCAACAGAGAAATGCCAAAATAGGGTCCAAGTGCACCTCAAGAGGCCTGTGTCTGCTGTTCATCGGATCTGTATATTTGCCGCTGTACAAATATTCATAGTTTATTTCATGGTGAATAGGGTCAGACAAAAAGAGAAGCTAAATCATGTATCTATCTCTCTTTTCAAACACTCAGAAAAAAAACACTGTAGTATATTCAGCTTGCATGTCTGTTCCTTGTTCAGTAGAGCAAGAGAAGTCCAGCAGGCAGCACTGTTTGAAATGGTAAACAGCATTTTGTGAGACAGTCAACATCAGTGTGATGAAGACTAGAGGCAGCCCGCCGGCCAAGTTTTAATGTTAAACAGAGCGCTGTGCGCCGCGCTGAGATGAATATTTCAGTACGGATGTGTCATCAGCATGCAGTGCGATGACCCCAGCCGCCGTATAAAATGACCAGCATCCTGCTACTATTCTGCTCTGTGCTTTGGCAGGGATAATTAGACAAATCTATGCCCTGAAGATGTCAGACTGCTCTGGGGTCAGTGGGGTGTCCGGTCATGGAGCAAGATGAGTGTAATATAGTGTAATTATGGACCCAGTATATGAAGCAGTGAGTGCTTTTTAGCTCGATAGCTCTTAAGTGGCCTACTTGTGGGAATTTTAAGGCCAGCAACATTTCTCCTCATGACTAAAATGTTGGCTGTGTCCACATTGTGCCCGAATACATGCAATTTCTGCCTGATTTTTATTTGCCATCTATTCAGATAGTAAAAATAATATGAGGACTCTGCATGAACAATCCTCCCCAGATGGTTATTTGATCATTCAACACATCATTGATTCTTTGCGATGCCTGATTTTACTTTTGTCAAAGTTATCTGCACATGAACTTTTCCTGAGCCCCCCCATGTGTCAGTCCAAGTTAGACCCGGTGGCAGTCATTCAGTGGGGGAACGTGGTGAAGTTGTACAAGGTGTGCCAGTGAGATACAGCACAGTCAAAAGCCCCGGGGGCAGAGTGTGTATTAAGGTTAATTCGAACTGATTAGATTAAGCAGTGGGGCCGTTGCTGTGGGGGGAGCGGAGCATTGTGGTGCGTCCTGCCGTGAAGGGTGTGTGTTGTGCTTTATCTCGTGCTTCGAAGTGAGCTTGTGAAGGTGCTACTTCCTCCTCAAGGGGTAGTGGGTCACATGAGTTCAATTCTTTGATAGCATATATCCAGCAGCTTGTCATGCTTGACGGGAGAGTCAAATTGGCAGGGTGTGGAACGAGGGATGCACTCTGGAGGAGGTTGCTGGTTTTTATTAATAGCACAATCCTCCTCACCTTTTCCCCCCATTACTTAATGTTTATTATATTGAGCTTTCACTGTGTAGGCTCTTATTATTGTGTGGTCTCTCCCAGGAGAGCAAAAGTCATTTCCCCTGTGAGCACTCCTTTTCTTATTTCTAGGCCCCTGTATGGCTGCCTGAGCCGCAGTGCTATACACTAAGCCTATCTGCATGCACATTACATTAAATCAATTGTATCTGTCTCTTGCTCTGTGGGATTTCTGCTTTGCTAAAATGGTCTCATTTTTCCCACCTAGGCTCACTGTTCTTTGTCATTCCTACCAGCTTTTTAAGTCACTTTTTTCCTTCTATACATTATCATCCTTAAGGGTGCTCTTTAGAGTAATGTCCACCTGCGCAGAAAGGGAGGTCGCTCTCCCTCTGTGTGTGTTGAAATCCCAACTTCTTCATGCTTCATTGACATAGCCAAATTCCTTTTAACGTGAGCTAAAGCATATTAATAACATATTAAGTCAGAGATTACCAAAAGTATATAGAACAGGAATATACAGTAAGTATCAAATGTCAAAGTAATCCATCCAACATTTGTCAAGACACTCAAAATCAAAAATGTCAACCCAGTGGCAGTGTTGGGGGGAAAAGCATGCTGCAAGCTTGACTAAAAATGTTCACAACCCCAGTATGAGTGCAATAAAACTCCTAAGAGAGAATTCCTGCTTCCTCAGACATCTTTCAAAAAAATTGTCATATTTGTCACGTTCCAAAAGTCTGAATGGCGAGCTAGTAGATAAGTTTTACATCCAAAGTATTAAACCAAACTGTTTATTTTGCAACGTGTCAAGAAGGACCGAAACAATGTAACAACAAGGGATGGAACATTAAATCCTTTTGTGCATAGTGTAACTTCCAAAAGGGAAATATTTAAATAAAAAAAATGATACTAATATATAGGGAAATAGAAGATAAATAAATCTACAGTAAATATAGAAGTGTTGTGGTGTTGCTCCATCGCAGGAAAAAAAGAGAATGGAACGAGAGAGAGGGAGAGACACCTGGTTTATTCAGAGAAAATGATGAGCAGTTTGGTTAAGCTGACAGGTCTTAAATCTGTCAGTGCTGTTGTTTGGATATGCAGATTCATTTGGCTGCAAAGATGTGACAAAATGCTGCAAACCTTGCTGATAAGACAGATGTAAACAGCTGGATTTAGATAAAGGAGTGCCAATTAAGACACAGCCAGATGTGATGCAAATATCAGAAACTAAATATCAAATTTGGAAGCTCTGAATTTTTGACTACAAATACTATTTTTGTCTTTCTTTCTTTGAAGATTAGGAATGGAGTTGTTTGTGTTTTGCATTGCACAGTTTGCTTATATGGCTTCATTTCAATACAGGATTAAGTTTAATATGTATGGCCCATTGAAAAAAATGGATGTTTTTAGATGATTTAATGTAACATGATGACTTGCACCAAATGAAACAATGAAACACCACTGATATCCCGCACAGGACAATGACAGAGAATACTACGTGAGAACTGCTCATAACTTCACGTCCTCAATTCATTCACTTTCATAGATTTTTTTTCCACAAGTGGATTGAGTCATACCAAAGTGTGCAATGTTCAATGCCAACTTAAATTCAAATACATACATATCACCTAGAGAAAATTAAATCTCACAGCGACATGGCTGGACATGGATGGTACACTTGCATTAATGTTAACATTGTTTAAAATCACACAGCCGGGAATGAAAAGTGTCTACATCGCCTTTCTAATTAAGCTCCTTTTACTACATAGTGCTTAAACCTAAGCTGCGGGGCGACCGAGGATGCATTTCAACAGAGCTGGATTTCCTCTCATTCTGTCTGACACATACAGTATATGTGAAGAAATTACTAAGTCGTGCAAGATTTTAATGTTTTGGAGCAAAAAAAAAAAAAAGGAATAGAAAGAAATATTGCAGCCAAATTGAGTCTCTCTTCATCTGTAAGCTGCTTTAAGCCTCACTAACGGCTTAGCTTTCCCTTGTTAGTATTGGCTGCTGTGTAGATTCAGCACACTCCCCCTTCCCTTCCTTCCCTTCCTTCCCTGTGTTTACCACCCATCTATTTACCTTTGATGCAGCTATGTGCATTGATCATTTCAAGCAGACCCTTTAAGCTCCCTTCCCTTCGTCCTCCAGTTTGCGTGTTAACTCCAGACCATAGTGGTTTTGTGCTAGTAGACTGTATTGATTGTCTGCTATGCATGTATGTCTATTCAAACACAGAGTGTTTTCTCGTCAAAGTGTGTCTGAATGTATGTTGAAGCAAATTATCCAAACTATTTGAGCTGCCCGCAGGAATAATTGGTCCACAGAATATTTCACCACTGGAGGTGAAAATCCTTCTTGCTCCTGAGGATAACACATTTTATTTATGTGAGAAGAGTCTTTTTTTCTGGATAATCTAAGAATAGGCTGATTTTCCAGCTAGATGTGCAGTGAGTAGCACCTCTCCTGGGAATGAATGCAAATGCGTTGGATATATTCCTTTTGTATCTTTGCAGTCTTGAGAGTGTCATCTATTGTATATTATGTATCAGCTTTTCTTCGTGTCTGTTTGACACCCAAAACAACAGCGCCGAATGAACAAGTGTCTCGAGGCTGCCAGAGACGGCTTTCTGTCATTCTTACTTTCATGCATTGTTTGTAACAGAAAGGACATTTTTTATGGAAATGACAAGATATGTCTGAAGTCTTGCATATTGAAAAGCCACAAACAAAGTCGACAAACTATTTTGTACGACTGAGTGAACTTTGGGGTGGCAGAGGCAGCAAATGCGTTGCTTTTGAGAAGCAGGTGTCTTTCTGCATTCACAAAAAGACTGTCAAATTTCCCTCTATATGGTTTGTTTACCACAGCCCATAAGCAGGGGGCAGCAGTGCAGTGCAGACAGTTAGCTGCTGTTGTTAATTGCTGCATTGGAAAAACTATTAAAACAGCAGCGACAGACAAGCCAGATGCTTGTGGCAGAGGTCGGATAAACATACTGTAATGTGTGATATTCTGCGTAACTGATGTGAGGTGCAAGCAGTTCATGAATGTGACTTACTGCCATATTCATAAGTGATCTACAGGGTACATGGTGGGATTTGATTAAAAATATGCCCCACTTTAGGACATAGACTTGTACAAAATATGATTTGCTCAGAACACAAATATTTAAAGTGCTTCAAGAGCTGTTCAGCACCCACAGCACGCAGCGTGGCTTAGAAATATCTTCACATACACTGAAAGGAAATCCAGCTCTGTCCAAACGCATCCTCTGCTGCCCACAGCTTAATATGCAGTAAAGGCATAGACTGTATATATAAGACGTGAACGCAGTCACCATGTCATCACCCATTGGATTGTGGACTGTCAGTTTGAAGCCTTGAGTTTGGGTCACTTCTCGAAGTTACTCCCCAAGTTGTGAAACTCCTGCAACATGGTTTTAATGTTATGCATTGACCTTTAATAGTTTAGTTTAGTTTAGTTTAATAATTAAGAGTGGGATAGGTTGCAGTCTTGGTTTTAACAACCAGAAGTGACACAAGAGGGTGAAGCTTACTACAAATGACCACTGAATCAGACATTTTACAGAGACCAAATTGTTATAATTAACCTTCATAGTGTCATTTAATGACACTACACAACTCCAAAACTCCAAAACTGGACAACACTGTGGTAGTAACCTGTCAGTAATGTGCTTCAATTTGAATTTGATGAAACCTACCTACCTACCTATCAACCTAACAACCTACTGTATCACACTGTAGCTGCATCCTAAAGCATCACCAGCTTTGTGGTCCATTCGCCTCTAAATGGGACCATGACTTACAAACTGAACATCATGCTGAATAGAAGACTTGAAACTAGACAACTGAGACCATAAACTCATGTTTACAATGCTTACTGACATAATAAACCAAGTGAGAATTAGATGAATTTTCTCAAACACTTCTATACATTAATGATGTAGAACAGAATGTTGACCATGTACCAAACAATATTGAAATACTAATATCCTAATACTTTTCCTTCAGCTGATAAATCATGAATACACTCAACTAAAAGAGCATATATCCAGTATTCTCTGCTGTGAAGAAATGATGGGGTCTGCTGAGTAGCACCTGCCAATACGGTCAACCTTTAGCACACATTTTCACAAAACACCAACAACCAGATAGAACGACTTCAAAAGACGAGACAGACCTGTCATTTGTCTCAAAGTGATTAACTTGTCCGCTATATTCCAACCATCTAAACCAGTACAGGAACCAACAGAATACTCCTCGGGCTTTAGTCTACTGATTGGCATTTTCATTATTCTGTAGCTTTCTCTTGTTTGAGTTATAGTTAGAATGTGACAGAATAAGATGTAAGGATCAAGTCAAACCACATACTGTAAAACACAGAGTATAGCATGGCAAACAGAGTAACTATGCAGTTATAGTACAGTGTGTACTGTGTGTGTTGTGTACAAACAAAATTCACAACTTAAAAAAAATCCTGGAGATCAAACTAAAAGGAATATTCACAGGGTACTCAGTGTACTATTGGCTCATCAGTCAGGTTTCAGGGTCAGCGTTAGCACTGCCAAAAAGACTGTAATTCACTAGTGAATAAATAGAGCCTGAGGGGGGAAAACAAAATATTCTTCCCCAATCTTTCATAGATCAAAGCAGCCTCCAGAGCTGATCTAGCCTCTTCCACATCACCATGCCTGACCCTGACTTGCATACAGCGGCGTGGAAACGTGCAAACACATGAGAGGGTAACATCTCCGCCACCTTTGTGACAACTGGTTGGAGATCAAGAGAACCACCCCTAGCATCTGCACACCAGGAAACATCCACCAAAGGCTACGAGATTCCAACTGCAGCAATAGATATTTTAATTTTAAACACCTAAAGAAAGGATATGTGTTGTGTTTCACAGTATGCACAAGTAATTTTACTTGCAGTAAGAATGCCGCTTTCGCATGCCATTTGTATGTCATGTAGTCTGTATTGACTGCAATGTGATGCTCAGAGTTGGTGACGTAAAATAAAAACTGAAAATAAATGATTTTGATGTGTGGGAGGGTCCAACAAACACAGGACTATAAATTCTGTCCAAACAAACAAAAGCAAATCTTTCTCCACTCTTTCACCCTCAAAGTCAGCTTCCCTCCAAAAACAAGTGGCCTCCAACCAGTGCACGGTCACGGGCGTTAACTGAAACTTGCCCACCAGTCCTATGTGGGCGACATGGTAACCGGAGGGTTACCGGTTCAATCTCGGCCTGGAGCCGAACCGAGCCATGTCGAGGTGTCCCTGAGCAAGACACCGAACCCCTAACTGCTCCTGATGGGTCGTGGTTAGTGCCTTGCATGGTAGCTTTCGCCATCAGTGTGTGAACGTGTGTGTGAATGTGATGTATCATGTAAAGTGCTTTGGGTATCGTTGCAGGTATAGTAAAGAGCTATATAAATACAGAACATTTACTATTTAGTAGCCTCCAGTGTGTGAGATCATGGGCCCTACCAACGAGCAAACATGTAAACCCACTGACTTGACAACCATGAGGACTGCAGTAAGTTAAAATAGCGACCAGGTAGCTTAGGCAAGACTGTGTTTTCAAACTATGCAGGGGGGCTTCTCCATTGGATAACTGGATGACTGCTTTTTTTATTTGAAAAACTATGAAGCATGGCTTCTAACAACAAAGGATAATCATTCCCTTTCTATGGGCTGCAAGTGGTAGGTATACCGTAGCACATGCAAAACAATTTTCAAAACAATACATATATTTACATATATATATATACAAAGATGCCTCAATCCCACTCATCTTTGCATTGTAAATCTGCCTTTTATAATAATCACCTTGATTCACAGCAAACAATAAATAATATGTATTCAATATATAAGACCAAGATAAAGGATAAGCATCCACAACCTTGTTGAGGAAGGTATAAGGAAGTATAGGTTATTTTAACTGTGTGCCTTTCAGTCATGTTTTAAACTTATAATTTATTCCACAGTGTCTACTTTCTACCTCAGAAATATGTCATAAATCACCTTTTTAAACTGTAATGAACAAATAATATTCCTTGTGTTTGACACAATGTAATTTATGCGACTGCTGAGATTGCTTTGCCTTTCAGGTAGCTTATCGCAGCTAAACAAAATAAGGCCTAATGACAGCGGTGGGAATAATCCACTCGCCTGCTCATATTATCGTCATCTCTCACAAACATAGCCTCCCAAAATACCACTCATACACATCAACAGTCCTATGTTAAAGAAAAAAAAAAAGAAGTAATAGGCTCTCATTTGCTAAAGGACGTCACTATGCCAATATTTAATCTTGCCTCCAGTATTAGGGATGGCATGTAACATTAACATTACTTGACAGCGTTCTCTATCATCCAGGCCAGCCGTAGAAGCTGCCTGTGCCATTCACTTCACGCTTCTTCTGGCTTCAGTGGATAGTGAAAGAGCTAGAGCTGGGCTGATTTACTGCAGTGACACCTGGGGGCATCACCATAGCTAAGTCTACCATTAGAGATGACATTATAACATTAAGTAAGTTCAGTTTCCCATATACCAGCAGAGGCATGCATATCCTATTGTCATCCTGTTTCAGTGTCTCCCATTCATGTGCCTCACAAGTACCTGTCTGTCTGAACCTAATCACTCACCTGTCAATCTAACTTTATTACCCGATTTAGCCACAAATAATGAGCTCCTCTTTGGACATTGATCTCTTTAATGAAGATCAACCAAGACCTGTCTAATTCTTTCCACCACTCTGAAGCTGCCCACACAGGAAATATTCCTTTAACGATGGAAAAGGAGACCAATACCAATCCTTACTGTTAGCAGTTTAACCATCAGGAAAAGATTAGGTAAAATATGGACAGAGTTAATCATGGCTATTAATAGACAGATTTCTGCTTTTTGTTGCTTCTCAAATGGTGGGTCATTTTGTTGCATGAACATAGTCTCTGAAATGAATCTGTAGAAGTAGGACTGCATGGGCTGGGTAGTGTATTAATACTGTGGATATACTGTGTGAGAACCCAGTAAAGAAATAATTTATAATCGGTGTTCAAGGTTTCATTTGCATTACATTGTTAAGTCCTCACATTTCCCCTGAGACTGAACATTTTATACAAATAATGTGAAGGTGAATCTTCATCCCTGTCATGTGTCCTTATCCTCACAGTATCCTCTCCTTGTAAAATGTTGAACCCGTCTATAAGTGACATTCACAATCGGCCTCTGCAGGACAGAGCAGAAGTGTGTCCTCTGCAAACACTTGTGCTTCAATACTTGCAGTCAAGTGGACAAAAAAAAGTGTTTTAGTGGTTTCCTTCCTGTTCCTGCTTCTTCTTCAACCAATATAAATTCCAATATCCAGCAGTTGAATTGTACTACTGGGCTTGTTTCATGGGTTATCATTGAATTATCGTTATGTATGTTAAACAATGGCACAGCTATGTGATGATGAGACGTATATCATCCCCGCCTCGGTTGGACCTCATCAATCTGTTTTTCCAAGACTGATGGTGAGATCAGAAATGACTGGGTTCAATGTTGTGTCATTGGAAGTGTGTGAGTAATGTCAGGGTAGTGTAGATGTAGGAGGCTTCATGTGAGTGCAGCTCTGCTGCTATTTATCTCACAGACTGCAGCACTGTAGCCTACAACACAGCGTCCTTGGCTGTATAGTACACAGTGTTTGAGAGAGTCAGGAATATTGGATTTTTTTTCACACCAAGCATGAGTCACCTGTAAGCTCCATCTCATTTCTATGTTTCTGTCATCACTGGGGATATGATTGACTTTAATAATGTAATGCTTCAACTACAGTTATGTCAGGGCTGACTGTATCTGTCACACCAAGATGCTATCTGAAAGAAACTCAAGAGACGGTGGTATAATGTTCCATGGTGAGTTTTTTGTAAGTTATTCAAGTTTGTGACTTGTTTTCCTTATGTTGTTTTTCTTCACATTTTTAGTTACTTGAAGTTAACCAAGTTTTCCTAAACCTAACTTGGTAGTTTGTTGCCTTACTGGGTCACTTTTGGCCTGGAGTTATCATGGTTTAATTTAAAATTCAGCGTTTCGCAAATAGTCTGTGAATGAAATATGGAAAAAAGCCCACAATAAGGAGCCTAACATGTTGGTCTGAAAATGAAGAGGTTCACTGGATCACTGTGATCCCTGATACAAGACTAGTCTCAGCTTATGCCACAGTGAGTGAGTATGCTGTGCCATTTGTAAAGTTCTGGCTCTACCGAATTACTTTATTTTAACATTCAAAGATTCTATTGAAGTTTTCATATGAAGCTACGAATGTCTTTATTTTCAGCAGGAAGCGTCCGCACGGGGAAGTCGGAGCATTGCTGGTGCTCAGAAAATAACACAATAATAATTTGAATGTCAGCGCTATCAGTAAAACTTCAGAGCATTTGGTAGGCATAAAACTTTCATTTAATCTGGCTGTAGTAGGAGGCCTATTCTCGAGTCATACATCTTATTTTGATACTACTGTACAAATGAGATGAGAGGATTCTCTTCTTACTGCCACTAGATAAATGACCTTGCCCTGTGATTGTTATGGTTTCTTTTACTGTTAATTTTTTTCCTTAGCAAATGGAATAGCAATCACAATAGATGTGGAAGTGCATTGCATCTCATTGTGTTTTTTAAGAAGTCAGGTAAGGTCAAGTCAGGTCAGGTCAAGTAAAATGGTTAGAATAAGAACAGACAATGAAAGAATTACTTTTTTATTGTCAATGCCCTTGGCTTCACCGTGAACTTACATAGCAGTTTCTGCCATTGTGAAGGAGCAGCAACAATACTGAGGTCCTTTTGGATCACTAAATCCCTCAGCCAGTCATGCAGAGTCCCATAAACCCCCAGTCACTTGTATCCACAGTCTCATTCTTTCGGTCACTGCCCAGAAACCCCATGACCATAGTTCAGGGACACACGGAAGACTGACCAGAAAACATGGAGTTTGGAAGTGATGCGCAAAATCGTCGGTCAAACTCACTGTCCCTCTCTTACTCCCCACATCCTGACACACCTGAACTCTTCTGCCTGGGATCATAGAACCATTATAATAGAGCAGCCCACCATTTATCCAGGAGAGAATCACGTCCTCAGAGATGGAGGTGCTGCCTGAGCCTGACGGGAGTCTAAAATGAATGTATTCTTCTTCACAGAAATGCAAATTTATGCGACAAAGGCCCTCGAAAATCTAATCAGATCATCTACTGTAGAGGAGTGCACGACAGGTTTCAAGGGGGGAAAGGGGGTATTAGGTTTCTGGCATGTATTGTTCTTGAGTTATTATGTTCTCAAGACTGTGCCTACACAGACAGATACCACATAATGTCCCACTCCATCTAAAATGAAAGACGCCTTTCATTACATTTTGCTCTTTTTGTCTCATGAATTGGAATCACTGGGTTGTATTTATTAATAGAACTCCTAAATGAACAGAACTGCACTGTTACAATTTGATGAAAACAACAAACTTGAAATGCCTTGCTGTACTAATCAAAATCTACAAATTATAATTGCTGTAACTCACTTCCAATTATCATCAAAATGGAAGAAGGATAATCTCTGTCATTGAAATCCAACACACTTATGTTTTTCTCTCCATCAACATGAAACAAATTGAACAATATCAAACTTAGAAAGATGATATTCCCTCAACCTCAGTTGGCAGATGTACAGTAGGTTTGGTCTATGTGCTATAGCAACATTAAATCATTATCTGATGACAAAATATTATTTCAATATGAAAATGACCAAATACTTTGCATTTAAATGACTTATCTGTTCATATTTTTTCATCCAATAGTAGGACAAGCCATATGGCCCTGGTTCACACAGATCTGTGTTTTATTCATTTTTTCATGAATCCTACAGAGCATGTCCTAAAGAGATGGCCAGTCTGCTCTGATGGGCTTATAAATGAAATATATGGTGCACCTTTGCAAAGGTAGATCTCCAGCTGTGGGTGATATATTCCCCCCACGACCCTATGAGGATAAGTGGTAGAAAATGAATGGATGGATGCATAATGATAATAAAGGATCTTGAATCTTGAATATCTTAGTGGAGATATTGTATACACATGCTGGATTTGAATTATGAGTATGTAGAAACTTAAGGTCAATTTTCTTGTTTTATATTTATATTAAATGCATGACTTACACACTGTGAGTGACTTAAACCATTTTATCAAATGGAACATTTTGAAATAAAAGGAGGTAATTCATGTCTGTAGCCTGTTGTCAGGTCAATCTGATTGACTGAACTCACCATACTATTTGAAACAGTATTCAAACTGCCAGCTCTGACACATGCTCTCCTTTAGACTCCGTCTTACTCCATGTTTTTCCATTTCCTGATTTTTTTTTTTAAACCACAGGCCCAGTGCTGCTTGAGAAACATCTAACAAGATTAAGAGGTGAGTGCTACATAACTCTCTCACCCATGACTACCCGTTTGAGGCACAGAGAGAGGCCATTTCTATGGAAATGCAATGTTTACACGCATGGGAGAAGACTATTATCTGCCATTTTGAAAATGTTAAGAGCACAGTGCTTCCTTGGGTTTTTCCCTCAGCATTTACATTTTTTTTTTCTATTTGTTTCCTGTGCTCATCCAGATGAAAAACAAATGGTGTAAATGTCCTTGCGCCTGATTAAACCAAAGCCCGTTCTATTCCTCCTACAGTACACGTCTATATTGTGAGAGAGATACCTCACTAGTGTCCCCCAAAGTACCACTTCCACTTCCAAGCTGAATGGGGCCTTTTTCACCTTGAAAGCATTTAAATGGAGATGGTAGTTTTGTGCCTTCCTCTCTCCACTCTAGCAAGGTGTGTCAGAAGTTCAATGGTGTTTTGTGGAGCGTGAAGGTATACAGAGAGGGGGCATTGCGTCCACTACAAGAGAATAAAGTGATAGTAATGCATTGACAACACCACTCGTCTCCCAAGAAAGAAAACTGCATCTCTTGAGGAGCGACGTCTTGTGATGTCTCGCTTTGATTTCAACAGTCCTCTGCACTTTACTTCAAAGTATCCCAAGAGGCATGGCATAGTTTGAAATTTACACAACAGCCACGATCCAGAAAGCCATGATTTTTTTTTTCTGTTGCTATATTTACAAATCAAAATGAATAGTTTCAATTCAACAGTTTTTGCGACTCAATGAGAATTCTGCAGACTGAGACATCTAAATCAAGCATGTGTATGATCATAAGTAAAGACTGGTTAGTGCATGTGGTGCAGGTGTACACAAGTTTATTTTGATTAGAGGCTGCATGTATGTAACAAGTCTAAACTGCACATTTCCAATTTGCAAACTGCACATTTCCAATTTGCAAACTGCAATTTAATTTGAAAAGACACAATGCTTGTAAGGAGTGGAAACTTTACATTTCCTGTGAACATGGAAGATTACTTTGAAAAGAAAAGTGGAAAATGATGTGCTGTCCTTGAATCCTAAACTGACGCAAGAGGGGTACCTAATATATAAATAATACTCTTATACTTTCTGGGAACCCAAGGATGCATTACATGCAGATTTTAGTGTAGACAGACAGACAATGACAATGAGAATTGTCCAAGGTGGGAGTGGTGTGGATATCTGCAGGGAGGACAATCTAGGGGGTTGGGGCTGTTTCACTGAAAGGTGTGGAGATGGATGGGAGGGGTGGAGGTCCCTGGATGGGCTGTACTGTGGTATTTGTAGGAAGGTGAAGGTCTAGGATTTGATGGGGAGTCAGTGAAGGTGGATGAGGGTTGGAGTGATGTGCTGCTAGGTCTTTGTGTGAGTGACGTACTGCACTGGAGCCGAGAGCATCATCGTTTAAAGCATAGGGACACTGACCAAGCATCAGTGTTTTACAAGTTGGGAGTGAGAATGTGTTGCAGCAGCTCACAACCTAAAGGCATCTGTAGGATGTTGTGAGATAACCGGTCCATCAGCCATTGGAGCCAGCTTGTGCTGTTGCTCTTTAAGGCTTTACAGCATCACAGTGATACTGTCCAAGCACAATGGGGTGAACCATGAAAACTGATGGTCATACTGTACTGTGGGCTGCTGTGTTCAGAGTGTTCAAGCAGGAAATCCCCTATAGGGATTTGTTCCTTGATCAGTCAGCCGGACCTTCCCCACCTTCCTCTCTAGTCAGTTTGTACCATCTCTCGCTTCATCCTCAGGCCCTGACTACCTCATAAAATAGCACAGTTTTCCCAGACAGCCATGATAACCCCCCACACATTATCCTAATAACTTGTGGAACTCAGCCAACCTGAACAATGGGGAGAGATGCTCAAGACAGAAACTAACCACAGTCAGCCACCAAAGGCCCGAGTCACTGCAACTGATGGATTGTACAGTACATTACAGCATAATTGTTGATACCATAAATCCTTTAATTATTATTTTTAGTGTTTATGTGAGAAGTGTTGCTCAGTGGCGCTTATGGTCACAGTGGAACAATATACAGCTTTTCCTCTGTCTTGTATTTTATGTCTTTCTCTGATAAAACAATGTATTGGAGCACAATAAAGCAGGGAGCAGTTATATAAAAAAAAATATAAAAATGTGCTATTTCCTCATGGAAAGGCAAACTGAAATTATATATGATTTTATTGGCTCTGTTATGCTGACTGTCATAACACTGGAAATTGGCTAGGGAGGTCACATTTCTATTACATTGTATATTAACTAAACACGTCAGCTTGTCTCTGAAAATCAGACTAGTCCAGCATCTTTTTTGTGCCGCACACAATGAAATTAGTGTTTTTTTGATGCTGCGATTGAAGTTGTACATAAAATAAAAATATTGTAATCACTGATGTAGGTTTCAAAGCGTTGCCTCAGACATCCTGTTCGACTCAGTGTTGTCACTTGTATACAGGTTTGGACTTCATGGTCAGGACACATGTCTGCTCTGTCTACCCTCTCTAAGGCTGAGTGTGCCTGGTGTTGAACACACTTGTCACACACACCATCTGTTACCTGCGACACTCCTGGCTTGGACAAACATGGTTATGAGTAGGTAATGGCGCGGACAAAACTTGTGACCTTGACACTGTCTCCCATGTGTGATCAACAGAGAGAGAGGCAGATTGATGAGAGTCGGTGGCCCTTTTGATTTTGGTTTGTGCGAGCGAGGCAGCAGAGTCCCATGTTGCCTGGAAACATGGCTGCCTCACTGTGTGTGTGTGTGTGTGTGTGTGTGTGATGAGAGATGGTCTTTCTCTGCCTCTCTTATCTTATTCAACTTCAGAGATAAACATCAACTCAACTCCATAAACGCATGTCCTCCCTTTTTTTAATTTAACATCATGTCAGGCATAAAATGTCAACCGTATGTATTAATGTGCTTTACCAGATATAGCATACCTTTTCCACATGTCTTCTAAAAATGCAATACATAACAGTGATATTTGGTTTCATGCAATGCAAGTGTGGTGAGAAAGTAAAGAATGGAAATAACATTTTACTGAGAAATACTGTATTGTGGGCTTTGTCAACAGGATAAATAAAAAGGATATATAATAAAAAAAAAACTGTGATATTCAAACATATCTCAACTCAAAACAGATTTTAAATAACTTTAACTTTCAGACGAAAGGTCTCCGCATGCTGACATTACTGACAAAAACCTTGCACACTGACTTATGTTTTTGTCTCTTTATTCTTTAGTAATCGGTTGTGAAAATTTCGCAAAAGGAGGCCAAACTGGATAAATTACATGCAATGGCTATCGCTAGCACTAGCCCCAAACAGAGCTAATGGATGAATGCCATTAGTAATAAGTTATCGTTTAGTTCCGTATTCTTTTATTTGTTTATCATAGATTGGTTTTTGCATGATGATGTGCATGGATGGTGGCTCTGAGTAGTCAAGCAACCCTCTTTTGCTTTATAAAAGATGTGAAAAAAATCACAAAATTGAATCTGTTCTGAAAAATCTAATGACATAGGAACGTTTCAGAGCCGATCTGTTAGAAGGATTGTTTGTTTGTTTTTTTAGGATGAACAAGGTGGACCTGGTGGGCAAAGCAGTTTACTTATATGGTTTCTGGCTTTGAGAGAAGCTCTCTAATTCCTTACTGATGTAATGTTCCACTTAAAACATAAAATACATGCTATTGAACATCAAGCATGTATTTACGGTTTAGGTGCAGTCTGTGTTACGTATAACACTATCAGTGCACCACCACTGTATGACTTTGAGTGGTGTCATCATGGTGATAGCATCAGCACACGCAGCAGTGCTCATACTGTCTCTAACTTCATGTCTGGAACTCTTAACTGAGCCTGATGCTCATTAATCATCACATTCTCAGCGTCTCGACTGAACATTTGAATATCCCTCTTGCATTTAAACAGTGACATTACCATTTGGGCTTTAGGTCCATCGCAGTTTTCTCTGTGGGAATAGGTATGAGATTGACACCAACGTTTTTTTCCTAAACGTAAGTGCTCATGATGAATAGAAGCATGTCTTCATATGAAGTCATTTGGAACAATTAGCGTGAACGTGTTCTTGAAGTTTCCTTCTCAGATCATTAAAGTTCACCTTGATGGATTTTGCAAGGCTATTAATTTCATCAAAAGACAATTTATTATGTCCTCTCACTTCTGAAAGACAAGATGTGCAGTGGGGTTAAGGTCACTCTCTGAATAAAAAACTGAAAAACATCCAGTACCGAGTCACATCTTTCACTGCATTGTGGGTTTTCAGGATAAGAAACACAGTCCTTTTTTTTTTTTTAAATAATACTTAAATATTGCTGGACTTCATTTTTTTTTTTTTGCAACACTGATGTATAACCAAGAAGCTATCGAGAGGCCGGATGTCTTCACAACAATATAAACTGAGCTTGAGCTGCCATTAGGGCAATTCATTCTCCGATGGATGAGATCTAGCCAATTAAAATGATTGTGTTCCACTTTACACCCACGATTTAACCATCGTCTACAATCACTGTTCAATCTGCTGCTGCAAACACAATGCTGAAAATGGTTTAATCTCACCCTCCGGATCAATGACACCTGATACGGCCCAGCTCATTCTCGTCTCACGGCCAGGCGCTGCATTTATAACGCTATTGATGATATTGAGCAGTATTGACAGCGAAGCAGGATAAGCACCTCAGGCAGTGGGGCAGGAATTAAGTGTCATTTCTTTTGTTAAAAGCTTTTTCAACCGTGAACACAAAAATAAAATGCTACCTGGTAAAACTAAATTAAATTGTTTGACTTATTTAATGGGCGGCACGGTGGTGTAGTGGTTAGCACTGTCGCCTCACAGTAAGAAGGTACCGGGGCCTTTCTGTGTGGAGTTTGCATGTTCTCCCCGTGTCTGCGTGGGTTCTCTCCGGGTACTCCGGCTTCCTCCCACCATCCAAAAACATGCATGGGGATTAGGTTTAAATTGACCGTAGGTGTGAATGTGAGTGTGAGTGGTTGTCTGTCTCTATGTGTCCTGTGATGAACTGGAGACTTGTCCAGGGTGTACCCTGCCTTTCACCCTAAGACAGCTGGGATAGGCTCCAGCCCCCCCGCGACCCTATGAGGATAAGCGGTAGATAATGATGGATGGATGGATGGACTTATTTAATCTCAAATACTATACGTAAGAACACAGTTTTAAGGTACTTAACTTTAACCATATAGATTTATATAATGTTGATAAAGCAGCACATGAAATATTATTATAGGTTGAACAGCTTAGCTAGCATATACAAGACAGATAACTTCCTTTAGCTACAACAGTAAAAATGAGAAAATGATACAAATACATCATTAGTTTTGATCCTGTGATATATATGCTCAACAACAAAACAAACATAAGTTTTTTAAAGTGAATTCTAGTTGTTGCTGTTTGTCTTAGCAGCAATGTGAAAATGCTTGTTTGGACAAAAGTGTGTGAATGAATGGTAACGTGTGCCAAAAATGCAGTAAGTGCGTGTTGTGACGTCGTATTCCGATGGACAGATTAACAGAGGTGTGGTCGACCCAGACAACTAGAGCACTGGCGTATAAAAATAGGATTGGCACTTTTGTTTGTCTCCCCAACCTGCATAAAATGGAAAAATTCTTTTCTCTAAGTGCCGTTATAATGGGGCTGTAAGGGCAATGAATGTTCATGAATCAAGTCGTCTCAGAACCAGATTCCATGCCACGAACAGCACTTCAGCTCGTCCACACAGCAGCAGATCATGTGTGATGACCAACATTCAGGATCCCCATATCCGTCTTCACCATCTCAGAGACCGGACACTTCCTGCCACCGTTGCTGAGACACCTGGACGTCACCAACCCTGTATCAGTGCTCAAACAGTGCACAGGTGGCTGACCTACACACACGCGGGCCATACTTTGTGTTGTTTGCATATTGGACAAAACAAAATGTCTCCATGGGGTAAAAAATATATTATCAAGCACACAGATCATCAATTAATCATGTTTATTTTCTTTTAACTCATTGAGTTTTTTTTAAAACAGAAAGTGCCAGCGTTTTTGCCCATTTTTGAGTCATATTTCTAGACCCACAGAATATTTTGTACTATGACTCTGAAAATACAGAGTAGGTCAAATGAAAGAAGAGACTCTCTATTTCATCATGAAAAAAAACTTTGTTTTTATCTTGTTCCATTCTTGTTTTATGTGGAGGAGAGTAGAGACCACTTTCACCAAAATCACCACTTTTTGTCCAGAATCTGTGTGTTTTGCTCTCTAAATGCGATCACCTCCACTTCCTGCTTTGATCTCCGTGGCGCATATTAATTCTATATGTCCAGACTACAAATCACAGAAGCCCCAAAATTACTCACAGGCTGCGGGAGACTGCAATCAGCAACCTGCTGCAAAAAACCCACTTTGATGGCGTAACTCGTTAATGGCACTCAACGAGTTAATAGGATTGTCCTGATTTACTAGTTTATAAAAGTAAACCTTTTAGACCTTCCTTTAACAGAAACACTTTTGGAACAGCCATGCAACCAATTCAATGAAATAATGCACAAAAATTCACCAGTCTTAAAGCTATAGTCTGTGATGTTAGAGAGCTAGCAAGATTTGAAAGTAGCACCTCCTCTAGGCCTCTGTCAGTGCTCCATCCAAAGCCACGCCTCCTCAAACTTGAGCATCTGACAGTAGGATTCAGCAGGGAGAGGAGAGCTGATGTGCTACATCACCACAGCTGTAAAACATCCCATTCAAAGCCAATATATCACTGTCATTTTATCACAATGATAATGCAGACACTGACGACTATGGCTGTTCAATATGCTCAAAATATCATATCCTATAACTTTTTCAATAAAAGCAACATCCATGACCGACTTACACCCACTAAAGTTGGACGTGGTATTTTTGGCTGCATTTTCTCTGCTGTTGTTCCCTACATAACATATTCTCCTGCTGTGTGCCGAATATTTCCAGCTACATTGGGGAGGAGGGAGGGACAGAGGGGGATGCGAGCAGGATGAGACATGATTGGTTCTTTCCACTTGCACCAAGTGTCAGTTAACTGGTCAGAGTTGTTACAGTCCTGCAGCTGCCACAAAGGTCTGATTCCTTTCTTTTTCTGAATACATAACATATTGACTGCTCTCAGGGCGGAAGGACCATTTCATCCATCCAACCGTTTTTTACCTCTTATCCTCATAGGGTCATGGGGGGGCTGGACCCTAGCCCAGCTGTCTTAGGGTGAAAGGCAGGGGACACCCTGGACAAGTTTCCCTGTTCATCACAGGACACATCGTGACAGACAACCACACATACCTACAGGCAATTTAAATTAGCCAATTAACCCAATCCCCATGTTTTTGGATGGTGGGAGGAAGCCACCCGGAGAGAACCCACGCAGACACGGGGAGAACATGCAAACTCCACACAGAAAGGCCCCGGACAGGGAATGGAACCTGGTACCTTCTTGCTGTGAGGCGACAGTGCTAACCACTACACCACCATGCCCCCATCATTTCACCCAGTATAACAAAAAAAAATTTCTGAACAGGATTAAAGACTATAGCTTTAAGA
Organism: Synanceia verrucosa; assembly: GCA_029721515.1. NCBI lineage: Eukaryota > Metazoa > Chordata > Actinopteri > Perciformes > Synanceiidae > Synanceia > Synanceia verrucosa. The sequence goes on from CM056565.1 coordinate 8,677,078, forward strand.
CAATGTGCCTCAGAAATAATTGAAAGCCCGTCGAAATGGCCCCGCAGAGCAGTCAGATAACATATTGATCATGCTGCATGTGGGTCCAGTGATTTACTGGTTAAATTGCCTTCCAGAAACAAACAATAATGAGCGCCTTGATCAGCATCTAATTGTCCAGAAAGCAAAGTGCTGCTGAGTTTTTAGTGCAGGGATGTGTTGTGTGTTCGTTTCTCCAGGGCAGTAGTGTAGTATAGTGTAGTATAGTGTTGTATGGAGGAGGGGAGAGGAGGGGCTGCTGCTGTGCTGCTGTGCAGCAGCTCCGCTCACCTCTCTCACTCTATCCCTCCCTCGTCTCTCTCAAACTTCCCGTGCGTGAGGATGTACGCGTGTCCCCTGCGGTCAGACCCGGCGAGGAAGTGTCAGAGGAACACGGTCGGACCCGGGGACCGTCAGTAAAACCGGCTGGTTGTCTTCTGGGGTGGGGGGGGGAGTTGATGATGTTTGCGATCGGTGACCGTCGTTGGGGGAAATTTCTGCAGACCGATGCGCGCGTTTGGAGAGGAAGAATGGACGCGTGAATGGTCTCTGAAATAACCGACCCTGTTTAGTTCACTAACTCCAAACTGTAAAAAAAATTGTCACAAAGTGTCACAAGTGGAAACGGGATAGATTAATTCATAAATTGGGTGTTTTGCTCGAGGAGGAATTGATGCGCCGGTAGCTCACGGGGGGCCAATATGCCAGAATGGGTCCTCTACAGTATTTCTTTCTCTGTGGACTTCTGCACACCCAAACCCACGGTAAGTTTTCTGATTACATCTGTTAGTAAATGTTATGTGTTAAGCTTGAGAGAGATGCACTGGGCTGTGTGTTCTGAATCGTTTATTCTCGTCTGTTGTTGTTGTTCCTCTTAAACTAGTGTCTTAATAATCATGATTGCGCCGTACCAATGCGCCATATCCTAGTTGGCTCATTCAGTCTTGATGGGAGATATTGAGCCAGCCAAGGCCAACTGCTTAATGGCTCTCTGTACTGTAGGTAGACTAAAGTTGCTCATTTATTCATAAGGACTGCCTAATTGAATACATTTGTTACCACTGGAGTACAGTCTTGGGGGGCGTTATTGTGGTTTGAAATGTGGACTTTATAATAAACTTTGTATTCTTGAAGAAAAAAAGGGTGTAATATCATTTTGTGAGTAGCCTGTGCTGATAAAGGTTGCTCAGGCAGATGATGATCCTATAAATGAAATGGTGAAGATGCTTGCTCATATCCTGTATATTGTGGAATTTAAATTGTACATATGTGTAACTGCTGAGACATATTGAAGGTTCTTGACAGGAGGTTTTGTCCTCATCATTTGTGTTTTTTTCTTGTCTCCTGTGTAGCTCTTAACATAAATAACATAAATCTGTGTCAGTGGAGTAAATGTGTGGATTTGGGGAGTTTCAGGACACTGGAGTTGCTGTGTCACTGGTTCATTTGGTACATCTGTGCAATGAAAAGCAAAAGCAGTACAATGGCTGCTCATTTAATCCCGCAGTGTCTTTGAGAAGCAGATTTCTGTTTAAGTTTAATTGACCTCTAAGGTCATTTTGAAAGCTTTAATTTGTATTGTTCTGCTGCTGAGATGCATTTAATTTAACTTTTGAGAAGGAGGCACAAGTAATACCAGTTGTTGGTGTCTGACTGACTGCCTGCACAGATACTGTAGGTAATCTGTGCTCTATTAAGGAGGATAATGATGCAGTATGTGCACAATACACACAGTTACAGACAGTGTGTTGATTTTGACAGTTTGTATCCAAGTATTTTTTAAAAATAAATTGATTTTGAATTTGCAGTGAAAGACTTTGTGGTTCGAACATGTGAAACTTAATTTTCAAAGAATAAAATAGCCTAAAAAGACAGCTGCTACTCTTTCAACGATCCAAACTAATCTTTTGACTCTAAGCAGAAATTGAGTTCCTTTGAACTGGTAAATAGACGTCAGCTCAAAGAGCGTCCTCTCCCTGACATGTTCCTCCTGACCAGTTTTTCCTGCCAGACCTTGAGTTTCAGCTTTAGCACCATGGACAGATCCCCATAAACAAAGACCTCCATGTACAGAAAGCTCCATGCTGAACAGCTCTTGCAGTCCCACTTTTAAAGATAAGCCACATTTTGGCTATTTTCTCAATGTACCCAGATTAAGAGACTTTATTTAACACATAATTGAATTTTTAACTTGAGCTGTAATCAGTAAAGACAAATCAGCTTTTAAAATACAAGCATTTAAGAGTCACAAACATCCATCCGTCCATTCATTTTCCAAACCCTGCTCATTCATATTCAGGGTCATGGGGCGGCTGCACATGCATTGAGCTGAAAGCAGGCAAGCCCCTCAGATGGGTTGCCAGTTCATCACAGGATGAAACAGACTGACAGGACCCCGCCAAACCATCTTGCTTTTAAGATGACAGTACCGACCATTGAGTCACCAACAGCTTCCATCGCCTAATTTTAAATAATTTTGTTTCTCTGACAGCACAAGTCATACTTTAAATTAGCCACAGTGGAGACAACCAATTTGAAGAACTCCTGTGGTCGGGCGTTTGTTCGTGGGTCCACACAAATGTTACTTACTCGAGAGGCGCACATATAGGTTTTTAAAAGCACATTTTAACCATCGTGTATCACCACAGCTTGGTGTGTTGTCGCCTTGATAATGGAAAGCTTTCTGTCAACAAACCTCTTATGGATAGTTAATTTTACTTACATTAGCGCCATTATTTTGACTGCTGTGTGGCAGCCAGTCATCAGCGGTTGTCTTTGTAAATTATGTGATTTGTCACTGTCAAAGACGAAAAGAAAAGAGACTGTGTAACTTCATTTTCACTTATTTCTTCGCCTCATGACAGTCCGAAAAGTCAGTTATTTTTTTTTTTTTTTGTAACTCAAAAGCTCTTTCTAGGTTTGCTGCGGAAAAGGAAGACCTTTTAACACAGATATTCAAATTTGCTCATACACAATGAAACGGGTGAGGGCCCTGACTCTGTCGTGTCTGTAAACAAACATGGTGGCACTACATTTCCTCTGTGACATTTAGAGGTAGAATTTAAGAAACAGCATTGAAGGTGTTCACATGGTTAAAAAATGGCAAGTAAGGGGTTGTTAAGTGGGTTGCAGTTACACAAATGATGCTATTCTTATCAGGATGATTGTCATGACATTTGCTTAGGATGGACTATCAAACACTGAGGTTAAATTCTAAATATTTATATGTGTTCATATTACAATGTAGCTTTGAGGGAGGAATTGTAAACTTCACACTATAGTCCACACTATTGCATTACAAAGTGAACAGAAACATCCAGTGTAGCAGCTGCTGTTCTACACCCACTGAGACAACATGTTTGATGATGTCAGTGTTTGATGGAACGTGTTAATGAAAAAGCTAATGAGATGTAATGACTCCTCAGCTCCTGTCTGTGAAAGTAAATATGGGAGCCTGAGTGCAGTAATACTGTAGTGCAGCCAGTGAGAAGCCAACACTAATCAACTTTCCTCTCAAGGACTGGAATGAAATTATACTTAGTTTAAGTCTACCAATCACATTTATAAATCTCTTAACATCTAATGTTTCCTGTTTAAAAAACAGTGAAAATATGATGTCGAGGGATGATAACTATATAGACCATTTATTGTAAGTTTTCCTTATTTCAGACAAGTGACTGACTTTTCTGTCTACCATCTTAGGTTAAGTAATCAATCAACTCCTGTTCATTGCACCTGATATCAGACCATTAGGTGTACAAGCACCATAGATGTGGGCCAGTAAGGACCTATTGTATTGTAAGTGTACATATTCTAACAGGTAAAACTGAAATAATTGTTTCATTTTGAGCACAAACAAAAAGCTTCTTTAGGTTTTGACAACTAAAGTACTTGAACGTGTATTGAACTATGTTGTGGAAATTCACATTTATGCTCATGAAGACAACTAAACATTGATGGTCTGACATGGGAACACATGGCAACCCTGGGCGTCTGGGTGACAAACATTCTTCTCTTGGTTATCTACCATGTGGATAGAAGATAAAACCGCTGCTGAGCGCCACTACTGGCACATATCTTTTTTTCATGAAATTAAAATGCATTATTTTGGTGTATTAATATCCTTTCTCAAACCTTCTACCCCCTAATTTCTGTCCTATAGGGTCTCGTCTTCGCCAGGAAGACTTCCCTCCCCGCATTGTGGAGCACCCCTCTGACCTCATCGTGTCCAAAGGGGAGCCAGCCACTCTCAACTGCAAGGCCGAGGGCCGTCCGACCCCTACGGTGGAGTGGTACAAAGATGGGGAGCGTGTCGAGACGGACCGAGACAACCCTCGTTCCCACCGCATGCTGCTGCCCAGTGGGTCCCTCTTCTTTTTGCGCATCATCCATGGCCGGCGGAGCAAACCAGACGACGGCAGCTACGTTTGCGTGGCCCGAAACTACCTGGGGGAGGCCATGAGCCGGAACGCATCCCTGGAAGTAGCACGTGAGTTTTTTTTATCATATCCCTCTGGGCCCCAAAGCTACTGCCCTGGTCAAATGGAATCTCATCGTTGCATGGCAAGGAAATGGAAAAATTGTCATGCAGAATGTATTGAGGTTGGTAACCTTTGTGGATAGGTGTCAGTGTTGAATGTGAAAAAGGTAGGGTTTATGTTAAATTAAGCATAACATTTTGGGGCTGATCCATATGCGAAATCGCAATCTGTCATAATATGAGCAACGTCACCTTTCCACCTCCAAGTGTGTGTGTTTAGCCATGTGCATAACACGTTTGTGTGTGAATATGTTTTTCAGACTGCTAGTGAGACCTGTTTGGATGACCTGTTTGAGTAATGTATGGGCAGAGCTGTGAATCGCTCCAGGGAGGAACAGGAGGGGGGGGCAGCAGGATTTTAACCTAGCTAACGCTCTCTCTCACTGTTTGGATTTGGAAAGATGCAGCCTGCTTCCAGCCAGTTCTCTCCCTGTGTGGGAGAGCAAGGGAGAGAGAGAGAGAGAGAGAGGGAGAGAGGACGCTCTGGGCTATTCACATTTCCATTATGTGCTAAACTGAGCTGATTTCTTGCCATGAACAAGATGCGCACACATGCTCGGACGCACACACAGATATACATGGAGTGTGCACACACACAAACTCCCACACTGTCTCTGCGTCTCTGTTTCACACTAGAGGTGTAGCACACAAGCAGGAAACAGCAACTTCCAGACGAACATTATATGTAGTGCCGCAGTCAAGGATTGTTTTCATTCTCAATTTGTTGGTAATTTTTTTCGATCAGTGTCTTTTTTATTTATGTGTTGTGACACAGTCTTACATCCTCAAATGTCTTGGCTTTTCTATGACTCAAATTTGTACAGGTTGCTGTCATCGAGGAGTGAGGAAACCAGGAAATTGAACTATTCTCATCTTATAAGCGGTAATCAGAGTTGTGATCGATTAATCGTTCCTCCTCCAGTCATATGGGAATTTGATTTTGAAATTCAAAAGCATTCCCCCGGTCATTTCTATACTCATGTGTGTTTTGAATCATAAAATATGGGAGCTGCTGTTCCTAATGACTTGACTATGATGTATCCGGTAGTTCACTGTAATAAGGTCCTTATGGCGCTGTTGTGACTTGTGCAGATCTGTCTCCCACTCTGGATTCTGTATTTGGCTTTATGGGGAAATCATAAAATAGGAAGAGGAAAAAAAAAAGAGGCTGAGATAAGAGCCCTGACCATAATAGCGCCTCAGTCGAGACGTTATCTGAGATCTTCGTTTCGTTTTGTGCGCCACATCCTCCCTTTGTCTTATTGCCTTTTTCCACATTAGACACTTGTATTCCTATTCTATTCTTTTACTGGTGCTGTTTCCTCTCCTTTCTCTCAAATCAATAGCGGTGAACTGTCCTGGAAACTACTAATGCTACCCTGGGTAAATAGGAGTGTGTGTGTGTGTGTGTGTGTGTGTGTGCGTGCATCAGGATACAGTATTGGCTTTTACGTATAAAATGAGACATTGTAGTGTTTGATATTGTACTATCTAGTCAGTACTTAAACTACTACAGCAGTATCCCTGTCTCTGTGCGACTCTATATGTCACATTTACATTGCACAGCAGTACAGTTATAAGAGAGTAACTAACTATCCCTCATAAAGAAACCAGAGACCCAAAACTGTCGTCACTGTGTCAAGAAACAAATGTTATAGCCGCTCAGCTGATTCCCTTGACTGAATAGAGGCTGACTTTATGAACACAATGACTGTCAGAGTGATTTTGCGGGGGATTTTCTGGCTTCTCCTTAAATACAATAAGGCCTCATTTGTATTTTCGCAGTTCAAACAGACATTCTGCATTCGTTTTCCAAATTAATTGTCACATTCACTGTAAGCGTCGGGGCTGCAATTATTATTGGCAAAATTGTGTTTTTTTTATTTATATATTTTCCGCTGTTGGTTTTGGAAGAGAGGTATGCCACTTGTATCATCAGGATGTGTGGAGGGCAAAACAACAAACACAATATTGTGGCAAGCACCATGTGCCTAACATAACAGGTGCTAAATCTAAATGTGAGGAAGCTTTACGGCTCTCATTTTCACTCCACAGCAGCTTTCACATCTTCGGTAACGTTCTCTTCATGAATTTGTATGGGGGCAGTAGTATCATCTTAGAGTTTGCACAGTGGAGGGCACGTCATACTTCAGTGTCTCCATATTCCCTAGCTGCTATATGACATGCTGACCAAACACAGGACCTATTTCTAATGTGCAGTAAATTCCAAACACCTGCTATTTATTGCAGCATCAGGCTTGACTTCAACATTAATTTTTTAGTTCCTAAAACAAAAATAAAACATATTGATATCTTCAAAACAGGAATTACATTTGATCAAAACAATCAGGAATCAAAATTCCTCCATATAATATATAGCATATGATCATATTATTGAACCGATCAGCTCCATTTATACCCAGTCCCTGTTATCTGTATTGGTGCATCCTGATTGTGGTGTCTCCTTTAAAGCTGGGTGGCAGCATAATGACTGTGTAGGCGTTGTAATTTAGTAGTCAGATTTAAGTACCACATCCATTCTTTTGTTTTGTTTTTATAACCCCATTTATTTTGATGTTAACCTTCCAAGATATGTTGCTTCACCCTTAGTTATTTCAGTTGTGTTTGCCGCTCAACATAACAAGACACTAACCTTTTTTGTTCTTTGTTGTCTCCTTTCGTGCAGACAATGTCAATAGGTTGTTTTTTCTGGAGCTTCTCTTACATAAAAAACAGTATGTCCAATGCAGCCTCTAGTGCTTCTTTGTGTAATTCAGAACAACATGGCTATAGGGATACGTACTGGCAGAGTGACTCCTCCAGGGGCTGCAGGATCCTGCCAGTGTTGCTGCAGCCAAAGTTGTCATGCAATGCTGCGGGTGGGAGCGAGCGGGTAGATGATAGTGCTGTGGGGATGCTCTGACAGCGAGCCTGGCTCAAAATGGCCCGTTTCCTTATAGAGTCCACACACATCCTGAAATGTTCTAATGGGCTGTAGCATTGTATCTCAACCAGTGGCTCAGAAAATGTAGCTTAACTTGAGGGGGGTGCTGCTCCCCTGGGTGCATTTGTGCTGTACAAGCTCAATTTTGGAGGCTCGTCATGCATTTTATGAGCTTCAGTCTGACTTGTATTTGAAGGGGCATTATTCATTCTGTGCGATGCAAAACACTTTGGCTATTTAAGATGGTAGCAAAGCTTGAAATATGTAAATGATGTAGATATGCCAGAAATCTACATCTGGCAGCAGCCTGGCCAAAACAAATAATACACCTCATAGCAGCTGTTTGTTTTATAAATTAATCAAGCCTCCCTAAAAAACACTCCTTTCTACACATTTGTTTTTCCATATACACTGCTGCACAGTAGAGTTTATGACAACTAATCAATAGACAGTAACCTCGCAAAACCATATTGTATGTCTTGTGTTGTATTGATCATCCAAAATAGAATGAATAAGATGGCAAAATAGCAGAATAATTTGTTTTCCTCACCAAAAGTTCTTTGCTTTATTAAACATTAACACATTTGTTAGCTTACAGTTATACTATAACTTATACTTAACAGTTCTACATTTTCCTCTTGTTTCTAATCTAAGACTTCAGGCTCACCTTAATGTCTGTCAATTAAAGACAAAATATTACTCTAATTTTCAAGTTCTTATCTTTGGGGTTTCTACTAGAACATGTTTGCATGCTTTAACATTCAAAAAGGCTTTATTTGTCTCATATCGGCTGAGCTGCAGCACAGTTTTTTCACCTCTGCCCCTGAAAAGCCCAGTGTGCTCTGATTAGTCAGCTGACCCACTCTGTTTTGACTGGTCAACCAAACTAAACTCTTCAGACTCTACTCCAGCTCCGCTCTGACTAGTTTGTTCCACTAAACTAACCACTAGACAGGTGTTATGTAATTGTCTTCCTTGGTGACATCATCCTATTATATATTATATATGTTGGAAAAGGTGAGATTTCAAGCAAGGTGTTTGAGGGATATCAGGAGCAGTGATTCTATGGGGACTCCCCTTGCTGTGGCTTTTGGCTTCGTATCTTTGCAGACATTTTATAAGCACAAAAACTCTATAACACACTGTAGCATAGCATACTGTAGATATTTTCCAGAATGGTGGATTCACAGGGGACATGCTTTGTACATCAAACACATATCTTGCTTCAGTTGAAAATGACTGAACTAACCCCACATAAGATTCTTCAACTATATTTTTCTCCAACTGGAAATAAAAAAGTACAAAAAATAAGAGCCTAGAGAGTTGCAAATTTGATCCAAGACCAGTGAGGGATCATGCACTGCATCAGTGGATAGACCATCACCAGGCACAAATCCTGAGTATTCTTACCCTTGGTGAAATTCTATTTCCTGTACCGTTGGGTGCATATTTGACACAAATGATAACATCAGCCATTTCACAGGGAAAAAAAATGAGGCCATGTCTGTTTATTATTAGACGGTCTTGTACTTTTTTATGCTTGGCAAACAAGATTCATTGTGTTTCTGGTACTGTTGCAGCATGTCACTTGTTTCTCGCATCCAAGTATGTAATTTTAATAATCAACCGTCACCTGCTGTCAGTGTGTACAATCACACATGGCCCACCGCCGAGCCAGCTTTTCACATCTTCAGTCTTGTTTTATTCAAACGCTGCAGCTGAGCGCTACTTCAGAGCCACATCAACAAACAACTGTGCGACCTCCAGGCCACCAGTGGACTGGCACTAATCATCAGAGTGAGTGGCTGTTGATGGAATTAGAACAGCTCCCGCAAACTATTAAGAAGAAGGGGACAGAGAAGCATAAACAACAACGTGTCGAAAGGGAGGTGTGGGTGGAAGGGCGGCGGATGTGAGGGTGTTCATTAGCGCAAAACTCGAGAGCAAGATGAGTCCCCCTCTGTTTGACTGTGCTAAGTGAATTAGAATAGTCACTCAGCCAGACAATCATCAATTAAATCCTCCCCTTTACAGACGGCCAACAAACTGAGCAGCCACACTAGATAAATCTACTGTTTGCATATTGTTTTTTAGTGCACTGCAGTAATTATTCTGATGGGAGATTAAACGAGCTGGACATTTATTTGAAGTTTTAGTAGAATGAATGATGGAGTGTCATTCTTTGAGATGCAGTTTTGGACTCTAAGCCAAAATCGGCAAAATGGGGCATGAAACACAACAACGTTTGAGTCATGGACAAATTTAAATTTTGACCTTATGATAAAACCAGATGGATGTTTGTACCAACATTTGTGCCAATACATCCAGCAGCTGTTAAGGCGACCTTGACCTAGACAGACACCTAGGGATCACCAAAGTATCGTTAAAATGAACCAACACTGTGAGGCTGAGTGACCGTATATCAAACAGATAATAACCCAACTAGATAATAAAAAGCAATAGACCAATGCTAGTTCATCATACAAAAGGTGGTGATATGTAGTCAAGATATTGTTGTCATAGAAACAAACCCCACGCACAGCGGGAGTGTTTTTTTGATGAAGCGCTGGGATGGAACGCTCCCCGGCGCCCTGCAGGTGCTTTTCTGCTATGTGGACTCACGCCCTAACAGGGGCCTGACTACTGAAACTGATACGAGGCGATCAGCTAGATTGTTTCACTGGGTTTCACGCAACATTCTAACAGTGCAGTGTAGCCCCTAATTTCTGCTGAATGTGGAATGACGCCGACGTCCCTCACACTCTGTCTTCCACTGTCCGTCAATACCCACCAGATCCATCTGCTGCGGCTCTGCCGGACAGCTGGAATCACGAAGACTAACGAGATCATGTTAATATTATGTTATTATAATATTATTCTGGACCTCCACAATCAGCATCTCTTTGTCCACTGTGTTAAAAACCATTAAACGCAGTCTATACGACAAAATCTGCTCTGTCGCTGACAAAAATAAAAGCTCTATTTGTTTCGGCAGGCGTTGACACTTCTGCACTGTTCTCCTTTCAGTGTAGACTGACACATTCATTTGAATGGAAACTTATCAGGTCCGACAAAATGTAGGTGTCGCGCTGCATTCAGTTGAAATTAGGGATTAGAGTGTGGTTGTTTATGTTGCTGTTTTGTGTCCGTGCAACCGATCATTTGCCAGCGTGCAAAGTATTTCATTTTGACCTTTGGCCAAGTCACCAACAAAACAAATGTTAATTAACTACTGGCTGCTGGTAAGGTCACCTCTAGCTAAAAATTAACGTGCCTGAATGTTTTGTGCATTCCCTTTTTTTCTACTAAAAGAAGAACAAGGACAAATACAGCATTTAGAATTATTTAAGAAAACTGATTTGATTCGTTAGCAAGACCAGGGAAAGACCAAGCAGTAGGGCTGGGCGATTCTTGCTAAAATGTGAATCTCGATTTTTCTCCACAAGAATCTAGATCTACGATTCTCACACGATTTTCATTTTTCCATGAAAAATGTATTTTTTTTTAGTCTTTCTAAACAGACTAACAGTAACACAGAGTCACACTCAGTGCTGAACAACAGCTTGCAGCTTTGCTATAACAAAAAAATAAATGTAAACTTGTCTTTAACACAAAGTGCTTGCTTGACATGAAGTACAGTAGAATTAAAACTTAAATACTGCAGTCAGCCACTAGTGCTGATGAATATAAAGAGGGAAAATAAGATTTAAGGTAACTGCATTATTATCAGTGCACAAACAAAGCTCAGCCTCAGACTCAGTGACAGTGTCACACAGGGCTGGAGAGGAGACAGCAGTTTGAAGGTAAGTTATTAAGTTATAATGTAAACATAAGATCAATTCAATTGGACAAAGTATACAGATACCTCTGCCTTGCTGCTGCCCAAAATCTGTTATCTCTTGGTGTCTTTGTGAGCTGACGGGATATGGTGTTGCGTTGGCTATCGCTTGGGTGATGGATGTTTGGGTTGTCTGGTCACACAACTTTTTCTTTTTTGAGTCGTCTTTTGTGGCTTCTTCATACTGTATTTTGTGATGCCGTTTTAAGTGATTAAATAGGTTTATGGTGTTACCTGTCTTGGTCTTGACGAGGCCATAACATTGCTTACAGATGACTCGTTTTTGCAAATCGTCGTCAGGAGCAAACCCAAAGAACTTCCACAAACTGGATGGATGTTTTCCTTTTTTCGGCAGAAGCACAACTTCCCTCGTAGTCGTAGTAGTACTCTCACTAGTTTCGTCACTGTCAACATCGTTGTTGTTGTTGTCAGTCAGGTCGCTGTCCTCAATGCCCTCTTCGTCCATTTCCTTGTTGCTCATTTCTTTTTCGGCTGCTACACCGTGGTTGTTTGTCACTAGCCTGGTGCTAATGCTAACCCCCTTACTGCTCAGTGGCCACACGCGCACACGCAGTTAATGAGTGAGTGCAGTGTCGGGTTGCTGTACGGAGTAGCACATATCAGCGGCATGAGGAGGAGACGGACAGACATCATAGAATCGCCGTAATTCGATCTTATTAAAAATGAGATCGCACGAGTGCCTGAATCGAGATCGAGGGTCCATTTTCGATTAATCGCCCAGCCCTACCAAGCGGCCCATGTATGAGCATGTGAGAGTCCTGTAACACTCAAATTCATCTGTAATTTGCGAACTCTGGGAAGAAGTGATGGGCAGCACAGTGGTGTAGTGGTTAGCACTGTCGCCTCACAGCAGGAAGGTACCGGGTTTGAATCCCGGCCCCAGGCATTTCTGTGTGGAGTTTACATGTTCTCCCCGTGTCTGCATGGGTTCTTTCCGGGTACTCCGGCTTCCCCACACCATCCAAGAACATGCATGGGTATTAGGTTAATTGGCTAATTTAAATTGACCGTAGGTGTGAATGTGAGTGTGAGTGGTTGTCTGTCTCTATGTGTCCTGTGATGAACTGGAGACTTCCGCCCTAAGACAGCTGGCATAGGCTCCAGCCCTCCTGTGACCCTATGAGAGGATAAGAGGTAGAAAGTGGGTAGATGGACGGGAAGTGATCTTGAATCCCTTTTGTAAAATGGGCCAGGGGAACCAGCAGCTGATCACTCATGTCCCCACATAGGAGCGTCTTAGAACCGCCATCCCATGCTCATCTAGTCTAGGATTTCTAGGAAGAACATATCAACTCTTAAGCCAGCTTATATTTACAGTATTTATTGGATAAAAACTGGACCTGCTCACCACATGCAACAAACACAACCATGCGAAGAAGCAAAGCGTGAATTTAGAGTGTTATTATTAACATTATCTAAATTTGACCTCAGCCTGTGTTGTCTTCTCCCTGGTGAGAAATCATCTGTGTCCTCATTCCCTGCTTCCTTGTCACTGTGCTCACTTCAGTGTTGGGCATTCCTTTGAGCCATTCAGCGCCATAGACTACGCAGTAAACAACATTAGCCTAATTGGCATAATTTGAGAGGCAAAGCCATGCTTTCTTCAGGCATGAAATAGTGTTCTCTCCCCAGAGTGAATCACATGGAAGGAATCATTTCCCACGTCCATATTTGTGTTTTAAAACTGGCATCCACCATGTGTGTAATGGATTAGAAAGTGTGTGTGTTTGGTCAGACCCAGGGTTCTGGTCTGGATTTTGGATGCAATGCCAGAAATGAGGTTGTGGTCAGCCATTAATATTATTTAGCACCTAGTTAGCATGAGTGGTGAGATTTTGAAAATGTAGCACAGACAGCTTACAGTAAGGTTCAGTAGGGTTTCTATTAGACAGGAAGTCTCTGGTGTTTTGGAAAGTGGCAAGTTGCCACCAATCATGCATTTCACTCTTACCCATTGACAGCATCCAAAGTTGGTGCCTGCCAACCCTGTGTGTTCCCAGGCAGATTGTCAATGTTTTCTGTGAGTAGATAGGTTGGCCACATTGCACCATCTGTTGCCAGTCCAACAGCCCCCCTGTGTGCTTATCCCCTGTTTGCTTTCCTCTGCCTTGCTCTCGTTAAGCCGGTACAGAGTGCGCCCAGCTGATCAGAACTGATCTTTCTCGGCTGTTGGGGTGTTGAGGATAACTTTGTGTTCTCTTGATTTTCTTTCTGCCTTCACTCATTACTTACAGTATTATCTTCAAACAATATCTAAGGGAAAACAACAATGACCCACTCGCTACATGATCTTGCTTATTGTATGGATACTTACTGAATATGTCAATAATTTTACACAAGAATGGTCCTCCAGAGTCCACAGAACTGTGTCCATGGCAACGTTCTGTTATATGTAGCAGCAGTCTGCTATAAAGATTAACTGAGCTTAGAATATCATAACTCACCGCGGTCACATAGGATCGTACTGGATTTCGCCAAATTCAATGTTGCAACTCGGCAGGTAGTCTGTCCCAAAATCCAAGTACACATGGAGTTCGTTTAATCCAGATAATGGTCAGCGACCTGGCTGACTCCGCTACGCTAGGTGGCGCTGTAGCCCTTTCAACAAGTGGTATTAGAACTACTTCCGGTTGAGGGCTACTTAACAACAACAATAAATTATCTGGCGGCATGAACTCCGTCTCCTCGTCCGTCCAAAAGTGAGTTGTTGATTTCTTTGAAACCATGGTATCGTTTGACTTTTCCGGCAACAACTCCTTCCACTGTCAGGTGAAAAAGCAGATTAACAACGTCTTAAGCCAGGGGTTTCTGTCGTATTCGCGAATCCAGTCCCTTTACGATCCTTAGCCTGTGCACATGAATTTGATACATTTTCGATGCCTTTATTATATGATAAAGCTCGTCCATGTCCATGCAGTGATTGACAAATCGGAATCAAACTTTCAACAAAGCTGTATTTAATAAAGTTTTACCAAAAATAGATCTCCAGTGAAATTAGCTATTAGTGTTAGCTTCAGAAATTGCTAAATCTAGCAAGAAAATCAGTGTTTGCAACACTGACAGTCCATCCCTTCCAAAGCCGCTCCCCCAAAATTTTAACAATGAACAATGAATAGAAACAAAAACGGCTTATTACAGTCCTAAGACTGTAATAAGCCGGTAGCTTACTTAAGGTATCTTACTTTTGTCATTCTCATTTATTACAGCAATTAATTTATTAATTGCAATTAATAAATTAATAAATTAATTTATTAACTGCTGTCAGATAAAATGACAAATCAACAAATATAACAGTAACATTTTTGAAGAAAATTACCAACCCTAGCTTTAAGTCAAATCTTTTTATATAACACTAACCAATCACATAGTGTCTTCTCTGTGTTTATAAACCTAATACACTATGAGGAAAAACCACAGACTGAATGTTTAAAGCCGTCTGTACCCATAATATACCTGCAAGAGTGTGATACTTCAATAGACTTAGCACACTGGAAAAAATAAATCCTTTTCCACGCTAAATCTGTGATCTCAATCACACTGAGGCGTCTTTTTTTGTGCAGTGGCATCTTGCTGTTGCTGGGCAGCAAATAATCCACACAGTGTCTTGTGTGTCAGCGAGGCGCACGTAGCTATTTACAGCTAAGGCTATCAAAAACACAGCAGTAACCAACGCACATATCTAAAAATGTAGCTGAAGGTTCAAATGCCCCACTAATGTTCCTCTTAGCTTGATGTGTGTTGTTTATGTCGTGGCAAGTTTTGTCCATTAAATCAGATACTGTAGCTCCGGGTGGTCAGTAATAAGCACTACTGGCCCTTTTTCCCCCCTCGTTTCTTGCTGTTGCCAGTGCAATAGAGAAGGACACCCCTCTGAGCTCTTACGATTAGGCGGCACAGGAAAAGCTTAAGAGCATTTTTCTGTTCAGAGTTGAAATTTTTCAAACTCAGGGCACTTGAGCTGTCATTCGCAAAACATGTGAAAGCTTTGAAATTAATCAAAAAACTGGGACGTTCATGATTTGAAAATGCAGTCACTCATTTTTTTCCAGCATGTTGTATTCACAATGGCTCCAGTGCTGCTATAGTGCAGTTTATTGGGATGAATATAGGTTATATAGTAAGAGTTGTTTAGGGTCTGGTCCCTGGACAATGAAACAATGATGGCAAATGTGTGTATAATGATAATGTACATTTGTTTAACATCTGTGCTCTGAGTACTGTTGTAGAGTCCCTATGGACATTTTGTGCATACTTGCTGTAATTGCCGTCCAGTGCAGTGGTTGATTATAACAGCATATCTGTCTGTAATTTGGCTGATGAAATAGCCATACAATGATTTGAAAAGCATCTCTCCTCATTATTTTTTTTGAGACAATAATAAAACAATAAGAGCATGTAGGAGATTCATTTCCCTATGTTTTAAAGTGGTCTTATGCTTTTAAACAGTGCAAATATAGAGGTGGCCAGATCAGCCAAGTGGAACTAATTTATGCAATTTTTTTTGGCTGAAGACAGTGAGATGAGGGGCTAGCATCTGGTGCTAACTGGACCATGCTCGCTCCTTGGAGGTCTGTGCTTTGCGAGGTTCGGTAAGTTAGCTAAGGGCTAGCATCTGGTGTTAATTGGGCCGTGCAAACACCTTTAAGAGCTCTGGTGCACTTTCTTACAGTTGGTTGGAAGAAACATATGTCTGGTGTGAGGAGGCATTCAAACTGAGTTTACTGTGGTGCAGCTTGTTGTAGCTCTCTAATTCTCTCAAGAAGCAGCTGCATGTACTTTATGTGTAAATTCAAGATACAATTCAACATGTTACATTATAGAGCCAATTACTTCAGAGTCATTTTAATAATGTAAGTAGTCTAAGTGTGTTTACCAAGTAGGTTTATACATTCAGTGGCCACTTTATGAGGTACACCATACAGTGTGATGTAATCCAAAACAACACTTGTCTACTTTTGCTTACCTGATGCTTTCAATATTCAGTTTTTGTTGACACTGTTAAATGTTAATTAAATTAAAATTTAAAGAAGGTAAAGCTATTGTGTTGCATTAGATTGACAGGCCTACCTAATAATGTGGAGACTGTCTACAATAGCCTGGTAAATGTATTTAGGTCGTCATATCATTCTCTTCAATCTTATTATCTGACTTCAATTAAAATATGTGGTTACGCTTTGGCAATGTGCAACTTGACTTTTTTAATTTGAATCATCTCCATTTGGCACTGCCACTTCTCATATATCTTTGTAATAATTCTACTTAATCAACGTCTCCCCTTCAAGTAATGTGCATATTGAATTTTTATACCATCTCACTGTTATATCTCCTTCCCAATCAAGAAGCAATGATAGTTGTGACAAGGGAAATTAATATGACAAAGGACATTTGTGAATCAGCATATTTCCATGACAAAAACTAGAGTGCTGACTAAATAGAAAAAACGCTATTAAAGCAAAAAGTAAATGAGATTGTTTGGCTCAATGCTGTGTTCAGTTAATTTGATTTTTTTGCCCTTATAAAAATGATTTAACCTTCCTGGACATGCTGTTATTATTCATCAACTTTAGGGTTGTTTTTGGGATTCCTCCAGTTCAGAAAATAGCAGAACTTAACAATATCAATTTAAAGATGGCTATATTCACTGTAATATTCAGTCTAATGACGGCAGCAGTCAGTGCCATCCATTAGTCTGACAGTGGTTGTGTTCAGGAATTCAATGGCAAGACTCTGCTAAAGATCAAATTGGGTCAAGCTGCTCCCATGCACCTGTCATAGCCTGTGACCGAGGCTCCCTGTCATGAATAAACCAACTATTCCTGTGTGCCTGAGGTGTCGTGCACACTGATTGGAAATCCTCCAGCAAAACAGTGGTGGAAGGGTTCAGCTGGCAGCTTTTCCATCCTTATCTGACAGACAGTGCTTATACAGTGAGGAAAAAAATGTGTTAACTGTCGTAGTAGCCTTGAGTTTTAATGCTTAAGTTTCACCAGTCCAAGAGGAGACTACGTGGTAAAAATATTGCCAATGAAGTGATTTACATAACCCTCTCTGTCAGAAGCATACCTGATGGATTTATAGTCATATACAGAAACATTTGATAATTTTATTTTGCATGTTCAGGCTGGGACTTGGCCACAACGCACAATCCATTTCCAATATGATGGATCACAAAATGATTCATTACACGCCGCTGTCTACCTTTCAAGGTATTATATTGTGATGCCATGCACAGTAGTACATTATTGGCTATAATTTAATGCAGTCGTGTTTTGACGTTTCATATTTGAAATACGGCTATACATCTCCTTTTAGATGAGTTGGCGCTGGCTTAAGCTACTCCATTAGCAGACCTTGAATGAGGCCTTCACACTATTACAGATACAGCTGTAACTTATTGCTGCTGTCATCTGTAAACGCCGCAGCTGGGTGTTTTCTGATGTTTTTCCTCTTAAGGCTACATCCAGCCATGTTTTATAACCATTATATAAAACCAGATATCAATTTTAGGAGAAACAGAATGGATAAGCAACTTCTGTCTTAGGTTTAGGCAATAAAAGTTAACTAACTTGGTTAGGTTTAGGAGAAGCATACGATTTGGGTTAACATAATTTTTGACCCAACTGATTTTTTAGGATACATACAATTTACAGAACAAGAAAGTCTTATTGCATAAATACTTGTCTTGGTATGTGGATAAAAGGACATCTTCAGGCACATTTGAACTAAAAAGAAAACATCCAGGGACAAGCTGTAGTATTATAATGAAGTATCTTCATTTTTTTCTGGTATATAAGCTGGACTGGAAGCTAGTCGTTGTGTTTAAATAGTCATTGTCTTTTCACAGTGTAGTGCAACGAGCTCATAGCCACTCCCTTCAGTGGTCTCCAGTCTGGCAGGAGGGGGTGATGAGAGTGAAGACAGTCAACGAGAGGGACTCCGTAGTTGGTTTATTATTCATATGGCCCATCCAGCATCTCACCAATCTAGGCCAAAGAGCTGTTATATCTGCTAAGTGTCACTTTCCAGACTTCTGTTCGCTCGCTCATTCACCTCCATCACATCAGTTTGTCAAGAAATCGTCAACATCTCCATCCTTCGTGATTCACAAAAAGTGGAGAGTGCCAGGGCAGGGGGGAAGCAAAGGTAAAAGATGACATCACACTTATACACCTCAGTGAGTAAAAAGCAAAGGGAATATCCGGAAACGTGATTAATTCATGAAAACGTAGTCTTTCTTTTATCCAAGCCCACATACTCATGTGTTCCTTCCTGCATGCTTTTTACCTGGGTTAGGTAATTTCATAAATAAATGCTCTATTCAAGAAGGCAGAGTGAGCAATGTTCTATAGGAGGTCAGTGCCTTTTATACCAGTGAGTGCTGCTGCACCCCAGTGTGTGTCAGTTCTTTCTCCATAGTTGTACACAATGTGTGTAAAGCAAGCAATAGTTACTCTGTAGCAGAGCCGTGGACTGCATGACAGATTCAGAGCCAATGTAACAGGGTCTTAAGTGCTGTATCTGAGCTGCTAACCAACCTGCATTGCTTTCCTTTACTAACAGTCTGTTTCGATCTCTCATTCACTTACAGAGTGCTGCCATTACCCTCTTCCCAATAAACACCTTGCATACTCCGTTACCTCTCCAGATTACTGCCTCATCCAAAACATGACATCATTTGGTGTCCTTCATTTCCTCAACCCACAGACCTCAGCTATTTACTTTCACCCATTCAGTTTCGAGGTTGTTAGCATGCTTTCCACCTCGTGGAATTTTACACACTGCCACTATGCTCCATTTACTCAGCTGTGAGGGGGACTCTTAGGTCCTTTGCGCCGCAGCTGTAAGAATCCCTTATCTGAATTAAAAGTGATAGGAAGTGCATGTCGTGAGCTGCAGGGACTGTACTGGCTTAACTTCATACTTAAAGACACTTTACACTAGTTCACAATGGAGGATGGCATACCGTGTAATTGCATTTGTCGTAGAAGTGAAACTTTTTCTTTATTTGCCAAAAGACTGAAATGCTCACAGTGTAAAATTTGAAGCAACACAATCAGGCTAAGTGGATGCTGCACAATATCAGCATGTGGTAGAACACTTTTTCTTGTCGCAACCCCAGGCTGAGTACCCAGGGAGTGAAAAAGAAGACACAAGACAACCTCGATTCTGAGCCCAAACAGAGAATGAGCCACTGTTAATGCCTACTGTAAAATGTGACTTTACCTGTTATCAGTAGCATTGGGAAAGACTAAACAGGCCTTTTACTTAAATGAATACAGGTAACATCCGTTTACTCATACTGAATGCATCAGTATGGAAACATTTCATGAAGCACTTGTGTCCCTGTGTGAAAGGACGACGCTCCCATGGTTACTGGGTTAGCTTAGGTCTCATGCTCCAGTAGTTAATGTGCACTAGTCCATCGCTGCAGATGCTGTCCGCACTGGGGACTGGAGCCGAGGAGTGACCGACAGAGCTCAGCACAGTGGAGGGATGGACAGATGTTTCCAGCCCTTTTGTGCGCTCGTCATTTGGGCTTTAATCTGGTCAGTGAAGGGCATTAGAGAATATGGAAGAGCAAAAAGGGGAGGGACGGTGCATACACGGGGACCCCAGCTGTCTGCAACCCTTCACCTCAAATCCTACATCCAAGCTCCTCCCAGTGAAATCCATACCCATGTACACATGCAAACCAAATGGCACATGCTTGGTAATTGGCTGCAGAATTAGGGCACATGGTGTATTGTTGAACCTGTGGAGATTATGCATTATGCTTGAATCTGCAGAGATTATGCAGCGCTGGGATATTATGCCTCCATTTTCAACGATTGCCTCTGTATTATTTCCCTGCCTCTGCGCTACGGTGGATATCCCACTCATTTCAACCGTTTTTTCCTCCCCTCCTCCCTAATATTGAACCTCATTTTCTTTTCACTTCCCTCTCAATTCCCTTCTGTTGTTCTAAACCCTTGTATTCCTTCTCCCTCTGCTATTCTCTTTCACTCTTCACTCCTCCTCCTCCTCCTTACTACTCCTCCTCCGTAGGGCCTCTGGCTGTCTCCCCACAAGTGATGTTCTCCTGGCCAGATGATGCATGCACATCTCTTGTGTCTTTGTGATGCTAACTCACGTCGACGTTTGCACGGCATTGTGGGATTATGCTCTCGGTCATATTTCATGTAATGATGAAAATGATGATGGTGATGAGGATTCGGGGAGGGGCGGGGCTGTTTCTATTTTCTGCCCTTGTCTTTTCCTCAATATCAATCAGCACAGCGAGATAAGATGAAAGATAATGGGCGTCCGTGGAAAGTGAAGGATGGATAACAAGTTTTGGTTTCGGTTTGGGTTCTTTTCACTTTCCTCATCTCTCGAGCGATACCCATATAAAGACCTGACTTGCATCATTATCGGCGGTGTGCGTCAGTTTTGAATTTTAAACTCCTTCACAGCTTCTAATCCCTTCTCGTCTGTTTTGTTCTTATATTGGATGCTTTTTCTGTTGTTTTTCACCTCATGGGCAACCTTGTTTACACGAACACCGTGTTCCGATTGAGAGACAGGAAGTGAAAATCATCCCTAATAGAATAGAATTTTCCTTGCAAGCACGCTATCAAGGGGAAATGTGTACTAAGCAAAAAACGAGTTAGAGGCAAAACAGGGAGGATAAACACATTCAGGGGAAGAGGGATGATTATTAGACTAACCCTGGAGAGAGGGGAGGATGAGTGGTGGGGGGCATCGCAGAGTTTTTGCCCTCCAACACTGTTTCCCGTGTGTGTGTGCAGTATATTTGTATGTGTGTGTCTATGAGAGAGTTTTAGAGTGAGATGCGGGGGGAGTGTGAGCCCATTTCAGAGGGACTTGCTGGTTTATGCAAAGCTGTGTCAGTGGATATAGCATCTATGGAAGAGAGATTTCTTCACAGTCTTTTGCTACACCCTAATTAATCTGCTTAAACCTGCTAGGCCTGTCTCCAGCACTCTTAACACGTCAGAAAAAAAACCCCAGGCAGCTTCGAATCCAACCAGGATTTTCTCCATGGATGCCAGTGGAAAATCACTCCAGCTCCACAGATGACAGCTTTCTGTCAGAGTGTGCAGAAAATGCATATAGAGCAGAGAGACAAACACACACACACAGGTCACACTCATCATTTCCCATCATTTGATGGATGTTTTGTGGGGAAGCAGTTGTCACAAGGGGTCATAAAGCCCCTAAAAACAATGATGTTGGCTGCCTGCGTCCTCTGCCTGCTGGGTAGCAGACGCTCCCGATAATAACAGATGAAACGATTTACGGTGTGTTCTTCTGGCCTTGCCCTCGGCTATAGTTGTGATCAAGATCTTACACAAATACCACTGACAATGGTGTCTTTTTTTTCCCTTCCTGCCAGAGCCCAATGTTTGTGAAAGCTGTTGAAAAGAACTGACCAAACTTAACTTAAATCCAATGTACTCACCTAACTTCAGTCAAGTTTGCCAAGCAGTAAGCTCAGATTGCATCATTTCTACAGCCCTCCCTTTTCACGAGAGATTTATTAAGAAAAATAACTACAATTGCAAAATCACTTGCAACAATAGTTCATGATAGCTTTTACCAACCAGTGATGTCGATCCATACTAAATAAACTTGTTGGACGACAGGCAGGAAGAATTAAAAATTAGTTAAAGTTAGTTTTTGCTCTACTAGACTGAGGAATAAAAGAAAAGAAATATGGATGAAGTCATGGAGACACATTAAATAAACACTTGAGTTGTTGCCACAGATTCCCCCGTTTCTGAGCTCCATTTTAATACTTTATGCTTCGCATTTTCATGTCTTATTTCAGTCAAATGAATTTCCCTTTACCTGACATTACTGTGTCATCAGCTGTCCTCTGGGTTCCACACAAATATTGAATGTGCGTAAGATTTTTCAGCAATTTTGGGACTCTTGCTATGCTTGTGACCGGGATGAACTTCCGAGTCTACTGGGGGATGTAAAAACCACCAAACATAAAAAAAAATGGCCCAGCATTATAAAAGTACTTTTGAATCTGTAGGGCTACTTACTCAGCGTAGTCTCATGAAACATTCGTATGATATCATATGAAAAGTAAGGCACAGATTTTCGTGCATATCTTACGAATGACTGGCAACACGACCAGTCAGCGCATGCACAAGCCCCGAAGAGGACCTGGAAGCGACAGCCCTAAAAATGCCGGACATTCCTTTCACTGTCAGCTGTAACTGTAACATTATAATAAGCATTGAAATACGCCCGACAACACTTCCAGTGATGGTTAGGTTTAAAGATAGGATTACGGGGTTAGGCTTATGGAAATAAAATACATATTTCCCGCTAGAAAACACACCCAAACTCATAAACTACTCCACTGAAAACACGAATGTCTGCTGAATGTCTGCTGAGAATGTAAGGAATGTCTGACATGTTTTCACAGACGGAGCAGCCTGCATCTAACGTCACATGATGTCCAAACTTCGTGGGTTATGTACGAATTTCAGTGCAGTATTTTTCGTACTAATTTGTACAACTGTTTCATGAGACCAGGTTGACTTACTGGCTAGTTAGATCAATGCAACAATGCACCTGTATTCTTAGTCCAAGAAAACATCCTGTGGTTTGAATGTAATCTAAAGGATGTACGAATTAAATACATCAACCTTCTTGTGTTGACTCTGGGAACCAGATTTTATGTCTTGGACCATGTTCTTATCAGTAGGAGACACTTTGAGTGGACCTTTCAATCTTAATACATTTAAGGTATTAACACTTGACCTGCAGGTTCTGTTGATTTGGAAGTAAATATCTCTTTCTCTCTAAGCATGTGATCTTGCTTAAAGGAACTTCACACTGTACAATTCAGATGTTTAACTGCTGCAGCTTTTTTTTTTTTTAATTAACATCCATGTAGAAACAGTGTAGACATGGAAAGATCCCAGTCAGTTTGTTGGGGGGTCTTTTTACATAATTAAACTGTATTTTAAGGTGCGCCACTTGTTGAGTGGAAAAACGGATGAGAAGATTAACACAGTGACTCCATTCATGTAATTTGCTAAGCCAAAAAGCATTGTTTGTGTGGATTAAGTGATGCTGTTAAGTAACCTGCTTGCTCATTGTGTGGTCATTTTTCTCCTGCTTGTGAACTGCAAAGTAAATCAAATCTACAACATTTTACATTCCATTTTAACTGTGAAGAAATGGATGTGGATACACACATATCCATGTAGTACAGTATGGTGTATTTCTCTGCCATTCAAAATTACACTGTAGTCAAAACACAATCTTGAGAAGTGTGCAGTTCTCTTTAGTCACAGCAGACATATGTCTAGCTTTTATTTGTGAACTAAAATTGTTGCAACCCACAGTCCATCCAAACTCCAGATTGTACAGGTGTGATTTGATAAGTGAGGACTATTTTTATTCATGTAATGTAATAGTCACCCTCTAAATTAGGACTTTCTTTGAAGACCAAACTGAAAGTGGCAATTTCAACTGCTGAAAACAGCCCTTTGCCCACCTGATTCCTCACTCTGCCCAGCTTTTGGTCCAAAACAAAGGTGATGCAACAGATGATCATGACGCACGCATCCCTATTATCAACATTAACATAGCATAATTACAGCCCACTGATGAATCAACATGACTCATATAAAAAGCTCAGCATGTCCAGGGAAAAAACCTGGCTTAAGTGGTACAGACAGTACTAATTTCACATAATTTGCAATTCAAGGTACAAGTTTGTGTGAGTGCACTTTCTCTCCCAGCTAGGTTCAGATCACCTCACATAACCAGCTGTATGTGCTGTACGTTCTGTGCAGCCATGCAGCCAGGATGTTCCTCATCATTAAGTATGGATATTTAGCTTGTCTGTTTTACATATTTAATGGAATTATTTCATGTTTACATTAAGTACAGTTCTAGCTTCTTTTTGATGACAAGACTATGCTTAGTCGAGTGCCAAAAAAAGAGAAAATTTTGTAAATATTTAGTTCTGTTCTTAAAATGGATTCATTTATAATCTCGCCCAGACTAAGTACAGGGGACTATTATAAATAAAAAAAAATCATTCTTATTGCTTCACGAACTTCTGAGTAGGCGAGTTTGAATTCATTAACTGTTGTGCAGAGGAGTGGATTATTAAGCTAATTTATGTCATTGCTTATTGTGTAGTGAAATGCCTGACCTGATTTTACTTTGGTCAACATGTTAAGGCTTTTTTAGATCAGACTACTGGCTAGTTCTCATATTATCTGTTCTTTTCTTTTATACACAAATTACTGCCAATAGATTTCAGACAGTACAGGAGAAACACACCTTTCATAATAATAATAATAATAATAATAATAATAATAATAATAATAATAATAAAAACTGCAAACATGACTGTATTCATTTTCTTGATCTTGGAAAAGGAAGTTCGCTTGCACTGAAGCTGTCTACAAAATGATGCTTTCCTTTCGGGATGACAACCGTTACTTTGGTACCAAGTCAAATTTCCTGATAATTCGACATTTTGAACAACAAATCTGTTTTGACATTGGCAGAGTGGCTAGTTAATGTTAGCCATCAGCTAGCAAGTGGAAGTTGCATTGAGTTACATTATGTTGCCTTCCGGTTTCTATTCATTAAAGAGTGTTGGGCAATCATAAAATGATAATGCTATAATGATGTGTTCAAATCTTGGAAAACAAAAAGTTGACAAGCACTCTGGGCTGATTATCAGGGTTTAATAATGCATTTGCAAAAACTGAATTCAAATAGAAATAGATGTTAAAGTACACTGTATTTTGTTTTGTTTTTTTCTGCAGTATTGATTTGGGTGTTAATAATTGTGGATTTCTGGTATCATGACACTCCTTTTTGGTAGTTTATGCTTTTTTCCATTTTCCACAGAATGATAATGAAGATTTATATGCACACATGGAAACATACACAAGTATACAATCATGTGCTGAACAAACACATGCACAGTCATAGTGAACAGACAGGCAATCAATGAAACAATGTTTTAATTGGACTTTGGGCGGACGCTAAACCCGAACAATTCCAAACCCACCCTTTCTCCTTCTGTGTCAGCTCAATTAATCCCTGATTGGAGCTAATTGCTTGCGGAAAGTCTATCTGAAACAACAGTGGATATGAAGTAGGCTGAGGCGTGCTTGGCTGTGTCTCCTGCACTGTTTAATGCAGTCTTCCTGCCAAACAAATCAAATATTTGATGACAGAGTGTCTAATTGCCTCCTTTCTGTCTCACTTCCCCCCCAACACCATTGATTAACAAGCACAGACAGGTGCATACTGTATCAGCGCATATGCACAGATTTACATTCACGCGTACTATGGTTTGCACATTAACGCCATGATAGACATTCTCTATCGCTAATTTGTCTTCCACCAGTCCGAAAGGCGTGTTGGCTGTCCCCTGACTATTAGGACACTCTGGTCCGGCTTCACTCAGGCTATTAGCAGCTGTTAAGCTGGCTGAATAAACTGTGAGCTAATGATTAGAATGCATCTGATATCTGAACTCCATAGCACCACATTTAGCAGCACTTAATTAATCTTAATGGATTCTGAAATAAGCCAGCCAAAAAATAAATCTTACCCATAAATTACTTTTCTCTGTTCCATACCACACGTTGCCACAAAGCACTCCCTGAGGACGCCTTAACTCTCAGACATTAATGTATATGTGTGTGGTATATGTGTGCAAGCACTTACACCATAAGCAACTAACACACTCACATTCTTCCCCCCATAAAACAGGTGTTTACCACAATATTAGCTCCTTAAATCAGCCTCTCTCCCTCTCCAGCTTTTCCCTTTCTCGTCACCTCCGCCCCACACTTTTTTTCTTTTCTTCCACCATAATTCTCCGTCGTTTTCATGATGTGAGCAAACAGGGGGAGTTGGGTACTGCACCAGTGTGCGAGCTCTATCATTTGAAGGGATGCCATTTAAATTTAGCGTTGAAGTTGAACAAATGGTTTCAGCGAGTGGTATTTGCAGGAGTGTTTTTATTTGTTTGCCTGTGTGTGTGTGTGTGTGTGTGTGTGTGTGTGCGTGCGCACGTCGTGCCTGCCACGGTGTCCTTATCACCTCCTCACACACCTGCTTCCCTCGAAGACTGAGCCTCTTCTCTTCTCATGCCTCCTCATCAAAGCCAGATCCAGCCACAGTTGTCGCTTCCCTTTTCCCAGCATGCATTCCCCCCTCTGCACCCCACTCTGTCTAGCTGCTCTGGCTTCTGTTCAGCAGCCACCCCCTCCCTTGTATCGTCATGTTGTCCAGACAGTAAGACCTTGCTGGTGTCATACCTTTCCTGCCAGGAAAACTCAGGCAGAGATAGGCAGGTGCCATTCCTGTTGGAAGGACTGTTAAGGATGAGAAAGGAATAAAATCCAAAAAGTTAGTTGGCGCTGGGGTGAAGGACATTTTACTGTAAACTACAGGTGCAAATCACGTTTTAGCGTCAGCTGATGTGCAATTCTTCCTACACTGAAGCGGTAGCACATAGAAGGACAGCATTTTGGCCCCATTCATTGAATGGAAGCTCACAGCAAGCTCTATCTAGACCCATCTTATATCGTTATCATGTGCACACTAATGACACGCACCGATTACAGTACATTCTTGAAATGTGTTTCTTTTTTTTCCCCTAAGCCACAACAAAAACACCACCATTATCCCACCATTATCAGTCCCATCCAATTAAACAGCATCTGTGTAGGTGGCAACAATTTAAATTGGTTTCCAGTCATCCTTTGTCCTCCGTTGTAAACAGATTCTCTCATAAACAGCAATGCAGTTTAGAGGAGCTTTAATTAAAGCCACACATCTAATGCAGAACGACAAAGGGAAGAAGAAAAATAGTCTCAGCAGGTAAATGGCCAAAATGCCTCTAAAGATAAAGTAAGTTGGTGTGTTCCTTTAGATCTCCTCTAATAGCAACACAGGAGTTTCTGGCTTTAGAGGACAAGATGACTTCAGCATATGCAGTGGTGTCAAATAGGGCTGCATGTAAACATGTCGGCACAAGGAAAGCTTGGTTCACAGATTTACGGATGAAGGGAAGGCTGAAGCATGAAGGGAGAGACGATGGACCTAGTGCTCTGTGTGGGTTTATGAGATTTGTTGTGTGAGGCCAGTCTTTCCATTTAGTTCAGACCCAGATCATCTTTATTAACCCACATGGGAAAATTCCCCTGGTCCAGGGCTCCAGATATAAAGTCCACAGTAAAAGCAATAAAAACAACAGCATAAATTGCACAATAAGACCACAATATACTCATAATAATACATTTGATTAGGTTTTTGTCACCTCCCGCCCCTCCTCCACTGTATTGAACAGCAAGGTAAAGTGACGTGCAGAATTTTACACTTTTCCACCGTATCTGACCTGAAATAAAAGACCAAACCTGCAGCACTCAGCCAGAATAGACGCCTCTGCCGTTTTTACCATAGCGTACAGACACAGCGCTCCCAGTGCAAAACATTACAAATAAACCCTCTCTGATTAATCGATCATCAGAAATGTGGCAGATTATTTGTAAAGTGATTAATCTGCTGTAGAGATAGAAAGCTACTGAGTGCAAAGTTTGCAGACAGACACAGTCTGAAAGCATTCGCTTAGTTAGGATACGAACATTTCCCTTGTGCACCTGCTTTATTTTGTGGACACAGGCTCTTAGCTCATATGCCTGGAAGCAATGCAAATTCATCTCAGTAGTTCTGTAGCATGGCAACATACATGAATGCATAAATCAGTTATTTTTTTTTCTTTTATACCTCTCCGTCTTCTCTCACAGAACTAACAAGAGCTTCAATCAGCCCAAGCACTTAACATCTTCTAATTGCCTTTCTGTACGTGCAACATGAACTCTCCATTAATTTCCCTTCCATCTTTCCCTCTCTCTTTGCGCTCTCCTTTTACTCTTGCATTTCTTCTTAGCAGTGGTAAAGTGTGCACATTTTTAATTAACTTTGTAAAAAGAAGGGATGTCTGTGGATTTCTAATTAATGGGGGCTGAGGTTTTAAGTACACTGGAAAAGTAAAAACCTCCATTCCTTTGTCTCGCTTGAGGCTGGGATTTCAGGAGCAATTTTGTTACGTCCCATCAAGCATCCAGTGCAGGGGTTATCACATCCACTCGCCACTCTCCTGATTGGTTTGATGATAATGTGTCTGTTAAAGGATTATGGGTTTTTTTGCCAGGTGCTTTTGTATCTCTTTTTGTGACAGATCATGTGCATTCTTCACCTAAGAGGGTCAGCATTTTTTCTCCTCATTGAAATGATGCAAACCTCATCCATGCATATAATGTAAACAAGCCTATACCTCCAGTCATAGAGCTTTTATGCCAGCATCTGTATGTGTGGCGTGCGTCCTTCCCTGGCTGCCTGCTCTGCCCTCCCAGGAGAGCTGCAGCATTAATAACTGTAAGTGGATAATGCCCCAGCTCGAATTCCGATCAAGGTTTAATAAGAGCATGATTCAGTCGTCCACTGGCGGCAGGAGGCACTTTGTGTGTGTCTGTGTGTGTGTGAGTATGTGTATGTGCCTTAACATGAAATATAAGTGCATTACTGCTGGTGCATTCAAGGGTTTCTGACCTTTTGCCTCTCAGTGTGAGACCTAAATGCGTGTCACGTGTCTCCGTCGGCGTCAGGGTCAATCTGTGGTCTGTAAAAATTAACAAGAGGATATCATGAGTCATTAATAATGTAACTGAGAGGGCAGAAGGAGTTTTCTGCTGTCCTCTGTGTGGTTACAAACCACTGCAGAGAGCCAGGTGACAATAGGAAGACGATTTTTTGCCATGGCTTGTTCTACACGACGGCTTCACACTCGCAGCTGGAGTGCACAATCAACCAACTCTGCATGTATAGTTTCCAGTGGAGTATAAACGGTGAGTTAATCAAACCTCATGGATTCTATACTGGGTGCGCCTCGCAAACAGCCAGAGTTCTAACATGATCAGACTGGTAGGCGCTGCAACACCGAATAACACAACACGCTACAGCACAGAGAACAGGGAAGTTGAAAGGCACGGCGACATCACATGGAAATACCTAACAATTATTTATGTTTCGATGCATTATGTAATATTAAGTTCCCTCCCATGGAAACCAAAGGACAATGCAGAGGGAGCATTATTCATGTCGAGAAAGACTGTGTGTGTTTGCTGTGGGCCATTAACATGCTGTCTGTTCATTGCCATTAGCTTTGAATGCTCTGAGTGCAAACCTGACTGTGACATCTAATCCTCTTACTCGAGACAGGACTAATGCACGCACAGAGTATACGTGACGCATCCCACAAAACAGATCCATTTTTTATGTTGAAGCGTTTGAACGGTGCGATATCGATGAGAGTCCTATTTTCACCGTCTCCCCGATCTCTTTTGACTCCCCCCTCCATCTCTGTTCCTGTCAAACCCCTCCTCCCCTCCATCCATCCATCCATCCAACCAGATGGCCTCCCTCTAACGGAGTAGTGACACCAGATGTGCAGCTCCAGTGTCGACTCAGGGACCAGCTGGGCTGAGTGTGCCAGTGGTTCTGTTAATGAAAATGGCTCTGCCTTGTGTGTGTTGGTGTGTGTGTCTGTGTGCACACTGTTTACTGTGGTTCAGTGGCATGTGACAGTTAGGGGAACTCTCCGTGGGTGAGGGTTTTAGAGAGTGAGCCACAGTGAGTTGCACTGCAGCTCAACTCAGCCATGCAGTGCTCAACAGCACACCCACCAAGCTTGAAACCATACAGCCACCCATCCAGAATAAACACTCCCTCTCTACATTGTATCCCCCTCAACATCTTGCTGTCTGGCATTCTGCTTTTTTTTTCCCATCTGTAGAGCTGTCTCTCACAACCCCCATCTTCCCCTCATACAATACATAGTTATATATTCTTTCCTCTAACCTATTCAGCAGCAGGGGGATCACCAGTCTTATTATTAATTCATACACGCTCCTCAAACAAAGCAGTAAGAGCAAAAACAGTCAAGGGGTAGAATTTAATCCAGTTTATAAAGGAATGTGTTGGTTTTCTATGAAGTATCCTGATTTTGATATTTCTATCGCAGATGGAAACGTGAGTGCGCACCAACGCCATAATGAATTCTGATAAAACCTTGAGCCCCGACTAATGAAGTTGTTGCTACATGCTGCGCTCTGTAATTTAGGAATTTGCTCAGAAACAATTCATTATTACAGATCGTTCTGCTGATCAATTAAATGATAAGGAAACAAAGAAATTTGCTTGGCAATAACTCTGACGGCCACCATAGGATGAAGTAGAACTAAGTGAAAATGTACTAGTTGGGGGGGGGGTGTTCCTTTTCAAATACTGTAACGGTGAAATGATGGATATGGAAGCCTACACCCCTGTGATAGCCTAGTTATCTGAGCTGATTATGTTTTGCCCATATCTCCCAGTATAGAGATTATGAGGGAGGTGGGGTGGAGGGGGTTAATACCTACACCAAATGGCTGACGAGGTGGATGAGACTATGCCAGCTCTTAAGTGTGCTTCAAAAGAAGATTCTGGTACTTACAGTATAAATCATAGCCTTTTGATTTTTTTTTTTTTTTTTTGAAGGGAATGGGGAGTCCACTCACCTTTTATACTCAAATATTTTAGTGTTTGTCGAGCCAGAAGTGGTGCAGCAGAGTGACATGGGAGTGAATGCACCCGTAAGATTCAGTCCATTAAGCCAATGGATGCAGAAATCCCAGATATTGGAGACTTTTAAATCTCTACATGGTAATCCATTTTGCCAAAACCCCAGCGAATCAGTGTCATGTCACACTCATTAGTTTGAGAGCAAGAAAAAGAAATGGTTTGCAGCACAGGTACAGGTGAGGGCTGATGGGAATTTCAGTGTCATTTTTTGCAAATATGTGGTCTTACACAAATTATGACATGATGATGTCCACATAGGAAAAGTCAAGGGAGCCAAATATTGACCTGAGAAGGACATGACTTTTTGCTCTGGACACTCGGCACTCTTTCACAGGCATATCACACATATGGACTGATAAGCACATTTGACACCAACTGGCCATTTAGAGTTTCCAGTTCACCTAACCTACATGACTTTGGATGAATCCAGAGGAGATCTACATGAAGAACACCCTAGGCTCTTCTAGCTGCTTGATGACAGTGTTTACCACTTAGTGTTTGCTACTCTTTTTTGCAGTAAGTCAGATTTTCACATTGCTCCCCCTGTGGATTTCATTCTAACGTAAACTCGAATATTCATAGTTAATACAGAGAGAGTTTATTTACACATAGCCTCGGATTCTAAGAGTTCTGGAGGAAAAAACATCTTCAGTGATGTGCAGGCAGCTCAAGACTCAGTCTGTCAGTCTGAAGGATGATTCCTCTGCTGCTACGTGGATTAGGCCGTATACTGAAAACACTTTGAATGTGTTTACGCACATCACTGCTGCCAGGAAAAGTGAAACACTCAAATGTACATATTTATTTTTCAAACGTGTTTATCTTCACCCTGAAATTTTTAATTATTGTGTGAAATTAAGCATGACTTGATATTTTTGTACAAAAGGAAAGCAAATTTGTGTTTTGCAGAAGTAGATTGCTGACACTGTACTGCATTTATGTGACACATCTGATTTATAATATGTTTTTGTTGCAGTCAGGCTCAAAAATATAATGAAAACAGCAACCAGGTAGAGACTCCCCATGTACTGTAAGCCAAGCAATAATTTGCCGTGGGACTGGATGCTCCAGTGGGTGTGTTGTTCCGCGGTGTCTCATCAATTACATTCCCTGGGAGAAAACACCCGGTTGTTTTCTGTTTTCTTCGGATCCCAGGGTTAATGGTGCTTTTCTCAAAAGCCTCTGCCAGCCAGTAATTGGAGCAACTTAACAATCATAGGTGCAGCCTTTGTAGTGTCTAGAGCACAGGCTGAATACAGCTTTATTAACTATACAAAGGCAACTTTTATTGATTGACCCTTTCTTCATATTCCACCTTATATTCCTCTTTTTCACATCTAGGAACTTCTCAGTTTTGTGCTTCACTCTGGGAAAACACCACAAACCATCTTAGAAGGTCATGAGAATGAGTAGGAAAAATATCCTCACATTCTAATCCCTCTATCCCTTTATTTTAAAGCATCTGGGTACTTAGCAAGAAGATTAGAAGTTTTTAATAATAATTAGCAGGGAAAAGGAAAACAACCTGTTAATTTTTTGGCATTCTTGGAATAAAAAAAGTGAATTAAATAAATAGTCTGAAGCACGTAGGCATTTTGCTGCCTGCACATGCAGATGATGTCTGTCAATGGCCAGTCAATGTCACCCCATTTCAGAAAAATGCTGAATTACTGGTATTATCTCTGCTCAATGGTGTGAAACTAACCCAAGGTAAATACAGTACACTGTGTACTTATTCAGTTTTGATGCAATGGGTTTATTTAACAGTTAGAATTTGAGTAGTCCTTGAATTTCAGTAGTGAGTTGAAAGAGGACGGACTGTAGAAGCCAACTGGGTGTATTTTGTCTGCACTGCTGTGTTTTCATGCTATTGGAGTTTTGGTTGATATTCTCATCCAGACGATTAAAAACGGATTCCTTACACCTTTGTACCCACAGAATACATGTTGGCACCCATGTAAGCGTTTGCATATGTCCATCATTTCATGTTTCTGATATTCTTGTACTTGATAAGTGACACAGGCATTTTCTTATCTCGTCTGACCACAGACTGGGATAGGGTTTGGCACATGGCGTCGTATGCAGATCAGACAGTAGTAAAGGCAGACTGGCTCCAGTGTGTCAGCACCAGAGAAGCACTTCATACTGCAGAGTCAGCCTCTTGCAGCAGTCATTTTTACTGTGATTTAAAGGGTTATTACATCGCTGCCAGGAAAAAAAAATACATCCCGGTGTTGTGTGCTGTATTTCATCAGGGGGGAGCTTTCTGTGGTGAGTGATGGCATGTCAGTTAGAACTCTGATTGACAGGTTATGAAAGCATCAACAAATATGATTTGATCCAGACAAAATCAGATAAAGCAAGGGGCTAGAAGATGAAATGGGTCAGATCCTTCCTTATATAGAGAAGAGCTGAGCAAACTGTGTTGAAGAGCTCTGCAATGGTGTCTTTTTTTTAATAACCCTAATATAAAGAGAGAACCTGTATAATAGTTACAGCTCAGTTGTGTAATGACAAGTGTACTGATTCAGGAGTACATGTGGGATGTTCAAACACTCGCTTCAAGTGTTATCTGCCTATTTAATCAGGGTTATCTGTGGTTATTATCCTTGTAGCTATGTGGTACAAGGGACATGCTACACCTACCAGCAGGTTCAGAAGTCATTATCATGTTTTCTCATGGTTGATCACTGTTGTGTAGATAAGAAGACAATGCTGACTTCTAGTGAAAGCCTGTTCGGGGCGATGAATGAGACAAACACAAGACCTTCACTTGTTACTTGTTTTAACCAAAACCTAAACATAACTAAGCAGTTTTGTTACCTAAACCAAAAGTTGTTTTGTTTAAAGTCACACACAGTTCAAGGTCACTTTCACTATGTGGGAGGTGCAGGTTAGCACATCTGAAATATTGGAATGATAACCAAAGTCATTTCATTTGTTAATTTAATAAATGCCTGTATCTCATCTGCTAAATACATCTCTTGTTACAACAAAACGTGTTAAGTTATTTTCAATGACATCGTCTCCTCTGTGTACAAGAATGCATTGTGTTTCTGGGCTTCCTGAGGTTTTGGTGTGAGTTTAGAGTAGATTTAATCAGTCACATTCAGTTGAAGGGCTGCATGATGCAACACAAAGACTGTGCCGTGTGGAGCCGCTCTCCAGGACCCAGATTCACAGCTTATCATGTCTAAAAGTGAGCAGCAGTCTGCTGCCTTTAGCCCACTTGGCAGCCTGGTGGCCGTTGCTCATCTGTCCCCAAGCCAGTGTGAGCACATCGCCGATCTGGACCAGGATTAAAGGACCTAATGCTAACAGCTGTGCTGAGATTAGCCATGTGAGTATTTACAGTTATTTTGTCAACCACAGCACCACACACTCAAATAATGAACCCCTACGTATATTTTAATTCCTTTTGTTCTTCTTCTTTTACATGCATCTCTAGATTCATTCTGAAAAGCACTGCATCCATTTTTGTCAGGTGGTGTGGTGGAGCTAGACAGGGTAGACTGTTATTGACAAGAATGATGTTGTGGATAAACAGAGATGGAGGAAGATGCCGCCTTTGTTTCAAAAAAAGTACTATAAAATGGATGTGCGGGTGAAAAACAGAGAGCAAGACTGACAGAGGATGAAGAGACACATGATTAACTTGACATGAATGTCTGCAGCATAAAGATGTTGATGGATTGAACAGTTTTACCTCCTCTGTGTGTGTGTGTGTGTGTGTGAGAGAGAGACAGAGAAGGAGATGATGGGTGCGATTGTATTTGCACACCTACCTCCCTCTGTGTGCACCTACTCCAGCGAGTGTATTAATATGAATATGCATGCACGTGTTCACACGGGGAACGGTGTGCTCTCTCAGCCGAGACTGATCACCCCCACGATGGGCGATCACTGGAAGATTGGACTGACTTTCCATACCGTCTATGGAAATGTCATATATAAGAAATGCATGCCATTTCCTGTAGTGGCACCGCTGTCCTTCTTCTGATAGATAGCACATTTAAATCTGCTTGGACACTTAATGTCATAGAAAGATGTAGACAGAGAGAGAGAGATCCTGAGAAGGTGTTGGAGAGATCAGAAGGTCAGCTGTTCCCTATGTACACATATAGGCACAGGATCTGTGCTGGGTGGCATTGAGTTTACCATGGGTGGGTGGGGGGATGCATAGATGTGATTAACAGATTTGGGGTGAATAATCTTCTCAGTGGAGCTTTAGTGACAGGCTAGGGTGGAGATGGAAGGAGTTTAGGGATCCGGAAACTTATACCTGAAGCCCCTCCTGCCTTGTGTACCACTGTTACAGCCCCCTGGTAAAACATGGAAACTAAGGCTCAGATAAAAGTAGGGGGCTGCAACTTACAACAGAGGATGCCAAACACAAGGAGGGAAGGCACCAGACCAGCCACAAAATGGGACATCGTTCCAAGTGTCCCTCCAGTAACCTACCTAAAAGCATGAATCTAAGTCTGCAATAGACAACAACACTGGACTGCCAGTAACCTCCAGGCCAAACTCACACAACTGTTCAAAGCAACAATTATGAGCTGGGTTTCCACCAAGACGTTCTGAGAATTTTTACTTCAGGAACACTTTTCAAGGAACGAAAAGATTCCCGGCTGAATGGATTGTAGCTGCTATTTCAGTGGCCCAATCACACGTCACATTAAACTGTAGAACACTTACGATGATTGGATGCAACTAAATGGTCTTTTTTTTTCAATATGTGAGCACAAAAATTGTCAATTACAGGTATTCATACTGCAGAAACTTCCCGTATCACTTGGCACTGAGTCACTTCAGTCAGTGCCTTAAAGGTATTATTGAGTACCGGTACCCAACTCCACCAACGAAAATCAAGAAATTGCATTACAGAAATTCATATTTTTCTTGTTTGCTACCATTACATAGTTTGTCCAGCAAAGATTGACAAGTTAAGATATTATTAAACTGAGAGAATGCTTTAAATGCATGAGATCCGTATCAAGAATTTTTACATTAAAATTAATTACATGGAAAACTTTTTTTATTTTTTTTCTTTCAAATATCAACATTACTGCCGTTAAAAATCCAGCAGTGGTCAGATTTCATGTTGATACCAGTCTGTTGGCTCCATTATGTGACATTGTGTATGGGTCTGGTGGGTTGGGGGATTATGCATTATGTGCCTATGAATGGCATCACCTCCAGGTCACGCGAACCTTGTGTACTACACTCATATTTGATCATTTTAGTTAATTTTCTCATTTAGAGATCAAAGGTCAAATCAGTGCAGACAACATGCACCATACTGGATATATTATCAGCTGATGCAGTAGTATGACATTACCATATTAATTAGTTTTCTTTTGTGCCGAATGCCAGTGGTAATGGGGGTGCACTAGTGCCCCGCTTCATAGCTCTGAGCATTTATTCAAATGCATTCACACATATCTATATACTATCCAAACATGCACATATTGCGGCCCATCTGTATGTACCCAGGCAGAGAAGGATATAACCAGAATGTTGTGGTAAACACAGCTTAGTATCACCATCTCTGGTGTTTGATCATGCAGGATGGGGCAGATTATTGCTTTCTAACACCACTTTCTTCAATTCGATCCCACAAAAGTCAAGGCGATAGGGAAATATGACATATAGCCTATAGAGAATTATAGAAAAGGTGTAGAAAAACAGGTTATGCCTTTTTAACCTTTAAAGGTCTGTAATGGAACACCTTTTTTATGCAGTTCATTCATTGTGATGCAGAAGATGATTGTGAAACGCAGCAGCGTGCATAATTCCAGTTAGAGAAGACGAGTACATGGAAGAAAGCTCCCTCTCTCTGGGTGACCGCTGCTTTAGTGAAACAAGGCGGATAAAAGGCTGGATTCTGATCCCTGACTCATTTTTCCAGCTCATGTTTTACATCCCCACAATATTGCTGTAAGGGCTTATGATATCCATGGTCTTTGAGGAGAAATAATGTGAGCGCTTTTTCTATGTTTTACTTTCTTACAGGGTTTTTTTTTTGTCTCTTCTTTACTCTTCATATTCATCCTGTAAGAGGTGGAGCAGTGTCCAGGTTCATGAACATGGATCATATGTGTCTCTTAGCCTACTCAGATTTTGTACGTATAAATACTCATGAAGAAAGTAAGACACATCATTACAATTAATGAGGAATGCAAACTTGAGATCTAAGGTCATATTCAGATGTTTGCATAATGCCCTTTACACAAAACATGCGCCTGGATTTACAGTTGTAAGTAGATGTGAGATAGTCTGGGGAGCGGGGTGGATTTATAATAAAGGTTAGTCTGAGAGATAGAGGAATGTGTTCTAGTGAAGAAATGCATGGAGACAGGAGTAATTAATTATAGATGTGGAAATGTGGTTTGAGGGAATGTTGTTGCTGTAACTGGAGGCAAGTGAAATGAGGGATGAGGGAACGGCAATATAGTGGAAATGGGTGGGGGGAGGGGAGAACCCTCCTATACCATCCACAACTCCAATTTACATTACATGACAGAAGATTGGAATTTAATTAAACATGACAATGGTAGGGCGTTTATTGTTAACCCCTCATGGTGGTTGACTGGCTCCTAACTCAAAAGGCCAAAGAATGCATAACAAATATGTTTTAGTTCACCCCCAAAGTATAAATTCACATTCAAATATCAGGCAAAGAGAGCAGATGAGTAAAGATTTGTGTGAAATGGGCCCTGTGGTTATGTGCGTTACAAATTTGTGTGAAAGAGGAAAAAAAAGTAAAAGCCATGTTCAAAACCAAAGATAATTCTCAAGTAAACGGCAGGATCTCATCATTAACTAAGCCACCGTTGGCTATGTTCATCCCCCGATTTCTAGAAACTAAATTGCATCTAAAACTCTGCAGAGTTTTGTGTTGCCGCTGGCATGCCCACTTTTCACCATGCATCTATTTCCAACCTTCACATTGATGCTAATTGGACTTGACGCTAATGATGCCAAAAAAGCTAAGCGAAGCAGTGCTAAGGTTTTCTAGCTGCCTGCTTATAATTTTGGAGACCACTGACTTCAGTTCAGTTGCCATGGAACTCCTGATCTCATGCTGCCTTGTCAAGTTTCAAAAATGGAAATGAACTCGGGTGATGTTTGGTCCATGTATGGCACCAAAAATAATAGATATGTTTGAAGCAAATAATTTACACATACATACTGAAGAAGTGGCCAGTATTGCAGATTAGAGATTCTGCAGCACCTACTCAGCTTTTATAATGACACTGAAACCTCTGTAGGGATTAAATTTACACCTCATTCCAAACTAATATTGATTTACCTCTTGAGTGCTTGTGTATTCCTAATTAAGCATATTGTGTGGACATTATACCCCAAAAATACATGCCGGCAAATGAAACATCTACATGCTGAGCACCATATTCTTTCTGTGAAAACAGGCCTTGATTTACTGCCGTTGTGTCCTGCTGTTCAGTTGGGAAGGCAGGATTATAATAGATAATGTGTGTCTGTGCTGGGCTCGTGGCCTCAGGGGACACTATGTAAACGCTCTCCATCTCCCCGCTGATCGCGGTCCTGACTGATTGCTGATGACTTTTTTAGGGCACAGACATGTTAAGTTGTTTATTTATTTATTTTTAAAAATCCCTCATATAAATAGTTCTCTCCATTCTAGGAGAGGGCTATTGTCTCCTAGAATGTGTCTCCAAGTGTGCGTTGGCATATCTGTACATATTGCTGTCTGCGCCTGTCTCTTGAGTCGTGATCATACGTTGTGGTCATCAGAAAAGTTTGTGATATAAGAGCAGGGCAGCTGTTTTTTTGTTGTTGTTTATGCATCAGTGTGCGTTTTATGCATGTGACAGATATGGGACATCCTTGACTGCTGTTGAGAAAGTGACACACCCCTACAGGCTATCGCATTCAAAAATAATCTTCAGCAAAATCCAAACCGCAATTTAGCAGACCACTGTCATGAGAAATCACTTTTAGTTGTTGCAGTACATTTCCTGGACACTGCATGAAGCTTTTCCTTGATATTATTGTTAGATTAGTGTCACAATGTCTGGTGTTTGGCTCAGGCACATTGCATGTATAAAATAAATATAAATCTTTATAAAGGAATACCACCTGATTGCTGTTTAAACCTGCTATGTGGCGAGCTTTGTCCTCATGCATCAATTCTTCATTGCATCTGTGATTCTCGACTGGAAATACAGCCATCTGTTACACGCAACAACTCGCAAGGTGTTAGTGTCTTCATCGCTCCTCATATAAAATTCTGTTTCTTTTTGCCTCTGCAGTGTAGCTTTCCAGTGCTGTATCACACCAGTTTTCTTTTGGGTGGAGTTATTTATTCCCCTGCAGAAACACCAGACTGCTTGCACAAACACATGCACAAAAAGACCCGCACAATCATGCACAAGCAAATGAGCAGCTACTAAGTAAACAAAATGCTGCCTGAGTTAATTGGATTGTAAGTTTTTCACCCATCACCATCTGTCTGTCACACCTTGTTTATTTACCTTTTTATTATATGAACTGAGTGAATGTCTTTTTCAATTCATTAATGCTCTGAATTCAATTAGTGCTAAATTAATGGGTCAAAAATGATTAGAAAATGCAACTCCATAATTGCATCAGAGTTTGTGTCCTGTTTGCATGAACATATAAGGATACACTGGGGAAAATTACTGCTTTTCTAATTAAGCATCTTAAAGCCAGGGTTGGTAATGTTCCTCAAAACATTTTTGTTATATTTATTGTTATTCAATCAGTGAATCAAATCTGACAAAAAAAGATAAAATCCAGTATCTGTGGCTGTCACAGGACTGTAAGAAGCCCATCCAGTCATTTTATTCAGCTCTCTGCGTGCACTTATTGCACATCACCGGAATATTCCACAAGCTGCTAGTTTGGCAGCTCTGAGAACTAACAATAGCCATGTTTATTGTTTACGTTCATAATGATGATGTTTATCTTCATTATGATAATTTTGGGGCAGTGGCAGATGGAGTCCTGAGGGGACGGACTGTCAATGTTGCCAACCTGGCGACTTTTTTTGGATTTAGCATCTTTTGGAGCTAGGGCTGCTAGCTAAATTTATTGGAAAATAATAACCCTGGGCTGGGTTTTTCAGTTGGACCATTTTAAAAAAAACTACATACTCTTAATAGTTTTTCATTATTACCAAACTTACCAGCCCTCCCTTTGAGATTATTATTATTCACATTGCCCTATTATTATTCACATTGCAGGAATATAAGCGGTATATATTCCTGTGAATGCATCAAACACCAGATGACGAACTGTAGGAAGAAATACTATATAAGGAGTGAAAGTTTAAAAAAAAGTCTTATTGTTAAACTTTACATTTATTTCAGTCAATATTTGAGTTACCTGCGATGAGGTGGAGACTTGTCCAGGGTGTACCCTGCCTTCCGCCCTAAGACAGCTGGGATAAGCTCTAGCCCCCCGCGACCCTATGATGATAAGCGGTAGAAAATGGATGGATGGATTGACATTTGAGTTACTTTCTAGTTAAAATGAATTACATGAAACAAGAGTGTGCTGTCATGCTAGAGGCTCTATAAGACTGCACTCGGGTAAAACATTTTGAGCCAAATGCTAGCACATCTTAGTTTAACATGTTAGCATGCTAATATTTGCTCATGTTTGCTAATGCAGCTGAGGATCATGGGACTGTTGCATTTGTATTTGGCAATATACCAAAGTATTAAACAAATTTAAATTTTGACCAGATGGTGGCGTTAAAGAAAAAAACAACAGCTCGCTAAAGTTATTGTCATTCATCCTGAGGGGGGTATGAATGTGGGCACCAAATGTCATGACAGTCCACACAACATATGTCAAGACATGTCAGTTTAAAAAACAAAAAACAGCATTCAATGTAGAGTTAAATATTGTGGAGATCTTCAGTCTGGTGGGCAGGCTGACAGACTGACATTGTATCCCCAGAGCCATGCCACTAGCTTGGCTTAAAACAAAGATATAGTGGGTGACAGGGACTCCGGTCCGGTCATGACCATCAACGTCTAGACCAAATTTCATGTCACTTTATTCCACTCTCAGCCAAAGTGGTGGAACCACAGACCAACATTGCCATCCCTCAGCCACAACAGGGGGAACTAAAATGCAAACATGACAAAACATTGTTACTTACCTTTCTTGTTATGGCCGTGTGATGTCATAAGACTCAGCAACCCTGACTTGCATCCTTGAAGAGAGACGCCACAACAAATGGATGCGAGCTTAATGGATGCACCAGACCTTTAGCTCACCAGACAAGATAATAAATGCATTGTCTGATAAATGTACCGCAGTGTTTTAAACCCACTGTGTAGGAATAAACAGGTCGCTCTAAAGCCATGTATTTGTTGCCATATTGAGTTGATATATTTTCCATTTAAATGATTTGGGGAGCTTCAGCTCTGAGCAACATGCATCAAGCTCTCAAGTGGGATCATGTTGGATCTGATGGTTAAAAATGGTGAAATGAAATTCAGTTATAGAGTGCTGCTGTAGCTGAAGAGGGTCTCAAGAAAGTAGGATGCTGAAATGGAATACCTAAAAATCACAACCCCCACCTTTCCTATTAGTCATGTAATGAGTCCCTGTATAGTTATTTGTATTCAGATACTTTCCACCATGTCATATTATTTTACCACCCATTGTGCTACGAAATGGAGCCCATTTACAAATCACTCTCCTTCTGATTTGATAAATGAAGTCAGTGAATGAGTGAGCCCCCTGAATGCCTTGTTTGAATAATTGAGCAGTACTCAATCAGACAACATTAGGTAGCAGTGGCGGCCCCCGCTACAGAAAAATTACCACCCGGCAACAGACTGCACATGGGTGCTGCCTCCACAGGGACTCCACGTTTGAGATGCATAGATTATAACACCCCCAACACACAAGCCCCAATCCCACCAACTCACACGCCTTGACAAACCCTACCCACAGAACAGAGACCTCTTGGTGGGGACAGGAACACCCAACAGCAGTGTGGGGGGGTGTGGGGTAGCCATCACTGCAGTGGGGTAATGCATACCACCAGAGTGGAATAAATCACAACCACAGAACTGACAGAGTTATTGAAATGTATTTGGGCAAAGACCCCACCCCCACACCCTTTCAAATTAGTAGTAGCATATTACCAAGAGATTGTACATAATTAGTTTGTCACTTCCAATTTACTTAGACATGATTTACTGTATGTACACCATCAATCATAAAACAAATACCCATTTTTTGTAATTTTGGGTTGCATATTGTAAACTGTGACTTTGACTATGACCTAATATTGAAACTATAAGCAAACAGGAGGATTTCTGGTCACAGTTGCTTTACATAAACTCAATTTAATATGATGCAATACCCATTCTCGGCCTTACTTTTGGTTAATTAGGCTTTCACTTGTCTCAAATCATACAGTCTTTGCTGTGTGTGTCTCTTGAGACGAGTGCTGCTGTCTTTAATGTGACAACATGGGAAGAGGAAGGTAGACGTGTGTGACTGGATGAGTGTTTTCTGTATGGAACGGGTCGTTAAGCGTACCGTGCAT
Organism: Synanceia verrucosa; assembly: GCA_029721515.1. Taxonomy (NCBI): domain Eukaryota; kingdom Metazoa; phylum Chordata; class Actinopteri; order Perciformes; family Synanceiidae; genus Synanceia; species Synanceia verrucosa. The sequence goes on from CM056565.1 coordinate 8,719,709, forward strand.
ATGTCTATGCTGCAGTAGTGTCTGCAACCGAAACTCATTTACTCCTGCGCTGCTTGGATGTGATTGACAGCTGGGCCGAAGGGCCTTTGGCTCCTTCCTGATTTTCTTTTTCCAGTAGGGGTGTCCTCTGGGACTTGGAATTCATGCTGCAGTATACCAGCAGGACAGCTTATGGCTGCAATGAGGATGAAAATCAAACTTGAGCGCCGAGCCAGTTTTTCCTTCCTATGCTGCTGAGTTTTCCAAACTTATCATTTAGGCACGCATCATGTGTTCGATGCACATTAAGCATTTCTTGGAAAAGCAGGCATAACACCAACTACCAAAATGAGATAATTAGTAAGAGAAAATTGGCGCAACATTAACTGTAGTCTACCTCCAGCGAGTGAATTTTAATTTGGTGCACATGTTATTTCTAAAATCCAAAATGACACTCAGCAGGCAGTATTTATTCACAAGATTTTCTTCAACAAGAAATGTCTGCATCCATTTTCCTTTATTTTCACAGTTTTTTAAGTGTTGTCATACAAGCCACTTTTGTTATTCAAAATTGGCCCACAGTAAAAGCGTCTCGCAAAAACAACATGTCATAAGGTATTAATGTAAAGTCGGCACAACATTGCAGGATTCAGATCTCTATTTTTAACCCAGATTCCAGTGATGGCTCACATTACAGTCATTCATGTATGTACTGCTAAAAGCAGTAGTTTTTAATTGGTATTTGGGTTAGTAGTAGTGACAGAATTGGGGAGTTTTGAAGCTGTAACCTTTTAACTTAGCAGCAGATAGCTCGCTGTTCAAAATGCATTAGTGTGGCTTTTACAGGCGTTGCTTGACTGACAATTCTTGATGTTCTCGCTCCTTTGAACACACAAGTACAGACATCCCTGCCATTGATAAATTGAAACACTTGTCCAACGGTGGAAGAATGCAGACATAACTGCCCATAAATGGAATTCTAATGAACTGCAGGTGTGTATGTTCAAGATATAAAAAACACAATTTTGGCATATTTCACTGACTGCATTCCAAGTAGCTGTCATAATTCCTGGCTGCTTTTTTCAGCATTATAAAGCTGTTGCAGCTATTCTAGCTGCAATATTTATTTCTCTCCACAAAAGTATGGTGGACTTTCAGTTTGTTTGTGTTTTTCAAAAGAAACAGTATAACCCTCCAAAAGGAACATCTCATGAACATTTGCTGCCATTAATGAGATATTTTGAAACCATTTTACCTCTGGTCTTAAATGAGACCTTGCACCTGTTCCCTAGTTATTTCATAAAGCCTCATAAAGGAGTGATTCAGTCGATATCCCTGGCCACCTCTGCTTCCAATCTGAACACGCAGCAGCTCAGCTTCTTTTCAAGTAACCAAGGTCTGACCCTGTGCCTGCTACAAAGCACGAACTGCTGTTTTTCATCCAAGGTTTAAGAAAAAAAAAGTTTCTCAGCCAAACTGGTGCATTTTTTAGTCAAAACACCAACTCTGAAAATTGGATCTTTCAGACCCCACAGTACAGACATTGATACATAGATTGTAATGATTGTTGTTTGCACGATTCTCTGTGGCCAAACCATGCTTACGTGTATTTTAATTGATTTGGTGACTCTGTGACTGACTCAATCATCAGGCCAGTAGTTGCATGCACCATCCTGTACTGTACATGTATACAAGAAACTACTTTTATTTTAATGGACTGAGCTCAGTCTACTTCCCAGAGGATGAACCAGTACACCTCTGTAAAGTTTCCTTTTAGCACAAGCTTTGGGGCGAATCATCCACCTGCCTGCCCCAACATGTGTCTTGCTGCCACCTCTGTGTAAGTTTACAAAATCATCTACATCGAGCAGTGGTGCTTTAACGTGTTTATCTAAGAACAGCATCAGTTGGCACACTTTCCCTATGTACGAGCTGTAAGGGGATTTGTGTAAGGAAGCCACTATAGGGCTGCAGAAAAGTAGCATTGTTTGAATTTTTAAGGCATTATCTTTTACTTCTAGACCTCCCTGTCCGTGTTGCTGTGAAAGTTTTTCTTCTCTTGCTCTTATACTAGAAGTCTCTCCCATGTATATTGTTCCATTAATCCTACCTGGCTTTACTCGCTCTTACATTTAGCTACTGAGATCAAAGAAGAGCCTGTGCTCATACCCTCAGGAGGGGAGGACAGCTGTATTATTAAAGACGGAGAGATTGCTGAGGGTCCTGTGAGGCAGTCTACTTGATGGAATTATGTTTGGACTCTCACATTAAAGAAGAAAAAGGTGGTAGAGGTCAGTAAGCCCAAGACATTCTCAGAGAGAGTGACTTTGCAGTTCACATAATGGAATCTGATGAAACTTCAAACTAACCAACTGAATGAGCCATTGTAATAACAACCTCTTGCTCCCTTTGTTTTTGTCTCGTAGTGTTACGCGACGACTTCAGGCAGAACCCACAGGATGTGGTGGTGGCGGTTGGGGAGACCGCCAGTCTCGAGTGTCAACCTCCGCGTGGGCATCCTGAACCCACCACTTTCTGGAGGAAAGACAAAGCTCGCCTTGACCTCAAAGACGACAGGATCACGGTGGGTTAACCCCAGAGGGCACGCCTCTGCCTTTTACGTGACCCTTATACTCTGAATTACATTCTCAACCTGTTCACATTTCACCTGTTCACAGTTACCTGAAGCTGTTACAGAAACAGAAAGCACTTTCTACACAACTGCTTCATTGTAATGACAGGTTTTTTAAAACAGGTTCGCGGAGGAAAGCTAACCATCTCAAATACCAAGAAGAGTGATGTGGGGATATATGTGTGTGTTGCGGCCAACATGGTTGGTGAGAGGGAGAGCGAAAAAGCTCAGCTCTCAGTGTTCGGTAAGAAGTCTGACACTCTTGGCCTGAAAAAAAGGAATAAAGCCTGACTTTGTATTCTCTAGCACATGTAGCATTTAGTACTCTATCAAAAGTATATTTAGCGGCCGTGTCTTGTGTGCTGCCCACATCCAGAAAGACCAGTGTTCGTGCAACGACCTGTGAACCAGGTGGTCTTGGTTGATGAGACCGTCGAGTTCAGATGTCAGGTTCATGGCGACCCGCCTCCTACGCTGCGCTGGAAAAAAGAAGACATGGACATTCCTCGCGGCAGGTGAAGGATGCTCGTGAATGTGGATAAAAGTCATAATGAATGAATGCTGAAGCAGAATAAATGAGTCTCACTTGAGGGGAAAAAAAAATCAACATTTTACTCATGGAAGACTGTCATCAGTGTGGCAAAAAAATATTCATCAACCACAGAAAATTTGCTGTTTGAACTACTAGATGAAAGCACATCTATTGCTTTTGATTAGAACCACTGCACTTTGTGTTAGTCTATATAAGACATTAACAGGTTCAGAGATGGAGCATATGTATAATATAAATCAATCCAGTAGCTCTGTTTGAAGTTTATAATGTCCTGTCCATGTTGATTGATTCCTGTGGTCATTTTGTTGGTAGTTGCATCACATCTGAAGGTGTTCCTGCGGTTTGGTTCACCCTTGCGTACCCACATCATAAACACATGTTAATTGCCTCGCAATCCTATTAGAGTACTTATGTTTTTAACTGATTATCGGCCTGTCGTGTGGGCCTTAATAGTTACTGCTCAGCGCTTTATACTATTAATTACAGTATGACTTGTTGTGCAATCTGGCCATCCATCAGAGCATTTCATTCAATACATGAAAAACACGTTAACATTTAAAACTGAAAAAGGAATGACACAATGTGATTTTTTTTATTAAATTGAGCAATAATCCCAATATATGTAGTTGATTATGAATAATTTGTACACCAACAAGCACTTTTTCTGAAGTTGTTAACCATTTCCATAGCAATTTCACATCGTGATAAATTACAAAAACATACAAATGTCAACCGTTGTCATTTACTTGGTAGCTCATAAAAACTGCTTATGGACTGATGCATGTAAATCCTAATATCATTAAGAACAACCTGGATAAACCTTGTCTGTGTGAAACCTGATTAAGATTCATGACTCAATTTCATTTTAAATCAGATTTTTTACAGCACTGGGTGCTATACTGTCACAGTGCATTCCCATATAGTCTTACAAGATGTTATTATGTATATATAATTAACTGCCATGTTCGTATTATCTGTATTAAATTACTACAAAAATTGCTGTAGAGTAAATGAAAGTCAAGCGTCTCTAAACAGATGTTGAATTGATTATTTATTTGAAATAACTACTAAAACACGTCATCCCTTAAAAAAAGAGAAACATCTCCTGCTACAAGTGCTACACCTGTTACAAGTCATTAGAAAGCGATTGGTAGCCCACGCTGTAGTGTGTCAGAATCACTAGGTAGACCATAGGAGCTGTCTGTCTCTCTGTCTGGCAGTCTGTCTGCCCACCTGTGTTGTGCCCTCTACCTCAGCACCCCTTGACTCTGGAAACATGTCCTACTTTCAGACCTGCCTCGCCTCACTTCTCCTTCTTTCATTCTTTTTCGTAAACCTGTCGGCCTCCTGGGAAGGCTGTATCTGGGTCAGAGATGCGCTGTGAATGGAGTCCTCAGCAGACTCTGGACCAGACAACCCTCCCACCCCCATCGATATTCTGCCCACACCCTTTTCAGAACATCTATTTCAAATATGACTTTTTCTCACCCCTTGTGCCATTTCTCTGCCTGACTTGTCTTCCATCTCTGAATCAGTATGGCTGGCTAGACAATTTCACAGGATCTCTCACGCCAAAAGGGACCCCTGAGAGGGAGAGCCCCACTCATGGCTCTCCTTGCTCTTCTTCCTCTTTCTTGTCTGTGCCTATGAGGCGCTTACCGAAACTCTGGTAGCTGAGATCTTTCTGCCACCCTAACTGCACCGCTGCAGCCTTGCAGTATGCTGCGCTAGCGGATGCACACTGATGCATGGAACATATCTTATGAATTAGTCATTTTTCGCTGCTTGGCTCATTCATCAAATCCAGTTTGTCAGACTGTGCCACTCCCTTACTCTCAGACTGTTTGTCTATCTCTTCCTCTGTCTCTGTCTATCCCTCTCTTTTGCTTGCTCTCACCCACTCAGATGCACTCACACACACACACACACACATTTAGTATAACGTACTGCACGGCCCACACCACAGTGGGTGGCTCGTCTTTATAAATATTGAAATAGTGGAACAGTCAGGGTTCCAGCTGAAAGCACCTTTCATTTTGTCGTGCCTTCATCTCAGCATAATTGCTCCTCTTTTTTCCCTGTTTCTGTGGCAGAGTGTGCAGCAGGGAGTCTTTAATTGTCTCAGAAAAGTCTGTCTTTATTCTATCAAAAATGACACAACCTACATAAAGAGCTTCCATCGAAAACATCTCTCAAGTTTACGCTAGAATTCAACATCAATTGTTTGTATTTACTGCAATCACATGAACATTTTTTGATGTGCGTAATTGTTATTGATCTTCCCGTTCATGTGAAATCAGCCATGAGATCCTGCTTGACTCAAAGTCACTGTCTCCAGGTATGACATCAGATATGAAAAAGAGGACTTCCTGCTGAGGATAAAGAAAGCGTCAGTCAGTGATCAGGGAACCTTCACCTGCCTTGCAGAGAACCGTGTGGGTAAACTGGAGGCGTCCGCCTACCTGACCATCAGAGGTGGGTAACTGCTTGTGTGGACTTGCTCGTAGCAAAGCTCATAACCCATCCCTGATATTTTTTTGTGTCTCCCAAAGCAGGCCACAGGACAATCAGTCCTTTATTGCCCACTTTACGAGCATTATTGCCCCCCTGCTGAAAGGCAGGTTCTGGCCTCCGCTTTTCTTTTCATATAGCGGGGCCTGATGTACTTGATTGCTCCAGATCTCCAGCCAGGCTCCAGATATGAACAATCTAACCAGCTCTAAGTGAACTGTTATGAACCAGCCCACTCCATATTTACACCGTATCAATGTGAGGAAGCTATTACATAGTAAAGGTTGGTGTTGTACCAATAAAAAAAAATATTGCAATTTGGGGAGTCAGAACCACTTAACTTTCTGCGCTTTACATTGTCACTGGACAGTGTGAAAACACTGTTCGTACAATTTAAGATAAGCAACACTTGACTTGGAACCAACCGATAACACATTTGGAACACCTGGATAAGTACATTATGCATCATAATACAAACACATCTCATAACATGAACATTTCATTCTTTCTTTATTACTTCATATACTGGATTCTGAGTTGTTGTCCTTATAACTCATGCATGAATTGTTTTAAACCCTGAAAAGATATCCTAACCCATTACAAGTGAGATTGGTGTCAGAGTCAGAGATATATCCCTTATGTTAAGCCATATTTCTGTTTGGGTATAACGTGTGGTGAGTTAACACAGATCATTAATACAAAAGAAGCCATCAACGCAGTAAAAGTTGGATATTTTTTCTAATAGACATGAATATTTTTTCCAGGGAAATCATCACTGATAAGAAAAATTAGACCAAGACCTGAATGACTCACTATATTTATTTGTGAACAGTTTTACTGATTAAAGTTCTTACTGGGCTGAGGGTGCAAACATGACCGTCAGCCAAATGTTAGTGATTTTGTAATAATTGTAATTTACTATTTAATTTCTTAGCCTGTCCTCATCAAAGTATTTACTTTTACTTCCAAACAGATCTGTTAACTGTGTGAATGTGCTATTCTTGTGACCCCCCAAAATGTTACCAAAGTGCCTCTCCTTGAGGCTCAACCTCCCTGAACTTCATGGATGGAAACCCAACTCCATCTCATTCATTTCTGATTTTCATTCTATTTTTTCTGTCCCTCTGTTCTATTCCTCTCCTTTTCTCTGTTTGTTGTGTGTTGATCTCACCCACACCATTGTTGTGTCACCAGCTCGCCCTGTTGGTAAGTAAGAGCTGATCCCATGGTGCATGCGTTGCTCTCTTTTTTTGATCACACACACATTGTATGCATGGACTCTTGTGGCATTCCATAAACACATTCATGGGACTAATATTGGACATGCATATCTACATTGTTACTATCAACCCTTGACTTCCCCTGGCAGTTTATTTATCACCTCACTTTTTTCCAAGGGGTCCAGATACAGTATGATTGGTATTCCCTAATTCAAAAATTGGAATTTAGAAGGATGTTAAGGCACCCTGCTGATTAGGTGACATCATTCATCCTGATGTTCTGGCAGCCGGATAAATGACTTGTGTGACTGGCATAGTTAAAGAAATACTGTAGATTTTCTTTAAGAAATAACAAAATGCATGAATCTTTCAGCTTGTATTTGGACCTTCAGTCCAATAATTTGTTTTAAACAAATTAGTTAGTCCCTCTTTAATAGGCACTTTGGACATCTGCACAAATGTTGCTATTGTGTTATGGTTTATTTCACCTTCAATTTCAGAGGCACCCCAGTTTGTGGTGCGACCCCGTGACCAGATCGTGGCACAGGGAAGAACAGCTACCTTTCCTTGTGAGACCAGGGGCAAACCTCAGCCCACTGTCTTCTGGCAACGGGAGGGCAGCAAGGTGAGCATTCTGATTTTGACAGCATGTTTATATGTCACTTTTAAGGGTGTAAGAATATACTGTTATATTTAGGGGTGCTGGTGTTAACACGCTCATTTGCGCAATGGTAACTTGGATAAGTTGCCCAAAATGCACTGCTTTATGATATGTATTGTTTTATCAGATACTAATTAATGATTGGCACACCTTGCTATACACACATAAGCAGCAGCCATACTAAAGTATATAAAGCGTTGAAATCACGACAGCAGATCTGACTAAAAGAATCAAACCAGGGAACAGCACAATGTGGTTCTGCTCCACATACACATAATGAAGTGGTCATTTATCATCAATCTGCACCAGTATGACCGGCCAATTCACTTAGCAAGAAACAATGTCATGTGCAGCATTAGAGTCATTAGACATAATGAAAGCAGGCTAATGTCCTTTCCTGCCCATCAGCATGTCTGCTTGGGGTGCAGATCGGACAGCGCTGATGCCTCAATTTCATAACCACGGCTGCAGGTTATTACTGCAGGATTATCACTCGGGGGGTAAACTGCCATTCAGACCTAGCAGGAAAGACACACTGACCCACTTTTCTAACTGCATTGTACATAATGGTCAAAATATGTAAGCAAATTCAAGATGTCTTGAACACAGTTGTGATTTCTTTAAAGTAGGGCTGCAGCTATTGAATATTTTAGTAATCGGGTATTCTACCAAATATTCCAGCGATTAATTGAGTATTCGAGCATTCATCAGCTGTAAATCACTGCCACTCCTAAACTAATCAAGTTATCGTATCAATAAAGAATCACAGGCGGCACTGTGCTGGCTCTGTGACACTTTTTTTAAATTTTATTGAACCTTTATTTTGCTCAGTAAGTCAGCTGAGAACTAACTCTCATTTACCATGACAATCTGGACACCAGGCTCCGGACACCATGCTGGCTCCGAGGCACTGGACTGTCTGTGTGACGTAGGTTCATAAAACTTCACCCAGTGCTCTGGAACACTACAAGAGTTTTCAAATGAACGTGATCATGAATGGTTCGTGGCGTTCATTCTCACCAGAGTGAACGCCGCTCCCGTTCACGTTCATGATTTGAAAACTGAGCCGTTCAGTTCACCGTTCACCGAAAATATGAATGCGTTCATGCACAACACTGCAGACAGACAGTGCCGTTGTTGTTCTGGGTGAGACTGCATGGACGAGAGACTCTACTGATAGTCAGACGAGCCTCGGGCTATCGGCAGCTATAAAATCCCCCAGTCAATGGCTGGGGGGGTTTATTGTTTTCCAGAAGCACCTCCAACACCTGTGTGCCTGTGAGCTGCGGCAGGCAATAAATCCGGCTCATATGAGTTCAACTGTGAGGTCTTCTGTCTCCCTCTGTGCTAGCCGTTAGCCACACAGCTCGCTACTATCACTACTAAAACTGTTATTCCAGGCAGGGGAAATTGCCTCAAGCATTTTTTGTACTCGAGTTACTCAAGTAATCGTTTCAGCCCTACTTTGAAGTCAGTTGGGAAGGTGTAGCATGAAAATACATCAAATTCAGTCTTTCCCTGTTAACAGTTTCTGATATTAGTACATTACTGAAGGGGCACCTGCTCACAGGCTGCTGTGGTGCTATTGAGGCAAGTTGGTAGACTCAGATTGTTATTGTGTCTGAGTGTCTGACATTATGGAAAGACTCTCGTTCAAGGTGAAGTATCGTTCTTGTGAGATGAAGTGTTGACAATGTCACGCTCTCTGTTATCCAAAAGATGTTCAATGTCATGACTGAGTATTTAGATGGTTTTAACAGAGTGGATGATGGCTGTCAAATGTGTTAGAGACAGAATATGCAGATATTCAGATTTCACAATGAGACCAGGATTTGGACGCAGTAATAAAAAGACCTGATCAAGTGAAAAGTAAAGAAAAATGTTTTAGTTCTCTGTTGGTCCTTTCCATAGTGGTGTCAGGCACTAACAATCTGAGCCTGTCAGTGACCAAAAAAAACATTTTAGTGACCCTAACATTGCACTGTTGCTGTTCACTTCCCTTGCACCTCATTACAGCATTATCCCTCAATACTGGACTGATTTCAGACATTATTATTGCCATGAGTCACTTTGACACAAAAACAGGAAAGAAATGTGAAAAAAGGGTCAAAATTGATAAACACCACAGTCACCCTTTAAGACAACACTTGATTTGGCAAAGTGATTTTTTGAGAATAGTTAAAGTAAATTTCAGTGACTGGAAATCAAAATATCATCCGCATAAAATACATACAGTACATACATGTTTTAATATGCAACAGTGAGTCTCAGAATTGACCCTTGAGTGTAGCAAGACCTTGCCCAAAAGATGTAATAATAGTCCAAATAATATATTTAAATCAGAAGAGAGGTTTGTCTGATATAATATATCTAGGGGTGGTGAGGACACAGTAGCTGCTCAGAACAGCTTTTTACAGCATATTTCTCACATTCAGTTGGAAAATATGCTTGTCAATAAGCAAGAAAAGGAAAAACAGATTTAAAGGAGGTTCCACTTCCTAGATTTTATACCTTTGGGCCACCAAGCAAGTATGCCGTCCCATTTGATTTACTTCCCACTTTCTCTCCCTGTAGGATCTTCTGTTTCCCAGCCAGCCGACACAGGGAGATAGCCGCATTTCTGTGTCTGTGAACGGAGAGCTGACCATTTCATCTGTGCAACGCTCTGATGCCGGGTATTATATCTGCCAAGCCCTCACTGTAGCAGGCAGCATCCTGGCCAAGGCCCAGCTTGAGGTAGCAGACGGTAAGGCTAGACACACACATACTAAAATGTGAGAGCTGCTTTCTTTTTAGTCACAAGTTATGATTTGTGAACAGCACCAACATGTGCTAATAGCAATTTTGTTTTAAACATTTTAAACCTGCATTCTATTGTTGCGCCTTGTTTTTGAGTGCCAGCCGTTTTTTAAAATCGTAAATGCATTATGCCAGCGTTTTTTGCCCATTTTCAGTCATATTTCAAGACCCACGGAATATTTTGCACCTTGTCTCTGAAAACACAGAGTCGTTCAAATGAAAGAAGAGATGCACCATTTTATCATAAAAAAACTGTTTGGTTTTATTTTGTTCCCTTCTTGTTTTGTCTGGAGGAGAGTAGAGACCACTTTCACCAAAATCACCACTTTTTGTCCTGAATCCATTTGTTTTGTTCTCTAATGACGATCGTCTCCACTTCCTGCTTTGACCTCCGTTGCTTATAATAACACTTTATGTCCCGACTACAAATCACAGAAGCACCGAAATTACTCACAGGCTGCGGGAGACTACGATCAACGACCTGCTGTAAAAAAAAAAAAAAAAAAACACTTTGAAGGAGTAACTCGTCAATGGTACTCAAGCATTGTATTTTAACTGACGGTGAAACTCGTTAGTGGCACTCAAAGAGTTAATTACTGCATGCATCAGGTGAAGCACATGCACAATATTAGTTGATAAAAATGCGATCGCAAGATTGCAAGAAAAAGGTCATTTCCCTAGAATGGAACCTTACCTATTTCTTCCACATGTTCCTATCATGACATCATTCAAACTTAATAATCAGTATACTGTATATTTTATGTCACTTCCTGAATACATAGGTTTGTTTTAGTAATATTGCTGAGCAAGTATACTAATAACACTCATTAATAGCCTTGACACACTGTGCCCTAAGGTTATGCAAAGTACTCACATAAGCTTGCAGCATTGTCAGACCTAATATAACAACAGAATCTGTCCACACTCAGAAATAAGAGCAGAGCTCAGAGACATATAAAAATATGACCATGTAAAAAAATATATTTCCTAATGACCGTGCAAATAGTATTGAAGTTAGCAGAAATGCTCATTTATGTATAAATTAAACTGTGCAAATGGTTTGGGGGGGCTTTAGTAACTGTTAATCAACATCAGCAGCATCAGGCTAACATCAGACTGAAACTGTGTGAAATAAACCTGTCTCCTTGATGGAAAGACACTAGCTTTTTTTCTGTGTGTGCGTGTGTGTGTGTGTAAGACAAAGCTTTAATGTCAACATTAAGTGGTGAGCTGCTGCCAGCTGGGAGCTGTTTATGCTCTTCTCTTCATTTATTTCTTGGCTTTTTCTGGGTTTTTTTTCTCTGCACATTATTAAATTAACATCTGTTGAAGTGTTTTTGGAGAGGAAATGACTCCCGTCCTGTCACTCGGATTAGAAGGATCAATATCAAAAAGGTTTGGTGCCGAGCGCAAGAGAAGGGAGAAATGTGTTTGATTAATGGCTGTGAAAGGAGAGTTGCTGTGATACCAAGTGGAGTTTTGGAAGCCTGGTGTGATGTTTTTAGCATTGCTCAAGATGGCTGTCCGAGAAGGTCCTGCACTGGAAGATTTTGAAGGTCCAGATAAGTTTTTTAAGTATCCCGTCAGAATTGAAAGAAATCTATAGTGATTTTCTTGTGTTGAATTGGCGACTGCTGGGCGATTATTCTGACCACTGTGAGAACAACAGTCTAACACACACACTCACACACACACACACACACACACACACACACACACTACTCCATACACTACAATGCATCAAAATGGAACTTTTCTATTAGAATCCAATGTGCTGGGTTACCATTTCAAACCATAAGGGGTTAATATTTGATACACTGCTTGAACTTTTCTACTTCACATGTTGGTCTGTGAATCAGCCGTTATCATTTTGGATCATTGTTGTCTCTAGTTATTAGTTAAATAATTATTTTATCATTTACAAACCCTGTGATGCTTGATCAAAGACTACAAACCATGCATACAACCTGCAGTGAAGTCTGCCAGCATCCCTTTATCTGCAAACCCACTCTAAAACTTCCAGAAGTGATAAGTGATAAACAATCTCAAAAAGCAACATTTTATCGTTACTTTTGTCACTACAGCCCAGAGTCTCTGTGATTGCATTTCTTACAGTACTACAGCAACATCAGGAACAGCAATGTGATGTTGTTGGCTTCCTAATCACTTGGGGGGGTAATGATAGCTTGCTACATTATAGCTGTAGTGTTTTCCTGAAGAGGCAGTACAAGACCGTCTTTTGTCAGTGTAAAAAATATTGCTAAACTGAAGTTCCCCATGAAAGGCTGAAGCATTTATGTAATGTTTATAGCACTTTCAGTCATTTCAGATATCCCATTAAATACTTGTCGACAACACAGTGTAGATGCTGTTCATAACAGTTCAGCTTCCACACTGTAGTCACTGGGTTGTGGTTCTGCTTACTGTACCTGTGCCTAGTTGTACTTGAATTTCTTCGCCATTCTGCTTTAGTTGCCGTGTTCCTCATTGTGCTGAAATAAGTGTGATGAAAGATAAGGCTGCTGTAAACACTTGTACGAACAGAGACAGACCTGATAACGGTGGAGAACGGCACTGAGGAAATTGGAAGCGGGGGTGGGGGGTAGTTACAAGGCCTAGACAGCATCAACACTGGAGAAATTACTGTTGTGGAGTGCAGAGGCTGTTTTCTGGATGATATAACATGCTTTAAAAGGCCTTAAAAGAGATGCATTGTTGTTCTGCTTGGCATGCTAATTCAGAGTTTTGTCTGTGTGTTGGAGTGGGTGCAGCCATGAGTCAGAGTAGGAAGAGAGAGGACAGGCATGAATGTGATGAGAGGTGTTATAAAGAAGGTATGGTAATTAGCACCACGGGTGAAGCGTCGTTAATCCTCACCTAGTAATTAAAGCTCAAAGGTGTGATGCAGTGCCATGAGCACACCGCCTTTCTGTGGATAAAGTCTTACAAAACAGTCACTTGGTTTCACAACAACCCCACCAGATTGAAGCCTAACATCTTGGGCCTGCAGTCATTAATGCAATTATTGCAATCGCAAATGAGCACCTTATGATAAGGTCATGTGTTTTTTATAACCCACAAATCTGATAAAATCCAATCAGGTAGAAATAGAGAGTCACTGCTACATGCAAAGACAGTGACATTGAAATTACAGTGGTTTAACAAAAAGAAATTAACACCTGTTTCTTGATTATTACCCTTTAGCCCTGAAGGACCGCCCTCCACCCATCATTCGTCAAGGCCCGTCCAACCAAACACAGGCGCTGGGAGGCGTGTCCCTACTTAGGTGTCAGGCATCGGGAGACCCGGAGCCCACAGTCACCTGGCGAAAGAATGGCGCCAATCTGCTTGGAAAGGACCCACGGTTTTCCCTGCTGGAACACGGCAGCCTTCAGATCCAGAACACCAGGGTGGGTTATAGCAAGTTGTAGAGATACGCATATATTTACTGTACATAGGAGTTAGCATGTAGCATTGTACATAGAGCATTATGTGGTAAGCTTTTACCTCGATGCCCTTCCTTTTTGTTGTACCTGAAGTGCTCAAGGCAATCCACTTTCACTATCAGTGTTTCTATCAGGACCCAAGGATTAATTAATAAAAACAAAAGATTGTTAATTACTCTTTGAGATCTTTTACCCCAAAGTGAGTCACTTTATTTCAGTTGAATTGTGCTTGTGTTTCTATTGCATTTGAACGATGAAAGAGAAATTCTCTCATCTGATGTCGGCTGAATGTAATTCAAATGGACAAGTGCAGGTTGGTTTTAAAAGATGAATAGCAAGTATTGATTTTTATAAGTTGTTAAACGTCTGCCATTTAGTCTAAATCTCCAAGGCAGCAGTCAGACTCTCAAGGACAGGGACAAGTGAGTGCAGTCTGAAGGGGGCGTAATATAATGGAGGAAGTGCAATATACAGTGTTGTGTCACAGTGTCAAAGTGCTCTTCCTGCGTCACTTTCTCCTCTACTCTCCCTTGAGAGATATCACAGTTGTGAGTGTGGCTCCTAAGGCATTGGCAATATAAAATAGATTGTCATATCTCTTATTCCCTGTGTCAGCACTGATGATGATAATGTTGATGGCTCTGGGAATAAGAGGTGACTATTATTGGAGGAAATCAATTAAGAAAATGAATGTAAGCTCTTACTAGGCCTTTTTTCATTGGCTAGTGTTAAAAGTTTCCCCATCCACTCTCCAGCTTTTCTCGAGCCAAATGCAGGCCAGCCGAGGTTAATGCATTTTTACTGTACGACTAGCTGCGAACCCTCCTTCCAAAGCTCAGAGTGACGTAAGAGCTTGTAAAAACCCATCTGGGATCAGACTCTCAAAGACTATTGGATTCACTCAAGCAACAGCAACAGCCTTGAAAGTCTGTATTATCTGTGTTACAGAGGAAGTTCATGGGCCACTTTCATACGGACAGCTTCACTTTGGATTTTGGTTTCTGTTGAGGCTGTCATGCTGCAGATTAAACGGGTTAAGCTTATTTGAACCCTAATAATAATATCATAATCTGTCTTCCTTAGCTGTCTGATTTGGGGTTGTACACCTGTGTTGCCACTAGCTCCAGTGGAGAAACATCGTGGAGTGCCTACTTGGATGTCAGAGGTCTGCTTCAGTTGAAATGATTTTGCATATCATGCATATCAAACATGATGCTCGATATGCTACGCAGTTGCAGGTATTCATTTTCTCTCTCTCTCTCTCTCTCTCTCTCTCTCTCTCTCTCTCTCTCTCTACGGTCCGTCCTTCATTTCTAGACTCCACTGACCTCTTAGACTTCATGTCTCACAACGCGACGGCCCTCCCCGGGCCGCCCTCCAAGCCAGAGGTCACCGATGTTACCAAGAGCAGTATCTCTTTGTCATGGGAGGCGGGGCCAGAGACGGCCAGCCCAGTGACCTCCTATGTCGTCGAGGCTTTTGGGTATGTCTGTGACCTATGGCCTCCGGCTGCATTTAGTGACCCCAAAATTTTATGGCAGTTGTGGGTGTTTCTGTGGGCATTCAGTCAAGCCAAGGCACTTTCAAGCCGTTCTCAGTGGCTTTAATCAGAGTAATGTTCTGCTATTTAAATGTGATTGCAAAGTATATGGCAAAAATCTAATTTTGAGTAGAATATGATTGGCATGTGATAATTAGCTTTTTTCTTTCCTTACTGAGTGACTGACTATAATAGGCATTGCATGTGTCTCTCTTTTTGACGATGACAGGAAGCATTTGAAGAATTTGAGCGTGGCATGTCTTCACTGTGACTTTTGCTTCCAGTCTCTTGGAGCACGACCTAACAACGATGTTCCAAATAAACTGTCTCAATGACTTCTGTAGTTATAGAAAGATTCCTCCTAACTAATTTAATCATGCTCCGTCTACAGTCAGTCAGTGAGCAACAGCTGGCAGACGGTGGCAGACCATGTGAAGACCACCGAGTTGACAGTCAAGGACCTGCGACCCAATACCGTCTACCTGTTCATCGTCAGGGCAGTCAATGCTCAAGGGCTTGGGGACCCCAGCCCAATGTCTGAACCCGTCCGGACTCAAGGTACAGAAAAAAAGAATACGTTGTAATGGACTGTTAGCAACAATATCCCACTCTACATGCCTGTATTTACTTTTCTCTCTCAGACATCAGTCCCACAGCACAGGGAGTGGATCATCGTCGCGTGCAGAAGGAGTTGGGAGATGTGGTGGTCAGCATGCACAACCCTGTGGTCCTTAGCTCCACTTCAGTGCAGGTCACATGGACTGTGAGTATTTTTTGTTGTTTTAATTCACAGTGATTTATAGTTGTTTTACCTCCAGAGCAGCAAAACAAGTCTCCCCTAAAAAGCTTGTCTGGGAACTTTATACTTGGCATATCGCTATGTTTTGGATTAGCTGGCACACGCAAAAGAGTAAACACTGAGGGATGGCTACACATTCATAGTCTGAACAGCTGGTGCTCCATCAATGTAGAATGGTTTGAGGTGATGTCAGAATCAAGACTAATGTTTTCATTCAGGACAAATACATCACCATTAAATGCTACACGTGTCACTTCTGGAGGCAGTTTGCAGTCAGCCCTTTATCTGGGCAATGTTATTTCTGTCTGGTGGCAAGGTGTCCCCACTGTCTGCTGCTGTAGGTTAATGACACACATAGGATGGGTTTACTCTGGTCTGCTATTCCACACTGGTCTGTGTGACAACTACTGACACTGTGCGGTTGATCTGAAAGGGTCTACAGGCATTATTCGACCAGTCTCCATTTGCAGGGAAACACACTCATTAATTACCCACAGTGTGCATTGTTAGATTTTGTCTGAAGTGTGCATGTGCTGTGGGAACACTTGCTCAAATACACTCTGGACTTATTTCAGTAGACTTTAATTAGGCAATCTGTTACTATGCACAACATCAGGTGACAAAACAGAGATGCTGAACAAATTGTGACTCACTGATTTGTAACCTCATTCCAGACTTCATCTTCATTAATCCTGAGGCTATTTCTAAGACAATAGAAAACACAGACAGAAGTCATTTATTTTGATCACTGACCTCAGTCATGTTTTTTTCAAGCAGCAGCATGAATGGTACTTCATCTTGTGTTTATAAGGCTTTTAGATTCACAAATCATTCTGTTGATGACATGCGGACCGAGGCTACAGAGAATGAAAGAGAACAGAAAAGAGATCCATCCTAATATGTTTTGACTGGGCTGATGATAAACAGCTGCTTTATATCACTTGTAAAAGCCTTTCCTTGCCTTTGCCCTTGTTAACAAGCCATTACTATGAGTTGTATGTGTTACATATTTTACTCTTACCCTGAAATGCACCACCAAAGATGAGTATTTTGAGTCCAAACTGTGCTGAAGGACTGACTCAGGGGTGCTGTTCTGCTTTGCACTACAACTCTCTTCCTGTGGTTTCTTGCTCCTGTGCTGCTAATTAAACTGTATGATTAACTAAGCATGCATTGTCACTGACAGAGGACACAAACTGAATGCTGATCCACAGCTCCAAAGCAGTTTATACACAGATGAATGCTACCTCCCACATCATTACCGTGCGGCGTGTCTTCATCCCGCTCTCTCTCTCCTTCTCCTCTCCTCCTCAGGTGGAGAATCCATCCCAGTTTATTCAAGGCTACCGTGTTCTGTACCGGCAGACGTCAGGGCTGCCCTCCCCTGGGCCGTGGCAGATACAGGACTTGAAGGTCGCCTCAGAGAGGGACATAACTCTCTCCAGCCTGAAGAAAGGCATCGTCTATGAGATTAAAGTGCGGCCATACTTCAACGAGTTCCAGGGTGCAGACAGTGAATCCATGACAGCACGCACCATGGAAGAAGGTAAGTGACATATTAATTCACATTTACTGACAAAAATCAATTTCTGCACAGACTTGAAGATGCAAAGAAATGCAAGCTTTAGTTACTTATGCATGAGCGAATGCTCTTGTGTAAATGGTTCTACCTACTTTCAGATTTAGTTGCCGCTAGTAATGGCTTCATGGCTTGATAGTAACGGATAATGGCAACTCAAGTACACCCACCCACACACGCATGCTGCTGCTGCAGTGCCATGTCCCCTGTGTGTGGAAACAGGTCTCCCAGACAGCACAGTGGGGGTCTGTGACAAGCCCAGGCCAGGCAAACTGTCTCCTTTGACATAAGCTCAAGTCTCTCTCTGCTCCTCTGTGTAGCCCTGCTGCCATGTCTCGTCACACACAAGCCAGACCTGCATGATATATGACCCCACTTTACCAACACACACACACACACACACACACACACACAGTTTCAATTTGCAATTTATCGGTGTAAACACTTCTTGGTGTCAGCTACCGATTCCTCATAGTTTAACTGTTTGCTGCACAAATTAGTTTAACATAATTTATATATTTGTTGCATACTTTATCTGCAGTATAATTGGATTGTTTATAAACTTAATCCATTGTCAAAGTAGTTTGTGCCAAAATCCCACTCGGTCTTCTCTAAATCATATCTCCATCCAATCTGAACACAAATACATAATACACATAATACATTTTTACAATCAATGGGAGATGTCATTATCCTCAATGTCCACCTGTCTATGACAACCTTGTAACCTCAGAAGTTACATCATATGTTAACAAGATGTATTCAGTATCTATGTAATGATCTTTGTATGTCCATGGGTACATTGGAAACAGGAACTACTGATTGCTATAGGCATGTCTTTAATGGCACCACTTTGCCAAAATGTAAACAAATATTTGCTAAAAATACAGAACTTAAGTTTGCTAAAGGCCGTAAATAACAATGGAAAAAGTCTCCTCTCAGTAGGTAAAAGTGCTATGGATGACATTATAACAGCTCTTATACAAACTGAGCAAACTCCATCCACTGATGAGAGCCATGGCTCAAGGTTGGAAACTGGCAAAAGCTGACATCCCTTGAGTTGGTTTTGTTTTCTCAAAGTACCATTTCCAAAGTCAAGAATCCACTTTCATGCTTGCTGTTCTTCACAAATGCTGCGCTGTGCCTGCTGGCTGGGCAGAGCGACCTTCATGTGGTTTATTGT
The DNA here is from genome assembly GCA_029721515.1 of Synanceia verrucosa. Taxonomy (NCBI): domain Eukaryota; kingdom Metazoa; phylum Chordata; class Actinopteri; order Perciformes; family Synanceiidae; genus Synanceia; species Synanceia verrucosa. The sequence continues at coordinate 8,738,611 of CM056565.1, forward strand.
GTTCATGTGTTGAAACCAGCTGGACTGTGTGGAACATGGCTAGAGCAAGCCCTGATGAGGCTATTAATGCATCTTCCTCACAGTGGGAGGACATGGATGGCTAGGAACAGAGGCTACAAAGTGATATTCACCTCGCTGTAACCCAATTAAAATGGCCATGCAGGATCACTGGAGGTCTTTGTGGACTGAGGCACATGCTGTCCTTACTTGGGATCCATGGGCACAGGAAAAATTGGCTTGATCTACTGATCCTCTCAGGACCGGAAATATGCTGCTCTGCAGAATTACTAGAAAAAAACACTCTATCCATCAAAGTCAGGTTGGGAATGCACCATTGCCTTTGTGAAAGCCAAGCAGAGGGCGTCTTAGGGGTGTCAGAGGTCAGAACAGCCACTGTCTCTCACTGCATACGGGGGAAGTTGTTGGTTAAGATTAATGACCCTCACATCTCTTGGATGAGTTGTTGGTGTGAGCAATGTGGCTAGAGGCAGTAGGCTATGTGACGTCACTGTCGTCCATAGGATCCACCACTGCCGATGGCGAATCAAAGGAGATGTTATGGTGTGCTAAAGTCCCAGGCAGATATGGCTGCTAACATGAAAATATACTGATATTATCAGACTATGGCCAGAGGGTCAGGGAAGAGAAAATATAAGACCATCCTCTGTGAAGCATACTAGATGTTTGTTATACGAGGACAGGTATGCTTGTTTGCTAAATCATGAGTAAATTAGTTTAATTGATGTACTCATTAGCACAGCAGGTCATATTTACCACTGTAAATTCTGTATAGCAGGACATTAAGCTGCTTAAGTGTCTTTTGTTTAATTGCACAGCTGTGACTAAAAACTGAAATGTCCCCTCACACATCGGAAGCATTAATTGCTTTAAATTACTCCACTGTGTCCATCATGTATCAGTATTAGTCACATTATTAAGAGCACGCTCTTTGACCTTTTCTGCTGTTGTGGCCATTAATTGTAATGTTATCCTGGATCATTACTGGTATCGCAGCTATTATTCATCCTTGGGGCTGGTTCTCGTACATACGGAAATTGCAGAACTACACTTAATGGTTCCCGTCTTCTCCTAATGTAAACATTTGACTTACTGGGCAAGCTCCATCAGTTTGCTGAAGCAGCACCACTGAAATGAATTTGGAAAACTTGAGCTTCCTTGCTTGATGGTGCACTCACATTAGCTTACCGAAATATGTGTATAGATTTCATTTAAAGAGGACCTTTTATGCTTTTTATTTCTTGTAATGTGTTACGTAGTCTGCAAAGTTACAAAGCCCAACATCTACACTAAAGAGAATTACTCTCCCCCACAGAAACTCCACTCCCTGACTGAAACGTCTCATTTCAAGTCAAGCCTTTTCTTCCATAACTTGGTGATGTCACCAAGTAACACATTTTGCCTAGCAGCTTGACCAAACACAGCAGAGTGGGCTTTTCAGGAGGACGGGACAGAAGCTCAAACAGAGCATTTTAGACAGATTTTTTTTTTTACATTAAAGCATGTAAACATGTTCTTATAGAAACCCAAAATACAAGTATGCATCTGAAAATGAGCATAAGACGTCCTCTTTAAATCTGATCACAGTTTCAGTTTTTCACAATATATTATGTTAAGAATATTTTTGCTTAAAGTCCAACAATTGAACATCTTTGTGTCTATGTTCTCAGTTTTTGGGAAATCAAGTAACTAGAGAATGCTCCAACACTGATGGCAGTTTGTGCTCTGCTGGATGTTTTTGGTTGTTTGTCCGTCAACAGATTTATGATCGTGATTTGATTTTGGCCTCCAGTGATGATGGACCGCTTTTGAATTTATGAGCCCAGAGAGAGCTACACAGTATATAGTGTTGTTTTTCAGAATATTGCTCGGCAATCCACATAATTTGCAAAGGTTGACGTCTGCATTACTATAGTGGTTAATGTTTGTTTTAAGCAAAGATTATCTGTGCCCATGGCAGATGGTATCTCAGCATAAATATATCATGAGTGTAGGCATATCATTTTTGGCTTTCCTGTCGTTAAATGAGTCATTTTGCTTTCTGAAATGTAGAATCATCACTATATTGTGATAGAACATCTGCATGTGTTGGTTTAACAGTAATTGCTTCAGAAAATCAATACAGTCCAAATGGATGAATATAGATGTCCTCAAACTGGGTTGAGTCAGTTTGTTAAATGTAATAGAAATAAAGAGCCTCTCATATGGCAGATTTAATTCCTTTGTACTGCCGGGCTGTCAGATATTTTTTGCTGACATGCCATATCTGTTTAGAGCCTCTCTGTTAAGCACAAGTTAAATCATTCAGGGTTTCTTTTCATCTTTGCAGCTGAAAAAATTTATTGTTCAGCCATCAATTATTATGAGTTAACTGAGCCAGATGTTGAGAGCGTTCCAGAGGTCAGTCTCATGACTGGCATAGGCTCTCTTTCTTATATTCTGAATATTACCTGGCTTTATTCCTCTCATCTACCAATCCAAGCACTGCTTGCTGTTGCCTCACTGTGCACATGTCCACTGCATTTGTCTCCAAATGTTTACGAAATCCCATCTGGAGGAGAAGTCACAGTAACCATATTGCTCTCTGGCCAGGTGGCAAACAAGACAATCCAGTCATGGCCCACCTGCTTTGGCTTCTCATGCACCGCCTTGGTATTCAGTGCCTTGCTTATACAGACCCACTGCAGATAGCATTAGTTTTTTCAGTTCCTTAATTGGGTCCAGAGTAGTTATTTCATCCACTCAGTCAGAACATAATGGTAGTTTTAATGGGGACCGCGAGACGCTGTGTGCCCAGAGCAGTTGTGTAGTCCGTTCAGTGAGACATGATGATTTGCTCAGTAGCAGAGACGTGGTGTTTCGCCTCCTGCTGACTGCGGTCTCTTCAAATCACCAATCTGTCCATGTAGGTTGTCAGGCCAGTATGAAACATTTAAATAAAAATTATCCTTTAAAGAGGGAGTTTGAATATACACAGTGCCACATTTCTGTTGACAAGCCATCTCAGAATGCTCATTATAGGATGTGGAGTCATTCATTCAGATAAGTTATGCAGTTACTTCCAATGCATTTTCATGAGGCCATATTGGTTCTTGTCCATTATGGGAATGATGTTTGCTGCTGGGCTCAGCCATTTTTCCTTGGCTGTGGAAATTCTGATCACATCTGAACTTGCTGGTCTGTTTAGACTATGGTGTATATAACAGATAATAGGATCTTGAAGCCAGATTAATGAAAGAATGGTGCCATTTTTTAAGGTCCCAGTGCATCCCCCAAAAAATCTGAGATATGAAATTGAGATGAAGTGCTCTAGCCATCTGCCACGCTAGCTGAGAAAGTACCTCGTTGTATGGCTTACTGTATGAATATGAGTTGGGGTAGTGGGCGAGACAAATCCTTCTTTGACATGATAAAAAAAACCAATAGTTTTCTGTTAAAAAAACAATATGCTAAATCGTTTTTATTCTGATTCTCAAATCTTTTCTCTCTCCCCTCTACCCATCAGCACCTAGTGCGCCTCCGCAGCAAGTGGTAGTTTTGACAGTTGGGAGCCATAACAGCACGTCCATCAGCGTGTCATGGGACCCCCCTCCCACCGACCAACAGAATGGCATCATCCAGGAGTACAAGGTAGGATTGAACACTGCGCCAAATTAAAGATTTCGGTAATGTATACCATACCTTACATTGAATTCTGTCTGGTGTTTCTGTCTTTGTCAGATCTGGTGTCTGGCCAACGAAACACGCTTCCACGTCAACAAGTCTGTGGACGCAACCATCCGTTCAGTGGTAGTTGGGGGGCTGCAGACCGGAGTGCAGTACTACGTGGAGGTGGCTGCAGGCACCAGTGCAGGGGTGGGGGTCAAGAGCAAACCCCAGCTCATCATCTTGGGTAATCCACACACACACACACACACACACACACACACACAGCAAACCTGGAGTCAAGTGAAATGACCTCATAATGGGGGGACCCTAGGTCTCCATCACACACTGGAGGGGGGGGGGGTTGTCTGGAGAAATGATTTAACAATTTATTGCACTTGAAAAAAGACGATTGCGCTTCGCAACGCAGACGTCCACTGAGAAATCAATTGCGGTTCATTAATAAGTGTAGTGTCTGGTAACACCGTGCCAAGCACTGTTAGCTATATCAATAATCCTCTTCAATATGTGGGCAGCTGGCGCTAACAAAGTAGACAGTGTTTTTCGTTGGAGCTTATCAGCCTATCACATCTTATCAAACAGCTAAAAGGATGCCCAGAGTATATAAGCCCAGAATCAATATGGGAGCCCAGGCCAGATGCTCTTCATCTGTGACTTCTGACTGATATATAATAACACCCTTAACACACAGAGAAAGGGAAACACAGGCGTGTGGACTGAAGCTTAATGATGGTGGTGTGTGTGGAGGGGTGGGGGTTCCTGCTGGAGACTGTGAATCTAATTTCACAGCACAGTAGCTGCAACAGAAAATCAAACTCTGTCAGAGCTGCTCTGTCAATCTCATGTCTTGCAGCTCAAGTTGATAAGTGCACTGCTGAATTGATTTACTCTGCCTACATATTGGATGCACTGATGCCATTTTTTTTCTTTGTGTGTGTGTTTTTTGTGCTTTTATCACAGTTGACCTCAGTTTTTTTCCCCTGTGATCCATTGTCTCATCTTTCAGCTGTTCCTGTTGTCCATGTGTCTTTCATATATTCTCTGTCTATTTATTTTCTAATAAAAGTGCACAATTTGAACAATGGATATTTTGCTTTTATTGACATTTTATTTTCTTGTTTCCCAGTCAGATGGACCCATACACACAATTAGACAAGTAATACTCAGAATTGTTTGTTATCCATTCATATTGTCCTCAACTGTCAGATATTCATTTTTTTTTTATTCACAGGAATTATTTGAGCCACCATGGAAATGGAATCAATGTAATGTTTATCCCAAATGATTTCCACACACAGAAACTATTGACATGATTATTTGTTTTTTTTTATGTGTGCGGTGCCCTCAGGTGCAGAGCTGAGGGATGTAATGACAGGATCAGAGAGCAACAATAGCATCTCAGATGTGGTGAAGCAGCCAGCCTTCATCGCTGGTTTGGGAGGTGCCTGCTGGATCGTCCTCATGGGCTTCAGTGCCTGGCTGTACTGGAGGAGAAAAAAGAGGAAGGGACTCAGCAACTATGCAGGTAAAAAAATCAATTTACATGGTTCTGCACCAAGACAGAATCTCACCTGACGCTAGGGCTCTCTCTCACCAACATAAGGTGATGTCACCCCTGATGTGACTCCATTTGAGCTGGCTAAAATGCAGAACAAAGGAAATGCAGATGGAAATAGGCCCTATTTACTTTAATTCACTGTGCACTGATGTGCATCAGCTGTGCTAGGTTCCATCAGCACCGCACTTCAACAGCCTAATACATTCATGCGAAATAAGTAATTTAACATCCACTTCCATTATCAGACCACGACCGGTGTTGTTTGCACATTAACATGAGGCGCGTCCAGGTTTACGTTTCAAATATTCTTTTATCCCTACGCGAGTCAAGCATATAGCTGTTCGTGCTATTGTCATAATGTGTATTGCAGCTGTCGTCGTGGTTTCCTAATTCAACAGGGATTTACATGATTGAGTGCTGCTTCTCTGATCCCTTTTCTCAAAACAAGTCATCCAAAACACATTTAATATTTAGAGAAAACATTGCAGATTTGTTGAGGTTAAGATATAAAATATTCTAGGATTTCTTCTTAAACATTAAATGAACTAAGTCCCGTTCCATCACATTCTGGTTCTGAATCAGGATTTGATTGTGATTCATCTCAGAGCTGGGTGTCTCGGTTCCACGATTAAAACTCCTCACGTAAGGATTGTTCTGAATCATCCATGTAGTTATGAATGGAAAATTCACTTCTGGGAACCGGAGCGAGTCAAAAATGTGGACGGTCACTAGTGACCTCTATTGCTCCTTTTTTTGTTGTTTTTTGAGGATTAACATTTGTCAAACGATGAAATATCTCATTTCAGAATAAACCTTTCTTTTTAAAGCAGCCTATATGTTCCAATTTGTATTTTGGAAGAACTTAATAAATAAAATGATGACAATTGTAGATGCCCCAGAGCAAAAGGGTCAAATGTGTCACCTTCATTTGAACTTTATCCCTCATGGGCAATCAGTGTAATTCAGAAAAGGCTATTAGCGCCCCCGGGTTTCATCAAAAATGTGATCAGTGCTGACATACCGTCAGTGATAAATGAACAAGCAAAGTGAAGATGAAAGGACTCACCTGCTCTCATGAATGTTTTTGAACTTGAGTATAATGCTGCATCTCTTTTATTTATATCAATATGTATGATTCCTGACACCTTTTCTACCTTTTCCCTCTGTATTTCAGTCCAGTCCTTCACCTTTACTCGTGCTGGTATGTCTGAACATTGTGGCCATTATGCATTAAATATCACCATAATGTAGCTGCCCACACAGTGCAGTCTTGGCAGTAACGATGTATCAGTCATTATTTTTCCTCTCATTTCTCTTAAAGTTACATTCCAAAGAGACAGAGGCCTGATCAGAAATGGAAGGTAAGAAACTAAATTAACTTATTAACTTGCACTTATTTCAGTGCAGTGAAATGCTCAGTCTGCCTTCTCAATGACAACAGCCTACTGTCATACCTGTAATGAAGGGTTCTTTCACACCAAATGGAATTTGCCTGTGTTCCAGTATTCCTGCTGCTTACTCATTTCAGTGCATGATTTGCACTGATGTACGCTTGATGAATTCATTAATCACTCCTTTTGACATGAGCGCTACCAATTAACGCAGGTGATGGTTCTATTCACCCGCTCGCTCTCAGTTCGTCTGAGGTTGCTGGCTGAGCGAGAGGTCGTGGGAGGAGGGGAGAGAGGTGATGAATGTGCTGTTTGAAAACTGCCTGGTGCACAGTACACTGGGTCGCATGTGGAGGTGGAACAACAGAAGTGCTGGAGACCTTGAGACTCAGCGGCCGTGAGAATTTGCGTGCCAGCTCAAAATGCCCACAGTGAAGCTTTACCACAGAATATCAGATTTTACAAGAGGAATAGAGTGAATTTGCTTTGCAGGAAGTGCATGAAGGTCCTCTTCTTCTTTTTTCATTCCTCCTTTTTGTTGTGTTACACCTAAGCAAGCAGAGAAGCTCAGAGCTAGAGCAAATATTTCAAATAAACAGATTCTTTCCTTTCATAGTGCACGCATGTGCTCCTCCACATTGTTTACTCACGCATGTGTTATTGTGTGGGCGTTGGCACATGTTTTTAAGCAAATGTATGTTAATGTATGTATGTGCTTGTGTGTTCTAAAATGGAAATTATTGATATAATTGTTTGAACACCTTTGAGCCATCACCAAGTCAGCTGTGAACAATTCCCCTGGTGCTTGGCAAATCAGCCTCGGTGGAAAATCCACTGTGTAGCTGCACATTAAGCAAACATATGAGAACAGGATGCACAAGGCGTGTGAAGGTTTCTGCGTTGTTTTTTTTTCTTTTGTCTTACAACAGCTGATATGAAGTAGTGGTAATTTTTTTCTCTTTCTCTCTGAATTTCTTCCCACAACTCCCTTCCTACCTTGAAGTCAAAGCCTGTATTCATGATCGTTGTATTTCACTAAGACGATATGACGCGGTAGCTTTCCTAAACCACCTAATGGGCTTTTGCTGTCTCTGTTGCCACGGAGACAGTGCACCAGTGAAGCCGATCTGCCAGAGGCGGTCCATGATTCTCAATTTAAAATGTAAATTTCTGTTGTGCTAAGGCTCTAAAGTGGATTTAGTGTGTATTTAGGCCTGCCTAGTTTCTCCAGGGAGAGTTAGGAGTGGAGTTAAGGGGAGGGAAAGAAAACTGATTTATAGACTTGCCATTTTATGCCTCTCTGTTGTTTATTGGCGCCTGTGTGGCGGGCTGCTCCACAGGCAAGAATATGCTGAATGAGTTTTCACATCAATTTGTTGTTGATGCAGCAGGAGGAAAATGAACAATACGGTTGCGGCGCAGGCAGGATATTTAATGTCTTACCCTCTCTTTGTCTCTCTTCTCTCACAGCCGTCCTGGGCTGCTGAAAGCAGGTGACCCAGGCCTCCCGTGGCTGGCTGACTCATGGCCCTCCACCAGCCTCCCGGCTAACGGGGGCTTAGGGAGTCCGAAGGGCGGCACCAACTTTGGCCGAGGAGGTAAGAAAACATAAACAGGCTGGGCTGGGGTGTTGGAAAACACAGTTTTAGCAATGCCCAGCCAGACAGTTTTGATGCTCATCCATTGGGAAGCACAGTGACAGGACGTCACACACACACAAATTAAAATAGCCTTTGAGGGCTATGCTTTACTAATTTGATTTGACAAGCCTGATATTTGAATTATGTTTGTGGTGTTTTGCATATACTTTTTCCTTCTTTCTCATGCGCTGCCATTTTGTATTTACTTCTGTTATCTGTAGTTCAAGTGTTTATTGTGTATTTGTGTGTTTGCATGTTCTCTCAGCTCACTGGCACCCCGGTGAGCTGCAGGCTTTGTGTGCGCAAGACAGTCGAGCTGAAGGTTAGCGCTGTTTGAATATCCCTCTTGTGAACACTCCACCGGGCTCCCACAGTGTGTTGCATGCTAATTGTGGCAGCAGATAATCACTTTCATTTATATCAAGTCCATTTGAGACCTGTATTTAACTAATGCAGAGTGCCAGAGCAGCAGGGAGTGTTAATGACCTTAAAGATCGTTAACTTCATGTCAACTTATCTCTCCATGATCCCTTTTTCCCCGTCCTCGCTCTGTCACCCTCCTCTTTTTGTCTCAGATGTTTTACCGTCAGCGGCAGTAGAGAAGACGGGCACCATGCTGTCTGACGGTGCCATCTACAGCAGTATTGACTTCATGGGGAAAGCGGGCTACAGCAGCCCAGCGCGAGGCGGTCAGCCCACCCCCTACGCCACCACTCAGATACTCCAGTCCAACAGCTTCCACGAGCTGGCAGTGGACAGGCCTGATCCCCGCTGGAAGGCTTCCCTCCAAGCCCAGCAGGAGATGGCCAACCTGGGCTACTCTCTGACTGACAGACGCCCTGGCAGCGGTAAGAGCCATGTTGAAGAATTGTGGGTCAGTTTTGTTGTGATGTTTGCACTCTTGTGTAGGGATGTCCGATAAAATCGGCCCTCCCATATTATCGGCCGATATTAACATAAAAATTTCATATCGGGAAATATTGGTATTGGATTTTACAACTGATGTTCAACTGCTGTTGGTTTCAGCATTTCCGAGCCTCCATGAACACAGCATGCAACATTTACCAGCACGCTTCATGACGTATTACAACAACATCAAGAACAACGCTTGGATCGCTAACAAGCTAGCTGGCCCCCTGACTAATGTTATGTCTCTGGTTTGGATTTATTTCCCAGTGTGTCCTACGGATGGTAAATTTGCCATCACACATGACGTGACATGAGGAAAAAGAAATAGGGCAGTCATAGAGCCTCGTCAGGATCAGTTTGAGCTTTGTTTATTGCACTTTAAAGGAGATCTATGTGAACTACCGTATTTTCCAAATTATAATTCACACTTTTTTTCATAGTATGGCTGGTCCTGTGACTTAAACTCAGGTGCAACTTGTATATGATAAAATATATAATTTCACGTTCTTGGGTGTTATTTCACACTGACCAACATGACCAAGGAGTAAACATTACCTACAGCTTGTGACAACTACCGGTATCTACTACTCCTGTACTACTGAAAATTAATTTAAACATTAACTTAAAGACAACAGAGAACAACAAAAATGCCCCCAAAAAGAAAATCATATTCTGTAGATTACAAGCTGCAAGTAGTGAAATATGCAGCCGAAAACAGTAATCGAGCAGCAGCCACGCAGAAGAGGAAGCAGCGCTTTCCCAGTTTGGGAACTACTGGGTTAGGGAGTGGCGATGCAGCAGCTCAGTCAGATAAAAGGGACAAGATCATTTAGGGCTTTAAAAACCATTAAAAGAAGTTTAAAATAAATATGAAAATGGACCGGGAGCCAGTGGAGGGCTGCAAAGTCTGGAGTGGTCATGTTTTCTTTTACCAGAGAGCAGTCGATCAGCTGCATTCTGGATTAGCTGAAGGCGGTTGATGGATGCCTTATCCAAGCCAACGTACAAAGAGTTACAGAAATCTAACCTTGAAGTGATGAAGACATGTATGACCTTTTCAAGACTCACCTTAGTAATATAACCTGCGGTCTTGGCTAAATAAAAGCTTGTTTTTACAACAGCGCTGATCTGTTCAGCAAATTTAAAATAGTAGTGTATCTGAATAAATGTTAATATGTTACGTTAGCATACCAGACACCTATTCGGTTTGTTGTTTATGCTTCGTGTAGCTGAATAACCATAATGCGTTGCGTTAAATGTGATCTTCAGATTCATTGTAATTTCACGTTAAACTGCAGCGCTGCAGTGAAAGCTCTGAGAGGAGCAGACATTCAGAGTGGATTCAGCTCCGTTCACAGTCTGCCCCAGTATGACATGACCTTAATGTACCGTACACCTATTCAGCCTGTTGTTCTTTATTCTATTGTCATTATTATAACTTGCCTTTCTAGATGAAATGTCTGTTCTTGGGCTTGGATTTTGTAAAATAATTCCCCCCCCCAAAAAAAATGGCACTTATTGTCCGGTGCGACTTATATTCCAGAGCGACTTATAGTCGTTACTAATCATTACTACTACTAATCTTAACTACTTGTTTAAGATAAGATAAACAAAACTGTATTCATCCCAAAGGAAATTCTTTCACAACAGTCACCATATACAGTATTGAGATTTAAACGATTTATAAAAGCATATTCAGTGCAGAATTGTGCGAAAATGCAATATAGTGCAAAATAAGCAATATAAACAATATAACAGTATACAAAAAAATATCAGACCTAAGACAGCTGGGATAGGCTCCAGCCCCCCCTGTGACCCTATGTGAGGACTAGCAGTAGAAGATGGATGGATGGCCATTCAGTTTCCCAGTCAGTAAAATAGTGCACTGTAAAAAATTGCAGTTTTCTATAACTCAGCTGAATTGAATTGAATGTTTCCGTTTGGAGCCATGTGGCATTTATGAATGCATTCAGTAGGGCATCACAATAAAATTAGTCAGTCTCCACAACAGGAGATATAGTTATGGTGTAAAAAGCCTGCACATATCAGTATCAGATGATATCGGAATCAGAAATGAAGAGTTGGACAATATCAGAATATTGGATATCGTCAAAAAAGTCAGTATGGAGCATCCCTACTCTTGTGTATTTCACTGCAGCAGCGCTTGAATGCCCAGTAAAAGTAAAATAAAATCACAGGTATTATGAGGGAGTTGGAACGAACGTAAGCAGAGAAAGAGCCAGATGAAAAGGAGGAAATTTGTTTACATATTCACTGAAAAGACCCCTAGGATAGTGTTCTTAATTAATCTTATGTCTTCATCACAAGTCTACCCCGGGAGCTCATCTAGCCCAGAAATGTCACCCAATCATGACGCATTTCTTTTGGGCTAACTTGATTAGTGATGGCGTAAAGTCCCTCAGTGTTGTGCGTTATTTATTCAGTGTATATATACACATTTTAGTTAAGTCATGGAGGCATTTGGGTGTGTTCTTTTGTGACTTTGTACAATAGCCCATGTGCTCAGCTAAATGTCAGGATTACTACAGGAGATAAAGTAAAGTAAGCAGGGAAGCAACATGAAGTGGTTTGCTGCAGGTTTTGGTGCCTCTTTAAGAAATGTCAGCGGGTAGAAAAAAGTCCTAATGTGCTGTCAACACAAAAAAAGAAATAATGAACACTGTGTAGGAGACAGCTTAGATAGCAGAGAAGATGGTATGTGTTAGACAATGTGAATTTAGAGTAGAATAATATTTGTGTGTTTCTAAAGACTGAACTTCTTCCCTCCCCAGGTGCAAAGGTTGGGAAGAAAAAGAAGGTGAAGAGTGGAACAAAGGCCTCTAAATCAAACGGGACGTGCTGGGCTAACATGCCCCTGCCTCCACCACCCATGCACCCTCTCCCTGGTACGGAGGTTGACCTTGACCGTTACCCCCAGGAAAACCACGGAGGAGGGTAAGATGCGTTCATATCTCATCAATCTATGCCCTGGAAGAGATGCACACAAACACAAAAACACACACTGTCGACAGAAGAGACGCATGCAGACACAGAGGTCACAATATCCTGCACCTGTGCCCAGTGTGTGTGTGTGTGTGTGTGTGTGTGTGTGTGTGTGTGTGTGTGTGTGTGAGTGATTCCATCAGAGAGGACAACAGCTTCTCATAGTTCACACAATGCTGGAATCGACCTCTGACTGCCTATTTTACAAATATGGAGAAACTAACAAAAAATAGGTTTGTATTGAGCTGTTAGGTTAAATTAAACTTGCCAACAGAAGAAAATGATAATTAACATTTTGATCCATTTAGACCCCAGAGTAAGATCAGTATACAGAGCCCCTAAAGGGACAGGGGCAAAAATGGGCAAAAAAAGAAAAACAATTTTATACCTGATCCTGGTGATGATCTGGTGCACACAACATACTATCTGGTTAGCATGAGATAGTATTAGAAGCTCACGAGAGAGCATAAGTAGATCCAGTGGTACACAATGAGCTGACCAGATGTTTGGAAAAGTAATCACCCGAACAATGAGGGTCTATCTCTCTGCCCCAAAACAGACTGCAAGATTTTAAAATATGTTTTAAATTTGAAAATATATACCGATGACGACTTGCAAGTAAATAAGTAATGTCCTTAAGTTCAAAATAAAACTGAACTCCTTTAGTCATTTCCAGACAGACAGATAGTATGTGGTCACATATGAAGTCCAGGAAGAATCAGAGATATCTGGTGCACCAAATGGGATCTCTTGTCGGGCGTGACTGATTAATCGGAGAGTCGATTAAATCAGCCAATTATAGCTTTTTCAAAATAATCAATGTTGGCTAGAATTTTGATGATTAATCACTGTTTATCCAGTAGATGGAGCACCGACTGTAATCACTCCCCAGCACCCAACTGTAGCAGTATGCACCACGACACTTTCACTTTCACCCAGAAAAAGTGATTTAAAGTTGAAAGGCATCAGAGGGCTGCTGAGACCGGAGATTTGTTTGGTTTCATAGCTCAAAATTCACTTCTTTGTCTCCTTGAAAATTATGATATAAAAGTTGTTGAAAAAATTAAGTGTTATGCCTTCAATTTGTTGCAAAATTAAAAAAAAAAAAAAAAAAAAAAAAATTGTTATCGGCCGATAATCGGTTATGCTGCTAAATATCAATATCGGCATCTCAGTCGGGCCCTACTCTCTTGCGCACCAGATCCCCCCAATTCTTTTTGCTTGTGTCATTAAAAGTTCAAATGTGCCATCTTTTTGTGAATGCCCAACCAGTGTTGATGGTAAATGTTTTCTATTGAAGCAGCACATTCCTCAGTGGAAGCCATACTGGCTGAGGAAATGGAGTTTGCAGGCACAAAATCAGCTGTTCCTGCAGCCAGTGCCACCATTCGACATGACAGTGATGTAGTTGTCTGGAACTGAACTGTTTCAGTTTGGATTTCTGAGCAGCCAGACGGCGTACATGCTCTAGCCGCTGCTCAAAGACAGAACTTCTGTTCTTTTTTCTTGTTTTGCAGTCAAACTATGTTTCCAATGAATAAGGATATTTTACAATTTTATGGCCATACAGTATATGGCCATAGAAATGCAGCAGAGAGAAACTCCAGGAGGCAAAATCTCAGGTGAAATGCATCCTGGGAGGATAAGGATAACTCTGCTTTGTCAGTCAACATAGCATGAGGAGCACTAAGGAATTTATTGCTTGATTTGCCCAAAGTTACCATCAGCACTCATTGGACAGCCACACAAAGATGCTGCATTGTCTCTGAAATTGTCACATATTTACTGTCCTCTTCTATCAACTATTCAACAAAGTCAATGTGATGATTAATACATGAAACATTTTTCCACATGCCAGATATGACAGCAACAGCTGGGCCCCACCCATGTCGGTCCAGACCTACCGCCACCAGAATTTGGATGATGAGGTGGAGGAGGAGAGAGGTCCCACTCCCCCGCTGAGAGGAAGGTCTTCCTCTCCAGCTGCAGCTTCCTTCAGCCAGCCCTCGTCTTCCTCCCTCAGCTCTGCCCACCACGAGGAAATGCAGTCCATTCTGCAGGCCCACTTAGATGAGCTGACCAGAGCTTACCAGTACGAGGTGGCCAAGCAAGCATGGTGAGCCACTTTTAAAGCTCCACTTAACTACGTTTCTAGACCAACGTTCTTCTATAATTGGATGTATTTTTTTGGGGGGGGTTATAAAAAAAAAAAAAAAAACTGTGTGACTGTGAGATCATTTGAAAGCTTTATACTGTGTGCATGCATCACAATTTTGTTCAAATAGGTTTGCTTTGCACAGCAGGAGAGATACCTGTAATTTTATTCATTTCATTCCGTTGATAGTTTGGGTTTTTGCATATCAATGGCCAATGTCTGAGCGTCTTATAATACTGGTATTTACATGTGTCAGCCCAAACCCTGCGGCCCGTGTTTCCTGCGAGCGATAAAAACAGCTCCCCTTTGATTGCACCTTTGATGGAGCACCGGGAGACTTGACAAGTCAGAGGCGACACGTGTTGGAGGGTAATGACTGGGTTTAGTCTAACATGCTGTTCTGACATCAGTAAATAGAGTTGGTAATTATGCATGCATCTCGTCTATGGCGGGATGTGAGCCATCATGGAGGACAGCTGTGGGGGAGATAACAGGCATGTTGGTGACAGCCCTGCCCATCCAGATATCCTTTATCCAGCCCAATTACAACTCCATTGTGTTAGCACAACACACACCAGCGCCGAGAAAGTAATCAGTGAAATCACTGTAGGCATTCATAATCTCTGCATATTGCATCTCTACCTCTCTCAATATGCACTAATTCTGCATTGTGAATATTATTTTGCCGTATTGACGCTCATTATCTGACCTCTTTAATGTATTTTGTCACTAATACACAGTATTTTCCTACAATTAATTAGGCACATGAAGGGCAGTCCCAACGTGTCCAGCACCCCCATTCCACCAATGGACTTCATGTCCAGTACACTGGGCTCTGATCTAGGAGCAACTCTGCTTTCTGAAGAAGATGAGGATGTGGAGGAGGAGGAACGATATGCTGTGGTGTCAAAGAATTTGTGCGGCTTTGAATACACTCCTGGTCACAGCATGGACAACCTAGAGGGCTCAGGTGTGTTTTGCATGTGGTAAAAATATAATTTCGTTGAAGCTATTGCTTTTAAATAAGGAAAATACAGGGGTTGGACAATGAAACACCTGGTTTTAGACCACAATAATTCATTAGTATGGTGTAGGGACTCCTTTTGCGGCCAATACAGCATCAGTTCATCTTGGGAATGACAGATACAAGTCCTGCACAGTGGCCAGAGGGATTTTGAGCCATTGTTCTTGCAGAATAGTGGTCACTACGTGATGCTGGTGGAGGAAAACGTTTCCTGACTCGTTCCTCCAAAACACCCCAAAGTGGCTCAATAATATTTAGATCTGGTGACTGTGCAGGCCATGGGAGATGTTCAACTTCACTTTCATGTTCATCAAACCACTCTGTCACCAGTCTTGCTGTGTGTATTGGTGTATTATCACCCTGATACACGGCACCGCCTTCAGGATCCAATGTTTGAACCATTGGGTGCACATGGTCCTCCAGAATGGTTCGGTAGTCCTTGGCAGTGACGTGCCCATCTAGCACAAGTATTGGGCCGAGGGAATGCCATGATATTACAGCCCAAACCATCACTGATCCACCCCCGTGCTTCACTCTAGATATGCAACAGTCTGGGTGGTACGCTTCTTTAGGGCTTCTCCACACCATAACTCTCCCAAATGTGGGAAAGACAGTAAAGGTGGACTCATCAGAGAACAATACATGTTTCACATTGTCCACAGCCCAAGATTTTCACTGCTGGCACCATTGAAACCAGCTGTGGTTTTATATGTTTTTTGGATACAATCCGGGTTAGCACCCGGACATCCCTTGCGTTCCACAGTTACTCCTGTTGGATGTGGTTCGTCCTTCTTGGTGGTATGCTGACATTACCCTGGATACTGTGGCTTTTGAAACATCACAAAGACTTGCTGTCTGGTCACAGATGCGCCAGCAAGACATGCACCAACAATTTGTCCTCTTTTGAACTCTGATATGTCACCCATAATGTTGTGTGCATTGCAATATTTTAAGCAAAACTGTGCTATTACTCTGCTAATTGATTCTTCACACTCTGCTCTTACTGGTGCAATGTACAATCAATGAAGTTTGGCCACCAGACTCGTCAAATTTAGCCATGAAACCGCCAACACTAAATTGGCCAGTGTTTCAGTTTCATTGTCCAACCTTTGTAAATGACAGAGGTAAGTGAGATGTACTATTTTACATTTATAGCTGCAATTTGTTCATCTTGATTGATCAAGGCAATCTGAAGAGAGAACCACAAAAACAGTCAGGAAAGACAGACAGCAAGAGAGAAAGATCATTAGTCAAGAAGGAAAGACTCAGACAAAACAAACAATCAAGAGAGAAACTGTCAAGAAAGAAATAGACAGTCAGGAGAGCCAGTAAGTTGCGAAACAGTCAGTCAAATCATGGATGAAAGAGACAGTGAAGTAGGAGGACAGCCAGTCAGTCAGTTGAGAAACAGTCACTGAGTCAGTCAGTCAAGAAAGAAAGAAAGACCATCAAGTAAAGCAGACAGACAATCATGACAGTTGATATAAAAGCAATAAAACTACCTCTGATGATAGCAGTCACATTTCTTCTTATTATTATCAGCCATACTTTTAATATGGTGCCAGTAGGAGTCGAGCAGGTCCACAGCAGTCATTACAACCCTGATCTATGGATACCTGTGAGACAGGAAAGCCTGAAGACACTGAGGAGACATTCAGTCAAGAATCAGTAACTCCAGAGACAGCCAAGTGAGACGGTCAGTCAGTGAAGAAAGCCAGGAGGACAGTTAGTGTGTCAGTCAACAGCGGCAGCAGGACAGTCTGTCAGTAAAACAGTGACTCAATCAAGATAGAGACATGCAGGCTACTAATCATAGCGAGACTGTTAATAAAAGTATGACTGATATTAATAATAATAGTAATATTAGCACCAGTGGGTGTGGAGCAGGACAGGAGGCAGTAGGTGCTACCCTGATCTTCTGGGGAAGAAATCAAGTTGGCAACATGATGGAGAGAGGAGAGAGAAGCTCAGTAATCACAGGAAGTCTAGACCCAGAGCAGCCTGATAATAACCTGTCCTATAAGTAACAACTGCATGGATCAGGTTCTCTACATCATCCTGATACAGGATGTTCCTGATTTCTGTTTTCTGTGAGAGTTAAAGGACATATCCTGATCAAAGATCACTAATATCAACATTCTTGACTGTCAGTAGGCTTTAGTCCACTGAGACAGCAAACACTGTAGACTATTGGCTGAACTGACACCTACAGACACAAGCTATAGACCCCTTTAATCACATACATGAACAGATGCACACTAGTCTACTGGTTGTCTTTGTCAGTTGTTGAAAAGCTCAGAGGACACACAAAGACTTTCTGTTTTCCTTAGATATCCTCGTCTAAATCATAGCTGCCTTTTTCTTTTTGTCAAAGACAAATTCAGACAGTCTGTGAAAAAAAGTCACTTGAAGCCATTCTGGCGTCGACATCAAAAGCATGACATAGAATATTTTAAAAACTTTAGTAGTGCTCTATAAATGAGAAGCCACACGTCGAACATTTAAGATTTGATGCATTTATAAATAGGGTTCTATCTGAAAGCTTCTCTTTAGAGAGAAACTTGAAGGCTTCTCCCAAAGGGACACATCTGTCCTGTTTTTAGACTCCATTGTTTGACAGGTTAAGACATTGACTTGTGCACAGAGAATATGTGTTTTCACCACTTTCAAGAATCCGTTGTGGTACAAAATATGAGTCGCTGCAGCTAAAAATATTTCCAGACGTTAGAAATGCAAACATTTTATCATGTCATGTTTAGCTGTTGCGTATTGAAAGTGGTTGTGTTAGAAGTGCTAACAGGCTGACTGAGACGAATCATGAACACAAACAGTGTTTCCACTGGGGGAGCCATACTGCTGCTGTGCACTAATACTTTATGGCATGTTTGTTTTTTGTCATCTGAATGTTTTATTTAAATCAAACAACATGAAAATATGTTTAAAGAAACAGTTTTTATTCTTGGGAATACCATTACTGAATGCTTTAAACCTCAAGAAATAAACAATAAACATAAAGTGGTTCATTTCCACAAATATCATCTTCAAACCTTCCACCATGATGTCACATGAATTGTATGTTTAACTAAAGTTTGAATCTGAAATCAACAAAATTAAAGAAATCAGATTTGAGCCAAATACTTTTTCAGACACGCTGAATCATTATTGTCATCATCTCGCTCTCTGCAGGTAAAAGCTCGCAGCAGAGTCGCACAGACAGCTCTGGCTCTTCAGACCATGGTGCACAGGGCACACACAGCCTCGGCCACAAGAGGGCACCACTGACTGGGCTCAAACCACAGGCGGGCAAGGTCGGGACGCTGCCCAGACGACGAGACGCCAGCACTGA
This sequence comes from Synanceia verrucosa, assembly GCA_029721515.1. Classification (NCBI taxonomy): domain Eukaryota; kingdom Metazoa; phylum Chordata; class Actinopteri; order Perciformes; family Synanceiidae; genus Synanceia; species Synanceia verrucosa. The sequence goes on from CM056565.1 coordinate 8,757,321, forward strand.
CGGTAAGTGAAGTCTGTTGCACTCTGTCAGCCACTGTTTGCCAGAGAATCCTCTGTACGAGGACTGCCTCTATCATCATGTCTCATTTGGATCCTTTGCCAAATATCCTCATCTACCATCCACTCATCAGCCCACACGCCAGCCATGAAGTCCCTGCACAGCGTGGGCTCCCGCATGCACAGCTCGTGGGCAGCTGCGGGCTCAGACCCCTCTGAGGAGTGCATGGTGACCGTGTCGACGCTGGAGCAGCAGCATATGGCGTCCTGGAGCGGCACAACAACATCTAACAGGGCCACCCTGAGTAGGGGTTCCCACAAGAGACCTGGCACAAATCCCACCCACAGCGGGCATCCTTCCACAAACAGCACAGAGAAAAGGGAGCACTGTAGGTGTCGGTCCTCATGGGGACGTGTTTGTGTGCAACATAATGACTGTAGTTTAAGCAAGCAAACGTCATCGATGTCTGCAGAGAGAAATAATCTGCAGTTCTACTGAAAGTTTCTTCGCATTTTTTATAATCTCTTTTGATTTGTTTTATCCCGAATGACAAAGACCATCAGAGAAATCACACAGTTTAGAGCAAATAATGAATAGTTAATTGCAGCTGTCACTTGTTTATCACTTTGTAATGAAAGACAAGACAACTCAGATTTGCTCTTCTGATAGTTCTGACAGCATCACAATACAGTTTCATAATGTATACTGCTCAATAGAAATAAAAAAAAGTGTTTTTTTTATTCAATTATGCTCCACAATAATCGAAAAGAAAGAAAAGATGCAAAGTGTTCCGTGTCACCCAGATTTTACAGTGCTGTTTCTGGTGTGTCTGCTCTTCCAGAGTCTTTGTGAAGCATCGTTCCCTGTCCCAGGACACCTTGTTTGTAAGCGCTATGAGATTTTCTCTCTGCGGTTGACACAGAATGATGTTTGGAAGACGGAGACGAGACAGAAAGAAGACGAAGGAAGGAGCAGAGTACGAGATAAAATGCAGAGCTGTAAATGTCATGTACAGACACAGACACCAGTCTCAGTGTTATTTTCATCCCCTTCTTCAAAACAGTAAACGGTATGTTACATGTCCGCTTCTTTTTTCTGTCACATGGTGTATAAAGATTCACACAGTGGAGAGGAAGAAGAAAAATCACTTCAAAATGACTTACTTAATATGAAAAGGACTTGCATAATTTGTAAATATATTTTTTAATGTTTTTTTTTTTCTCTCTCTCTCTTCCTTTTGCTTTGCTATGCAAGCCAAACCCAATGTTGTCTCTTTTGTGATTTATTACTGTGAATGATTTTTCATTAATGCTCAAACTGTTAGCTTATATTGATGAAGCTACTGTATCGTTGTACTTTGCACAGAGCGTTTTGGTGAAAATAAGCACAAACCCATTGTCAGCTGAGCTGAGGAGGAGAATCATAATGGCAAAGAGGGACATTTATGTTAAACAGAACCTAAACAGAGGATATATACTTGGCTGTGCTGTAACTGTTTTGAGAAACACTGAGATATTGAGAGTTACAAGGAAAAAAACACTAATAAATACTTGGAAATAATATACCAATATAACAAGCTCACACTACTTTCTGGGTATCCTATCATGCATTATACTAACAATGTTTAATGGTCACAGAGCAACACGTCAGTTGTGATATCCAAAGCAAAGACATGGGGAAAAAAGATTGTCTTTTACCTGCCCTTCACAAAAAAAGAGTATGTTAATAAAATAATATATATATATATTTCATTTGGTAATTATTTTCCAATCACATACAGTACAGTGACATAGTGATAGTGCAATATTGAAAGGACAATATGACAGACATGTCCAGGCCAAAATGTCCTGTTGTCACTTGAAAATGAGATGCAGATTTTAACATCAAGTATATATGTTAAACATCAAACTCTACTAGATGTCTACTTCTGTAATACACTGTACTAACTGCTTATAGAGTTATACTATCACCTTACGAAGATGTATAGTCTTGACCAACTGCCAAATTTGAAGCTTTTTTGAAAACCTTTTCCAGTTTTAAAATGCAGCCAATTAGTATTTCCTGCCAATGAGATTCACGACGCAACGTCTTTCCACTTGTTTGAATGGTTTTGTTCTGGTAACGGCTCTCCCTTTGAAGAATCTTTACCTGCCAGATTGGTTTGCCCTCAGGAATACACAGCCACATACATTTGGGCCGTTTTTCAATCGTTTGATGCGAAATAAAATGTGTATGTGAAAAGAAAACAGCTTTGATTTCTTTGACACGCTGCCTCGAGTCTGAGTTAGGTTTGAAGGAATTTGCAAAGTCACACACTTTTTTACTTATTTTTTATGTATGACAAATTGTGCTATGAAATCATTCAACACAATAAGTCTTTCGGATGACTTTTTTTAACCTTTTAAAATCATAATTTTTTTTTGACATCATATGACGTTTTTTGACAATTTTCAACATGCTATGATTTTTGTTTTGAACAAATTGTGTTTAAATAATTTCTACACTCTACAATACCTCCTTCTCATGATTTTTTTTTAAGTTTTAAAAAAAATTGACGTACTCTGATATCACATCATTTGACAATAATAATATAATTTCTGATGACTTTTTTCAGCTGTTATAAAAATATATTTGACATGCTATAGTATGACATGTTTTGAAAATTTCCACATGCTACAAAATGGCTTTTTTTTTTTTTTACAACATTTTTCAATATTTTGTCCTATGTAATCATTCAACAATATTCAATATTTAATATAATATTCAAAAAAAATTCTGACATGCTATAGTTTTCCCCAATTTTCAACATGCAATAAAATGCCTTATTCACAACTTGTTTCAGCAAATTGTGCTATGAAATCATTCAACACATTACAAAAAGTCTTTCTGATGATTTTATTTCAGGTTTTTTTATTGACAATTTTTTACACAACTTAAACTAATTGTGCTGTGACATCATTAAACATGCTATAATAAGTTTTTCTCATAACTTTTTTTTTACCTTTTAGAAAAAGATTTTTGACTTTTTTACATGCTATAGTATGACATTTTTTCAACAATATTCACTATGCTATCGAATGACTTTATTAAAAAAAATCAACAAATTGTGCCATGAAATACTTCAAAACACTACAATGAGTTTTTTTGTCTGAAGACTTTTTTCACCTTTTAAAAAACATTTTTTTTTACTTTTTTTTAAACCCGCTATAGTGTGACATTTATTGACAATTTTCGACACAGAATAAAATGGCTTTTTAACAACTTTCTTCAAAATTTTGTCCTATGAGATTATTCAACACACTATAATAAATCTCTTTGATGACTTTGCTGACTTTTGAAAAATAATTATTTTTTGGCTTTTTGACATGTTATAGTATGAGTTTTTTTGGCAACATGCTATAAAATGGCTTATTTACATTTTTAACACATTGTGCTTTGACATCATTCAACACATTTTCCTGATGTTTTTTTTTTACTTTTAAAAAATACATATTTTGGAGTTTTTTGACATGCTATAGTACAACGTGTTTTCACAAGTTTCGACATGGAATAAAATGTCTTTTTTTTCAACATTTTATCCTATTAATTTTGTTGCTTTTTGATATGCTATAGTATATCTGACAATTTTTCACATGCTGTGAAATGGTTTTAACTCAACATGATTTCAACAAATTGTGCTATGACATCATTAAACACACTATGATGAGTCTCTCTGACAACTTTTTTCAACATGTCCTATGAAATTGCTCAACACACTATAACGAGTCTTTTTTTGATGTTTGTCGACTTTTTAAAACTTAATTTTTTTTTAGCTTTTTGAGAGTTTTCTACATGCATGGATATAAACTCAACATGATTTCAACAAATGATTTCATTAAACACAGTATAATAAGTCTTTTTTGCCTCTGACATGCTATTGTATGACATTCTTTGACATTTTTTCGACACAGTATAAAATAGCTTTTTAACAACTTTTTCCAACATTTTGTCCTATGAAATTTCTTTTTGATGACTTTTGTTGACTTTTTAAAAATAATTAATTAATAAATACAATTTTTTGGCTTTTCGACGTGATATAGGATGACTTTTTTATGATATGGTATATGCTCAACATGATCTCAACTAATTGTGCTATGACATCATCAGACACATTATGATAGGTTGTTCTGATGACTTTTTTTGCCTTTTAAAAAAATCTTTTTGGACCTTTTTAACATCCTATAGTATGAAATTTGTGACAGCTGCTATAAAATGGTATAGCCTCAACACAATTTAGTTTTCTTTTTACTTTAAAAACGTTTTCACTTTTCTGACATGCTATATAGTATGACATTTTTTGGCAATTTTCAATATGCTCTAGAATGGCTTTTTTTAGGCTTTAGAAAAATAATTTATTTGGCTTTTTGACATGCTATAGTATGACATTTTTTGACAATTTTCCACTACGCTATAAAATGGTATATTTACAACTTTTTTTTCCAATAAATTGTGCTATGACATCTTTAAACACATTATAAAAAGTCTGATGGTGCTGTGGTATTGAGAATTTTTGAGAACTTTCCACATTTCACATGATCTGTGTATTGAGCTATGAAGTCACCACAATGTTCCATGAATTTTTTTTCATGTACAAATACGTTAAAAATAAACAAAAACCCAAAATGGCAAACTATTATATAGCCAAAAAGTCATAGCATACTATGTCATACATTATTACAAAAATGTCAAGATATAGAAAATTGATTATATATTATAGAACATAGATAGATATAGAAGAAGAATCAAAGTGTGTCATAAAAATGCATTAAAAATATAATTTGCCTCTGCCATAACAAGAGTACACTTTTAAAAAAATATTCCATGGTCATTTAGATTTAAATTCATGTTTTAGGTAAAATACATTCAATATGATTGTGTTTTTGATTTTTAGGCAAATATTTAATTAAATTTCAAATAAAAATGTTGGGAATAAAATCCACCCGTTGTAGTTAAATAAAACATAAGCATTATATTTATCTAATCCCAAATAGAGAGAATATTGAGTTAATTCAAATTAATGTAATTAGACAAATTTATCTGAAAAGCATCATGCCCCTGTCCCCATATTATTTGTACCTAGTTAAGTTAGCTGATTGATTTTAGTAAATGCAGATGTTACCTTGTGTTTTAATGTGCCTGTTTTGACCATGGCAGTTTATGTAGTGCATTGTCATGTTTTGCTCCTTTACAGTTCCACCATCTTTGAGGTGGTTGTTACATTTCTTGACGTCAGCTCTATTTTGATACAGTTTATTATTGATGCTTCCTTCTGGCTTGAAACGAGAGTGTGGTTGCAGTGTACACTGATGTGCAACAATATGTTTCAAACACAAAAATGAGTTGTGAATAAAAGTCTTATTTGAGTATATTTTAATTTCTGTACTTTCGGGGCCACAGGCTGGTTATTCCTAAAAAAAAGGAATATTTAGATCAAATTCAGTGCATTGATAAAATTCAAATCAATGTGCAGATTAATGTAGATGATTATTACACAATTATGTATCATTGATAAGTAGAATTAAATTCATTTTATAAGTTCTATTTACACATTAGGGAGTTTATCTTTTTCAAACCAACTCTTTTTATTTGTTTAGGTTATAATTAATTATGTACTGTTTTGTATTTGAATCTACTCATATTAAATGGATAACTATGAAGGGCCTCATTTAATTAATATTTACTCAATACCAAACCTTGTGAAATTTAATAAATAATATTGCTTGCAATCTGTTGCTTCATTTTATTGAGTAGATATGGTGTATCTTTTTTTCGGTGTAAGTTTGAGCCTCGGGGAGCCAGGCATAGATGTGGACAGCATTGGAGAGAATCGCTTCAGGTGATGCTACAGTTGGTGCTATGCACAGCGTGGGACAGCCTGTCAATATTTGTATCTTGAGACAGATAGACAGGGATTAGGACGGTCTGCAGATATTGTGCAGATAGGGCACCATGTGCAATCCACGATTTAAGCTTTAAATCCAACCGCTTGGGTTTCCAGAGGTACCATGGGGACAAAAGAAGTATTGTACAGTCAATACTGTACTCACTTTGACACTATTTGGGTGCTCTATTACAGGGATCAGCCCCTCTCCGTCCCCACAATCTCACCACCAAGTCCTGCATAGGCTCCATCTAATTTATCCAGCTTGTAGCACATGTGAATTTACCGGAAGAACAGAAATACAAATCCCAGCCCACAGGGCCCAATTACAAGGCGCCACCTGCACTCACAGAGTTACAGCTTCATCGTATAATGATCCAGTTACACTGGTTTTGGAATAGTGGGGTCACTTTAGTGGTGTTTACTGTAACGGTTGTTTACTGCTCAGCACTCAGGGGAACAATTTGGCCTCAAACTGCTTCACTTCTCTGGACAATGCTACAAAGAAATATGTGTAATGGGGGATCGTTTTTTTTTCTAGAGAGCACCAGCTGTAATAATGACAATAAAGCAGAGAGAACCATATTAATGGAATTAGTCATTATTCTATTACTGCAAAAAAGAAGATTGTCTCTGCACTTTATGAAAGCTTGAAGCATGTGTGAACAAATGGTTATATTTAATTTCCTCCAAAGTGATCAAATTAAAATTAAAGATAATATGTGTGAATATTTACTAGAGTTGACATCACAATCCATCTAAAGACAGTGTGACTACTCACTTCAAACAAAGTGTGTTTTGTCATTTGTACAAAATAGCCACGTTAAGATATCAAAATGAAAGTTTTAAAAGAAAGCAGTCAGTGTTGCCTGCAAGAGGGGCAAAAACAAATAAATAGAAAGAATCCTCTGGGTAAATCACACTCAGATGAACATAAATGAACAATAATGACAGGCAGCAGCTTCACTTAATTCACACAGTGGAAATATTTGTTTAAAATGCAAACATGATGTTTGCATACAGGATATTCATATCTGTAGAACCGCTCTGCCAGTGAAAAGTTAATTTTAGACATAAGAAATGCCAGAATCACACATTTCAAAGGACATGTAGACAGCGTGATTGCAGAGCTTAACTGTATATTTTTAAAAATAGGTTGTTATATTTTACAGCATAAAGCTCTTGTCAAATACATGATAGCAATGATTATATGGTATTTTATCAGGTCTTTTTTTTCCCTGTACATTACAGCTAGACTTTGTATTCAGTAAAGCTTGAAATGTAATATCTTACTCTGCAAATTTTCATCACAGCTTGCTCCTTCCTATCTTTTGTTATATCTCACTACTGCATCATTCAGTGAAATTTCCCCCAATATGTGGTGGACAACCTTTTCAGTATGATTATGTGTCACATTGCCCTTAAAGGCCAATTTCTGACTCATGACATTTGGCTAATTGCACCAGTCAGACAGTGTGGTGGTTTCCATAGACCTCCATGTGAGACTGTGGGTCCTGCTCTGTGGCTCAGCTACCCTGAGGGTGAGCAAAAGGCCGGTGGTCTCCTGGCCTATGGCTCCCTCAGTGACCAATTTATTTTCATCTTGTTCACCCTGATGCTTCATCTACTTTTATGTTGCCATTGACATGAACCAGAGAGTCCTCTCATGGAGATAAATACTGAAAAAAATATTTTATTTAATAGAATATTGCATATACCTGCTCTCACTGGTTCACACACCCAGATACAGACCTCAGGGCTCGGTTCAGACTTGTTCAGCCTGGAACCAAGAGCTGGAAGCTCCCTCTGTGGAATGAAGTGAGTGGTTGTCTGTCTCTATGTGTCCTGTGATGAACTGGAGACTTGTCCAGGCAGGGTACCCTGCCTTTCACCCTAAGACAGCTGGGATAGGCTCCAGCCCCCCCGTGACCCTATGAGGATAAGCGGTAGATAATGGATGGATGGATGAATTTTTAAGAGAAAAAAAAATATTATTCTAAGCATATTATTATAACAGGTCTAAATGTATACATTAGTATGAAATTCAATTGTACACTGAACAAAGCCACTAAAACTAAGCTATCTAAACTACCAGTCAAAATATGAAATACTTTTTGATGATTGCAGCAGAAGATGCTTGGTGTTGAACACTGAGACAGCTGATTAAAGGGTGCAGACAGGCCACATAAAGTGATGTGTCCTTATCACTGGGCACTTGTTGAGAGACTGGTGCAGGAGTTGGTCTTGAGTGGACATCTGCAGACTCCTGTTCATCAGTGAACAGGTGGTTCAGGTTAATGAGTGACCATGTTATCTGGTGACTTTCTGCCAAATGCTTCCTGTGGTACCTCAAAGTAACTTTTATGTTTCTGGTTGAAGTGGCTAATAAATGCAGGAATATCAACACTTCCTGTCTGTGTTGTCATCAGCTGCTGTCATAAGAGCTATCATGACTGAACATAGCAGTAGGTTGAAAGAGGAGGGGCTGCTCTCGCCGCTACAGAACTGGACCAATCACAAAGTCTAAACAAAATACAGTGCTGAAAGAATCACTCTGATTGGTTAGGTTTGACAAGTGGGAGGATCCAGACTGTCAGATAAGCTTTTTTCTCTCATCTGCCACAGTAAATCCACTCCTATATGAACCCCCTCCAGTCAACTTTTACAGAGACAGACAGTGATATATCTCCATAAACAAATATGAATTTACCACTGCTGGATCAAGCTCCTCCTCGCTGCCAGATTCATTATCTCTGACACCTCCTAATTCCTCACCAACTGTCTGCTTTAAGGCAAAGTAATCTTCCTCAAACACAACTGCAATAAATTTGAAATCATAAATTCACACTTCATTACTCCCCCTCTCCTCTTTCACTCATAACTTCACACTGAACACCGGCGTCACCTCACCCCCTGCCTCCGAGTATGTCAGCAACACAAGGAAACATTTCCTCTCAGAGCTGAGGAACACTGCCTATCTCTTATGCCACCTGTTTGTTTCACCACTTTGCAGGTAATCAATGTCTTCGTCACCTCCAGACTTCTTTCCTGCAACATTCTGCACATCCTCAATAAACCTCATTATGGAGAAAAGCATGTTGCCTGAATGATTACATGAACCTGTCCATGAGTGACAGTTCTCCAAAACCTCCAGTGGCTCCCACAACAAATGAAAGACTATATTTTGGATTATTTCAAAATTCAACATTTGCTGTTGGATTATGGGAGGTAATTGTACACTTAAGTGATGTGTGGTGCAGTTCAGCTGGTGGGTCAGAAGAGACGTTTTCATTTGCCACCCAGCACTCAGCCATTCTGTCTCTATAGATGCGTCCCCTTATGAAGAGTTGCTCGGGGTTGACATCCATCCATTTCACTCTTTCTGTCAGCCTCTCTAGCAATTTTGCCACATTTGCCCTAGCTGTCATGGCTGACTCTTTGTCAACAGATTGCAGAGGATCTGCAGGATAAACATGGCAAAATTGAAAATGAAAGTTGGCAGCAGACACACACCCGCACACACATTCACACACACAATATCTTAGAAGCCAAGGCAAACACTTGTGAATAACCCACTGTAGACAGTCGTCCTTGAAAGAGAGAGAAAATAAGAAGGAAAAAGAAATAGATGAGGATGAAGGCAGCCATTCATGGTGTTTAGAAGTTGTTTTCCAGAGAAGAAAACAGCATTACTCACCCATGTGAATCTTAACTCAGGATTCTATTTGGTTGCAATCAAGTTAATGGAATAATTCATGAAGAGGCTGATTGCATGAATGACTCTGTAAACATAATGTAAAAAACATTAAATGATGCATATTCAAGTTTCCATTTAAGTAATTCCCATGAACATGCATAACCTCAGAGGAAATAATTAAGATTTTCCCCCATTATTAATATATATATATATATATATATATATATATATATATATATATAATCTCAACAATCATGGGTCAGTGATGTTGATTGGAACGGACATTTACCTTCCACAGCATGAGTTCAAATTTTTCTCCCATTGCTTAATCATGTCACTCAAGTTTGAAGTGATAATTGGACAAAAACATGAAGATCACACAGTCGTAGCAGCTGACAGCTGTGTGACTGTAAAGGTCAGCCCTTTGCTACAGGACACGGCCTCACAAGTATCGAATGTGCCTCTCACCTGTAAATAGGCACGGAAGCCATAAGCCACTATTTATCAATTATGGCAATAAGGCAATAAAATGTCAGCAATTACGTATGAGATGAGAATGAGATCTTTTTTCATTACAGAAAACATCATATTGATCTGCTGTATGAGTGCTCATTGTGTGTGGTGTGTAATCAATATTAAAACTGATAAATTATCCTACTGTGGCTGCTTTATTTACTTTATTTATCCTGTAGATTTACTGTAGCTGCACAGTAAGTTTTCTTGACATTAATCAAAAGTGACTTGGTGATTTCTTGCAAATTTAATAACTTTACCTACTGTAACAATGCTAGTGAGTGTGAACAGTTAATAGACTGAAGAAAACCATTAGTTTCCTGTCACTGTGTGAAGTAAGTTGTGGATTGTTGTGGGTCAGTGAGATCACAGGAGGGCTCATGTTTAGAACCACGCAGCACTCTTTGTTTGTTCTGATCCTACAAGCGTTTTCAGGTTCTGTTGTGTTTTTGTACATAGAAGCAGGCATAAGGTATGATCTACTTGAAAGGTGAGGAGACCATCCTGCTACCTCTGACCCTCTTCTAGACGGCAGTGTATGTGCTCTGAAAGTCAAATTTTACAGAGTTGGAAAGTAGCCAAGTTGAAGTAAAATTGTTTCCAAGCTGGAGCATTGCATTGTGAAAATTAAAAGTTTAATTACTGAGCCTTGTATTATTATCATTACTGCTGTCTCCTGGTCTCTGTGGGTCAGCTGACCTTCTGAAATGGATCATAAATTTAGAGATTGTATTAGCTGATACATTCATACCCTGACACCAGTTTAACCTGCAGTAACTTTTTGTTCTGGTGCTTGAAGGCAGCATAAATGAGCTGTGAAACTATGATATGACGAACATTTTTGCAAACTGTTAGATAATGTATATCCACATTCAGAAGATAATGTGCATTATTAGCATTCTATAACTAAAACAGTAAAGTTGCAAGTCTTTTTTACTACAAGCAACATTTTCACATTAATGATCCATTGTCAGCATAATAAATCCTGTTTTATGTTACCTGAAGGCCAAGATACAGACACTAGTCAAACTGCAGTAACGTGGGCTGAAGAGTGCCAAACTGTGGTCCCACTAGCCATCGTCTGACTTCCTCTGCTCCTAAAGTAGTTATTATGGTATGGATGGACTCCATGGTTCTGTCCTTGCTGACACATTACCTCAGTCTTAGAAATGGAGGCGTGGGTGGACTCATCTAGTTACAATCTGCAACTAAATCACTAAATGTCACCAAATCCTTCACAATAAGCCCTTAAACATTATGTATATTCTTTGTGGATTAGTCCAACAGAATTTAAACCACAACTTGGTATTCTAAGTATTTAAATACAAATCTGAAAGCAATCAGAAACATAATTGGCAGAATATGATTAATACCTACTAAAGTCTAATTTTAAGGTCTCAGATTAAAAATGAAGTGATCACTATTTATTTATGAGGGAATTAGAGTCATTCCAGAGTTTAAGGAAATTGTCATGTTCCATCTGTCTGTTTTAATTAAGTTACCCATTTTTGTCTCATGCATGTATGGTTTCCTGTCACTTCCTGCCCTCCTGTTTCCCGCCCATGTGGTTGTCAAGCCCCGCCCTGATTGTTTCCACCTGTGTCCATTACCTCATATTTAATTAGTCCTGTATCCCAAGCCAATTCTATTAACTTTATATATTTTTCCTCTAAGCAATGTTATTAAAAAATACCCCATAAACTTTCACTATTATGCAGATGATACCAGTTACCTTTATCAATCGAGCCAAATGAAACCAATCACTTAGCTAACCCACAACCATGCCTTAAGGACATGGATGACGGTCAATTTCCTGATTTCAAACTCAGACAAAACTGGCATTTATTTAATTGGCCCAGAAAATCTCAGAAATGAATTATCTAATGATTTATTTACACCAGATGATGGCATTGCCCCGGCTTCTGGCACCACTGTAAGGAATCTTTTTTACACTTGCGTAACATTGTGAAAATCAGGCGCATTCTTTCTCAAAATGATGCAGAAAAATTAGTCCATGCATTTGTTACTTCTAGGCTGGAATACTGCAATTCCTTATTATCAATCTGCCCCATTAAGTCCATCAAGACTGTCTGATCCAGAACGCTGCACCAAGTGTTCTGACCAGAACCAACAAAAGAGACCAAGCTGCATCTGGATAATCCATACTAATGTGCTATTGAGTACGATAAAACAGTATGTGTGATTTTTTAGTATGTCTGAAACCTTAGTATGAACCCAAATAGTACGTGAGGTGCATACAATTTCTGGTAAATATTACAGTATGTAAGCACTGGACACTACGGCGGCATAAATGTCCCACAATGCAATGCAGCGGTGATGACAACAACAAAACAACGGACAATGGTGGTTATTAACATATATAACAATAACATATCAAGGGTGTATTATTAGATTAATATTATTCGAAGTATTAATATTGAAGATTGCCGGTAGAGGTAAGATTGACACAGGTTACCACGGTTATGCATCTCCAATCCAACCGGCAAGAGGCTCTCAGGAAGTGCGTCACTTCCGCAGGAAGCAGTGTGTCCGAAAAGATACAAACTACATTTATTTACTCAGAAGTATGTTGAAGGATGATAGTACACATATTGAATATGTAGTATATAGTGTGGGATTAAGGACGCAACCCATATTTCTCCTGTGTTAGCGTCTCTGCACTGGCTCCCTGTAAAATCTAGAATAAAATTTAAAATCCTCCACCTCACCTATAGTACATTAGTATATTATCACCTTATAGTTGGGGATGATCCAGGGCTGATTCAGGCTTCCTTGGATCAGTCTTTAGTTATGCTGCTATTGATCTAGACTGCTGGAGGACTTCCTCTTTTCCACATTGAGCTCCTCTCCTTCTTCATTTGGATGCCTCCATTAAGTCATTTTACTAACTAGACTTCTTCCCTGGAGTCCGTGTGCATTTTCATCTGGCAGGAATCCATGAGCTGAGGCTACTCGGTGAGAAGAGGTGGTGTCATCCAGGCTTCTTCTGTTTGGTGAGGTGTAGAAGAGGCGATGCTGCTCAGGTCATATCTGTTACAGTAGTGGAGAAGAGGATGTGTTTCCTCTCCCTCCCTTTAACACATTACAAATTAGCTTTCTGCCTTGGAGTCCCTGTGATTTCTCATCTCACAGGTATCCATGGGTCCAGTTTACATGATGGAGTAGTGGTTGGGAAAACCAGGTTTTGTCTTTTGGTCCTATGAGATGTGGTGGTAGATGATGATGAGGACGTCTTGCTGAGGCTTCTCCTGTTTGGTGTGATAGAGAGGAGTCCGTGCTGTCCAGGCTTCATCTGGTTGGTGTGGTGGAGAGGAGGACATGCTGTCATGCTCCATCCATTTGGCATGGTGGAGAGGAGGACATGCTGTCCAGTCTTTGTGTGGTTGATGTGGTGGAGAGGAGGATGTGTGGGTCAGAATCCATTGCCTCCAGCTTGATGATGCTCTTCATTCCCTGGGACACTTTCACACATGCATTAACTGTTGTTATATGTAGTGTTAATGTGTTTTTCATTGTTGTTATTCTGTACACATGGCATCTATTGCATGTCTGTCCATCCTAGAAGAGGGATCCCTCCTGTTGCTCTTCCTGAGGTTTTGACATTTCTTTTTCATTGTTAAAATGTTTTTTTTTTGTCATTTGTGATGTTGGGCTATACATTTGACTTATCAGTGCTGATCAGAGTTGGTTCAAGATTGTAAATAAGTCACAGTGAATGAGTTTTGTACTATTCTATAAAGTCACTGTCATCATTTCTGGATGATGCACCACTTACTGTTTGAGTCAAAGAACAAAGCTGATACTCGCACACATACTTGTGCATTGAAAGACATCTGTGAAAGACTTTCTTCCCTTCATCAGCACACAGCTGCTCTGTTGATTAAGATTCTAACAAGAGGTTAATTAAACAGCATGTCTCATCACATCTGCAGTTTTCTTTTTTTCCTCATATTCCACATCCACCATCATCCAGGTTTACCTGTGTGACAAACTAAAGAGCATTCAGCAAAAAAAAAATCATGAATGAACAAATAGCTTTAAAGAGGTTTTCATAATAAATAACAGAGTAGAAATATAACTCTCAACAATAGAAAGCCTTTTGGTATACTGAAATTTTAAACTACTTTTGCTTTGAAACACACAGTAGTAAATGTCATGGTCTAAATCACTGCGTGTTATTTTAATTAATAGTTTCCTTAATCTCACTTCTACTTCTACGTGCATATTTAATAACCAAATCAATTCAATAATGTTTCTTGTAGTATAACTTTGTGAACTTGATGTGATACATGTGAGTATTCAAGAAAAATATTATTCTCAAAGCCTTACTGTATGGTCTGTATTGTATGTGCGCCATTTGCTTTAAATGGTTGAGGTCTTGAAATAAAAAATGGAAATGACTTATTTAGGGGTTTTGTGTTTGGACCTGATGGGGAACTGGAGGATGGGTGCTACGCTTCCATGATGGTCTGTCAGTCTGGACGGTGTTGCCAACAAAGTGCAGAGAAGCTTGGATTAAAACACACAGAGGGAGAGCAACTTCATTCTCTGCTCAGGTATACATTTCTCCTCTTTCTCATTACATAGCAACTAATTTGCTGCAGGATATACAATGTGCCTTTGACTGAAATTAAAGAAAGGATGAACAATCATTTGCACGTTTGCATTTTTTCCAATATGTCTGTGAAGATTCAGGTCATGGTGCCATGAGCTTTTATTCCTGGTTGAAAATCAGGGATTCATTTGAAACAACACAGAGGAGAATTATGTCAAAAGAATGAGCTAAAAGGGTATTTGTTGTTGTTGCTTAAGGAACAGCAATATTTATTCAAACAGAGTAGTTAAAGTGACATATTCGTTCCATACAGTACATAACTTACAGAACAAGGCTGAACAATATGACCAAAATCTGGAACCCAATGCAAACGTTACTTTACAACTATAAATAAACACTCCCAAATGTATTTTCTCAGTACATCAGCTCTTGGTAATATTCACTTTCTTGTGCTGGCTTCCTCATATTTGTCCAGTTGTTTTATTTTATTTATTTATTTATTTTTTTGCTATACAAGCGAATTTAGGTTACTAAGAGATTCATGATCAGTAATTCAATAAATGAAACATCCAGCCCTGTTCCAGAAGTTACGGCCAAGGGAACACATGACTAAATGAAATGGACTCAGTGGAGAAAACAATAAATGGAACCAGTCCATGACCACATAGTTTTTCATTACCCCAAAAGAAGGAGAAAGCAGTCGAGATGTTAAGCAAAAGCTCCTACAGGGTGAATCTGCATGCAATTCTCTCAGTACACACAACAGACAGTTCAAATCTGAATGAAAGCAGCTCAAATGTACGCAACCAAATGCACAACTAGCAATCGACAATCATGTTCTCAGCCTGAAGTGAACTGATGAAATGACTAAAGACTGATTCCCTCCAGACTGAAATTCATATAATAGAGACTTAAGAATAAAATTAAGTGATTGTGCTTTTATAACCAAAAGTAGGACAAATAATACAGAGACAAGATGTACATCACTTATAAAACATTAACACTGTTATATAAAATTTGAATTTGAAGCACTTCTGTGGCAGTAAACAATTTCAAGAATTTACAAGATGGCTGGTGATGACGGACTATCAATTACAGTAAAATAACAAAGACAAGCAAAGATCATATGCGGCCCGCATCAAGCAGTCGCCTTGGACAATATTTGTTTAGACACTCACGACCGCCATCAAATGTTCATTCATCTTGCTTTTCTGAGCAACCAGCAGTTCAGGATCCTGGAGGCTGGTCACCCAAAAAGCAAACAATAAACAGAAACAGTGCATCAAATTGAAGTCCACAGACTAAAATGTGAGGGCACTTTATTTTCTTTTTTCCAACACCTAATGAGATAATTGATGTAGAAAACAATAGCGTGTATTGTGCAGTATTTTTAGTCTTTTTTTCCATACGGTAAAGGTCAAAGACCTTTATCTGAAGCAACTGTAGAATATTCCTTTTGTGCTCTCATTGCTTCTTAGCTTTTCAGGAACTGTGAAAACAAAACAATCCCTCCTTGGAATTAATGTGCTTACATTGTTAGTAAATATATGTTGTTGATAATAATGATGATGTGATATTGTGATTCCTTACCTCTTCCACCTGTCCTGTAGGTGCCACCTGTCCTCCCTGTTTGGTCCTTGAGTCTCCACATGACTTAAAGCTGGATGAGTTAGTATCATCAGGCTCCCTCCGAGCTTGACCTGATGGGAAAGAGGGACGACTGTACAGAAGGACGTCCCCAAATTCTGCAGGAGAGCCAAGAAAGAAAAGGTTTTATTTGGCTCGTCACTTGATCTGTTATCAAAAAGTGTGGTACAATCCATCCAGTACCTAAGTGCTGTCGGCTTTTGCTGCTTTCTTTTCCTCCAGGTGGAGTCTTGTGCTTCTCCTGGCTCTCTCTTTGCTCAAATGTTGCCTCCTTGACCCTGTGAGTCCCAGTGCTGCCTCGCCGACCCCGGGCCTCCCCGGAGCCCACCCGAGGCAGCGTGGCCCCCCTCACTTTATAATCACCATGAGCCGCCTGGCTGGAAAAATTCAGTGGCATGCAAGAGTCTGAGGACATAAGAGAGTAGAGAGATCCAATTATTACGAGTTATTCTGAGGGGTAACTCTCTAATCTCACTCTTGGCTCAGTCTTTACCATCATTGAAGACGTCTTTGGGCTGGTAGCCCTGTTGACCGGACTGGTTCTGTTTATGCCTTCTGGGTCTTTTATGTGTTATTGCAGGGCTCATGTTGCTGTCTGTGGACATGGGGCTGCTGGGCCGCTGGTGCCGCTGGCCTGAAACCATCACATAGATTTTGAAGAACAGAAAAATTTAGATGATATAAAAGGTCACATACTGCATACCAGTAAACCTTAAGTTGTAAAATACTAGTCATTTTGAGAGTCAATTTAAAAGCATAAAATCAGGTTAAAGCCATATTATATAATAATAACAATAATAATAATAATATATGACAGGATAAAGTTTTGAGTGTTTTAAATATCTCTACCACAATCAGAGGCAGAGTAGGGCAGATCATGACTTTGCGATCACAGGAAAGATTATTTGTGCCTACTTTGTGCATTATTACTGGACAGAGTAACATTAATAAATAAATAGTAATAGTAATAAATACCAACATTGCCATCCCTAGAACCACAGCAATAGAGTACGTAATAAATCCAAATAAAGGCCAGAAGCCTTCTCACCTGACTCCTCTGGGTTTCTGCACATGCGCAGGCCTACAATGTCCCGTGAAGACGCTACGGCCTGATTGAAATCACCGTCTGTGAAGAAGGATCCCTCTGAGGTGCTGACAACACTGGACCTGCCAGATGAGATGTTGTCCTCAGATGCTGAGCCCCAGCTGTTGACCATGGACCCTGTGACCGATCTGTCCAGATCCCCAGTGCTGGAGGCCGGGGTCTGTTCCAGCCCGTGGAGGAGCAGCTTGTGTGGAGAGGGGTGGTGCAGCTGGTGCTTGTGCTTCCGCTGGTTGTGGTGTTGGCTGTAGTGACTTTCAGCAAGCTCAGCGTCTGTCTCCTCCTCCTCGTCCTCTTCCACCTCCTCTTCCTCCTCCTCATCCTCTTCTTGTACGTCGGTGTCCATGCAGAAGGGTATGGAGCTGTAGGTGTGTGTTGGGGAAAGAGAGCCAGGGTGGCTGGTGGTGTGCTGGCTGGAAAGAGCATTAAAAAAAAGCTATGCAGTCTTGCCACAACAACAAAAGTTGCCAGGGAGGTTTGATGTGGTTACCTGAGGTGCTCAGATCCATCGTGCAGGCCATTGCTGAGGCCTCCCTGTGGTGTTGTGTTAGGTGGGTGACTATAGGACGCTTCAGTAGGAGATGAGGCCACCCCTCGAACTGGTGGAGTAGGGCAGCCTTCTATTCTCTCCTCTGGATCAAAACTGTGAAGAAAAGGACAACTGACATGAGGTAATGGCTAAAGGAATGAGGGTGCTGGCAGTCCTTGCCCATTAGTCACAGTCCATTAGACATGAGTGCAAATCCCTCGGCCCGCCATCAAAACACAAATTTCCATCATGGGGAAAACGTACAAAGAGGAACAATAAGCTTTCTGCACCATCTGGTTTTTATTGCTGAAATGCTGCGCATCTCTTGAATGCACGCTTGTTTCTGCTCTGTTCTTTGTACATTTTGTGAAGTAATTATATAAAACCTGCTGTCATACTAAACTGTCTGACAATGACAAGAATCTAAATTGTTTAATTAGTTTGGCTGAAAGGGTTTGGCTGTGACAATAAGGCCGTGTTTTGACAGAAGGTTTGCAGGTGTTCACAGCATACCTCCAATTATGCTTGTGTTAGGCTGATAACTTCATCATAGTATTGTTTTTGTTTTTCAGTCAGTTTATGCCAGTGGGCTACACTTTCACAAGAGCAACATAATATATGCAGTAGGTATAATTTAACATGACACATTGTAATTATGCTTTTTATTTAATTGTATGCAGTAGATAATCAATGGAGAACAAATATAGTAATATATTTAGTGCATATTTTAAGGCATTACTATAGCATTCTCTTTCCATGACCCAACCTAAACACCACCAACTGAAGGAGCTATGCATGTCTGTGTATGTACCTTCTTTCCATGGGTAGGCTGTACTCATCACAGTGCCAGGCACTGGCTTGAGGAGGAGATGGAGCCTCTCCCCAGCTTACTGCATTATGTTTGGGAATCTTCGGGGCTCGCATTCCTTTCTTTTGATTTTGACTCCCTGAGAGATGGAGACGAAAACATCAAGGTTAACACAGATTTATGGCTCATTCAAAGTCACCACTGCATAGAGTAGCCGTTGGCCTCACCTGAGGTGCTGTTGCTGCCTCTGTCAGAGCTGTGGTGTGAGCCTCCTGTGCTGTGATCACGCGTCTGGTTGTAGGGGATCGTTTTAGGATGAATCACTCCTTCGCCTCCTTGAAGATGATCTGAGGGCGAAGACGCAAGGACATTTGCAACAGCTTTCTTTCTTATATGAAGAAAATTACATGTGAGCCTTACTTTACCTTTATTAAACATGTTTTGCTCAAATACATTGTACTGCATCTGCACCGCCATCTCCTTTGGTATTGGAGGCGGGTTGGGGGGCTGCTTCCAGCAGGACATGTCCAGGGTCTCTGCCATGGCGACACCAGTGGCCACCTTGTTCTTAATGCTGGCCTGGATTAGCTGCGTGGTGGCGTATGGGATGGGTTCGTACGTGGCTGTTGGATCTCCTCCCGGACTTGCGTAGCACAAGTTGGAGTTGTTGAACGTTTTAATCTCGTTGAGCTTGTTGGAGAGGTTCACGTCGCTGTAAATGGCCGTCTCGGAACCAAGCTGTCCCCCCTGTTTGTTTTCTGGATGGTTTCCATAGTTTGCTATGCAGTCAGCTGAAGAGAAGATAAGACAAAGCAGCACACAAACACAAGTCACAAAGCTTCAGCAGTGAGGGAAGATGTTGTTTTTTGATTGATAAGACACAATACATATGTCAGAGACTCCTGCAGTAGAACGTGAACTATGACACAAGCTCAGTCTTTCACTTACCTGGTCGGCTGTATGTTGTCATGTTGCTGTCACTGGTGCCATTGCCATTATTGCAGCAATTGATGCTACAGTCCTTGTGATTGGCACATGCATTTGGCCAGTTGTCTGGCAGCCACAGCTGGTTGAGAGGTTCTCCCATGCTGAGAAGGCCAGGTCTGCAACAAGGACCACAGTGCTGTTGATCACAACCCTGCCCTTCTCACATAACTGATGAAAGAGCATGGGGGTGGATGCATAGCTTTGTCATTTGGAGCAGGTAGACATCTCCCCCTAGTGTTTCCACAATGTAAGTGCATTTCTCCTGCAAGTCTTTATATAATACAAACAGGGACAAAAATATCACTCACCTGCCAGCACTGCACACAGATTCTCCCCTTTGATACGCCACTGCAAAGAGAAACAGAAAAAAACTCAATGAGCTGTCAAAAAGAGGACGTGCCAAAGGCAGAGAAAGTGAAGCCAAGAAAGGCATGGAGAGACTATAAGTGAAAAAAGCCTACACTCTGTCGACTGGGGCACAAAGTCTGACTCCATAGTTTAATGTGCAAGAACACAACACAAATAATTGCCTGTGCCTTTACCCAACCTCCACATAACTTCAGGACTGATTCAGGAACACTGAGACAGATTCTCTTCTACCCTCAGTAAAACATCAAACCAATAAAAAGTATCCGTAGAACATATGGCATATTTAACTTATATAATCAAATGAACCCAACCTAGGGAGCTTGGCACTATCAGCATAATGATGTTGATACAATATCACACATTGTCTTTTTTAATAATCAGCTAAATCAACAATTCAATTACACAAACATATACTTACATGTCAATCATGTATGTATAGTGTAGTTGTATGCTGCTTATATATTACTACTTTAGTTACTTCTTTAGAGGAATAACTAAGTGACACTTATCCTTGATTATGTGTTACTTCATTTAATCTTTCATCTTACGTTTGTATATGTTGAGATAATCATAAAATCTCTTTCAGCATTGCAATCTTTCAGTTATGCTTCCATATGGAAACAAGTAAAAACTGAATTCCAAGAGACAGTTTGAATGAAATACTACAAACTAAAAATTAGTAAAGCAATCATACGGCACATACCTGTAGGTGTAAAAGTGAATGACGGGACTGTAGGGACAGACAAAGACAAGGAAGGGGATTAAGATGAACAAATTAATTCAATAAGCTTTTTAGTATTGTGAAATATGTGCTCAGTTACTCAAGCTATGAGGTGTCTACCGTCTGCTGTGTGATGGACAGGTCTACATGTGAAAAACTGATATGTGCAAACATTTAAATAAGCACATGCCATCTGCCTTACTTCTGCCTCTGTCTTTGAAAAGTGTCCAGGTGAAGGTTAATGGGGGTGACAGGCAACACCCGAGAGAGAGAGAGAGAGAGAGAGAGAGAGAGAGAGAGAGAGAGAGAGAGAGAGAGCGAGAGGGCGAGTGGGAAAATAACAGTGATATTGCAGCAGACGTGGTAATGGCAGGTTGACAGGCCGGAGCCTCTAAGAACTGTGCTGTGTTGAGGAAATGGCACTCTACAAATGAGCAGCTAAAGGTCAGCCTTTGACTGGCTGCACAGTCACAGAAATGCAAATTTGTTTCTCAAGTCTTTGTGTCATAGGAAGATTATTTTTCACCCTTTGATGTGATCTGCTTATCAGCCTCTGAAATTACTTCTAACATCACTAAGATGAAGGCGGCTTTTTGGTGTGGTGGCAGCATGTCATGACTTGATCCTTTCTACACTCTCGTGACCTTCAAATGCGCCCATAAAAGTGACATGATAACCTGTTTTGCAGACACTAGTGCATTATATAGCCTATATGGTCAGCATCTTGAAAATACATCCACCCTTCTAAAATATAAACACGGCAGAGAAACACACACCCTTGCGAATGCCGGTGTATGTGCTGCTGAGGCCACTTCTCTTCTTGCGGTGCCGGTAGAGCCACACGCTGAAGATCATGAGGATCAACCAGCAGGTGGCGCCAATGCCAGCGATAAAAGCAGGCTGCCTCACAACATCTGTGATCTGAGACAGCGTGTTTCTTTCTTCATTGATATCCATCACCTGGCCTGCAGAATCTGGCCAGGAGACAAGGGAAGACATTACTATGTACATGAAAACAACTGCAACGATGTGCCAAATGAAGACTCTGTACAATGTGTACAAAAATATTGATGCAGCAGTAAAGATACCAGAGCATCATTAAAGTGACTACATGAAGGTAAGTAACAACAGGGTAAGCACAATGTGGTGCTTTATTGAATTTCTCATGGACTCTGCGTAATGAAAAAGAGGCTAAGAAGCATTACAGAAGTTTCACTCTGAGACACTGGTACCAGTTTTAACCTGAAATTTTGCGTAACCTTGCAAAACAAATGCTCACCTAATTGGAAAAAAGTAACATCACTCTTGACCCCATGTCCAGCACTGTTGCTGGCCGCAACCTCTACACTGTAGCGAATTCCTGGTGCCAGACCAGAGATGAGCACAGAGAAGCTGGAGCCGTCAACCGACTGGTTTATGTGGTACCGGCTCTCATTACCGAGGCACCAGATCTGTCGAGAGAAGGTATGTAAGAGAAGATAAGAGAAGGTAATGAGATGATGACATTGCCTGAGGGACATATCCTGCAAACACAAGAGAGATGCCTCTCACTCACAAAGATACCTATTTATGTTTTCACTGTAATACACATGAGTCAGAGCATGGAGGGGGCTTCTTTTCTTACCTTGTACTCCTGGATGACTCCAGTTTCTTCCCGTTCTGGAGGTGGTTTCCAGGCAACGAGGATGGCGGTCCCATTGGCATCGCTCTTTGTCACTGTAACGCCCTGGGGTGCTCTGCTAGGGGCTATGACAATGAAGTAAACAGTTAACCATCCAGACACAAAGGCAATACCCTTTGGTGCTGTGTGCCTCTCTAACAGGTTTCCACTGTAATACCTGGCTTTTGTACTGTCCGCTAAATATTGCACCAATGCTTTTCACTGTAGATGCATTAAATACCGTAGAAGAAAAGTTCTCAGTCACCTTCCTCCAGTGTCCTGACCACCTTCACTTCGCTGTCTGCTCCCTGGAACTCATCAAAGAAGGGGCGCACTTTGAACTCGTAGATGGATCCTCTCTTCAGCTGACCGATCACCACCCCATCCTCCCGTGGGGCGTGCACCTCCAGGATGCTCCACTGCCCCTCAGGCTGGCCGTGCTCAGAGGACGCCCTGTAAAGCACCTTGTAGCCCTGGATGTACGGGGAATGCTGCTCGACCTAGCAGAGGCGCAGAGAAAAATAGCCATGAATGTCACAATATGTGACAGCGGGTTTTAATCATATAGATTGTGAATGTGATGCAGCCTTTATTTGCTGTACTTCTGAGATTCACAATTATATCTGCATGGGAGATAAAATAACATACATCTAGGAGGTTAGTGCCTCATTGAGAGAGAGTAAAAATCCAGCGGGAATGATCAGTTAATTCACTTTCAGTTGATAAAGATTAACATGTTTTCTCATTGTAAACCACAGTATGAGGTCACTAATAGTTTCTCCATCAGCATTGCTGTGGTTAAATCAAGCCAGGAGAGGACTAAGCACTTTCCATTTAAACCACACAATTATGAACACAAGAATGCCTGAAAATATTTCCATGGAAGCATCCACACTGAACAAATGCTGCAAATCTGAAAAAGAGATAAATTCACATTTCTGTGCAGTAGATTTATGCTCTATTAATAACAATTTCTCTCCAAATTTCAGAGTAACATAAATCTTCAAACAATTTCACACAAAGCAGTTTTTGCCTAGAAGCTCCTCCTGGACTGTTCAGATTTTTTACTATGTCGCTGTTGAAATGTATGTGGGAGAATAAGAGAAAACACATCAGAGAGTCTGCTCTATAATAATCTCTTACAAAAAAAACATAACCCCTTGGCTTGTGTATCGTTTATTGATATGCATATGTGTTTACATTTACTGATAAAATTGCATCTTTGACCCTGTCCCACATTAACCTGTAGAAAAAGAAGGTTGTCTTACTTTCCACTGCACCCTGACAGCAGTAGACGAGAGAACGGCTGGCGTGAGCAGGTGGATCAACACATCCCCCAGCTCCCTCTGGATGTGACGATAATCCACACCCTGCATGGTGGAAGTGCTGTCTGCTGGTATACAAAAAGATGGAGAAGAAATAAAACAGTGATGCATCCATTTCAATCTGAGCCATGTGTGGGAAAGAAGACTGAAAAGCCCACACTGACCCTGTGTTCTGATGGAGTCGGAGATTGGACTGGGATCACTGAGGCCGTACGCATTCACCGCTCTCACCATGAAGAGATAGACAGCTGCAGGCTTGAGGTTCCTCAGCACAAATGTCTGTGTCTTTATATGCTCAGCTAAGGTCACCCATCTGCTGCCTAATGAATAACTGCAGGGAGAGGTGAAGGAATGATGACATACATATGGAAGAGATGTTTCATCACACTTTATAGATGTTGTATACAGGAAGAAGTAACAGCAACATGCTAGATGTGGATATATCAGGGGTCAGCAACCTTTACGATCAAAAGAGCCACTTTGCCTCCTCTTCCACTGAATAACATTTTTAAGGATGTCTTAAAACAAAACACAGCTTCTAAAGTTTTACATATACAGTAGATATACTGCATGTACAAAACAGCAGTAATGACAACTGATTATACCTTACTTTCTATTTATCTGTTGTAACAAAGGAAAACACCAAACTTACATGAAGAGGAGAAAAAAAGTGTTGTGTGCATGTGTAGGTATAATAAGTTAAACTGATTTAAAATAAATCATTCTGTAAGTTTTTTGAAGCCAGAAGTTCAAACCTGATCTCACAAAAAGACTTTCCTGGCGGTTTTTATTTCTGTTTCAACGTTTATTAAACCTCATTTCATCGTCTTATTGATCGGTATGTAACCAAATTTATTTTCACACTTGATTTATTGTTGATTTTCTCTAGAAGCTCTGAACTGTGAGTTAAGTGTTGTTTTGATGTAAAGAACCAGCATTCGCCTCAGCAACTGAACGATCATTTGTTTGTTTTTATAAATATATGTAGATGCCTGTAAGATACAGAGTTGCAAGGCTGATTTTTGCAAATATATATTAAAAATGACTCAGAGGAAACTTGGATTGGTTCAGGTCATTACCGTGGCAGCTGCACGTTTTAACACTTTCCGTGCCACCACCACAAAATGCAGGGTTAGGAAGTTGTGGTCATTTCACAGATTTTTCTGTGATTAGACTCGATGAAGCCACTGCAGAGGAGCTGAAGAGCAGCATGAGGCTCCAGAGCCGTGGACTGCCGACCCCTGGGATATATGGACATGTCTAACCTGAATGCCTCGATCAGGTAAGATGTGGGTGTCGCTCCAGTGTTGGGATTCATTTTCCATGACAGTGTGACTGAGGTGCGGCTGATGTCAGTCACCTCAGGTTTACTTGGAGCACTGGGAATCAGGGTGGGGTCAATCGGCTGATTGGACTGTACAACAACTCCAAACTCTGCCACAGACATGCCAAAAGCATTACACAGGACTCTTCATCATGTTGTGACAGCATTAATGACTCATTTTGTGTGACCTACCCTCCACCTGTAAGTATGCTGTCCAGGAAGCCTCTCCGTTGTGACTAGTAGCTACACAAGTGTAGAATCCTGTGTCTCCCAGCTGAGGAGAGAGGAGGTACAGTGGAGGATATTAGTGGGTTGGCTCAGCTCAGTGCTAGATGCGAACTGCTGGGTCACTTCCCCTACCTTAGCGTAGCGAATCTCCAGTGAGCCTGTGGCTGTTATGGACATGCGGGAGTCCACTGGAGACACCACCACACCGTCCTTCTTCCAGTGGACTTTAGGAGGTGGAGAGTCAGCTGTTTGGCAACCCAAGACCACCGTGCTGTCCACAGGAATGGTCTGATTGAGCGGGCCCTGCCTAATCACAGGAGGAGGGTGGTCCGACCCAGCTAGTAAAATCAAAACAAAAGTAGAGAAGTTAACACTTGCCCTGTGGCCTTTTTGCATGCTACTAACTCAAACCATGTGTGTGGTTCACAGTAGAAGCATAGCAATATGAAGTATATTCAAACAATGTCCCCATGTTTCAGCTCGATGATGGACACATGGGGCAAATTAAGGAGCTGCTTACGCTTTTCACTCAAGAATAAACAAGGAAATAATTGACGGCCCAAGTATGAGCTTCTGTAGAAATGGTTTTGTTTGCTATTTGAGTGGATTTCAAATTAAAGAACATGCAAAAACATTTTCAAGGACACTTCAAATGTATTAATATTAAACACATTTATGTTTTGCCAACTAAACCCTTAAGATATTTAAGGTTTTGGGGGTCATGTTTAGACAACTAAAAGTATCTGTTTGAGGTTGGAGAAACATTGTGGTCATTATAAGGACAGTATGAAGAAAAGTTTCTGGTGTCCTGCTCATGTGCTTTATATGTTTAACACAGAGGAAACACGGTCTCTTAACTGAATCTGTCACAGCATGCTATAACTTCCTGTTGGTAGAAAAGGTATGTTACTTTCTTGTACTGGGGTTTATATTGTATTAATAGTAAAAACAGGGGTGTGTCCACACTATTTTTGCAGGGGTGGTCCTTTTATGATTAATTTGACTACTAAAATTATCTTAAATGTTAGTACACAATAAACTCTAAATAGAACTTGTAATGGACGGTACAAGGGTAATACAAAGCCTTATTCTTTTATTTTTTTATTTAAATCATAATATAAAGCTGACCAAATCAGACTAAATGAATAAATACAAAACTTCAAAAGGTTGACTTTACAAATCATGTCACATTTGCTGCTCTTCGGAATTAGCATCATCTTCTTCTTAACCCCAAGTCAAACCAGGTCACGTCTGATGATCAGATAGTCCATCATGCAGGGTGGCACCTGGGGTGGCCAATCAGATTTCAGGGGTGGGGCATGACACCCCCCCAGACATGCCTCTGTGGTTGAGAGATGCATATCGTTTGGGTGAAAGGTCCCAGATTTTGATTTTGACTGTTCCATGTCAAGACCCTCTCTCTTCCTGTATTCTCAGCCTGTCTGTATCTCTACTATCACTACAAAATAAAAGGCAAAATGCCAGAAAACAGGTATCCATGGTATATTACGGAACTGGAAAATGACATTGGCAAAAGATCAAAGTCATAGAGGGAGAGAGACCGAAATAAAAGTAAGAAAGATGAAAGTGAAGAAAATGAAAATGCTGCCAAAAATGAAAGGCCGATAAGATGTGAAAGATATTGAAAGGAAAATTGGTAAAGAGAGAACAATAGGTTTAGGCGGCTGCGCAGGCAGTGGAGGAAAAAGAAATCAACTTTTCCCCTCCAGCGGAGAGCAACTAATCGTTCATTCGGCAGTAGGTACTGCTAGAGCCGACTCCAATCACGACGGCAAAGCCCGACTAATAGCAATCCCACTTAGATAACAAAACTCTCTTTGCTCTCTCTCTCTCTCTCACACACACATTGTAAACCCCTGCGGATGGGGGCAGGGGTTCTAGATAAATACACAAAAAACACACCCAAAAAAGGTGATGGAAAACACGCCTTGAAAAAATGCCAGGGGTACCAGTTATTTCCATACAAATGCACCACTCCAAACGGGGATGAGAGGAGTGTGGTAGGTTGGAGATAATTTGGGGGAGGGGGAGTAGAAAGGAAAACAGGTGCAGGAGAGGGTGCAGTGTTATAGACCACTGAAAAAATTACATAAAACATGACCCCATCTTTTTTTTTAATTTCCATTACCTGTTACAGATTTTCACTGAGTGGATGCCTCTCATTTCACTATCAAGGCGGCTGCCACTATGCACAGCAGATTATGCTTTATTACTAACAGGACTACACTGAACAACTCAGAGATGCAGTAACTGTCTGTTTGAGCCTGAGGCAATTATCATCATTAATTTAATGTAGACAGTGTGCAGTTACCCACACAAACACATATTCATGATCACACAGGTCATTTAATTGGGAGCTTGTAGACTTTGCTGGTGGTGTGTAATTACTAGAGTGGGCCTCCAAGCACATTTAAATTGCATTTAAAAGAAAAAAAAACAATTAACACAGTTAATTCATCACCTAGGATTTGGATGCGATTCCCTCAGACTGCTTTTCATATAAAAATAACCTTAAATATTACCACATGTCAATTCTGCTGTCTTTATTCACAAATGTTAGCAGTAGAATTGAAAACAGCATAAATGGAAACTAGAGTTGCAATGAATAATAATGATTATATATCTCAATTTAGATTATATACTATACTGTTGTAAATTAGGAAATCAGAGGTAAAAGAAGATAAGACCAGACACTCTTCGCACACGCAATCACCATGGAAACAGATGGTTTTGAGCCCAACATGTGAACACCATCTCCTGAAATTCCCCTCTAACAGTAACAGGGGAGTAGTAACCAATGCCAGCTACCACACCTACAAGGGAGGTAGCTCTCACCAGTCTGTTACCAAGACCAGTCTGTAGCTGAACCCACCTGCTCAACAATGGAAAACTGCAGCAGCAAAGTAGCCTGTTTAGCCAAAAGACAAAAAATTGAAGCTACAATGCTGCTGAGTACAAATCTCCCCCATCTGCCCTCCATCACACCTTCCCTTTACTCACAGTCTGTGACCTCCAGCAGTACTTTGGTAATAACACTGCCAGCGATGTTGAGAGCCTGGCAGCTGTAGAAGCCGCCATCAGAGCGCTGAACATCGGTAATAGTCAAGCTGCCCATCTGGGATACAGACAGACGGCTAAAGGGCTGTGGTGGCTGGTAAGAGAACAGGAGACTCTGGAGGTGAGATACAGATCACAGAGTTAGAAATCCATCCATTCACTATTTATTTGCACTGAGCAGAGATTTAGTGTGATGACAGACTGAGGGTCAGTCTCACCTCGCTGCCCTCCCTCTGCCAGAAGATAGCGGGCTGTGGGTTGCCGGTGGCCTCGCACTGGAAGGTGACTGTCCTGCCCACCGCCACCACCTGGTTCCTGGGGCGTATTGCAAATGCTGGGGGCACTGCAGAGGAAATGAAGCCGTAATTACTTGGCAGCCAGATACATTGTCATTTTCCCCAGAATGTCTCATATGCATGAAAAACTCAAGGAATAAAGTAGCATGAAACAGATATATTTTTTTTTACCTTTTTTAATGAAAAACAGCACAGATATGTTAATTTACCCACACATAACATGGATTACATACTGGATTATTGGATGGAATTACAGTGAAGATAGGACAATGACAGGGGGCTCAAGATTTCTTGTTGCTGTCTGATGGTGGATGAGGGATGGATGGCAACTTACCAGCTTTGACTACAAGGGAAAAGACACAAAAAGAGTAGTGTAATGAGTAATGAAGGCATATACAAGTATATGGAAAGCAATAATGAACACAATAGTAATCATTCATGCTTGAAAGAATGAATTTACATGATATAAGAGTAAACAGTAATATTGGGCCGCAAGTAGAAATCTATCTACAAGTACAGATTTCATTTCCTGGTTAATGATATTTTAATTTTATTTGATTTCATTAATTTCCTTTGGTGGTGGTGTGCATTGCAGTATTAATTTATTTAATTTGACCTCCTTGAGAAATATGGATGCTTTTACTGTACAGTGTAAGTGGTGCAGCATTTGAGTATGGTTTGAAAATGATGTGCATGAAAGGAGATTTTGGAAAGAAAAATAAAGTGTTAAATGGCAGCCAAAAAAAACGAAGACCAAAAATACAGATGTCAAAGGACGAGCCATGCTGTTTAGCCCCTATTAGAACCCAGCAGACTGCAAGGTGTGAAAAGTACATGTAATTACTGGTTTGAGTTATACCTCCAGTCTGCCTGAAGGCACTTTTGGACAAAGACAAAATCCCCTAATGAGGACATAACACTGTGAGGGGTGAGGAAGGAGCATTGTGTCTGAATACAAGGAGGAACTGCTGGTTATATGCAGGGATTTGCTGAACTAAATGTACGACACAAAGACACATTTGAGACGGGAACCAGTGTACATCTTGACATCTGTAAACTAGATTTATAGTGAAATGAATGGCTAGCTAACCAGCTGGTTTTTGGAACGGCTGTGAGAGGATGACTGCGGTTATTGCTCAACATTTTTGTGTTCGAAGAATGTTTCAAGAATGTCACAAGATTTTGCAGAAAAGTCGGATTTAAGCACCCTGTCTGAAGACTGTACCATGTAAATTTCTCCCAAGTTAATGTTTGAAAAAAAAAAAAAAAATAGAGATGACTTCAGTGAGTGCAATGCATCTCATACTTGGGACAAAGCCCCTTGGCCTACTATGTACATCTGTTTCAAATGGCAACTGTTTAATATCAACCAAATGTTCTAGGTCAGTAAAAATGATTCTGTGGTTAGGACTGTAGCTACGACTGTGCTTGCCAGAGTTTTTCTTTTTTATATACTGTATACATATATAATTACGAAACACATATTAACTTAGATAGCTCTCTGTTTCATCCCATAGTATAACTTCTACTCATTGCCAGTTATTCCTACCCTTCTCCATCCATTGCCCAAATTAGTTATGGTCCCCCCCGACGCTTGTTTCCTCTGGTTTTTGGAGGGAGAGGAAGACGATGTAATTGGATCCATGTCATTTCCCAGCATGCAACCAGTCCTGCCTTATCTTTAATTAAGTCCTCCTGCCCTCACAGTCTATGTCACCCACTGTATCACTGCCGTGTGTGTGTGTTTATGTGTGTACATATATGAGTCTGTCTGTTTGTGCAACTATGTCTCCCTGTTTTAAACACTAAAGGGTGTTATTGTGGCAGGACCACTCAGACCAAATGAATCCATTTTCTGTGGTCATGTAAACATTTACTTTGCATGCTCTTCATGGTTTATGGAGTACATTACCATGAAACGCACGGTAAACAAACTACTGCAAGGTCCTATACTGCTTGTTTTTTTTTAACTGCTGCAGACATGATATGACCTCCAGCAAGGAAGTGAAAAGGGAAAAAAAGAAAGCTCTGAAGCGCTTGTCTGTATTGTCTTGAGAGCAGCATCAGCTTAAGGCACAATAATGAAAATGAAAAGTGACTGTCTGCTAATTATTTGTGACACTACAGTACAAGGCAGGCTTAGCTGTTAGGCTAGAAGCAGCTGTGCTGCAGATACATGGATGAAAAGGAAAACGAACATGAAAGGGAAATCTGAGGCTCTGAGAAAAAGTGTGTGAACTGTATTTCGAAGAGAAGGTGATGCTACGTTTAGAGGACATTACATGCAAGGGTCGGGTTGTACTGACCGTGGATAGTGAGCGTGGCGGATGATTCAGACTTCCCAACCATGTTCTCCACCACACATGTATAAGAGCCTTCATCTGAGGAGGTCACTTGGCGCACAATCAAGGTATGGTCTTCTAGGATTTCAAATCTATAGGCAGGACGGACACACACAACCAAGAGATGAAAGGTAAAAGTTGAAATGCTGTGTTTGCACGGTGAATTAATGTGCATAGAGAGCCTTTGTGCAGTACCGGCCCTTGGGCAGGTCGGAATCATCTTTCCTCCAGCGGACGGTAGGAACAGGGTCTCCTTGAACCACACAGTGGAACTCCACGCTCTCCTCTGCCAACACCACCACACTGCTGGGCCGCTTCACAAAGGTCGGGCGCTCTGGAGGGTGGCATAACAGCAACAAAGCACAAACATCATTATGTATGTCACAGAGTCCATAATAAGTACCATGTACATCCCTAGCGTTTTTCACCTTGTGAGTCTGTATTTGAGCCATTACGTCATTCCTATTTGTTTGTCACTATGATGGTATGATAGTAACCTTTGCAAGCTGCAGCAACAGAACTTTACAGTTAAGGTCACTGAAGAAGGCAGCAGACAAGAAG
Organism: Synanceia verrucosa; assembly: GCA_029721515.1. Taxonomy (NCBI): domain Eukaryota; kingdom Metazoa; phylum Chordata; class Actinopteri; order Perciformes; family Synanceiidae; genus Synanceia; species Synanceia verrucosa. Next base: position 8,789,001 of record CM056565.1, read on the forward strand.
GTTTTTTTGATCATGGTGGTTGGGATATGAAGTGGATTTCTCTCATGTGAATGCTCACAGATTTTGAGTTCACCATACCGCAACAAACATATATGATAGGACGGTCTTATTCTTATATGTTTATTCTTTCAAAAAATAGTCAGATTTTTGTAAATTTTCCTGTGTGTAGTTACTGTAGCTTATTTAAATGTACCAAGTTATGGTCCCCCCCAAGTTTAATAATGGATAGTGTCTTTTGATAAGGGATTAATTTTTTTTTACAAAAAAATGGACTTGATTCAAGAAAAAACATGTAAACACAGTCAGCTGACTATCTGGTGAGGGACAGAAAACATTGAAAACGTTTGTGTGACTAGTATTAAGCCTAATCTTGTTTTTTTTTTAGCTCTAACAACTAACACTGTCTGCTCCCATGATTTAAGTAACTGCTTGAAGAATGTTTCCTGAAAAGACATTTTTAATAAATAAAATAAAAAAAAACTTGCTAAATATAATATATATCAAAACATTTAATATTCTAGTGATAATCATCCGTCAGTCTCTAAAGTCATCTATTATTCACAACATGTAGAATTACATATTTTTGACCTAGTTCTGTATTCAGCAATCACACTCTCATAGTCTTGAATGGCTCCATGGGGCGCTATGCTGTATCGGCCTACATCCAGCCTCATCCAAGGTCATCTAACCATGTGATACTGATAAGAGCTCCACTCTGATGGGAAATGTTAGGAAAATAAGTGGGGGATGGAGAATAGAGGCTGGAAACAGGTGTTTTGGGATAGAGGGTGTCAGAGGCAGCATGGGGAGCTCTTCTGCTAAAAAGTTTGAGAGTTTATAGCGTTTGATGTAGCAACGGTAGATGTTCAGCACATGTTGGTGGGAAAGCTCTCCAGAGCTCGTAGATTGGATGGTAATGCTGCATAATCAGCACAATTAATGGGTTATTATACACCAGTGACAAAGACCTCACGCAGCAGACCGGCAAACTACACCACTGTGAACTGAGAGGGTACTTTGACTAAGTGCAGCATTGTGAAATGCAATCACAAAGCCAAAAAATGTTACCTAGCACTGTGAGTTCAGCGATCTCGCTCTCCCTCTCTCCCACCATGTTAGTTCCAACGCAAATGTATTTCCCCGCATCACTCTTCCTGGTGTTGGTGATCATCAGCTTGCCGCTGCGAATCTAAAAAGAAAAACACATCATCCTTACAGTATGTGCACTGTGTTTGTTAGACACAGATTGAATGGGGCACTTTAATAATACATACAATTATCAGGGCCGGCTGATAATTTAATTTTTCAACATTATCTTCTATCTTGACATCTGTAATTTTAGATCTCGCAAAATTTATGTGCAGTAGGTATATCACAATATATGTTCTAATTATTAAATAAATAGCCTATAATAACCACAGCCTGTGTGAATTAAATATGTGACAAATAAAAAGTACAGAGCATCCATCCATTTTCTACTGCTTATCCTCATAGGGTCGCGGGGGGGGTCTGGTCTCTATCCCAGCTGTCTTAGGGCGGAAGGCAGGGTACCTGGACAAGTCGCCACGTCATCACAGGGCACATAGAGACAGACAACCACTCACACTCACATTCACACCTACGGTCAATTTAAATTAACCAATTAACCTAATCCCTAATAATTTTTGGATGGTGGGAGGAAGCCGGAGTACCCGGAGAGAACCCACGCAGACACAGGGAGAACATGTAAACTCCAAACAGAAAGGCCCCAGGCCAGGAATCGAACCCAGTACCTTCTTGCTGTGAGGCGACAGTGCTAACCACTACACCACCGTACCGTACAGAGCATTTTCTTATTAATTTAAGACCTTAGTGCAAGAGAAATTACAGGGAGATAAATTAATTAATATTTCCAGCTATACACAGACTATGTTTACATGTATGCACACAAATGCAGAGCAATCATCATAGTAGTTTGATTTAGCTACACTGAGTAATTCTCACAGGCATACTTATCCATTCAGATCCATATCAGAAAATCTGAGTTAGTATGCACTTGCTCTCATCAATTTAGACGATGTAACTGTGTACCACAATATCTTGTTATATGATTTCATCGTTGAAAGACTATAAATTATTATATTATCGCTCAAAATTGGCATAAATGCGTACATCTTGTAATCAAATGTGCAACAACTTTTCTCTATGGATATGTTAACTTTAATGCATGATGCAACACAAATAATCACATCTTGGGCTCTATTTCATTTAAAAATATACATTTTTCATGCACTTGATTGGCAACAGTCAGTTGTTGTTGTGTGAATGTGTATACATCTCTTTATCTAAGGAACATAATTTGCACTGCCTTTCAAGCTGCACTAGAAGGTCACCTCTATTACGAAATTACATAATTCATATCTAGTGCTACATTAGCACAGAACCCTGGGAACAAAGACACCGCCTCTTTGTAGAGACCTTCGTCAGATGTTCAGTCAGCCTTCTTTGCCTTTCCCAAACTTTTTAACTCCTCTATACTGATACACACACACACACACACAACAAAGAGGTGGAAGATATATGCACTCCATACAGTTTTTATTCTTTTTATATTCTATTCACCAGGCGCCCCCGCAGACTATGGTAGCTGTCTTTATAGCGCTTTCAATGTGAGCTACTGCATTGATAGTCTGCAGCTTGTCAATGCTAGAGGTGATACCAGAGCAGCAGAGAGCAGGCATGATGCTACTGTGGTGCAAACTGGTCTGAAGATTTCAAAACAAACACAAAGCCGTGAACCTCGACATCAGAAACCTTCTCTCTTGCCATTCAATTAAACTTTTAGCCTCGTTGTAAAGATAACACTTTTTTCCTGCTAACACTAAGCACTGGAATCCATCTATTCATACATATACGTCTGCTAGACACACACACACACACACACACACACACACACACACACAGAGTTCGTTACAGTGTGGCAATGCTATTTCTTCACAGAGGTCAGAGGTCAAGGCTGCCTACAGTGCTGCGTACACCAAGTGTGGCAGGGGATTCGGCGTCATACCAGACAGCACCTGGCTTGGAGAGCAGCACTCTCCACTCCACCAGTGTACAGATAGAAATACATCATTAAATTGCTGCTGCAAGGGGTGAAACCCAGCAGCCTTTCATTTATTAGTAAGCTTGCTCCAGGCTAAACCTTCCACCACAAACAGCTCATACTGTACACCAAGTAAATAACAACTAAGAGAGGCCTAACTACAGCTGACAAACTAAATGTCTTGCAAATGATGTGGCTTTGAGAAGAGGATTCAAGAGATTGATGTGTGTGACTTGTGGTTCTGTATACTTTTCATACCGCTGGTAATAACAAGGAGAAAGTGGGGGGGGATCTGGGAGCTGGTACTGCACATTCAGCCATTCCTGTCAGTATCCAGTGGGTTTGGTTTGAATGTTTAGACTCACATTAGTGTCAATGCAAAAACAATCTACAGTATGACTAAAAAAACATGACTGCAAGCATGCATATAGTAAAAGAGATGTTCATTCTGCTCGAATGAGCCATATATGATGTCATTGATGAATTTCTAGCCAGTAATACGGGCTGCATGGATTAACAGCAACAGTATTTCTTTGGACCAAAACAAACACATATTTAATAAAAACAAAAAAACCTTTGGCTTTCTGGAATTCTGGAACATAATTTCTTTGTGGCATATTTGCATGTACAGATGCGAGAGTTGTGTTTTATATTTTTCTATTTTATTGACTTTCTATTTCTTTCATTTCTTTAGTTTATATAAGAACAACTGCAATGTCCCAGTTTCCCCCCATGGATCAATAAAGTATTTCTGATTCTGATGTCATAAAAGTCAATTTACATTAATATAAGCATATAGAAGCATTAATATAGTGGCACATATAAAATACATGAACCTCTGACATATAGACATACAGTAAAGGATTTCATTCTAATTACCTGAATGTCAGTGGATAAATGTATAATTGGCTCATATTGTGTTTTTTTTTTTCAATTTCAATGAGTAAGCAGTATTTTTTCATTAAATGCATGACCATATTAAAGAAAGGTGATTAAGGTTATCCGGTTGAGCCCTTGATCAAGAAAATTGTGTTTTCATCAGACATCAGCTGTAATAACTGCTCCTTGATGATGACCCAATATCAAGTTTTGCATTATTCCTGAAGGAATGCAAAGAGCTCAAACCACTGCCACAGACTAATGCTATACTTGTATTCTGCAACTTTCTGCTGTTTGCTGTAAATATACTGCACTAGTAACTTTAGCAGCTGATTAAAGAGCAGGCCGAGAGCCTTTTTCTATTTCCTGGACTGACCGCTCCTCGTTTTTAGCAGCAATTTCATCTCTAAGAAATCCAAAATGTGGTTTGGTCTATCCTTCATCTCGGACACTGAAACCTCAGCTTTCATTCTGCTCTGGTTCAATATGTTCTCTTTCTTTTTCGCAGTCGTAGCCTCAGATGCCCTGCAGCACATATATTCTGTGTGTGATATCTATGCATTTTTCTATATAAAAGCACTCTGCAGCTTATTTTTAATTAAAATCAATAAATCAAACTTTTCCTCTGTGAGAGTATGTCAAAAAACATCGTTCTTAAGAATTAACTCAATACTTTATCTTCATATCAGTATTAATAAATGATGGTTCGGGCCACTGGGAACTGCTCAAAAAGGATGGAAACTAGCCATCATTCACTTGTGGTGGACTCCTTTGGTCTTTGTACAATAAATGATGTCTTTGAGAGAACTCTCACTGCAAAAGATGTATGGAAATATAGAGAAGATGATTAGGGCGGACAAAGACAGGCACACAGAAAGTACAAAGCAAGATGCAGCCTTTGTATTTCCCTCAGAGGAGCCCCCTCCCGGCTCTGATCCATCCTTCTCCTTATATCAGAGATAGCTGCTCTGTCCATCACAGTCCCCCAGAGAGACTCTACCTGTCACTCCGCACTAACATGAGCTTTGAATCCGCTCTTGTGCATCCCTGGGAGCAAGCACAGGCATTCAGATAAACAAATCAACGCGCATACACACAAAGAATCATCTGGGTTACTGAAACATGGTCCGATTCTTGAGTTATAGGAAGGAGAAGCCTGTTCCTGCTGGTCCAACCAATCAGACGCTTCTGGGTCTGAAATCAGTCTTGTGTATATAAAAACATGAAAGGCAAATCGTTGTACACTGCATGACAACTTAATATAGCAGATTAATAGCATGCTGTAGCTTATATGATGACACCAGTGGCAGCTTGTTGTTGTGTTTTTTGCATATATATATATATATATATATATATATATATATATATATATATATAAAAATATGTTTTATACGGATAACAGGCATATGAAAAAAGCATCATATGTACTGTTTTTTTTTCTTACGTGTAGCATATTTTTATGTGCCAAATAAATCATTTTTTGGGGGGTTTTCCTCCTGGCATTTCCACTTCTGAGCGGGAAATCAGTGAGGACCAGAATACAGAAGAGATTATTTAGTGTCCTTAAGACTACATTATTACAGGACATTATTTTGTGATCTCCACAACCTTTTCCATACTTCAAATAACTGAGGAGCGAGGCAATTTGTTCTTTACAGTCCCAAAGAGTACAGGGAAATACCAAAGACTTATACCAAATAGCATATGTAGCACATTCCAATTGTTGTGAAGCCATACCATTAATAGCATCTCACAGTAAGGTTTTGTGTCATGTGGATGTACCAATTGGTATTAATCAGTATTTCGTCGAACACAGCGGTAAGTAAGGATAAAATTGAAAAATTGTGTCAGAATGGTGTGGAATAGTAAATGGTCAAAGTGGAATCTCTTACTGTGATGCGTTCATCCCTGTCGTCTAAGCTGGCGCCGTCTTTCCTCCAGGAGATGGTGGGTTCAGGGTGCCCGCGGGGTGGCTGGCACTCCAACACGGCCGGCTCGCCCACCGCAACCATGACGTCCACTGGGTTCTGTCTGAAGTCGTCCCGCAAAACTGGAAAACACAGAGAACAGTGAAATTTAGTGGAATTTAATGATGATTGACTGTTTTAACATGATTAAATCACTATATTTGACGACTTCAATGTGGATTGTATTTATTGTGTCAACAAGATCAGGGTTCAGAGGTTATGACATATTCTATGTTGATGTCAGTTACCCAGTTTTATCTTCCCTTTTCTAGCATGGCAACGAAATGCACAAAACACAAAATTGCACACTTTTGTTAAGGGAACAAGATTGTATTGTCAGTCACCTAGCAACAGCATTCTCAAGACTAAAAACACTTGAACAGCAGCATATTGTGTACTTGACTTTCCATGTGGCAAATATGACCTTACGAGTTCCACCTGAAGGCAGCATAATAAAAGCCTGTTCTCCAGCTCTGTCCATCACGTATATTTTCAGAGTAGCAGACCAACTCTCGCCCAATTGTGATGAGTTAATATATGTCTGTTATGTGACATAATCTGCCACGATTCCTCATGGGATTACTCGCTTGCTCAAACAGCAGATGAGGTCCATTGAGACAAGCTGCTGAGAAAGCTGCTTGTCTTAAAGGCCGGCAGTAAGACGAGAAGATGCACTGCTAGAGAGCAGAGCAATGCCGAAAGGTGAGATCCAGATGGCACTGCTAAGCAGCCAGCGGAAAAGCTACCACAGCAATTTATCATCTTTCCACAACGAGTAGCCTGCGCAAAGAAAAAAAAGATCCCGCCAGCCAAAGCTGAGCTGGAGACAAAGCATCCACCAGTGTGATTTCTGGTGGCCACAGGCAGCTCATTCCCATATAGTCTGTACATCAAGGGTTCCCTGTGCAGCCTCAAGCTCTAAATAGCATGAAGAGGAGCACATTTCTGATGAGCAGCATGGGAATAATGTCATAGCTCTATCTCTCTATCTGTAGTATGGGACAATTATTTGGAAGATAGGAAGGGGAGTAATAGAGTATAAAAGAAAGTACACAATGTTTTTAAAAATTTCTGATGAGTTGAACTACATGTGCTAATGTGGACGCCTGTGCACGAGTGTCTGCTGTTAAGCATTCCCAGTCTTAAATTACAGAGGGGGGTTTAGAACCTGAACAAGCCAAGGGAGCAGAGCCAACACAGAGAGAGCAGAGCTCAAGTCAAGCTGGGTCGGGGTGAAAAGACAGGAAACAACGAGGAAAAGGCATAATGACTCCCAGATGGCGGCAACTCGTTCACCTCTGGCAACGGATTTGTACGTGACAGCGGACAAGCAAGGCCCAGAGACGCTCTGACCGGCACCGTGGATATGGGAGAACAAATTGGGATGACCTTCTAATTGGGAAACTTTTTTTTCACTTCTTTGAGCTCCACTCTTGCTGCTCTGCCCCTCCGATCCTCATGAGCACGGTTTGCAACTGGGACGACTGTAGTTGACTGAGCACTGATGGGAAACAGCTGTCTGACGACCCCCACCACTGCCGCCAACACCATCATGTCACATGATAAAAGGCATTCCTCTTGGGATGCGAAAACACTGTTGAAGTTACTTCAGACAGGAAGAAAGGGAGACTGTCAAAATTGCAAGTACAGTGTGTGTGTGTGTGTGTGTGTGTGTGTGTGTTGATTGATTGACTGATACTATCTCATAAGTCCAATAGCAATCAGGTTGCACATCTGTTTTTACTATCGTGTGAGGTCCAAAATGTCTCCGTAGGACTGGAAGGCCTGGACTATTTCCTCAAAACCCCCATTTGTTAAAGAGGTATTTTTTGGTGATGGCGCCACAGTTAGCATAAGACACAAGGCAAAGAGAGATAAGGGTTAAATGCAAGGTTTATGAAAGGTTAGCAAAGAATGTTCTCATAAGTGTGCATATTTGTGTGTGTGTGTGTGTGTGTGTGTGTGAACAAGGAAAAGTTGGCCTGTTTTTGTGCGTGTTATTATAGCATTGCGCTGGGTAAGCACACAAATAATCCAGAACATGTGCTTGTAAAAACTCACTGTTTATATTCTCAGAAGGGGAAAATGTATCTGGTTATTAAGTTATAATGAGAAATTATGCATGCCCGAGTAAAAAACCATGCGAGCATACACAAATGTAAGTACTCCTAAAGTATCCTGTCTCCAGTTCCGCAACATTCTTGAATTACTTTTCTAGCCATCCATTAGCTCCACACAGTTCATCCCTGCTCATCAGTAAACATATGACAAGCTGCTCTATGTTAAATGTTTCAGGCTGATTAATAATAATAATGTCGACATGCTGCAATGACTGCCTTGATTTTAGGGAATGTTTGAGAACTATGCAGAGGACAATCATCAAATTAAACCTCACCTCTGTCATAAAAACAGACTTTTTTTCCTCAGCATGCTTTGATTGCAGAATGATTAATATTTCTGCTCCCTCTCCCTATCTTAGGGTTCTTGCAGTGTTTTAAAAGTCAAATTTAATACTTTTAAGACCTTTTTAAGACCTCAAAAAATATAATTTAACACCCAAAAATGTTATAACAATTTCTTTGGAAGAAAATAGTCAATTTATTGTAGGGCCCAACCAATATGGAGTTTTTGAGGCTGATGCCGATATCGATATTTAGCAGGAACAAAAATCTGATAACCAATTAATCTCCAAAAATATTTTTTTTATGATTTTTTCAGCCCTTTAACACTTGCAACAATGATATAAACTGAAGGCATAACACTTTATTTTCACGACTTTCAAGAACAAAGAAGTGAACTTTGTGAACAAAATAATGTGAAAATTGCAGTAAATCTGAATATGTGTTTTCCTACTGGCATCTAAAACTTTAATGCCTACAGCTAATTTACGGTAAATTTAGGACAATGTAAAACCTTAATTACCCAGCTTTTAATTTAAGACATTTTACTGTAAGACTTTTTAAGAAACCGCGGGAACCCTGCATCTGCTTCAAAAAACTTCAACTAAATCTTCAACTTTACTTGCATCTTCTCTTTCATTCTGTAGTTTAAGGCTTTGTACACTACCATGTCTCCCTTATTATTTCTCTAATCATACTTCACATGTTGCACCCGTGTGAATTTTCACAGGAATTTGAAGCAGTTCGCAGCATGTACTGTCTGTAGGCCCTGGCTTCTAACAGTGAAACCCACCCTCCACAGCTTTTATGACGCCAACCCCAGCTCGCCTGTTTAGCTGGAGCTTTACACCTCTCGCTGTCTTCTTTTCGCCCTCCATCTGATCCCTCCAGATGAGAATCCCACTTCAAAGCATCCTGCCCTTGGCCTCGCTATCCCTGGATCTGACAGTGTCTGGCTTGTTGTTAGTCCTCTGGAGTTCGAGCTGTATGGCTTGAAAGGGCCTTGCTGCAGCCAAGCTCCAGTAATCCTCTCTGCAGAGTCCAACTGAACCAAAAAGGAACACGATCTAAACCCCACAGACAGTGGCGATGGCATGGGGCACATGCGGTAACTTTATCACACTGCATCACTGTGTGAGATAGCCAGAGGTACCTTTGTTGTCACCATAGTCAAAAGTAAGCCTTCCTTGTTATTCCATTTTGTATTTAAAGTGCTTTTATGTACTGTTCATCCAGCTGTGCAACTTATTTTGGCACTACAATCATGTGCAAGTCCCAATGTCGATGTCAACATTGCTGCAAGGCGATGACGGTTTACTATCATTGATAGCTTTGCCAAAAGCAGGACAACAGCTGTGCATGCTTCCGCTTCCAAATAGTGAATGACTACAATTAGCAGTCAGTTTATACAAATGCCTGTTTAAAGACTACCAACAGATCCAATGTTTTCAGGAAGATGAAAGTGTGGCATTTTCCACATCATTAGTTTGATGTGTTTTATATTATATATTTATCATGTTTTATAATTTATCAGTATCTTCATACAACAAAGAAAAAAGAGATCCCGAATGAAAGATAGGAAACATAGCATGCAAGAGGCTGCTGACGAGAGGAATTAAATATTAAAAATGGAACCTCATTTTTTACAATCAGCAGGGTCTGAGCTTGATAAGCATAATTAGCTGCCAACTGTATAATAAATAGTTTTCTTTGTGGGAGAATTAAATGGAGGGACCCCTTCACCTTTTCAATAGTAGATTCAGATTTAGTATTCATTCCTCAATTACCAGCATGCATCGTTTTTTTTTTTTTGTCAGAATATGTCTATTACCTTAGGAGTAGAGGAATATCTGAACAATTGGGGAAACATGTTAAATTTGCTTCCTTGCAGTAAGTTAGATGAGATAACTGATGTCTGCTAACATGAAGCTAGAGCCAACAACCACTTTGCTTAGCTTACATTAGCATACATACTGGAAACAAGAGGAAACAGCCAAACTGGGTCTGTCCAAAGCTGAATAAAAGAAACCTCCCAGCAAAGCTCACTAATTAACACATCATGTTTTTTTTTTAAATATGTACAAAAAAAACAAACAATGAATAAAAACATGACTTTTTCTTGGCTTAAAGCAGTGACTTTCTGGAGTCTTTGGCATTTGGCAACCTTGTGGTGATGACAAGACTCTTGGGATTCTCAACGTATTGAGCTATTCCTTTAAGCAAAATAGAATCCCACTAAGATGGAATTAAATGTCAAAGAAACACAGTCAAGATGAATTCCACATGTTACCAGGGGCTTCAAGTTGTTTAACTTAAATAAAAAGCAGTACCCACATTTGACAAGCTAAATAAAAAATAGGCGGAGGTCGCCTATTCCCTGGGCACATCCACGATCACAGTACTAGCGGGACACTATTGTTCTGGATTTCAATGTGCAACAGTTTGTGCAAAACTTCTGTGTGTCCCAGGAGTGCTTTCAATACATTTGATTTGCAATCGAACCAGGAAGTATTTAGTCCGGTTTTGTTGGTCTCAATAACCCCATCCCAAACCCCCGACGTAATCAGTGCTTAGCTCTGGACCAGCAGAGACTTGGTGCTTGCCTGACCCCAGTTGTAAGCACCATGGGCCGGTGCTTAGGATGTGGAAACGCAAAGAACTGTCAGGCTCTGGCTCCAAACCAGCCCTGGAACCACCATGGTGGAAAAGGGGTATCAATGGTTTGGTAGAAAATGAGTTTAATGAAATGCTTTCTAGAAGATAAAATAAGCAAACTTCCTCTCTAAAAATGACTGCCCATACTCTTGTAGTTACTCAGTGTGACTAATTTTTGTATACTTCATCAGAGCATGTCAGTGATATGTAAATACTAAAATGGAAAAAAGGCAGACGCTGGAAATATGGTTCCGTCTTTGCTCCGTGGCACTCTGGACTGAGACCGCACTAAAATGCATTATTCCAAGGGTAAGTAGTAATAAGTAAAAATAAGTACTGGCATCTTTTACACTGTCCTGAAGTCTTAATGTTTCCCAGTGCTTAAAACAAAAACATTAATTTCAGCTTAAATACAAACCAGGCCTCTTTGACTAAAATACCCTAGAGTGCTGACTTGAAATATAATAAATACCAAAAGCCAGCCTTAACGATACAGCTATCATCCGACCCCAGTAGATATGAAATCCTTGACTTTTCTCACAATCTATCTGCTGACCTCTCCCTACCCCCTTTTTACCTCCTCTCTACCTCTACTTCCATCCACCTCCCCCATTCTCCTACTTGCTCTTACAGAGCTATAGTCTGGAGAGACAGAAAGCTGCAGGAGAAACAGCTGCTCCACAGAAAAACCAATATGTGTGTGTAGCCGGTCAGATAGATCGAAGAAAGAGACCGACACACTTGTTAATACAGGAGGTCCAGTGGGCCCTGTACCCCTTCAAAAGCACATACCAAAGCCAATAACTTAATATGAACTGCAACCAAGCGAAACCAATAAAAAAGAAGGTCCTGCACATACAAATTAGAATATGTGCATTAGCTCATAGGCACATACTGTAACTATGCCACATGGGATTTGCAGAACATACACTTGCATCCAAAAGGCAGCACTCACTGCTTATAAAGAAAACAAAAAAATCCTTGCCTGTCCTCCCTGAGCTCCCTTATTTAAAATTTCATTTTCTGCCCAGAAATCATTACTCACAAAAGTCCCAGGGCAAACAGCTTTTTTTATTTTATTTTTTTTTGGACGTAGGCCATAAATCTATCTTATGTTCGGCGAGCCAATTAACTTGACTTGCCAGGATAAAGCTCCTGGTTATAATATTTGTTGGGTCAAATTTTACACCTTAACTATTTTCTTTTGCTCTCCCCCATGTGCAGCTCTGTCATGGCTGTGGAATTCACTTCAAACACATTTCTTTGTAAGAGGTGCTGTATTAGGAATGCTCACCCAAAGTTGACCTGATCTGGATTAGTATCAGACATGTATTTACTTTTATTTTATGAATATAATCTCACACTGACGCGACTCCTTTCACACCTTCTTCAGTCCTCACACAGCCTCAAGACAGAAATCTGTGTTTTTCCTGGTTTTGTTTTCTGTGTCTTAATGCCAACAAACTTGTTTTATTATATTCCAATTGGCCACATTAGTTAATCTCTTATTAGAGGTACAGTGTGTAGGATTTGGTGGCATCTAGTGGTGTGGTTGCAGATTGCAACCAAATGATTACCCACCTGCTCACCCTTGCCTTTCCAAGAAGATGTAGCATAAGGTAGCATGAAGTAGCATCTTACCATGGTAACACAACTCAACATACTGTAGTTATGAATGTTATATTCCACTTCAGCTAATACTTCCCCAAAATGTCACACACTGTTCCTTTAAGGTGTGCAATGACAACAGACAGAGGAAATCATTTTCATTATTTTTGTACAATGGACATACAACCTATTAACTCTTTGCATGCCAGCCATTTTTTAAAATTGAAAGTGCCAGTATTTTTGCCCATTTTTCAGTCATATTTCCAGACCCTCAGCATATTTTGTACCATGTCTCTGAAAACACAGATAAGCTCAAATGAAAGAAGAAAAAAAAGTTTGTTTTTACCATGTTCCGTTCTTGTTTTGTGTGGAGTAGAGCAAAGATCACTTTCACCAAAATCACCACTTTTTGTACAGAATCGTTTGTTTTGCTCTCTAAATGCGATTGTTTCCACTTCCTGCTTTGATCGCTGTGGCGCATGTTAAGGCTGCGGCAGACCGTGATCAATGACCAGCTGCAAAAAAAACACTTTGACGTAGTATTACGTCAATGGCACTCAAAGAGTTAAGAGACACCACATTCCAACAGGGGGGTTGATGGGTACAATGATGCCGTGAGAGCGCGTGTGGAGGATGGATGCGCCGGTTCATCGGTTCTCGGATGTTCTGACACTCTAATCCTGTTGATGTACGTGTAGAACATATCACTCGTGAGGGGCAGACATTAAAACCAGCTAAAAGGATTGTGTAACCTCCATTTTAATCTCCTCCACTCATCCTATCCCTCTGTAAGACGGGAGAAAGAAGGAAAAAAGCATTGCTGAGACGGACATGAAGCAGATTATTATAATTAGTGGAGCGGCAGAAGAACCGGTTGAAACAGCTCTGATGGGGTTAGGTACATCGTCAATCAAACAACAGCGCAAAAGGTTGACACACAGCTCCTGCTGTGGCCCAAATCGACTCAATTTCTCTCACTTTCATGACAATAAAGCAAAACAATACACTCCTTCTGAGGATGATGATCAGATTTCTATATTTAACACAGGTGGGACACTGGATCACATGCTGGTACAGCATGAATAAAACCAATATTAAACACTGAATCTTTCAAAGAAGACAAATACAAGTGTACGGGGATTACACTGTGTTGATGATTTAAGAACCAGTGCTGTAGACATATTTATAAGCTTTTCATCAGCTTCAGGCTTTGTGAGAGGCCGACAAGTTGTTGCACGTGTTCAGAGGAGCGCACGCACACGCACGCACGCACGCACACACACACACACACACACACACACACACACACACACACACACACTTGTTTATAGGATCCACAGTGTTTTTATTGAAAACATTCCCACACATAACTTATGCTCATTTACTCTAAATCAGCCAACATACAGCCAGACTGCTTTGTGAAGATTAGAAGATTTAGACCAAATATAACGTCAGACTGCTGTACATTTTAAAGTTGGGAAAGACCTTCCTGATGCCAAAGTGCAATGTTATAGTGTGGTATAAAACTGCCATGACTCATCACTGTTTTTGCTTTCTGTATAAATGCCCAGTGTGATGCCTTTGTGAGTAATGATTAGACTGACTATGGTAAGTAGTACAGGGATCAGATTTGCAGACTGTTAAATGTCAACCAACTGATCAAACTTAGCCTAAGATGGCTTCCACAAAGCTCACAAATCCATTCCAAATCTGTCTGGATACCAGAGAGAATCCTTTTTTTGTTCCATAACAAATAATAATTAACCAATTTACAGTGTCTACAGTTTCACAAATCAGCTTTACGTTCTTTACTTTGTTGTAGAGTGCAATGTGTTTATCAGATGCTAACATGTCATACTGAATGATGATATTTGTCTAACAACCATCTTTCAGCTTTTGATAGATGTGGAAAAAGATGCAGCAATGCAATGCAAGACTGTATTTAATTTTAAACATGCAACAATACTGGATGAAAAAAATGGACTTGCCATAAAAAGGCTGTAACCTCATCGTTATGCAGCTTGCAACATTAAAATATTGTTTTAATCCAAGCTATTATAACAGGATGTGTTTTATGCCTCTGGGCTACAGGCACATCCTCACTCCTCAACCACATTTTTTACTTCACACGTCTGCAACAATGGCAGGTTTTCATGTTGCACGGGCAATTATTAGACTTAGTTTGAACTGACCTGTAGGCCATTGGAGTGTGGGAGTAAACCTTCAGGGGTTCTACTTGTTAAATCTGATAACCTCTCCATAAAAGGGAATACTAACAACAATACCAATAAAAAGGAAAAAACAATATCAAGAGTTGCTTCACATATAACTTGTTACATCATTTCCTCTTACATACAATCATTAAAATCACCCTTTCAAGTTAATTTTTCTGAGGCTTCACTATTTCATCAAACAACACGCTGGTAAATCTGACTCAAGATGGTGTGTTCAGTTAGTACAAATACAGTCAGTCCTCAGGGCACACAGTGCACATGGAGGTACACTGTTCTGTGGAACATGTTAGCAAAATAAAATTCACTAAAGGTATCAATTTGTCATCCTTTGTATTTTCTATGTGGTCTTGTGTTTGCAAGGACTGAGCGCTCGCAGCTCTTGACGTGAGCCTTGATTTAATCTTTCTGTAGAAAGATGCTTATAAATGTGGATCATGTCTGCTCCTCACACCACTTAATCTGTCCATCATGAGCTCTTTAACCCAACACCATAAAGTCACCTAGCCAAATCAAGTAAACAGTTTGAACTGCTAAACTCATCAAGCATGTCCTTTACAATCCCCAGTCCTTTAATTATTCCAAACCACGCTGGCATTCCTTCTGGTGCGAGTGATAACAAGAGGCGAAAGAGCAAACGAGTGAGAGTGCTGGGTGGACGACACTAATGAGCGATGGGCGAGAGGACCCTGTGTGACAGGGTGCTGACAGTAGCTAGCTGACATGACGATAGTGAGAGGCAATACCTGGGTTTTTTGACCTACATACTGAGAATTGTACTAAAAATATCCCCCTATAGGAACATGACCTCCTGCAAGGAGATGGCTTATAGTCTGGTCCTGTGGCACACAAGAGTTTACAATTACAATTCAGGCCTGTTCCAGCTGTGTGAAACAATTCACTCAAATCAAAATAAAAACCTCACAAAAACAGCGATCACGATAAACGGCACCTGTCAGGAAGTGCAATAAGAATGAGCAATGGTACAAAACCAAATCAAGTCCTCTTCTTGTGAATAATGGAGAGAGCTGGAGGCAGTCAGAAACGTGGCCCTTTCTCTCCGGGGCAAGAGTCCCTCTCGCATGAAAGCAGAGAGAAGCCACACACACACACCACCCTTTAACCCTCTCATTAGTGTAATCCTGCATGAGAAGAGTAAATTGTCATGAATAAATCCACTTAGAAGCCAGTGAATGAAAGACTTTCACTTTGAGATGGTTGCATTACCATTTCAATAAGTGTGCCACGCTGCAAAAACGTTGGCAGTGTTTGACAGTGTAATTGGGAACATTAACGAGTAGATAAAATATGGTTAGCGGAGGCAAGCGTGTACGCAAGTGCGTGTCAATTAATTTTTGCATGGACAAAAGAAAAAAAAAAGCCCATTGCAAGATTTTTCCACTAATAAGGCCAATGAATCCCCCCCTCACACACACCCTGAAGGAGAGAGACCGGTGAGAAAGCCTTCACGGGCTTTGTTTGACAAAACAAAAGAACTGAAAAGCAGACAGCAGTCAGACCTTGAGACAAATGTATTCCAGTTTACTGGCCCTGTGGAAACCTTATGTTTAAGCAGCATGACCTTGGCGATGGTGTTTGGAAATTGTCCTCGAGCTATGGTTGAGTTCTAAATAAGCACCTTGCTATGAACTGTAAACAAAAAACAAAGAGGGGCAAATGTGGGGGTATGTGCAATTACACGCTGCAGACAGAGCACAAATCTGAAGCTTAGTGGGCTACTCTTTGTTTAGATGAGAATCTAGCCTAATGCCTACCTGGCCTTTGTTTGTGAAAGAAGACAAAGTGGGTAGAGGTAGAAATAATAAAAAAGCAAAACCCAGGAGAGATGCTCCGAGGAAGGAGTGCACCCGGGTCACAAAGAGAGGCGATGGAGAGGAGGAGGAGGAAGATGAAGAGCCGGTGCTGGTGGGGAGGGCGATGCATTGTAACAAAGAGCGTGAAAGTGAGCAAGACAAAGACATTACAAGCATGGATAGAAGCTGAGATACAGACACAAAGAAACAAAGAGCTACAGTCACTGTAACGTTTGTGCTTTATGGTGAGGTGGGTGCCAAAATAAGCAAAGTTATAGCCCATACAGTGCCACACACACACACACACACACACACACACACACACACACACACTCAGCTATGTTACAACTATGTTCTGCATGCTAATGTACCCTGAGGTACCCTAGTCCTTCTCCTGTCATCAATCTGAGAGACAACTTTGGATCCCAGGAGAGAAAGAAGCTATGGTAGGTATGTAATGCTCTCTAGTGTGACAGGGAAAAATAATATAAAGCAGACAGAGATACCACGTTTTTCTTTTCTTTTTTTTTTTTTACACACATATCTGGCATTATATTGTGCTGATTGACAGGCATACAGTGCACACAACATAATGCAACAATGCCTTTATTCAACCAGGGAAAACTGCATTATTGTGATGTGGAAAAATGCTGACAGTGCAGGTGCAGATAGCAGAATCATGTGGCTTCGAGGGACGTATAGACGCCACCATAAGCATCATTTCCTGATGGAATTGTGTAGAGATACAGCATAAAGGTATTTATAGATATATATAGATATATATATATATATATATGTATATGGAAACTGATGAATGATTGGCTGATGTAGAGCCAAATAGCTTATCTTGTCAGGTGTTTGGTACTGATAATGATGTGTGTAGGTGGAGGGAAGCACCACATTACCATCACTCCAGAACAGATGGCATGAAGCAGCGATGGTTTCCAAGCATTCTAGTAAAACACACACGCACACACACACACACACACACACACACACACACACACAGATCAGGCATAACATTGTGCCCACTGACAGGTGAAGTGACACTGAATGTCTCTTCATCATGGCTCCTGGGATATATAAGGCAACAAAGGAACATTTTGCTCTCAAGTTGGTATCAGAAGAAGGAAAAATGTTCCAGCATCAGGATTTGAGTGAGTTTGACAACAAGAACCAAACAGTGATGTCTGGAGGACTGGATCAGAGCATCTCCAGAACTGTAGCTCTGGTGGGGTGTTCCTGGTCTACAGTGGTCAGGCTCTATCAAAAGTGGTCCAAGGAAGGACCAGTGGTGAACCAGAGACAGGGTCATGAGAGGACAAGGATCACTGATGCAGGTGGGGAGTGAAGGCTGGTCCTGGTGGTCTGATCCAACAGACCAGAGAAGTTAATGCTGCTGAAGGTATGAAAGAGTCAGATACCACAGAATAAATCTTCAGGGGTCAGAGGTCAGGACTGACAGCAAAAACAGAATATTAAGCAGGTGGACATAATGTTACGCTTGGTTGGTGTATGTACGTATAAATTTGCCTTGCGTGCCTTTTCTGTTACGAAAACAGCCTAGAAAAAGTCGTCTTTGACACTTTAAAAGCCCTTCAAGTCAGGGCTACGTTAAAGATGGGTGATTTAGAGTTGGACCAATACAAGAAATCCAGTATAACGGTAAGCTTGTTTGGTTTAGGCCAAGCTGCACCAGGGAGGAATGAGCAGAGAAGGAAACGAATGAAGGGTGAAAGATGAAACTTTAATGATCCCTCTGGGGAAATCGAGTCATTGCTGCTGTGCAGAAAACAGCAGCCTATAGATAAGAACAGAACAAATGCAGGCAGTTGTCGACAATACCAGCAATTAGAACAAGATAAATACATTAGAGATTACTCCACACATGTGGCGAAAGTGTTCTTAAACAGATTGTGAGGTTATGAGTCAGATTGTTGAATAAATGAGATTGTCAGATGGGAGAATTTAAAGGTAAACAGTGAGGTAAAATGTGTAAGATGTTTGAATGTTTAAAAAAAATAAGGGAAGAGGATAGCAAAGACAGATTGAGCAGAGGAGGCAGTGAGACAGGGAGGACTGTGAAGCAGTCCCCAGCCCTTTTAATTGGTAGGAAACAAGAGGTCTCTGAATAAACACCCTGCCACAAGAGAGAGCCGGGCTCATTTCTCCCCCTCCTCGCACTATCCTTCTCCTCCTCCCGAGTAGTCTGACTGAAGCTAACTCTCAAGTCACACTCCCCTCAGAGCTCTTCCTCCTCCACCTCTCTGCACTTCCCCTTCACTCGTCACCAGCCCCAGCTGTCTGTCCTCCATCCTCTCCTGTGTATCTGCCCGTTGCTGGGACAACAAAACTAAATACTGTCTCAAGATTTCCAAATATAACAACAAACTGCTCTCAGAGTAGCTTCGATCCTCCATGTCTGCACCTATACCACTCCCTCCATCTCTCTTTTTGTCTCTTCTCACTGCTGGCCTTCAGTCTTCCCCTTATTTCTGCTTTTCTCCCTAATTATCTCACAGAGGACGAGGTAGCCCCTACCATCCCCCCAACACCTCTACTACTACTACTACAGCCCTGCTACCCTGATGAATAATTTCACGTTTCTAGAGCCTTCTCTTTCGCTCATCCTCAAATTGATTATTGCACAGAAAGCACAGCTAAAAGAGCAGCCCGCTGGGTAATTTGTCTTTCTGACGAGGAGAGTTCGCGGATAGGTGTGTGTGTGTATGGTGGGGGAAGCAGAGGGCTAAAAATTATATGCAAAGGGAAGAGAGAAAAACGTGATTATACAAAAAAAAGATATTGGATGCTTCGCTCTGGTCTCGTTTCTGATAGCTCATTCTGTTTGATGTTGTGGTCAGGGGCACAATTGGAGATATTTGCATGTGAAAATGTTGCTCAAAAAAGTGAGCAAAGTGAGAGAGGCACATCCCTGAGAAGCATCCATAATTACATGAAGCACATTTTGGAAAGCTGATGCAGGCGCTCCGTTATCCTCTTTCTCCATCCCCTCACTGCAAATCCCCATCACAAACACTGCCTCAGCCCTGTGGCTGTTATTCATCCGTCAGTGTTTGGTTTCACGTAAATATGGCCAACTGATATTGCCGTGGGACGATGCCAGCCAGCCTCCAGGTGTTTCCAATCTCCACGTCAATGGCACTCCCATTGGTTGGTGCGTGAGGCTCCAGTGATGACAGGGGACAGAAAGGTTATCATTTGGGCACCACAGTAGGGATCACTAAGTGAGTGTGCATGTGCAGACGCCTTGCCGTATCATTAGCATGAGGTATGGCATGAACAAGCTCTGTCTGACTAAGCCTCTCTGCAACATTATAGGTGTCTCACCTGGCTGGATGGGAGCAAGTTAGCAGGCCAAGATGAGGTCAATAGCATGCATCATTGTCAGTTTTGGTTGAGGCAAGTGCACAACTGAATGTTTTTGTTCGTGGTTTGTTGGCATAGGCCTGCAGCACTGATTCCCCACCTAGAGCAAAGTAAGCTGATTCAGCCCCCCACCAGCTCTCCTCTCATCTCTTGCTTCATGTACGGTACTGTATAACCCTCATCACTTTTCATTCTCCCTCGTGTTTTTCCATCTTCTGACTTCAATCTCTGCTTACTCTCATCTCCTTTGTTTCTTCAGAGTTCTATCTCACCAACTCTCAAGGCTTCACTCCTCCCCATCTCCCTTTTTCTTCTCTCCTGCTTCAAACCTGCTCTTGAATCTTTCAGCAATGCTACAGTTTCCTGATTTTTTTTTTTTTTAGGCCCACACGCTTCCCCTCTTTTTTCTCTCCTAGTTCTGTTGTGCATTCTCCAACCCCCCGAAGAAAAACCTCCTAATGGATCCCATGTCAGCAGAATACCAGAGTGAAACCACACAACTGCACTGTGGCTTCGTGTCTGTCTCAGCCTCGGCGTCTCTCTCTCTTCTGTGTATGCATGAAAAAGAACAGAAAAACTGCTGGCTGAACATTAAAATTACTTCATAAAGCTGAAATAAATAAGAATACAGGTGTATATTATATTACATGGTGATCAACACTGATTCTGCTTTTGTTTGTTCCTTTATTCGATGACGACTTTGGCTTATTTGATTATAAGAGGTCATTTTTGTGGTTTTATATTGCTGAAGGATACTCCTGTATCCTAGCCATGGAAGCCATCACACAACATGATAATTACCCACTTCTTATAGGGTCCAAAGACATTGCTGTTGCTTCTGGTAAACTCAGCACTTACTGCATGAGAAGATTTCCCCCCCACCATTTTGTGCCACAACTTGTATCCCTGAGGAAATTATAGGGGGAATGTGCTTAATAAACAATCCTGTCTCCAAGAAATGAGGGATATATGCAGCTAATTTGCAAAAACGAGTATGTTTTGTCAGAAACCTAATGCTGTCTGGTATATATTTTTTTTCCATTGACATAATGAGAAAATGTTAATTAACACAATACAGCAAGGTGCCAAATGTTGGTCATTGACAACATAAAGTATCTGCTCCTACAATACATTCTCTGCATGTAAAGCAGGATTAAACTTAATGGTTATGTTTAGGCAACTCAGAGTACTTGGTTAAGTTTGGGGAAGGATCGTGGTTTGGGTGAAATGTTGACAGAATCAACAATAACAGAAAAGTGAAGCCACAATCATTCCTGTAACCGTATGCAGGAACGATGACACTTTCTCTGTGTTTGTCGCTAATGTGACACAATAAAGGAGACATTCTGATACACAAAGAACTACTGTCATTTTCAAAAGATAAAGAATGCTCTTAGATGAGTGGTTTGTCTCTACTTATTGTCTGATAATACATTATAGCGTGTGATTTATCCTTTAAATGTGGAAAGGAAGCGAGGCTTTAAATGAACCACTTTGCCAGTCTTTTTTTTTTAAATTTGATCAACAATGTGCTGCAGTCTTTAACTTTTCTTTTGCCTTTTTCTCTCCTTTGTTGTAGTGAGCCAATAGTGGACTCACAGGGTGCTGCAGTGTGATAGACGAACCCGATAAGGCACTGATGGGGACAAACTGACACATCTCTGCTGGGCTCTGCACTCTACAGGTATGCGTGGTATCCCAGGCAAGGCCAGGCAGTGACAAATGGACCCAATTTCCATTTATTTATCTGTGTGTTGTGTGGACCACAGAACACATGCTGGTGTGCCCCCCCCCATAAATCTTTATCCTGTTAACACAACACCAATAAAGTGACACATTAGCCCTCCCAAGCAGGAGACTAATCAAGCACACTGTCACACAAGAACATTGTCGCGTTTGCTGTGAAATTACTGGGAAATACACATCAAGCAGGCAATTATTAAATCACTGCAGACAAGTGACCTCACTCAACTGCACAAGCAAATAATACATACATAAATAACATTCGCTAGTAAACAACTCAGGAAAGCAAAATGGAAAGGATGCACTCAGGAGAATAAATCAGGGCCTAAAGCCACCTCACTTATAACACAATAATAAGTTTCTGCTGTGGAGCTGGAGGGGGCTGGTAGGGGTCAGGGGTGAGGGAAGGCACACATTTATACTGTTTAGGATTGATAAGGCCTGGAAATAGCTGAGAGAGGCACCCACTTCTAGAGGGACGAGTCTCCTGCCAGTTTGTTAGAGACTCCCAGCAGGCTCAGTGTGACGGCCTCATTTGACATGACGCCCCCCCTCTCTTACACAGACATCTACATCATCATCAGCAGCCAATCTGACTGTCCCATCTACAAACACTAGACTTGATTTAATATTTCCGTCTCTACAGGCCCCTCTCGATGTGCTGCACAAAAACAAACACACACCCCTTCTCTATTACTGACATTTACATGGACCCCTGTAAACTACCCCTGCTGATTTTGTCATATTACCTGGCAGAACACCAACAGATTTTTTTTTTTTTTTTGCGCAGCGTCAAGCAGCCAGTGGTGTGAATTGTTGAGCCGCTGGATTTAATTAGTGCCGCACCCATATGGATTAGCGGAGAAGACAGGCACACTCACGAGAACAGAAAGTATGTCACATTCCCACCTGATCAGCTCTTAACATTGCCCTTGGTGGCATGCGTACAGAGACGCATACATGAATACGCACACAAGAGGTGGGGTGGAGGCTCTGTAGCTTTGTAATCAGGTGATTTCTTCCCCATAAATTTAATTGGTTTTAGCAGCAGTGCAAAGAAAACGTTAAGGTTGGCTTGCTGCACCATGTGTACAGAGACAGCTGCTGTGATGGGCAGGAGGCAGGGAGGAAGCAAAGGGAACATACTGCTAAATGGATTATTTTAAAAACCAGCCAGGTTGATAAACAACATACTGCCATCCTGGCAACAGAGAGACATGCAGATGGATGGAAGACACAAATGCTTGCACCATTCGCTTCGCCTCTCATTCACTTCCACTGAATCCCACTTTCTATGTCGTACTATATGATAACACTGCAGTGTACAAAATACTGTAAATTAGCAAGGTTTAGTTTTTATTGATGCCCTATTGCAGTAAAGTTACTTGCTACAGCAGCATAAACAAGTTATAGTAAGAAAAATAACAAAAACAACAATCAGGAAATAATAGAATAAGTAATAAAAATAATTTTTTACAGTTTGTACTGAAAAAAAATCTGATGGCAAAAGAAATTAAATAGATAAATAAAATGTATTAAAATTGTTTAGACTATGGATATGATGAAGTATGAAGTATAAAAATGGACACAAAATAAAACAATGAAAGTGTGTGCTAACAAGTATTATTAGTATTAAAAACATGAGATCATGTCACGGTCTTAGTGAAAAGTACAAACTAGATTAATCACCTTTTTGTTGTATTCCTCTAACAACTTTCCAGAAATTCCCTGAGAACATTCTTGAGATGGACCAGATGTAAGTACAAACAGACATAAAGACAACAAGAAAACATGCCTCTTGCCACGTCACCAATGGGGAGGCATAATAAAATGAACTGGACTGAATTGAAATGTAGCCATACTTTAACACCTAAGAGCTGCAATTTACAAATTATACTGTGATCTACTGAAACATTGACAGTAATGTACAAATGAATGAAGAAGAAAGCCAAGAGTTTACCTTTCCTTATAGCCATATAATTCACTTCTAAAATGAGTGAGAAGAGTTAAGGATAGGACTCCATTAAACGTCATCTTAAGGCCAGCCCAGAAGTGAAATTATGCACTCCTCTTGGAATTACTATCACTGATTAATCTGCTACCTGAATGCACCATGCCATTTCCACATTTCTGTCCAACAATAGCCTCAATGCACAAGCCTAATGGAGTCATCAATGATGCGTTACAGCCTGTGAAAAGAGCTGTAATAAGGTAATAGGGTTTGGTTATTCTTTACCCTTACTAAGGTTCTTTAAACTGAAATGTGGTATTTAGTTTGAGCTGTATAAATAGTGAATAATGCATAGCGATATATGCTACGTAATGTGATGGTGGTTAAGGCATTTTGCATAGTTAAGCTCTGTTTGAATAATGGCGTAATCCGCTGCAATTATGGATAGATATCTTATAATTAGCTCACTGTAATCCCTCCAGCTGCCTTCCTCTTAGTAGACTCAGCACTGTCTGGATCCAAGTAGGAAGAAATGAGAAAGTTAGGGATAGGATAACCCTTCTGTCTGGGAAGACATTTCATGGCATTGTGGACTCAGATGAAATGTTGTCCTTCGCAGTCTGTGGAGAGAGATTCTTTTGTGTCTCTGAAGGCTCCGTGGAGAAAAAAAATTACATGTAGAGGAAAGAATCAGGGTTGAGTCAAGGTCAGTGTTAATTATCATTTCCGCTTCAGTTGTGTAGCATCTTCACCTCCCACACAATACACCACTGAGCTCAACATAATACCAAGGTATTCTGTCTAGCCATGGTTGACTTCCATTTCCTTAATTTCAACACACGGCCTCATGTGGCAGCATGTGTCTAAATTAATTGGTTTGTTGTTGGACACGCCGTTTTTTTCCGCTCCGCTTGACACAAATATGCAGCTGCTTGGGGGTTTGAATGGAAAGTGGGAGGTCAACAAACGTTTGCAGAAGACATCGAGTAATTTCCAAGGCAAGCAAGTGAGATTTACTCGGACTGAAACCCTTGATTAGGCCCAGTAGGTGTCTGTGCTGAAGGTAGCCCAGCATCCATTGAAGCGCACTGACGAACATGCATGGGCTGTTAAAGTCCCAGAATTTGTGAGCTTGTTGTTCCTTTCAGGAACCAGATGGGAGTGACGGAGAGAGCTATTAAACATGGCAGACTGTGTATACTGTAAACAACGTACAGCATGTTCCCTGCTGTGTGTTCATGGGAGTGTGAAGCTTCCAGCATTTCTTCCTCCCAGAAGCAATTTGGTACTGGAGTCATCTAGCTGTGCTGCTCCTCACAGCACACACACACTCAGAGAGGATGCATTAACATCTATTACTGCTATGTGTCTATTCTCAGTACATACAGGTGGCCTAAATAGAAGAATTTTCTTTGAGAAAAAAGGAAAGTATCTGACTTCAACAACTACCTGTCTTCTTTTGCTCATTTTTTAAAAAGGTCAATTCACTTAAGTTATGAAAAAATTTCCTCATTTAGCGTTCATGGTATTTCCAGACGAACTAGTCACCTTGAACGATTTTTAATGGAACTACTTTCCCATAAAATAACTGTCTCAATGGAAACAATTGAGAGTATGGTTTTATTATCCACAGTAAATGAAGACTGTTTCTGGAGAGAGACGTTGCCATTGAACATGGCTTTGTGTAGTCACCATCTGAAACTGTGTGGGTACATCTCAAATATGGCAAGATACTAAATAGGAAATAAATGACCTTTTAATTCAATTCATTATTATGGTTAAAATGGAAAAAATGAAAACCTCCTATTGATTGGTCAGGCACAAACACAATACATTCTGCATGACATCTCCATTAGAGTCAAAGGTGGAGAAGACAACAAAAAATACACACAACTTAAGTGCATCATAACACATTGGTTATGGAATTAATCTGCAGATGCTCAGGTGACCAACCTTTTCTGTAGATGTCAGTTTTTGAGGCACTACAGCAGTGGTCTGCAACAAACTGGGCGAGGCTGCTTATAGCCTAGCTGAATAACAGAAATGCCTTTTGCAATTTGGACAACTGTTCATCACTTTTGACCGGCCAACTATGAATTACCACAACTATGAAAGGTCTTTGAGCACTCAGTCATATATGTGCACAAAAAGTATTAGGCTGATAGATCCTATAGTATGCAAGATTAGCCATAGACAGACAGATACACATGATCTCCCCCCTATGCTTACACTCAAAAACACGATAAAACACTAAATCTGAGGTCCTCAAAACAAGTGAAATTAACAGTCCATGAAGCAAGATAATTTCAATAATTTTAATAATTTCTTGACAAGATTTCTTGAATTAAGATTGTTAAATCTAGAAATAAAATGCTGGTTTTGATAATAATTTTTAATAATAATAATCAGCTAATAATAATAATTTGTCATATACACAAAAGTTGCTCTCTGCATTTAACCCATGCCTCAGCAGGGAGCAGTGGTACCATGTAAGGCGCCGAGGGAACAACAGGGTCCAGCGTCTGGCTCAGGGACACTTTGGCAGCAGAAAGCAGGATCGAACCCGTGACCTTGAGGTTCAAGGACGACCACTCTACCAACTGAGCTAGAGCCACACCCTGATGTTAAGGGATGCTAGTTGTAAGATTAGAGTACTTAAAATGTAACTTTTTAAAGACCCCAACTTTGTGAAACACACTAAATACAAGCAGAAAATAAGCAGAAAATGTGTTTGTGTGACTCTTGAATCAAGCAACTTGAGTTTGTTACTATATAAAAAAAATATTTATTTGATGAGACTTTGGAGGAGAGATGTAATATATCTTATTTACCTCATTTAAGCTTTCTTGAGACAAAAAGATAAGGTTGTGCTTGATTTAAAATTATTGTCTAAAGTTGAATACTTAAAATAAGAAATTAACTCATGTTTTAACCCCTAACCCTTTCATCTTGCTAAGAAGCAAATACAGTAATTTGCAGTGTACACATGATTCAATTAATTAGTTATGAGTTTATGACCAGTGGAATCAAAGAGGAAATCAAACAGGATTTAATTCATATCTATTAGTTAATAATGGATACTCTCATCCTTTGCCTTCCCCCCCTATATCTCTCGCTCCATCCCTCCCCACTATCCAACACTACCTCCATCCCCCATGGCAACACGAGGCGGGCAACACGATCCGCTCTATTATAGAACCTCTAGAGATATCTGCCTTCTCAGCATGCAGCGGTGCTAGAGAGGGTGAAACAGATACACACACATTACACACACACACACACACACACACACACACACAGTGGATATCTCAGGTCTGAGATAATCAATGCCAACAGAGCCGCAGCAGATAGAGGGAGTGCAGAGAGGCAAGGCCAAGTTCTACTCAAACAAGCAAAACCCAGAAAGAAAATACACTGAGAAGGGGAAATCTGAGTGCCTTGACCTTACAATTCTCTTGTCTGTGTACTGTACAGTATGTTTCACATAAATTCTTTAGACCTTATTGATTATTTACTGTATCAGCTTATTAAAAAGATAACACATGCAGGTAAAGGCACACTGTGTTTGAGAAAAAAATCTGCAGATGCTTATATATAAATGCATGGAAAAAAAATATGAAAACCTCCAAGTAAAGCTGATGCACTGTCTCAGCCTGTGTCCACGATATATATTTTTGCTTGTTACACAAACTCTGAAACTGATGCGTGCCAAAAACAACAACACATGGCTTCAACATATATTCTATTTATAAATGGCACTTTGTATGAGTGAGAGAGAAGAGGCGGAAGTGAGAATATAAGACATCAGACTGACAGCGTTCCCACATCACACTCACTGTCTCTGCACACACTGTCAACAAACCTCAAGGAAAGGCTGACAAGACACGCAGGTGTCCGATGGCTATTAGTGTAGAAACTCTCTTGTCTGTCAGTGGGAAAAAGCAGTTAAGTGAAGCAGCTGTCAATTAAATAACCAACTCATCTTGAGTCTTTTCACACATCAAAATACAGAGTGGACACAAAAAGATGTGTGCGCGCCTGCGGTGGGTGTGTATGTTTTACGGCCTGTCAACATTATGGTGCAGGACCTTCAGCAACACATTTCTCATGGCATATTATGACATACATATATTTGGCAGGCCATGAGAGGGTCTGTATCAAAAACCGTCAGGCAATAAAACAGCACAGCAGCAAAGGTGAATGTCATGTGCAGAAATCCTGAAGCTATTTATTCACAGCTTTGATAATAATCCACTGAAAATGGTTGGTGAGATTATTGCACTATTTTAAAAAGGTCCATGGCCCGACACATCAGAAGAGATGAGCTTGTGGGAATCCAAGTACGATCAATCCAATTATCAGTTGTGTTATGAATCCTAGATCACTTCACTCACTCCAATCAAATTCAGTGAGCCTAAAATTAGCCAGCTCAGCTTAAAGGCATCGGGGATAACATGTATGATTGAAGCCTGGAAAGGAATATCCTTCATATACTATATGTTTATACATACAGTCATGGTCAAAAGTTTACATACACTTGTAAAGAACGTAATGACATGGCTGTCTTGAGTTTCCAGTTATTTCTACAACTCTGATTTTTCTCTGATAGAGTGACTGGAACAGATACTTCTTTGTCACAAAAAACATTTATGAAGTTTGGTTCTTTTATGACTTTATTATGGGTCAGCTGAAAATGTGACCAAATCTGCTGGATCAAAAATATACATACAGCAACACGAATTAGCAATTCTGGTGACTTAGAAAGTTGTGTGAATGAAATGAGCTTCATAGCATGGCCTCTTAACTTCTTGTGAGTGATCATGAGTGACTACAGCTGGTGACTTCTCTGAGGCCATTTAAATAGGGCTCATTGGATACAAACGCCCCCAAACGCTACAATGGAAAAGTCAAAGGAGCTCAGCACGGATCTGAAAAAGCAAATCATTGACTTGAACAAGTCAGGAAAGTCACTTGGAGCCATTTCAAAGCAGCTGCAGGTCCCAAGAGCAACAGTGCAAACAATTGTTTGTAAGTATAAAGTGCATGGCACTGTTTTGTCACTGCCACGATCAGGAACAAAATGCAAGCTATCACCTGCTGCTGATAGAAAATTGGTCAGGAGGATGGAGAGTCAACTGAGAACCACCAAAAAGCAGATCTGCCAAGAATTAGAAGCTGCTGGAACACAGGTGTCAGTGTCCACAGTCAAGTGTGTTTTGCATCGTCATGGACTGAGAGGCTGCCGAGCAAGAAGGAAGGAAGCCCTTGATCCAAAAGCAGCACCTTAAGGCTCGACTGAAGTTTGCTGCTGATCACGTGGACAAAGATAAGACCTTCTGGAAAGTTCTGTGGTCAGATGAAACAAAAATCAAGCTGTTTGGCCAAAATGCCCAGCAATATATTTGGAGGAGAAAAGGTGAGGTCTTTAACACCATACCTCCCGTCAAGCACGGTGGTGGTAGTATTATGCTGTGGGGCTGTTTTGCTGCCAATGGAACTGGTGCTTTAAAGAGAGTAAACGTGATAATGAAGGAGTATTACCTTCAAATTCTTCAAGATAACCTAAAATCATCAGCCTGAAGGTTGGGTCTTGTGCACAGTTGGGTGTTCCAACAGGACAATGACCCCAAACACACATCAAAAGTGGTAATGGAATGGCTAAATCAGGCTAGAATTAAGGTTTTAGAATGGCCTTCCCAAAGTCCTGATTTAAACCCTATTGAGAACATGTGGACAATGCTGAAGAAACAAGTCCATGTCAGAAAGCCGACAAATTTAACTGAACTGCACCAATTCTGTCAAGAGGAGTGGTCAAAGATTCAACCAGAAGCTTGTGGATGGCTACCAAAAGGGACATGTAACCAAATATTAGCATTGCTGTATGTATATTTTTGACCCAGCAGATTTGGTCACATTTTCAGTTGACCCATAATAAAGTCATAAAGAACCAAACTTCATGAATGTTTTTTGTAACAAAGAAGTATCTGTTCCAATCACTCTATCAGAGAAAAATCAGAGTTGTAGAAATAACTGGAAACTCAAGAGAGCCATGACATTATGTTCTTTACAAGTGTATGTAAACTTTCTACCACGACTGTATTTCATGAGCAAAAAACCCATCAGACTATAAAATGTACTGATACATGGGTAGATTTGACAGAATCTGAATAAAATCATAATATTAATAATAATAACAGTAAGGCTGGCTGCAGTGACTCTGAGGTAGTACTACCACATTAGAACCCAATTTTTTGCATATCGGTGGGAGAGCACACCTGTCATTCATCTGCTACTATACAAAACGTGGCGTTTGGAGGTGCAATCAAGCATAGACCAAACAGAGCTGCTATTCCACTTTTTAAATTTGCACAGATGGTCATGTTATAAGTCATTATTTCATAACGTTCTGAGGAAAATGTTCTTCCTCAGTTTAGCTGTATTTTGTTTCAGTCTCATTATACATTAATCAACACGGCTAACATTTGATAATCAATTTAATTGCTACACTTTACCCACACATAGATGGATAACATTTCTATACATTAGATTAGAAATCAAAAGATGACATGCTGTACTGAATTTTTTATAAGCGATCAGTAAGAGGAAAACAATCAGAACTGGGCTTCTTAAAGAAAACTTGCTTCAGATAGGGTAGATACAGGTATATTCAGACATACAGTATGAGAAAAATAATGCGTCTTTTGAGGATGAAAGCACGTCAACATGTTCTAGTTGAAGACCAACACAGAAATATAAACCTGGAAAGGAGCTTGCTATGTCCCCTTTAAACAGTTAAACAATGTTTCGATTCCAAGAAGTTGTGATTTTTGCAGGCACTTTCCTAACTCACATATTAACAGGTGGTCTTTGTCTCATCTTCCATTCTTTCACTGACACATACATTACTCTGGTGGTGGGCCAGTTGCCGACAGGCTGTCACACAGTCAAATCAGCTGTTCAACCCTCTGACCTCAGAGACCTCGGACAGAACTGCCATGATTACCCAGAAACAAGCAGAGCATCATTAGCACCTCTCCATCTGTGCAGGGTGGCGGTGCTAACTCACGCTTGACATTCATTGTCCTAAAAGAAGCGAAAGAAGAGATAGACTAGAAAGAAGCCGATCAATTACAGTGCCTAGTATACATAATATGAGGCAGCCCCTGCAACTCTTAACTATGAATACATATTATCATCACATTAGTCTGATAGATGAGCTCTGAACTGACAACTTCCACTGGTCGTGTGTGAGTCTCTATAGATAGTGAAAGTGAACACAGCTAGGTCCCAACAGGAAACAGTTTCATTAGTATCATGCACATATTTCAATTTGACATTTAAACCTAAAAATGAATATGTAAATTACTGGATCCTGGAAACACAATACATTATATTAAAGCAAAAAAAATAATCATTTCAGCAGCATAATAGCATATTTTTCATGCTTGGTTGTGATAAATTGGCAGTAGATTGCTGTTATGAAAATGAGTTGATTCCTGACGTGCTTTGCATAACTCGCATTTAAGATATGGGTGGGAATGAGACAGATTTATGTCGTAAATGTAGCATGAAAAGTGTAAAAAAAAAAAAAGCAACACATCATGAGGTGTATTATCTGGTTTTCATGTAGGCGTGTGGCACAGCATTTATATGTGTGTAAATGAATGAGAAGTCCCAGTGCTAAGGGCTATATCGCTCTGAAGATCCTTTTAATTATCTACAGTCCCACTTCACTGTCTCTTGGTTTTCTTTTACCTCTCAGCTTTATACACTCATTTAGCTCCCAGTGCTTCATCTCAAGCTATGCTTCTTTGTTATTTCTCCGCAAACGCCTTGGGAAGTGTCTGGGGGGAACAGTAAAAGGGACTTTTCCACAGAGAAAAACTGAGATTGAGCAAACAGAGAAGATGGTTTTATTGGCAGAGGGAGTTTTTCATGATGAAATATTCCATCTTGTCATATTCTATGGCATTTGAAGATAATATACTTTCATATGTTTGAGAGAACGGAGCGTCTACTTGTAAACATTGACTGCAACGGTGCTTGTAGGTACTGATATTAGACTGCTAGGTAGAGGAAGGCTCTCTTTCATCTCACCGTCTGTCTCGCATAATAAAACTGAAACCTTGAATATTGGCCTTGATAAGGCAGAAAGAAAGGAATTCTGTTTCTGGGTGTGGAAGGAAGCAGCCAGCTAAGCAAACAGAGAGATGGTGAATGTTAATTATTACTACATCCACGCAACAACAGAATTAATTAAAAAAATGAAATCGCCTGTTTGAATTCTGCAATGTCAACATCACAAATGGATGTTGATTTTCAAAAGACAAAAGGTAGAAAAAAGTACAGCTCCTTAAAGTGGCAGTGTGGTGACGCAAGTCAACTTCATACACGTTTGACACCACTGAAAATTGAATGTATGTATAATTCAGGCACTAAAAGATGTTTTTTTTGAAACACAGAACAATATCAACGTTAAAATATCCACATTTTTTAAGGATAGGGTGGTAGCAGTATGAAAATACACAGACACACCCTGGTTTTGGTGTCTGCCTGTGCACACTGTGCACCTTACACAGATAGACGTACATAAAATGTGTAGTGACAATAATGGGGAACACATCACTGGTCATCAAAGCTTTCAGCGAGCAGCTTCAACAAAAGCAGCTCCATCAGAAACCTGTCTGCACATTCCAAAGTATTCTCGCAGGAGAGAGATGAAGCGATGCTTCAGAAGGAGGAGGAGGAGGGAAATGGCAGAAAACAGGGGATGCAGAACTGACAGCCAGGCAGGCACAGGAATGGTTGTATGTGCCTTGGAACTGTTCACCTCATTATTCAGCTTTCCATTGAGGAACCCCCCCCCCCCTCTTTCTCTCTCTCTCTCTTTGTCCCCTATTCCACTGCATGTTATAAATCACCACATCTGCAGCCTATTAGACAAGATACCAGAATTGTTGGTTGTGGCTGGTAAGCAGTAGGAACAATGCTGCATAAACAGTCTAAGGCTGCTGCTGCACTGGCAACTGCTCACATCTCTGATTCCGAGTGTCTGTGTCTGCTCCTCTGTGCTGTTATTTCTCTTAAGTACTGTATCTCTCAGATTATCCTGCAATGTTTCTAAAAACAGTCTGATTTGTTTGTTATTTGTGACTTATCAGTCACATTATTTAAGTATGGCATGGCGATGTTCAAGTTTAAAATGTAATGGTTTATCAATAGTGGGTCTCAAAATACCATAATCAAATCTCAGCTCATTACTCAGCAGATGATATTTAGCTTTATCTCTCAGATTAACTTAACTCTTTCAGCTGATTGGTTACGTAACTTGTTTTGCTAGCAGTTATTGATCTAATGAGCTTGGCAAAGATTTAATACATCATTCCAAGACTGTTAAGCAATACAGTAATATGAATATTGACTGCCAAGTTGTATCAGCCAGCTGTAAATCTGTGATATTTTACAGTTAAACTAAAATCAGACTTTACAAATCACAAAAATGTTTTTGTTCATTGTTAATAGTTATTTATTATTAAAAGAAAGACAATGATGAATGGGAGAAAAATACATTTTTTAGCTGCTGGAATGAGAGACAAATGCCTGTGTAGCTTACAAGCCATGGGCACAAGGTATATTGTCAGCAGTGGTGGTGAGGAGTAAGGACCATAGCAAAGCAAAGTGACATTTGTGTGTAAGTCTGCGTACCAGTTAACTGGCTATCTAGCCTTCACACTGACTTTAGCGGCACACTTTCCCTCTGTGAATGCTATGATGTTGGATGTATGGATGTTTGGTTGTTCCTACAATGAGCTAAGGTGCAGGATAAGATGGGTGTGCATGTTAATTAGATAAGGAGGCGGCTTTAGCAGATAAGCTGATGTGAGTTGTTTTTCAAAGTGTATTAATAATAGTTTGAGTTTAGTACTGTGTAAAGAGATGAAAGCTCGTCTGTGTCTACAGTATGTGGTGGACACAACAGTAAGTGCAGTGTTGTGAGCTAAGCTGGAGTGAACCATCTAATGTCCTTATTTGATTTTGTGAAGCAATAATTAAAAAAAGATGTGAAAACCCTGTGAAAGCACTGATTTGAATTTCTGTAGTGGCTGGTATTCATTCTCAATATCTGATTATAGTTGGCAAAGCCATAACAAAGCAAAGCGTCTGCCTCTTCTGGATCACATAGGAATTTTGATTGTCTTAATGACAGTCTAAAAAGTTGGCATTATAATCATAAACACTAACAAACGATCTTCAAACCACAATTACATAATGCACATCTGGGAGCATGTTCATTTTTCTTTTTCACACCCTGAAGGGACTGTCAGAGTTATACTGTTTTTTTAAAAAGCAGAATTAGTTAACTTTTACCAGGTGACATCACATAAAGCAGATACTCTGAGAGGGCAGACGTGAAGCTTCGGCAAATGAAAAGTGACACAAGGTTGAGTTGGGAAAGTGACACGACCTTTGACCCTTAGGAAGATTTCATTAACCCTGAGCACAGATATGGCTGGTGGTGGTTGACTGCAGCGTTATGGAGTGACAGACAGAGGATGGATAAGGCTACCATCTCAGCAAATTCACAACCATCCCTCCTCTCTCAGTGACAGCAGGATTACTCAACCACTCTGTAAGCCCTTAATACTTCCACACAGATAAATTCACAAGTAAAATATAGAGCACACTAGACATCTCATAGCTTATGTCATTACAGGGTTTGTTGCAAGTTGTGGTTTGATGATGGGTTTTCAATGTTAATTAATTTCAGTTGTAGAAACACTTCTGCAGCTAAGCACATGAGTGCTGGTTATTTGGCTCTCCTGGAGGTTTCTCTTGCCTTGTTACAGATCTGCAAATGGGTGAATAAAATGCACATGCCATCAGAGTAACTTGAGACGCCTTGTACAGTGTTTTATCGGAAATGGATAAAATCTGGCTGCATTATTGCACCGATGCTGCAGGGAAATGCAACTGGAACTGAGGATCATTGCCGAGCGGGAAAAAGGGGGAAAAGATTTAGTGTCAGGGGAAATGGGCCGAGCCAAACAGTGTTTCCCCAGCAACAACCAGAGCTGAACACATCAGTCATGACAAAATGATACCCAACACGATTTGGAGGAGTGTGAGAGAAATGTGTGGGAGAAATGGAGACACAACCAAAGTGCATACTTAATGTTACCCACATTATGGGCACACAGGAGCACACTGTACAGGAAAGTTCATCTTAAACAGGTTTGTTGATTTGACTCTCCCAAAAGGCTATACAATTAATCAAATGTTAATCTCAATTTAGGCTTCCCACAATTAAATGAACATCACTGGCTGCGATGTTGATGTTTAGAATCAGGAGTGTCCAATAATAACGGCCCTCTGATAATATTGGCAGATAGTAACATAAAAATTTAATGTCGTATAATATTGGTATCGGGTTTTTATAACCGATGTTCAACTGCTGTAGGTTTCAGCATTTCCGAGCCTCCCTGAACACAGCATGCTTCCTTTACCAGTGCACACTTGATGATGTATTACAAAAAAAAGTTTGCTAGCTACGACTAACAAGTTAGCATAGTAAATTTGCCATCACACATGAGGACATGAACAAAAAAAATATGGAGTCATAGCACCCCATCAGTATCAGTTTAGAGCTTCATTTGTATTTGCACTTCAAAGGAGGGCTATGTTAACTACTAATCTGGACTGAAGCTGTTTTTTAAGCCTTTTTGTGGCTTTCGTGGTGTCAGTTGCATTATTTCCTTAGTCATACAAAACAGCAGGATGGATTGAGCCCAGTGTATAATTTAAGGATTATATTATTTGCCAAGTCATGGCCAGTTATATGATAAGATAAAACTTGATAAGATAAAAATGAGGAAAAACTACAAGCACTTACACAACATAGCCAATAAAGAAGACTTCATGTGTCTCTAATAGAGGAACAACTTCAACAGTGCAGATAATTCACAGTGCCTGCTGATTATAACACACTGATTTTCATTTTTTTGACAAGGCTACAATGCACCTCTGCTGCAAAAATAATGATCTTTTTGTTAAAAGTGAGAAAAACTCACAAGTTATTATTAATGGTATAATTGAGTAACACGTCAAAGAATGTAAAGATGTGAAGGTCAGTCTTATCTTTCTTGTCAAAGCCGCGACTGTTTCAGCTGACTCACACGTGGATACTGCACAGTCCGAACATAATGTATATACACACTCAAGTAGGAGCTCCTATACATTCTGTTAATATTAGCACACACCCAGGAGACATATGGTCTTTGTCAGGAGCTCTCGAGCACTTCCCCTCTCTTCTCCCTTCACCGGGCCGCAGCAAGCCAAATAGACTCTTCCCCCCCATCCCTGACACTCTGGCACAAATCTGGCTCTTGGAAACGCTGAGCTGAGGGGAATATAGCGACTGCAATTGTTTAGACGATACTTGCAGTGCACTCGCCCCAGTCTCCAGACTGTAAACACAAACCAGCTGTCCCCGGAGTGCGATACTTATTCACTGACTGATCTAACCAGGGGCCAACTGGGAAAAGAACAAGGGAGCGGAAAAAAATAGGAAGAGGAATGAGAGGCCAGCATTCGCAGACTGTCACAGGCAATTGGAAGTAAACACTGATATCTGACTTTGTGGCTGCGGATGAGGAGCGTTTACGATGTGTCTGTGTTTGTCAGTCAAACAATATCACTCTGAGTCCTTGAGGGGAGAAAATGACAACTTTCGTGAGACATACCGCACTACGGCCACTTAGGATCTTTTATTGCTTTTATCCAGAGCGACTACAGACAGGATGCTGTCAGTGACAGTGACAGCCATTTGAAGTGGGGAGCCATTAGTTAATGGGTAGGGGCAGGCAGAGGGGAAACATGACCTCTGAGAATCCGCCTCTCTCCCTCTCTTCGCTGCTACGAACGACTCCTGCACCCGCTAGTTTTCCAACATAAGATTACAATCAAAGAGGAGTGGGCAGGGAGGCAGACTAGGGGTCCTACCTTCAGCTGTCAATCTCACAGCCTGACTGAGCCGTGCACATCCCGTGATCCACTTCAGAGAGCACAGTGTTACGATGAACATGTCCGTCATGTTAATGCATTCATGTAATTACCACACGCTGTCACAAACTTCCCACCGGCTTTTCCTTTTCAAGATGTGAATACAAACAAAACTGCATACGTTAAGGATGATGAAATATTAATACACTATGGAGATGTATGTTTTATATAAAGTAACTACTGTAAGTAGCGATGTGGTATAAGTATCTAAGTATATTTTCTACCATTACATCTCACTGATCATCACACATTTTTTGTTGTTGTCATCTATTGTTATTTTTACTTGGAAATAACCAAGCGATATTTTGTTTAGCCATGACATAAACAGCATTGATGCATTTTATGGATGGTGGCTACTGAAACATTTCATTTACTTGGTGAAATCCTGAGATGAGGAAACAAACCTTTTTATATACAAGTTGGACTTGTAGGATATACTTCTCCTGCTATGTGGTGCACATTTGAAACAAATAGTCTCCTACATAAATATAAGATAAAAAAAATATGCTACCTTAAATGTAACATGTCACAAAACTTACATATATATGCATTAATATGTGTATTTTCATACCAAGAGTCTGCTGGACGTGCACCAAAAGTTGGTAGAAATCGATAAAATACGCTGCTCTGTTTCCTGTGTTAAATTGTTCTTCTGCAATATATAATCTTCTTACATATATCTACATGCCAAAACAAAATGTTAGCCATTTAACCAAATGAACTGAATAGTATATTATTATTTGTATTTGAACCCATCTTTAAATAGAGGGAAAAAATATCAACTGAGTTTAAATAAAAGCTGTGAAACTAGAACCATATGTTTGAACAGTGGGAAAGTGCAGTGCATTGGCCTACTGTACTGTATCGTATATCACATTAGTTTTCTTTGAAAACTAGAGGTTGTGTTATTGGCAAAAAGTAGCACATCAGATTTAATAGTCAGTCATTAATTAATATCAAATTATATGCTTATAACCAATAACTCTTAAGTTATTAATCATAAACCATGAATCGTCATAAAAGGTGAAGGAGAGTGATGACACTCAGCTTCAGTTATAACTATTATACTATTAATTTTAATAGTGAAAATTATCAGTGCTCCACCCAGTTTTGCTAAAAAACTGGGAAAACTTGTAAATTGGACATTAATTAATCTATTAATCTTAAGCTATGGAGTTCTTGGACCTCATGTACAGTGATTCAATTTTCTTTATATACAAACACAAATCAAATAACCAATTTCTTTACATAATTAGATGTTTATTTGACAAACTACATGACCAGACTACTAACAGAAAATAATAGAATAGAAAATAGGAAATAATAGAATAAAGAAAAGAATGATGGATGAATAAATGGCATTAATTCAATGTGACCAGCTAGATTCTGTGATGGTTATCTATTAACCAAATAAAGAGTTGGACTGTTAATAACATCTGGTTTAGGTTTGGTGCACCGTTCAGCAGTTGAGAGTTTAAGAGGCATCGGAGAAGATTGTGGAGCAGTTTAATATTCTGAATCTAAGATTTAGTATTTGATTATTCAGATATTAAAGAGTTTTGATGATTAGACTAAATTAATCAGCCAAATTTAGAGCTAATCTAGAAAACTGAATAATTAATGATTGACTATTCAATCTGCTCCAAGGTATTTATGCTACACTGTATCACTAAAAAAAGGAGGTTGTGCATGAAATAGTATGACGTTCACATGACAATAAAATTGGGGTGAAATACAGTTGGTCAGTGATGTTATGATTGATGATGGCTTTGGCAGCTGGGTGTAAATATATATTGTCTGACATAATAAAAAAAAAACAAAAAAACTTACATACATATGGAGGAATCGGCAAGGACGTTTCTGCCTTCTCTCTCTTCATTCACTCTAATATGCGAGCAGGGATGTGGCTGTGTCGTTGTCTTTCCCTGTGGCTCATCACTTCATCACTGCAGTGGTGTTGCCAAACAGACGGCTCTGCCACAAGTCTCACTTTCCTCTAGCAAATGGCAATGTCCAATTAGTTTAAAAATAACATCTATTCCTCTCCCTTACTGAACCTAAAAACAGGTCTACTATCCAATAACCTTTGGAGTACACAAGCTGTGACTTTGCCTTCACCTCAATAAAGCGCTCCATGATTGAATCAAGTGGCTGAGGTCAATAGGACATATGTTCATTTCCCAGGGTCCTCTAGGGTCCCTGCAGGCAGAGAAAAAAATATGCTGAGTGTCTTCTGTGACATTTATTGGATAGGAACGAAGTTATATGTCCTTTTTTTCCGTCATTTCATCCCTTTCACTTTTTGAAAAGGCTCCACTAGTCCGTGTGTGTGTGTGCGTGTGTGTGTCTGTGAGCATGTTGTGTGTGCTTACACAGTATTTCAACCCCGTGGTCACGCTTCAGGCACCAGCACATACTACATCTGTCACTGTCTCTACCACGTCACCTCAATTTTCTGCAAACTAGTTTCACTTCTGTGCCTTGAAGGACACTTTTTCCTCTCTCTCTCTCTCTTTTGCTTCTGTTTCCGTCTGTCCCTGTCACTCTTTTCTTTACCGTCACTTTCAGCCTGTCAGCCTGTCTTTTGTCAGCCGTCTGCCCGCTTTTCATCATCTCTCCCTTACTTCACTGAAATCAAAGCGGCGCTGGAAAAGGTTATAATCCTGTAAATTCATTTGGAACTGAGTTGTGGCTTTTATAAGTAATTATTTTTTCCACTGTAGCTTTCACATTTACTTTGTCCATAAAAAAATGAAATGACTGATGCTCTGTGGGACTTTTGTCAATGTGCTGCAGTGTCTTCTCTGTCTAGATATAGCTGAGGACATGACTTCATCAAATAGATATAAAGTGACAAGATATTCAAGACAGCCAACTATTTATTGTATATTTTAGGCACTGGTGCAGATCATAAATTATTCATTGTATTGACTACTTACATCCTATCATCAGGGCACTAGAAATATTGCCTTCATGTTGAAATAAGAGTTAGACTTAGTCTTTACTTTACTTTAGTATCATGTGTTCATCTACAGACTAAAACTCATACTGATTCTGAACAGTGATACTTTCAGTTAAATTCTAACAGCAACGCTAACACACTGATATTAATGATAACTTGCAATGAGTGCTAACAGTGCTAACAGGTTGGTGTTGAAGGTGCTAAATGTGAGATAGGGAGCATTTCTATTGGCCCTCAACATGGCGAGGGTTGAGCAGGCAACTCATAATCGGCATTGCTAATGACAACCAGCAGTTGTGTTCTTCACCCAATGGTTAGGATGGTGTGAGCTGAAACTGCCATGTGAGTGCAGGGCAGGGTGGCGACCATGGGCACACACTGACATGAAAAAGCACTAAAAGCACACATGGCCGACATGGCAATATAACACAACACCTGCAGGTGTGCACAAGTTTTGACCAAGAACACAATCGTAACCCAGTCGGTTCACAGGAACAGTTTATCAATATATCGAGGACACTACCAGAAGAGTGACGTGTGTGTAGAGTTGTGCGATATCACAATATATATTGTCCATCCATCCATTTTCTATCGCTTATCCTAACATAGGGTCGCAGGGGGGCTGGAGTCTATCCCAGCTGTCTTAGGGTGAAAGACAGGGTACACCCTGGACAAGTCTCCAGTTCATCACAGGACACATAGAGACAGACAACCACTCACACTCACAAATACGGACAATTTAAAATAGCCAATTAACCTGATCCCCATGCGTGTTTTTGGATGGTGGGAGGAAGCCAGAGTACCCACAGAGAGCCCACGCAGACACGGGGAGAACATGCAAACTCCACACAGAAAGGCCCTGGGCCCCGATATATATCGTAGTGCGATATAAAAATGTCTAATGTAGGATACAAGACTGACTATTACGGCACTGGTTGCTAGGGAGTAAACAGAGATATAACAGCATGGAGGAGTCGGAGGAGAGCGCAATGGAAAGTGAAAATAATGTTACCAGTAACATAACATCAGAAAAAAAAATACTGTGTCGTATATATCTTTATCGGGATATAAAATTAGCTAGCTCTACCTGTAACACTGACAAACACCTCACCAAAAGAGACATCAAGAGCAGTAAGACACTGGTTTATATTCAACATGCACAAGATGATATGGTGCAATTTAACCACCTGTGCAGAAGACCTGTGTGTGATCAACTGCATGTGGAGGAACCAAAGAGAACAGCCAAAACCTTTGGCACAGACTTGAGAGCCACGCCAGCTGTTGTTTTCCCTGTCTCTGGTTGACATCAACTGCAACTGAAGCAGGAGGCGCTCAGTGAACATCCAGTGTATTCTAGAGACGGTCTAAAAGCTACTGAGGCTACCTCTTTATACTGGAAAATGATTGCAAACCATGATTCTGCACTATCATTGTGAGTGTCATTACACAGAATTATTGCCTGAGTGATTATTGAGTGACAAATGTGACAAGTGAATCATGATGATACTTTGTGTGCACACATGCTGTTTGTCAAAGCAAACCATTCAAAAACATCAGCTTACTGCGTACC
Source organism: Synanceia verrucosa (assembly GCA_029721515.1). Classification (NCBI taxonomy): domain Eukaryota; kingdom Metazoa; phylum Chordata; class Actinopteri; order Perciformes; family Synanceiidae; genus Synanceia; species Synanceia verrucosa. The sequence goes on from CM056565.1 coordinate 8,830,311, forward strand.
ACACAAAGGAATGAGTCAGCTCGACATCCCATCATTACTCTAATACAACATTTAAACAATTGAAAGACCACACAAGATTAACAAGCATCCCATTAACAAGACCAGATAAATGATCTGACACGCTGGTCTATTGACAAGAGTGAGGTCAGTCCTCCTTTTAACACTCCTCAGCTTCTCAGGCCGCTTTTAAAACTTCCTAACTCAGCAGCATTTGCCAAAGGGGAATCTGTTTTACTATCCAGCCCCAGGGTGACCCATGAATCCGTGTGACCTCCGAAGGATGAAGCAGGGAGACATAACTCATCCAGGCAGCTTCAACAAGTCCTCCCTGTGTTCCCTTCTCCCTCGACCTTAAAAACCTGACAGTAAATTTAGTGAACTCAGAGTAATAAAGCCTGCCCCTAGAGGGCTGAGCTTCTCAGGGTTAGAGTGCTGATCTAGCATTACTGTGATACCATTTGACCATCTCTTTCATTATAATTCAAAAGGTGAAAACGGATACCAGAGGGCTTTTATTATTCTAAAACCTTTACGAAATATCTGGAGGCCGAGTCTGCTGCAAGCTGACACAGCTGAGTAGAGCAGGGGATGGGCAGTAAAGGATGGGGAGCAATAACGTGTGTGAGGGCATGGTGGTTGTTAACCCTTGTTACCAACACTTCCTTCTCTCAGTGCAGTCTTCACTCTGCTTGTTTAACAGTGGTTTTGGACTTGCAGAACCTGTCCCACAGGGATTCACAGACCATCTGCACTTCCCATATTCTGCTGGCCATAAGCCCTGACCATTTGCCCTCTGCCCTGTCTGCTTCTCCACAAGCTTTACTCCCTCACTCTAGCTAACAGACACACACGCACACACACACACACACACACACACACGTTTGGCTGCTGCATGCATCCTGACAGATTCCTGCCTGAGACACACTGCAGTGAAAGGCTGTTTCAACTGGCAGCGTCACACACTTGACACTTTACGACTCTACAATTCAGCGAGTTGACACTGTCACCTGTTGGGGACACACTCAGCACTTGTTCAAACCTGCATGGGGACCAAAGCAGACATGCAGCTGTTGACTGTCTGACAGGTGGTTTGCATAGTGAACTTCCACCTGTCCCCTCAACCATAAAAATGATGCGTAATAGAAGGAAAGTAACAAAAAAAACAGGCATTTACATTGACATAACATGTTTCCAGACTCTCACTGCAGAACCTGTGTTACATTTTAGTGCAATAAAAGTATTTTCCACTATTTTCCAGTACTATTTTTGTAATTCTTGCTTCAAGCCTTTCATGCAGGAGCTTATCTAAAAGGTTATATTGAGAAAATACTTCCAAGACATTTTCAAAAGAGCTGTTTACTTTCTTTGAAAATGGATATTAAAATCCCTGCAATCATCATGCATGCTGAAAGATTAGAAAATCAATTAAGATCCTTAAAAGAGCCAAACCAACTATCTGGATATATGCATCTTATGCCTGGGTATTCGAGATAGCTTTTTGGTTATACTCAGTGAAAGATTAGCAAACTGATGCACTTCTGATTCTAAGTGTGATTGTGGCCATTTTTATGAGAGGTGTATGAGCTTATTTTCATGCCCTGCAAGAGTAAAGTGTGAACTTACTGGCTACTTCCAGGGATGCGTTGTGACTGATGGCCTGGCCCAGGTAGTTTCGGGCCACGCACACGTAGCTGCCGTCATCTGGTTTGCTCCGTCGGCCGTGGATGATGCGTAGAAAGAAGAGGGACCCACTAGGCAGCAGCATGCGGTGGGAACGGGGGTTGTCTCGGTCCGTCTCGACACGCTCCCCATCTTTGTACCACTCTACCGTAGGGGTCGGACGGCCCTCGGCCTTGCAGTTGAGAGTGGCCGGCTCCCCTTTGGACACAATGAGGTCAGAGGGGTGCTCCACGATGCGGGGAGGGAAGTCATCCTGGCGAAGACGAGACCCTAGACAAAAAAAAAAGGGTGCAAAGGTGACATGAGCAAAGGAATTAGTCACAGGTATACAATTTACTGCTATATTAGTATAGTACACAAGACTAAAATGCACCACAAAGAGCCATAGTAAAATTCATCAAATACTCCTCTTGTGCAATAAAGAGAAGTTCTAATCAAAACAGCAGCAGCTCTAAAGGAATTAGACACGGCACATTTTTATTGCTGTGCAAGTGCCTTGTATTAACAATAATCCAGTTTGACAATATAATTACCACACAATCATATGTCGCTCATAAAATGTGTTGCTTTTGTTTCGGCAGTTGGAACCCCACAAGGCATTGTAAAATAAAAAGAGCAATGCTGACATGTGAAATCCTCGGGAAGTAATATCTTTCAAAACATGTCTCGCCTTAAAAAACGCATTCACAGAGAAACATTTGTGTGCAGTTTTTGAGAAAAGCTTCAAGGCTGAATTACAATGGGATTATGGCGCTATCTGTGGCTCCACCAACACAATACTGCGGACAGTGTCTGTGTTTGTCTCATTTCATTGATTTAAATAGTTCGAATGTGTCTGAATCTTCTGCTGCTACAGGTAATACATGAAATGAAATCACCAAATGTATAGTAAGGGTGGGAAAAACAAGTGATTCTTGAATCGTGAGGTGCCAAGAGATTCCCACTCACTATTAGTAATATTATTAATGATTGTTTGAACACAATGTTAGTGACCGGTGAAATAAATATGGTGGAAAATCTCGATGAGTATTTGCCATAAATGCCTGTTCTGTGCAAAAGAGAAAGGCTACCCATCCTCAACAGGAGCCATCACTCTCCGCTCTCCACCCTGCTGGAGTATACATTTATTTATGCTTCGTCTTGCACCATTTGGAGCCAATTTTGCCACAGACTCCGAAGTCGCTAAACCAGCCATAGAGATACGAATTGATACCTGCAACCACTCCAACCATAGTCTCCACTAACAACCACAAAATCACCTTTAATCCCTGACACACTATTGAGATGTCAATCGTGCTGGTCTACTCAAAGAAACCAACAATGAGTCCCTGAGAGGCGCAGGACAAAGCAAACCTCCCTAATGAGATCCAGGTACACAACTCTGATGCCTCTGCACATCTTACATTCCTTCCATCTCTTTCCAAGCCCCCAGCAGTGAAGCCAGAGCCACCTCCAAGGCGCAAGCGCGCGCACGCACGCACACACACACACACACACACACACACTTTCATTCCTTTCTTTTGCCTCCGGTATTGTGTAAATTTGGAAAACTGGTGTTGGTTCTATGAAAAAGCTACAGGTTTTTGCAAAATCTAGATCAAATTTAATTCTAAACCAAAATGCACAAGCAACAAAACAACAGCCTAATAGGGAGTGAGTGAGAGAGAGAGAGAGAGAGAGAGAGAGAGAGAGAGAGAGAAAAGATGAAGGAAATGTGGCATTATTGTCACCACTGTTTACCTATTTTATTGCTGTGGGAACACTTTTTTCCGCTCTTTCATGCCGCTGCAAACACCAGCTTTGCACAGCCTTCAGCAGGTCACGCTTTAATGTGCCAATGGCCCCGTAAAGCAGATAATCACCACCGTGCAAGAGAGCGATGAGCTCAACACTCCCACTACAACCAATAAATCCCACACGGACAAGTGTTTACCCAGATAGATAACACCTCACACATTGTGAAGTGGGTGAGAATTTGATCTGCCGGGGTACTCAGAAAATGTGACAGTATGCAAGAAGCATAGAACCCCACTTAAACAAAAAAGTTAGGACCAAAATGTATACGCTTATCATTAAAAACTGAAAAGGCATGCTGATATTTGTATGTTTTGTATCCAAAAACTCCTTATAGCCTGGTAGCAATAATGGATTAATGGATGTGAACTGCTGAGATAAGTCTTCCCATGGGCTGACTATTGCATTCAGAATTTTTTTTCTTCTTTCCTTCCATTTGCTCATTGCTTGTCTGCTCTTCCTTTAATACCGTCAAGTAGTCGCCCTAACTAAAAGGTACAAAAAGCTACATGCTAATGAATGCAAAAACTCCCAAAAAGTTGAACTGGACAGGAAGGTAAGTATCCAACATAATGAAGCTGAGTTGTTCTGTCAGATAATAATTTGGGTATTGTGCACACCACAAACAGGCCTTTATGGGAAGGTCACACAAATTACAATTGTCTCACTTGCCCCCAGCATACCAAGCTTTGCAGATAGTTTGGAAATTATTTGGCAAGGTTTTGAGAGATTTCTGCCTCCAATGCAAAGATAATGGAGGTGAATGGTATTGAATCAAAACAATTCTACAGTGAGGCTATGGATTACCATATATTTAATGCTTTTTTCATGCTGAATGACTTATATATGAGAAACCTATGCGCACATCTCTGGTAAAAAAACATGATTTAAAGTTGTGTGATTCTTTGTGGAGAAACTCTAATTTACAGATCTGTTTAAATCAACTAATGTTGTGTAGTTAAGTGTTAGTTGACTAAGTATTTCTTTGGTCGAGGACAGCCCTAATATTGACATTTTGCTAAAAAAAGATGTAATCTGGCTTGCAGATAAACACATTATTTAGCCTGGGTCAGAGCAGTGGATTAAACAGAGTGGCGACAGCTTCAGATCTCGCCGCCGGAGCGGTCACATGGTTCATGTACCCCTCAATAGTTCCAAGCGTAGCCTGCACTGTCCATGCTCTTCAACGGGACAGACTGCAGTGAGTGCTCATTTAAGAGGTAAATATTAAAATTAACCGTAATAAGTCAACATTTGCAACTCTTATGAGATTACTTTGTACACGTCAAAGTCACTTGCGTATATTGAGTGCCTGTATGACAAATAAAAGTGAAATATGACAAGTCTGGTTGTTTTTTTGGAGGGAAAACTTTGCTAGCTTCACTAACTGGATAATAAGGAACTATATCGTAACCTGATGCAAAGTGATCTCTTATTTAGCAACATAAGGCTATTCTCGAACACTTTCTGAGATTGGACAATGATGATAAATTATGGTTTTCATTCAGAGATTTTATGTGGGCAATTTAAATGAATGTCACAACCGTGTGTGTGTGTGTGTGTGAAAACAAGAAAAAAAATCAAAAAATTATGAGAAGGCTCAAAATAAACTGATATTGTAAAACCAGACGTATTTGTCATCAATAACGTGTATGCATGTATAATGTATGATTTAATGTCAATAGAGTGAGAGTTGACTGTTACCACCAATGCTATTGAACAATCACAGATACATACAAAACTTTACATATAAACACATTTAATAAAATCATATGTCAAATGCAGGCAGCTATTATCATAAAAATATAAAAAAATAAAATAAAAAAATCAATCCCAATTCCTGACTAAAAAAACGTAATTACATTTGGGACATACATTTTTACATATAAAGGGGTCCCCTCGATATCAATAACACACGTATTACCATTAAACTGGTTGATATTTTATCATTTTACCTCGGTGAGTGCTTGCCTTGTGGCCATAGAAGTGAACGGCGTCCGACGTGACAGGCGGTCATGTTGGAACTATTGAGAGTTCCATAACCCGGAAGTGGGGTCCGCCGGGCTGTACAGCGTATGCCTATGGGAGTGTCGCCACTCTGTTTAATCCACTGCTCTGGCCTGGGTATTAGCCTTACAATTTTTTGTGTAACCTGATCCCTCGATTCTCGCATGATCTTGTGACACTGCAAAATTCCAGCTGCTGTGCAACTTAACCCAAAAAAAAGAAACGAAAGGCAGAACCATCATTGTTGCTGTGAGCAAGACTGTGGATTTCAATATGATTGTACGCAGGGTCCAGACATTTAAACCTACAACAGAACCGTAAAAGCAAGGTGGCCACCGTGGCCTGTGGTCCCACATGCTGCCTGTGTTCCCTAATTGTGTTGGGCTGATGCCTAAGGGTCCATGTAGCTCCCTAACCTCCCTGGCATTACAGACAGGCTATATCAGCCCACTACAAGTGGGCCCCCAAAGGACCATGCTTTATCTGCAAAGGGCCAGCAGCCAGCATACAATCAGTATGCAAAACCATGCACATGGATGCACAATGGAGTATGTACAATGCACGCCAAAGGTCATTTGTAGCACCTGTGCCCTTACAAATATGTATTTTTTCTGCCAGTCATCCCCGAGGCAGTTCTGTTGTCTTGTGAAGATCTAGAGAAGGAAGGGGAGTGAAGAGCAAAAGGGAAAGAGAAAGGAGCATGTCTGTGTAGTTTTGTCTCAGTCAGCCAGAAAGGAGGTGGGTAAAGAGTACGTGCCTCTCTCAGGAGATTCAACTAAAACGTGCAGAAAAGCATAAAGTAAAAAGAAACAGTATGGTGGAATAACAAGCTAGGTATTTTGTACTGTATTTAACTTGGTTCGGTTAATATGCGAGTTCGAGAAGAAGGCACAAGGGGATAAATTACAGGAGGAAAGGAGGTGGAAAACGAAGAGATGATAAAAGAGAAGTGGAGGGTTTGAAACAACAAATCATGCACTCTGAGAGTCTAATAACACAATGTGACAAATATGAGGGTAATTTACCGCAACGCTGGTGGTCTTGGGTCGACCTACCCTGGTGTCACTTACAGTACAGTGCTGTAAGTATTTAGAATGCATGAAAGGAGGCTACTATGACTGTTTGGAACCGAACCAAAGAAATATACAGAGTAAATATCAAATATCACAATCTAAATTAGCTTACACTGAGGTTGTACTAGCTGTCAAGTCAGTATGAAAAATGATCCTTTCCAAAAAGGTATAACGCTTCAGACAGGCTGACAGACACATGGACACACACAATGGCACACATGTTGCTCAAGCAAAAAACTAGACAATTCAGATTCAAACTCAGACTCAAAATCCTTCAAATTCACTTCTTGAACAATGAGAGCAATTGTCTCTATAGGAGCACCGGGTGACATTTATTAATGCAGAATGCTGTGGACTGCTGCTGACAGTTGTGTGACACAATCAGCTTGCTCAGTGACTCTAGCACCAAGCTTACTGGAACCAAGGTGGTGGAAATGGGAAATCTCCACCTGAGGTACATGCGGGATTACCTGTGCTTGAGTGAAGGAGTAGCAGTCGGGCACGGCTAATAATAAATGGCAGGCAGATTTCGTTGGAGGCTTAAAGAGTGTGCAGTAAAACGGAACGGCTATGTCTTGTTAAGGAAATCCTTTTTGTTTCAGTCTGCAAAAGTCATTTAGTTTCCTTCTGGGCTAGATTGTGGATCAGCCTTCACTTTTTTTTAATAGTGAGACAGAGATTTTGAGCTTCCAAGTTCAAAGCAAAGCACTCTTGTAAGTCAAATGACACCACATGTTTGAACAGACAGCTATCCAAGGCCAGATGAACAAGGCAGATAGGAAGATTTAGAGGCTTAGGGGTGCATTTGAGAGACAGACATGTCACAAAAGACCACCACAGTGCCAAAGAGTACTGCAGTGAAAAGCTCAACTGAACTACCAAACTTGCTGGACAGCCAGCAAGTGTTATACAGACGTGGGCACTTCTCCGCCTTTAGTCTGACATGCAGAATGAGCACACAATTACACAAAAATAGTAGATTAAGTATGACTTTTTATGGAATCCCACGTCTGAATAACAACTGAATGCTGTCAGTATTTCCATCCCAAAATACACTTCATCTTCACTTCGTCCAGACTAGACATCTGACCCTCAAAGTGTGACAAGTGGCTGGTATTAGCGTTTGTCATGCATCAATGTGCCATCTTTGATATTTTTAGGCATCTGATTATACAGAAATGTCAGCAAAAACATCGAACAAACTCTCTATTCTGAGGCCAAATTGTGATTAATGTGGATTCAGCACTACATCAAACGGGGCTATAAGGGAGACCAGGGACCTGTTTTATAACATTGTGCAGACTCCATAATAAAAAGTTGCACGCACACAAAAAAGCACAAAAGATGAACTCATCCACTCTTTCCTCCATATTGAAGCATAATTAAGTAGAAATGATGAGCATATAAACCTCATCTGTCCTTGCTTTAACTGGAACAGCACAGGCATGTATTTGCTGACTGTGAATGGCTGGCTCATTCATAGCTGTGTGGCTAGATGATGCCAGTCATATTTGTGCGGACATCATAACCTAACACTGTTACTCCAAAGATTAAGCTCAAGCTGATGCAGTTTGCTGCAGCGTCCCAACTTTCTCTTTATGCAGTGTTTTGTGTTGTTGACTTAACCAAGATTTAATGTTCATGCATGTGTTTATCAAGGGGGATTAACGGTCTCAGCAGCATCCTCACGGCTGCTCGGATAAATGATGAGTATGAATGTCAATTGTGAATATTAATATTAATCAGCTTGCAATGAAACAACAAGGAAACATGAATAATCCCAGTCTGCAGATCAAAACAATGAAAAACTGTACAAAGGCATTTGTTGCTGTGGAGGTTGATGAATGGTCTATTGTTTGATGGTCCATGTTATGACCATTAAAACAGCGTTTTTAATCATGAAACTGAAACACTCAACACTCTAAAGTCTTGCTGCATTGGATTCTAGTGAAGTTGAAGATTCATTTTGAGATTTCTTTTATCACTGAAAAGGCACTCCATGTAAAATGTGCCTACTGAGCATCCACTTAGGTCATCCAACCAAACACTTGGCTTGACCGCTTTCTGAACATGGGTGACTGCGCCTTGTCTCTATAATAATGTTCTATAAATTCATCTGTGTGCTAACCAGCTGTTGTATGATTTCAGTGTTTACGTGTCATTTTGATTACTGTTTTTTGGGATGCAGTTAGATCTTGATATAGTGTTGCTGTTTCTGTTCTAATACTATTGTAAACCCCCTCATAGCCTGCATTTAAATAAGGTGCCCCATACCAAGTTTTCATTACCCATGTCTGTCTGTTAAATGTAAAGCCAGAGCCGGGACACGGTTAGTTTAGCTGAGCTGTGCCCAGCAAAGAGATGATCCAATTTTCATAGGGATTAAACAAACAAGCTATAACATGTTAACTAGTGAGTTTTGACAGAGTCAAGCTAGCAGTTTTCCCCCATTTCCAGTCTTATGCTTAACCACTTATTCCACTTATGCTTAACTAAGCTACTCATCTGCTGGTATTAGCTTTGTAGTTGTTGTAAAGAAGAGAGTGGAACCAATTTTTTCACCTCATTCTTGGAGTGAAAGCCAATATTTCCTGAAACATTTTGTTATTCCTTCAACAAAAAAATGAAAAATAGACCATTTGTGGTGCTAATCCCAAGGAGACACTTATTCCAGACACACATACACACTCATTCATTTGTGAAGCAAAACACAGGGAACCAATAAATGCCAGACATTCTTTCTCAGGCTGTATAAACTACAATTAAGTGGAACAGTTGAACACTGTCATTCAGTCAAATATGTGGGGGAAGGAGTTTGAGTGAGCTCCTGTGTCTGTGTGTGGTCAGAACAAGGTGTCTGCAACCACACACTCTCTTACGCTGCTCTGCTGCTGCCGTTGATCTTGTTAACTTGCATTTGTGAAAGGTGATTTTAATCCCATGCAAGATACATGAGAAACTTTCATTACAATACTGTGAGGTTTTCTTCTGACGCCCTTCTAACAATACAATACACAATGAAGCAGCAGTCTGCAGGGAGTAGAGTCAAGGTCATGGACATGATAACGCCTCCCAACTGCAGCGCCCAGATGTTCAGGGTGAGATATGAACTGGGTGGGAATGAGCTTGTGAACACAACATACAAGCAGCTTACCAATTCATATTACTATTACTTACTATTACTGTTACTATTAGGATGTAGATAAAGACATTGAAATAACCTAGAAAATAAACTATTGATTGTTTTCAATATCAATTAATATGTCAGTAAGTCTTTTATGTTAGAGCCATTAATCGCAAGTCTATAAATTGTCCCAAAATAGTGAAAAATGGCCATTTCCTAAGGCCCATATTAATGTCTTCAAACAACTAATTTTGTAAAATTGACAGCCCAAAACCAAACAATATCCATCCATCCATTATCTACCGCTTATCCTCATAGGGTCACGGGGGGGCTAGAGCTTATCTCAGCTGTCTTAGGGTGGAAGGCAGGGTACACCCTGGACAAGTCGCCACCTCATCGCAGGGCACATCCAAACAATATCCTTTATTTTAATTATATCAAACAGAGGAGCAGCAAATTGTCACATGTTTAAAAGCTGGATAGCATTTTTCCAAACAGACTGAATGATTAATATGTCATCAAAATTGTTAAATTGGTCATCTGTTGATTGAATAATTAATTAATCGTTCACATTAAAGCTCATTCACTGACAAATGTGCAAGTATTTGTTTATGTATACATTTCATTTCAAGTCATTTCATTTCAATTGTTTTTTTTTTGTTTGTTCTGTGCAACAACACAATATTGTGAAAAAGAAAAATCTACTTTGGGCTGTCAGCTGTTAAATGCTCACTGGGAAGGTAACAAGCAATCCCCAGGGGGCAAACTCGAACCAGAACATTGCTGGTACACGATAAACATCTAAGCCAACTAGGTCACTGTGGCACTTTAAACAGAGGATTAATCCATCAGGCTGTCAGTGACACACAAGCTGTGGTCTTGGTTTTGTTTTTCAAACCAACACTAACAGTTTTCACCTGATATTTCTACAGTTTGTGAGAATCCAACAATACACTGCTGCTTCAGTTCATTAAAATGTCTTTACTTGCTCAAACGTGTCGTTAAACTGACTTGCTGGTGAACTGTGCATGACATATTCACAGCTATGCTGATACTGTTTACTGGTAAACAGTACTTGTGTCAGAATTTCTAGCATTTTCTGCACGTTCTGCTGTATATATACTGTAAAATGCTTTAACACAGGAACAGTTGAGAAACACCTTAAGAGAGCAAGTGCCTGGAAAGGCCAGCCGCAGAGGCTTATCCTCACTCCATTAAATGTTCAGTGGAAAGTAAAGAGGCCATTGATTATCACTCAGGCAGAGCTTGGAAGCCAAACTTCCCATGAAAAGAGAGGAGAAAAAAGTGCTCGCTGGGTTAATCATGCATATGTTGGGTGATTTAATATGGCTGCCTTACCTTCTCATCAAAAGTTACAACAGCGTTTAGTATGATCAGTTAAACAGACTGCATAATGGCCGTTTGACCATCTGTACTTCTTTATTGTGCTTCCCTCATCTCTGTTGAGGCTTGTATGTAGTAAAACTGTCATTTGTCACACTAACTGTGTTAATACATTAATATTGCATTAGCTTCATGCTGTGTCATTGCATGTTACAAGTGCATGTCGGCATGACCTACATTTATTTTGGGTCTTAATTGCGCCCCTGGTAGTGGCAGCCCAGATGTGAATTGACTGTCATACTGGGAAGGGAGAGAGAGACATTGCCCTGAGCACTAAAGCCATTTACAACTCTGAAGCCCCACTTCATCAGTGTGTTCATAACAACATATATTGTACCTGTACTGTATTAGACAAACCACTCTCCTTCGGACTATGAATTACTGTCTCTTTAATGAAGTGGCAGAGTGAGTGGCCACGGCTGTGTGACACTAAAAACAATCAAGGCATTAGCGTCAAAATCCAAAAGTGCATTAATAAGAGGATCCATTCAGCCATGGCATATTATAACTGCTGTATGGATTCACTACAAACTTTTTGCTGGTATTGTTAATAACCTGCATAGCAGGAGAGTTACATGGAAACACACACTCTATAGTATAAAGGGTGTTTTGATATGGGGTTGTATGAGCCACTTATCCATAGACAGTGTGTTACCTATGGAAGGTTACTGTTGCCACACCCACAGAACCAAAGCAGTGTTCAGCTGAAAATGTATTTAGGCATATGAAAAAACAATATCAGTTTAAGCGTATGCTATATTTAGGATTATGTATACCTGTTCCTGTTTAACTCGTGAGATAGCTAGTGTAAAATGACCACAGAACGTGGATGATGCTGGTGTGCTCTGCCTCAGTTAGTTAGTTTATGTTATTGTGTGACTTTGGTAAGTTTATACTGACCGGTTTCAGTTCTTCAGTTCAGAAAATATTGTGACTATAGCTAACACTCAAAGGTGTCTGAAACATGTTTTGCTGCTGCCCCTGACAAGAATAGTGCATTGCTTTTGTTCTCCTGTCTACTTCTCCAAACTGGGGGCTGTGCTATCCCTCACCTACTGTAGGTAATTGATACGTAGCTCATTTAAGCCTACAAAACACATGAACTGTCCCTTTAACTCTTGGAGCGCCACTGACGTATTTTAACATCATTTATAATCTGACACTTGAGTGCCATTGATGTATATACCCGTCAAAGTGTTTTTTTTTCGGCAGAGGGTCGCTGATCGTGGTCTCCTGCAGTGAGTAATGTTGGGGCTTCTGGGAGATGTAGTCGGAGCATAAAGAGAGGGTATATGCCACAGAGATCAAAGCAGGAAGTGGAGATGATGGCGATTAGAGAGTAAAAAGGGACGGATTCTGGACAAAAAGTGGCGTTTTTGGCAGGAGTGGCCTCTACCCCTGATAAAACAAGAATGAAACAAGGTAAAAACAAACGTTTTTTCATGATGAAATACAGAGTTTCTTCCTTTCATTTGAGCTACTCTGTTTTCAGAGTTATAGTACAAAATATTCTGTGGGTCTTGAACTCAAAAACGCTGGCATAAGGCACTTTCTCTTTTATAAAACGGCTGGCACTCAGTGAGTTAATAACCTTCTAGTTGGATTGCACTTAAATCTAATTTGCAAGGACTATAGTGACGCAAATTCCTTTAAATGCAACTCTGTCTTCTCTGACTCAAAATGCAGATTGCAAAGCACATCACACCCTCTGGTGATACTGATGTCCAGCTATGAGAGCTGCCCACCACCTGTTTCACTCGTGTGTGTGTGTGTGTCTGCACATGAAATTTATGCAGGATGAAGAATATTTACACATGCATGTACTAATGCCTCTCTGTCTTTCAGTGCCTGTGTTTCCTAGCAATCAGTCCCTGGGATTAAAAAGTAGGCCTAAAGAAATGTATTAACCCGAAACAGGTTTATTCATAAATTACAAATTACCATGCTGACCTGACACTGCTTATAAAGAAAGAACGCTCAAAATGTTTTTTTGTTTTTTCTCAAAATGGTTTCAAATATTGAGGCAGTGGTCCGGCTGTTTCAGAAATGAGTGTATATCTCATTGGCAGCAGTTAAGCCGAGGAGCCAAATGTGAATCTTATCAAAACACAGCTGCTGCTGGTGTTGCCACTTGCTACCTTGGTGGAAATACAGCCTTCATTTCAAATGTCGGATCTTGTTGCACTTGCAGTACACATTTCTCAGTGTCCGTTCTTATGTAGTGTGTATTATGTTCACATACCAGTCTATCAACAGCACCTGCAGGGAGCAGCAATACTACAAAAAAGCACCGTAGTGGGAGCGGCCAAGAAGTCAGAGTTCAACGTGGAAGAGATGCGGCTCTAGGAAATCCATAATATACTGACCTCTTTTCTTCCACAGCAAAACCTGCTCATGTCAATCACTTCCACTGGGCAAATATATTTTTTAACCTTGTCTTGATATATTGCTTTTCACATCATTTTTTGCTGTTCTGCAGACTTCAATCCTTTTTTCCTGTGAAAATGTATTTACCCTTCGATAAGCTCCGACAACTGATTTTTAAAAGGTGATTAAAACGGCTCATCTGGTAGTAATTCGAGAATTTATCTGTATGAACAGCTTTTTATTTGGCTCCATTCGTGGTGGTGCTCACATGCGCTGGCACAGGGCTCTGGGGTTGGTTGTGGACGTGAGGAGTACAGTTGAAGCCCAGCTTTCCAGCTCGCTTTGCTGGAGTTTGAGAGTACACAAGGTGCTTCTGAGGCTAACCGTTGCTTTTTGTTTTCTCATAAATTGCTTTACGAGCACAAAACTTAGCTTACAATCTGAAAATCTTGGCAAAAGTTGTAATGATCTGCTGGCCTGAGAGATTCTACTTGACCGTTAAATGTAATTGCAGTTATTTGTGGAAAAAAAAAAATGAACGCAACAATTTGTAGTACCTCTCGCTGCCAAACCGACACCATTTGAAATAAGGCAGCTTTAAAAATCTGGCTACGGTCCACGCTTGATAGCTATCATGCAGGTTGCATTAAACCTGCCATTTGAGGTGAGCAAAACTATAATTTTGTTGATTGATAATATATCTTATAAAAAATCACATGCTATGTAACAAAATGTCTGTGAGATGAATGACTTTTTATGTCCTATTCTGTCTTCCCTCTTCTCTGACACATTGACACTGTCCCTCACTTCCTTCATTCTTACTCCCTCATTAACCTGAGGCATCTAAAACGACTAAAACTGACGTCATTGGCTATCATGCTACTCTGCAGCCCCTAGTAATATATATGGATTTGCAAAAGTAGGCCATCGGCTACAATGTAATCCAGCCCAGAAATGGGAGAAATGGATTGTAAGGTCAGACAGATCTATTAATCCTGAAGGGAATTCTATTGCCAGAAACATAAGAATAGAAACACAAAAGAGTAATAAATGTTAAGTGTACAAGAAGTCATATTAAAATATTTATTGCAATAAAAGTAAGTAAGAATTTGGTAAAACATGTCTTCTTAATTAAATGTAAATAGTATGACTTTAATCCTGTTTTTATATTCTGACATAAAAAATGTCAGCCTTATTTACACAATTTACAGTCACAACATATTTGTTCTTGTGAAAAAAGCACCTTAGTAATACCTTAGGTGAAATACAATCAAAAAAGCATAGGATATTGCAATGATTGCCATTATCACAATAAAATAGCTACCGGCATACCATAATCCTGTTACATGCAGTATGATTAGCTCGTAAAACATATTACATTATTTGTTAAACCCTGTCAGATCTTGTCAGTTAATCAGGCTGAATGAGAGAAATTAGCTTTAGATACTATGAATAAACCAAACTGATATATGTCTACAGCTGTCTGTCTTGACCAGTATCGCCTTTTAAATCTTCATTCATGCGCATATGCCCACATTATATACACATACCTCCCACTGGCTCTCCCAATAATGAGACTGTATGTCAAAATGCTTGAGATGCTTTGAGAGACATTCCAACATCAGCCTGTGGTTAATGAAGGTAACATTAGGTAGGTCCTATCCCTGTAATAGCAAGGTCAGTCCTGAGGGCATCACGCTCACACTGGCCTGCTCATTCCACCCGCCCTCTTCATCATCTCTGAAATTTCTACTGGGATCTAATAAGCCCAGTGAATGACTGGCTTTGGCTTAGATGTGTTCTGATCAAGGCTGTCAGAATAAATCAGGATGTTGGAATTTCAAAAATATGTGATGAAATCTACCCAGTTGAGTGTCAAAAAATTATTTGTTATTTTAACAGCCAATTGAACTGAACGCACCAATGACTTGGTTTATCAATTCCATAAGCCGAGTCACTGGGAGCGTATTGATTCTATTGATTATAAGCCGCCTGACTGGAGAGGAGATGCAACCTTGAGAGGCATCTCTGAGATATACCACTGCTGTGACCTTTAAAGCTGTCCTTTGAAAATATTAATTCTCTCAATTACTCTCTAACCTAAATCCTCAAGGACTACAGCATCTGTCTGAAAGCAACCGCTGCACCACTTCAATCATTAGCTAGCATGGAAGCTGTAGGGACACATATATGTTCAAGTGTTTCAGAGATTTTCTGTAAGAAATAAAACAGATTATAAGTAGATAATAAATAGATTAACAAATGATCTGCAGGGGTGGAATGTCTTCATAATTTAAAAAAAAAAAATAAAAAAAAAAATCTCAAAACTATGATGAGCAGATCTAGGAAATTAGGACCAGAGAAGCATACCATGATACCATACAAAATACTATTTATAGAATAAAGTCAAAATGTTGAGTTTCATTCTTAACATTTCAGCTCTACTGTTGAAATAGTATATCATCTTACCCCTCATTTGAAATATTGAGAATAAAGAAAACATAACAAGAATAAATGTCACACTTTTGAGAGTAAATCAAAGTAACAGCATTGGCACAAAATTTTTACTTTATTCTCAACATTTCCACTTTTTTCCTCAGCATCCTGAATACAAAAATTGTCACCTCTCCCTGTTTTCCATTATGCCAGATAAAAAATTTCATCAGCCGAAATAACACTGAAATTACAGAATTATTTGGGTAGAACTTAGAAATTGTGTCTGTTTAATTTAATATATTACTGAGGCAGTGCAATGAAACATCATGTTTAATATCTTCATTTTATTTTTTCACTCTCAGCGTTTTAAACTAACATGGTAAAATGAAAGTAGTTTTCAACACACGTTTTTTTTCATATTATTTAAACTCATGCTTAAGTTGTTGTTGAATCTAATGAATACATAATTGTGCTTTAAACAGAACTTGTCAATGAAAACAATATAAATAGCTGGCTGAATAAATGAATTGTGCTGTGGTTCTATTTTTACAGAGATCAGTACAAACGGTTGTAGGAAGGTGTGGGAGGATCTTCCATGCGAGGAAGATGCTACGTTTGTGGCAGATACGTTATCGATTCTCCTCAAATTGAGGCGTTGTGTGTGTATGTGCAGGATTGTGTAAGTATCCGTCCGTTGTGCCTGTGAGAAGGTGTGATGACCTGTGACCTCCAGGCCCACGGGCGCTTTTTAAAACTCTCAGTAGCTTCCCATCCCTGGGGTTGGCAGCCATGCTCAGCCTCACAGCGCCACAGGAAACCAGTGAGTAAACAAGGGAAGCAATCACGAATCACAGCTTTCAGCACACAATCCGAAAACACACATTAAAAAAACAGCTTAGACTAACACCATTACATATGCATGTATGCATATTCAGTCAGAGGCAAACAATCGCAGCAATGCCTGCAGGGGTTTGTGAGACACGAGAGATACAGATACAGTTTCTCAGTCAGGACACTTCCTGAGAGACACAGTTCACATGATTTCTCAGGTGACATTGACCTCAAAAAACACCTGTGTCAGAAAACAATTTCTTTGGCATGACCTCATATTTACATGGTGGACTAAAGGACACGCTAAAGCATGTTTCTAGTAGAAACCCAAAAGACAAGTAAGTATGAACCTGAAAATGAGCAGAATGGCC
This sequence comes from Synanceia verrucosa, assembly GCA_029721515.1. Classification (NCBI taxonomy): domain Eukaryota; kingdom Metazoa; phylum Chordata; class Actinopteri; order Perciformes; family Synanceiidae; genus Synanceia; species Synanceia verrucosa. Next base: position 8,847,398 of record CM056565.1, read on the forward strand.
CAACCTGCTTTGATTGGTCATGTCAACAAGCTCTCTAAACTCTGCTCCAGATCCACACTAACTAGCTCTGACTGAGAGCCTGCTAAACTAGCCACTAGGCAGGTATTATACAAATGTGTTACTTGGTAACATCACCACATTACAGGGTAAAATGTGGGAGTTAAGTGTTTCATGCAGTCCAGGAGCAGTGATTTTGATGAGGACTTTGTAACTTTGCAGACCTTTTATGAGCACAGTAACTATATAACACACTAAAGCAAAGAGGGAAAAAAACACAATATCCTCCTAAAATGTATAGATGTCTGTCTATATTGAATCTTTCAAAATTAGGGCTGTCAAAGTTAACGAGTTAATCCGATTAATCCGCGTTTACCTTTTCATCCAATGCACGTAGCAAATTAATGCTTTAATGATGCTCTTCGGTGGATTGTTTGCCGAATTACAGGAGAAGCTTGGACAGATTAAAAAAAAAATGATTAATGTAGTTTTACCAGCATGTTTGATCGTTAGTTCCGACTGTGTTGTTAATTTCCCAGATTTTTAAATGGAGTTCTGCTTCATGGCCTGCCAGCACGTCTCTTGCAACGCATTTCGGGCAGGTTTACTGTCGCAAAATTAGCGCATTAATGCGATTAATCTGCGTTAACCTGCTAATTTTGACAGCCCTGTTCAAAAATATAAACAAAGCTTAAGAAGACCAGACATAAATCTAAAACTAGATTTGATGGATCTCAAGGATGGTTGACAAAAATGTAAATTGCTAGAAAGCCTTAAAGCCATTCAAAGCTGAAAAAAACAAGGTGTGCCAGAGCGTCTGCTGGCAGTGAAGTATGAAAGAACAAATGCTACATTAACAGGAAACCAGAGTACCTTTTCTTGAAAAAGCTCACTGGTTTGTGCAGATTCTCAGTCAGTATGAGTGAAGCATAGAGAGCCACACCCTGAATGAATCTTACATCCTTGTGTGCTCCAAGAGATAAACAACACTAATGAAGATGCTCTAAAAGCAAACTGTTCCCCAGAAAAGCTTGTTAGTTGCATTATTTCCCAGGGAGAAAAGAAGGAATCTGACAATTTTCATCCAACAAACAAAGGCATTCCCATCAGTGCACCAAAGATGTCCCATCAGCCCCATCATCCATAGCAAAGAAGTCCTCATTAGCAGTGGGACTCAGCTCGTCACTGTCACCAACTCAGAGACTCCAGGGAGTCTAGTTAGCTTAGGGGAAGACGCCACAGTCCAGCTCCCGCTCCCCACCCCCATTCAAGCCATCATTACTTAAAGTCCAGCGTTCTGTGCCATGCTCGCATTTTGGGTCATAACAGTTGACCCTGTTGCAGATGCAAGTGTCAGTCGCCAAAGCAGCGTGAGTAGGTACATGCAAACTCTGACCTGTGTGCGACTAACTCCAGCAGGCCAGCCAGATGTCTCAATCAAACTGTTCCCTGTGGGGCTGCTGCACACACCAGTGATGGGATTAGGCTGTGTTCTGCTGGTCTCTAAGCCCCTCTTGTACTTACTCCTCCAGCGATAACACATACAAGTGGGTTTATAAAAGGTAGAATAAGCCCCAGGGGGTCTCGGTCACTTATTGCTAAAGTAATTAGCCTAGATATTAGCTTAGCTAGTGCAGATATTATGAAGATATTAATCCCATCAGTCCCTTTCAGATCCTGTACTCAATCTGAAAGCACAGTTGAGACAACCGTCGTAACAAAGAGTAACAGGATGAGCTATACTTTTATTTTCCCATGGTTCTATTCATTAGACAGTGTTTACAGACCGTCAAACATGGCAGGTAGAACAGTGAGGCGAGCAACGGCGTCACTCTAGGGATGCATAATTTGGACCTGTGGGATGAAAGGGGACAAAGCCATCTCGACAGAAGCATATGCTTTTAATGGCCATCTTTTAGATTATTATACATCATCCAATTACCGTCGGTAGATTTATTATGCAAAGATTAAACACTCAGTGAAGGGGAGGTTCTGTGGTTTCCCCTCTGAGTCAATGAAGTCACTTAATATCACAGCTTTAAGAGCTCAGTGTTTGAATGATAGACCACTGCATGTTTTTATGCTACATCTCAAGACACCATACAAGTGCATGAGGTGCTGTGTTAATTCTTAATTCTGTTTGCAATTTGTTACTCACCGATCATTTTCAAGGACAGACATGTAAGTCTGGCAGCCGTCCCACATATATAATGTCAGAAACTGGGTTAGTCAGGTGTGCATTTTAATGTAAATTAACATAGTCACATCATGCTGAAGGACCAGAACTTTCCTAAAAAGAACAGAACAGCACAAATCTCCCCTTGAAACACTTAGGATTTGCGTGGTTACCAAGTGTGTCACTTCCTGGAAAATTGGTGTCATATACATTTTGTAGTGCTCTTAATGTGGACAGGCAAGCCTTAGTACTTTTCAGAGTCTCCGCTGAAATTGAAGAAAACATTTGGTTAACGGCTGTATTGCAGCCACATGTTGACACTGTGCAGCTTCTGCCTCAGAACCTTTGGTGCATTACGTTTGGAAAATGTGACAGAAATAACACTCATATAATATATTGACTGTAAAGACTGGTGTCGCACCCAAGAAGGACAAATACCTCTGCCTCTAACACTGTCAAAGAAAGGAAGTCCAGCACTAAATAAAGCCCATCAGTCAAACACTCAGACACTTATGAAAGCCCTGGTGCTGAAAATATATTGTTCTTTTTTCAGTCTGTGGCCACTGCTAATGTTACTGACAGCTGTCTTTGTCTTGCAGAGTGAACAAGACTGGCGCCAGGAGGGAATTTTAGACTCCGAAAATTTCTAAAAATGTTATAATTCTTACGTGCCTTTGCCTGCGGTTTCTGAGATGTGTGGAAATTTTGTTTAATTACTGGTGAATATCATCACAAAAATTAGAGTCTCATATGTTTTGTTTGCTTCCTACTTCAGGCTGTGGACTAAAATCCCCAGGAGCTTAAAGGTAAAAATCTAATTAACATTGGAGAGATTAAGACATTACTCTCTATTCAATGTGCAGTCTTACATAGCCTTAACTCCTCCTTTACAGCCCCTCATCCAGGCACAATCAGCTCACGCTCCATAGCAGGAAGGCACAAATATATAATATCTGGACTGAAGCTACCAACTATTAGTCTATGTGACACTACTGTTACTATATTATGCATAAGATTATAGAGTGCATTGGAAGGAGATGATGCTCTTTCGATACACCTGACGAGGACACAGCGGGTAATATGAGCTGTGATCATGGCCAAAGAAAAATGCATTTGAACCATTAAGACCTACAGTGTTAAGTAAGCATATTGTCAGCACTCCAACAAAAACTTTTCTTTTGCTGATGTGCACCCTCATCCCCGACCTCCACCTGCAATATCAGTGTTATAATATCAATGTTATGCTTGGTCATTTTCCCAGAATGAACCTTGGCCCTCCAATAGAAACACAGCAACCACACAACACACAGTGTATATATGTATATGTATATATATATATGTATATGTATATATATATATATATATATATATATATATATATGCCAAATGCTTTTTTCTCTGTCTCAGTGTGATGGTGTTTGACAATTTCCCATCATACATGCTGGGGAGGATAAAATTATCCCAAGTAAAATAAAAATAGGCTACCAGAGCACAGAAACACAAAGATCTAGAAGGGAATCTACCACAGTCAGGAGTGCATCTAACAAATATTTTCATTAATCTGTTGATGTTTTCTGAATTTATCTATTGATTATTTGTTATTTAAAATGTGAAATAAATGTTAATAAGTCCAAGATGATGTCCTCAAATGTCTTGTTTTGCCCATGGCTCTTAGATATTTAGGAGGAGTAAATAAACCATTAAATATTCACAAGAAGCTGGAGTTTTTTTCTGAAACCTTATTCAAACCTTTGATGGTGATTAATCTAACAGTTGGCAGCTATATTGATTAACCACTGCAGCCAGTGCATCCACTAGAAGCAACTCATCCTCACTGGTCTGACTGGTGCAAAGTGAAGTCTCTCCTCCTCATTAACCTGCAACTCATGTAATGTATGCACCAACTGAGCCCTGAGGATGGTAACCTACTATGTCCTTATCTTTTGACTACTTGCATGCATTTGGGCAGACCATTAATTACTATCCTCAGCATTCTCTCACATTTTCCTCTCTTTGGACACATAACTGTGACAATTAACACCACACCGGTGTGATAACAAGGGCTGCTTGTGTTTCCATGGGCTGCAGCAGAGCATACACATAACTGGGTCACTTTCAGCAGTCGGGCAGCACGCAGCATCATGGGTCAGAAGGGCAACATAGAGACACGGCTGCTGGCCACACAGTGGAAAGATGACCGAAATACCCGCAGGGTGCCATGACGGACAAATCCCCCTCACTTCTCTCTATTAGGCTATTTAAATCTATATATGTAAACACACGTGCAGCATTGGACATTATTTTGAAACTTTCCATAAGGAAAGAGGTCCTACCTGAACAAAACTGCAGAAATGCCAGTAGACAGTAAATCCCCGTCAGACAGACAGGCATCATTCAGGAGCAGCTGGAAATCCAGTCAGAGTGCGCTTTTTGCTTGTCTATTTCATCTAAATCACAACTTCTGCCGCAGAGCCGACGATAGAGAAGAGTTCCTGAACTCCGCAGTGATCCAGATAAATACTGCTCACAAGTTAGGATCAGTCGGAGGCATCGCTGCGCGTTACCGGAGTAGTAATCCACTTAAAGGCGCTCGGATCGTCCCCGAAGTGCTCGCTTCCAAATGCCGATAACTTGGCGGAATTTATCTGCGATCAGATATATGCGCTATTAGTGAAGACTTCGGGAGGAAAGCTTTCCTGCGTCAAACTGGAGCAATGATCCAAACGAGGAGCGCCCAGTTGCAGCCAGTTGACTTTAAATGTTTTTTTTAAATATGTGGGGTTTTTTTGACACCGGGTTTCGTGGGACTGGCGCTGGTTTGGATGAGTGCGCCGTGCGTCTCTGCGCGCATGAGTGCTGGGTTTGGTTTTCCTCTCCTAACCAGTCAGGAGAGGAGATTCCTGCGAGTCAGGCACCATTTAACCGCATAAGGATACTGTACACTCACAACACGAGGCTCAACTTGCATCAAGGCACGTCCCCTTATGACAATAAAAAAAAAAAATCCAGGATAAAAAACACACCCAAATCGCTGCAAACTGTGGAACATGGAGTTTAAATATTTAAAAAGGAGATGATCAAGTCACATAAATCCAGCTGTTCCTCTCTTATTGGAAGGCAGTATGCTGCAGAATCCAAATGGCTGCACCAATCAAACGCACTGTTTTAAGTGTCCATCATTATAATGTTCAGAAGAGCCTTTATGAACATGAATTCCCAAACCAAAAAGTGTACTTAATATTTTACAGTGTGTCTACTTTTGAAAGGGAACACCATTTGACCTTGATGAATGATTTATACAATTTTTATCCTCCCCATCAAGACAGAAGGACGTGCACTTTCACTGTGTCCTTATTAAAACCTAAAAGGGACCAGGCTGCATTTATGAGGAAAAAATACTGTATTCCTATAATGAGCCAGTAAAACATGCCTTCCTCGACACTCAGCAGCATTGTGCTTCTTCTGTCCATGACATAAATCGATGCCACCCTCTGACCTCTCAGCACACCTCTGGGAAATTAAATGACACTTGAAGAGCAGTAGAAATGTGTTGCTGATATCAAACATGCTGAGGTAATAATCACATAACCTAAGTGACATTCTACTTAAATGACACACTAATATTGAATTAAAGTAAGATTAATCCCTTTGTATAGTTAATAAACTGTAGTTCCAGTTCATGGCTGGCCTGCTGAACCTCAGAAATGTCTTGTGTTCTTGTCTTGTTTGTTGTATAAGGAGGTCAGCACTCCCTCTGCTGGCTGCAAAGCTGCAGCACAGTCTGAGCTTCAAAGATTAATTATGAAATATTGAAAATCAGGGTAAAAACTGCATGCTCAGATTTTCAAATCCCCAGGCAGCATGACACTACAAAAATACAGAGGTACATCTACAAAAAGGCACAAACTAAAATAAAAATAATTCACAGCTCCAACCAGAATTAAAAACAGGAAAAAAGAGACGATAATTATGTATTTCAGACAAACCTTCAATCGCTCCATCTTGCTAACAGTGATGCTTCTGATCTTATGTTTAAGTTACATTTAGACAGAGCAGAGGAATGCTCTGCCCTCCCAGTCCATGTCCTCGCCTCAAATCCTTTAATTGCCTATCGTGGAGCACTGCCGAACAGAGCCGGCTGCAAACTAGGCTGAGCCATCACAACAACCAGTAAACAGCCAGTAAAATATAGGAAATTACAGTCTCACCACAAACACATTTCTGCCTTCATGAAGCATGCACTCTATTGTCTTTTTTCATTCAATAACACCTTCCACTCTCCTTTCTTTGCTTTCTTGCACATTCTTTTCTCCACCAGTGCCAGATTTAACATTTACAGCAACACAATAGCACAATAGCAAATATATATGCACACACACTTCTATATTTTCTGCCATTATTTCCCCTGTTATAGAGGTCTTTATTCTTTTCTGCACATTGCCATTGTGATTATTTTTCCCCCATTATGACTCTCTGGCTGCTAAGACTGAATGACTGCATGGGTACCATAGTACTGTAAGGATAATATGGTCTTGGTCTTAGTCTATACATGACTATTTTATAACAGGTACATCTGTCCTCTAATCACAGTAGGGCTAAAGCACAAATAATGAGAGGACGTGGTGTCAAACCACAGTTGTAGTGTGCACACAGCTGAACGCAGGGTTTCGTGGGTTCTTTAACACATTTTACAATTGGTCAAAATCCAAAGCATCTCTCCAACCAATATTTCCAGGAACAGATGGTGAAAAAAAGGACACAAAGACGTGCATGTCTTCATAGCAACATGCAGCACATGAAATGGCGAGGGTTTCAAGGAGACAGCGCCAAGTACTGAGACCTATTTTCATTTATTTCACTCCAATGTAGCTCTCCCAGTTGGTTCTGTGCCAGGAGAGAAAATATCTCCAAAAAGCACAAAGCCAAATCCCCAAAAATATTTATGAAGGAATAAATAATTTGGAAGCTCAACAGACCAACAAACTTGGCCTCAGTGAGTCCTCAATTAGTCACGGTTTTGTCCATGAAAAAATACAGACTATACCTGAGGTAAATACTGATTTTAATTACATGACCATGAGCTCAGTGGATATTTGTGCATGTAACACAACACTGTTACTTCTACTACATTATTTTCCTCCACTCTAGCTTTTATTTCCCACTCTCCTTATTTCCTATTATCCATGACAGCTCTTTCATTTTCCTCCACTCGTTTATATCTTTGCATATTCGTCAGTTGCGCCTCTCACTGCACGTCACTATAGCCGCTCAGGGTCATTCAAATTGTTGAAGCAAAATAAGAGACAGCCTTCTCGTCGTTCATCAAACAGTAAGAAAAGCTGATGCAATATAGCAGTGCATCTGCCCTCCTCAATCTCCCTGCAAATTGGCAAACCAGCAGCTACCAGGACGGTCTCATCAGTCGTTAAGACTTGGACATCCTTTCAAGTTCTCACAATCTCACTGTCATCTTTTTTCCCTGCTGGGCCACAAAGATTTTAGGTATGAAAAAAAGAAAAACTGGCTTCTTATCTTGAGAGGAGGCAACAGAGAGATAAAGAATCCCTCTTTCAGCCATTAGCTCCACATATCAGATTGAAGCCAGTAAGAGCTCCAATTTAGATTCCTCAAAAGAAACAGAAAAAAAAAATCACTCTGTTATGCTGCCCGTTAAAGATAAAAGGCCAAAAAACATAATTATTTTAGCATCTCATTTTCTTCCTCTACTTCCTGTTAACTTAAATTTGCTCCAGGCGTCACAAAGTCTCATTTTGTTACCCATAGAGGCCATATGGGAGAGAACTTCTGAATGGTTTAGCTTTGTTCTATCTCAGCACATCAAGTCAGAGCCCTCGCCATAAAATGTCAAAGCAAAGGAAGAGAGGGGATTGAACTGTGTTGGCTTTGGACACACAGCACTCGAGGTCTGCAGCTGCTGAACTGGCATTAAGTGGTATTAAGAGTCTTTGTCAGCGAAAGGAAACACAGTCCTCTTCCTGGGAATTGGGTTCAATGTTATATCTTTCAAAGGACAAATACAGAATCAGCACAATCTGGAGCACCACTTCACTGACTGCTGGTTTTGTCGAGGCTTATTTCAGACATTTCGTTCGAAATCCTTCACAAGATAAGACCGGGAACTGCACAAATCACATTTAGCTCTTGATAGCATACCTTTGTATCCAAGGCTGTTGTCTTGTTCAGATGCTGGCTCAGGTGCAGGTGTTTGGGTGATGATCTCACGGTTCCCTCTGTAGTTATCCGTATCTGTTGGCATGAGGACAATGTCAGTGATACTCTTAAATAGAGAATGCATATGTATGCTACTAGTTTTGTTTTCCTGGCCTGAATTTAAATATACAGCATGCAGCATTTTGGGGGATCAATTAGCAGAATTGGAATATAAAATTCAGTGCTATTATTTAATTTGTGTATAACTAAGCACTGTTTTGTACTCATTATCTTAGAATGAGCGTCTTATATCTATATATCCACCATAGTCCACCACGTTTCTACAAACCAAGCATCGGCTCGAGCCTTTTTTCACCGTAGTTCTCTGGCATAAGTGTGAATTTGTGGTAACGCAAGCCGTGAGTGGAAAACTGTGCACTTCCGTTGCTCCTAAAGTCGTGTTATTATGGTAAGGATGGATGGTTTAGCTCAAGTTACCACAGTCTTGGAAAGGCAGGAGTGAGCGGAGGTGTATTGGAGTTGGTCTGCAACCACACCACTGGCTGCCAAAACTTACACACTGTCCTTTGAACCATGAACAGGAAAGTCAATGAATTTCACTGATGGATCAATGCTGCGGAACGGCGAAAGGGTCACGCTGAAGGGGCATTTAGTTACAGGCCTACTAGAGTATAAATCTACGATACTTGGGTTCACATTATTTTTTTTTAATATTAATTACCTGCATTTAAAGCAAATGATATAAGGATTTTAGGATTTTTCTTCATCATTTTATTTATTTATTCTTAGCTTATTAGTTCACTATTGAGGGAGTAGTGGATTAGAATAAAAAAAAACAACAATGGATCCATTTCCTTCAAGAACACACTTTCATTTCATTTTATATGGACAAAATGAAGCATCCCTATGGATCCCTAAGGAACACTGGTGGAACATTGCATTTTGCTGTTAAAAAAATACTTTATGATGACTCACTAAGCTGTTTGTGTTTGTTTTAAATATCCATGAAGGTAAAGAGATATTGCCCATACCACAAAATGAATACATGTTTCTCTGGAAGCACGCTAGAGGAGCGCCAACACCATTGAGGTGTGTGATCAGCTTTAATCATGCATGAACACATTAGTGTCTTAGAAGAAGAATGTGATGCATTTCTGTATAAGCGTAAACTAAACCTACCTTTCACTTACACGCCGTAGAAATATAGAGACAGACTACTGAAAGCAACCAATACACATCTGGTATAATTTAGAGTACTCAAATCATCATATCATTGTGAACACAATGTGAATTACGCACCCATTCAATACCCATTCAGTCAAATGATTTACATTACCATGTTTTATACACTGGCTGAGTGAGTGGCTGTGGCTTATGGCCATGGCTGTTATTTAAAAATAAACCACTAGAGGGAGGCACTACTTCATCACATTTGGATTAAAAGCAGCTGAACTGCAACAAAGGTATCTAACTTTTCTGTTTTTGTCATGCTGGAGGGCAAATTGAAAAGTCATACAGAACTATTAAATAATAACTGCACTGTGTTTATTTCACAATTGTCCTACTCATATACTCAATCTTGAGTCTTGATGTTCAGTGCAATGTCCCAACTTTCAGTAAGATTTGGACTGTCTATCGGAAAGTCAGTAAATTAGCAGAAAAACAAAAATGATACTGTGTACTGTTAATCATCTTGAGACAGACGACCCATATAGATAACACCTGGCTTTTATTTACCTCATCATCATCATCATCATCATGTGTCTCATCAATATCATCATGGACATTACAGTCAAACTGAAATTGATTTTATAGAATAAATAAAGGAAAAATTAGTACACTTAATTCAGAGCAAAAAAAGGAAGTTGTGTGCGGATGCCCTGCTTTGTGGATATTTCACACAAAAAAATAAAAAAGACATATTGAAAGGTTTGTTCCATTTTCAGCCACACAAAGGCAGTGTAATTACATCCACAAGGTGCTGACATTCAGCTGTTAAAATTACATAAAATATTTTCTCTCATCCACACAGGCCCAAAGCTGGCGTGTGAGTGGCACCTTGCAAAATGTCTCCATTATATCTTTTAACCAGGTGTTCAGAATGGCTGCCATAATACCAGTAAGGGAGAGCATTGTCTATTTAAGAATATCCTTTTCCTCTTCATGGGAATGGCCATTTATATGTTGTCTGGAAATTAATTCCCTAAAACCATGACTGCTTTTTCAATAGTCAGCAGTGTGTTTGTAAGTGAACACCAAGCTAGTCTATTTGAGTTCATGCAATTCTTGAATTCTTGTACTGCAGGTTTCAATTTGCATCAATGATTAAGGCCCAAAGACCCATCATAAAAGAACATTAAATTAATACAGCAACACAAGTGAAAGAATAACAGTGGCATTGTTGTGTCATATGTGTCTGGCCACTGAAGAGATACTCACCTGATGAAATGTCCACAGCATGGCCTTGCTGCAGCTGGTCAACACATAGAAAGCTGATGAGAAGGAATGTGATGGGTGACTGTACAGCCAGCATGGTCCCCAACGGCCTGACGTGCCTTTAAGGCCTTAAAAAACCTGGAAACAAGAGAAAGATAAAACTTTATACTTTATTACATCACAAATGTGAGCTGGATTTGAGATCCAACGTTAGTCAGGTAGCATCATTCTTTGCTTTTATTATGGTTTGATGCTTTTATTAATTTGATTTTTTTAAGACACACTAAAGCTACTATCAGGAACTTTTCATTTTGTGTGGATTTTGACGGAACCTGTAGACAAAAGCAGTCATGCCCTCCGCAGGCCTGGGTCTAGATCCCCCTCCAGTGGGCCCAGCATTAAGACCTGCGGAGCAGCAAGGTTCAGCTCTGCTCCAGGTTGGAGTGGGAACTGCTGCTGCCAGACGTGGACCACTCCACCTCCTGCTGGAGGTCAGACTTCAGGGGACTGATCGCTGCAAAGGGCCCCGCTGGAATCTGATCTGAAGGAGTTTCTAGTGAACTAGCATGGTTTCACCTGATTTTAAACTTTCCCTGATCCTGGAATAGAGATGATGAGCACAAAGAGGAATCTTCTTGTTGATGACCTCTTTTACTAAATGTAGATCATATGGAGGTATCAGTACTAAATTGAGATTGTATTTATTTGTATTTAAATTGTGATTTAATCAATTAAAAAGTTCTTCAAAGTAAAGCAATTTGGTTGTTTTGTATTGGGCGCGGTTACTCAACTTTGCATCGTTCTATATCGAAATATTGCAATAAGGAAGGCAAGTAGCCACTTTTATTATCCTAATAATGTCCCATTATGGTAAACATGTTTTTATAAAATTCCTCTCCACAAAACACAAACAAAAACCTGGCAAGCACTATACACAACCACGTTCCCGTGTGAAATTCCTCTACAAAGGAGAGAGGAAGGACAGATGGACTTTCCTCTGAAAGCCACCCAGCATGCCGCCAATGAGTCTGTCTGCTTCAGTCTGATCTGTCCGCACATACCGAGGGAATGCAGATCGCTGTAGCTTCACTGTTGCTTCTCCCATCATTATTCCAACACGCAGAGTGAGCTTCTGCTCTACATCTTGAAACACACTCGCTGTGTGCAAAACTGTGAAAGCTTTGTGTTCAAATGCTCCATCAAGATTTCATGTGCTCATACATAATCCAAGTCAAACGGCTCGCTCGCATTCACCTGCTGCACATCCCTGTCAAATATACACACACAACATAAAACACACCCTTGCTCTCAAATGGGAATGGTGATGAGACATGGTGACAGGTGCCAGGCGGGAGAAATAGGAAGTCAGTTGTACTGATCAGCCATCTGTGGTACAAACGGCTTCACAACTCATCCTAGTTGTCTGATGGACGGCCAGATTCCCGGGATGCCTTGGCACCCTGCGGCTGACAACTCCCTGTGCCACTTTAATTGTTCTGAGAAAATGCACGCAGACAGCCAACATTGTAAACCTATGCCAAAAACTTGTGAGATTCCTCGACTAACTCGAGTTTAGTTCAAAATTACATTTTTCTGTATATGAAATATGTGTATACTGTATGTTTAATGTATGGGGTTTGTTTTTTGTTACCAATCCTTCACAAAATAATAAAAAACTACAAATAAAAATGAGAATACAGGAATGGCTGTTTTAATTTGGTGTCTTCATAATCTCTACATATATATACACTGTAATGCTACAAGATGTGCTTTATTTTTAGCTCTTCATTCTGGATCGGCTTTGTAATAATTTGCAGAATCTTGTTAAGTAAATGCGAGGTTGGCATATTTGCATTCATGACACAGCAATAAAAACTTGGTTAGTAAAATGAGATTTTACAGCGTTGGGCCAATAAAGTGAAAGATGCTGAGGTTTCAAAAGCTATGAAAGCCAGAAACAATAATACCACATGGTAATATAATATTCAATTTTGAGTAGCATTCATATTGAAATCTGCCGTAGATCATCTGCACAAACGTCTACACAAGGATATATCACTGACATAATGAGCGATGGAGATTGCATTTTGTAGAGTGTTGAATATTAAATGTGGGTGGTAATAATAACATTGCATTGTTTGGTTTTATCTTACATATCTTATGGAGAATACTGAAAGGAGAATGGGAGAAAATATGTGTGCAAGGAGGGGGGGGACATTACAAATCCAGGATGTAATTGTAAAATATGCCGGTAGGAGGAAAAAGATATGAGTGAAACAGAAAAAGCAATGTGCCTATGAGTAAATACACTGCCAACTGTGGAGTAAAAATGTTACTTTCATGTCTAAAACAATGTGAAAAGAACGAGAAAAGGATGGATCTAGTGATAACAACAAGTCACAGGTTCACTATGTACAGTACATACTGTAGTACATGCTGGACAAACAAGCACACCTGCACTGACCACAGCCTCAATAGTATCTGTTGGAGTCATCTACTCTGAGCTAATGTGGAGAGTCTGCAGATCAAAAAGAAGACAGCACTGCTGATTTCCCCTTTCCTTCTTCTGTCTACTGGGGAATAATCACAGCTTACCATCTAACATATTGTCAATAAGACAAGAACAGGAGCATCCCCCCTATATCACAGCAGACAGATCACATACTGCAGAGAGCACTGGAGCGTAAACAGAAGCAGCTTTCAGCACCGCCCCTTCTAAATGCAATCCCCTGTACTCATAGAGACAGATACGTGCAACGCAATATGTTATACAAGGTATGCCGGGGAGATACTTAAATTCAACAGACACATTGACTTTGGACGCAAATTGCATGGAAAAGCAGACATATGTCACCACACCTGTAGGAATATACGCCCCTATTGGCTCTTTTAATATGATGGCAAACAACAATGCATCTGGGCCCATCTCCATGCACAATGTAGGCTCAGATGTGACGGTTAATCAGCAGCTCCATAATACAACCAACCAGGGGGCACTACCAACCAGGAAGTATGATTCACTGACTTTTTTCCTTCTTCCTGCACAATAACTGGAGTCTAAATCAAGGCCGCAGAGGGAGGTACATGTGAGGAGAGGCTGGTGCTTTTTAGATGGATTCAGACATTTGATGTACACGTGTAACACACAAACCACCTGCGTAATATTACTGTCAGTCAAGTACATTGCACACTTTAGCGTTGTACAAGGCTCACCGTCTCCAACCGAGGAGTTCTTATCAACACCTGGCAGTTCATCGCTGACATATGGCGCTGTCTTTTGAGGTAAATGGATGGGGATGTGAAAGCGGTGCTTTCATCGCCACCACAATAATGCATTACGAGAGCTATCAGAGCAAGACAAAGGATATTAAAGGTATGAGAGGTAATGTCTAGGGCTCTGACTGTCAGGGACTCATAGTAACAAGTCATAGTCGGCTGAGTCTGCATTGTTGGAGAAGAAAAAACTGGCTTGAGGAGTAAAGGATGATATTGTGGAAAGTGACCTTTGGCCCCAGAGGATGAATGACCCTCATATGTCAGCATCAAGACCTTAGACGGCTAAACGAAAAAGTATGTTTGGAATGGTGTAAACATTTGGTCAAGAATTTAGATGCTAAGTATAAACGTGAAACTATCAATGGTCACTTAAGTGACCACATACACTTTAGGGAATACACATTAAGGAACGACTCCACTTGATTTAGCAAGTGATTTTTCAGTCAAAGCTCTGATTCACAGTACTGTACTGAATGGTCTTCATACCTCCCCACCATTTGCTGAGAAGAAAAGCATTTTCTGAGTTGACAGCATAGCCAAATAAAATAAATCCACCAGATTAAGTGATCCTTTAAGATATTATATAGTTTGGATTTGCTCCAGTATATTTCCAGCAATAGTTTTGTGTACGCCGTCACAGCCTATAATCCATTAAAGGTTTTCAAAATCACCAAAGGAAACCAAAAAATAAAATAATAAAACCAAGAACATGAAAAAAGAATTTGCTTTTTTTTAACCTTTTTTTTTCTTAGTGTATGTACAGTAATTCCTTCTAAGCATGCCACTGCATTTCATTCCACTACATGCAGCCTGATGATTGTTTTATTTAAGCTATCATATTGAAATTTAGCTATTTTTTTAAATTTTCATTTCATGAAATATACTTGACTTTTAACTTCTCTTCTATCAAAGTGAATATCTAGAAGGAGAAATATTAAAGAATTAGCAGGTCTGCTCAGTAATCGCTGCTTTTTAGTGACATGCAATCATCAGAATACAGATAACATCTGCTACAAATAACTTTAAGCACTGCAGCACGTGGACAGCATCTGCTCCTGTGTGAATCAATGGGCAGGGAAAAGGAATCAATCCCCTCCAAAGCCACCTATGCCAAAAAACATGCACACTCACAATACTGAAATTACTAAATATATTAACCAAACCTCACTAATATACAGGTGTAAAACTTTAGAACTCACCTCCTTCAGGTTAGTCCTCCAACATTATTGTTCCATTTTATCTGGTAAAGCCAAATCTCTGCCAAGTGTGTGTGGTTTCTGAGGCATCCAAGTAGCACAATAAGGAAAGCAGAGACAGAAAAGGAAGATACAATGCGGACCTGTAACAAGAAAAAAGGGAGAAAAAATCAAAAGAAGGAGCCTGTGCTGAAGGAAAAGCCTAAATAATCCATCTGTGATCCAGGAGGCGCTATCAGATGGGGTGCATACAAATCACAAAGCTACCTCTGCAGCAACCTAGGTCCAATATCCTCAGGGTCCTAAGGCTGCACCCTCACACAATTTTCACACATTAAAGTCTGACACACTCAAGGACATTAGATAATGGTGAATTTTAACTACAGAATTTGCATTTTGACTTTTAATTTATCAGACTAGTTAAAAAAAAAAATAATGTTTTTTTTCTCATTTTCCACTGTTCAGTATCACATATTACATACTTAATATTTGGCAAGTTGAGGACTATTCTGAATGCTTTAAGCGTAGTGCTAAACCAGAGTGTTCTACACATTTTTAACCCTTTTAATTTCAAAAGTGTATGTCATAAATATAGCAACAATACTTATAGCATTATTTATTATAACATTTTGTATTGCAGCAAACTGTTGTCACCTACAATTTGTCGTGCAGTATTCAAATATATGGGCCGTATATTGTTATCACAGCTCTAGCTACCTGCAGCGATGGATAGAGAATCAGTGTCGCACATGCCTGCATCGTGGTTCAGAATCTGCAGAAAAGCATCCCACAGGGTCCATACGTTCACCTGCAGCCAAAGCCAGCCTGCCTCTGTCTCCCTCACTACTGAGTGAAACTGAAATTGTTTTTTCACTCATTCCTATTCAGGTATAAACAGCGGGGGGGATGATGCAGGGAACTTAGCATGCAAAGATAGGCCCGAAGGCAGGAAAACACTCAATTCATCATGGAGATAGCTAACACAAACACGTTTATACCTAAAGAATTCTAAAATTTCCCATCCACCTGACTTGCTTGCATGTCCATGGAACTCTCCTCTTTTCTCTCCCACCCTGTGTGTTTTTAGTGTTTTTATGACCAGATCACCTCTGGTCACATCCAACGAATAGTTGTTTACAATAATTGATTTTTTTTAAGGTTATTGTATTGGAAACAATGTCCACAATGACTGATGAATGCATCTTCTTCTGTGTAATGATGCGTGCAACAAAAGGAGAATTGATCTGCAACATTGCTCAGTGGTTATTTATTCAATTCAAGCTACGATGCAGCATGTGTGATGGGCTTGGTGGACTCACTTTGGTTATAATTCCATGTTGTATTTGTGTCAGCCAACCAGCACAAGTTTGGTTTGATTACTGCTGTTGCATTAAAAAGCCTGTAATTTCTCTTGTATTTATTGAAATATTGATCAGGGGATTTAATCTAAGAGCTGTATGGTATCATTATAAACCTAAACACCATAAAGGTAAACGTTTAGCTGTTTGGCTTTTAGGTATCCTTACCTTTAATTCTTCTGTAGAAAAAATGATGGGGAAACTATAGAGTCCGATGCTGCGATAGAGGGGCATCGGGGCATGTGACCCAAAACAATTTTCTTTTCAACTGCACACTTATCAACGGCTCCCTTATCAAGATTCTCCATCGAACTCAGCAGTGCGGTTTTGAATTAACCTCAAGTCAATATCGTGGTCATCTATCACGCTGACGGGAGCAGACTTGAAAGTGTGACATTGGAAAGATAATCATCTCAAGAGGAAAACGTGGTCTCCTCTAGTGGGAATAAATGCTGCTTGGATGGGTCAGAATGAAGAACCAGGTCGCTTGCAGTTTGAACCCCAGGTGAGATACACAAAGACAGACAGCATATGACAGCCAGTCATAAACAACGTATGTTTTGTATTTGGAGGATGCAGGGTGTTAAATATCTCGTTGTGACTCAAATGACAAATTTCTCCCTTTCTATGGACTTTCCTTTCACCCTATGCAATGCTGTGTCTTCAGGTTGATAAAGCAGTATAGAACCTTCATTTTATTACTTTTATTAATGCGCTTCATAACCTCTGACGAGCACATCCTCGACATCATCTTCATTATTTGTCATGATTACTGCAACTATGCCCCAATGAAAGATAGCTATTAACATCAAATGTCAAAAAAATATATATTAATTGACTATGTTCCCCCATTTCCCATCTAATTTATTCATTTGATGCAATTAAATGAAGGCTCATTGCTAATGCTAGTGGTTTTTCAGAGAAAATCATTACAATCATTATATTAGATAAATGCTATTTTAATTGTACAACTGTAACAACAGAACATTTTACATAAGTGTAGTTTGGATGTTTTCTGAACAACTTAGTACATGTTGAGATGTTGAGTCATTGTTATGCTCTTTTTGTGCCCAATGACTGATTGCAGAGAACATCTCTGGTCATCACAAGATTTATAGTGGTGCTTTTGGGGGTTCTTTGTGAAGAAACAGTTTTAGATGTGGATTATATCAACTAATCAATTACAATACTGTATCAATTTCAGTCAATTAAGAATTGCAGCCTGATACTTGAGGTATACGTACACAGATAAAAGAGGTAAGGATTTAGGCGTAAATACAGAGAATGTTTGGTTAATTGTGTTCATGGTTCCCAGATCAGTAATTGATGTTGAAATTATTTAGTGTTGAGCAAACCACCCACAGAACTAAAAATCGATCGCAACGCAACCAAGGGACTCCTTTCCATGACTGCGTTAACATGAACTGTTGAGTGCAAAACCGCGGTTACAGTGTTTGCCTTGCTCAAAGGCCAACACAGCTTTTCATCTGCGGCTCATGTTACCACAGAATGTGGTGGCCAGCCTTCTTAGATACGTAGGACTCATTCTAAGCCAACAATGACACATTAATTCTTAGTTTCAAGTGATTAAACAGTTCCGATTACATTCCATTTCTGCAAATAGACTGCACTGTTCCTTTAAGGACGTCACACAGTAGCAGTGAAATGATAAGCCTCTACTTACCTCTATGAAAGGGTTGCCAATGGCCATTTTACGATGCGTCTTCTCTCTCTTAGAAAAAGAAAATAAAGAAAGAGATTTAGGAATAACAAAATTTGATGATCATTGATCACAGCTTCTCTTTGCCCTGATCCATTATTGGTCTTGGTTTTAATAATTGTTTCTTTAGCTGTATGGTGAAGCTGTCAAATAGACTAATGGCCGGTCCTGAGGTCGACTCAGGTCCAATATATTCTATTTACTTTGTAACCTCACCAATTCAACCAATTAATCATT
The DNA here is from genome assembly GCA_029721515.1 of Synanceia verrucosa. Taxonomy (NCBI): domain Eukaryota; kingdom Metazoa; phylum Chordata; class Actinopteri; order Perciformes; family Synanceiidae; genus Synanceia; species Synanceia verrucosa. The sequence continues at coordinate 8,865,986 of CM056565.1, forward strand.
ACACATTGATTATTGTACTTTGATGAGGAAACAAATGCCGTCAATATGAGTGCTCCCTCTCATACACAGTTTAACTGTAATTTGCTCACATCAAAAAACGGTCACATTACCATACATTTATATGGTAATACTTGAGACCCATTCTCCTCTTTGGTTGGGCTGACTGACACTTTGGCATCTGCACAGTCAAGAAGCCAAACAAAGCTATTTTTGTGGACAGACCATTATACAAGAGCTTCATGGGGGAATCTGTGAGAATGCAATCCAGGTGTCACTGCCCTCTTGGTAATCTCGCTCGTCTTCAGGAATTCATTTTCTCAGCGGCTTCACTCGAAAATGACATTCTGACACCATTTACATGGAAATCACTTTGCCTCTTCATCGGTAATAGTGGCCCACGTGCAGACAGGTTCCTCTCAGAGGGCTAGACTATTAATGGACATAAATGAAGGAAGAAAGAAAGGAAAGAGAGACAGGAAAGGAAAAGGGAAGAAGGAAAGGAAGGAATTTAAAAGAGGGTGGATACTAAAACATGAGGGGTTAAAGGCAAGGTCAGAACTCTAGGTATTAAGGGATGAAGAAGGAATGGAGACACTAAGAGAAAAGTATAATGTGGGAAATTCCCATTCCTCCCCTGAAACGAGTATCTTCTCCTTCCCTTATACACAAGAGAGAGATGCAAAGATTTTCCCTGAAAGAAGAAGGAAAAGAGAAATCCACCATCAAAGCTCACAGCTGAGTTTAGGTCTTCAGAGGAATGCATATCGATTTCAGGACTGTGGTTCAGGTCGCAGTGAGGAATATTTGAATACAAGAACTCATCAGTATTGGGAAAGAGATTCAGTTGCTGTGTGCATTTTATGGCTTATAAATTTCTTATTGACATTGATGAATATCTGTGGTGGTCGTCGTCGTTGCAAAGCAAAAACTGAAGATTTGAAAAGTCTGTGAACGTCCACAAAAACCTGCAGGCTGCACAAACGCTTAGGTGCACATGTGATCTCAGGCATAAATGCATGCTTGCACATACACATTAGCACTACATACATACACCGATCATGAATAACATTATGACCAGTGAATAACACTGATTATCTCTCCATCATGGCACCTGGGATATAGCATATAAGGCAACAAATGAACATTTAGTCCTCAGAGTTTATGTTAGAAGCATGAAAAATGTTCCAGCCTCAGGATATTTCATGAGTTTGACAACAAGAACCAAACAGTGATGTCTAGAGGACTGGATCAGAGCATCTCCAGACCTGCGGCTCTGGTGGGGGTGTTCCTGGTCTTCAGAGGTCAGGATCTATCAAAAGTGGTCCAAGGAAGGACCAGTGGTGAACCAGAGACAGGGTCATGAGAGGACAAGGATCACTGATGCAGGTGGAGAGTGAAGGCTGGTCCTGGTGGTCTGATCCAACAGACCAGAGAAGTTAACGCTGCTGAAGATAGAAAGAAGTCACATACCAGGGGTCAGAGGTCAGGACTGACACAGCAAAAACATAATATTAAGCTTATGCTTGATCAGTGTACAGAAAACACATCTACAAGATGTTTGGATGTTATTACCTTGTCAAGTCCCGAACAAATGTAGTACAACATAAGATAAAGAATATTAAAGAGGTTCTCTTAGGAAGAGACCGAAATAGATGTATGTGTGCAGCCATTGTGTCTTTTAAACTACGAAATGTCTCCTCCACTTACCTGCAGCACTTCTGCACCTGACAAAGTGCTCACTCAAACACTGTGTTGTAATAAAACTATAAATATGGTTATGAGTGTTTGCTATAAAAACTGTGCAAGCAACACTGCAAACACTTTCCATAAGTTCCCACACGACACAGATGAACTTGACAATAAAAACATTTTATGATGGGATGTACAGAAAATTTTTCATACAAGCAAACTGAAAATACAGTCATGGAAAAAATTATTAGACCACCCTTGTTTTCTTCAATTTCTTGTTCATTCTAATATCTGGTACCACTAAACGTATAATACAATGAACACAACAAAAAATGCAGCTGGTCACATAATACTTTATGTCCTATTTGACATTCTTAAGCTTAATTGATTCCCAGGGTATATAAGAGGCCATTTCATGTCACAAGCAGCACTGCACATGCAAAGGCCTAGAGTGGTTTCCTGCTTACATTCAAGCCGTAGCACAACTCAGAAGTTGTCAGCTCTCACATAATGCCTAAAACAAAAGAATTATGTGAAGCAACAAAGGCAGCCATCTTGGCACTGCTGGAAATTGGCATGAGTGAGAGACAGGTAGCGAAAAAACTGAAGATCTCCAAGACAGCCGTTCATTCCAACAAAAAAACAAGCTGAACATGGCACTACCAAATTGCTACCTGGCCGTGGCAGGAAACGTCTTTCTACCCCCACGAGATGACCGTGCACTCATCCGTTCCTGTGTCAGGAATCGTCGTCAGACCTCCAGGGACCTTAAAAATGAGTGGGCACTGTCGAGAAATGTGACTTGCTCGGCAAGGACAGTTCGAAACCGACTTGTTGAAGCTGGTTTGAAGTCACACAGAGCACGCAAGAAGCCCTTCATCAATGAAAGGCAGAGGAAGGCCGGTTACTCTTTGCTCGAGACCACAAGGATTGGACTGTTGATGATTGGGCTAAGGTTCTCTTCAGTGATGAATCCAATTTTGAATTGATGCCCACTCCAGCCAACTTACTGGTTAGGAGGAAGCCTGGAGAAGCTTACAACCCAGACTGTCTTGCCCCTACAGTAAAACATGGGGGTGGATCAGTCATGATCTGGGGTTGTTTCAGTCTGAGTGGAACAGGGCAAATGCAATTGTGTGAAGGCCGAATGAACCAGGTCAAGTACAGGACTACCCTTGAAAACAGTCTTCTTCCATCAGCTGGAAAACTCTTTCCTGCCTCGAATGACTGGATTTTCCAACAAGACAATGCCCCTTGCCACACGGCAAGGTCAGTTAAAGCCTGGATGGAGAACCACAACATTCGCACCATGCCTTGGCCTGCTCAATCACCAGATCTTAATCCAATTGAAAACCTGTGGAAAATCATCAAACTCAAAATGGAGAACCACAAGCCCAAAAACAAAGAAAATTTGTTTGAATTTGTCCAACAGGAATGGGCTGCTGTGACAGCAGAACAATGTCAGAAGCTGGTGGAGAGCATGCCAAGACGCATGGCTGCAGTCATCAAAAACAATGGTTATGCAATCAAGTATTAACTCTTGTGTGTATCATGTGTTTAAAGCAAACAGAAAGAAAACATGGAATGCTTAAAAGTAGTGTTTTTGGCGGTACAATGCCATAGCTATTGATGTAAGAATTTAAGTAATTTTGGTTATTATCAAGAAAACCATGGAAAATGAATAATCCTTAGTTCTTAAATTAAACTCTCATGAGCTATTTTTGTTGTTATCATTATAATTGTCCAAACAAATGTACCTTTAGTTGAGCCAGGCATTAAAATTAACAAGAAATTGAAGAAAACAAGGGTGGTCTAATAATTTTTTCCATGACTGTATATGTAAAAAAAAAGAAAACCAACACACTGAATAGAGTAAAAGCAAAGGTGACACACCAAGACTGCTGGGGCAAGGTGGTCCTGACACTGGAGGAGGAGCAGGATAGGCTGGTTTGGCAAAAGACATTTTGACTTTGCATTGCAGTAAAAGAACAGATACTAATAACATGATGGCTTCATAATATTCTAGAGCCCCAGTGATGTATTATAATATGGCAGTCAGCCAGCATACACAATACCAACAAAGCAACTGAATGGACCCATTGTGAGCTGTTCATGTTAGTCATCATTCAATTATTTATGTAACTTACATCTGTGATTATCCTGCTGTCCTCACTGAAAAGGGCATATATTATATATTGAATAAGTTCAAGTTTGGAGACATTCAAGGCACTTCCAAGTCACGTATGAACAGGTCTGAGATCAGTCCATTTTCAAGTCTTCACTGCAAAGGTGACCACTACATTTGCCCTTTTATATAAAATTCAACCTACTTTTAGATAAGCTGTTTGAGGTCCATCCATCCATTATCTACCGCTTATCCTCATAGGGTCGAGGGGGGGTTGAGTCTATCCCAGCTGTCTTAGGGGGAAAGGCAGGGTACACCCTGGACAAGTCTCCAGTTCATCACAGGGCACATAGAGACAGACAACCACTCACACTCACATTCACACCGACGGTCAATTTAAATTAGCCAATTAACCTAATCCCCATGCATGTTTTTGGATGGTGGGAGGAAGCCGGAGTACCCGGAGAGAACCCACACAGACACGGGGAGAACATGCAAACTCCACACAGAGGATTCCAAACCGGTACCTGCTTGCTGTGAGGCGACAGTGCTAACCACTACACCACCCTGCTGTTTGAGGTCATGCATTTTAGATGTTCGTGAAAAGAGAAAAGGGGCAATAATGTTTTGCTAATGTAAGTGTATACGTCTCTACTGTGTCAAGCAATAATCTTACTCTGTCCTTAATGTGGCAGTGTGAGTAGCCTAGCTTAGTTTTGAGTTAGCTTAATTTAGAGTTGCAGATTAAATCAATTTAATGGCCATTTTTCCCCAATATTTAAAAGCTGCACGCTAGCTGTAACATTGATACTGCTCATATGTATTTGTAAATAACAGACTCATAACTGCCACAACCAGACACACAAAAACACAAAACATTAACATTGTTGGCTTACTTGGACTGTTCTATCGCACTGGCACGAGTGAAACCTGAGCAAACTTTGCAACGTTAAAGTCTCCTCATTTATTTTTGTCTGGTTTAGAAAGTTCTATTATGTCACTATACTAATGTGAAATCGCAGCAGCTAAGATTAGTAAACGTTAAAATGAGGATGACGTCATTAAGCGAGTCACGAACAGTGCTATATTCAAGACTATTTGCGGTATTGTCTGTGGTCTGTTATGATCATTTGCAAGTAATTCCAATTTCTTCGAGCGCCAGTGAAGGCAGCACAGTAGCGTTGCGTTCTGTGCGTGGTTGCAACGTTGATAGGTGGAAAAAACATGACGTCATTACGTACAGCGGGACGTCTCGGAGAAGATAAACAAAAAGGAAGGAAGGCTTTCGGCCATACAATCGCGGCAAAATCGGTTCAAAATTGTAGCCTGCAAGCTACAGTTAGCAGCTACATGTGCCCTTTTTTATTGCTCGGACAATAACCATTAGGCGTTCACAATCATGGACGAGGGTATTATATTTCGCATGAGTGCATTCTCCGAGCAAGGGGGGAGGAAATACATGGAGGACGTTGTCGAGATAAGAATCGAGTACGAGCCGACGCCAGTCGAAGATTATCCAAAGTCGCAGGGACATGGAGGGCAGGGGAAAGAGGAGGGTGACTCCAAAAAACAGACTGAAGATGAGACAAGCGACCATAAGGCTGCTGCCGAATCCGGCCCAGCTTCTGCGATGTGGGTAGAGAGTCTAGTAAAGGAGGACAGTGGCGACAACAGTGCGCCGGTGTCGGAGGGAAAAGTCGCAGAGCATGCAGTCGACACTCGGAAGTCTGTGGCATTTTTCGCCGTTTTCGACGGCCACGGGGGTCGAGAAGCGGCACATTTCGCACGGGAGAATCTGTGGGATCTGTTGAAAAGGCAACGGGGCTTTTGGTCGAAGGATCACAGTGAGGTGTGCGCCGCTCTGAAGAAAGGGTTCATCGCCTGTCATCATGCGATGTGGAAGGAGCTGCGTAAGTCCTCAAAGTTAAGCGCACACACTCATGTTTATTGCTGCCTATTGCTCATAATCCTCGCTGTCACAGTTTCAGAAACGAACTGTGTCACATGAGGCAGCATCCCACTCAGCTGGTGTGTGATGATGAGGATGATGCTCAATCCTCTGGCGACTGGCCCATCCCATCACAAATGACCACAGTGAACTGCCATCTGACCACAACACAGCGTTCAGAGCTGACACAATCTCTACAATATAGCTCTGATGCTTTCATAAGTGGATTAATTATCAAAAGGAAAAAATAACACCACGATTGCCTTAAATCTGCTCTATAAAACCCTATTTCTGTAAACTTGGTGTTACATCAAGTTCCTATCCAGTGGGGTTTTTTTTTTTCATTTTTGTGGTGAACACTGTGTATTTTCCTCTAACATTAAATATTAAGGATTATGTACCTATGTGTGCACAAAATGGATATGAATCAGGATTCAGGTCTGTAAAGGAAGCTAAAAGAAGCTGGTCTTATTGTGAAAAGTAGAGTAGCAACAGTAAACAAACCTGAGATATGTCAACTCACTGTGACAAAATATAGAAGAACAAAGCAAACCATATTCACAGACACAGATAGCAACACATCTTGAACCCATGACTGACTAAATAATATTTAAATAATAATAATAATAAGTGATAAATGGAAAAACACCTTAAAACCAAGCTTTTTTTCAGGATGTAGTCAGATCAGCTGTTGACAGTTGGGTGGAAATTGGAAGAAAATGGTGTGGTTAGTACGTTGAAACACTAGTTAAATGAAGGTAAGTCTAAAAACTAGCAACAACATGAGGCTACCCTGCAGGGTTATGTTTCTATGGCAACATGGGTCTAACCCATTTAATCCAGTGTTATGAAGCTGAATTTCTCCAAAATAAGACAGATTTACTAAAGCAAGTCTGGTTTATGTGGTCATCATGCTTTATGAAAGAGCCTCTGATCAGTGGTGCTGTGTGATCCAGTAGAGTACTGATGGTACAGAGCCAAACTATTCCCTGTGGTAGCGCTCAAGGCCACGAGCTGCTTAGCAGCTGGAAAACTGAAGTTAAGCAGGTTTAAAAATTTGCCTATGACTTGCTCGAAGGCTGAACTTGTTAGTTTACTTGTTTGCTTACACCCATGTGCAAGCCAACATATCCTGTAGTGGACAAGAGGAGCGAAGGCTAGTATATGACATTAACGCCTTATGCCAGATGATAAACACTTCTTAACTATTTTATTCCTCATATTCATAATCCCATTCACCCCCATTGGTGTTTGTTGATACAGACTTTGACAGTGAGTACCATTTTCCTTTTTTACAGCGGAGTGGCCAAAGACTATTACAGGCCTGCCCAGCACATCAGGCACCACCGCCAGCGTGATTGTCATCCGCGGGGTTCACATGTACGTCGCCCATGTAGGGGACTCAGCGGTGGTGGTTGGAGTGCAAGAGAATGACTCAGATATCACGCTCCAGGCACTCGAAATAACACAAGACCATAAACCTGAATTACCAAAAGAAAAAGAGAGGATTGAACGACTGGGCGGCAGGTGAGTTGGTGAAGAGGGACCACGTAGAAGTCATTTTTCAAGATGGGGTTGTATTATAAGGTCAGGTCAGGCGCTATAATGGAAGTAATAACATCTCATGGAGGGGGTAGATAGTTTCTTGCACTTGTTCTTTTGTTGTTTCGAGCTTAAAAACTTGTCTGAATGTGTTCTTGTAACCGTAGTGTAATGAAGAAATCTGGGGTGAACCGTGTTGTGTGGAAGAGGCCCAGGTTGACCCACAACGGCCCCGTGAGGAGGAGTACAGTCATTGACCAGATCCCTTTCCTGGCTGTGGCCCGATCCCTCGGTAAACATGACACCACGTTTGTCTAGTTTGGTATCCATGAAATATTGGAGCATTATTGTGGTGTTTTGATACTATTTTCTTATCTTTTGACAGGTGACCTGTGGAGTTACGATTTCTACAGCGGTGAGTTTGTTGTTTCTCCGGAGCCTGACACCACCGTCATGACCCTCGACCCCAGACGGCATCGCTACATCATCCTCGGCAGCGACGGATTATGGAATATGATGCCGCCCAAGAACGCCGTCAACATGTGTTCTAGCCATGACAAAATGGTGGTACGTGACTGTACAGCTGATACACACCCAACACAGATTGGCAAGCGTTTCACAATTTTTTTTCTTCTTTTGCTGCTTCTTTTCTACTTTCAGGGACCAAAAGGAATGTCTTGTGCCCGCCGGCTGGGATGCACAGCCCTGCTGTTCTGGAAAGAGCGCATGCTCCGTGCAGACAACACGACTGTTATCGTCCTGGCCCTGCAGGAGCGCGGAGGCCCGCCTATCCCTATGCATCGAGATGAGATTGTTGTCGACATGTCCACAGGAATGGACCATGTTCCTTTCCCAGGAACTACTTATAACACATGTGCAGTCCCAAAGGTCAGTGTCGTAGCTCTGCTGCATCCTCCGTTTCTAACTAGGATGAACCATGTCAATCACACAGCAAAATTATATATTATCCAAATGAGGCATCTCTGCTGGGGAAAGCATCTCAGGACCAATATGCTGAATATTTTTGTGTTTGTTTTCTCTTCACTGTATTGTCCTTTTATATATATATTTATATATTCCAGTCCATTTTTTACTGTCAGTCTGTTTAATACTTCCACCAGTTAAAATATGAACGTTTGTAGTTTCCGATGGCTGTGGTCATACCGGCCGTTTGTATCAGATGACCGTCGGTTTCAACAAATCCCTCTTTGTTTTCGGGGCCAACAGGAGGAGCATGAGGATGACATGTTTTTTGACGAAGATGAGATATATGGAGAAGAACATGAGGGATGGCCGTGCCTGGAGTGGTAGTGAGGTGACTGAAAAAAAATGTTATCAAAAGTGTCAGCAATATGACCAGCCAGTGATTGATATGAAATCTAGTTATTTGGAAATCAAAATGACAAACTTCCAGTTGCCTGTAGATGATGCACTTCTTTAAATGTGTTGCCCAGTATTTGTAAATGAATGTGAGATGAATTTGCCAGTTGCAGATGGTTACCATCACCAGTGACAGTTTAAAACTTCTTCCCACATCAGCCAGTAGAGGGAGACAGTGAAATGGCTTATTCACAGACTATTCACAGTAATTGCAGTATGCTGGTTATCACACCATTTAGACTGTCTAATATGCAGTAGATGAACAAATGGCATAAGCATTACTTTTTTATTTTCATTTCTAGTTCAGTTTTGATTAAAGAAAATGCGTGCTTTCCATAACTCTTTAAAGAGTAGAGGGGTTTTCCTCAGGTGGAGCAGATGATCATTTTATCTTTCTTATTGTGCCACAGTAATACGTTGTGGATGTTTGTCTAACTATTTATTCCCATGATTTGTTCTCATCCATTTGTGTGTCTCATTTATTCATTTTAGATCGATGAATAGCAAGTTTTTTTTCTTGACAAAAATTGTATCAATATATATGTATTCAAATATAATGTGACAATGTTATGAAATTTTAATGATTTATTTTATTTGTCTTATTTCAGTGGAGTGATGCGGCGAATGCTTTCTCCCTGTTCAGAGACAGTTCCACAGCTCTGGAGCAGGCATTTGGGCTGTACAAGCGGGCCTTACCCGACAGCGACTCTGTGAGGGCCACACCTCCCCACTCGGGTTCGGTTTTCGAAAAGCAAGACTCGACAACCCAAATGGACTGCGCTGCTCCTCCTCCGTTAAAAAGGTCTCGCCGCTCTCCGCTCACACACACCCCTGAACTCGGAGGTCTTCCCCGTCCGCCTGGCCAGTCCCCTGGCGAAAGCTTCCCCCGGGAGTCAGCTCACAGCAACGAACAGAGTGAACAATCCCGTCAAAAGAGGAGCTCTTCTGAGGAGAGCGGCGTCCTACCGCCACACCTCAACGCCACCTTGTGCGTGTGCTGAGTCCTGTCTCATAGAAACAGTGTTTTCGCCCTGGGGCTGGAAGGATAACGTTATCAGGTGCGCCACGGGCCAATTCCTAGATGTATACTTTTTTTACACAAAGTTTTTGTTTTTTGTAAATATGTGAGAAACTTGAGATTGTAAATGTGTTGCCATGTTGACCTCCTTCTTCTCGCTCTACTTCCTGCCCCCCCCCCCTTTAAAATTTGTTTGCAGAAATTTTAGATCCATTCAGTCTATTTTCATACGTATAAGTATGTATAGCATATCCAAATATTTCCAAGAAGATGGATTCCTACAATCTCGAGATGAAAATCAGTCTACCAAAATTGTGACACATGCAAGCTTCCAGTTTTCCAAATGAACTCATTATTTTAGATAGTTGTCAGATGCTATAACACGCCAGTCTTTCCTTCATCGAGGTCAGCGCCTCAGATCAGTTGTCTGAAACCTTTTGTCTTAGATGAAATGCGCTACCATGCCATCATCAGAGGTTTTTTTTGTTGTTTAATAGGGTGCAACAGCAGCCCCTGGTAGTGGTAATAACACAGCGTGAAAATAATGGAAAAATCTGACAAGCAATGGTCTGAGGTAATTATGATGGGGGCATTGGTGTTTTTAAGTATATTATTTGTTTTCTGGCTAATTATGTCATGATCACAATTGCTCCTCAGCTAAACTTATGCATAGCCTGTGAGGTAAGTGTTAAACGGTCTGTCACCCAAATCAAAAAAAAAACCCAAAAGGTGTTCTGTCGCTTTCCGTCGTCGTATTTATGTGTACATATGCATGGTTTTAATGAATTCACCCTGTTTTTTTTCCTCTCTCTGCTGAAGATTTCATTCCAAATATCCCCATTTGTGTTTCTGGGTGGTGGTACTATTAGGCGCTGATGTTGAAAGCCAAGATCAATACCTGTGCCTCACTGGATGGTGGTTAGGAGTTTGCTTTGCCCTTTTTTGTCTGTATAACATCCAGTTTATTTCTAAGTGTCCACTATAGGCAGTAATGCCATTTCATAGGCCTTTCTGTTAGTTTTCCTATATTGTGTCCTTGTGTGTGGTTTACTCCCATAACTTGTGTGTTTTAATCTGCACATAAAACACCTTATGGTATGAATGCAGGGCCCGTTTTCATGGTGTTTGTATGGTGAATTTCTTCTAACTCCTGTTAACGTGGCAGCTCTCTTACTGTTTTATCTGGTTATGTTCGCCTTCCTTTTTTTTTTTCCATAAAAGTGTCATGGTTGCCTTAGCACAAACGAATCAGAGATACTTGTCACAGGTAATATTTGGGGATCTACCATACACCTTCAGTTCTACACCAATGTTCATTTTACCATCCACACTACAGCGTACTAAACCTGCCCCCAAACCTGATGTTCACTTCTATTACAGAGCAGTTTGTTGGTTTTGTACAGTACGTCAATATGCAATAGAAATTTGTACAGTACATTATTATGCAAAGTTTTTTTGTTTTTGTTTTTTTTTTCTTCAGAAGTCAGGCATGCTCAGATCTACTCTATGTGGTATAAGTGTCCCGAGGTTATGAATGTCAATGGGCATGTGGTTTGTTTTTTTGACAATGATAATACTTCTGGGTCTGGCTTCATATCCACTGCAACCTTCAGGACTAACTGTATAAGCTACGTGCATTGAAAGTGACTGGATATATACTATATACAGCGTCTGTGTTGTAATAAAAGTTCTCATTTTCCAGTCGGTGAGTTATGTTTGTTACAGTATTGTTCAGTTATCATGACTATAATTAATGGTTTTAGCATGTTTCTGGTTCATACACTGACATGTTTATCATCTTTTTGTTAATACAGCTGCGTTTATGTTGCCTTCAGCTGCTGTGTAGAATGAATATAGAGGCAATACTAGGGTTCAGGTTTGTTCCAGTAGATGGCGGTAATGTAAAGGGATTAAACAGGTGCGTCTGTACAATTCTCTTCAGTGCCTTGTCACACAGTGTTTTTCTTAATCAGAAAATCTGATGTCTACAATTTAATTTCCACATGTCTGGGTTGGTAACATAGATAGTGTCACATCTTGGCATTTTTGTGAAAATTACCGAATATTTAGTGTTGATACATTTACTAAAGTCTATATTAATATATTTTGTTTCTCAGTTTCAGTCACAAATCTTGTTTTTAAACAAGCAGATAGGCTACGTTGACCTTGAGTTATGATGCTGATCCAAGAACAAAGAGTGACCAGCCAAGCTCTAACACAGAAGATAATAATAATAACACATGCTCATAAAAATGAAAAGTTAACATCACAGTTTTATGACAACTGAGCTAAAGCCATCTGTTGATGTAATGAGGTCAAAACCTCCAGAACAAAGTGAGTCAGGAAACCTTGAGGTTGAGTTTTTGAAAATGTTTTACCCTTCCTGCATTTCCATTTTTCAGATAAAGATGAAAAATTCCCTAGCAAATGCAAATCATAAGTTACTCTTATTAATGGGTCACTGGACTATTTGAATATAGCCACTCGAACAGGGAATGGTTTGACATATTATGGTTAATGGTTAATAATGGTTTGCCATGTATTCTATATTTCTGCTGAATATTACCTAGACATAACTCACATATAAGTAAATCAAAAACATCCCTGGTCATTTTGTTCTTTTCATGTCATGTCCCTGTGACATATACTGTACTTTTTTACATTTCTGGTCCTTACCATCGGTCTGTCTCTGAGACATTACATACATCAGATCCATGATTGTGTCTCAACTTGAATATTTCATTGGCTGTCAGCCCAGCATCTGCTGACCTGCCTAACACGCAACATTCCCCTCTTACTGCAGACAGTCTGTCACAGTAAATCAGCCAGTGGAGCGTGTCATTGCCCACCCCTCCCTCCCTCTATACTCCCCCTACTTGTATTTCCTGCAAATAAGCATCGTCGCAGCAAACTACAGGGTGTCACAGAGAGCAGATGCATACAGCTCTGACAGCCCATTTCTTACATTGCAAACTGTGAAATATTTGTCTTTTCCCCACATTCATGACAGTGTGGTGGATTCAATGGGAAGATGATTGTGACAGACCCCTGACCCACCTCTGAATACCCAGTCATTACAACTTATGTTGGATTTCACACACTTTTCTCAAATGTGGCAACAAAGGACTTCTCAATTAAAAGTACAGCTGAAGCCGATGGAAATGCCATTCATTCATTATTCATTTGTTTATTTTATTAAGTCATACACACAAATGTTGATATTTAATTTTTTTCAGCGCTTGATGAAAAGTCAAGGGATTATCAACAAGACTACAAATCATCCTGAGGGGACATAAATGTGAGGGCAAAATTTCATGGCAGTCTGTCAGATAGTAGCTGACACTAAAAGCCACAAATATCAACATCATGGTGGCGCTAGGGGAAACATCCGAGGATCACTAAAGACATAAGAGCGATACAAGAGATAAAAAAAATAAATATATTCTCTCAGGACAACAAATGTATATAAAAGTTCTAACAGATATTTCAGTCTGAACCAAAGTGGCCTCTATCAAGAAATTAGCTGTATTTGGCTTTAAATTTAACATTTTAAGACATCTACCTAACATATAGCTGTTTCAACATTATATGTATTTATTACTTTATTTCAAAGTGCAGTAGATCTGTTATAGAATCTGCCACATTTAGGAGAAAGATGTGATTATTAGAAGTCTAAAAAATGTTCCCTTTCATCTTCTAATCACACAGAACATATTCCCTGAGGTGGTCACGCAAATTTAATGAATGAATGACAATAATGGAGCTTTGGAGCATGAACACAGAAATAAATGTATCTGTTCTCTGCCAATCCTGTTGTTTGTAATTCAGAGAAACTTTATTAAAGCTGAGAAATGTCATCACAGACGCCCAGTCTGAATATATATATATATATATATATATATATATATATATATATATATATATATATATTTACAGATATTCTCTTGTATCAGTTGCCCAAAGACTCAGTCACCACTGTGTTACCTCATTTAGTAATATACAGTGATTTAACGGATAATGATTTTAATAATTTTTTTGAGATTATTTCTCTTGAAAGAAAAAAATACTAATTGAGTGATGCTTCAAGTTTATGGGAGTCCAATGTCTTTCCTCCTCACTTTCTGTTGTCTTTCCCTTTAATTTATTGCCCACCTTGTCTTGACTGCTATCCTCACCCCTGCTTCTGCCTCTGTGCAACTTCATACATTGCATCATTAAATTCTGATTATTAAATTAGGCCGCTGTTCATCGGGACACCTTAACTCTGTCACTATGGACAGTAGTGAGAGCTGTGAGAGTGTCACAGCCTTATGGTGGAGTCTGCCTAACTTGTCTCCTGTCTCCTTCTGACAGTATTTGTAGTGTTTCAGCAGGCCTTTAATGGCTCACCCTCTGCCACTCTTGGGAGGCTCAAGAGTAGTGTGCCATGAGGAGAAAGACTTCTTGGGATGATGGGAGGTGACGTGCCCTCCTTTTCTCCCATGGCTTAGACTCAAAGGAGGCAGACAGGATTGTGATCAAATACTGCCTTCATCATAAAAACAATTCTTTGCGGACTATGTTTCATGTTAAAGAGTGGACTTTCCCAAACTCACAATCCTCCTTTCATTCTAGTTTTTATTTATGATCAAACTCTGCCTGCCTGGTTTCAGCTTTGTAACACTGATGTGGTTTACATGCATCTCGTGATGAATCAGAATGTTTCGAGTTATCGTCATTACAGTAGCTGATATTGATGATAGTTGCTGAATAGCAACGTTTGTTGCAACACAATGGCTTCACTTTGTGGTAGGTCATGAGGTCTGGTGTCACACTGACGCCTACAAACTGGATGGTCTGTGTTGGCCAGCATCTTCCGACAGCACTTCAGATGGGAGTCACTCATTTAGATGGATTGCACCTTTGCCCTTAATGCGGTCATCATCGCCTTCTCTCGCCACCTCACGGTCCAGCGCCTCCCACTGTGACCTCTTTGTCTCCCCTGCTATCTTAGTCCACTCACTTATTCACTCTCTTGCTCACAGACAAATACTCACTGGGACACTGGACCCAATCGCCTGCAGCTCAAAGTCACTCTTTTCTGCACATTTTCAGCACATGTGCGCAGAGTGAACGTTATCTGAGAAAGTGTCATGGAGTGAATTTAATGGCCACCTTATGCCCAACACAAAAGACATAAACAATAGTTTATATTACATGTCGTTTTTTAGGTTCCCTATATACTGTGTTAGTTTTTAATCACATTTTGATATAACAAATGCAACATGTAAATATATTGTTTTTGTTTTGTATTAGGGTTAGGGTTTGGTTTTTAGTTTTTTGGATGTTTTTTGTCCTTAAGTGTGTTTAAATCAAATCAAATCAAACTTTATTTATATGGCACTTTTAGCAACAACAGTGGAAAAATAAACACATACACACACACACACACACACACACACACACACACACATTTACTTAAGTCACTTTTGGGGTATTTAGGCATTTTTACCCCCCCCCCCCCTTTGGGGACAAACTTTGATTTCCTAAAAACTTACCCTAAACCTAACTACAACAACTACCCCCCTAATCCTAACCCTAACATCAACCTAACTCTAACCACTGACCCAAAATAAAGGTTTGAACAAAACACATGCTGTCCCCAATCAATTGGTATTAAGTGGAGTGTGTGACCCCAATGTAGATATAAGGTAGGCCACACACACACACACACACACACACACACACACACAGGTATGGTATGGCATTGAGACCTGAAGTGAAGAATAAGCCACCTTTGGTAAACACTGGAGTTGAATATAAAAATAAATAAATAGATAAATAAAGAAATAAATGGATAGTCTTAAGTGTGTTAAGTGTGTTGCCCCTAGCACACCCTCAAACAAAGATAGCTGAAATAAGTACAAACCTGAAAATAAGCATCACAGGTCATTTTTAACATCAGGTGTAAAGGTGTGTCTGTGTAAGCCAGTCCATGTCTTTCATTCTAACTCAAGTCAAGTCCATTTTTTTGTATAGACCGATGCAAATTAGAAATTTGCCTCGGAAGGGCTTTCATTAGGTTCTGACAGACTTGGATAAGCTAAAGTTGCTTCTTGCTGATATAAAGGGAGTAAGTCATGCCACTCAGCACCCACTTGCCTCTGGCTTGCCAACAGGCATGCATGTTTTATCAGTTGGTTTAAGAATTTTTTGCTGTAATTACTGCATGGATTCACATTAATCAGCCGTCACTATTTTTGGCTGGTTAAAATAAGCACGTTTCTTTTATCATTCGGCATCCAAGGGCAAAGGAAATCCACTTAGATTTAGGATTGATAAGTAATTGTGCTACAGCTCCAGAGGTGATTATTCCCACCAAGCCACTCCGTTGGTTGTGAATCAATCTTTTAATGTTCAATGAGCAGTGTTTCTGTGTCAGGGAAAATAAATATTTTTTCTTCTTTGTGCAGTCTCACTTGGTTAAATATTTGGTTAGTAATTGATTTTAATTTTTACTATTAAAATAGGCATAATGCAGAATGTTAATGATCTGTAAAGCTCCATGCTAATACTTAATATTAGCTCATGGTTCAGAATATCTGCATGACTACCACACATTAAAGTAACCATTTGTAGAGTCTCTTCTGGCATGGCATTTATTGACTAAATTGAAATCCGCATGAACACTGTCAAAAAAATCCTACATGTAAAACTGAGAATAGTGATCAGGCGGCTGATCTTAAAAGCTGCTAATTTGCAAAACAAGACACCGCCAAAAACACAGATGGCTTGAAGTAGCTTATTCACTGTCATCAAGATCTCTTGATCATTAAATCCATTTAATTCTGAGCCAGGTGTCAACAGTGCTGTAGTAGTATACTACAGCTGCTGCCATCACATTGCAGCCAGACAGACAAACCGTCATCTGTGAAAGGGTCAATTCGTAATAATTACGTCATCTATTCAAAGTAAATTATCTGGACTTTCTGGAAAACTTTGACTTTTCAAACACAATTGTAGATAATAACATAAATAATGGCCACCTTCCATTTCCTCTGCTCTGTCCACGCTGTTCTTTGACGTTATTTTTTTATGCCATTTTAATTGCAGCAAAAAGCGTTTTCATTTAAAGCGTAACTGATGTGACCCACGATTGTACGTTCTCATTTTGGAGCTGGATTTAGAGGTTTGTCAAGGTTAAGATTCTTAGCTGTCTTTAAATCCTGTGGCTGTTTCCCTGAAAAAAATCTATTCACCTCACACACACACACAAGGGGAAGGTCATAGACAGACTGGCGTGGTGTGAGGATGGTGTTAATAATCTTTCAAATCAGTGTCTGAGAGAACATCTGATCCAGTGTTGCATGTTTTTTGGACAAAAGCATAGCTTCAATACAGCAAAATGTGTTACAATGCTTCAAAAATACTTCGTTAAACATCGAAAGGGACCGTTTTCAGCTGTCAAACAACAGGATTTCGTGGGGCAATAGTGTGACACAAAGATTAGTGACCCAAGATGACATGCTGATCAGTTTGTGGTGTGTCTTCTTTTTGTCAAAGTACTTTTGTCACCATATGTAACCATTGGCAAAGGGCTGTATTTAATCCTCTGCTAATGTGTCCTTTGCGGGCCATCATTGCTGTCAGATTGGCCATATGACCTCCTGTAGCTTATAATGCTCTTACTCTGATCAAACCTCCAAACCCAGGCTTATAACGCCATGGAGGGTCATAGCTGTGAACCATAGGTGAAAAGTGTTATCCAGCCTAACACCCAGCCCTTACACCAAACACTGTGCTCGCTGGGGTTTGTGAGGTCTATTAGTAATCCCGCTGGCCTGATTAAGCGGTGTGTGGCCTGAGAATAAAGCTGATTATCAACAAATTAAAAATTTCCAGGTTAGGGTAGGATTAGAGTAAGTTTAAGGTTGTGACGCATCTAGAATTATAACTTAGACAAAGGTTAAATTCAGTGGTATCATGATTTTGCTGATACAAGGATGCAAAAACAATATGAATAAACTAGAAAAGCACTCAGATAGCGCAGACCACCGCCAAGGCATCTCTGTGTCTTTTTATTTAGTTACCCTCACAGACAAGGAGGTCATGTTTTCACCGGGGCTTGTTTGTGTGTTTTTTTGTTTGTTAGCTAGTTTGTTGGTTTGTCGGTTTGCAAAGGAACTCAAAAAGTTACGGACATTTTTTGTTGAAATTTTCAGGATTAGCCGGAAGTGGCCAAATTTAAAAATGATTGATTTTTGGTGGTGCCATTGAATTGGATCTGATCACCACCAAAAATGAATCAGTTTTAAGTTAGGCCACTTCTGACCAACCCTGAAAATTTCGTCAAAATCCGTCCACAACTTTTTGAGTTATTCTGCAAACCAAGAAACAAATAAACAAATCTCGGTAAAAACATAACCTCCTTGGTGGAGGTAAAGACTAAAGTAGAGACCATCTTGTGATGGGATCATAACAGCTACAACTCCAATGCTTCTGGCACCTTCCACCCATCTTCAAACTCAGCCTCATTCTGAACACAACTACACACCTATATAAAGATCAGTGATGCCAAATCTGGTCACGAACAAACTGTGTAGAGATAAGGAGGAGTAATACCCAGGCCAACCCAGCATGCATTTGTCTCAGCACTGTTGCTGTTGTTTACACTGTTAGCTCTGCACAGCCATCACCATATTATGGACTGAATTTCATATCAAGCACCTTTAAATCATGTGCAAGTGATACTAGGCTGAACAAAAGACTTACACAGGTCCACACTCATCAGATGAGAGTCTGTATTCTGTGTTTGTGTGAGCGACATCTGATCACCGGAGTCATTTTAACAAAGAAAATTCTGCAAAAATTCATGCATTGACGCAATATGAATGCTTTATCAAAGGTTACCAGTAACTGACTAAGAGCATTCACATTCAACTTCAACCAGCCCTTTTCATCTAACGCTGCCCAAACAGCTCATGATCAGCTCAAGTCCGAACACCTTCTACAAAGGAACTCATTGATAAGACAAGACTTGCCGCTGTTTGTCTTTTACTGTTTTTGTTCATGCCAAATCTGGGTCTACTTGCTCAAACAGAGGGGTGAAGTGAAGAGAAACAGTTGACTCATCTCATTCCTAATTCCCTGCTGGCGATGGAGGCACAACTCTCCAGTCACTGAATTTGTGTTGCTCGAATGTGTTGTCTTTTCAGTTTGGATTAAGGTGAGGACGTGCCAGAGCCCAGAAGCTGTCCAGCGCCTTCTCTGTCACTGCCAGCATGCGTCTGCTGCTTTTAACGGCAACACTTTCACATATACTCAACAACAGGAAAGCAGCTACAGAGCCAAACAAAACACATGCACATGTACAACTCCTAAAGTCTATCACACTATTGGCACTGGCTCAGCCTTTTGCAGAATAGCCCAAGAGTTTGTGACAGTGCGGTGCCACTGTGCCTTCATGCATGATTTTAGCTGCACTGATAGGTAATACTAGATGACAAGGACGAGGGATTGTGTATGTGTGCGTGTAAAATGTTTTCTTATGACAAATGCATTCACACTTGTGTATTAGCTTCAAACACTATGTTTGAACTGTTATCATACAACATGTTACATTTGCTGCATTTTAAAGTACACCCTTTAAAAT
The DNA here is from genome assembly GCA_029721515.1 of Synanceia verrucosa. Taxonomy (NCBI): domain Eukaryota; kingdom Metazoa; phylum Chordata; class Actinopteri; order Perciformes; family Synanceiidae; genus Synanceia; species Synanceia verrucosa. Next base: position 8,885,319 of record CM056565.1, read on the forward strand.
AAATTAAAAGTTTTTTTTTGCCAGTGTGTGCCCTCAAAGGCTGACTAGATAGTTTTTTCCATGTGAATCTAAAGATAATCTGCCCTTGGAAAGCAACGTCATTAATGGTCAATCCCCGGAGCAGACTGAATCATGGAGCAAAGTTAAAGAAGGGTCACCAAAGACAGATATTTGGACTGACAACACACAAATCATCTGACCAAACCTAAGATTTGCAGGTTGTAAAACCATAGTACAGTCAACCGCTGTTCCTAAAGTAGTGGTATTATGGTAAGGATGGCATGAGTGCGGAGATTAGTGTTACCATGGCTTTCCACTCAGCAGCTCACATTACCACAGTCTTAGAAAGGGAGGAGACAGCAGAGGGATAATCAGTTGGTTGCAATCTGCAACCACATCAATGGATGCCTCTCAATGATACTTACTGTACCTTTAAGAACACCACTGACATGCTGCATGAAGTTATTTCTTTGTGTTCATTGTGTTCCTTTGTATGAGTTCACATGCATATTGAATTGTTATGTGGGAGTTGGTGGTTATTTACAGCCTAAGTTGTTGCAGTACATCAACCTGTCATTATGTTGGCACTTTGCACATCCCTCAGCAACATGAACTGCCATCCTTACCCAGCCAGCAAGTCAATAATCAATAGGTCATAATCAGAGTCTGTTACATACACTGTTAGCTTCTCTATATAAAGTGAGTTACAGTAACACACAGCTACACTGAATGTCATGTAATATTGAGCAGTGCGGAGCCTTCTTGTCCTCCCAGGTCCCATCCGATGTCACATGCCCTCAGGCATGGTGGCAGCCTTATTTGGCTACGAAAGGCCCCTGAGCAGACACTTTGGGCCCTCATAATGCTGTAAAGGTCTCAAAACAACTGAGAGATGGTACTCCAAAAAGACTTTTAGGAGGGTTAAAAAGGCTGCTCTGCAAAAGCCTTCTGCTGGCTGTCTCAGTGTTTCTGATGGGATTGATGATGCTTTTGGATACCAGGAAATGCACAGGAGTGGCAGGCTCAGAAAGTAAATGATTAAATAGCAAATCTGAGGCAGCAATACAATCAGAGGGCTGTGATGTCCCACAGGATAAAGGTCTAAACCTTTGTTACAAGTAATGTCCTCAGTCAGACATGACCTGTTTTATTCCATTCCTCTTTTTAACATGTTTCTGTCCCACTGAGTATCATGGCTCTAAGCCTATGTTTCAATATTTAATAGATCCAACTGTCTATGTAAAACATGAACGAATACGATACAAAAATAGGTTTTAACCATGATAAGGATACTCCAGAACACATAGAAGCAAATCACATTGATATGGTCCTCATAAGACTGTCTTTGTTATAATCTTTAAAACCAAATTGGTGTTTTATGTATTACGCTTGCTTACAGCCATACCATCCTGAATGTGCACTTTCACCCTTAGACAGCTGGGATAGGCTCAAGCCCCCCGTGACCCTATGTGAGGATGAGCGGTAGAAAACAGATAGATGGATGTATTACGCTTGCCATTCAAATGTTGAATTAATTTAACAAAAATGTGAAAAAATCTAAGCTATGCCAAGCCTTCAAAGTGGAGAGCCATGCACATAGTCATCAGTCAGTTGCTCTGAAAGCCTGCAAAATGAATTTGTAGGAAAACATGTCTTCCTTAAATCCAATACACCTAAACAAACAAAATTACAGTGGTGCAACAGTGCCTGAACAGGGGGTCAACTCTTTTAAGCATTAGACTTATTTCCAAAATAAGAAGTCCGTCTGCCATGCCAATGAGTCGAATGCTTAACTTGTTTAGGAAGCAAAAATATTTCCTAATTTCATTAACCAGTGCCACTTTGCACTAAGGGTTCACAAGGCTTTAAGATGGTTACAATTAACATGGCGTCTCCTGCACAGTGTCTATTAGACCTTGATTCAATTTGGGGCTATATATTTTTAGTCCCAGCAACAAGAACAATGACATGGTCCTGTCTTTGTAATTAGTTGTGTCTCTGTGTCTCTGACATTATATTAAGTTGGAATCCCAGACGCTCTGAGTCTGTGCTTGAAACATCACCACAAATGGGTTAATGCATCCCAAAGTTCATTACTGCAACATTAGGTTTGTTTCGCAGACAATATGTCTCTCGCTCAGAGGTTAGTGGCTACATACACACACAGACACACACACACACACACACACACACAGACACACACACAAAAACACACACACACACACACAAGCCATTCACACTAAATTGCATACAAATTCAAGCATCTTTCTGAACCTTTAAGCTCGAGGCTATCAAACCATTCCATTCATGCCCGTCACCAAACTCACTGGGATGCAATACAATACAATAGCTCTTCAATAAAAACGTATTTTTAATGTTAACTATTTTTAATACTTACTTTTTTGTGAATCACTTCTAAGGTTTGAGGCTGTGATTTGTGGTAATATTGGCTGAATTAAGGTATTTCTAATACTTGAATAATACTTAATACTTAATACTTACTTAAATGAGTACACCTCATTTACATAATATGAAGGAGTAATAAGAGAATAAGACTGAAGAGTTTACAGCTGTGCTAATTAACATTATATTACATCATGATGTGTAGGATGTACACATTATGATGTAACCTATTCACCATGGGTTTAGTGTTAATCATGTTAGAAGTGAACATAATCAAAGTGACATCATCTAGTGGATCATGAACTGTGGTTTTGAAGCCTTTAGTTACCTTCTTGGTGTTTTGCAACCAATGACACGAGAGGGTGGCGTTAAGTACAACTGACAATGTAAAGGTTTTACAGTAGGTGACCAAAGGGAAATTAACTTTCATGGATAAAGACTGAAATAGACAACTCCCACAGTAGACAAGGCACCCTAAATCATCCCCTGCTTTACGGTCCATTTGACTCTAAATTGAACCGTAATTTGCTAAATGAATTTCATGATGTATTGAAGGAGACATGAAATCAGTGATTGAGACCTTAAACTCATAATTACAATGTTTACTGAGGTAATAAACCAAGTGACCCAAATGTTGCCCACTGGCTTTAACATGTTAATGTTTAATAATCAGCACAAAAAACTGAGAAAGATAGTTATGTTGTTCGTTTTGCAGGTAAGTTAATTAGTGTTAAACAAATGAGTAATAAACAGTGTTGTACAAATTAAAAGGCAGACCTGATGGTGGTGCTAAGACAAGTTAAGTGATCATGACAATGCATACTTTTCTTGGCAATCTATCCAATAGCTGGTGAGGCATTTCTACAAATGCATACAATGCATGAATGCCTGGTAAAAAAAAAAAAAAAATGGCATGGCAATCCTGCAATGAAAAAGTCTTCAACAAAATGTTGTATGAACCGACCAACAATATCCACATCCACATCTGCTCTTATTGTGTCATTTATCTTCTCTTTCATTCTGCCATTGAGCTAGGTACAGCTGAAGTGATGTTTGTGAGGATGGAGGTTGAGTGAGAGTAGAAAACAACCAGTCAGCATTGGTGCTAATGAGTTTAGACAGGGCTGATAATACTACACTTCAAGCACACTGATGGCTTTCAGTACAGAACAAAGGGTAAGTGTGTGTACATTGCTGTATATTATGTGTGTGCATATGAAATACTAATGGGTCAGTCACGTATGAAGCTAAGGCATCCAAGTTGTCAGTGCCCAGCAGCATGAAAGCCATCTACTTTATCAAGTCGGTCTGACAGAGATGGTTAAAGATAAGTGCAGAAGATAGCAAGTGTCCTGCTCTTTATGGGTCAGTGGCATCATCACTACCTTCATTCAAGCAGATGATTCACAACCTAATTGTAGTGCCCAGCTGGCAACAAACTGTTCAAAGGTTTGGCGGCTAAGCCAGGAAACGGTAGTAAATGTGAAGGCCTGGCAAACATGATGCAGACAATTCTTGTGCTGGTTTGCAGAGAACTTTTAGTACTATGGACTTGAAGTTTAACTTCCAAACACAGTACTACAGGAGTTTCATTCAAAGATACAATGTGTTTATTATCATATGAACAATAAGGAAATGTGTTTCCTGGTACAATGAAATACTTCCTTTGCTATCCACAAAGAATGTCGAGCAATAAAGTGTAAAAATAGATGAAAGATAAAAAAATAAAATGAAGGCAATTTAAAGACAAATAAGGCAGCAACGTGATAGAAAGACAATATACAGTATACAGTAAAAACAAAATACAGGCTTTACAAAGAGGTAGTGCAATGTGCAATACTGGGCATGTGCATCCATCCATCCATTTTCTACCTCTTATCCTTATATGGGGTCAGCTGTCTTAGGGTGAAAGGCAGGGTACACCCTGGAAAAGTCTCCATTTCATCACAGGACACATAGAGACAGACAACCACTCACACTCACACCTACGGACAATTTAAATTAACCAATTAACCTAATCCCCATGCATGTTTTTGGATGGTGGGAGGAAGCCGGAGTACCCAGAGAGAACCCACGCAGACACGGGGAGAACATGCAAACTCCACACAGAAAGGCCCTGGGTCGGGAATCGAACCCAGTACCTTCTTGCTGTGAGGCGACAGTGCTACAGTAAAGTAGAGTGCAAATGCCAAAAAGTACATTCTATACAGCTTATCAGTTCCATGTTCCATGTGATTTAGCGCGTACAGAGAATTTGTATGTAAGCAGCACAGTGGCTGTAGAGTGGTCATCCCTAAATTCAAGTTTGGCAATTTAATCCTACTGTCTGCTGTCCTAGCATTGTTTTTAGTGTATGTAGTATGGTTACACAAATGGGAAATGGTCTGAGGACAAAAACAGAATAGCAAAACATGTGTGACCTTTAAGATGCAGACCAAAATATTCTCTAATGGAGCTCATCATCTTAACCCCTTTGTAATAGTGAGTCTGAGCTTTAGAACGTGATATCATCATGAATCACCCTCGGATAAGCACGGACAGACATTTTCGTGCAACAACACACAAACATAACATCCACATGCAATGAAAAACAAATGGGAACAGAGGGCACGTTTATCTTCCCTGCACATTACAGGAAAAGATGCTCATAATTGAATCCATAAATACGCCTTTTTTGTGGTAATGTAGTTCCTTGCTTTAGGAGCTACACCTAATCCCAGTGTCTAGAGTTTACAATGAGGATAAACAGATCCATGTGTTGTGTCTATTATGTTACCAATATGATGTCATGATTAAAACAAGGCACTACGGAGCCCAGACAACACTTGAGGTGACCTCTTCCTCAGACCTCTCCGCTTGGCCCACACTTAAGTTTATCTTCCTGCCCTCATCCCCCCGTTTGTCATTTAAAGAGTGCTCTCCCAACCTTCACATGTCATACGTACTTTACCGGCTTGCCCTTTGGATGACTTTGCCAGGAACCCTCTGTGGCCTAACATTCTTCTGAATTTGTCCCAGGTGTGGACTGTGACCTGAGAGGTGAAATTCATGCACCATCACTCAGATTGATTGCCTCCTTCCTGTTCTGGCGCTTCTCTTAAGCCGTCGTCAGCTTCAGCTTGCACCAAATCAGACCATCCCTCTCAGTAGCACTGAGTGAGGAAAAGCAGACCCTCCTCTTCAAACCCCAAACCTTTTCTTTCAGTGTTGTCATTGGATGTGTTAGGCAGCCAACCTCATGGCAAGCATGCCATTTTTGTGAAAATCTACAGAAAGGAGTGGAGAATGATGTCTTCCCGCCTCCCTGATGTCTTTCCTCTCGATCATGCCTTTCTGAACTCTTCTCATGGCTTTGATTACAAGTTATTACCCTTCACTATCTCGGGAGCCATTGATCATCTGTAGGGCCTGTGAGATCACTTCCTGTCCCAAGCCTTTCCTGTCTTGTAACTGTCAAGCAGCACTCCACTTCACCTTGCACTCATTGTAGTCCAGCCCCTTGGCAGCAAAGACAAAAACAGCAGACTTTTTGAAAATATTATTTTTATTCTAGACTACCCAAGAAAAAAATGGACTGAAGTTAACAATCATTATTCACTGATTTTTAAAGAATTATATATTCTAAGTGTTGGAACAACCACCAGAGTATGTTTTCTCCAAGATCCTCTAAATTATCATCAGTGATTCGTGTCACTCTGTCTCTCTATCTCTGCTTGATTGTTATCTTACCTTCGATCAGTGTGGGATATCACTGAGTTACTTTACTGTAATGCCTGAGAATCAACTCATTCAAATGACCTGGATGATGGCGTGAGGGAACGTCACGCTTTACTGTGACTTCTGCCAGAATATGCAATAGTTCATTGAAGAAATGGTAATCTGATTAACTACAAATTCCATCAAAAGAAAAGAAAAGAAATGAGAAAAAGAAAAGAAAAGAAAAGAAAAAAGAAAAACATGGATTAGTGAAGGGGAGCTTGTAAGTATTGATAAACTGTGTGTGTTTGTGTGGTGTGTATGTGTGTGTGCGTGTGTGTGTGTGTGTGTGTGTGTGTGTGTGTGTGTAAGCAAATCAGTGGTCAAAAGTTTTCTTTTAAGTTAATTTTCTTTCCGGCGAGGAAAATATGAATAAAAAAATAAAGTTCCAACTTCTTCATCAGACATTTACAAATGTTTATATGTAGGTAAGAGAGACATTGGTTTAAGTGCAGTTTTATGTAAACATAAATGGCCTATATAGGCTATAATAGAGCAGAAAATGTAGAAATGCCGGTGTCAACTCACCGGCATTTCTACGATAGGCTATTCTGGAGCCTTGCAAAACGAATGTGTCTTTTATAATAAATCCTTTAGTATTAGCCTACCTGAGCCTGTTGAATCGCCTAGTAAAAGAGCCAGAATCATATTCTGCATTGCAAAGCATAACGGTGAAAATGAACACAATAATTATAACTGGATGAATTACTGAAAACTCTGTCTCTCCAAGTTCGATCAAAACCTAGAGGTAAATATGTTGAAAAGGCCAAAAAAGAGCTCTTATAAACTGTCATCACTGAGGAGTTTTATCTGGAAAGTCTTCCATCGGACAAGTGCTGCTTTCACTCAGATGCTTCTTTCCTGATCTGAACTCAGGTTTTCTCCTGTTTCGCAGGAACAGCTAAAGTAGCCCGTAGGCTGCACTAGAAAGAAAACTGGAGCAGGCAACTTGAGGATTTGGAGGGTTGCCTAGATGTGAAGTGACAGGAGAGAGCTCTTGGCTCTTCGCGGGACGCCAGAAAACTGGCGCCCGAGTCCGCCTTAATTAACAGATCCATGCACTTCATCAAGAACCAGGGGTGCTTTCAAGTGAGTGAGTCAGGCAGCCTTCCATACACCCAGACACATTCAGAGAAGGGCCAGACGATCACCACCTGAATATTACTGGTATTGTCATCAAATAATAACAATCACAATTATAATAATGCTATGGAGATTTTGCTTAAAATAAGCAAGCAAAAGTGGGCTAATACAAATAAATAATAAGTGCTATTCTCATTTTTGTTGATATTAATAATATAAGGTCATAAGTAAAGGTTGCTAAAAGTACTTTAATTATCATTCATTCATGCTGCGCTACTTATTAATGTTGTTATGCATGCCCCTGTCTAATCCACTGAAATCCGGCCATCTCCCTGCAGTGTGCGCGCTGGAAACTCCGCCCTGCCTCTGTATAATTGGTAGGGACAGTGAAGATATTTGGCCCATTAGTATGGCGTGCCAGGGGAGGCCAGACGAGTGACAGTAAAGTGAAGACAGTCTCTTTTATACCTCTCTCTGTCCTCACACTACTGCCACTGCTGTTTTTACCAACATTACGCGCGCTGCCAAAGTGCGCTCGCTCCCTTTTTGCGGATCTACCAGCGGACACATAGAGGATCGTTGCCTGGAGACTCCTGGAAATTAGCATTTCTTCCTTTCTATCATGCTGCAAAACTCTCAAACATTCAAAAGGGTAATTTGGGTGTAGGCGCCCGCGCGCAAAGCAGCAGCACCAACTGGACTGAGACTTTATAGTATCGACTTGTCAGATCGGATGCCCCGATGAGAGATCCAGTTGGCACGGCGGCTGCCATGGCTTACCATCCTTTCCAAGCTCACCAACCAGGTGCCTTGCCATTGTCAGCCTTCTTCACCGCCACCCAGCCCTCGTTTTTCCCCGCGGTGGCTATCCCAGAAGTCACCTCCCTGTCCGAGCCTCTGTCGGAGCGCACCGCCTCTGACGCTCAGCGGCAGCAGCCAGTTCACCCACCGCGGTCCTCAAAGAGCCTGCAGGCGGAAGATGGTCTGGACGACGACCCGAAGGTCACACTGGAGTCAAAGAATTTATGGAACGAATTCCACAAAATGGGAACTGAGATGGTTATTACAAAATCAGGAAGGTACGTGAACTATTGGGTGTCATTATGGGACGTCACGGAGTCGACATGCCATCAGTTTATTATACACTCCAATTATACAGTCCGGTCTATTATTATATTTTTTATTCTTATTCTTATTATTACTGGATCCTTTTAGCACTCGTGTGTGTTGTTTCTGATTTTTAACAAGCCATTACATCAGTTCCTCTGGTTGGGGCTCTATGCGTAAAGTTCCACGGGTCCAATTCAATCAGCCTCAATTAGCCTACTGTGACACAAATAGTCTGTTTAATATTTAAATCTTCCAACGTCATGCTTTATATTATCGAGAAATGCTCCAATTGGAAACCCCTTGTTTGCAAAAAAAAGTCTGCACTCTCTCTCACTTTTATAATTTGGTTAATTCTCCGCCACAGGAGGATGTTTCCGGCTTTCAAAGTGCGGGTAGACGGGCTGGTTGAGACGGCAAAGTACATCCTGCTGATGGACATCGTCGCTGTGGATGACTGCCGCTACAAGTTCCATAATTCCCGCTGGGTGGTGGCTGGAAAAGCCGACCCGGAGATGCCGAAGCGCATGTACATCCACCCGGACAGCCCTTCCAAAGGAGAGCAGTGGATGAGCAAACCCGTCGCCTTCCATAAACTCAAACTCACCAATAATATTTCGGATAAGCATGGATTTGTAAGTAGCCCATGGCAATATTTTATATGAATTATTACAGCACAGCATTTATTTATTATTTATTATTAATTCACAATTTTAAGCATTCAAATTTTTCGTTTCTGTCGTTTTCATTTTTTCCAGACAATTTTGAATTCCATGCATAAATACCAGCCCAGATTTCATGTTGTGAGAGCTAACGACATCATGAAGCTTCCCTACAGCACCTTCCGGACTTATGTTTTCCCAGAAACAGAGTTCATCGCTGTCACTGCATATCAGAATGAAAAGGTAACCCTCATCCTCCCTCCTCCACACCCACGTGTACACCCAGTCTAGAGGTGAAGATGCACCAATGATTTTGCAATGATGTTGATTCCATTTAAATTAGACAATAAACTTGAATCTGACACCTGTTGGTGCTGAAAGAGTCCAAAATGATGGACACTGGTGGTGCCACAGCTGAACAAACAGGTTAATAGTTGCAATAACTTGGTGCTGTGTTTTTTTTTTTTCTTTCATAAGATTACACAGCTGAAAATCGACAACAATCCCTTCGCCAAAGGATTCAGAGACACAGGGAATGGGAGGCGAGAAAAGAGGTAGGCCTATTTTGTTTTGCAGTCACAGTTCCTCATGATATTTAAGGATTTATGGTATCTGTATGGAGAGACCTGATTCCCAATTTGTGATTTGCAGGAGTAAGTCGGTAACCATTTCTTCAAACCATGAGAACCAGAGCAAAGCGGACCGGGACTGTGCCGATTCTGATGACTCTTGTGAACAACCTAGTACCAGTGATCCATTTTATTCCCCTCGAGAGCTGGTGAGCAGCCCTCTGATGTCCACGCCAACCTGTCAAGGTGGGTTAACTTATAGTCTAAAAAGCCTTTATGGCAATGTTTCTATGAACACACATAGTTTTCTTGTAGGACCAAGTGTTGGACCTTATGGCCACTTAACAGAGACAGTGTTCATGTAGGCCTATGCTTTATGAGCCACTGATATTGCATTCATTCAATTTCACCAAACTCAAGATGGACACTTAACCAAAACAGGATCAAAATCAGTGCAGCAGAATCAAAGATATATCTTCCTTCCTTCACACACCAATGGTTTGTTGTGGATTTGGGTTTACTAGTCACTTGACATTATTTGTACAACTTATCAGGTTTCAAGCCATTCAGATATGGCTCCCCTTTCTGTGTTACATGCAGACTCATTAGAATATATCACCCATGGCTTGAGATCCACCTAAGGTGCATTATATTTTTCCTGCAGGCCAATCAGAGCAGACAGGGTTTTTTCAGAGAGAGTCTTAAAGAGACAGTTGAAATTATGTTTCAGACAGATTGTTTTTTACGATTGTTTTTCCATCCATCATTTTAGATTCAGAAGTGACAAAATGGTCTTTTTTACAGTGGACATTTGAACATTGTTATTAATCACAATGACTCTGCTCTATTCAAGTATTCCATGAAAAAGAAAGCCTTTTCTTGCCTTCCTTACATGCCAGCTAATGTCACTGAAGATGTGTGTTCTTAAAAGATGAAATGAGTGTTTTAAATATTTGCTCATTAGTACGGAAACAAAAATCTTCACACTCACGGTATCCATAGCTACCGGCTTTTTCATCAGCTTGTAACTGGACCTTGAGTTAAGATTTTCTTTTTGTCCTCTTTTCCAAGGCCAACATTTTACACTCACTGATGGAGTTGGTCAGATAAAAAAAAAACACAGTATGAACAAAACAAAACCGGCTTTGCTTTAACGAATCAACTGCTCTGACACCTTAGAGCTAGTCACACATGACTGACGCAGACTTGTTCCTGGGTCAAGATGTTTGCAAGTCACCGCTAATAATATACTGTAAGGGACAAGCAAGACAGAAAGATGATTTGCACTAATGAATATAATCATTTTTTCCCCACAGATGACAACAATATTGGAAGTGATTCAGATATTGATCCACAAGATGAGGATATTGCTGAAGCCAGCTGCTCCAGGACTGAGTATGTGTCTACTGTGAGTCAGAAGAGTGAGGATCTGCTGTGGAAACGGCCTGCTTTCAGTGAGAGCAACATCAATCAGGACTTGACAAAAGATAGGACAGTGTTTAGAACACCAGATGACACAACCTCGCAAACAAAGAGCTTGTCGTCCCTCGGTGCTAGTCACCTTCAGACTTTGGACTTCTCTGGTTTGCACAGCCAGCAATTTCTCAAGCTCGGGGCACCTCTGTTGTTTCATCCGGGACATTTGTCGGTGAAACCAAGGGGCGCCGGACATCTGTCATCTTCTTTGCCTGGAGTAGAAAATGGAGGCCCGTCTTCTCAGGGTGTCACCTCTCCATCTCCCCTCATGTTTCACCTGTCGCAGCAAATGCTGGCATCTCAGGTAAGCTGTGTTATATCACACATGTCCTGATAGTGAGCAAGGTCCATTCACACTCACATATAAGAGTGCATATTTCCTCACAGAAACATCTGCCTCCAATCCAAGTGGGAATAGAATCCATTACTCTGAAGGTGTTTTCTAAAAACAATGTCATAGTTATTCAAGATAATCTTCAGACCTCATCTGTTTTCATCATGATTTTCAAGAAGACACTTCCAGTGAAACCTGATTATAAAAAGTGAAGATTATCCAGAATAGAGAACACTTTTAGAAATATTCATTCAATTCCATATGTTGTAATGGCAACAAAAATTTCAGAGAAGAAATTTCCATCCCCTTGGGGAAAATATTGAAAATATTATTTTTGAAATTTGACCAACCAACCATCTAAACAACCATTAAAAGAAAACGCAGTGGGACACAAACAGGACCTATATACATGCATTAATAGAGAAGCGTCAAAGTGAGAGGGGGAAGCTGCAGTTGTGACCTTCCTTTCAATATTTCTCTAATGAAATTGACTTTTTGTGTTTGCAAAAAAGTAGAAAACTCATTAAAATATCATGTTATCATTGAGTGGAGCAGGACAATGACAATGGTCATTAAGATGTTGTCAGTAACAAAAATGCATACATCTGGTGGACTGGATAACAAGTGGAGGGTGTAAGAAGATTTGCAGTAAAGTTCAGACAGGGAGCTGGGCTGAATATCTGGTGAACTGACATGTTACAGTGTGCTAATCTGCAGAGTCAATTAGTTGAAAGCATCCAATGATAGGTCACTTTGCACAGTCACACCACAATGCAGATCCTGGCTACTGATTCCCAGCCAACAAGGGGACAAGAGGATAGGAAATAGAGTTGGGGAAATTAAAGTTTGTCTTCTTTTGCACAGGGAATCTCGCTATCGCCCTTTGGAGGACTGTTCTCCTATCCGTACGGCTACATGGCGGCGCCAGCCCTCCCTTCCTGCTCTGCGACCTCCACACTGTCCAGAAACTACTGTTTCCGCAGCTCTCGGCCTTGGCTGCGATTCAGCCCTTACCAGATCCCCACTGCCTCCATCACCTCGAATCAAAACCTGTTCACAACCGGATCACCCACAAGCTCAAACTCACAATCTGAGCCTACGTCAGGGGGCAGCAGGGAGTCGAGTCCAGCGTCTGACAATCACAGTCACAATCAGAAGGCCAAGCAGAAGACTGTTCCACCAAAAAACTCCAGCAATGAACTGCCAAACACACATAATCCAGTTAAAGGACTTGATGGACTGCTTCCTCCACAATAATGTCTTATAATGAAGTTACACATAATAATCACCCAAAATAGTTATTTTGTCAGAAACTGCATGTGTTGCTGCTATTCAACTTGGCATTATATCATCAATAAACCTACATGATTAGCACTGGCAATGTGCAGGTCAAAAGACACCCAAACATGTTAAGATTGGGCTTTATTGTATTTCTGAAGCGGGTTAAACAAGCGTTCAATGCAACATAGATGTTCAAAAGAATATTTTCTTTTTCAACTGGTTTGCCTATGATTAACCTGGACATCTTTGTGTCTTTTGATTTGCAAAAATACCAAATCAATGCTAACCTGAGGTTAAAAATATGCTTATTAGAATTCCTGTGGGGGGACAAGCTATGCAAAACTCAATACACAAAGTGGAATGATTTATAGATGGACAATAACATTCTTTAAATATGAATAAAACACATTTTTATATTGCTTTATTCTGTATGATGGTGTAAATACTTTGTTCTTGTCATTTTAGTTTTCACATACTGTACAAAACATGACAAATCAAAGCCTTTTGAGACTGAATACTGTAACTGCTCACTGTTAAACCTGCTGCCATTTAGATATGAGGAAATTTCACAGTTTCACACTCTGTGTACCAAAGCCGCACCATGGACTTGGGGGGAAAACTCAGGACTTCAGAAAAATCTGTAATCTGGCAGTTGTCTGTCAAATTATTCAGGTGAATTCTTTTTTGCTTGTGTTTTTTTTTTCCACAGTTTAAATAAAGATATTCACATTTCATACAGTTGTCTTAATAGCCCTCCATCCTGGAGCCTATCCCAGCTGTCTTATGGTGAAAGGCAGGGTGCACCCCAGGTCTCCAGTTCATCCCAGGGCTTATGTTGTTGATTGATATATATTGCACAATAAATGTCTAGGTCTAGCCTCTGCTGTGTCACTAGATACAACTAAAAGAGGTTATTCACGCTTATTTTTGATTGATTTCTCCACACCAGCTAACCCAACCCTGGTATAGCACACTGCCATGGACCAATGATAATAAAAGGTCCAGACTCTGACTGCTGAGTTTTTGTCTTTCTTATGAACATTTCCTTTTATGTTTTGTTCTGTGTTTGTGTTCAGCACTAGACTCCTTGCTAAAGCTAGAAAGTAGAAAAATATTGAAGCTCATCATGCAGTATCTTATGTTATAGATCAATATAGAGGTGCAACAATTAGTGAATTAATCAATAAGGTGTCAATTACTAAATTAATCATCGACAATTTTGATTGATTAATCTGTCTTTATGTTTTTTTCAAATTCTCTGAAGTCCTCTAATTGTTTTGAATTCTCTAAATGTGAATAAATATATATGCTTTTCTTACTCTGTGATAGTAAAATGATGCTCTTTGAGACCTGGACAAAAACAAGACAAGTAAGGACATCTCCTTGACATCCTTCACTATTTCAAAGACCTACAAACTAATCAACTTAACAGTAAAACACCTGGCAGATTATAATAATAAAGCTCATTTGTTGCAGCCCCAGATCACTGTCTACACATAGACAGACGTGTCAAGAGCTGGATTCAGTGAAGCCAGTTCATCCGGCGTGTAATCCTTTAAATGAATTTTACTAAATTAAGTTAAATTCTTAATTTGGCAAGTTAAGTTGGCAAGATTCAGATAAACCCTCGTGCTATCCTTGTCCTTGATTCTCCCTGTTTGCTACAGTGCCTTGAACTCACTCTGTCATTTGACATGCAAAAGCATTGTAAGGCAATGATTGATGTGAACAGTTGACTAAAAACATGTGCCATTGAATTATTTAATTTTGCTGCTTTGTTTGATTGTTTGTTGAAACTTCAGTTGCAGCAAGCTAAAAGTGGCTCTGCCAACAGCTGCTGCAGCAATAAAGGTGAATGAGCAGCCCTGTGCACTTCATCCCATATGCATGAGTGCAGCGCTCTGCTTGCTGGGGCAATTCCCTAAACATCTCTATTTGTGACAGCAAAGACACACTGGAGTCGCACACCTGCTCAATTAATCTGAATACATAAATGGCATATTGTTTGTCTGTGTAAGATTTTTAAATATTTCTTGGATACTTAGGAGTGTTTGAGCTTTCCATGCAGATTTGGTAACATATGGTAATACGGGGGTGGCACGGTGGTGTAGTGGTTAGCGCTGTCGCCTCACAGCAAGAAGGTACTGGGTCCTGAGGCCTTTCTGTGTGGAGTTTGCATGTTCTCCCTGTGTCTCTCCGGGTACTCCGGCTTCCTCCCACCATCCAAAAACATGTATGTAATGTATGTAATGAACTGGAGACTTGTCCAGGGTGTACCCTGCCTTCTACCCTAAGACAGCTGGGATAGACTCCAGCCCCCCCGTGACCCTATGTGAGGATAAGTGGTAGAAATGGATGGATGGATGGTAATACGGACAATGTACTGTAAGTGCACAAAGAAGAACTGCACCTATATGGTGGAGTTAACTCTACCTGAACACAGAATGAAGCTGAAGTTGCTCTCCTTCTGTGTGTGTTGTGATAGGTTTGTGCACTGGCGAGCTCACAGCTGCCACTCCATACTGCACTCATGTGTCAGTTACAGCTGATAACACAGCAAGTTTTAAAAGGCTGCTAGTTTTATACTGATAATATGTCATCCATCTAACAGACACCAGCAAGGATGTGGCACCCAATGTGGAGGGAGAACTTTAAAAAATGGAAAAGCCACAAAAATGCTGTCTTAAATTAATGACCAAATAAATCTCAAAGGCTATTGACTATTGTGAACTAACTAACTACTCACCAAATAAGTCAGCTTCCACTACATCTGTAGCCTATACAGTCATCCAGTGGAATAGATCACAAATATGGAACCTGCTAAAAAGTAAAATATGTCTTATTTTAAATTTCTGTCATTTTCAAAAGAATGATGATGACTAAGATGTCTTTGTGATAGTTTTTTTTTCAATCTTGATAGAACAGCCATATCATGGCACCCCATAATAAACCTGTCCTCTCTCACTATAGCTGCTGTTGTGACAAAAAGTCAGGTGGTCTCCCAGGAGGAACATTGATCTGAAAGCCCTCTGTGCTGGGCTCCTCTCAAACCTCTGTTGTGTGCATTTTCTCCTTGGCTGAATTTAGTGGTATACTGAAAGAACACCTCCACAGGCACAAAAATGTGACGAGGAGGAGGTCATCTGCAAAGACAGTGGAAAACTTCTCCCTGTAGTCTGGAGACAGTATGGGTTGGGAGAAAGGAAAGGAAAGGAAAGGAAAGGAAATGAAAGGAAAGAAGAGTTCTTGTTCTGTCAACAACATCCTGCCTAACTCTGCATCAATATTCCTCTTCTTTAGATCCAGTCATATCACATAGCATGAGACATGAATAGCATGCAGACAACTTAAAAACGGTTAACTCCCGTTAACAGATATGTTAATATTTCAAGCGCATGGTGCCCATCAACCCTTGTATAAGTGATCTGGAACACACACACTCAATTCTACAAGCTCAGATGGGATTTATAAATTAATTACACCCATTATTCCCATATTCGTGGAAGAATACCCTGGTGGTTGGTAGTCGATCCATCCCTTCTGAGACTGAAAAAATGTCAACACAGATGGCTTAAAAAGACTAGATCTGTAGCATACAATATGAATAATGTTCTTAACAGGGATATCCAAAAGCCTGTGTTATAAATAAAGCACCAGTTTGTCCTGTGGGGTTTTGCTGGAATGCAGCTACAGAGAGGTGTGTTTGCTATATGTATTGTTCTCTGCATGGAATAAATAAATATACAGCATTCTTCTTTGCATATATATCAAAATACATATATCCTCTACATGGAGGTATGTGCATTATATCTTGCTGTTAGCTCCAAGGAACACCTAAATGAGACATAGATCAGAGATAATCAGCTCAAAAATGTGCAGATCTTTTACTGGTCAATTGATAAACTATAAGGCCATAACACATTTCAACTAACAACATACTCTTGAGGACTTGATCTCTGCTAAATTTACTGTTTAAAGATGGCAAACTAATGGCCTCTATCGCCATCTAGTGGATCCCGATTGTAGTAACACTGCCGTCTGACAACACTGTTTAAAAACAGCTCAGAAAGGGAGAAAGAAAAGAAAGGGAGGTTATTAAACTAAATTTATATCTTCACAGTGTATACCACTGATTCATTAACATATCGAGTTTAGCCCACTGGTTATTTACTTATAACTTTTTGGTCTGATTCTTTTCCCTGCACCTGAAACTGTGCCTCAAACACAATCCACAACAACAAACAGTAAATAAGAACTGAATTAACGAATTACTTAATATTAATTACAATTAATTTTCATTCCATAAGTAGCCTAAATTATAAATATGTATTAATGTTACCTTAAGACTTATGTGTGGAAACTGAGATGATCCTTTCACATTCACTATTTTTTTTTACAACAGACATGCTAAAACAAATACTCATCTCTCAACATATACTGTAAAAAGTGTATTTGTAATTCTAACAGCTGCTCTGTACATTGTGTTTGCAAACAGGGTCTGCCCCCTTCCAGACATCAGCACTGTTGTTCTTTAGGTACAAACTGTACAACTATATATGACAGACTTAATAGACAGTTCAGTATGAGTAGGAAAAACGTAAGTAAACGCTATAAAAACAAAATAAAAGTGATGAAAGGAAAAGACAAAACCATGAATAAAAATCAAACGAACAAATGTGAGCAAAAACAAGAGAAAAGCTTGTTATGGGGTTAAACCAGTCAGTTGTGATGAATGTAGTTTCCTTCCTTATTTCTTTTTCATACACTTGAATGATTTTTTAATCCAGGGAAGTTCTCTTCGGGAAGTCGTTTACAGGGTTGTGGCTTGATACATTAACCCTTATGTAATAATAAATGCAATGTTGAACAGAAATTCAGAGTTCTTGTCCTCCATTACTATACAGAATGTGGTGATATTTCTGGTGAATCATCTTTGGGTTGTTCCCATAAGTCGCCCGCGTCAAAACACTGTTGTTCGGCAGACAGCTGAGCACATGTGGATCATGCGAGAAGAAGCACAGAAGAGGGACAACCTCTTCCGGATTCCGCCCCTCCTACAACCCCCTAACCCCGCCTACCTGCCGCTCTGGCTTCTGATTGGTTCGCCGCGAACGACGCCTTCATAGATCTAAATGAAATAGATAGAAACTTACTGTGCAGCGATTTCTTTATGCGGTACATCCAAAATATTTAACTTCGTTATCTGATGTAATTAACAGCATTGAGAGCATTTTATTGAACAAAGGACTTCAAGTCCGCTGTGCAAGATGTTTCTATGAACTGAACTAACTGGGACCGTGCTAAAATCATACACAGCACTGAGCAGTGTATTGATAATGATAGCAGTGTGCTCCATTGGATTTGTACAAACCTAACTCTGTGATCATCATCACATAGCGGCTAACTTCCTTACTTCTTTTTTGTTCACTTCAGCTTCAATGTGTTAACAGTGTAGTAACTGTTTACACATTATATATTATATTGTTTAATTTCACATAACAAAATGATGAGTTTATGATTATATATTTCACTTCGATCTGTTTGCACTAATTATATCATTGCACTACTGTACATTCAACTGCACATTTTGCTCTTTCTGCATACATCAATTATTATATACGTTGTATATTATATTATATTATGTAATTTGTACTCTGTATATAGTGTAAAATCTATCGTTGCAGACGTCTTCGGTGCAGCAGAGTACAGCCGTGGCGTGAGGTCTTTTCTATCTGTTCTATTTCTACAGCGGAAGTAGCGGTCATAGGTCAACGTCCAGGAGTAACCTACTCTGCGCATCGTCACATCACCCCATCTCTGCTGTTAAATCGTCTGTTACCTCATCATGATGTGATTTCTCTCCCTCATCATCACTGGAATCAGAAATGTCTGATGATAGACGCAACTAATTTATGAATCTTTTGGACTCAACTCTCCCAGGATTACGTTTCGGTGCATCTCCACCGGTGAGCTGCCAGTCGTGATGTTTATCTTAAATCTGTCGTTAGTTTCGTACAGTAGCGTTACACCTGCAGACAGTCAGCAGTGCGGCTCTATTAGCGACACTACTGTGGCTTTATAATTGTATTAGCTAACGCCGGTAAGCTAACAAACCCTTACGTTATTATCGTCTACACTTCAGTTTATAGGTAGCTTTGACGAGACAGGTAGCTAACATCTCTCGTTAATGTTAACGTTTAACCTATTACTTGACTTGACGCTAACCTCTGCTAGCTAGAGGCAGGTCGTCAGCTATTCCATTAAACAATAAGGTTTGAGCCAGAAGTTTCGGTCTGTTAAATGCAGGTTTTGTTGATGGTCCCCTGGCTCGTGTGTGCGGCGTGTCTGGCAGCAGTGCTCGGCTTGTTTTTCTGGTCCCGCAAGCAGCTCTCCACGGGTAAGGTGTGACCTCACCTGGTCTACTCCCTCCACTTGACCGAGCTGCTGGTGGAAACAACTTAAGATGTAGCAACGTAAAGGAACAGAGACAAGTCAGACAGCACCGCGACAGTTAGGGGACATCTTTAATAATTATGTTAATTCACATTGTAGAGGGCATCTTTGCTAACTTAGCAGTTGGACGAGGAAGTGAAGAAATCCAGTACTAGAGGAGGTACTGTGCTGTATTATCATTGAAATATGCCCTATACAGTTGTAGTGATACAATTGACTCGACCGTTACAGTGGCTTGTGTGTATTGGCATAATTTACACAGGCTTTATAGACTGTAAAAGGACTGTTTTTTCATGGGGTTGCAGGGCAGGCAGTGCTTCAGGTGCCTCTGGCTGTGTCTTTACAGACAACAGTTTAAACAATGTTACATGTAAATATTTAACCCTACATCCATTAGGACATACAAGACTTGACTTGGTCAATAATGGCTCTTTTCTATAGCTTGCACACACTGTACTGATGCTACCCAGCATGAGTTCAAGTGTTGCAATAGCAGTTGCATTATCAAGATAATTCAAGTTTATGTAACCCACTTTTGCAATATGACAAACAGCATCACACGCCAGACAAAGCCAACCTTGTGACAGGCGGCTGTACCCTGATATTTGGACTCTGCGTCTTCTTTTTATAACTGCTTGTGTCTCTCTCGCTACCAGCATTTGCAGCCTGTTCGTGTCGCCCAGTCATGGCACAGCAGGATGGTGCTGCCAAGAAGAGCCCAGCTGTCGCCGCGTTGCACTCTCACTTCATTGTTGGGTCGGTCTCGGAGGAGAACTCGGAGGATGAAATCCAAGGGAAGCCCGACTTGCAGCTGGAGGAGAAAGAGCCTCGGTCCTTGTCGCCATCCTCTGACAGCTCAAGCAGCACCTTTGACATGGGTTTCGACCACATTGAAGGCCCTGTGCACAATCTAAGGTCAGAACGCAGAAACTGGCTCCCACAGTATTGTGTGGATGCAGTTTATTCTGCTGAGATTTGTTCAGGTATTCTATAATGTTTCTTTTCTGGGACTACAGACCAGTTTATATCAAGATTGCAAGGTTTAGGAAAGACATATTTTGATGGACAACATGTAAAATATCACTAGTTTGTTAGAGTTTACGGTAAGTAGTCGTTGCTGCAGTTCATATGTAGTATTTTTGGATTATTTGGTTTTGTTTAGTCATTTGTAAAACCGTACCCGTAGTGATGTATTCCATTTACAGAGCTCAACTAATTTATTAGACCACCTGCCCTATTTGTCTCACAGACCATCCAGCATCATAGAGAGCTTTCATTCAGACTCTTTCTTTATCACTGAGTTCCCTTCGTTTCACAATTTTGAACAGGAGAGAGGAATTTCAAATCAATTAATACTTTCATACTTTCAAATTTGAGCCAGAATCCCAAGATTTTCAGACTGATTCTCTGAGAAGTCAGAAATTAATCAAGAACAACATACAGCCGCTAAACTTTTTTCTGTTTAGGAATGGCACTGCTATTAAAAATTAAAAGTGCTGCCATGTTTTTTTTTTTTTGGAAACCGGTAAATTTGAAAATTCATGGAGATACATATATATATATGTATATATATATATATATATATATATATATATATATATATATATATATATATGTATACATATATGTATACATATATACATATGTATACATGTATACATATGTATATATATATGTATACATATGTATATATATGTATACATATATATATACATATGTATACATGTATACATATATACATATGTATATATATATATGTATACATATGTATATATGTATACATGTATACATATATACATATGTATACATATATATATATATATATATATATATATATATATATATATATATGTATACACATGTATATGTGTATAGATTAAATAGCTTGCACATACTGGTGGATATATATTGCTGGTAATCAGCAATACTGTAAATTTAAGGCAGCGGAGGAAAAATAAAGTCGTTAAACGCTGTATATATTGTGGAGACATTCTTTCCGCAGCCTTGAATCACCATATTCCTCAGTAGCTTGCAAATATGAGACACATGATGTGTTGGAACAGGTCTGCAGTGCAAAAATGACACACTGTTCAGACTATGTGCTCCTGGGGAGCCACTTACAGCACATGTGAAAAAATGTGGTTTCACGAGCTGTGCACTGCTAAAGGGCTTCTTTTGAGTCTGTGTGGTAGTCTTGGAAGGTAGGCATGATCTTCAGAAATGTTAATTTAGGAAAGTCATACACAGGCTGAAATCCCTTCAAAGGAGCTTTTCAGTATGGATAGAACTGACAACCCCCTTTTCCTCTTTTCAATCGGTTAAAACAGATTACACATGTTTATGTGTACAATTTTAAATATTATTATATTATGTTTTTTTGTGCCTGGTGACTAACTTTGTGTGCTAGTCAGGAAAGTTAAAACTTTTTTCCACTGCGGAGGGAAAAAAAAGAGGGGGATCATTGCTTTCTCCAGTCTGGTTTTGTGTGATTAGTTTCTCAAGGACAAAAACAAACAATGAGAGGGGTTGAGTTTAACTGAAAAGAAGCTGAGACGGCAGTTTTAAAACTGGATATACTGCACGGTGGACTTCTGCCCTTCACCACCCCTAATGGTCTTTCTGGACTCCACAGCTGGATTGAAACCAGGGCCCCATTTGCCTCTTCATCATTAACCACCTTGAGTGATGCAATAGTGTAGTATCAGACCACAGAAAGCTGCCAGCCAAATGAGGCCCAGTCTCTGCCACACCCTCCAGCTGATGGTCAACCCCCTCCCCATCCCCTCAGAGCTCTGCAAGCATTCCCCCAAGCATGTGTAAATTTGTTTGAGCACTGTAAAGTGTCCTGTTATGCACACTACGCTCTGCTATGCCTGTGGTTATACTGGTTATCTTTTTTTAAAGAGGTTATTGACCCTTTACTTCCCCACATCATCACCATCATTCCTGTCATTAGTTCAGGTTTCCTTTCTCACTCACCCACAAGCTATAAAGTTAAAGATCAGAGACATGAGTCACATCCTCTGCTCCTTATTCCAGTCGCTGTCTTATCAATATGAGGTTACAGCTTATCGTCTGGGAAGAAACATAAACCATTTTTAAAGTGTAGCCGCTGCAGAAACATTAGTGTGATAGCTTTCTTTTGGCAGTTTAATATCTGTAATTCTTGTGTTGTTTTTTTGTTCACTTGAAAATGTCTTATCTGCTTGATGTTATTGCTAACCTAAATGTCTTGGTCGTTCACAAATTAAAGGTGTTAAAAAATGCCTTCCTTGTGTTTCTTTAAACAGGCCGAGCATGTCGGGGCTGCACCTGGTGAAGCAAGGAAGAGACCGCCGGCGCATTGATCTCCAGAGGGACTTCACCGTGGCTTCTCCTGCTGAGTTCGTCACCCGCTTCGGTGGCAACAAGGTTATCGAGAAGGTGATTTTCATTCAGCACAACAACCTCGGTTAAAACTTTGATTAAAACAAACAAATTTAAAACAGATCAAATTGTGTTTTGGCGTCACATAGCCGTAAAATGTAATTAACTGTCTGTGACGAGATTAGCCATTACTTAAACTGTTTGAACTTAAGCCAATAAAATATTTAATTTCGCCAGGTGCTCATCGCCAACAATGGCATTGCAGCAGTCAAATGCATGCGCTCCATCCGCCGCTGGGCCTACGAGATGTTTCGCAACGAAAGGGCAATCCGCTTCGTTGTAATGGTGACCCCAGAAGACCTGAAAGCCAATGCAGGTGAGGTTTTAGCGCGGTATATACCTCTGAACAAAAAGACTCTGAACAAAAGTGAAAAAACTCACTCTGTGACATGGCTTCCTGTGGTTCCTGTGGTGTCTTTCACAGAGTACATCAAAATGGCAGATCATTACGTGCCGGTGCCAGGAGGGACTAATAACAACAACTATGCCAATGTCGAGCTCATTCTGGACATCGCTAAGCGCATACCTGTTCAAGTATGGCCATGTGCTTCAGTCTGTCTTCCCCACAGTCATCAGTAGCTGTATCATTGATTATTGAATACTTTTGCTCTTGGTCCTTGCAGGCAGTGTGGGCTGGATGGGGTCACGCCTCAGAGAACCCCAAACTCCCTGAGCTGCTTCATAAGAACGGCATTGCTTTCATGGGTATGCTTCTTACTTTGTCTATCCTTTTGAGACTTACCTTCACATTATAATTTTTTAATTGATTACTCTTTCCTCAGGTCCACCAAGTCAGGCTATGTGGGCTTTAGGGGACAAGATCGCCTCGTCTATCGTGGCTCAGACGGCTGGCATCCCAACCCTACCGTGGAGCGGCACAGGTGTGTCCAAAGATAGTCTTTTGTCATTCAATCAGTGATTCTTGAACATCCCCCAGATTTAAACTGCACAAGAGTATGCTTGTTTATTGAATGTCCCCTTTTTTGTCTTTCTCAGGCCTGACGGTGGAATGGACAGAAAACAACCAAAAGAAGAAAGTAATCAATGTTCCCACTGACGTTTACGAGCTGGGCTGCATCCAGGATGTGGAGGATGGCCTGAAGGTTATTGATGATTCATAATGCCAGCTGAATGTAACACTTGCACAAGTATACCGTGCATGTATTCTGGAAAGCTGTACATTTCTGTTGCTCTCCAGGCGTCAGAGAAGATCGGCTACCCTGTCATGGTGAAGGCCTCGGAGGGAGGCGGAGGAAAAGGCATCCGTAAAGTCAACTCTGCCGACGATTTCCCCAATCTCTTCAGACAGGTGTGCAACATATTACACAATATGGTTTGAATATATGATTAGAGATCCAATGCCACTGCACCATAGGGAAAAAAGTATTTCTTTAGTATTTAGAACAGGCTTCTTGTGCATTTGTTGGCTACAAGCATTAACTCTTTGGTTTTCCAGGTCCAGGCAGAAGTTCCAGGATCGCCTATCTTCGTCATGCAGCTAGCCAAGCATGCCCGCCACCTCGAGGTCCAGATCTTGGCAGATCAATACGGCAACGCCATCTCCCTCTTTGGTAGAGACTGCTCTGTGCAGCGACGGCACCAGAAAATAATAGAGGAAGCTCCTGCTACCATCGCCACCTCAGATGTGTTCGAGGATATGGAAAGGGTACACCCCATATATCAGTGGTTTACCTATACACAGCTCATAAATGGAGATTAAGTAAATTCAGGTGATTTGAACACATTTGAATGGAGATGTTTTCTCTCCTCAGTGTGCGGTGAAGCTGGCTAAGATGGTGGGTTACGTCAGCGCAGGCACAGTAGAGTACCTCTACAGCCAGGATGGCAGCTTCTATTTCCTGGAGCTCAACCCTCGTCTGCAGGTGGAACACCCCTGTACCGAGATGGTGGCTGATGTCAACTTGCCTGCTGCCCAGCTGCAGGTCAGTCCAGACAGTGCTTTACATCATATATAGTACAGTAATCTGGGAGGGTCCTGCAGCAGACAAAGTCAGCACGCTTCATCGCTTTGCAAAAGACAGGGGCCCCCCGTCTCCATGACAACAGGCTACAAAAGAAGGAGGCAGAGACCAGTGTATTTAGATCCAGTGGTTGCAGCGGCATTTGGTCACGTGGTGTGTTCAGTAGTGTTTAGGATTGCGTAAGTAGGTCAGCGGCGGTTGAGTCGAATGGCAGTGTTGCTGGAAAAGCTTTGTAGCCAAGCTAATTGGATGGTGGCATGAGTGACACACTGTCAGGCTCAAAGGAAGAGGGCCTTTTTTTCCCAGGCAACAACACTATCTGCCAGAAAGACCCAGTGTAAGGTGTTTGTCACTGCTGCCCTACAGTAACTGAACAGTATTGATGACTACCAAAATAAGTTTGTATTTTTCTATAATGGTTAATCCACCAGCATGTGCATACTCTTTTATAATTGTTGTTATCCCTGAATTTTCAAATTTACTGTTTTATAAAAACACAAAAAAATAACAAAGCATATTATTATTATTATTATTATTATTATTATTATTAGATTGAGATGACAAATTACAGTTATTTACTGTCATTCCCAAACATAAAAAAATGTTTTAGTAGTTATTTGTTATTCTTGATTAATTTCTGACTTCTCAGAGAATTCCAGTGTTCTGACCCAAATTTGATATAAAATGTGAATTGAGCTTTAATTCCTCACTCCTGTTCAAAATGGTGAAGATTAGGGAACTCAGTGAGAAAGAGAGTCTGAATTAAAGCTCTTCATGATGCTGGAGGTTCTTTGAGACATATAGTACTTGACAAATGTTTGTCAACTACTATATGTCCCTGTTTGTTCATGGCCTGTGAGCTGTATATATGTATGTACAGAATGTATGCATAAACAAGTTGTACTAATACCACAAACAGTACTTGACAAACATTTGTCAAGCACTATATGTCCCTGTTTGTTCATGGCCTGTGAGTTGTATATATGTATGTACAGTATGTATGCATAAACACGTCATACTAATCCAATATCTTCTGTCAGATTGCAATGGGTATCCCTCTGCAAAGGATCAAAGACATCAGGATGCTTTATGGGGTCCAGCCGTGGGGAGACTCTGCCATTGACTTTGAGGGTCTTTCCACAGCCCCCTCCCCACGGGGACATGTCATTGCAGCTCGTATCACCAGTGAAAACCCAGACGAGGTACAGAAAATAAATAAAAGGCTGTTCAATACATCTAAATGTTCCCATTCTCTTGGTCACTGATTCAGTTTAAGATGAAATGTGATGTGAATGCAGGGTTTCAAGCCAAGCTCGGGAACAGTACAGGAACTGAATTTCCGCAGCAATAAGAATGTGTGGGGATACTTCAGTGTCGCAGCGGCAGGAGGGCTGCACGAGTTTGCCGACTCCCAGTTCGGACACTGTTTCTCTTGGGGAGAGAATCGTGAAGAAGCCATCTCGTGAGTGACACGTAGAGTTAAAGAGAAAACATTTTTTTTAATCAGTGGTTTTTATTGTTGACATAAATACCTTAATCTCTTTCCTAGCAACATGGTGGTGGCTCTGAAGGAACTGTCTATCAGAGGAGACTTCAGGACCACAGTGGAATACCTCATTAAGCTGCTGGAGACTGAAAGCTTCCAGCACAACAGCATTGACACTGGCTGGCTGGACAGGCTAATTTCAGAGAAGATGCAGGTATGCAGTATGAATGTTGACATGCATGACCTTGTGGTTTGTCTTACTGGTTTGACTTCCAGTTCTTTCCTGGCTTGAAAAGTAATATGTGCGTGTGCACGTGTGCGTGCGTGTTTCATGCAGGCGGAGCGTCCAGATACCATGCTGGGAATAGTGAGTGGAGCTCTTCATGTGGCAGATGTTAATCTGAGGAACAGTGTATCCAACTTCCTGCATTCTCTGGAAAGGTAAAAATTAGTTTTGAGCTGTAGATACTACTAGAAAAGATGTAATGGAACATAAACGAGGCGCTGTCTACTCTCTGACCAGGGGTCAGGTCTTGCCAGCGCACACGCTGCTCAACACCGTGGATGCGGAACTGATCTATGAAGGTACCAAATACGTCCTGACAGTGACGCGCCAGTCTCCAAACTCCTACGTGGTCATCATGAACCACTCCTCTGCTGAGGTCGATGTCCATCGGCTCAGCGATGGGGGCCTTTTGCTGTCTTATGATGGAAGCAGCTACACTACATACATGAAGGAAGAGGTGGACAGGTATGAAGGAACACAGCTCTAGAATGAAATTGAATAACATAATAACACAATGACACGTCTACTTTGCGAATTCATGGTATGTGTTCTTTTCCTCCCCTTACAGGTATCGCATCACAATCGGGAACAAGACTTGTGTCTTTGAAAAAGAGAATGATCCATCGCTGCTGCGATCTCCCTCAGCAGGAAAACTCATTCAGTACACTGTTGAGGATGGCGGGCATGTGTTTTCTGGCCAGTGCTATGCTGAAATAGAGGTACAGTATGCTGTCAAAGAATGATGAGATTGAATTCACTTTAGTTTTGTTTGAGAACTTTTGTGCTTTTGTAAATTCCAGGTGATGAAGATGGTAATGACCCTGACAGCTGTGGAGTCTGGTTGCATTCACTACGTGAAGAGGGCCGGAGCAGCGCTGGAGCCTGGTTGTGTCATTGCCAAGCTACAGCTGGATGACCCAAGCAGAGTGCAGCAGGTACTGTGTATCTGACTAATCTCTGCAGGTGTACTTTAAAACGCCAGTCATGACAGATAGCATTTCCCATATGGCTCCTAAATTGATGAATATTTCTCTTCAACTTTAACAACATCTCCTACTAATATGAGAAGTAAGCTGTCAAAATGTGCATTTTCATACAGAAGCGATACACTCTACTTACTCTTCCTCTGTATTAGTTGGGTGTGTGCATTTTGTCACTTTATGACATCAAAACATCTATGGGGCATGAGATTTAGACTCCTAGTGAAGATAAAGGGTCATTTATGTCAAGGAAATGGCAAGCAACCGAGAGAAGTCGGGAGGCGAACTAATGGTGGAGAACCTACTTCTGGCAAATATGTCACTACTATAAAACAAGTGAAAACTACACTTTGGACTACCGTGCTTTCTTGCATAAACAGGATATTATTTTCGTTGCTTGCTTGTGGTCCACTAAACAATATGACACAGCAATGTTGTAAAATCTCTATAATAAGTATTTGTCTTGCAGGCAGAGCTACACACAGGACCCCTGCCTACTATCCAGGCAGTAGCTCTGAGAGGGGAGAAGCTGCATAGAGTCTTCCACAACACACTGGATCACCTTGTTCACATCATGAACGGCTACTGTCTTCCTGAGCCTTTCTTCAGTGCTAAAGTAAGAATTTTGCATATGCCTGCGCATACGTCATCAGCGTTTCAGACTGTTATTAATTACTATTTTAAATATATGCCTCTTGTCTGTCCTAGCTAAAGGAGTGGGTGGAGAGGTTGATGAAAAACATGCGTGATCCCTCTCTGCCGCTGTTGGAGCTTCAGGACATCATGACCAGCGTGTCTGGTCGCATCCCCCCAGCTGTGGAGAAGTGCATCAAGAAGGAGATGGCTCAGTATGCGAGCAACATCACCTCTGTGCTCTGCCAGTTTCCCAGCCAACAGGTGCGCTAGCAGCCTACACACTGCGCTAATCACACCCAGAAGAAGTTCTTCTCAAACACACCTTGTTGATGACAATCACACTTCTGTTACTGTGCTTTCAACAATTATGTAATTCACATATTCATGTGTACTTTATGAAGAGCAAAGAAAGGCCAGAATGTTAGCTGTAGTAAAAAGGTGTTGTCACACCCCTCTAATGATAGTAACCTGTAGTTTTAATCACACACTTCACAGCCAGTCAAGCTCCTCGATGTGGATGTAACAGGAGCAAGATAACTGCCAGTGGGATTAAATTCTTATGAGTCTCCATTGCTCTGCTATGGCTGGATTAAATGCTTATGTCTTATCTTTCCAGATTGCAAACATCCTGGACAGCCATGCTGCCACACTCAACAAGAAGTCAGAGAGGGAAGTCTTCTTCATGAACACACAGAGCATCGTTCAGCTGGTGCAGAAGTGAGTATGATCTATGTCAGTATAATTCAAAGCTTGACCCAGAGTTACACATCTTAAGGAGAATGCTCAGCTCTGAATTTACTGCATGACAAGGTATTTTGTTGCACTTGCTGTGTATTAGTGTTCTGGACAATGCTGCTTTTCTATTTGTGTCTGACCAGGCTAGTTTGCATCCCACAGGTATCGCAGTGGCATCAGAGGTCACATGAAGGCTGTGGTGATGGACTTGCTCAGACAGTATCTGAAAGTAGAGATCCAGTTTCAGAATGGTGAGGAGACTGCAGTGACACACTCAAGGGTTTCATTGTGGTAAAATGTTGCCTCATGCTTGGCTGTAGCTTTGCATTATGTCCACTTGGTGGTGCTCTTTCACAATAAACACTTCTGGGCCTGTTGTTCTTTGAGTCCCCCTATGCTGTATTTACCAAAGCTCTTACATGTTGACCCTTCTACAGGACACTATGACAAGTGTGTGTTCGCACTGCGCGAGGAAAACAAAGGAGACATGGCCAATGTGCTCAACTACATCTTCTCCCATGCCCAAGTCACCAAGAAGAACCTGCTGGTTACTATGCTCATTGTAAGAGTCCATCCTTGCTTGAGTCAGAACAAAATGGTGATAGGATGGTGATGTTATGTAACGTTATCACCTGCTGTGTCTAGGATCAGCTGTGTGGCCGCGATCCCACTCTGACAGATGAACTGATGGCCATCTTGACTGAACTCACCCAGCTCAGCAAGACGACCAACGCCAAGGTGGCGCTGCGTGCCCGACAGGTCGGATGTGAATCCCAAAATTTTTGTTGACAAATTTATTTTCAGTCATTTAAAAAAAAATAAAAACTAACACTAGCAAACCCACTCTAAAGATTAAGTAAAACAAACTGACTTGGAGAAAAAAAAGTCAAAACCAAATAAAACTAAACTATAATGAAAAATCCCAAACTACTGTAACCTTGGTAGGGGTTTATTGAACTCTTCTACCTCTAGCTTCCAATCTTTTTCATTTTTATTGGTGAAAAATAAAACAATAGAAATATTTGAGTCAATGCTCAAAAACATTCTAAAACTGGAGCAATACTATATGAATACTGCTAATCATTTCATCATAAATAAATTGACCATATGTCATTGATCCTTCCACACAGGTGTTGATTGCTTCCCACCTCCCCTCTTACGAGCTAAGACACAACCAGGTGGAGTCCATCTTCCTCTCTGCCATCGACATGTATGGACACCAATTCTGCATCGAGAACCTGCAGGTAGGTGATAAAAGGCTTTATTCAATGCTGAAAAAGGAAGAATGTGTTCAAGATGAGTAATTATCTATTTGTTTTGTTGTTCCTAGAAACTCATCCTTTCAGAAACGTCCATCTTTGACGTCCTGCCAAACTTCTTCTACCACAGCAATCAGGTAGTCAGGATGGCTGCCCTGGAGGTGAGCGGAACAACTATCTGTATTTAGCCTTTTACATTCATTTAACTGAATGTTAAAAGGCAGGCGAGTCACATCGTGATCAAACTAATATTTTCTTTATCTCTGTCATCCACAGGTGTACGTTCGCAGGGCGTATATTGCTTATGAGCTCAACAGCGTTCAGCATCGTCAACTGAGGGACAACACTTGTATAGTGGAGTTCCAGTTCATGCTTCCCACCTCACACCCCAACAGGTATTAAACACATAAAATGCAATGCTCATGTGCTGTGCATCACCTTTCCTGCCACCCCTTCCCTTTAAATGGCACTATGGACAAGGATGAATATTCATATTATCCATAACAGGATGGATATTGTTTTTCTTTTTCCTCAAATTATCAGCATGATTTGGAAGCTCCCTCTATATTTACGTATATTTGCTTTTTGCCTTGCAGACCACTGTGTTAGTCATTTGGCCAGGTGTTTGTAACAGAGATGGAGTGCTAAGACAACAATACCTATTATTTTCAGATGAATGTCTGAAAGGTGTTGATAATAAGTTTTATGAAGTCATCCATGGTGCCATGTTTCCCCTCCCACCATCCCCAGCTAGGTGTCATTGTTCATTGTTGTAAATGCTCCTTGTGTGCAAAAAGAAGGTATTTTTTTCAAGACTGAAAATACTTTTCTTGAAAGGTGTGTGAGCAGCAAAGCTTTCCAGCTTCAAGAGTCTCATGGTAGTTTCCTGGAAATACACTCTTATGCCATGTAAAACTTCCCAGAGAAACCACAGCATTTAGAAAACAAAGTTCTTGCCAGAGAAAGTCCATTTTTCTGTTGCACTTCTGCATCCCACCCTTTTGATCGTGTCCGGTTTGCCTGGGTGTGAATGCTCTCTGGTGTATTTTGCTTGTTTTTTCCTTTGCTGTGTTGGGTTCAGCTTGCTTATTCAGTTTTTTGAATGCCACACATTGGATCGCATGCTTGTTATATATGTCTGAATTAACCTCTGTGTTTGGCTCATCATCACTGTGAACTAAAGACAGCATGACAGTGTAAGATGATTGGCTGTTCTATGGGACATAACCTCAGGACATGGCGTACTTCAGGATCTCATAATGCATGTTATAAAGGGAGCAGTCCAGAAGTGAAATGTGTGTTTACAGCTAGAAAGACATTCCACTTCATCCTCCACTTTTACATTAGTTGCATTCATTTGAATAGTCAGTGCAAAAATAAATTCATCACATTAAAGCACGCACACGCACACACACACACACACACATTGCTACACTTTGACTGTCTTCCTCTTCCTGATGCCTGCCACTAACCACTTAGTAATCAATGTTGTTTGATTGCAGAGGGAACATCCCCACTCTAAACAGGTATTGTAAACATTCTTTTCATTGCATAGACTAATAGTGACTATCTAGCCGCATGGTCAAAAACTAGAAGAGTCATTTGGTGATGAAGTCAACTACTTGTTTGGTTATGCAACTTTAAATGAAACAAATGAAACCTGTTTCTTAACGCCGCTGACAACAGCATGGCCCGTGGCATTCAGCCATCTGTGTCAGACTGTTTTTGAGTCAGTGTGTTTGTGTCTTTGTGAAAGAGAATAACTTGGGATGTAAGATTGTGTAAGTTTATTCAAATGACATGATGTTCAGGGGTAAAATGTTGTACTCAACTGAAACACGTGACTGTGACTGTCCTGCCAGGAGAATGTCCGCTCCAATCCTGGATTTTGACACTAGATTACGGGAAAGTAAACCCCAGGACCTTAACACAGGAGTTAAACAATCTAAGGATGATAACACCGAAAAGAAAAATGCCTCCGATTTGGAATCTGTGGACAGGTTTGACACACAAAGAAACTCTTTTCGTGCTCTCGGCAGGCTCTGGGACATGGCTTCTTGCAATGAAAAAGGACTAACATTAGACAAAGTGAAATATAGAAAGGGTCTTTCTGGTGTTTTTACATTGTTTTGACTAACAGGTGGTCTGTTTTCACATGCAGTGGTGCTGCAATTTACTTTTTTTTATAATTTGAACCTCATTCAGTTTTTATTCCAAAAATTCTCCTATAATTGACACATAACTGTGTGTGATTTCATATGTATTATTAAATCCCAGCATCTTGAAATTACCCAAGAATCAGAGGGATCAAAACTCTTGTGAGGTTCTTGAAGGTCGATGGGGAACATCTTCACAGAGACATTTTAGCAGTGAGCCAGAATGCCATCGTAACCGCTCTCTATTTACACCCTAGGATGTCGTTCTCATCTAACCTAAACCACTACGGCATGGTGCACGTAGCCAGCGTCAGTGATGTTTTGCTCGACACGTCCTTCACACCACCCTGCCAGCGTATGGGAGCCATGGTCTCTTTCCGCTCTTTCCAGGAATTCACCAGGTCAGAGCTTTTGTATAAAAAAAGTTTTTAACTTCGACATATTTCTTTGGCAGGTGAAGATATGTATGGTTTTTCCTCATCCACAGGAACATTAATGACGTGTTGAGCTGCTTTTCTGACTCTCCTCCATCAAGTCCGACCTTTCCAGAGGGAGGAAATCCCGTCCTGTACGGCGAAGAGGACAACAAGGTGAGGGGAAACGTGATCATAGCAGCAGGCCATGTTATTGACCCGTGTGACAGTGTACCTTTTCTTGAATTAAATGTGTAATTGCTTTGTCCTCCAGAGCATCCAGGACGAGCCCATCCATATCCTGAATGTGGCTATAAAGACGGACAGCGACATTGATGACGACGGACTGGCAGCCGCTTTCAGAGAGTTTACTCAGTCAAAGGTGGGAGCGGTGGACAGCAGGGCCTTTTTTGTTTCTCTTGATCTCGTCATCCTGACATTTTTGTCTTTTTTTTCCACCCAATTCAGAAATCACTGCTGTTTGAACACGGCATCCGTAGGCTCACTTTCCTTGTGGCCCAGAAGGTGAGGTTCTCTTAATCAATATTTACTAATTCAACTACCCTACTTCATCACAATCTGCCATCCTGCATGTCACCAATTAAGCAGTTACACTACATTTTCTACAGTTGTTCCACATCCCTCCTTTTGTAATTACTAATACTTTGTTTGTATGGATTGACATAATGTGGTCAAACTTTGAAATCTAGCTTATTTTTTCCTGTTTGTATCTCTTTCTTGCATGCCTTGCTTTTTGCCGCATTTATGATGACAGGATTTCAGGAAGCAAATCAACTGTGAGGTGGACCAAAGGTTTCATGTAAGTAGAGGGACATGAAGGAAATGAGGACGGGTCACTCTTTTGATTTTAATTTCTGGGACAAAGATTTTAGTCACACAGCAAAGTATGTATTGTAACCGAACCCCCACTAACATCAATTTTTATTCTGTCAGCTGTGATTTAGTGCACCAGGACACATTTATCTTTGCAGTTTTTTTTTCTTCATCCACTATGAACAGAACACCCACATACATTG
Source organism: Synanceia verrucosa (assembly GCA_029721515.1). NCBI lineage: Eukaryota > Metazoa > Chordata > Actinopteri > Perciformes > Synanceiidae > Synanceia > Synanceia verrucosa. The sequence continues at coordinate 8,918,839 of CM056565.1, forward strand.
GGATGATAATGACAGGGATTTAGAACGGGATTATTATTTAGAGGAAATGACCACCGTTCTTTCGCCTACTGCTGTCAGTCTTTTGACAATAGGCTTTGATTTGTCCTTTGAAGGCACCAGAGTCTCTGATGAGAGCTAATCACGCTAACTCGTGTCACCTGTCACTATGTAGCTCTGTTACGCAGAGGGGTTTTTCAGTAGCCCGGCTCATTCTGCATGGTCATCCTGAATATTTTGTAGAATATGACTTGTAATCAAGGCGTCAAATTATGGCTGTGTGTGTACTACTGCAGTGCCCTTGTTATTGCTAATGCTGTGATGAGTGTCTCCAGTCGGTCTGGTATTGTTTTGGCAAGAAGGACATCTGATGTCAAACAGGGCTCCCGGCCAGCTTTATTCAGAGGATCAAATGTCTGTGGAAAAAGGTTAATGTTTTATTCATTAGTGTCGTGAGTGGTGCTATTTATATACACACAGCCATATTACCATCATTATGAGCTGTCTGAGTGAATACACAGTGATTGCCTCATAGATACATGACATGTAGAACAAGGCCCTGATCATCACTGCATAATACTCTATACTTAACTGATTTGAGCCGAGTCCAGCTTAACTTATTGTCCCCTGCTGTGATCAGTTTAGTACGTGTCTAAATGATTGCATATTCTTAACACTGCTGTACTTACCAACATTTTTTTTGTTGTCAAGAGATTGTAAATTTATTTGTGTGTCTATCTCTCTCACTATCTTCTACGCAGAGAGAATTCCCCAAATTTTTCACATTCCGTGCCAGAGACAAGGTGGGTGTCTACATAATACAAAGCATTTGTCTTACAGCTTTTCTTATAACTGTTCTCTCTCTAAACTTTGTAAATTTTTGGTCATGTATTGAAATGGCGAAGGTATTTCAAAACTGTGGTATTGCATTCCCTTTGGCAGGGACAAACATCATTGTGGTTATAGGATATGAGTTTTCCACACCTCTCCCTAGCAGTGCTGAATTTCACTCATCACAATCAGCCATTGCTCTTCCTCTCCGTTAACCCAGTAGTTTCACCACAATTATACCACCAAAACTCATTAAAGTAATGAACTATTTAATTGTGTCTCCCATTTTAAGAGAAATGACACCCATTAGTGACTTTTTGAGATCAGATTGCCTGTGATTTTGTTCGCTTAATACAGTGTTGTGGCTCACAGGCATCTTTTTTCGCTCTTACATCAACATCCTGAAATTGCCAATTTGAACTACTTCTATTAATGGAGGAGATGATGGCAGGGAAGAAAAGAAGTTCTTCAGGAAAGTCTTCATTTAAATTGCGTGGGATTGTGTGTTTGTTTTGCAAAAGTTTGAGGAAGACAGGATCTATCGACATTTGGAGCCGGCGCTAGCATTCCAGTTGGAGCTCAATCGCATGCGCAACTTTGCGCTCTCCGCCATCCCATGTGCCAACCACAAGATGCACCTGTACCTGGGGGCAGCCCGGGTGGAGGTGGGCACAGAGGTCACAGACTACCGCTTCTTTGTGCGAGCCATCATCCGCCACTCTGATCTGGTCACAAAGGTGAGATAAAGGACCTTTGGATTTGAATTCTACTAACATTTCTTTTACCTGCCCCCACTGACAGTGTTGTCCCTGTGTTCCTCCACTAGGAGGCCTCTTTTGAGTACCTTCACAATGAGGCAGAGCGTCTTCTGCTGGAGGCCATGGACGAGCTGGAAGTGGCGTTCAACAACACTACCGTGCGAACCGACTGCAACCACATCTTCCTCAATTTTGTCCCCACGGTCATCATGGACCCATCAAAGGTTTGTGAAACTATCACACACACGCATCTCTGATACACAGTCAGCGCACTGTGTTATTAATGACGTCTTTGCCAACTTCAGATCGAGGAGTCTGTGCGATCCATGGTGATGCGCTACGGCAGCCGCCTCTGGAAGCTACGTGTCTTGCAGGCCGAGCTGAAGATCAACATCCGCCTGACCCCAACAGGAAAGCAGATCCCCATCCGCCTCTTCCTCACCAATGAATCGGGCTACTACCTGGACATCAGCCTGTACAAGGAGGTCACTGACTCCCGAACGGGACAGGTGGGGCCCAAAGACCGACAGGTGGGGCACTCAAACATCTTCCATCTCCATCTGTTAATTGTCCAGTCACTGGCTGAAGGGCTTCAGCTCCCACCCTATAATCCTTGGTTCCCAGATTTTACCACTGCCTCTTGTTTTATACAGTAGAATCTCAAAAAATCTGGCTTTACTGAGTTGGAGTAAAAATCCAGTATGGTGCTGAGCCCTTAGCCTGGTGGACAAGTCTTTTAGTAATTCACTATATCTCACAGCTGGTCAGGTAAGTTGTACTTCACCCAGCCATTAATCAATCCATCCATCCATGCATCAACCATCCGTTACAGTGAATGTGAGAATCGATAAGTTTTGTTTAGAGATGCTAAACATGGTTGTGGGAAAAACACTGGTTGCAGAAGAGTTCAGTATATCTACAAAATGACACTCTCTCCCTCTTTGCACAGATCATGTTCCAAGCTTATGGAGATAAGCAGGGTCCACTGCACGGCATGCTCATCAACACCCCCTACGTGACCAAGGACCTGCTGCAGTCTAAGCGCTTCCAGGCACAGTCTCTAGGCACCACATATGTCTATGACTTCCCAGAGATGTTTAGACAGGTACTGTATGCAAAAACGAATAGTAATTTTCTTGTGCTTAGAATTGCTGATTGGCCAAATAATGTGGCTGGAATAACTTTATTCAGACTATTTTTTTCCCTGCAGGCTCTGAAGAAGCTGTGGCATGCCTACCAGAACTTTGCCCATTTACCCAAATGCCCGCTTCCTTCTGAGCTGCTCACCTTCACAGAGCTGGTTCTTGATGCCCAAGGTCAGCTGGTGCAGATGAACCGACTGCCAGGGGGCAACGAGGTTAGTCATTTTAGTTTGAGTTATCTTATTTAGACTTTTGTTTGAGTATATAAAAGAGAATAATATCTCATAAAACAATACCTCGCTGAGTAACAGCTAAAGTCCACACATCAACAGAAGAGTTTGAATAGACATGGTCTTTTTTCTTTGTCTATCCACCTTTCAAAATGTGCAGTTTCCCTTTCACTCTGTAGGTGTCTCTGTGTTTCTTTGGCTGTCTTCTTGAGCGCTTTTTAAAATATGACAGTGCATACACCACCATTGAAGGTGAAACATAATATCTGTGTCTAGTAATTCTGTTTATGCCATAGGAAAATGTCTGTCAATGATGTAATGTAACTATACTGTACATGGTATTTATTTTGTCTCTTCTGTCCATACAGATCGGCATGGTGGCGTGGCGGATGACCCTTCGCACGCCTGAATATCCAATGGGACGTGAGATCATCGTCATAAGCAACGACATCACGCACAAGATAGGCTCGTTCGGGCCCCAGGAGGATGTGCTGTTCCTGCGGGCCTCAGAGATGGCGCGAGAGAGCGGCATCCCTCGGATTTATATCGCAGCCAACAGCGGTGCCCGCATCGGGCTGGCGGAGGAAATCAGACACATGTTCCACGTGGCCTGGCAAGATCCAATTGACCCATATAAGGTCAGTTTCAGGATGTTTTATTTGTGGGCTTGTGGGATTTCTTTGTTACGATATCTGATTATTTTCTTTCAAAATATTGTGCTTCTCCTCTGTATCGTTGTTATATTCCCCTGCAGGGTTTCAAGTATCTCTACCTCACACCTCAAGATTACAAGAAAGTTTCAGCCCTGAACTCAGTGCACTGTGAACATGTGGAGGATGAGGGAGAATCCAGGTATTTCTTCTTTTTTTTAATTACACATTACTACCTAAGTTTTGTACGTGAGGAAATTAATACGCTTTAGTGTCAGCCAAGTGTGCATGTCCTCACGTTTTAAAGCCCATGACGCTAAAGCAGAGAGCTGACAATGAAAGGGAAAGCTCAGTGGAGGGTCACGTCTGGCTTTTTGAGCGAACACGTGTGTTGCCATGCAGGTACAAGATCACTGACATCATTGGAAAAGATGAAGGGTTGGGCGTTGAGAACCTGAAAGGGTCCGGGATGATTGCTGGAGAATCCTCTCTGGCTTACGAGGAGATCATCACCATGAACCTGGTGAGACTGAAGTGGGCACACTCGTGCATGACAAACACACACATGCTTGTAGCCTTCCTCCTTCTCCTCCTCCTCAGCTTTAAGCTGCAACGATCTTTTGAGGGCAAGGACTTGCTCTGTACAAAGAGTTGTGATTAGCTTGCAAGCCCGAACTTGATTGTCTCGACCCATAGGTGACATGCAGAGCCATAGGGATTGGTGCCTATCTGGTGAGGCTTGGACAGAGAACCATTCAAGTGGACAACTCTCACATTATCCTCACAGGGGCCGGAGCACTCAACAAGGTAAAATGATCTACTGTGTAAATGTCTTTATCAAATTTATATCATGATGACATTGTGTGAATTTAGTGCACACAATCACCCAATCTGCATTTTAGTGAGCAATTTCCAACAACCACTCATTAGTTGTCTATTAAGTGTTCCAGCTCATATGTAAGGAAGAGCAAGCAGATCTGGAAAGGAGTTTTTTTTTTCACAAGATGAACTGAAACTGCAGATTCTGAAATGTTAAATGTGTGTTTACAGTATATATGAAAGACAAGAAATTAGAAAAGGTACACTTTGGTGCCGTTCTGACCCAGCGATTAGGCGTCCTCCCCACCTTGTTCTCTTCTGGTAGGATTCCCGTCTCGCCAATCCCGGCCACAGGCCTGCCTGCCACTCACAGCGCAATAATTGAAAGCGAAGCATGAAGTCGTATTTGCATAGAAATAGAGAGACACGCCGGAGGCTGCGGCACAGGACAACCCCGTATCATTTGTTTTTAATCAAAAATGAAAAGTTTTGCTGAGGCAGATTGTTTTCCCTGTGTGCTTGTGCGCATGTGTGTCATGCTTCACTGCCATCTCGCTTTGCGTTCTCTGTCCTTGTCAGTGAATTAAGATGACTCCATTTCAAATTAGATGGCAGATCGTGAACATGACAGATCATGCAAATGGCCCCATGGTGATGGTGCACCTATTTGCTGGGAGCTCAGATTTTTTTTTGTTTTTTTTTAAGATGGCCTCACTGTTTAGCCCTGTTGTTGTGGACTCATAGCAATATTCACCCCCAAATGTCAACAATGTGCAGGTTTACAATTGGTTTGTGTTTCTTTTTAAAATCCTACTGATTTCACCAACAAAGGGCTAAAAATAGGATCATTTTCTCTCTGCCTGTTTATCATGTGCTTTCCTGGTTATTAACTGAAACTTAATGGAGAGCAGGAGGCTGCCTCCCAGAGATCATCATTCCATTAGCTGCTGGAAAGCTCTCATATTTTCATGGGGAGTGGATAGTAACTACAAGTGCAAATACCCCAGTGAGCCATTCCATCCAGTTCGCCCCTCATTTTCTTCCTCCCAGTCATCTCCCTCTGTTCCTCCTCCTCCTCCTCCATCCCCTCCTCTTCTCTCTCTGCTGTGGAATCTTAATGAAGCCGAAGATGGCCAGAGGCACTGGGGGTTTTGTGTGTGTCAAGGTGACTGCAATGTTTCTCGGGGGCGCAGGCTTTCCTGACAGCTTTAGGAGAGCGCCCTAGATTTGTAGCCAGATACATAACCATTAATGGTAATAAAGAAAGTAAATGATGGCTGAAAAGGTGAGAGCCGAGGGTAGGGACTGAGCCTCCTCTCTGATTTTTATGGATCCATGTCAGGGCCCTGCCACCTGTTCCGGGTTGCTTATGAAAATAGGGTGGGCTGGAGCAGTGAGATTTTATGGCTTCTGGTTGGCACAGGGACAGTTTGGAGGGTAAAAGTAGCTTCAGTCTTACCCTTTCTTACTCCGCCCCTATTACAACTGGTAGATTGCTAATTGAGCATTTTGGATGAGGATGGGCATTCAAATGTGTTAATTCACATTGCCTCTCCCAGGAGTGGCAAGCGCTGCCATCCACCTGCCTTTTTAGAGAGATTTCTGGCTGCTGATCACCTATATTGATGAGGCAGTGGGTAAAATGTAATGCAGGGCAGTCCTGCTGTTAGTTACCTGGCACGTCTGCGTGTGATCTCATTGATCCACAGCCGCACCACACTGCCAGAAGCCCGGTCACAACGCCTCCCATAGTCTGCCAAGATGCCACAACATGATCAGCCACGGATCAACCCTGTTGCCTCCATTGGAAGCCAGAGAGAGGAGGCTTTTAAAGGGCAAAGCCACACTACGTTAAATGTAGTGGAAAAGATCCAGATTTCAAGCAGACTTCAGGAGCAGTGACTCAATGTGATGTGCTTGTTTTACACATTTAAAGACATAAAAAAATGTCAAAATGAAGTCAATGTCAGACAGTCCTGTTTTTTAACATCCGTTTTGCCATGATGTCAAATCCATTCCTTTTTACTACTACAGGTGCTGGGCAGAGAAGTTTATACATCGAACAACCAACTTGGCGGCATCCAAATCATGCACAACAATGGCGTGACCCACTCTACCGTTTGTGATGACTTCGAGGGAGTTTTCACGCTCCTGCAGTGGCTGTCCTACATGCCCATGGTAAATGTTTAGCTGCGGCATCCTGTGTCTTACTAAGCAAACCAATCCAAATCCATAATTAAAATTAACTAAATATCCTCTCTCCAGTGTAAATCTAGTCCAGTGCCCATCCTCAGCGCCAAGGATCCCATAGATCGGCTCGTGGAGTTTGTGCCCACCAAAACTCCCTACGACCCTCGCTGGATGCTAGCAGGACGTCCCAGCCAGAGTGAGTGACCAGAGAAATCTTTTCATTGTTCATTTTTGTTCCCAGGTAGGTAAAAGAACAGTGTAGGTGAGTTGTTCTGTGATGTCACATCTTTAACAAGGAAGAAGGAAAGAAAATCTTTTTAACTGGTGTCATTGTTATTCTTCAAATTCAAATAACATTTGATTTAAAACTGTGAAAACTGATTCATCATTAAAGTCATTTATCCATTATTAAGTAAACATGCTGAATATTTGCTTGTCAGGCTTTTCCAGTTAGAATTTCCCTATTTTCTAATAAAATATTTAACATTTCAATTCTGAGACTTCATTTTGGGTTTTTAACATTTTACAGACTACATGTTCAATGTTAATAACCAAATAATAATTCAGGCAGGCCTATGTTCGTACTGTACATTCTCTGCTCCAGAAATGGGACAATGAGGTGGCTACATCAAATATAAAGTTGCACTGAAAGTTGCCTCAAGGCATCCTGGTTTCTTTAAAAATACATTATCAGAAGCTGTAGACAGCCACACATTTTTAAATAGTCATATATGATGTTTCATTCAATCCTAATGTTTCCTGAGTTAAAGGGTTAAAATAATTTACATCCAGAGAGAGGCTGTTAAGATACTAATAGAGAAACAGTGAAGGCAACATCAAGATTGCATCGAAATGGAACCAGCTTGTTTTACACTACAGGTCAGGACTGAGCTGGTTCCACATCAGTGTAATTACAGAACAGGACAGAAGAAGAGATTGGGGGGACCATGTGGGAAGCTAGTCAACGTCTCTGGTAGTGAAGTGGCGAGGCTTAATTGAATGGTAACCTCACAGGCCGGGCAAGTTTCTCAGGGTGTGCAGGCAGGAGGAAAAAAGAGCTGACTAAGCTTCCTTCTGCGGCCATCCATCATGGTTTGCTGCCAAGATTACGGAATCGGAGGAAAGAAACGTGCAATCTCGGACTGCAGGAAGAATAAAGCCAGAGTTTTTCAAAGAGATGCAGTTGCATTTTTCCAATCCACTCCTCTCTGTGTATACAGCTCCAAAGGGTTCCTGGCAGAGTGGCTTTTTTGACCAGGGCTCCTTCATGGAGATCATGCAGCCATGGGCTCAGAGTGTGGTGGTAGGACGAGCTAGGTGAGAGCTGATAACACACTCATAAATTTAAATAGTACTCCTACTGCGAAGTATTTATGTAGATATCAGCATTGATTGGCCTCTGTCTCTCTCTCCACAGACTGGGTGGGATACCTACTGGGGTTGTTGCCGTGGAAACCAGGTCAGTGGAGCTGTCGATTCCAGCTGATCCGGCCAATTTGGACTCTGAAGCAAAGGTAAGGGGTCACTCAGTGCATAATGTTCAATTAGCAACCATGTACACAGGGTTGTGATATGAGTTTTATAAAGTTAGATTAAAAAAATTGCCTTGTTTACAGTATCACGATATATTGAATCGTCCCCTGTATCATGATACATAATGTATTGTCAGATTCTTACTAATTTATACACAGCCTCAATTTATAGACAGTCAGATACTGATTTTCTGATTTTGTATATTAAGATCATCCAGCAGGCAGGGCAGGTGTGGTTCCCAGATTCTGCTTTCAAAACAGCCCAGGCCATTAAGGACCTGAACCGAGAGGGCCTGCCACTCATAGTGTTCTCCAACTGGAGGGGCTTTTCTGGAGGAATGAAAGGTATTTCTGTTCCCATGATAATCAGCCAATCTGGGATTTAACCCGTTCAGTTTCTCATATGAAATCTTTCCTCTCAGATATGTATGACCAGGTACTGAAGTTTGGGGCCTACATCGTGGACGGGCTGCGGGAGTACAAGCAGCCGGTGCTGGTTTACATCCCTCCCCAGGCAGAGCTGAGGGGTGGATCCTGGGTGGTTATAGATCCCACCATCAACCCACGGCACATGGAGATGTACGCCGACAAGGACAGTCGGTGAGTTGGACTGAAAAAAGACGCACTATCATCTTTACCAAAACCACTTTTTGTTCAGTAAACATCGCTCTTGTCTCCAGAGGTGGAGTTTTGGAGCCCGAAGGGACGGTGGAGATCAAGTTTAGGAGGAAGGATTTGGTGAAGACCATGAGAAGAGTTGATCCGGTCTACATGGGCCTGGCTGAAAAACTTGGTGAGCCCTCCTTTTCCATTTCCATTCTAATTATAACTCTTTACAGCCCGTCTTTGTCCCTTCCTCGGCCTTGTTCTAGTAAGGAGCGATACATCAGGTGGGGAGCATGTGCACCTTCGCTGTCATTCTTTATCTGCTGTTGATTGTATCATCTTCACTCACCCCCCTCCAGGGAGACGTGTCAATCACAGCCTGCTCAGATCAATCACTCAGCTCTCCTGTCTCTCCTGCACAGCCTATTGATTTTCCTCCCAGGCTCCAAGCCAACTCTGACCAGTGCTGCTGTGTGAGGGCCTGGGCGCTGTGGGCGAAAATGGCCAAAAGGAGGGTGTGCTGGGGAGGCTCACAAATTGGAATTGACAGAAATCAGTCTTTGGTGACAGCAGCCAGGGGTTTGGGGGGAGCTCTAGAACAAAATGCTGTTAGCATGAGTTAATTCACTGACGCATGCTCATGTAGAAGCTGATTCGATGGTGACAGGACTGTAAGAAAAGGCCGGCTGTGAGGATTGAATTCTTGGCTTTCACCCGTAATTAAGTCCCTATTAGGTGGAGTTCCTGCACCTATTTGCATTCACTGTTTTTACTGTATCGTCTTCGAACAGGAACGCCAGAGCTGAGCCCTCCTGACCGCAAAGAGCTGGAGACCAAGTTGAAGGAGCGTGAGGAGTTCCTTCTGCCCATCTACCACCAGGTCGCTGTGCAGTTTGCGGACCTCCATGATACCCCAGGACGCATGCAAGAAAAGGGCGTAATAACGGTGAGCGCTTCTCTCTGGCATGGACTCACCACAGGGAGAGTGTGTGGAGTTTGTGAATAACCCGGAAGGCCCACAGGGGAGCATCAGTCTAGCTGCTGCTGCACCTGCCTGGTGAATAATGTTTGGTCTCACCAGGCTTCCAGACTTATAATTATCCTGTGATGACCCCTGGTCAATCACCTTTTAGAAACCACAGAGCAGCCTCGGGCAGGCCCCGTCTCATCCCATGCCTTCTTTCACACACAAACATACACACACTTACTTTGACCGCCATCCATCTGTGAAAGCGCCTTCTGGTCATGTGAGCAGAGATTGAAATACACTTACTTAAATGTTGACATTTAATCAATTGGATAACATAGTCTATTAACAGTAGCTGTATTTGTAATCATTATTTTTTGGATCTTACGCTTATCTTAGGACATCCTTGAATGGCCAACGTCCCGGCAGTTCTTCTACTGGCGGCTGCGACGCCTGCTGCTGGAGGACACAGTGAAGAAGAAGATCCAAGTGGCCAACAGCGAGCTGACAGACGGACAGATCCAGGCCATGCTGCGTCGCTGGTTTGTGGAGGCTGAGGGGGCTGTCAAGGTAAACCCCCTTTATGTTGTGATTTACTCGAGACTCTACATCCAAAGAGTGGAAAATGTTGAAAAACATAACATCTCATGGACTTACATTTATGTATGAGCTCATACTATAGTATCTGCTCATATCCAAAGTCATATCCAGTCTTCTGTGATCAATAGTCTTTGACAGATTGTCGCCAATAAAGTCAGAGGTTTACTTCATTTCGGGGAAGTATATAGATGCTCAAGGAAACACCCTCTTATCCCCGGGCTGTTCCTTCTACTCAAAGTTCACCAGATAAAAGAAGGAGTAAGCACTCCTATTAAAATGTCGTGATGAAATACAGATGGATGATAACCGACAGTTAATGGAAATAAACATTCCTCAGTGTTCCATAAATGCCGTCCCTTCCGGGCCCAGTCTCAGACTCAGAGGAGCAACCGCAGGGCGACGACGGGACGCCGGTGTTTTTTGAGCTCTCATAAGAAGTGGCCTTCTTGTTAGCTAATATATTATCCCAATCAGGACTGGCTGTCTTAAAGCCACAATTAATCACAGCCCTGGCACGTGCAGATAGGAGAGCAACACACTGTTTCTTAATTAAAAGCAAACAGATTAAAAATGATTAATAAGGGGCATTAAATTGTTGTTGTGGACCTCAAGCAGGACTGTTCGTATAGGGGAAAAAAAAAAGCAAAAGCCCATTAAACCCCCTCAGTCCCCCAAATCTTTTGCTAAGCCCTCCAGCCTGGCTTTGTTTGGGATCAGAGAAGCCAGCACTCATGAATACTAATTTTCCTATCAGGTCCAGTCAACAAGACATCCACACCCCACTTTGTGCCTGTCCATCCTCTTTTGTTGTTTATTTATTGAGTCATGCAATTTTTTATGCAGTATATGTTTGTATATAGTTTCCTGCAGTTACCAATTATTGTAAGAAAAAGTGTTTTTTTTTTTTTCAATTCTTCCAGAAATAACTTGAATTTTCCTTTCATCCCTCCCCTGTGTCACACAGGCCTATCTGTGGGATAATAATGAAGAGGTGGTGGCATGGCTGGAGAGGCAACTCGCTGAAGAAGAGGGCGCGAGGTCCGTCATCGACGAGAACATCAAGTACATTCGCAGAGATCATATCCTCAAGCAGATACGCAGGTGAAGACTCGATTCAACCCAGCACAGCTTATTTTCACCTGCCATTGCCGCTCCCCCATCCCACCATCACACAGCTTTTGCTCGCACCATCATGACGTTTTCCCCTTTTTATTTTCAGCCTCGTTCAAGCCAATCCAGAGGTCGCCATGGATTCCATCGTGCACATGACCCAGCACATATCGCCCACGCAGAGAGCCGAGGTGGTCCGCATCTTGTCCACAATGGAGACGTCACCCTCCTCGTAGCGAGGGAGGGAGACAGGGAAGACCTGGTCTCTGCTCCCCCGTCTGGCTGAAGCTCGGCTCAAACCGTGCAACCCACAGCCCCAGCTCAGCCAAACCCACTCCCAGCTGGAAACTGAGAGGCTGGAGGAGCCAATGTGATGGACCTTTGGCAGCTGCCGGGTTACAGATGAATAGTTGGCGATGATTCTCAGAAGAGGTCAGATGGCTGACATCAGTTATGACAATTTGTAAATTACCTATCTGCTAATGTTTATGTAAATCAACGTATTTTGTATTCCAGTGCAATTGAGAAATGACTAAAGAGTGACTAATGTTGTCGATGCTTCCTTGATAATCTGTGGCCTCAACACAATAATACATTTAGAAATGTTGTTATTTTAAAATGCACCATGGTTTGTGACATATGCTTGTTTCAGATTCGCAAGTGTTTTGATGACCAACTAAAAATTTGACAACACATTGCTGGGGGGTGTTAGCCAGAAAAGAGTTTTTGTTTTTTTGTTTTTTTGTTTTTTGTTTTTTTTAAATATAAACACTCCTAAGCAGGGAGCACTTAGTAGTTACTGAACAAAGACGGAGAGGAACACTACAGGAGAGCCCAGCAGGGAGCGGTGGACGGGGTCCCTTTGAGACCTCGACTGTTTCGCAGTTAACCCTGCCGTGAGCCAACGGGCTGCTCGCCTCGCAACAAAAAACACAGCTGTCCCTTCTGTTCTCAGTCACTCACACACACACACACACGCACACACGCACACACACACACACACACACAGAGCACAAACCTGCAGCTTTAACAGGTGCACTGAACACACACACACACACACACACACACACACAATGTGGTACAAGCAGTAATAATCACAGAGGTGATAAGTTTTAATGAGCATTGATTATGGTACTACAGAGTGGGTAATAGCATAGAAAATAGTCCCTTGGGTTACCTTTTTACTATTTTTTTTTCCTTGAAACCAGTTATTACAAGTTGACAGGGATTTATTTTTATTTTTATTTTTATTTTTTTTGGGGGGGGAAATATTTTGGAATTGTGCTAATTATATAACTAAATCATTAAATGTCAAAGGCTACAGCACACTGGATTTACATGTTACACATTGGATATGGTTTCTAATTTCCACTGCAATCCACACGTAAACTGTTGTATTTAAACTGTTGTTTGTACCCTTATATATGTGAGATGTTACCTATTTTTTAATATTAATTTGTGGGGAAAAACATGTTTGAATCACATATTACTGCTCTACTTGAGTTTTGTTACCAGCAGACAGGCATATTGTTTGGCAACTGTATGAGAATAGAGTAGTTAGAAAATGCAATGTCAGCAATGTGAAACGGCTTTGTGGTCAGTGCTGCTGTGCCTTTTTACTGACACGTTTAGTCTAGTTGCTTTATAAGTAACTGCTTGTTTGCTATACAGGGATGGAGAATAATTTACTGTCTGCAAATCTAATAAAGCTTACCCAACTTATTTTGAAGTGTGTTTGCAAAAAAAAACTTTTAAATCTCTATTTGTGTTAGTTTGAAAAGAAAAGGCTGTTTTAGTAAGTTTCCAAGAATTTGCAGTAATTTAATTTGTCGATTATTTCTTTATTTATTTATTTTTTTTACATATTGATGATCCACGGGACAGATAATCACATCACTGGAAGCCTCATTAATTTTCAGCAGTCAGAACAAAGTCTATTACTCTGGAGAGACATTTCCCGATTACTCGAAAATGATAGTCTTCCTTTTCCCCAATCCACTGACGACTAAAGTGGCTTTTTCTTTCTGGCCTTTTAAAACTTCAACAGTATTAAAGAGGATGAAGCAGATCAAACAAATATTGAGGGATTTATCTCATCCTTCTTTTTTTTATTTTGTCTCATTCTTTCATATCAACCCCCCCCCTCGGCTCCGTCAACTCTTTTTACCATCCCACCAACAAATATATAAGACAAATTAAGTTGCATGCACCCAATACCCACCACAATTATAAGAGGCCCAATAAGAAAATGACTCATTTGGTGGTGTAATTGGAATTGTGCCTTGCTTGGTCTTTCTGGTCTCCCAGAGGGCTTTGCTCATTTGTGGTGCCATTCCAGGCCGGCTAATTCTTGTTTTAATCACCGGCAAACTGTGGAATCAGGTTCCTTCTCAACCACTGAACTGGAGGCAGGAAATCGCTTAATGTTGCCCTTTTCTCTACTTACTTTATGGACCAGAAGTGTTGATTTTGAATACAGTACATTCAGTTGCATTAACAAAGTTTAAATACTTTGTTTTGTTTTTGTTGGTTTAAAGAAATACCTACTTTTAAGGTTACAATAAAGGAACTGAGATGATATTTGCAGGATTTGGATTTCTTTCACTGCTCATTTCAGACAGGACTGTGACAAAAACAGAAGAGGGAACAGTAAGAAATATTAATGGAAAAAAGGAATAAAATCAGTGTCTGCGATGAGATTGAAATGGAAGCATTAAGATAGCGCGGGGGGGCTCAATCATGCATCTGAGGCTAACCATAATTCACATTCACGCGTCTCAATGACTTGACGGCACTTGAGAGACAATGCCTGTGACCCAGTTGCAGGATTCCAATTAGCAGGGTGTGTGCAACAGTTGAGATGAAAAGAGAACAGGGTCTTTACAGAGCCCCAGGGCTGTCTGATTACTGCCTGAAAACAAGAGTCTTTTGGCCGTGACAAAGACTGGAGCGACACAGAGGGAGTGCCAGGCCCCAGCTGTTCTCATTCTCTCCAGGCTGTGGATTCTGAAGAGCTCATCTCATCTCCTCCTGCCTGCCTGCCTTTTTACATTTCAACCATACTGAGAAGTGTACACCAGGCCAGCGGCACTCAGACACTTTTCATGTCTTATGACTTGACTGTTTTCTGGCCACTTCTGGATAGAAACAGGAGATAAACCTGCATCTGTTTCATCAAGGCAGCCTCTTATGTCTGTTTCACATATCGTTCCCTGCCTCCAAAATATGTAAAAAGACCTATGCTTTACTTCAATTTTAGGTTTCCACTAGAACATATTTACATACAATGCTTGACAAGCTTATTAGACCAGTCCCAGTGTAAGGTGTTTGCCACCACTGCCCTGAATTAACACTCTTGCTGATTACATTTTTTGTAATGGTTAATCCAGCAGTATGTTTAAGATCTTTATCAAAATGATATCTGCTAAATGCTAAATATAATTATTGTTATTTTTTTCCAACTTACAGTTTTACAAATCAGCAGAAAAGAAATTTCTTTCAGAAAAAAATATTGTTTTTGACAGAGATGCCAAATTACAGTTATTTCCTGTCATTCATGAACAGAAAATGTGTTTTAGTGGTTGTTTGTTACTCTGGATTCATCTCTGACTTCTCACAGAATTCCAGTGTTCTGGCTCAAATTTGGGTCTTAATAGGTGAATTCAGTTTAAATTCCTCATTCCTGTTCAAAACAGTGAAGCATAGGGAACTCAGTGAGAGAGAGAGAAAGAGTCTGAATTAAAGCTCTGAAATGATGCTGGATGGTCTATGAGACACATAGGGCAGACAGTCTAATAAAGCACTGTAGATAAATTTAACATGCTGTCTGAGCTGCAGCCCCTCTTATCACCTTTTGTCTGTTTGAACTGCTGTAGGATTTGTCGGCATCTAGCGGTGATGTTGCAGATTACATCCAACTGGAACTTCTCCAGGGTGCCAAGCATGAGATAAGATCGAGGAGCCACCCCTTATGTAGATATAATGGCTAAATCTAAGGTAACAGTGATAATACACTAAAGAAAACAGTTCTTAATATTTAGTTTATGCCAAAAGATCCCCCAAATGCCACACACTGCTCCTTTAAACTAACTTCTAGTTGTATTTTTCTACAAGTCTACAATGCGTAGTTCTAATACTATACCAAAATGTACGTAAATCCACATATGCAATGTATAATACCATCAGCCCATTTCCATTAAATTAGTACCCAGAACATGCTGCCATATAGTTTGATCAAACAGTACACGCCTCCTGATCTAGCTGGGTTTCAGCTCAATCTCTAATGGGAAGTAAAACACTGCTGGCTTTGTTTGCATATGGTTTTATGATGGTGGTGCTTCTGAGTGAGATTTCCCTGTTCATTTCAAGTCTTTCATGATTTATATTGTTTGATAGACTTAAACGACGAAGGGCAAACCCAGTTCCTGAAAAAGCAATTTCCATCTCCAGACCAAAAATGAGAATGAATGAAGCATTGTATCCTTAATGCACAGAGGCCGGCCAGGCGGTGAATCTCTCCAGGGGCAGTTAAGGCGGCCTGACAGCCAGCTGCACTCGAGGCTTAATCTTCAATCTGTGTTTGGAACGTGCCATGGGGGTCAAAGATTACAACACCTTGTGATCATTGCCTCATAATGCATACATTCTCATTCTGACAGAGCTCAGTAAACACTGGCTGAAAGCCGGGACGACGGAGAGGAAGGCTAATTCTCAAGCAGACAAACGTGCTGCAGACAGAAAACAAACAAAATATTTTAATCTTGACTTCCCTGAAATATTCAATTTTAAGTCTAATAATAAACAAATCCACTAGAAAAAAACTCCCTCATCTTATGTCTATTTTTCATATTCAGGAGGAAATCAATAGTATGCTGTAGTTGAGTATACAATAGTTGGATTGCTATTTGTCCTAATAGAACTGCTGCTCATGCACGAGAGTGTTTGTCACTGATACTACTGCAACATAAGAGAAACAAAGCTCCACTGATACCAACAATTATATGCAAAAAGCTCCTTAAAGCTGTGAATTGCAGACCAGGTGACGCTGCTCCCTGTACCGTGCAGCCACACCTCCCTCCCTCCCTCCCCCCATCCAGACATTAACATTCATGGAGCCGCTGGAGTGTGGCGAGCTGCGTACATCGAGCCAGCGACGAAATTCAGAGCAGAGAGCGAGAGTGAGCCCCCCCAACAGTGTTTGAAAAAGGGTGGTGGTGTGGTAGTGAAGGTTGCCCAGTGTGGGATTGTGGTAAAGGTCAACCACCAAGGTGGTGCGTCTTTCGCCATATATCACAATTACTACTGTAGGTCATCGACTGGTATGGAAATTAAAGGAGCAGTGACAGGACAGAGTGGCATGCTTGAAGAGTGGGCAAGGTCGGGCTAGCTTAAATCACTGTTGACTGTTACTACAGTTTCAGCATGGTAAACACTATCTAAACAAAAGAGAACATGCATGCTCAATCTGTTTTGGGTTTCTACTCGAACATGTTTACATGCTTAAATATTCAAGAAATGCTTTGTTTTCCTCACACTGGCTGCAGCATCTCTCTTCACCCTGTCTTAAATGCTCTGTTTGAGCTCCTGTTCCACCCTCCCTGAAAGCCCAGTTTGCACTGATTGGGCAAATAAACCAAACTCTTTGGACTCTGCTCCAGCTCTGCTCTAACTTGCATTGTTTGAGTTTATACCAAACTAACGAGGCATGTATTATTCAAATGTGGTACTTGGTGACATCATTACAGAAGAAAACACAGAACTTCAAGCAAGCTTGCGGAAATTTCTCCTTGTAGTTTACATACACACAATGGTATGGATTATATTTATCTATCGCCTCGTTTTATGAAAGGACGGATGTTGGAGCTGCAGTTCATGTCACAACTTTGAGTTTTAAATTTAAATTTGCATTGTAAGCTTCAAAATGCAATCAAAATACTGGATGTACTTGAAGAGAGTGGTTCAAAGTTCTATGTTTTTCTGGAGTGGCATATCAGGATAAAAATACTGACTAGGAGTTATACACAGAGGTGCTGGCTGATATAGTTTAGCTGAATGTAAACATCAGTCCAGCTGTGGTGCTGTTTGAGGGGTGCGCTGCATGAAAATGCATGCATTACAGGCATATCAGCGGAGCGTGGAAAGCCAATTCCCCATGGAAATGTTGGTTTACAGCTTCTTATAGGGCCTGATGTGGAAGGGGTTTTTTTTTGTGACCAGTGTCCTCTGGTTCTGAAGGACAAAGACATCCAACCAGGGGAATCATTGAGCATGACAACGTCACATCTGACAGCACTGACAGCTTGAAACATTCAAATCAAACTGATAAAGATGTGAAGCTGTCCCACCGTCAGCATAGTGAAGAAGGCAGAAATTCCAGTGTGAGTAGGCACATCCAACATCTACTATGTAGCTTCTGAAACACATACTTATACCATATACCATTACAACTACATTTGCCTGATTGCACAATAGTGTAATCATCATCGTCAAGCTTTATACATCATCATCATTAGAAGTAATGTTACAGGCACCTGATATGTATAGTATATGTATGCTCTACATATCCACCTACTGCATGTAGACACACACAAAGCAGCCTTGTATTATTTTCATATGTAGCAAAATAAGCAGACAAACATTAAGAGCAAAGTATAGCCTGGCACAGCGGCCACATCACAGCACAGCATAGCATAGCATAGCATAGCCTGGCATGGCTGCCACATATTCACATAAAGGGCTGACAGATGCAACAACATCATTCATCAAGCATGTGAATGGAGCACCAACATTAAAAACATACACCTTAACCAGGCATGGCGGCCACATATTTAAACACAGCTGGCAGCAACATCAGCATAAAATACAATTGTACAGTTGAATAAAAACTATACCAAATAACAGAAATATAATACAGAAATTGGCCACTCATCCAACATAGTAAATGAGCTTACTGTACTTTTGATGATTGCAGCAGGAGATGATGGGGCTTGGTGTTGAAATAATTCCATTAGTCTCTTCAGAAATCAGAGTTCAGTCTGATACCATGTCCTGATGCCAGTGCTAGTGAAGCCTTTCACCATCAGACCTGGGTAGGGTGACGAGGGCTCGCATGAAGTTGTCATTATTACTTGGCATTTGTTGGCTTGACGTCCTCCTGTTTCTCAGGCTTCTGTTCTTCAATGCACAGGTGTTTCAGTTTAACAAATTACTATAATATCTGGTGACTTTCAGCCAAATGTGTCTGTGTAATCTTTCTAACTTTTATGTAACTGTTAGATGTAGATAACTTAAAGAGAGTAGTCCACAGAGGTGTCAAATTCAAGGCTTTCTGCTGAGTTCAGCAGCTGTCATCCCCAATTAAAACAGGCTGAATGCTATTCACAGGATAGTCCTGCAAAAAAGAGCCCTTTTGATTGGGTGGACCTGAATGCCATGTGGGTGGACCCAGGCCCACCTAGGCCAACCCACAGCTACAAAGCTGCTTCAGGTGGTGAACATTATGAAGGGAAATGGCAGTATTGCTAATCATGTTCTTTTCTAATGCATTGACTGAGCGATGGTGTGGCTTTGGCCTGTTTGGCTGCAAAATGGCCTATATTTCAGGTGAAGTTAAGCTACTGCAGCTACTGAAAGACTTCAAACAAACTTTCGAAACTGAAAACCTGCAACACTGTGTGGATTTGGCAGAAACACTATGTAGCTGATGAACAAGATCCTTTCAATGCCACACACACACACATTCATTCATTTTGGCAGAACATTTTCACACTTGGACATTACGCGCTTGAATGCAAATGAGAGAAGCAGCATAAACGTTCTCAGTGTCTTTGTCATGACAACACAACAAAGTGATGTGAAGGAATGTGGCGTGGAGAATGTGAAGGTGCTGCATAAAACCAAATGAGAGATCAAATACCTCTTGGTGGCTCTGTATGGCATGTGATACCTTTTTTTGTTTGCTTTTGTCAGTGGAAAGATCATGATGAGTTGATTCACAGCCTGGTAGTGATGAGCATCTTATCATTATGTTATCAGGTTTATCACGAGCAAAACTGGCAGCATTTTTATGCATGGGAAACAATAATAACACCAATCACTGTCAGGGTAGATAGAAGTGAGAATACAAGAAATTTAAATGGATTATAAATTGTCACCATACTCTCTAAAAATGAACTGCAGCATGATTACAATCTCATTGAGTATATCTGCCTCGGCCTCTGCGAGTGAATGACTTATCAATATCTGTAATGTGCTGAAATCTTCTTGGCTCTTGGCCTTGCAGATTAAGCACTGCAGGAAAAAAGAAAGTAGGTGGGAAACACTCATGATTCTGTCCTCTTCAACTTTAATCAAAAGTACACTGACGTGCTGCAGCCCCCTCCCTCTCTTTCATAATAATGGGCAGCTAAAAATTCAGGAGGCAGGCTCCACATCAATCACTCGCCAGATTTGAGTCCATGCAATAAATATGTAAATGAGGAGAAGCCAGTGTCTCGTAGCTTTGAGATCAGCGCAGGGAGAGAGAAAAAAAAAGGAGGGAAAAACTGTATTAATTGCCCGTGGCCAGAGGAATCCTATTACTGTGGGCATTGATTATAAAATTGTATATGTGAAAGATTTTCATGCAGAAAGTGGACTACCAAGCCTGCAGCAAAAAGTGAAGAAAGAGTCAAATTAGCGAATGGGGCCATATTTTGCAAGAGACTCAAAAGGAAACAGCAACGTCAAAAAGACCAAATGTAAGTTCAAATAACATTTAGATTGGACAATGAAAAGGATTAATGTAGCAACCAATCACAATAGTAGTGATAACTGCATTTACTTACACTAAAGATTTACATTTGTCAGGTAGATCTTCTCTTTCTCAGTATAAAAGTATTTCAGCTCATAAGGTGACTTTAGAGTACAGCATGTCATTCTTTTTTTATTCAGTTCCATGGAGGTCCATTAATGTGGCGTCCTAATGGACTCTCCTCTGTAAAAAAAGAGTGAAAAAATCACGATGAGGTGTGACAAAAAGTCTTCATATTGAGAGGTATAAATTGCATTTAAATGGGAAATTCCATAAAAATATTTTGATATCTGGAGTGTCTGCCAACCCAGTAAATGTGAACGAAGACAATAAAGTCATTTTTTAAGGGCTGCTTCAGAAAACTTTAAGGGGGTCTTAAAGAGAGAGGCACTAAAACATATTGTTTCAGACAAAGGGTGAATACAATGTGTTTTTTCAACATCAAACCTTTTTTGGAGGAGTTAAATTATACAACCATAAAGAACAGTAAAAGGACTAACAGCAGGAAAGTAACCAAGTAGCTGAGTGGCCAAAGTTTACATCTCAACTGGCTGGATTTAGTCTTTGCACTTCTGGATGATCAACCATTTGCTTGACGACTATGATGGTCAAAATATGCATGTACTTATGGCCCCAGTTAAAGTCCCTCTGCAGTAAAACAAAGCTATGTACAAATCCCACCACAGAGGACATACAGATAACCGTTACTGTGCCTGGTTTATCCAGCAGTCACCAGCCTGCTTGGTTTAAATTGATTTGCTGGCCTCGTGTTTGACATGCAAATCTCTGCCTTAATCGTGACATTTTGCTCAGATAAACAGGGATTAGCTTGATGAACAGCGCAGCATTATCTCCAAACATTTCAACATGGTAGGCTTTCATTAACAGAATATGACACCGTTTCAAACATTCACATGCATTTTTGTAATTTTATGAATAGTTTCATTTGAACTAAATATGTTTCATTTCTCAATCTGAATTTAAATTCACTCTAATTGTGATCTTTGGTGTCCACACACAAGGTTGTTCAGCTGTTATCCTTCTGGGGTATGATGTCACTTCCCCTTTGTTATGCACCTTTAACTTAAAGTAAGTAATAAGAATTATTATGCCAGTGTGACTACATTTATCCTGAGATATTCTACTGTGGGACATGAAACTGAACAAATGATTCTCTCTTTTGTCAGTTTCACCTGCTCCTTTTCTCTGTATTATCTATATTATCTAATCAACTCATCCCCACTGATTCACACAGTTCCAGTTGGATTCGTGTACAATTTGAGATTTTCCACAGCTCCCATCTATGACATGGTGCTTTTCAGTGCCTGATGGGAATTGTGGTTGTTTAATGAAACAGAATAGCATAGAACAAATAACTATTGCCGCACAATCACCTCACTTTGGAGGAAGGTCTGTGTAATGCAGAAATGCACCATGAAATGGAAGTGGAACAGATACCACGTCCAAAGACCAAAAAACATCAATAAATTGATTGTTCTATAGCAAATACTGGCTGTGCAAAGCTTGATAGAGCTCTGTTGTTAAAACACATCGCCAAGCTTTTCTGGATGTCATATTCCTTCATTTCTGTAATTTGAGTTGATCCCACATATAATGTTCTGCAGCTGTAATACTCACTAGCACACCTACTGTAATCTATGGCTGAAATCGCCAACAGTTGCACTGTTTTCTCCAGTTAATGTGGTGTTTATTAATGCTGTAGTGCCCCATTGCACTTGTCTTTTCATGGGATGTGTGGCCATAACAGAAACAGAATATTGCCAGCTGTATCCTTTAATTTCTGTGTGTCTGGAGTTCATTAATGTACAGGGATGCATGTCTTCGTTCTTCGATCAAGTTTAGTCCGACTCACAAGATGTCAAACCCCAAATTCTTATTTAAACCAGTCCTATAGGGATAACAGATCCATGTCCATGTTTCCTGCCCCTCCCCCCACACACAGCGTCCTGCTTCACTGCTCAGTGGTTCAGTGTTCAGCGTTCGTCCTGTCCTCCTTTGTGCTTCTCTCACTTTCCCCTGACTCTGAAATATTCACTACTGTCATCAGCCTCTTCTTCATAACACAGGTGCCTCTGAGCATGACGTCAAATTTCATATAAGACAAGAAACATCTTTGCAAAACCAAATTTAAATGTTTTTACTGTGTGTGTGTGTGTGTGTGTGTGAGTCTTTCCGTCACTCAGCAAACATCAGGCT
This sequence comes from Synanceia verrucosa, assembly GCA_029721515.1. Lineage (NCBI taxonomy): Eukaryota > Metazoa > Chordata > Actinopteri > Perciformes > Synanceiidae > Synanceia > Synanceia verrucosa. The sequence continues at coordinate 8,941,279 of CM056565.1, forward strand.
CTTTATAAACTCCACAGCTCACTAGGATTTGCAAAGTGATCTGAAAAGAATGCTGACTGGTTGCTCCTGGGTGTGAGAGTTCATTGATCGCTGACTAGATGTTTCATCTGGATGAGCCAACACTGTCAGTAGCACAACAGATGTGTTTTTACAAAGAACCTCAACATGTCCGATATGTTTAGCAGCTCATAAGGCCTGACTTTAACCCAGAAATTACATGAACAATATTTAAAAATCACATATATAAAATCACGGGGAAAATCCAACCAATCTAAAGTAAACTGAATCTGTCAATATCAAGCTGTTATTATAATAAAATGTAGTCAAAGCTCCACCATGTAGTTGTAGTCTATACAGAAATTTAAGCCAGTGACACTCAGTACAGTAATTTGCATATATGTGCATATATTTTTAGATAATTAAATACTTTGCCTGGTTTCATTGGATTCAAGGAGAGGATGATTATTAAAGTCTGTGTCATTCACATCTTGGTATGTTTAAAATATGTCAAAAGACTAAATGTGCCTTTAGTCTCCTCCCATTACAAAATCAAGAATCATTCATAGGTTAATTTAAAGAACAATATCTAATTTTTCCACCCAAAATGATGAACAACTAAAATGATCAATATGTGGTTTATTATACAGTGAATGGTCGTAAACATCGGCTTCATAAATTTAACTGGAACAGTCAAGTGTGTCTCATAAAAAAACAATATTTCTGCTGCTGCTGGCAGTGTGTGAGACCACCAATGTGAATAATTTCACATTTTTGATCCATGAGGATAAACCAGTTTGAGTCTGTCTGACTCACTGAGCTGCAAATGTTTTTACTACAAAACATGCTCGAATAATAAAATACGAATAAAATAAGTGAACATTAAAAGGTGCAGGATTTTTGCTGTGTGTTCATTTGGCAACTTTTTTTTAATGAGGACATAGTACAAACTATAGCACAGTGAAGATTACAAAAGTTTGGTCTGTTTGCTTTAAATGGTCTGTCCATCATTTTATTTTTATACAATGCTGATATCCAAACCCCTGAATACTGGAGCTTTAAGTAAACAGTTGACTGTTCTGTACAGTTGTCCATCATTCTATGTTGAAGTCAAATCATTTTCTGTTACATATAAAATTTATAAAGAAATCCTTTTGAAGGCAAATATATGTTAGCAATAAAACAAATAAAAAAAAATAAATGACTGGCAAATAAATACAAACAAAAATAATGTTCTCGTGGTCCTGAGAGAGGCATTTGGTCAAATGTATTGATCATCACAATTCTGTTATTAAATGATAACATCTTGTATTACACATGAACTCATGGATGAGGGTGCAATATGGAAAATATGTAGCAGAAAAGGGTTTGAAAACACTTAAAAAAAAAAAAAAACACTGTCTGCAGCATATAAATGTGTTGGTTTATTGCTTGATCAATGAGGCCCAGCACTGTGAATGTATCAATGACTCACATTAAAACAATCCATTGATTGGCTAGTCAATAAACAATTATACCCACATACAAATATAGAGATTTATAAATAGAGCTTAACGGAAATGCAAGCAAATAAATGCACAAATAAATAAATAAATAAATAAATAGGTAAATAAATAAATACACATTTAAATAAGTGGGGGGAAAAACAGATTTGCCTTCAAAATGCCAGTGTGGCTGGATCACCAGACAGTGCCTTCGCTCATCTCTGAGGAGGGCTGTGACAGCTGGTTGGTGTATCCGTTGTCACTGAGGGACACAGTGGTGTAGGGCGTGCTGGGGCCGCACAGCTCACTGGAGATGCTACTGTGCATGTTGGGCTCCGGGCTGGGCGAGTCCGCGGGATGCTGAGATACTGTGTCCGAGAAACAGTGCGCCTCTCCGGGACAGTGGTGCCCCGGCTGGTGGTGGTTGTGGTGGCTGTGGTGGTTGTGGAGGTGGTCTATTGCTCCCAGCGGGGTGCCAGCAGGCACAGAGGAGGGCACGAAGCCCAGGTCTGCTGGAGTCTGAGCGTGGGATGATGGAGGGCCTTGGTAGTACTCGTAGTTCCCTCCTGAGCCATAATACTCACCGGGATAATCTGCAGTAGAAGAGCTGGTTTAGTGCACCGAATTTCAAGAAGAATATATTTTAATTTCTATTTCTGTCCAATAAATATGGGCCTACCCAGATCTGAATACCCGCATTTAATTGACGAGTAATCAAAATATTTTTTTTAATATCAAGAAGATGCCACAGCTCACCTCCATAATAGGAGAAGTGTCCAAGCTCCTCTGCTTCCAGTCTGTCTCCCAGCGTCCTCATCCTCCTCTGGCCGCGGAAGAACACGTGTCTCCGGCCGCCCAGAGAGCTCAGCTGCTTCATGCGTCTCTCTTTGGATCTACGGTTTTGGAACCAGACCTATTTTTTAAGGGACAACGATTTGATTAGATGAGCAGTGCCAATGACACAAAACCACAAGAAAACACACCATCATGCTTTGTGCTATAGTATATTCATGCAGGGCCTGTCACTGCGGCGTTTCTGAGTTTGGTATTGCGTAAAAGTTGAATGTTTCGATTACTCAAAGATCGACAATAAACAAAACAATCACTGTAATTCTCCTTGCAGTGGTAAACGTGAATAGTTTGATTGATAGTGCATATAAAAACAAATGTTGGGCATGTGAGCTAATAATTAATACCGCTGAAACAAAATTCATTTTAATGCATTCCAGGAAATTTCAAGGGAGCGTTTTTCTTTGTTTATGTCCATGAACATGCTAAGTGAGTCCTGCTTTTAATGGTTTTAGGAGCGCAGTGGGAGTAAAGATTATGGATGAAATTGGCTTGGAAGACAAAAAAAAACAGCAGAGCATTAAGGACAAATCCCAAGAGTGACAGGAAGACATGGTGTCCAAAAAAGTCCACAATCACACTTGTTTTCAAAACATTTTTCGGTGTTTTGGTATGACTTATAATCTACACATAGCTCCAGGTGTCCGATAATGGATGCAAATGACGCACATTCGGTGTCAACTCTTTCTGGGGGTTATTTCCATTATTTTTGCATGTTACCTGGATGACTCTCATAGTGAGGCCAGTCTCCCGTGACAGCTGCTCCCTGATGTGTCTGGTAGGTTTCGGCGTGGCTGCAAAAGCTGCTTTCAGGGTCTCCAGCTGCTTGGCTTTAATGGTGGTCCGAGGCCCGCGTCGCTTCCCGACGGCGCCCTGCTCGTCGTTCTCGGTGTTGTTGTCTTTGTCGGATAAATGTCCCGTTTCTGAGTCCTTCCCGTCGTCCTGCGGGTCCTGGGAGTCCGGGGACAGACTCGGGTCGCTGCATGTCGTGACTGTCAAAAAAAATAAATAAATAAATAAATCATGTAAATAAATAACAGGCTGATAATATCGAAATTATGCTCTAGAAAAAAACCCACTTATTCAGGAGAATAAATCATATTATGGACGGCCCATTTTAACGATATTACTTAATTAATAAAATACAGCAGACAGTTTCTAGTAGATTAATTTTTGCTAGGATTAGAGATGAAAATCTGCAGCTAAAAATAATAATAATCAACACACTACGACTATTTTTAAGGGATTTGAGACCCTCTCGTGTTTCAAATAAAAAACAGGATTTATACTGCCACTTATGATAAGGCTTAATATTTAAAATAAAATGAACATGTCTGGATTCCTTGATTGACAGGCTGTACAATCACCTGAGAGGAGGACTGTGTCTTTCCCATTGTTGTTTTGATAGTCCTCCTTACAAACGAACTTGAACTCGTCCAGGATGTACAGTTCCTCTCCGGTGGACAGCTGCTTGTTACACATCACACAGGTGAAGCAGTTCAGGTGAAACACTTTGCTCTTGGCCCTGCGGACCAGATCACTGGGTAAAATCCCCTGGGCGCAACCGTCACACTTTGTCCCAAATGTCCTGCCGAGGAAGGAGAGAGTAAAAGTCCAGTCAGTCAGGGGGAAGTTACAGTACAGATGTGATGTAGAGATGAGATTGAAATTATGGGTTTACAACACTAGGATAATGGTCATAAAAACAGGACATAAAGAAAGCATTTCAAATCAGGAATTATGTATTGTGATATATAGCCTAAGCTGGACTAGTATGTGAAAAAATGTTTCAAATACTATCGAGAGTATATAACTAACTATTAGATGTAATTATGAGTGCATAAGTCCATCATTGCAATAACAGTAAGCTATATTACAGGTTTATTATAGGCCTGCTATGCAGAACAAAAAAACTATACATTTTTTTTTCAGTTTTCACATTTACATTTCATTCTGGTCATTCTGGGAAAAAATACAAATAAATATTATCTTGAAAAAAAAAACCATGCATTGATTTATTTTATTGGCTTAAAAAAACAACATATTTGACAACATGTATATATTTATCATCCATTTTTTTCTAAATAAATACCAGCCCACAACCACTTTTGGGTGCTTACCTAAAGAAGTCATTCTTACAATACAGTCTCCCTTCTCGTGAGAAACACTTCTCTGTCAAAGTGCATTTGCATTCGCAGCACTGGACACATTTGATGTGCCACGGTCTGTCCAAAACTTTGAGCAAGAACCTATCGAGAATAGGCTTTTCACAGCTGGAACACTGAAGCATTGTCTGGAGTTATTCCCAGCCCAGTGTTTGGGATATATAGCCTATACTCTGGTTGGTGTTTTTCCCCCAAACGTCCTCGGTGTTCACCTGCTTGGGTATGATCCCGTAAATCCAAAATGTATCCAAATTAAGCAGAATAATTACATCACCATCCTGAGATTGAATGAAGCTCTTCTGTTCCGCAGGGCAACAATCCACATGTGGCCAACAGCTCCAAACGACAGGTTTACTGCTGACAAAACAGCATTTCTCAAACAAAATATAGACTGGATGGAGATCATCGCGGGCCCATCAAGATCATCCGAATTTACGCACGGGAAAAATAGCCTATACCCACTGTGCGATATATCCTGAGTGGTGTCTAAAGCAGAGGCAAAATAACGATGAGATGCTTGAAATCAGTGCGCTCAGTCTTGTCATTTGTGTCCTATTTTTTCCCCTCTGATGAAATCTCAGTCTGGGAGAGACGCTGTAATGAGCGCATCTCTCAAAGCTCAGCCTATAGCCTTTTAACGGAGCTGTGACGTCAGCACCGGCAGGAACCTATGAGCAGCCTTTTCAGTTCACTCCGCCACATGTACTTCAGTGTTATGTAAAGAAAAATAAAGTAAAAATAAATAAATAAAACAAAACAAATCTAGATACAATAAAATAGAAATAATACTAATAAATAAATAATAAATAAAACTATGATTCAAAATGGAGCGTGTGACACAAACTGTTTTTAAACCTGTCAAATAAAATAAAATAAAATAATTTTTTTCAGTGTCTTAAGAGCGCAATAAAAATACACTTTAAATAAAGATGTGACATAAGGTTTAATCACTAAAATTGATTTCTCATGATGATAAAATTGTCAGCCTGAGGAGTTGTAAGAGTAAATTAATAATAATAATAATAATGAATAAGAATGAAAAATACAAATGTTTCCAACAATGTTCTCATTACAATAATAATAATAACCATTTCCTTTTTCTTTCTCAGGCAGTTGCTCTCTCAAGGATAGCCTGCTGAGGGTCAACGACGATATCATGAATACATTATTTCTTGGGTTGTGTGGGAGAACAAGACTGCATCGGGGGCAGATGACAGATTATCAGTGTGGGCCTGCTTCCCTGCAGTATGGACAGAGGACAGATGAACAGGCAGAACGCTAGCTTTTCACATGGATTAATGCTGTGGCCCAGCATTATACTTCAGTGCGTTTGAAAGGACACAGATCACTAATGGTTCTAATCTGTGGCGATAGGCTGTCTCTATAGATGCTATCGCAGCATGTTGGTGCGCTGGGTGGGGAGATAGCGCGTTTTCCCATGCAAGCTCCCTGATATCTCAGCTCCACACACTATAATATACAAAACATGAGTGAAAGAGACGCAAAAGCCCCCCAAAAGAATATTAACAGATTTTTTGGGGGGATTTCTTTTGGTACAGGAGGTACATTTACGAAAAATGTCGGTCTATGAGCAGTTTGTCTGGTTAGCACTGTGCAATCATTTCTTTTGTCTGATAGCTGAAAATACATTTTTTAAATCTATTTTATGATTATTTTTTTAATAGGCCTAACGGTGGGACTGTACATCTAGCTCCAACGATTCGTCAAAACGATACGGATACGGGTTTTATTTTGTGAGTCGTTGAACCTCTCAAGCCTTAAACATTTGCCTAAATGCTCCTTCTGTACGAGAACATAAGAAATAATTATTACGTCCCAATGTTTTTGCCAATTAAGCTACAAACCTGGGCCTATACTGCAGTGTCAAGGGTTCAATTCATACAGATTTTCTTATATATTTGTAATGTTTTATTGGATGCATATTTCTGCCATGATAAACAGTGGACTCATATATCCTAAAACTGTAAAGTGTATTTTTATATACACCACAAGTAGTTTATGTCAGTAATGGGTGCCTAGATCAACACCTCAATGCACACCTGAATCCTAACAGTATGGATAAATAATGCATAAATAGAATGGATCTATAAAACATGGATGTGGGGAACTTTGCCTCTTTTTGGTGAATTATTTCAAATTAAATTGGCTTTTTTTGCATTGTTTACAATAGTGGTTGACATTGCTAAATTACAATGTGTGCTGTCTGTCCTGATGTTTGCAACATGTTGTCATGTTGTTGTAACACCTACAAATATTCAGACATCCTTTGTTTAAAAAAAGAATAATCAAAGAATCAAGAATATCAATGAATCATATAGCCTATCAAAGTAAAAAATAATAATAACCTCTGTTTTCACACAGTTTGGTCAATATAATATATATTTTCAGTGACTGTTATGTCAAGAAATATGCCCCTCACTGGCACCTTTCCAAATATATAGATAAGTAAATAAATAGATATGTGATGCTCTGAGCAGAGGCCTATAGACTGCTCATACTAGTTAGAATAAATGCTGAAGACTTCTCCTGCATCTGTTCTGAAAACCACACCTCCCTAAATGTAACAGGATGACACTGAAGAGACAAGAGGGGAGAGTAATTATCCCAGCGGTATCCTGCAAGTGCGAGTCATGTGGAGAAGTGTCTCCTCCTGGGTTTGTGTTTCTCCATTAGAGGTGTTGATTGGAAGCCTGGCCCGGTGAGCTGGCCCCCCTGCATCACTCCAACACACCAGAGAGGTCTCTGTGAGGCGCTGGAATCTGGCAGGGTGCACACTGTTTGTTTTGGAATGAACAAAAAGCATGTCATTAGTGTTTGTTAATTGCAGCTAATTGGCCCTAACGAGATGAAAAGGCCACCCACTGGGACTGTTCATACAAATAATTTGTAGAAAACAAAATTAATTACTAGATGCTAATTAAAGTCAATTAAAGCCGATTAGGTGGTGGTGGATAGGAAAGTTATAGACGAGAGGAAGATATGTAAGGACCAATACATCTGGAAGCTCTCAGAGCTCCCTGCTGTGACACTGGATGGCCTTTACCCATTCAGTTCATGTGTGCTGAATGCCCCCATTGATCAATCAGGATCTCACCTATAAGGGAAGTGATAGCATGATAATAGGATGAGGATTACACTCTGCAAAAAGTTCAATCAAGACGACTCAGACTCACTGTTGGCCTCATTTTCTTGCTCCTTCTATTATCCTAAATTAAAGCTGCTATTGACTCCCAGCTGCACCTCCTTTCTGTTTGGAATTGTGTCAAGTTTGAGTTGTACTTAGTTATTCAGTTATTCAAAGATAGCATATTGTATGGGTTTTGAAGAAGATTTGTTCCTCTTTAAAAATGTGCACTGTGTAGGATTTGGTGGCATCAAACAAACAGTGAGGTTGCAGATAGCAACCAACTGGAACAGAGTATGTGTGGTACGAGAAGTGTCTGCAACTGGCACTATAAGCACAGTTCAATATCCATTTCTGGCCAAGGAACATACCATCTGCACCCTTTCTGCTCCCAGTCAACTGACCCCCTGCTTTCGTAGCTTTTTTAGAGCTGGGAAGTGGAACAGCTTTGCGTGACATTTGCAGTGCTCAGCATACAACACATACAGAGCCATGCTGCCTTTGAGTGGCCTGTGCCTGGCTGAATTTGCATAGCACAGATAAATGCAGCTGTCATACAGTGTGGGTTGAAGAAATATTTTATTCACTGGTGGGTGGGTAAGAAAATGTACAGAGCTCCTCTACACAACAACACACACACTACTAAAGCAAGAAAACCCATTGATGCAGGGCTGACAGTCACACAGAGTGAAGGGTAATCCATATTGACCACCTCTACACTGACCTGCCAAATAATATCAGGGGACTTTTCCTCATTCACACGCAGCTTCATCAGTCTGATGCACCTAAATTGATATTACTGATGGTTTTCAGTGGCACCATTATCACAGTAGTGGCAGAGAGGGAGTGGGGATTTTCCCTAAGCAGTTCATATGAAGTCAATGTGAAAAAAACAAACTGTATAAAAAACTAACTCGAATAATTCTCAATACTTCATTGCTGTGCTGAAGCAGTGTTTCACACACATATAGTCAAGAGTTGGTAAATGTAAAAGGTAAAAGGGGAGTAACAGGGGAGGGGGTGCTACCCCACATGAGGGGGACAGAGAGTGACCCGCCTGAGGGGGCCGTTCAGCAAGAGGGCCCCGGGGACGGAGCGCCCACGGCCCCGGCGGTGATGATGGTGATTGATGCAGGCACAATTCAGACAACCCCAGACGTTGCAGCAAATTAAAAGGCTATTTTGTAAAGTTGTAAAGGAACAGAATGGCAAAAGGGGAGTGATGAGCCGCCCCAACCACCACCACCATTCAACCTCCACTGCTCTGTCACACCATCAGCTTCTGTTTGGTTTCCTCGGTGCGATCAGTCCCTTAGGGGTGGAGAGCTATTACAAACCTTTCATGCTCACTCATACTGCGCCGCTGATGCTGCTTGTGCACATATATGAGTGCGTATGAGAGTAAATATGGATCCATGCACAAGAGAGACTGTAAGGCAAATCTGTGAGTCGTTGAATGAAAGTCAATGAGCAATATTGATGAAGCTTCCATGGGGAATCTTGGTGTGAATGTATGTTTTAAAGGTTCTCTGCTGTCAAGAGTGAAAGCAGCAGTGTTTCCTCCCTCTGGTGCATTAGCTCCTTATCTGTACATGATTTACAAATCATTTATCCTCAATTTGAATTTAATTGACCCAGGCTGACCTGACGATGCACCCATACGTTGCCAGTGCTGTTTGTGGGGAGTGGAGATAGAGAGACAGACTGTGTCAGTGCTTTAGGCAGAGAGAGCAGCCTTCGGGGAGGACGTTCGCATGCCGGAGGTCAAACCAGTGTCAAGTGGGGAGTGAGGCCAGCTGAGCTGCCTCGGCCCACGCATTGTGCTCATCAGCACAGCTGCTGTCAGTTATCAGGGTGGTGTTTTGCAAGAAGGAGGGGAGGTGGGGAGCACAGTCCACATTGATAGAAAGGAGCTTGCTCGTGTTGAAGTTTGGGGGGGAGTGGAGGGGCAGCTAAGGGACAGGGATTGTTGCAGCTCTGGAGGACATATGGTCCTATACTACCCGAGGAAAAGGCCTCTTTTGCGTGCAACACATGCCAAGTCTCTCACAAGCGGGTCACCTGCCTCACATCGATAGCCTGCTCAGAACAAACAGTTGCTGTCAGTGAGGTCAACTTTTATATTATTTCTACATTTCAAAACCTCCTAACCCTAAGTATTCAATAATTACAATGCAAAATATTTTTTTTTAATTTTTTTTCCAAATTCCAAATGTTTACATAGCAATCAACAACCAAGATAGACAACACACATTACAAATACATACAGAGGGAACAGAGAGTACAGAAAACAGTTGTTTTATAAATTGGAGCTCATGAAAGACAATCTTCTGTTAAGGATGAGGAGGCAGGCTTTGTCACATTCATCAATGTGATGTTTACCAGGTGAAATTACACACAATGTATTTGTATCATCAAGATCATTAAAAATAATGGCATACTTAGAAAATAATGAATAGTTCAGCACGAATGTCCACATCATAATAATACCCAGAAACTTTAATATAAAAAAGAAGATAATTATAATTTAATCTAGATATTTTCAACATGATCATCATCTCCTGCCACTGCTACTACTAATATTACTACTGTTACTGATCTCGTGGTCTTATGGTTGTTGTCAGACCGGAGCGTGATTTTAGGTGAGGTGTAATCAGACCCACTGCAGCGGGGTCACACTCTAGCTGGAATGGTCTGACTGGCCTATGGGGGCTTATCACCAGCTTCCACTCTGCCATGCAGCCCATCCACTGAATACTGACAAGAGGTGGAGGGAGGGAGCCCACTGTATGAACTGATCTGCGCTCACACAGATATGTTCCGCTAAGAGGTCACCAAGGCTGGGTAATATGTACAATGCCGAGTCAATAGGAAAATATTAGCCAAACAGCTTAACAGAGAGGGAGGGGGGAATCACATTGCACACTGCATGCATGAAAGCATGGATGTGTCAGACATCCCAGTCTGCTTCCCCCCTTGGTGCATCTGTCAGTCTCTGATCTCTGAGTTGTATGCAAGCAGGGGAGTCCTAGCTGCTGCATTAGAATAAGACCGCAGGAGTGTCGCAGACAGACTGTGTCCCGGTGCTGCCGCCCACCCTTGTTCTTTTCAGCTGGGCCTTCTCATGCTCACCCTTTCATTCCAGCAGCTCTTTGGGAGCAAGCTCGTCCCAATGCACTAAACAGATGGGCGTCTCACAAAGGGCCGCACTTCTTGGCAAGCTGGTGTCCTACATGGCTGATTACACCTAAATACCAAAGCCAGAATTGATACAGTGGCTCGTGGTCACGTTGCACAACGGGGTTACAGGGCAGACAGAAATAAAAAAAACAAAAGACAGTGTAGGTTGAAACCTGTCTGTACTGTTGGCAAATAGACATTAATAGTGATACTGCTACCTCTTAGAGAGATGAGGAGCTGCTGGAAGACACACACACTACATCACATATGACATCCAGTAATAGAAACCACTAATGTTCATATGTTATTTGCTAAAAAAAATCTTTACATATTGTTTTGTATCATAGCGCTGGTTACAGAGTATGTGCAGTACTGGCTGAATACAGGTACAGTTCACTTCCAGGTGATTTAAGGATGAATACAAGAAAAATGACAGACAGAGAACTGACAGAAAAAGGGGAAAACTTAAAGGTAACAATACCCTACTGATGTAGGATAAACTCAGCTTAAGTATGTGTAATAGTAATCAGTCAATCAATACATCAGATAGTCACAAGCAGTAGTGAGAAGTAACTAAACACGTTTACTCAAGCACTGTACTTCAATAGAATTTTGAGTTACTTGTACTTCACTATTTTTCTGCCACTACATCTTGGAGGGAAACATAGGCTATACCTTGAAAATTTATATTATCAATACATAATATAATCAACTAACAACTGATGATGTATTCCTATAGAGTAAACTACCCAACAGTAGATAAAGTAACTAAATTAACGCCACATTTGCCAGCTTCAAGCACTCTTAACTTTAAGCCAATAATGTAGTACCTATTATTCAGCTTAAGAGTAAAAAATACTTTTGATTTTGACACTTTGATTATATATAGTATGTATTAATTATTGCTATACTTGCCACATTATTGTATGAATTGTGCAGAGTCCATTGTGAATTGATTTCCTGATAATTATTAGACAGTTTGTTTTGATGCACCTGTTGGTCTATAATTAGTTAAGTTATGTATTATACACATAGAGGCATTAACATGCAAACAAGTGCCTCTTCCCTAGTTGGCTATGAGCAGGGCTCCTTTCTCAAATCCAGTAGTTCCCCTTCTCGGTGGTCGTGTTTTGTGTGTGTGTGTGTGTGTGTGTGTGTGAGACTGCATCTACATGTCCATTCTCATTTCTGTGTGTGCTCATGAGATAGAGAGGAACAGAGAGAAGGGAGTGTGTAAATGCCTGTAGCCAGACTATCCACAGTTTTAATCAACATAAAAAAAAAAAACAACAAACTGGTCTTCTTATCAGCAGCTGTGTCCTTCCCTTCCTCTCAGACTGCCCTCCCATCCCTGTCTGGCCTCCCAGATATGCTAATCACTATGTAAGAATATCCTGTTGGATAATTACCATACATTACCCTGTGCTCATCTCTGGATTAATCCTTCACGTGCATAATCGCATTTTGGGCTTCCTTTCCAGCCCAGTGTTAAAGGTGAAAACGTGGGTAAATACAATTTATACCGGTCGTACATTATAGTATGGAATGTGTTACCTCGGGGATATTGTCTGCAGAATGAGATGGCTGAATGAAGAGGATTATCTCTTCAAACATAAAACTGTCCAGACTGCTGGATCTTAGAGAGCAGTAATACCACCACCAGAGGCTGTTCTCAATGGAGGATATCCTGGCACGAGCCTTTTGTTATTTGATGGTTTTTATATGCATGTTTTGTATTGATTTCTTACAGTGTAACTGTCAACACAAAATACCTAATTACAGTATGATATTTTTTTCATTTATATTGTGTGCTCAATTCAGCAGCACACATTTACAAACTGATATATTTGCATTGTTTTTTTAATAACAATAATGATAAGGAGGAGGTATCAAGTAACCAAAAAATGTAGTCAAATAATCATAATCCCCTTTAACATATCATAGAAGCTACATTAAAATAATGGAACAACAGATCTGATTTAATACACAGACTGAGCTATCATAACAAAAGTCCATAATTCTGTGTTATTCCACTAATGTTCCAAAATCAACCTATTGGGTTCATTACAGAAGTTTAACTACATTAACTCTGTGGACACTTGATAGACTTATGTACTAGAATATGATAAGAAAATCAACACAATCCAGGATTTGGTATCTACGAACTCAACAAGTTCAATATTAATGATATGCACACATATATAGTTAACATAGCTCACATTTTATTTCATAGTCTATTTACAAGTGTGAAGTTTTATCGTTAGCTACTTTCCCAAATATGTCAGTACCAAATTTAAAGACTGAATCAGAACAAACGCTGCTGTCTTTAAGCCTTTGGGCACAGACGGAAATCTGTTTTTCAAATCACATTTAAACATTAAAATAGATCTGAAAACGTGGCGCTTGAAATGTATCTGTTTGGTCACATGATGCCACACCTGCAGACAGTTCCTTTATCGACAGCCCCTCCCCTATTTTTATATCTCATTTGAATATATTGAGTGAGCCATCTGTAAGCCATTTATCTGCATCAAAAAGCCGTTAGAATGGCCGTCTCCTCCCCCGGCTCTGCCTCCAGCACATACAAATCAACACATGCGTGCATATGTTGCTGCAAGCGAACAGACACATGTACAAATGATTTGTCCATCATGCCTCGAAAGCCTTGATGTATCTTATCACCATATTTTCATACACAGGGTTTAATTTTTACCACTCTTTTCATCTGCGTGCCTTCAAATCTTTCAGCTTTGCAATCACAGACATAGGAAGCTGATTCTAATATGATCCTCCTGACAACTGATACCTTACGTCTCTGTCAGCAGACCTTTTCCACAAAGACCCACTGTGGCGGTTGCACACATGACCCCTTGCGAACGAAACATAAAAGCACTATTACAAGAGTAATGACCAAATTTAACACTTTGCCTCGGCACACCTGGGTTCCAGACAAGGGCCGTATATTTCCTGTGACAGTCCCAACATCTCTGTGGAGCGCAGCCAAGCAGAACTTAACTGGCAGGGTCAATATCCCCGGAGAGAGAGGAGTACTTGGGAAGAAATTGCGTGTTTGCGGATTTTCATTTGTGGCTGCATATAAAAACCCAGAGGGCAGAGAGGAGGACCATGAACAGATAGTCTCTGTTAATTCTTACAACTCTGGAATGAGACTGTTGGTCAGGTAACCTGGATGATTATCTCACATTTAGATTTTCTGTGCATTCTGCAAATTTGTTCCACAAATCCAGACGTTTGTAGATCGTGTGCATTATGTGGTTCTGTACTGCCATGCCAGAATGAGAGTGTGATATTGAAACCTTTTTATTTCAGGCAAAAAAGTAGATGAGAGGTGAGCAGCAGTGGCTCTAATAGCCAGCAGGGCCTGAGGCAGATCCAGAAGTCCTCATTCAGCCCCTTCGATGCTAATGCGCTAATCTGTTTTCTTCCAGCACACCCGAGGGCTTTACACAGTGCTACAGCCGCAAATAGTCTTTTCCTCAAATAAGATAATTGGTGCAATAGAATATTTCAAACTGTACTATTAAATACACAGTGTGCGACACATTGGTCCTGTGCCTATCAGCTGTGAAACTCTGTCATATTTGACAGCGTCTACTGACATTATTTGAGCACAACAAGGACAAAGTTCAAATAAAAATGGAAATCAATTGAGACTGCATTTGATTCACACCAACCAGGTAAACTTTGTAAATCTGAAAAGATGTGCATAACTACATATTGTTCGTATCACATTTGCTCACCCTGTAAGCTGCCAGAGCGCCAGAGTCAGCAGGGCAGTGGGAGGTGAGAGTCGGGGGGTGGAGTGCGCTGAGATAAGTGCTAATGGATTGACACAATGGAGTGTCTGCCAAGCTCAGTGCCTCTTGACTAAGACATATGCTCATAACAAAACACATCTTGAGCATAGCTGTGGCCCCCCTCACTGCTCTGGATTCAAACCTCCTGCAGTGTACTGGCTCACACCCCCTCATCCACCACACACCTCGCCCCACCAGTATAACACCTTTAGGAGATGAGGGCAGGACTCGCACAGCTTATTACATAATATAGCACGCACATTTTACGTAACCCAAATATGTGCCATTAACAAAGACAGGAACCAAAGCAATGTATTTTAAAACATCTAAAAATACATTGACTGGGTCAATCTTCAAACAACATGACTAGTTAAATTTCCAAAATAAAGCTAATAAATTCAGGGGTTTTTTTTTTTTTTTTTGCACAGTTTAAGAAGAATTTTCCCAACACATAAATGAAAACTTTATACCTCAGTGCATCTGAAAAAAAAATCCCAATCTCCGAATTTGGAGATACAAGGTTTTCTCTTTCCAGTATCAATAGAATATGTATAAATGTGATCTCATACAATAGTTGCATTGCCCTGCCAACAATTTGTCCAAACAGCCTCATCAATGCAGATGTTTCGTTTGTCATGTCAATAAAGCTATTTGCTAGCCATTGATCAGCTGCGACGTCCCAGGACGAGTGAGAATTAAAGAGGGAGAGACCAGTGGAAGGAGTGATTGACTGATTCTTCTCATCTGACCCCAGATAACATCACAAGGCTCGCTGTGAGCTATCGTCAGTGGCTTTGCAGCATGGTGCCTATTGGCTCCTCTTCTCTGGAGATAAGAGAAGCCATGACATCGTACTCTCCCTCCAGGAGTTGTCAAAGATCATTGAAGCCCTGGGGAGAAGGAAGGGCCGCTGTAGGGAAGCCGCTCTCTGAACATTGCATATAGCAGGGTTGTTCCTCTCTTTGCCATTCAAAGAAGGACATTGCCTTTTCTGCCTTTTTGGCGATCAAGCGGACCGCTGCGTGTCTGCTTACCTAGCTTTTGGGCATCCCCGCCTTGGGAGGGAAGGAAGATGTATATGTCAGTTGAACAAAGCGTTCCCGCTTTTTGAAAAGAAATCAATGGCCACGGAGACCCAATCAATTCTGCATGGGTCTTATCCTCTCAATGGAGATGAGGGAACAATAACAGAATATGGTCATTTCAGGGTCACAGCAGACTTGGGGAGAAGGCCTTTGGCTGAGGTGTTTGCTTTGGATGCTGAGCGTTGTGTTGTGTATTGATTTCTTTTCATCCTCTCACAGAGAGGAGGCAAATCACCTTTTCATGGACAAAACAACAACATTCACCTGGGTGGAGTTTGTATTATACAAGATTATCATTCTGATCTCTATTAATGCTATTCTACTTCTATTAATCTCCTAAAATCAGTTTTTTAAATCTATTCTCACCTGAGGGATTAAGCTGCTTTATTCCACTGCATCTGTTGAGCACCTCCTGTGATTTGATATACCTCTGCCTGCCTGTCATTCAGTTCCTTTCTTTTTGAACCCCAGATAATCCATGATTGGCATGGTATGATCCTCCGAAGCGTTACATCACGTGAGCACAGCTTCAAAGTGATTGTCTTTGTATGGATTAGCTTTATTCTTCATGTAAATCGCATCTTTGTTAGCGGTGCGTTCACTAACACAATTGTTTTTATTTGTATTGATGCTGGCCATGCTCACATTTCCCTGGATGATGCAAATACATCACATCAGATGCTGTCGACCACTCTGGTCATCAGCCCAGGAACTCGCTTTCATTTCAACTGCTGGGATCAGAGTCTAAATTAACTTCCCAGGTTATTTTTCTGGGACCCTTTTCACCCCAAAAAAGCTTTTGGAGTAAGGCTTGTAGCATTTTTAAATTGTTTTGAGATTGTTCATTATGCACTTGTGCTTCTACACACCATCATGGAGTTACAGGAGAAAGCCTTGAACAGATAGACTGACCATGAAGTCAAGGCATTACTGAGCGCAAAATTCAGCAAGAACCTCTGAGACACAGTGCCTGTTTCTAATGGCAACATTGTTCTGTAGTATAATGCAAAAATACCTAATGTTCATGTGGAAACACAACAAAGAATAAACAAAAGACAACAAAGGTTTTGATGAAACCCAGCTTTAGATGTGACATACAGAACTCTGTCATAATTAAACTCAGTATTTAATGTTTATTTTACATTTAAGTATAATTCACAAGAATCATCAAAGTTAAGTGCAATGAAAAAGGGCTTTCCACACACATTTATTGTTTTGATGATATTGCGTGGCATCTCCAATTGCTCATTTTATGATGTGTCCAACACTCACACAGCTTATTTTCTCAGGATGTGGTGAGTACTGACTTCAAATGGAGAATAAATCAACCTGTAGAGGCTGTAGGGCATTAATGAGCCGAGGGACGTAGTATAGAAAGATGGAAAATGAGAGCTGGGACCATCTGTCAGTGCTTGTGATGAATGGAAATGGTTCTCTTCTCTCCATCCTCGACACTCCAGCATTCTCCACCACCTCGGATGACATTTTCTCTGATCAGTCATGTTTTGCGCATTCATGGCAAATTGCTCCATCAGACACTGCTAGCACCTGTCTGTCGAACAAAAAGGAAATGCCTGACGCCTGCAAGACAGGTGAGTGACAAGGACGAACGCGAGGGAGAAACACAACCAGAAGCAGCGGTGCGAAAGAAAAGGAGGAGAGAAAAGAGTGAAGGATGAGAAAAGCCAGGGACTAGAGAATTCCCTCAGGGAGAAGCGGTATCAGTCAATCTGGGGCTAATTCATGTCAGAGTGTGTACTCTGTAGCTCCTTGAGAGGCCAGCAGAAGGTTGATAAAATTCAAGTGGAAATGAAGTTGGACGCACAAGTGGTCAGTGAACACCAGTGACAAGAGCAGGACAATGACACTGATTCTTTCAGTGATATTCTTCTGCCCTTAGGCCAATTTATTACAATCTCTAATGTCCTTGAAACAGCTCTCTTCTTACATTTTAATGAAAAGACAAGTCTAAACTTTAGAAGCACTGTGTATTCAGTTCTATTCAGAAAATAAAATCAATAAATTTACAAAAAATTGCAAATTTGAGGTCAAACTCTATAATGTAGTACCAATAGATATAGTGTAAAAACAGCTGCATAAAGCCTTTTGTGGCAGCCCAGGAAGCTGCCTCAGATGATGTCACTTGAGTCAGCAAAGGATGAGCCTAAAGACAAGTTTGACGGAAAAAAAAATCTGTGGAGGTGAACTTGGCAAATAAATAAATCACTGACTTGTCATATTAATTGACTGTAGCATGTAGAAACATGGAGAAATACCTTTAAAATGTGCCTTTATTTTCCATTTGAAGAAGAAAATCACATATGGGGGTCAGTCAGAGGCAGGTGAGAGAGCAAAGCAGATGGTGAGGTTTGGGGCTCTGTGTCGAGCCCTCAGGCCCGCAGAGGTAATGTCTAAATTAATATGATTTGTCCACCTTTGATATTTAAGAGGATTAAACCTTATGTTCAAACATGGGTTGTGAATAGCTCAGGATGAAAAGTGACACGGAGCAGAATAGAATTAACGGCTCCTGGAGGACTTCTTCATTCATTGTTAACTTCTCGCCTAATCCTTATTAGGATGTCCAGGTCCAGGGGAGCTGGTCGTGGCCAGGGGGACATGTGCCCCTATTGTGCGTCTGATGGTTAATCATGCTGTCGTGGCAGGAGGAGGAAGGGGGGAGGGAGGCAAATGGGAAGAGAGTGGGGGATCAAGAAAGTGCATAAAGGCCCCCTGCTTTTTATGGGTGTTACCCAGTCTGAGTGCAGCTCTGATCCTCCTCCATGGCGTTAAGTATGAAGTGCTAGAGCGCAGGCTGCACCAGCTCCCAGCATGTTCACCCTCACAAACCTACAAATTACATGCAGGTGTATTAAGGAGAAGGTGCTGCTGGAACATTAGCAAAAAAAAAAAAAAACATCAGAAAACAGTGATTTCATTCATCAAACTTTGGATTTGGGATTCTGTCTGAATAAATCAGTATCAAGTTTTCTGCAATTGTGTGTGTGTGTGTGTGTGTGTGTGATGTCAGTCTCCTGTTTTGCCTTTTTGCCTCTCAGCAGAGATTAACACCATGGAAACACACAGTGCAGCAGTCCAAAGCCATCCAAATGTCCAGAATACGAGCGACTTACATCATATTACATGTTCAATGATATTGTTGATATTGTTTCTTCACTGTTCACAGAGGAATAGCCAAACCATCAGCACAGACTCATACTGTAGGAATCAGTGTGCTTTGACAGAATTACTGAACGCTGTTGTGGCCTCTGCCCAGCCGCCGCAGGCCTCCATCGGTCCATGAGCATCTCTGATGAAAGTAAGTTTTATTTCACTTACACACACCATTAATCTTGGAGCAAAACATAGATGAGAGAGACAATTTTTTTCAGATTTTCCCGCTCCAGTCAGTTAACCCTGAGTGGAAGAACACTGCTTGATGACAATGGGTTGCCTTTATATTAGAAACGGGGAAAATGTTTCAACAAGAAAGCCAACGAAGGAAAAAAGGGAATAGACAGACATTTATAAGGTTTGTTTTTGTATGTGTGTCAGTGGGAGAATAACTATAAAGAATGTTTCTGCTACCTCATCTGTGACTGTGTCTGCATTTTGAATCAGGTCAGCACAAGGATGGGAAGAATGCACTGATTACTCGCTAAGGTCCAGTGACACTGGTCCCTTTCTAAAAGCAAAAAACTAGCAGGTTTGCTTTAAAAAAAAGATTTAAACAGAAAGCCAAAAGATTTAACTCTATCTTTTAGAGAACAATTCACCCTTGCAAATCACAAAAATAACTCCAGCTTTGACCTAAGAAAATTAATATTAACATCTTACAAGTTACTCAGAAAATGTTTATTCAAATAGCTTCAAACTATGAAAGAATCTTTAAAATGAGAAGAACAAAATCTTCCATAAGAGGACAAAAAGCTTGGAAACTCAACATCCAGGTGCTGAAAAAGTGGACTCTATTTAAGGGCCTATGGCGTCTGAAGGCCTTAGAGTCTCGTCACTGAGTAATTAGGTTGATATTTGCTCAGTGTGACACAGCGTTGTCCATAGATAGATCCTGTTTTTGTGCATCACGGTGTGTTGTGTGTTCTCCTCTCAGATAAGGTAGCTGTGTGACAGGGATGTTTTATGCTATTTGTATTCATCAGGGTGTGCACCTTCCCCTCACCCACGCTGTCCCAAAACACCAGCGTGCTTCTACCTAATGCCACAGTGCACTGGTGTGACCCCGGCACGCTCACAGAGACACTGTGGCAACACTATCATGTAAATGAAGTCAGGCTCATTTTGAAGTGCCTTTGGGAGATCACCGGTTTATCAGAAACATGCCTGCCACAGCAGCTCAGTATTGTCCATTCACATCAGTGCACAGAGAGCATGTTGGAGTCATAGTCACAGCCCAAGGGTCAACATCAATACTGATGCAGTGTCATACATGAAAAGCACTTCAGTGTGTTGCTGCCTATTTTTGTTTTCGTGCTAAAAAAGGTCTATTTTCTAGAACTTAATAACGACAACAGGACAAAAAGTTGCACATTCTGCTTATTCAGTATTTTTTTTTGCAGAACAACCTAGAAAATGCTGTCCCTTATCCTCATGTTCATTTGTCATTTGTCCACCACAAAACTAAAATGCCATTAGTGTTGGGAGACCATACAGGTGGTATTAGAAAGGAAACCAAATAGATTTCGAAAAACAAATCAACACCAGATTATTTATGAAATTGAATCCAGCTCAATATCAGCACTCTCCTAATATGCCAAACAGTGCATGACATTGACAGCAACGTGCCCTCTCGGTTATTCTTACGCCTGCAGAGCTCCCCATCAAAACGTAATTAAATTATGAACTGATACACATCGGGCTCGTCACGCTTGTTTGTTGATCCATTATTAGAGCCATAGAGCCTCCATCCTGTGAATAAGAAAGAGGGCTGTGCTGTATGAGCCACATAACGGTACATTCATTTAAACGGTAACCATTTGTTTGATAATTGGTATGAATGGAAACGTATAAATAATAACAAGTTAAGTGTGTGGTTTCTACAGAGCAGATGTATGTCGTTGTACCTTCAGTAAGCTGGTGATAAATTGTTAATATAGATAGAATAGAAGTGATTTCTATAGGAAGTCTAACAAATATTAATTGATTTCCACAGAGGCTGTTTTACTTTCAAAATAAATTAAGTGTTCAAGAATATTTCAACACGTGAAAATACTTAGAAATAACAATCTGACCCTTTCCAAACAAGTGGGAAAGACCTCAACCCTGAAGTTGCTTTAAAATGACTATGTTATCATCCATTTTTTGTGACAAACCATTTTCCTGGTCCTGGCTTTTGTTCACCTGCTTTTGTCAGACGCAAAGCTCTCGCCCCACTTTTCAGTTTATTCTCACAAAATTGGAGACATGTTAAGCATTATGGGTGAAATTTAATGCGCCCACGTCCTTTTCTTCAACAACTAATTCAAGTTATAATAGGAGACGTTGTCGTTCCCATTTAATACACTGTAAAAATAAATGGCATAATCATAGTTGTTTGGGCAAATTATGACACTTGGTGGTAAACGTTCAGTAAACTGCCATTAGAGGTTATAGGAGGCTTTCTGTGCACTGTAAATACAGAACAGAGAGCAGGTGGAGAGGCAACAGGCATTAGCCACTACAATCTGTCATAATAACCCCACCCTCCACTTTACTAACACCTCCTGCCTCCCATTCTCCTGTGTGATTGAAGTACTTTGACACTTTCAGCACTTAGATGGTCCACTTATCTTCCTATCTATTTCAGGCACATGTATTTATACACTGTAGCTTTGTTGTACCCTTTAATAAATACTTGTTTAATCATTCATGAATTTCAGTTCTGAAATAACCAACAGTAATATTTTGCTGTTACAAAAATGAATATTTATGATAACATGTGGCGAGCTGTTAAAAACTAATTTGCACTGCATTTTGTATATTTTACGGGTAAGTCAAGCACTACTTTCCCTTCAATGTCATATGATAAATAGATGGACTGGAATTGTAATAAATTCAAAATTTTGTCAATTTTACGAATGGCAATTGAAAGTAAAGTTAGATATAGCCTTATCTACCTTAACATACAGTCATGAGAGTGGTAGCTAATAAGCGCATTTCCCAAAATGTGGACATGGTGGATTTCATGCTGTTGAATCTCTACTTAATTAACAGCAAGAGCTCTTCATTTAAAGAGCTTTCCATTTGTGTGGTCACTCCTCTCAGATATGCTACAATTAGGACAATTACACAAGTAAAGTGGCACTCTGTGAGAAAAAAAGTGTGTCATGTGATCCTCTGGGCTGATTACCATCTCCACTTCACACTATGATGAGAGTGAAGTGCATGGCTTGCTAAGGTTATGAACTTTTGCCGGACTTCTGATGCGCTGGTATTCATTACGCTGTGGATCTGGATGCAATAATGATCCACTTAGGTCTGACACAGAAAGCCCCTCTTCTAAATCATCGCACAAAAGGAATGGACATATCCGTACTGTAGGAAGCACTGCTCCTTCTGCTTTCACTGGCCGAATATTTACCACATTAGAACTAAATAGAAATAGCTGAAATATTGCAGTTTGATGATACAACAATGCTGTATGTTGTGCTTTAATTTTTTATAATGACAGACATGATTCACAAGCAGTATTTTCCTGTTTTCTAACGTCTCTTAGAGACTTAATTGTCTATGTGTACTGTATGTGCTTGTATTAGTGATGGGATTCTGTTTACACAGTCACACTGTGAGGTGAAAAATGCTCTTCCCATAATGTAAATCATTATTTTAAGGTAAAGACTAAGGTAAAGAAGGTTTGATTTTAGTTAAAGTTAGGATTAGGCAAGTAGTGGTTCTATTTATTTAGGGTAAGTCTCCAGGAAATGAATAGATGTACTACGTAGCCTCATGTTTCACTTCCTAAAATCTCTCAATGTCTGTCAACAGAAAATATCAGCGAGATGAAAGCACTGATTTACTTCTCTGACCTGTCCTTCCCTCTCCTCCTCTCATGAACTTCCATTCAGTACCATGACAGAGGTAACATCTTCAGTCATGCTCTATTATTATATTATTTATTATGTTAGTATAATACTTCATGCAGTGTAACAAATACATCATAAGAGTTCCTATAAAACTCTCTACGAGCCTTCCTGATGCCATGTGATCTTATAACCTTTACTCTGTTATATTACTTGAAGACTACTGACATCTGGGATCAGATATATGCACAATTTCTGTGATTTCCTTGGTATTTGAAACAAT
The DNA here is from genome assembly GCA_029721515.1 of Synanceia verrucosa. NCBI lineage: Eukaryota > Metazoa > Chordata > Actinopteri > Perciformes > Synanceiidae > Synanceia > Synanceia verrucosa. The sequence goes on from CM056565.1 coordinate 8,964,301, forward strand.
AACCTTCGATCACTGGAGAAGTAAATATCCTCAGGCATGTGTGTCTTGCATGACACTGCACTCATCATGATGTACTCCCTGCAACACCAATTTAGTCCCACAACAGGGATCTGGATGCCCAAAATAATCCACTCTCCACTTATGACAGTATTTATAGCAAAGTATCTAATAACTCTGCTAATTATCAGGCAAAGGAGAGCCTAATTAGGTCGTCTTGAAGGAGTGAGGAGTTTGGTTGTGAGACCAAAGGGCTAAAAAAAGCACTCTGAGTGAAGGATCTTTGTAAGATGCTCATGTTTTTTCATTAGGGAAATACAGTCCATTATCAAAAGCCTAGAACACTGCAATTAACCCCCAATCATTTATTTAGGCTCTGCTGTCTGGGCATCATTAAGTATATGCTGATAGGGGATCTAATATTCGTCTCAGCCCTTTCGTGGTGCATCACCACCAGTTAAATTAGTCATCTTTGATTCAAATATTTATACCAGTGTGATCAAGAACCATCAAGTGTCCATGAAACCATCCATCTGTTGTCTATTCCAGTTTATCCAGTGCAGTGTTTTGCTTGGCCGGAGCTCATAGCCCAGCTCATTAAGCAAGACATTTTCACCCAGTAATTATAGAAACAGAAGATTAAGTTCAATATAAAAAAGAGATTTAATCGAAAAAAATATATATAACTGTTGTTTCCAAAGAATTAAATGGTCAAAAACTAGCTGCCATTTAACATGCCAAAGAGGCATCCTTCAATGCCAATGAGAGCCAGTTGTAGCAGGGCAAAAAAGATCAGCACTTAAAATAAGGAAGAGTCAATAACCAGAGTTAAGTAATATTTAGACATTGCTGAAACTTCCATTAAATTGCCATTTTACAAATGACTTTAAAATCACACAGAATAATGAATGGGTATTCACAAATCGCTTTTAAGGTATTATGAATGTTCCATTAACATCATCTCTAATAAAACATTTTGAAGTATGAAATGTCCAGCAGTTGGCAGATAGGACAGTATTGTTTCTACAAAATACAGACAATAGATAATTCATCTTTATTAAAAAAAAAAAAGAGGCACAGTAAAATCAACATTTCTTTGACAGTACACTGTAGATTTGTGAGATATTAATGCATTTCTAATGAAACATTTTGTTCAACAAAGAATCACAATATTTCAATGGAAATTTCTCTCAGCTTTTCCACATATATTTCCAACTACCACTGAAACATAAAATGACTAATTATGGTATAATTTGAAAATGAATTCACTGTTGAGTAATTAATCAAGCCACTTGTAAAATATAGCATCGTAGTGCCTCCTGGTTAACATATTAAAGAATGCATTAAAGTTTAATGTTTAATTATAAAAAGATCTCAAATTAAATATTTATGACTTTTAATGATTCAGGTAGTGAGTTTGATTCTTATTTGGGGTGTTGCTACATCCACAGCTGCCTTTGAAAAACAAATTTTAGTTGATGGTTCTTTTTTTAAAACAACATTTTTGGTTATTAGATGGTCTTTTAATCATAATTATCCTTTCCAACTATCCTACAGACACATTTTTTTTGTTGCTGTCTCTACTTGGCCTCAGTCCAGGTGCTCAGCAGTGTGTACTTGTACTGTATGCTAATGGTTTTAAATGTAGAGCACTTGACAAATGAACTTGAACTTCAAACCAACAATGGAGTTATTAATGTTTAAATACCTGCTCAGCTGAGGCAGAGTTAGAGTGATCCGTCCTCTTTGTTCGTTTATGTTCATCATTGCCTGCTGTAAGGCTCTGCATATCAACTTTAAGGTTGATGATTTTTTTTAAATTCAAGATATGTTATTACACGACAAATGTAAGCTTTTTTTTTCAATATATAGCCACTTTATTCTGGGGTTCAACACAAATATTTCTTTGGTTTTGGAAGCTGACAGATGGAAAATAGAATCAAACCACATGCTTGAGATAATTGCTTTTTTCTTTATCTGTGTTTTTGATCGTTCTGATTGTCCCTCAGTGGAAATAAAGATTGCAAAATTGCAAGGAGGCCAGAAGAAAGCTCTGCAAACTCTGTATTGTTTACCCCTCATTGGACCTCATGCATCTAAATTAAGCCACGTAAAAACAAACTTCAACTCAAAATCACTTCAATTCCAAAAGCAGTAATGTTTGATAACGATTATGCATCACTGTGCTGAGCCGAAATGTGGGAGGGAGGAGCGAAGAGAGAGAGAGAAAGAGACTGGAATCGATATAAACAGCACATTCTTCCCCTATGTGGCAGAAAGGGGATCTATTATGGAGAAATCATGATTTATGTCAATGGTGGGAGGGTTGTCAGGTTGAGCAAAGGATGGAGGTGCGAGCCAATAATGATAAATGCACACCCATCCATGTGCCCCCCCCAGTACACTCCTTCTGTGACCAGAGGTGAAGCTCACTACGTCCATGTTGTCCTTTCAGTATTCTGCACCACCACCCCCTCATCCAGCCTCATGGTTCCACACTCTCTTGTTATCCACATGCAGTTCCCTCTTCTTCTCAGTTGTGTGCTGCCTGTCTGTTGTTGTCTACTCCATGTGATCTGTCTATACGGAGACTGGTGCTACTGCTCATGATGGATTCCAATGATCCAGCGCTTCAGGGAACAAGGAGCGAGGCAGTCACCTTTAAGCTGTGGCTATGCAATCTGTCTCTGTCAGACGTACCCCTCCATACATGCAACATGGACCTGACAGTGACCAAGAGGAAGAGGAGAGGATGGAGAAGAGAAATAGCTAAGATAGCATGCAGAAGACAGATGGAGATGAAAAAAATGAAAGCAAAATCTTGTGGTTCCACCTCATTCGAATAACATCATCTCTTGATATATCCAAAAGACAGTATAGCATTGTGCTTAATGCACAGCTCGGATTGGGAAAAATACTATTTGTATTTTATTGTACAAATCAAACACAATGAACAGGAATACATTGACTTGTATTTCTACAATGTTGCACATATATTTTAGCATAATTAGTGCATATTTTGTCTTAGCAATTAAAATCATAACCGGGAGCAGTTTGACATTTCTGGAGTTGGTAATGATTTCATTTAAGTTTAATTAGTATTGAGTTCTGCATCAATGACATTTGACGCAAATGACAGCTCCATTCATGACAGAAGTGTACACTGAATTGGTCATCAATGAGAATTTGCCTTAAACAAAACACAGTGTCAGCATTTCTTAACACATAATCAACAGTGGTGTTACACTACAGTGGTTTTATTTTGAAAATGATGCTCATCCTGACCTGTGTCTGCTTGAAGTCCAAAGCAGGTCAGGTGAGCCGATAACTGTAGGACCGTCTGTAAATGTGAGTGAGTGGTTGTCTGTCTTTGTTAGGACTGTTATCTACCAGTCAGCGTCTCTCCCCTCCACCACACTCCCAGCTCCTCCTCATCACTGGCACTCAGTATAAAGGAATAAGCAGGTAAAGTCAGTGAATGACAGCATCACACTGTTTGTGCCTCACTGAAATAAAAGCCTTGCACACATTCAGTAGGTGTCTGTTGTGGATCTTTTGTCACTGCTTGGTAACAAGAGGGCAAGAGGCACCTATAGTGTGTAATTAACGAAGACAGATAGCAGTCAGATGTGATTAGTTCCAGCAAGGCAAGCAGTCCATCGGTGGGCTTGGCTGATGGAAGAAAACAGACAAGAGCAAAGACATCTAGTCATTTGGTCACAACATAAACAGTCTCGATAATACAGCAAAGTCCATCTCTCCCAAGATTACTAGACTATGATTAAAAGCTCTTAATATTTTAATCTTAGAGTGCTCTCACGTAATCTTAATGTGCAATATCTCTACTATTCATGTCTTCTATTCATTATGCAATACTTACAAAAGTTGTTCCATTGTATTCACTTATTGTGTTGACTTTTGTTGTATACATGATATGATGACTTAGGGTTTCACAAGGTTTGTTGTAGGCATTTAGACATGGGTTACTGATCTATATTGGTTATTAGTCACACATTTTTAGGTACATTTTTTACTGATTGTTATCTATTTATTGTGACATTCCTACTTTTTCTTATTCAGAGGTTCTTATTTTTATTGGCCCTTATTGTGTTTTGTTTCATCACTTTGCTGCTGAAACAATGCAGATTTCACCATTTATGGGACTAATAAAGGATTATCTTATTTAATTTATCTTATCTTATTAAATGCCTCTGCACCTAGTTGAAGTTTAATTTAACCCTGTGCTTAATGTTGGTTTGCGCCTGCTTCATATTCTATACGAGTAAATATGCAAATAGCTTAATTTCTATATTTAGATAACCGCATGCCATTTTCACAACTACAGATTAACATATAATAATCCCCCAGTTGATTGGCAAATAGCTGAAATACAATCTGCTTAACATGCTGAAATGTGTGAGTAAATAAGACCTCCTCAGCTACCCACTCCCTCTCCATATTTGCTGTGTGGCACACAGATACCTTCCTGCACTTAAGCTTCATACAAGCAGGATCGTCTGCTGCAAATTTACATATGGGATGGATGGATAAGCTATGTCCAAATGCACCTCTGTTGAAAACATCCATCGGAACTACCTTTCAAATAATAAGAAAACAACAACTTTAGTTGATTTATGATCTGCAAATAGGTGGCAGCCCACCTTGATAAGTACTTAAGATTAGCATCAGAATTTAAAGAATTAACTATGCAAGTTGCATGATACCAAGTTTTTTATTTTATTTTTTAAAGTGTAATATATCTAGCAGCAGTTCTAAAGTAAAGCTAAACATCTTTTTAGATCGTAGTAATGAAAGTTAAAATGCTGTAAAGACTGGAGCAGTAAGTTTCATGTCTAAGCTGGTGGACTGAACAATAGCAGAGGCACTGGAGCACAAACAGCTGACAGAATGTCTCTGCTGAGCAGGAACACCATCTAAATACTAATCAAACATCATTTACAGCTGGCTTTATTTGAGGCTCCTGCGAGACCATCCCATCTTGCTTCTTCGCCATGGTAACCAGGGGATTCATTTCAGAGGTGTCATGCTGCATTATCATCTCACCGGCTCATCCACTCCCCTACGCCCTCTGGCTCGCTCGTTTTTGTGTCCCCACCCTCTCTGTTCAGACCCTTCAATCTCAAACATGCCTGGCATCCTGGAAGGAAAACATCACCTATCTTGCTCCGGCTCAGATAATACACTGGTGAGATCTCACTACCTCACGCACGCACACACACACGCACACACACTTGCAGGCACACATGCATACAGAGTAGACGGGATGCACTTTTGAAAAATACACTTGCTTGAGCAGCTGCACTTATATCATCATCGTCATGGCGCCTATTCAAACATACCAACAGGAAGGGGAGACAGATTCCCACTATTGAGTCATATTGCCTGCATGATCAACCCCATCCAACAACTTCCCACTTTATTCATCCTCACAATCATTCACCCTTCCTCTGCATTCAGTTATCTCTAACACCTACTGTAGATGCTACCTTTAACTTTTAATCATCAAGTGGCACATGTCTTTGCCCGTAAACGTCACTTTCACTTTACATGCAAAAGTGCAAGAAGTGTGTTCCCTTTGCTCAAAGCATTGCTGGCTGAGTCTGACTGGATGAAGTAAAAACAAACTATGATGGAAGCCATACAAAGCCAAATTTATGGAAGAGATCTGATATAAATGCAAAAGCAAAGATGTGTGTAGAGATGTGTGTTTTTACATGTTGGAAACATCCAAGCCTCATAAACGTTCTTTCCTCATGAGTGGCAGTGAAAAATGGTTTGTAAGAAAGGCTGAAATAATCTTTAGGTATACACACCATGCAAACAGAAGTCTTGCCTTATTGCAAGGAATTCAAAAATCCACCGTAGATTTTCATTTTTCTATTTTGACAAATCATACAAATCAATCTTTCGGTCACATTCTCACTGACTACACAGTTTAGGAAAGCCTGTGGGTCTTTCTGTTATGAGAGACAGTTTGAACAAGAAAAACACATTACTTCCTGTGTAAATAAATACAATAAATGAGAATGTATTTCCCTCTCTGTCTGAGATCAGCTATGCCAGGGGTGGGATGGAGACAGGGATGATTCAAGCACCTCTTTGTTTACATGAGTCTCAGTGATGTGGGGGCATTAGGGAAGCCCTGACCCCCTACATATGCTGGAAAGTGGGAGTTTGGCACGTTGCCACATCGAGCGGCACCAGAGGCGTGCGAAGGGTTTAGCCTTTGTTTTGTGTAAAATGGCTTCCTGAGGCTGCAGTTTGTAATGACAAAGACAGTTGAGCCCTGTCTGTGCGATATGACATGGCTGCCTGGCCTCATCATGGGCTATCGCTCCCCAGGGACTCCAAGAAATACGATACAGTTAGCATACAGGAAGATAGTCCTACATGAGCAATAAAGGCACAAAGAAGAGGAAATATCACATTATAATATTGGAGAGAAGAATCAGTCGGCCTTGCCTTTCATTCTCTGATATAACATTATATTTATTTTCAAAGTTAAAACATTGCATTATGCTTGTGTTTACATAATGGTGAGATTCTTCCATATTCAATTTTATCTACGTTCTAATTCTATTATTCCATCATTTATGTGACTATTTAATGTTGTATTATGTTACCATGCCTACTGCCTATAGTACTAAGAATGTTACCCTGACATACCCTTTACTATTTGCCCTATGCTAATAATGTTAGTTGTGTCATTTTGGGAGAGATAAGTTTAGATACATTTGTATTGTTTATTTTTTTTATATATCAATAAATGTCCATCCATCCATCCATTTTCTACCGCTTATCCTCATAGGGTCGCGGGGGGGCTGGAGCCTATTCCAGCTATCTTAGAGCGAGAGGCAGGGTACACCCTGGACAAGTCGCCAGCTTTTTGCAGATCAATAAATGTCTATGTATTAATTGAAGAAGACGATATTGTAGATCGTGGTGTGTCTGTGTTTTGGCAGTGAGATGTGCCTCTCAGTAGGTTTAGAGGGGAAGTTCTATTTTTTACAAATTAGACCTTATTTCTGGAATAAAACACTGCCATTTATTCACCCAATTCACTTTGGAGTCATCTGGAGTACTTCTGACAATATTTGGATTTGATGATATTGATTTAACAGGAGTGAATGGGGCACTGAAATGCAGCCAGTAAATGACACAAACTTGACCATTTCTTAAATAACAGATGTTTAATAAGATGGGCTACGCTATTACTATTCTCATTTCACAGTGCCTGAACTAAAACAAAGCATGTATGTGTATGTGACAACATCACAAATAACTATTTTAGCTCAGGCACTGTGAAGGCCACCTAGGTGGACACGAGGAGTCCTTAGTAAACTATGATACACAGGAAGTAGAATCTGTTTACAGATTGAATTTTCTCAAGTTAGAGACAACTCCTGACTCAAATGAGAATAGTTTAAATACATTTATATTATGGGACTGATTGGCTGATTGGCCTCACATGGGGAGGGGTAGGCTATATCTGGAATGTTCTTTATTCATCAGCTTTACTGGATAAAGATCTCAAGACCGAGACCAAGATTATTTCTCAAATACAGTTTATTGCAATTTATTGTCAGTGAGCAGTTGCCCTCTCTTCTCTTGACTGATGCTGAAACAGTGAAATTACTCACTACCAGTTGCAGCAACTGAGCAAACTCTTCCAGTCATCAATCAAATTGATTATATTTTGTATACTTCCACATTATTGCTGATTTGAAATGTCTGTTTTCTAAATCTGTCTATATTTCAAATTATATTTATCACAAATATGTTGTCTAATTGCCTGGAAATCGTTCCATAGTCTATGGAACATTTTCAGGCAATGAAAAGCCAGTCAAGGTTTTGTAACTCAAGCCTGACAGGGTTGCTATAAAAAAAGCATTGTGGCAGCCCATATACTGCAGGGTTATGTGGTAAAAGGTCAGGCTTGTGAGGGTCACAACCTCAGTGGGGCAACCAACCGTCATTTGATAGAAATTGAGAGGCAGTCTTATCGTGTCCAAGTTCCATTACCAAGTTGATATTTCTCTCCTGCTACACTCTTTTAATAGCTCATTAAATCGTATTAATAGAATCACGCATTAGGGAGCGGAAGAGCTTTCTTGTCAAAACACAGAAGTTAAAACAATGAATAAGAATGAAACAGACAGGAAGGAAATATTTATATGTTATGTTATTCAGCTAAAAGCGATCAAATAATGATTTATCAGTTATATTGTGAGACAAGTGGAAGGGGAAGCAAATAAATTCAGCATTTTAGACCTCACTGATTGACTGATATTCAATGACAATCCATTGCATCCTCCTTCTCTAAATATGTTCACCAACGAGTTACAGGGACTAAAATACTGCTGAATTGTTCCAACTGCTACAACTCTGTGCACCAGAGCTCTTTGAATGGGTCATTACATTAAACTATCTCTCATAATAAGCATCCCATGGTAACATTCTGTACACCCAGGGGCTGCCGACACAGAGAGGCAGGTCTAATGGTCTGCAGTATTAGTGGGTTAATTGCCATGTCCTGGTCTCCATTGGATTGCGAGTATAGGGCGTTTTAGTTTAATTGTGAACAATCCTGTCCTGTAACCCCCCCCCCCCACACACACACACACACACACACACACACCAGGCAGCCCTGCACTGGTGCATGGTGAGAGTATTAAGGGTTGGCATGGTGCACTTCAGGCAGCTGACCCCCAGTAATAGACTGCCATCTATTGGTACCATCATAAAACTAACCTGTCACTGAACATAATGCAGCAATGGGTTTTTACACAAAACCTGAGCTTCATAACAACACAGTGAATGTTATTTCATCCAATTTATTTTTGAAATTTAGCTTTGTATAATGGCTCTCTACTGTATGCCCACTAATATCCTGCCAGATAAAGAAATAGCATAGTATGATCTTAATCCTAAACTCTACCCAGATGACTTTCGTAACTGTATACCAACTGAATACATAGTGATGTGATATCTGTATTTTGACTGGCTGTTGCATGAACTTAATGCAAAAAATTCCAGGTGCTTTTTTGATGCAATGAAATTAAATGCAACCTCTCAGTTAAATATTTCACAAAACACACAACAAGGTTTAAACCACAGAGATTACAAACACGTTTTATCATCTCATTTCTGTGATAGCAGACATTGAGTAAGACTGTCAGTGATTAACATGTGAACAAAGAGAACAGCTGACATATAAAGCCATTGTGGTCCTTTTCCTCAACCTTGACTGACTGCACAGGACATTTACATTTTAATGGCTCAAACTGCATCAGAGAGTGAAAGCTCAGCTGAAACCTTGGGTGACTGCCCCCGAACAACCCAGTGAGACAAGCCAGCTCCCACATAAACACAAGAATGAAAACAAAAATCCTTGTCATGGCCATGAAAAAAAGCCTTTGGTTGCAATTTATCTCATGTGTCATTTTAACAGACATCATCTACCAAACTGAAAATGTAACCAGAGAGACAGAGTCTCTGTTAAATAATAATCTGTTAATTGTGCCATGTACTGTACCTACCAGAAATAAGGTAGAATTAGGATTATATGTTAATACTTGGCATTATCAAACTGACTCACTAGACCGTCTGTTCTGTCTAACTCAACACCACAACATAACTTTTTCATGCCATATATTATTTGCATGTAAATCTATCACTTAATATTTTAGTAAAAACAAACTGTACTTTTGTACAGTATTTATGTTGAGACAAATACAGGCTATTTTCCTGGTTTCCACAAGGGCATTGATGCTTTATTATGGATCTTGACAATTTCCTACTCCTGAAATGATCCAAACCTAACCTAATCTAACCTAAAGTAAACTAAAAAATCTCCTTAATCCCCAAGTGCAATAACTGTGTTGACATGCAATAACTGTGTTTAACTGTACCTTATTTAAAACACTGTAAATTACTGTGTATTTTATGTTTATTACCAAACTTTATTTATGTTTTCACTTTTTACTGTTGACTGTTTTTATATTGTATGAAGTACCATGTGGAGTAACACAAGTTTCGTTATATGCACTATCATATGATGACAACTGAGGCTTTTGATAAGCCCTCTCTACAGAGTTTGTAGCTCTGGAGTTTGGTGGAGAGACACATAATCAGAGACTCCACTCTGGTTGACTGGAGGTCAGTCTCAGTTTCCATGCAGGAGTTACCAGGATCTGGACCAGTGTCAGCGGTCTCTGTGCCCTGAGGAGTGGTGATATCATCTGGGATGTCATGGAGCAGGATTATACTTTAGAAGCAATAACATCATCTGTGAAATCCTGTATCTTTGACAGTGTGTGGGTTTGGGTTTGTGTGACCCATTTCACTCTACTTGGAAGATCACATACTATACTGTAAAACTGAATAAAAAATAGAGTAAAACTGTACTTAGTATATTGTACTGTGATAAACCTACTCAAATTATACTAAGTCTCAGTAATTATAGCATATTCAAAAGAAAGTACTGTGAGGAACTCCATTCTCCTACTGAACCTGGTTCATTTTCCACTATCTGGAAGTCTGAATGGTCATGATATGGTCCAAACACTCCTCTTTTCTCTGTTTTATGTTTGGGTGTTGAGTATGACATTGAATAAAAATGCATATAGATTCATTACATACACTCTCAGCTGAAAGATAACTACAGTATGAGCATAGCAAAGGGTTTAGAGTATAACTTTACCTGAAGTCCCACAGTATTTGTTATCATGTTGCCATCTCCGTCACACCTGTGCTTGAGGTGGAGGGCAGCGACTCCATCGTATATATTTGGTGGTGGAGAGCCTCCGTCACACCTGTGCTTGAGGTGGAGGGCAGCGACTCCATCGTATACATTTGGTGGTGGAGAGCCTCCGTCACACCTGTGCTTGAGGTGGAGGGCAGCGACTCCATCGTATACATTTGGTGGTGGAGAGCCTCCGTCACACCTGTGCTTGAGGTGGAGGGCAGCGACTGCACCGTAAACATTTGGTGGTGGAGAGCCTCCGTCACACCTGTGCTTGAGGTGGAGGGCAGCGACTCCATCGTATACATTTGGTGGTGGAGAGCCTCCGTCACACAGATGCTTAAGGTGGAGGGCAGCAACTCCATCACGTATGATTGATGGTGAAGAGCCTCCGTCAGTCCAGCGTTTGAGGTGGTGTAGTCGGTCACTCGTGGCTTCTTGGCCTGCTGAGTGACCTCTGTGGAGGCAGAGGCAGATGCTGTGAACAAACAAACAAACAAAAACACTGATCAATCCACTAAGGTTTTTTTAAAACATGGTAAAAGATGCTGTTTCTTATTCTATGTAATTTGATCAACTGTGTGTATCCAGTTTAATCCACTTTTCATCCCATCCCACATGAAAACACGCTGTGATCCACAGAAATATTGCCTCACCTTCAGTCATTTTTGAGGTCTTTCTCCTGTCCGTCCTGATGTTTCTCTTTGTGCCCTACACAAAAACAACAAACTTAAAACACCATTCTTTTCAGTGATTTTCTTTCATACCTTATATGTCTGGAGAGCGTACATACATAATTAAAGCTGGCCGACCAGCCAGGGTGTTGCTGCGAGTGCAGCTGTTTTTCTTCTTCTGCCAGCTTATAGTATTTGGCCTGTTCTTCAGCGGACAGTGACCTCCACATCTGCCCCAGGATGGCATGTTGTCCTGCCGCACCTTTGCTGTCCACTTTGAGCGTCAGTTTTGGCCTCTGCTCTTTCATGAACAGCATGAAGGCATTCGGCGGTTTCTTGACATAATGCTCATCCTGCTGCTGCTCTCCACGCTTTCTCTTTCTGTGGGAGAAAAACAGAAGATTCTCAGAAAAACAGTAAAGTAAGCAGAATAATAGGGTGAAATGCATTAAACCCATTAAAATGACTGATAATAATAATATTCAAGCTTAATGTGGTTTTAATATGAGTTGTGATGACTGCTGCAGATGAGAGAACGTATTGATGAGGCAGACAGTGGCTAAATATCAGTGTGCACTTCTGTCTATGTGTTTGTTTACATTCATGTGTGCGTTATTTACTTCTGTCCAGTTTGCTGGCTCAGCCTGTATCCTTCAGGGAGCTGCATCACTGGGGTATTGGCTTTCTGGAGACGCAAACATACAGAGGGGTTGGATGAACAAGACTCAGTGGAGTCACCTGTAACTATCCAGAACAGTCTCATGCACACATTAGGAAAGTTTTCCACTTATTGAAATACATATTGAAATAGGTTGTTTTCTGTCATTCTGTTGTGCTAATGCATCCACCACTGACTGATACCTGGGCTGTAACTAAATTATTTTCATTATTTATTAATAGTGGCTAATTGTTTGGTCTGTGTGACAATTTCAAAAACCCAAGATGACATCTTCAAAATATGTTATTGGTCTGACTAACTGGCCAAAAGGTCATTGTCGCTTAAAAAAAAAAAAAAGAAAAATCAATCAATTGTCTAAAACAGCTGCTGACAAATGATTACTCTGTCATCTTTTCAGCTCTGACTGGTATGCATCTTTTTTTTTGATGCAGGTATTGAGACAAGACTCTCATGATCTCTATCCCTAACCTAAACTGATATCTTACCTTAAATCTGATCTGTCCCTGGCTATCAGCACCTGGCTGACCGTGCAGGGCACCTGGCAGCGTGACGTGTTGCAGTCCCTGGTCTATGATGGGAGCAGCTTGTCCGACATACACTGTCTGAGCAGACATGAGTGAATGTGGCTGCTCACAGCTATATGGAGCTGCTCCCTGGGAGGCGCACCCAGCATGAGCTCCAGTCCAACTGCCATCAAGCTGATGGTCTACACTGAATTCATGTCCTGAGTTGTGAGCACCTACAGGACTCGTCAGGTGAGTTGGTGGAGCTGATACTACGGGGCTGGGCTGAGGTTCTTCATTGCTCAAACTGTCCATAAATTCAATCATTTGTTGTTCAATACATTCAATACATGAATCAGAATGAGGCGAAGTGGACTCAGTGCTGAATATATCGCCGATGCTCTCAAACAATAATCTGCTTTCAGCTTCATTCAGAAGGTCTGTGAGGAGGTCCATGTCATCAGCAGACATGTTGTCATCCGTCTGCTTACTGTGGAGTAATAGCTTGTGTTTCATTCTGCCGAAAGTTATGGCACCTGTGACAAATAATAATGGATTTAATTAAAGGAAAATACTGGAGAATTTTTGACAGCTATAGTTCCTACTAACTTTGCAGATAAACATTTTTAATGAACTTTCTGGTGTGTTTTTTAAAGACTTAATAATCCAAAAGTATACATAAAATAATTAAAAACTGGTAAAGTGGTTTCACCACATAACACAGCATTTGAATACAGCTTACATGTTGATGTATCTGAAATAATAATCCAATAATTAATATATGAGACAATATGAACTTAAAATGGAGCAGGTCTCTGCTTTAAACTTAACTTGAAGTACTTTAAACTATGAGAAATTTTGTAGAAAAGTGTTGCATTGACAACTAACAGACCATTGGTGAAAGGTGTTTTGGAAATAATTATAATTGCTGGTTAATGGGTGTTTTACTCAGCTATAATCTCTAAATATTTGTGTAATTGTGAACTTACTTAATGCAGATAACCGGTGGACTGATGGATCAGCGAGCTGAAAAGTTTTCTCTTCGTTTTTCACAGAAGAAACTAGACGCTTTCGCAGTGAGATCCAGAGGTGAAATGAGCAGAATGTTTACTGACAGACACTTAAGTGTTTAGTGTGTTCCATTCTGATCTGTTCTTTTTCATTCTTTTCCATTCCGGAACTTCTGCCCTCATTTGCATATTTGGTTACCTGAGCAACCGCAAAGTAAATAAGTATTCTCAAAAATCAGCAAGTGCATTATGTATTTTTTTAAACTAATGTATCATAATGCATTAGTCTAGTTTACTTCATAGGATGGATCTAGGTAGTGATCTGAAAGAGTTTGCAAAGGCCTCCTAATTCCAAACAGTTATAAATGTATATGTATAAATATAAAATTTAAAGATGTGGTTGCAAAAGCCTAATAGAGTAATGGGAATGTCAAACACAGTCTGTGCACACACACTCTGTCCTGAGAAGAGGTCTAATCAAGCAACATGAATAAAAACACCTGAGTGAACAGAGCAGCCATGTGTCCAGTGCTGTGAGGATTTAATCTGATATGGTACTAAAGGAGAGACTCCTGAATATGAATATGGTGAAAAATCAATATATCACCATGACACTTCCAATTACATACGTTATTATGGCTATGGCTCCTTTTTTCTGAAATTGAGATTTTAACTCATTGAGAGTCACCTATTTTGTAAAACAGTAAGTACCTTGTGCCAGTGTTTTTGTCCATTTTGATTCATATTTTAAGACCCACAGAATATTTTGTACTATGTCTCTGAAAACACAGAATAGCTCAAATGAAAGAAGAGACACTCTATTTCATCGTGAAAAAAATGTTTGTTTTTACCTTGTTCCATTCTTGTTTTATCAGAGGTAAAGTAGAGGACACTTTCACCAAAATCACCACTTTTTGTCCAGAATCTGTTTGTCTTGCTCTCTAATCTCAATCGTCTCCACTTCCTGTTTTTATCTCTGTGGTATATACTGTCTACTTACGGTCCAACTACATCTCCCAGAAGCCCCAGCATTACACACAGGCTGTGGGAGACTGCAATCGGCAAACCACTGCCGAAAAACCACTTTGACGTATCATTACATTGATGGCACTCAAGCGTTGGATTTTAAATGACATTGAAATCCGTCAGTGGCACAAACCATAAACTTACTCACACAAACAAATTTAGTAATGCCAACTTGTGGTGACTTTAGGAAAAATCTATAGATTTACAATTGACTGGGTTGAAAGGAAGACATTATGAATGCAAAATAGTCCAAAGTCTAAAAATTGATTGGTGCATGCAAAAAATGGCCTGGGGAGTCTCCTCTAAAATGTTATATAACTCTAATTTACACAACTGAGTTAAGATTTTTCTCTCAATTTATACAACTGTTTAAATATTCTGAGAGTAAGAAAGAAACATTCTTTTGCATCTGCTGAATAATGATTTTCATCTTGATGTTAATCCTTCAGCAATCCAGCAAAAACACAGCTAATAACAGGTAACTGCTCAAAAGTGATGACTATTTTCCATCAACGTTCCTCTGACCAACAGAAAATGATCTTTGAAAAGATTCTGACTTCCAGATATGAGCTTTTCTTGAACCTCATGACATGTCAATAGGCAGCGACTTTTAAATACAAGATTAATGTTCGTCTCCTCCTTGAGCCGTCACCTTATCGTGGTGGAGGAGTTTGTGTGTCCCAATGAACCTAGAAGCTATGTTGTCGGGGGCTTTATGCCCCTGGTAGGGTCACCCAAGGCAAACAGGTCCTAGGTGAGGGACCAGAAAAGCACGGCTCAAGACCCCCTATGGTGAAAAAGATCAAGAACCAACATTTTCCCTTGCCCGGACGCGGGTTACCGGGGCCCCCCTCCAGCCAGGCCTGGAGTTGGGGCCCGTGGGCGAGCCCGTGGAGTCCTTGGAGGAGGTGCTGGAGAGTGGCCCCTCTCGGGATTCCCTCGTTCTGCTGGGGGACTTCAATGCTCACGTGGGCAATGACAGTGAGACCTGGAGAGGCGTGATTGGGAGGAACGGCACCCGAGTGGTGCTCTGTTATTGGACTTCTGTGCTCATCACGGATTGTCCATAACGAACACCGTGTTCAAGCATACGGGTGTTCATATGTGCACTTGGCTCCAGGACACCCTAGGTCGATGTTCGATGTTCGACTTTGTAGTCGTGTCACCAGACTTGCGGCCGCATGACACTCGGGTGAAGAGAGGGGCAGAGCTGTCAACTGTGGTGAGTTGGCTTCGATGGTGGGGGAAGATGCCGGTTCGATCTGGCAGACCCAAACGTATTGTGAGGGTCTGCTGGGAGCGTCTGACAGAGTCCCCCGTCAGAAGGAGTTTCAACTTCCACCTCCGGCAGAACTTCGACCACATCCCAAGGGAGGTGGGGGACATTGAGACTGAATGGGCCATGTTCCGTGCCTCCATTGTTGAGGCAGCCGACCGGAGCTGGCCAAGCGGAATGCGGCTTTGGCGGTCGCCGAGGCAAAAACTCGGGTGTGGGAGGAGTTCGGTGAGGCCATGGAGAATGACTTCCGGACAGCTTTGAGGAGATTCTGGTCCACCATCCGGCGTCTCAGGAGGGGGAAGCAGTGCACCATCAACACTGTGTATAGTGGGGATGGTGCGCTGCTGACCTCGACTCGGGATGTTGTGAATTGGTGGGGAGAATACTTTGAGGAACTCCTCAATCCCACTGACACGCCTTCTATGAGGAAGCAGAGACTGGGAACTCTGAGACGGGCTCTCCTATCTCTGGGGTTGAGGTCACCGAGGTGGTTAAAAAGCTCCTCGGTGGCAGGGCCTCGGGGGTGGATGAGATCTGCCCAGAGTTCCTAAAGGCTCTGGATGCTGTGGGACTGTCGTGGTTGACATGTCTCTGCAACATCGCGTGGACATCGGGGACAGTGCCTTTGGATTGGCAGACCGGGGTGGTGGTTCCCCTCTTTAAGAAGGGGGATCGGAGGGTGTGCTCCAACTATAGGGGGATCACACTCCTCAACCTCCCTGGTAAAGTCTGTTCAGGGGTTCTAGAGAAGAGGGTCCGTCAGGAAGTCGAATCTTGGATTCAGGAGGAGCAATGTGAGAAGCTCGGTCATCCGGGAGGGTCTCAGAGTAGAGCTGCTGCTTCTCCGCATAGAGAGGAGCCAGATGAGGTGGCTCGGGCATCTGATAAGGATGCCTCCTGGACGCCTTCCTGGTGAGGTGTACTGTTGCCGTCCCACTGGTAGGAGACCCCAGGGACGACCCAGGACATGCTGGAGAGACTATGTCTTTCGGTTGGCCTGGGAACGCCTCGGGATCCCTCCAGAGGAGCTGGATGAAGTGGCCGGGGAGAGGGAAGTCTGGGCTTCCCTGCTTAAGCTGCTACCCCCACGACCCGAGACTCTCTATTTCATCCTGAAAAAAATGTTTGTTTTTAACCTTGTTCCATTCTTGTTTTATCAGAGGTGGAATAGAGGCCACTCCCAAAAAAATCACCACTTTTTGTCCAGAATCCGTCCGTTTTGCTCTCTAATCTCGATCATCTCCACTTCCCGCTTTGGTCTCTGTGGCGTATATTAACTCTGTGCTCCGACTACATCTCCCAGAAGCCCCAAAATTACTCACAGGCTGCGGGAGACGGTGATCGGCAACCCACAGCAGAAAAAAAAAAAACTTTTACGTTGTATTACGTCAATAACATTCAGGTGTCGGATTTTGAATCATGTCAATGGCACTCAAAGAGTTAACCACAATGTAAACCAATGTGTCCATATTAAACGCTGAGAAGGAAGATTGCGTGTGTTCGCAACATTATTTTTCATTTTCATTTGAGAATACAACCTGTTGTCATCACAACTTGTCACCTATTGCTACTTTGTGTTCAAGGGGCGTGGTAACCATAGCGACCCTTTGTGTTAATTCAGAATTAGGCAAAAAAAAAAAAAAAATCACCATCATTAAGTTTAAGGTAGTTTAACACACATAACCCCTTGCACTTATCCCCGCAGTTGTTCTGAAAACCCTCACAAGAAATGCTGTTCGCCGGATCATTTGAAGTGCAATAATTGAGCAATGAGTCACTCATATTCAGAAACAGAGAATCAACATGAAGTGTTGACACTCGTCCTGAAGTGAAGAGGGTTGAGTCATTTTCTGGACCGTCCATGAACATGATTAACGTACTGTATTTGTCTGGCAGAAACCAGACTACTGAAACATATAATCTGCAAACAAATGACCAAAGAAAAAGAATGTTCATTGCTACTGGCCACACAGTGTTGTTTATGAATGCATGTGCAAATATGATGATAATGCTGCAGTAAATGTGTCATCCACAACTAGTGGCGGTGTGAGGGCTAGAACACCTTCTGTGCACTCGCTAATGATTCACCTGTCAGAAGACACTTGTGGTACTCATCCTGTCTCTCCTTCATTACGTCACTCATGCCATTTTGTGTCACTCTTCCACTCACTTGCTGTTTAAATCATTTGCTCACTCTCTCCATTTTTAAAATGGCACACACACACACACACACACACACGCTGCTTACACAACGCCAAGGTGAGTGAGTTAAACACATTCATGCATCATTAGAGCAGTGATAACTACACAATCTTAAAGACAAAGATGCCTGATTGGGCAATATTATTGGGAAATTGTCATGTAGTTGTGTGTTCTTACATTTCCCCAAACACAAAACTGGAAAACAGGGTCGCTAACTGGGAAATTAACAAAGAGAACTACACATTGAAGTTAAAAGCCTTAAGTAACGCCCCTTTGTGTTATACAAGCAGGCTGCAGGAACACTCAAAATGACAGAGTAACAGAAAAACTAGCCCTAAACAAAAGGATTGAAGTTAGGACTCGTTGGAGGGGTGTAGATTTGTAATGGTAGCCAATAACACAAAGACACACAATTAACTCTTTAAGTGCCATTGATGTATTTCAACATCATTTAAAATCCGACACTTGAGTGTCATTGACGTATTAATACGTCAAAATAGTTTTTCAGCAGCAGGTCACCGATCGCAGTTTCCCACAGCCTGTGAGTAATTTTGGGGCTTCTGGGAGATGTAGTCGGAGCATAAAGAGACAGTATACGCCACAGAAACCAAAGCAGGAAGTGAAGATGATCAGGATTTGAGAGTAAAATGGACAAAAAAATGTGATTTTGGTGAAACTAAAACTCTCCTACATATAAAACAAGAATGGCACAAAGTAAAAACAAACTTTTTTGTCACGATGTAATAGTGTCTCTCCTTTTATTTGAGCTATTCAGTGTTTTCAGACACAGTACAAAATATTCTGTGGGTCTTGAAATATGACTCAAAATGGCCAAAAATACTGGAACAAGGCAGATGGTTTGATAAAACAGCTGGCACTCAATGAAATAAACACAAAGCCTGAGAGCCAACTGAAGGTGTTGACCCTCTACTGTACAACAAAAAATCTCAACTAAGACACCCCAAGCTTCTCAAATGGTCAGCCTGGTTGATTGCTACCAACTGAAGCAGGCTAACACAGGTGCAATCAATTACACCTGATGAAAGTGAATGAGACCATTTATGTGGACCTTGAGATCCTCCTGAGCATAACATTGTACTGTATAAACATATTTAAAATGAGAATTGTTGTGATTTGATCACAAATTTACATGTGGACTATGACGAAATAACCTGTCAATCACAGGTGGAACCACTGAAGCTTATAACGACCACACTCCTGTACTGACACACCTAAACAGAGCTGAGCAGCCTCACCTATGGTTGTCCTGTTCAAGTCTATCTGCTGTGAAAATAGCATTGTATTTTTCCAAACCAATGCACAAATCTGCATTTATTGATCTTTAAAATATTTCAAAATGCAATGCATAGAAGACATGCTGCCATGTCACAGCTGGAAAAGCACAAATAAAAATATAAGGGAAGACACAACTAATGATAGTTACTAATAGATATCACAATTTGCATACATTTCAGAGGGGCAAGTTTGAACATTTGGACAATTCGTGTTTTATTTTGTTTACGTAATACAGTCTAAGGTTTGTGCAGAGCTTCTTATTACTCCATAAATGAGAAAGGACTGTAAATAGTCACAAAAAAAATCAATTTCACCATGTTTTGGGGGAATTAAGTGTTCTACAAATCAAGCTACAGCTGATATATGAAGAAATCTCTCTGGAAACACTTTCACAATGTACTTATATTGGGTATTATAGGTAATGCTGCACTCTAGTCAAGTCAGAGGTTGTTATTTTCCTGGTTAAAATTTCTAGCTTCTGACCTTAAAGTGTTCCAGATGGATAATGTCAAACCAGTGGAAGTAAAGTGGAAGTGCTACTCTTTTAATAGCCAGCAGGGGGCGACTCCTTTGGTTGCAAAAAATGAAGTTTGCGTCGATGAGAAAATTCAGTAAACATTGTAAAGATGAGTTTATGGTCTCAATTGATAGTTAGAAGTCTTCTGCAATGCACCAAGAGATTCATCTCGTGAAATTTTGTCACACTTAGAATGAATAAACCATAAAGCTTTAGGGATGCTAGGGCGGGGCTACCTTGTGATTGACAAGTTGTTACCACGGCGTTGGTGTTGCCCATGTTTCGTCTTAAAAATTTAACCCTTTCACAGTGTTTTAAATTCTTAAAACCTTTTTGGTCATCTAAAAATGTCTGATTCAAAAAAGACATAGGTGACTAAATTCCCAAACTCATCCATCCATCCATTATCTACCGCTTATCGCGGGGGGGCTGGAGCCTATCCCAGCTGTCTTAGGGTGAAAGGCAGGGTACACCCTGGACAAGTCCCCACCTCATCGTAGGGCACATAGAAACAGACAACCACTCACATTCACACCTACGGTCAATTTAAATTAGCCAATTAACCTAATCCCCATGCATGTTTTTGGATGGTGGGAGGAAGCCGGAGTACCCGGAGAGAACCCACGCAGACATGGGGAGAACATGCAAACTCCACACAGAAAGGCGCCGGGCCCGGGATTCGAACCCGGTACCTTCTTGCTGTGAGGCGACAGTGCTAACCACTACGCCCATTCCCAAACTGGAGATCACACAGCTTTAAAATAGTGTGTGTTGTAAAATTTAAAACATTTTGAAACACACTAAAAGGTACAAAATGTTAACTAACAAGTATAAAATTAGACTTTCCTTATTGATTATTTACATTAAAACTGTATTTTTTTATATGACACGTTTTCGGAAAACATGTTTAAATATGCATGAGTCATAATCTAAGGGTTAATTTAGGAGACAGAAACTGGAGTAAAATAAATGTGTATTTTTTTAGATGAATTGCCACTGAGCGCACTGGCTCACTGTCATGCTCTCCCCCCATCGTTACAGTTATTCGTAACACCTGTGCCTTTTCCACTTAAAATCTGCTGTGACGTTGCTTCAGATCCAGATTTTCAGTCATTCTGCTGTCAGTGAATCAGCCTCTCGACCCAAATCAGAATCTGCTCAGCCAAGTGTTGGAGGTGCCTACTGTTCATCCTGATGTTTCTTTGTGCCCTACACAAAAACAACAAACTTAAAACACCATTCTTTTCAGTGCTTTTCTTTCATAACTTATATGTCTGGAGAGCGAACATACATAGTCTGGTGGGTTGAACAGGTCAGACATGTTGATGGTGTTCAGATCCTGTGAGTAAGGATGCTGCACCATCCTCTGGCGATTTTAGGGGGGTGGCCTGGGGTGGCCACCCCAACTCTGACAGGAAGTTGGTCAAGTTTGTCAACACAGGAAGCAGACCCAAACGGTGCCAGCTTTGAATGCAAAAGAGTCATCATAGTCACAATTTACAACTTCTTTCACAATAAAAAAATAAAGATTATCTGTTCAATATAACCCAAAAATCCTGGATGATGAATTTACCGCCGCTGCTGCTGCCAGCCTGCGCCAAAGCCACGGAGAGAGGCAGAGCGCAGAGCCACGCCCACGGTGCCCCCCCATGCACCACTTAGCTACTGCTGGTCCGTGAAACCGGAGACACACTGACAGACACACTTGATTTCAGCAACTGGATTAAAAACGTCTGTCGATAATGTATTAATTTATACCTTTATCAGGAACATGAATAAGCTATTTATTTTCTGTTCTGTTGCCTGAATGCTATGTTTTCATGCAACCACAAGATGGCACCTCAATTGGTGGAGCAAACAGGTTAAAATACAGGTGACAGATTATTCTGTGGGATTCTTTAAAATGAGTTAAGAGCAGTTAAATTTTGCTACTCTAATCCAATTTTTGAAGAGATAAGGACTCTAATCTACTACAAGGAAATGGCTCTTAGACAATTTGTACCCTAACCCTGAACATTTATTACAGACTAAACATACTTCAAATAAGCAGACATACTTGAGAACTGTGATAGGAGGAAATAGAATTTTAAAAATGACTTTTAAAAAGAGACTTTTTTATGAGAATAGACACCTTTATTTGACATGAGACAGGAAATCATGGGAGAGAGGTTGGACGTTATGATGGAACCCCCCGCCCCCCGTCGGAGGTTTGCCCTGGGCCACCCCACACTAGCTGTGTGTCCCCTCTTGTCCACCCCAGTAAAAAAATCCTGGATACGCCACTGCATCTAAGGGTAAAGAGCTGTAAGACACTGTATGTAGTGAATGCTTCAATTACAGAGATAATTGGGAAATTCACAACAGTGCTGGTGGTTAAAGTGATTTCCTGAGTATTTTAGACATTTAGTTAATATAGGATTACAGGGAGGCTCTTTTCATGCAACATGCACAATAGAGCAGATATCAAATCATCATTTATTTATTTTAAAATTTGCTTTTGCTTTTCATGTCAAAATTTCTTTGCTGCAGTAGCTTTTTTTAAAGTATCACATCTACTAGAAATGAAGTTGTGAATCAATGAATCAATCACAGTAATTGAAAACAACAATTTATTTTATTATTAATCATAGCATTATTGATATTTGAAGGTGATTTGGTTTCCTGGGTGTGGTTGCACCACCTGTGAGGCTGAAAGAAGGATTTGTTAAGAGCATAAAGGATATATGCACAGAGGATAGGAGGTCTATCTACAAAGTTAAATCAGATTCGAGCAGATGAAGAATGTGACTCCAAGTAAAAACCTAGCTGTTAAACAAAGACCTCTCTTTTTGCAATGTGTGAATGGCGTACAGTTTCAGTTGTTGAGCTGCAACGCAGGAATCAATCCAACGTTTGACTCAACGGCCTGCATTAGTAAATTGGTTAAATCATGTGATAACTTTAGGTCATCATTCAGGATCTGATGATGCTGAGGTGCAACCACATTTTGGAACAGAATGACACAAATGAACAACTTGCACCTCATCCTTAGAGGCAGACTTTACCGTGTGACATAGGATCAAAGTTATGCATAGGTCCCACATGAAAATAACATGGTATGTACGTATCCTCTGAGGCTGTATGCAGTTGGTACAATGCATCAACACAGGGAAATGGCCTTATGACTGAACACAGTGTGCTAAGTATGTGAAACCAAATACAAAATAATAGTGAACACCTGCAAATATTTTAGCATGTGATTTCTCAGGTTATAGTCAGTCGTGAGGCACTCATATTGGACAGACAGTTTATTTACAAAGAGCAGACCCATACACACAAAGAAAACAAAGTAGTGATGGTAAATTTGTATCCAACATATCTCAACAATTGAAGCATTGTTTCCCTTGGTTTCTAATTGCTACTGGATCAGGGCATCAAAAATAAAAGTACTTAAAAATATACAATCACCAACGGTCATCACCATTTTAAACTTTATAAAAATATCACCATGGTGATCCACAGACTGACAGATTTGACCGTGGACAGAAAGACATTTACAGTAAAGGGGGGAAATGGAAAGAAATCATTTGGGAACAGAAAAGGTTGAGAGACAAAAACAGATGAGCAGTGAAGAGAGGCGTCCCAAAAGGCAAAGCTTGAGCAATTCTCGCTTTAAGGTCTCTAAATGGACACCTCTTAATCTTTTTCATTTGTCCTGCAAAGACCAGACAAATACAATCAGTTAACAGGGAATCATATAGACAGACAGATACTGTAGATAGATAGATAGTAGCTTTTGCTCTATCTTTATGAAGAAGTTATATAAAGAAATACTGTATCTGTATTAAATGTATTGTTTTGCACATTTAAAATGAGAAAAAAAAACATAGACAAACAATTCATTGTGACAAAAACAGAAATAATGACATATTGTTAAAATGGTTTTACAGTGAACTATAAATTACTTTAATTAATTATTATTATAAATTATTATTACATACACTTAAAAAGCCAACAAGATGCACATCAGGATTTATCTGATAGAACCACACATGTACAAATGTTATTGTACCATCGCAGCACAAACTTTAATGAAATGACAGAATGACAGGAATGCAAGGAGAGATGGGAGAGTTTAAATGAAAAACAAGTTAGAAACCAGAAGTTAGGATAAAAATAGCTAAAAATATATAAAAAAATATATTTTATATAAAAAGGTAGATTTCAATTATCTAAAAGTCTTAAATTCTTGCAAATCTTTTATTTTTGAGTCATTTTAGGTGTAAACAGACCACGTCTTATGACTGTAACAATACTGTGTTTCATATCGTCACTGACATGGCCTGTCACTGCAGACTTTAGACAGAAAGAGCAGACCAACCATCATGATCAGATTATGTGGCAGGGTGGGAGAGTCAATAAAACACAAAGGTGTCAGGTGACACACGGTGAGTGAAAAGTGCTCTACAGCATCAAAAAGAGATCTCACCTCATCGTTGCTCAGCAGTTTAGCCAAAGTGGACAGACTGACATGGTTTAGTATCTAGAATGAGACTGCCAGTGCTGCAGGAGCAGGGGGAAAAAGAGGATACAGTTGAGACCAGTCCATGAAAAGAAAAACAAAAAAAGAACAAGAGATAACTTACATCCATAAAGTAAATATCCACATAGAATAAGATAAAACTTTATTCATCTTGCTGTTGCCATACACAGTAGGAAATTGTTGCAGTTTTTTTTATCTAAAAAGATTTAAAAACATAATGATAGAATGATAATAAATACTGGAAACTATTCATCGAACTAAATATAATACTGATAAAAAAAAAAAAAAGTACAGACTAGCAAATGTGCATTTATACACATGTGATTGCAGCATACAACGCAACACATTTACATTACAGAGGACAGAGATGGCATACCACAATACTACACAAGTCTAACACACCACTCTCTTCAATGTGGATGAAGTATGGGAATATCAAGATGCAAAATGAGGTGAGGAGAAAGAGTCATTTCCTTTCATTTCAGGAGCAACAAAATAGGTCTAAATGATGATTGACATGATGGTGGTGACAGATGAGGTGGAGGCTGGGTGCCCTCTGCTGGTGAACCATGAGATGACCACAGGATGACAGCCAGAAGGGAGAAGGATCACGACAGGACGCTGGTGTTCTGGGAATCCACGTCTCGCATGCTCATGTCATCTGTACTTACTCCACTCTCGTATATGGGGTTGTCGAAAGCTGACTCTTCCGTCATGTTGTCATACGGTGGAGAGGATGTTGGCATTCTGATAGTCTTCCCTTGGAGTCTGAGGAAAGAGGGAACATCTTGTAAAAGGCCTGTTTGAGTGCAAATGAAATGAATGTTGTTGTTGTTTTTTTTTAAGTTACAACTTACTTTGCAAAGTAGACATAAATTCCAAGAACAACCACCAAGACGATTGCAGTTGGGATAAAAACTGCAAGAGCAATATTGGTCCCCTCCATGCTATAATCCATATTAACAACTGGAAGGAAAAAAAACCCCAAACCCCTCTATGAAATATGCACAAAAATTGATAAATGTCAATATAATGTTAAGATTTTGAAACATGGCTCACCATCTAGTCTGCGTTCATTCACAAATTGGGTTGAGGATGCTAAAACACAGCAACACAATTTGGTCAGTACAAAGGTCACACTGTATTTCCACATGTGACATCATTGTTATAGGGTGAGGCCAAGGTTAACCTCTGCAGGCAGGGGGAGTGGTGTTCCACTGTGAAGGGTGTCCAGGGATACAATAGATAGTGGCATCGCCATGCAGCTCGTAGCCTGGGTGGCAGGAGAAGGTCAGTGTCTCTCCTGCTTGATAAAAGGCCTTTTCAGAGCTCTGGACGCTGGTAGAGGCAGCACCAGGGTTCCTGCATGGCTCGTACTTTTCAGCTGAGAGGCAGAACAACATCTTATGTCACAACCATTGTTGTTCATACAGCAGAAACAGAGGCTCATGTGAACAAACATAAAAAAGGCACCAAAAAGCATTCAATCGCACAGTTTTGTGTCCATGCATAGGAGTGTTTCTGACTCATGTGACCTACGAGTACACTTGGGCAGCCTCTCGTTCCACTTGGGCGTGGCAGAGTCTCGGTTGTAGCAGGTGAGGAGGCTGTGGCCGGACAGGATGTAGCCTTTATTACAGATGAACTGCACTGTGGATCCAACAGTGAAGCGGGTGCCTGCAATCACCTTGTGACTGTGCTCCACATTTCCTGGGTCCTGACATGTCATAACTGAGAAATCACAAAGGAAAGAATTAATTATTCATTGGCGGAGTAAAAAAATAAACAATTCATTTTTTTTAAATCAACAAACAAATGAACAGATAAATTCCCAACAATTCAAGGAGCAGTTTTTACCAGGCAAGCACTGATGACAGTATGGAAAAGGATTTAAAAAGAATGAGAATGTAACATTTGTCACTGTGTCAAATCCTTGATTTCCCCTCAGTTCGTTCTCCCAGTATGTTGATGATCATCTTCCATCTGATTATCGGCAACTTGAGAACTGTTTGGCTCTGAATTTGAGGGATCTGTTTGGGCCCCTGGACCAGTGAAAAATAACCCCACTTGGCGACTGGAAATAAATATCAGTTATTTACCCTTTTCTTTCTGGTGGTGCTGGTGGATAACATCTACAACATCTCACTTGTCCATAATTTCTTATTCAAAAATATGTATGTACTGAATCAGATTTTTTTAGTTTGAAATTTTATTTCCATCTTTTACTTCTACTTAATCATGAGCAGTAAGTTATTTTGTGTATTGCTTCCCATTGTAATTTGTAACTGTATTATTCTTAATTGCTCACAGCTGGAGCTCAGTGACTGTTCCCTGAATGCATCCAGCTCATTTTCCAGCTCCTAGGGTTAAATGACTTATCTCACTCATCTGGTTTTCATATCCAGTCACTCATCTTGTGTGTTATGAGGGCATCTCTCCAACAGACATAAAATGACAATGAGCTACAGTATGTGTGAAAGACATTGTGCCATATCATATCATGAGGCTGCTGCAAATAAAATTGCTGATTTTCACTTTGAAGTGTTTAAGATACACATAATCTACACTAAAATATGTGCATCTGCATAAAAACACTAAACAGGATGCCCACAAACCAGCATGAAGGGACTGTAAAGATGCCCTCCAAAACAGCCTCAAAGCAAAAAGTAAAAAGAACAGGGTCAAATGCTGCTTCCTAAGAGGATGCCCTGAAGGTGTTCATCCTCTGGAAACCACACAAAATGAGAGAAGGAACAGAAGCGCTGCGTGAGGCGGGTCTTTAAAACCTTGTCCAACCCAGCTGAAACCAATGTCTCTTAACGAGGAGCCTGCTGCTGTTAATGAAGAGAACAGGATTAGAGAGCAGGTTATATTAGTTTTGTGAAGTTTCCATTTGCTCACAGATGAATTTCAGTCATTACGTTCTCTGAAAACCTGCTGCATACAGTAGTTGGCACTCAGGCCTACCTAAGCAGAAGGTCTGTTTTTTTTTTTTTTTTGCTGGATCATCCTGTGAATAGCAGTCAGCACCATTTCGGTTAGTGAGAACATGAACAGAAAGCATTGCACTTTACTTTATTCATTTTAAAGCAATGCTCCTTTGTGTTGATTATCCACTTCTTATCAACTACAAGTTTCCACAAGAACACGGGAACAGGAGCCTGTGCAGCTAGAGAAATGAGTGTCTGCTCCAGGTCAACCATTATTCTCAACCTACCCCTGCACCAGTTTCTTAACAAGTGCCATCTAATAACTGACTGTAGGTCTGCTGGAGAAAGACTCTTTTCAATTGTCATTTGGATAAAAACTGGCATCAGGACTTCACATCAGACTGAACTCTTTGTTCCTGCCCTGTTTCTAAAGAGACCAATGGAATTATTTCAACACCAAGCCCCACACACTCCTGCTGCAATCATCAAAAGTAAGCTCATTTACTATTTTGGATGGGAGGCCTCTTTTGTATTATTGTTTATTGGGTATAGTTTTGGTTTGGTGTAATTGCATTTTATGCTGTTACTGCCAGCTGTGTGTGTGAGAATATGTGGCCGCCGTGCCAAGCTATGCTACACTATGCTAATGTGGCCGCTGTGCCAGGCTATGCCATGATAATACCATGATGCTTTTGTAGTTGGATCAGAATCAGCTTGATTGGCCAGGTATGAGAAGGCCTACATATAGGCTACCAGGCATTTGACTGAATAGAGAAGTGCAATGGTGCATAGTGCAAATATGCTGAAATAAACATTATTTTCCCACCACACATTATTTCATTGGAATTAAGAATAAATACACACAACATTGCATACAGCTGACATATGCACATTTAAGGCATTAGCTTATTGTAATATTATCCACACAATCCTCCTTAAAACCTAACCTAAAACAGTTTCATTATGTAACCTATGACACCTAAGATAAATCACTGTGGAGGTCTTATACTCTCAACCCCAGTGTGGCCAATAGGAGAAAAGCATTATGTTTCATGTGCTCCCTCTCACCTTCCTGACATCTTGGTACGTCGCCACTCCAAGTGAGATCCCACTGGCACATGAGGATCTCCGAGCCCACCAGCTCGTACCCAGGGTAGCACTGGTAGGTGACGACGGTGCCGTGGATCAGGTCAGGGTGGGAGGTGCTCTTCCATCCATTGGTGATCTCCGGCAGCTCGGAGCAGGTGTCGTTCCTTGGCACCTCTGTTGGGGAAAGAACAGTTCTGTGAGTATTAAAGAGCAGCAGTTTGGGAGGACAATGTAAATAGAGGCTGCTTGTGATGTTTGCTGGGAGGAACACAGCATGTGGTTTGGCAGCAGTCAATCTGCGCCTCCAGGGCCAAGAACACAAAGCACGGCACAAAACCAGCTGATGCTGAAAGCACCTTATTATTTTGTTTCCGCGTTTTGTTATCACTTCCTGTGCACCTGGGATAAGCCAGTAAGACATACAGAGGCACATCAAGAGAGAGGCAGAGACAGGTACAAATAGATTTTTTTGGTAATTGGTAACCTGCTGCTATATGTGTTACATTTTATCTCCCCCATTGGTACCATATTTTGGGGGTTCTCTTGTCTTACTTGAAAAAGGGATTTTACGATGAAAGTGTATCATACATTTATTTAAGCCAAAGTCATGGACTGTTCTTAACAGCAAAAGAAAAATAGTTATTTTATAAAACAAATTGAGTTTTAATTAAAAGAAAAGAAACAACAAAACCACATTCTTACCAAAGAAGTGGACCACAAAACCGTTGTTGTAGCCATAGATGTTGGTGGCGGGGTCAGACTGAAATTGAATCGTGACATCAGCCATGGAGGTGTAGAGCTTGAAGTGCGGCCGTGTGCCACTGTATTGGCCAAGGATGTTGGCTGTCAGGTCATCACCATCATAGAAGGTTAGCAGATCATTCTTACCAACATGGAGACTAGAACAGACATAAAAAGTGGTTCAATGCCCCATCTCTGTGGTTATGTGGTAGGTTAGCTGTGTAGGTATGTTGCTCTAAGCAACAGTTCAATGAACGATATCTTCCTCAGCTGATAAAAGAGAAACCTTACGGCATAAAGCAATGTCAGCAGTACTTGGGAGGTATTAATTCTGTTTATATTGGATGGATCTGATGTGAAGTAAACACTAAATAATTCATGATGGTTGTCTCTCTGCTCCCCCCGCATTGGCCTCATGAATATGCAATAAAGTGTGTATTTGAAAATATGACTATAATATAATATCATCCTTGAGCTCACTAGACCTGTATGGAAAAAGCTACAGTGCATGACAGCCATGATTACTGAAGAATAATGGAGGACTAAAGGTCACAGATAAGTAAATAAATATCCAATAAGGATCTTTCCATCTAAAAGTTGGTTATAATGTCCATATCCAATTAAAATGAAGCAAACAAGACACAAACAGACAGAATCTCTGCTGTTATTAACTTAAGAATGCATTAACCTTTTTCCATTTGGATATTCAGAACTCCTGGCCCCTTTTATAGAACATCAGTTAAGCCTGACATTTATTCACACATGGGGGATGGAGAGTGGCAAAAAAACAGAAGTTACTATTCCCTGTGCCTTTAGGTGGGTGTCAAAGTAGCAGTGCAGATTGGCTGTGTGATTTATTCACATGCTGTGTAGAAGAGAAATTCACAGTAATAAAGACACAAAGCCATGCAGCATGCATATGTATTCAAGTGCTGCTTTTGTAGCTATGAAACACCTGCCCACAAAATCTTCTCACAAGTCCTTATTGCCAGTTTGTAACTGTTTCGTGTCATTTGACAACATGCAGGGTGGACCTAAACATATGATTCATGTTATGAAAACTGCTTGAAAAACATGGATTTAAGTTTTTGTTACATAAATTAAATTTTGTAAGTGGTGAAAAGTGGTGGTAGTATGTTGCATAAGTTTAAATAAGTCAGTGAAACTGAAAATGAACACTGACTTTAGGTTTATGAAGCCAAAAGTCAGTGACTTTCCTGAGACACAACCAACGTTTCTTCTACCTCATCCTCCTTCCCACTCCCAGGAAGAGTGTCGGGCTTTATATTATGGTCAGATTGTGAAATTACAACCTCCATGACCATCATGTGATGCCATTTGGCCAAAAAAGACTTTTTCTCATAGACATACTGTATACTGGGAAGGAAACATAGTAAATCTGCGGATCTTGTCTTTTGAAATAAGCCACCTTCCCAGTATTAACACTTGAATAATCCTTATTTATATCCTTTGCTCCAAAAAGAGTAACATGCACTAATACTGTAGTCTAATTGACACGCTTTCTGCCCACAACAACCACTAGAGGCCGCCCTGCACATGCAAAACTGGTACTATAGGGACATGTGGAGTGCCATACTTTGATGTGTAGGTCCCAAGAGTGCCAGGCTTTGACAAGTAGGTCTGTCTCCAGGCCTAGTTTGGTTAGACACAAAACCTATTCACTAAGGTTTAGGACAGTATCATTGTTTGACAATTTCAGAGTGAGAACCAACTACACAAGCTTCCACCACTATTTTCTGTGCATGATCAAAATATTTCAGTAGTGTACATAAAATGGTACAGGACAATACTGCCCCAGATTTTCTCTGTGCTTTTCTTTTGCACAATTTGGATAAATGCAAATGTAAGTTGCGGTGCCTGAAAATAGCACTTCCACTTCCTCGCTCAGCTGTAGTTGTGATCACACCTCGTTCTCAAATCATGTGTGATTTTCTTTTTCTATGTTTATTTATCTCTTTGTGACTATGAACTCTAAAATAGTAAAAATGTCATGTAGTATTCAGATGTGTGAGATTGTGCATTCAATTTAAAACCAAGTCTAAATATTTACCATATAAATGTGGTTCTGAGACACTCTGTGATACACAGACTGTGTAAAAAGGTACTTGTAACATGGTTGCAGGTAAAGAAGAGAGAGATGTAGCACAGCTGCATCAGCTATCCTTCTTTTATCATACTGCTGTATTTTATGATCTCTGTCAGATGAGCAGAGCGGAGCTCATGATAACTTATAGCCAGGCTAGATTTATTATAACTAACTTAATGAACAATGTGACATAATGGGACAAGAATGAACAGATGTTTGAACTTTTTAAAATACACATCGCAGCCTTTATATCAGCAATTATATTGAGTGAAGCACTACAGATGTTTGTATTAAAAGTAAAATAATATACAAATAAAAAGGATATTATTATTAAGCATAACATCATGACCACTGACAGGTGAAGTGAATAACTTCTGATCATCTGTTCATCATGTCACCTGGGATATATAAGACAACAAATGATCATTTAGTCCTCAGAGTTGATATTAGAAGCAGGAAAAATGTTCAAGCGTCAGGATTTTTCAGGAGTTTGACAACAACAACCACCAAACAGTGATATCTAGAGGACTGGATCAGAGCATCTCCAGAACTGCAGCTCTGGTCGGGTATTCCTGGTCTACAGTGGTCAGGATCTATCAAAAGTGGTCCAAGGAAGGACCAGTGGTGATCAGAGTCAACAGACGAGCTACTGCAGCTTCAATTACCAAAGAAATTAATGCTGATTTACTAAAGATTAAATAGCCTTTATTGTCATATATGTTTATATACAGTATACTGTATGAGTACATACATGAAATTTGTCACATCCTGTAAGGGAGCAGTGGGTTGCTTTATAAAGTATAAAGTGTCTGTCTATCTGGGGCGGTGATGTAGTGGTTAGCACTGTCGCCTCACAGCAAGAAGGTACCGGGTTCGATTCCCGGCCCAGGGCCTTTCTGTGTGGAGTTTGCATGTTCTCCTCGTGTCTGCGTGGGTTCTCTCTGGGTACTCCGGCTTCCTCCCACCATCCAAAAACATGCATGGGGATTAGTTTAATTGGCTAATTCAAATTGTCTGTAGATGTGAGTGTGAGTGGTTGTCTGTCTCTATATGTCCTGTGATGAACTGGAGACTTGTCCAGGGTGTACCCTGCCTTTCACCCTAAGACAGCTGGGATAGGCTCCAGCCCCCCACGATCCTATGAGAGGATAAGAGGTAGAAAATGGATGGATGGATGGCAGGATGTCTATCTAACATGCAAATACTGACATGAAATACAGCAAATTAGAATAAGAGTGGTGTTATTAATATGATAGTTTTAGGTGTTTGCAGCTGTAAACGTCATGCCATAATTATAGAAGTTGAATTGGATGTAGGATGAATGAAGAGGCAGAGGACTGAGAAATGAGAAAGACTTGAGTGGGAAATCACCGAGGTCACAGGGCAATGGACAGGAGCTTTAGGGTCACAGAGAGGACAAATGTTGTCAGTTAAGCCTTCAGACATCCTTATGTCGACATTCCAGGAACCAACATGCCCAACATGGAAAATAATGGATTACAGATCAAAAGAAAACTGAAAATAGAAGTCAAAAAATCGCATGCAATGCACACGTTTAAATTTATGCTGTAAGAGGACACAAAATATGGACAGTGCAATGTTTAAGGTTAAATAAACATTAGCAACAATATGCTATAAATATCATTTAAATCAATGTGAAAAGGTAAACTAAAATGTACACAACAAAAGTACAAAATTAAAATCCTAAGTCTTGAAAGCAATATTAAGAGCAATACTTTTTCTGCTATTCTCAGACTGATCTCTAGTACCCATAACATTAAACCACTGAACCTATTAAGGTTAAGCTGAGACCTTGATATAAATATAAATTAAGCAAAAACATCACTAGAATAAGCGTATTCCACTGCCTACCTGCCTGTGCAATGTGCTGGTGCTTAAATACAAAGTCCAAGCCAAAGATGAATTCCAGCTTCTCCTGACAGACACACATAATGGATGCTAGCCGCATGAATGGCAGCGAAATGAGGTGCTGAGTGACGAGGTACTCATTCTGGTTAGCTGGACAGCTATAGAGACAATTTACACCCCCATGTTCTCCAAACAACCAGTGGATGTGGTTTAAAAAGTGACAGGAATAACAATGCCACAATTTCCATTTACGAACCACCATGAGAAACCTTTACCCATTTACTGAAATGGAAGTAATCATTTATTCACACTTTTCAGATTCTTTGTTATTTATATTTTGTATGTTTTTTGAGGCATGGAAAATATGCAGCCTGCACTCACTTAGTGACAGCATGGAATGACAGACAATGGGGATTTTTATTAGGCTAACAGTAGCAGTAGTGGTGCTACAGTAATTGTCATAATAAAAAATGGATGGATCAAGTTCACTGAGGGACTGTACAACCAAATTACATGCATTTTTTTCCATCCCCACATCTCAGCCTTCACTGCTATTCAGGCTCCATCCTTCTCCTGCTGCTCATGTCAACAGGACTATCCACCTATATCCTTGCTCCATGTTTCACCAAAGGTCTGTCTATGTCTGAGTCTGAGACTAACCTAGAAGGAAGGATGAGGAAGCGTTTCCTCGTGTGTATGTATGTTATGTGTGTGTATATGTATATGTTTTTATGATGTAAAGCACTTTGAGCTGCTTTCTTGTATGAAAAGTGCTATATAAATAAAGTTTGATTGATTGATTGATTGATGAGGTACTGTCACCTGCAGTCTTGAAACCATGTCATTATCTGCTTCAAATCTCTGCATTTCATTGAACTCGACACAACAAATACAACACCTGTTGCTCCATTTGGCTACATACTACAGTATTCCTTCACTACTATTGCGGTGAAGCATTCGGTCCTTCTTCACATTGGAGAATATACACCATTGAGCGTAACATTATGATCACCTGCATAATATTGCGATGGTCCCCATTTTTTCTGCCAAAACAGTCCCAAACACAAACTGTGACTCCTTTCTACCTTCAGCAGCATTAACTCCTCTGGTCTGTTGGATCAGACCACCAGGACCAGCCTTCACTCCTCACCTGCATCAATGATCCTTGTCCTCTCATGACCCTGTCTATGGTTCACCACTGGTCCTTCCTTGGACCACTTTTGATAGATCCAGACCACTGTAGACCAGGAACACCCCACCAGAGCTGCAGTTCTGGAGATGCTCTGATCCAGTCCTCCAGACATCACTGTTTGGTTCTTGTTGTCAAACTCACTCAAATCCTGAAGCTTGAACTATTTTTCCTGCTTCTAACATCAACTCTGATGACTAAACAATCATTTGTTGCCTTATATATCTAAGGTGTCATGATGAACAAGTAATCAGTGTTCTTCACTTCACCTGTCAGTGGTCATGATGTTGTACTTTAATCGGTGTATATACCTTATTTACTAATGTGGTGACAGAGCTCAGTAGCAGTGCTGCTGATCTGCCTTCTTTCCTTAAAACAGTACACCACAGACATGGTTTTACACTTGATGAAATCTGATAAAAAACAGGTTTCATTCTTTGGTAAAATTTCTTTGGTACATCTGCAGCAGATTTGCACTTGTAAGAGAAGATGCAAGGCCTGCACCAAATCTGAAAAAAAACTGACTTATAGTGGCCAGCATTGGTGCTCTGCCCACTTGTAAACTTTCTTCCTGTCTCGGTTCCTAAATAGTCTCTCCCCAGTCGTCACTCTTTCTCATCGACAATGCTGTAATCAATCTTGTTTTTTATATTTTATTTTCCTACTGACCCCCATCCATTTGCTACACTGTCTGCTTTAAGTGCTTTTTGAAACCTTGGTGACAACACAAAGGACTTGCCTTCTAACCAGACACACACAGATACAATAGAATTCAGCTTTACTGGCAGCCCCTCTGCTATATGTTGCAATTAATAACAACATAAAATAGTGTAAGTGAGTTATGACTTAAAGATGTGACCTTTGACCACCATATTCTAATTTTGAGTTGGACAAATGGATGGTTGACAACAAAATTTGATGAAATTCCCTTCAGGTGTTCCTGAGCGGTTGTGTTGACATGGACAGACAACCCAAAATAATCACCAAAGTTACTTTGAGTCTTGGTCCCGTGGTCTGCAGTTGGACAGACCCTGAATGGTTGAGACCAAACTACGATCAGCCAAAGTGATGTCAAAATGGTGATGTGCAAGATGTTAAGTCTGGCTTTTAACATTGTCATTGCTCACAGGAAGGGATGTACAAAGCCAATTTCAAAGCAATTTAAGGGCAATAATTTAGAGTTGTCCTTTTCGATTAAATGTCTCCTTCATCGATGTGACTTGGTTGTTTTGCAAAGTTCCAGAGGTCTGTTTCTGACTTCTGCAACCCCCTCCTCTGCATGCCAATGGCACCAGCTCAGTTCTGCAGATGAGGGGATGACAGCTGTGTTTTGCACCAAGCCTCTAGGCATTTTGTCACCTTCACTGACGTGTCAGGTCTGAGTAACCCGACAAATATCCAGCAACTCCAACCAAATGGAAATTGCTTTCAATGTCAAGCTTTCAAAGACAACTCTCCACTTCTGTTCCTACGCGTCTGACATTTGAATTGTTCTGCTCAGCAAGAAAAATGTTCTCTTTTCAAATAAAACGACCATTTATTTCCCAAGCACCAACCCTAGACATGCAAAAGTCATGTAATTCCAAGAGCCTCCACAAGAGGACCCTATAAACCCAGTACTCATGTAAAGGTATAATCCAGCTCAGTAAACTGACAAAAACACTACCTCCTGTAAAACATAAAAAAAGATGTGGATGTAACACACCCTGAATGCTGAATGATCCATGTATAAATCGTTTTACATTGTTGTGTTCCACAGGTGGGTACATCAGCTGTGACCTCTTGTCTTCCGCTCTTGCTCAAGCCATGCTCCATGCTAATTAGCAGAGCCAGCCCTCCTGTTTGGCCTAAATTAATTAATCAGTCCTCATTATGCACACTGCTCCACTGTAATTGCTAGGCACAGGCACAGCGATGAATGATAATACAGCAAACATTCTCATTAATGTGGAAAAGTGTGTGCCCACCCTTATAATGAGACGGCTCTCATTCACAAGAGCCTTTTGTCACTTCAACACGTACACACAAACAAATTCCATGTTGACCTCGTCTTTTAAGAATGCAATTCTCAAGCTGAGCAGACCGGACACAGGGGTAATGGGAGGGTCTGCAGGGATCAGACAAGCTGTGGGTTTCTTCTGCCACAAAGGCCATGCATGACCAACCTTGAGATAAACTAGAGCTGGCCACAGTGCTGTTAATTTGCAGCAGGCAGCCTCAAGTGGCTCAGATTAAAACAAATATTGGCCTGTTGTAATTTAAAGAGAGATCTCTGACTGAAAATCAGTTTGACTCAAATCAAACTTGTTTACTTCTCTGCATGGGGAAAGAAAAAAAATCCTCTCTAATCTTTTTTTTCTTTTTTTTTTACCTTAGGTGCACCGGTTGACTTTCAACATCAGACATTAATCACTGAGTCTTAATCTCCAACTAAAGAACAGGGAGGCAAGCGGGGTCACACAAACCCCAGCGCGCTATTCATTTGTTTGTATTATTGGTATCCTCTGATGCTATTATTCCCTTTGATCTGTAGATCATATTTGAGTGATGGCTCATATCTCAGTTCCTAGTAAGCCTGAGAGATAATGTCTGTGCATTGTGACAAACAACCTGAGCCTGTAAAGAAACCATCCACCACCAAACCCTCAGTGACTCAGTGCCACTGCTATTTTAATGAGAATATTTCAGACATAATTCAGCAACATCTAAAACAAATGACTCACTATTGCCAAGCAATACAACGATCTCTCATTATAATGTGCTGCCGATATGATAAATAATAAAAAAGAAAAAAATAATACTTGTACTAATGTACTGTAGGTACCACTTTGTGTCCCGGTTGAAGTGGAGGAAATACTCTTTCCTTGTGTTCTGAAGTCCACAGTGGTTTGTAGAGTATGATACAGAATATAAAGATGATCCATCATTTCCCCACTGCAACGTGCAATGTCTTTTGGTCTTCTAATTGGGAACATTACATTTCATATGCTATATTTCATATACTATCGCATTATGTTTTTACTGCCCAAAGCAATTAGGATCTAAATACATAACACAGTGATAAAACATAATCAAATTAAAAATAATAAAATAATTGTATATATTTTTTGCTTTTTCTATGTGGTCTTCCACTGTGGATCTCAATCTATCTGCACAACATCCAGACTCCATGTCATAATTAAACATTCCTGTTCCATCAATTGTTCAGAGATACAGTGTATACACAGCAAGTACAACTGAAGTATGACTACAGAAAGCCAAAGATAAAATGCCTGCATGCTAGATGACCCACTGTGACAAATGACTAACAATAGCCTCTGTTTGAGATTTGCCAGTGACTCTGTTTTTCTCCAGCCTTGGGCAGTATTCCCACTGGTTTAATTTTAACCTCTTTGCGCCCTCTTGCAAGCAAGTTGCTTCAGGCAACGGCCCACAAATCACTTATGTTGTAATTTCTGTTCTTCCTACAGGATGCATGTCTGTAGATATTGTGTGGGAATCTCTAAGAAGAGGCAAACAGATGAATCCATACAAGATAAAGCAGACAAGATGCAGATTCTCAGGCAAATGCTTGGATAGTTTGTGTTTTTAAAGAAATATTGTGTGACATGAGAGGAATATGGTCATTTACACTTCATTCAAAAGCGATAAATCTTGAGGAGAAGTGAGTGTGCCGGTGTCTATTTTGACATCTGTGTGCATGTGTGCTGAGTTACAGTTGGGAAGGCTGTACTGTATAAGTGGCTCAGTCAGAGTAGTTCAGTGCCAGAGCATATTCATTTCAAAGCCAACTCTGAGACACACACCAGAGAAGTGGGAGCAGGGAGGCTTACTGGCTAATCTGGTCAGAGAGCGAGCTGGAAGCTACACAGAATTCTTAATGTAGTGGATGAAGAAAGAAAAAAATCTAATTAGTGACTGCAACCACAGAAACACTTCCCCCATGCATGTGCCGTAGTGTGTGAGTGAGAAAAGATGAAACTGGGAAGTGTTTAGCATCTGGGATCAATCTGACCTCTGCCAACTCTGTGTGATTTTGAGTCTTTACACCTGAGTGCAGCCTCTTACACTTGGATGTCAAGCATGATCCTCTTGTCCTCTTCCACATGAATGCCCCAGATGCAGTCCTGGCCCTTATCATAGGCCTCTGGCCAATTAGGAGACAGCACCACTCCGGCAGAGTCTGTGATCTCCCCACTGCACACAGCTGCAATGCACAAGATACAGAAAATCAGATTACAATTTAACATGTAAATTAAAAAAAAACAACAAATAAATCAGATTTACTATTTACAATGTGCAGGAAACACCAACTATGTGGCTTCAAAGGATGGAAGCAGTCTATGCAAGCTCCTTGACATGAACTTGCAAAACTGCACAATACCACTGAACCACTTGATGACCATGATCCACAGAAATGAAATTTCCTTGGATCTAGTTTCACAGGAGAGCTTTTCAATTTCCCCGTGTGCTAGAATGACCATGTAGGCAACAAAGAAGTAAGGTCACAGCGTGGTGCCTGTATGTGTGTGTGTATGTGTCATGGGGCCAGCTATTTAGTATGATGTGTAGCCGGTGCAGTTCATAGGCCAACTATTGTATGCCTTTTTTTAATCACAAGCACTTCTAAGGTCTGCCTTGTGAGCATAAATATCAAAGTGAATCAATGTTACAGTTTTTTAAAAGGACATATTATGGATCAGAGGAAAGCAGCTTTCGCATATTGTTAACTGCCAGTGGTCTTTTATATTTGAATAAAAAAAATAAAAAAAAAACTCATGCAATGAAAGCGCACAATGAAAGCCTTGGGTCCTCTGGTCAGTTATGCTTCAGTGGAAGGTACATTTATTTTAAAAAAAAAAATTGCACAGTGACTCGGAGAGCACAAAAAAAAAAAAAAATCTGTTGACTCACCCCTGCATGCCGGCTCAGTCTCATTCCACTGCGGGTTTTGTGCGTCGACACACTCGATCACCACAGAGCCTTGTTCCAGGGTGTAGCCGGGGTCACACGAGAATTCAACCACTGCCCCCAGTCCATAGGTGGAGTCACTGCCACTGAAGTTGCCGTATTTCACGAAGGGCTCGTAGCACATGCCTTTTGCGAAAGCTGGTGGACACACAAAAAATACATGACATAATCGATAAGGTACCAATTTATCACTAGCAATGCTAGATGACCAAACCTGCCTTCATATCTGATGGCTGCACCAGTGGAGGTCATTGTCCCATCTGTGGTGAACTCTACAAACAGGTTGCGTCCGGTGCTGAGCACACCCTCATTGGGCAAATACTCCACCTCATAGGAGTCGTACACAGGGGGAGAGTCTATGTTGTTGCCATTCTTAATCAACAGCCTAAAACACAAAAGCATACAAGCAGTTTAAAACAGATGGCAGTCAGCCTTTAAAGGTAATAAAAGCACAAAAAATAAGTTACAAGCTATCCGAGAGCTGCTCAGTGTTCCAGTCGTGGTTGTAATAACTTTGTGATAACATTCCCCACCACTCTGTAATGAGGTGAATGGCCATGTGTGACGACGGCCATGTGGATCAGTAGTTGCTGAAGGAAAAAGGAATGTAATGGATTACTGTTTCCT
The DNA here is from genome assembly GCA_029721515.1 of Synanceia verrucosa. NCBI lineage: Eukaryota > Metazoa > Chordata > Actinopteri > Perciformes > Synanceiidae > Synanceia > Synanceia verrucosa. Next base: position 9,004,294 of record CM056565.1, read on the forward strand.
CATACATCCCCACTACCCTCTGTAGTCTCCTTCAGTTCACTCGCTTGATAGAACACTGTTAAGGATTATAATGATTAAAAAGGTCCCTCTCAAATTTGTCTGTTGGTCCCTAAAGATTTAGGTTTATTTATAGCCTTAGAGACTTTTTAATGTTCCATCCACAGGCATACTGTCGCTCAGAAAATTAGTTTTAAAGCTTGGTACCATATATTAGCTGAGCTGAAGACACACAAACATTCACACTGTATTGATTTTTTTCTTTTCGTAGCAGTGTGCATACACCACCTGTCATCGTCCTCTGCCAGAGCCACCTTTTCAAAGTGAATGTGCAGCCGGTGGCCTTCGGGGGCCTCCAGGACCCAGTGGCATGTCAGATTGTTGCTGTAGTTGCCAGGGAAACCGGGGGAGATGATGCGACCGTAAGTGGCGTTTTTTATCATCCCCCCGCAGGATGCTATATGAGACAGTGAGAGAAAAGAGGACCAAGGACTAGATGAAAAAGGTCGTGACACCAACTATGGTAGGAGAGGGCATCGGGAGAAAAGTCAGTCTGAGAATAGATTGCATCAATATCCAGCAGATTGTGGCTGGATTGCACTATAGGCAGCTTACCTGGGTCTATGAGTGTGTGTGTGACTGTGTGTGATGGACTTGTATAGAGAACAGTGAAAACACTATCGGCTCAGAGCAGCTGCAGGCCAGCGTTGGAGAGAGAGAGAGAGAGAGCTGCAAGGGGCAGATGAGCCCTTTTAGCAGCCGGAGAAGGATAGTCATGCAGCCCAGTTCTAATTAAGGCAGCCAGGTCCAATGGCCCTGTTTAGCCCTGTCTCCAAAGAATAGCTCCCTGCGCTGCTAATCACATGCAAACACACTCATTTGGCCTCAGAGTGTTACTAATCGACTCAGTGTGGAGACAACCTAGTGAAAGCTTTCGTTAATCAAAGTCACCTGTATTCTGGAGGAAAGCTTCACAGAAGAGACCTTACAATGTGCCTCCAAATGTGAAGATTAATTGAGATTTTAGTTTCTAAAGAACATAGATTTTAAAAGAAAATTTGTTGGAAAACATGGACAGATTAACACACTAACTAGAAGGCAATTGGGAGCAAAAAAGTAACATGTTCTACAGAAGGTTGGCTAGCATCCCAATTAACCTGAGGGTGTACTGACCTACAGTTGTAGAGGTTTTGTTTAATTAGAGTTGAAGCTGTTTTGTTGTTGCAGTTTAGTAAGTGGTTGCCTTTTTTTTACTTGGGTTGCAGCTGGTGTGAATGACCAACATGTATCCAGTCTGTCTTACCCACACACTGGGGCTCCTTCCCACTCCAGTAAGGCATGGTTGCATTGCGACAGGTTAGCATTTTGGGGCCCTGCAGCTTGTAGCCAGTGAAACAGTGGAAGTAAGCTTCCCCACCAGGGTGGAGGTGCGTCACAGAGACCTCTCCACCAGCAGGCTCATTGGGGAACGTGCAGCTCAGTACAAAGGCTGTGGAGGAAAAGAAAGAAAGACAGGAATGGAGAGACAGAAAAAAGGACAGGGGAGATTTGATTTGATTAAATATAGTATGTGTAAAGTATTTTTCCATGATATTTCGTTTTTGGTATCTGTGTGGTCTGCAATGGGCCTAAATACCCTGAAAAGCATTATAATTTAATTAGCACTGTGAATGACCATTTACTGCATTAAACATGTATTATAACTATTAAATATATAACCTGTTATAACAAAGATGTGAGAGGGTTTCAAAACCAATATGTTTTTAAAATACATATCGGTTACATTGGAAGTTGATTAATTTTCTAATTTGCAGCTGTGTAATGGAAATGGAAATATCTGTTCTGATGATGAAACACCCGCGACCCTATGAGGATAAGCGGTAGAAAATGGATGAATGGATGGATGATGAAACACTTCATCAGTCTATGATTTCATCGTGCTCAAACTTATTTCCTAAGTTCAAAATATTCTGCCACATTCCAGAGGGAGATTTCCAATGTGAAAAATGACATTTCTGTTTCATTCTGAACAATTCAACCAATTCGGGCCAAAACAAACCAGCCAACAATGTTAACTGGCTCCACAACATAATCCTGCATTGTGAATAACCCCCGCTGCTGTACTGCATTGTTGACCATGTTGTCTGTCCTCCAAAACACCACCGAGCATTCATACACATTTAGATATAAATGAGAGGAAAAAAAAACCAAATTGTTTTTCTATTCTAATATGCTGTCCACTTTCTCTCTCACACACACAGCCTTTAACTTTTCTTATAAACACCCCCAGCTCTTAATTCATTGCAGTTTACCAGTTCATGCAGTATGCAAATGTCCTGAGACATGTTTGCAGCACTACAGTAATTAACATCACCGTGTGGCGCGGCAGAGAGCCACTGCAAATGGAAATGTTGCCCATCAGTTGAACATCACGGGCCTCTAATGTGATAGCTGGAAGAAGAATTACCTCTGTAGTGGTTGTCAAAGAGATTGTGATTCCAGCAGGGGTAAGATCAATGTTGTTGTTCTGTCCCTTGTTTTTGAATAAAATGGTGTAGGATGGGATGGGAGTTCACATGGATAATGGAGTGAGCTAACCAAGTCGGTAATGGAAGCTATTAAACAGCCTTCTCTCCCTGTCTTAACTGCAGCACTGTTCTACCTCATTAGCGTAGGTACTCTAATGACCAAGACTAAAAACTTTGAAACTTCTGGCAATGTGTGAACAACAAAACAAGCAACATAATTGGACCCACTATGGCTCGCGTCACAATCACAGTGTGATTGTGCACCGAGAAAATTATAGAAAGCTTTTCTAAAAGCTGCTGCTTTACTCAAACTTTGCAAGTTTCAGCTTAATGGAGTGTATGCAAAGCCTTAATAGGCGCTAATAACACTGGAAGGAGAAACACAACAAGGGAAAGGGCATACTAAAGATCTGTGTGTGCTGAAAATGTACTTGTAGTCTTTTATTATGATGATTATCGGGCATGGGCTATGTAGTGTAAACACCCTAATCTGATTAAAGTTATTTGTTGTTTACAGATGAAGACTACTTGGTGCACCTGTTCATAGAAATGTATTTTTTTACATGATTCGTTCAGCATCACAGAGCTATGCAGTTATTCTGTTGGCATGAATCAAGAAGGTAGAAATAGCAACAATCTAAAAATTGGTGAGTCAGGGTGGGCGACCATGTGCGACCCTATTAGTGCCCTTCCAGTGGAGAAAATGTGATGTAGCGCCTTTAAAATTGAGAAGACTTGATACAAAACACAAAACTGCACACTGTCACAGCTCAATTAATAATCTTAATAATTTCTTTCACTACATTCTCTCATAGTTCACCACTGATCTAATTAGTATGTAAAGTTATTGTTTACTAAAGAAACTCAACGTCACAACAAACATGCTTTGCTTGTTTGCTTTGGCGTTTTAAAACATACCTGACCCACAAACTGTCCTCATAAAGTTAAAAAAAAAGCAACTGCTTAACAGTTCTGATACCCGTGCCATGAATAAAAAGCTTAAACAACATCACACATTCAGAACTTGAGTCGCGGCCACACAGAAAAAGAGAAAACTGACTGATAGAAACATGCTTTAATACATTTGGAGGTCTTTGCGTGCAGAGGTGCAGAGCCAGCAGAGGTTAAACGATTAGAATGAATTAGATTAGACACTCTGCAGCAGGTTAGATTTGAAGTGCTTTCATTCAAGCTAGTCATTTATAGATGGGAAAACCTTTAGTGATGTTTCGAGCATTACCTTGAAACTAAATTGGATATTCAAGAAATGTTATTCTCTCCATCTTTGAACTTGAACCTGAGGGGAAAACAGCCCTAAATGCATAATGACCATAAAGGCCTGTAAAAGCTGCCCCCATCTACGTTGTTTTCATCTACTGACTTTGGCTTTTCTTTTACACAATCCACTGGTTTCCACCATAATGAAACAGGCCTTTCTTTTGCACTAAATCAGTGAGCCACAGGGACGAGCTACACCGCCCCTGGGTCATCCATTCAATTCATAGTTTATCACTAGCTCCAATGGACCTAGTTATTGCCATTATCATAGCTGCATTTACATCCCTATTGAGCGTGCAGCGGGAGAGCTGGAGGCAAAAAATTGTGGAACCAATTCCTGAAGTATTAAATTACACGCGGGTCCCCATTCCAGTAGATGTGGTGCTGGGCCATAAAGTCTGATTGTTTTGCCATTACAAATAATAGATCCACGGTGCAGACAGCCAGGAAGATTAGCTGATGGTACTGTAAGGCCACAGGAAACACGTGTCTTTAGTCATTGGTTCCTTGTAGAGGAGGAGAAGAAAGAGTCTTGGTTGGTAATACTACAGATGAACCTTCAGTATCACAGCACGACCAGTACAGACCGGTAAAGATCAATGCAAGCTCCGAAACAAGATCAAGATCAAAATGAAGGCAGAGTTTGGAGATTAGCCCGATTTGGTGTCACAGGTGGTGTGATCTATCACAGGATGGTGTCTAGTTTCATATTGCTTTAAAATAGGTGTCTATAAAGGAATAAGCGAGGGAAAAATAGATAAAAGGCACTGTGTGAATTTTGCAGCTTGTCATAACTAATACATAATCATCAGGCCATCTGAACATCGGCTAAATTTTTCAGTTTGATTTTACGTTTGTCATTTCTCAGCCCTCTTTAATAGTTCAAGAGTAGCACTTCCTATCTGTGCAACTATGATGCATTTGTCCAGGTTTTTCTTTTGAAAATATGTAGTATTTCTGTTTATATTGCTTCCTGCCGTTTTTCACCCAGTGGAAATCCAGGTATTTTTCAGTCCAAAAATATGGAATCCTGAGTCTGAATTTTGGATCCAATAATGAGTTACAATTTCATCAGCCTTCAGTCAAAAGTTGCCCAGAAATATTTGAAGAAGTAAATAGACCTGCATTTGCTCACATGCCGCTCCTCCCATTAATGAGCCTGGTTTTGTACATTTTTCAATTGCCGAATTGAGAACGCTGTTCCTCAAATAACAATGGACAAATATTGTTGACTAGGGCACAATAGATGGAGGTGAGGAAGCCAGCAAAGCAAAGTTATCCACCGCATTTGGACGAACAAATAAAATGCATTTCACTTCAGTCTTAATAAACTGCTGTTGAATTCCACATGTTGCCTGAATCTCTTTAATGCTTGAATCAAACTTGGCAAGGTGAGGGCAAGAGATAATGAAACAGGGTGACAGGAAAGCTGAAGACAAATGCTGACTGTAGCGTCAATTACTATGTGTTATGATCATAGGTTATGATGGTGTGTTTGGAGAATATTATCCACCATATACATCAACATTTCTGGGGTAAAATGTGTTTCTGAGGAGAGAAAACCCCATCCCGATGAGTAGTCAACTAGTGAGTTGTTGTTTTGTTGGAGGCGATAGCAGTCCATACAGTTAGAGGATGACTAGTGTGTGAGTGTGACTCTCACTGTCTCCAAGCTTCATGTCCTGGCTGTGTACCAAAGCATTACCTTTTTTACAGAAAGATCAATAGTGTTGTCTCTGGGAGAGTGATTCAGTTGTAGAAAGCCAGACCATAGTCCTGCCATGATATGGCCTATTGATATTTATGCGGTTGGGTTAAAAGCTCGATTTTAATGGTCACTTACTCAATAAAGGCTATTAAAGAGAAATAACTTTGGACTAGAGGCTGCATCTCATCAACAGCGCTGAGAAGTCATGGCAAATTGGTGGACTGCTGCCAATGGTGGAGGTACTCTGCACGACTCACATGTCAACCCAGCTTATTAGTTACATCCAATCAATAGTTGCTGTAAAGCAACGCAGCCATCGGCAATGCCATTGATTATGATATACTGTATACCTCATAATCCTAGAATGACAGTTCAAGCTCAACCATAGATATCAGATATGATGGCAATCATTTCATCAAGTGAATAATATAGAAACACTGGTTGAAGTTCATCATGTTAAATTTTAAATTAGGAAACTAATAATAAAACTGACCTTGGATTGTCCAGATTTGCATGTGCAGTTGTAGCAGACGATGATGATAAAGTAATAAACTGAGCTAATTTCTCAGTGTTCTTCTGGAAATAGCATGTGACCCCGGGTCACTAAGTGCTAAAAGGATTAATTCATGACTAACCTGTGCAAGAAACAACAAGGTATACCTCTGTCCCGAACATTTCACTGGTTTATGAAACCAGGTCACAGTTTGTGACATGAGGTTCCTCCTAAAAAGTAGGAGAAGACCAACCGCTCAGACTGACAAGATCAACTCAAGGCCATACTGAGGTACAGAGGTTGCATTCCTGGTGTGCTCCAACACTACATCCACACTTTATTGTTTTCACAAGTGGAATCCTTTTTACCGTTGATTAGAACAAATATAGTAGAATTAAGTTCATAATAATCAACAGTGAATTCTATTCATAACTTAAGAATTAATTGTGAAGACATATTTTGATATTAATTAATGATTTTTAAATCTGCTCACAATAATAATGCTACACAGTGTTTAATAATAAGTACCTACATGACAGCACAGCTTGACGCCTCCATTTAAATATAAATGAATGAATAAATAAATGAATAAAAATGAATAAAACTTTTTTTCTCTCTTTGGTGTATCAATACTGCAATTAACGCATTATGTTTTTAGTGTTCAGTTATCGTCATAAGACACTTGAAGTAAAAAGTTGTATGTACGTAATATTTCACATGCATTTTAAAAACAAACATCCCAGTTGTAACTGTCAGTAATTTTTTGTCATTATAGTGTAGATGAAGTGCAGTGAATTTGTCCCAATATGTTCATATTCATATCACTTTCTATATAACTAATAATAATAATAAATGTTGATGTCATTATCAAAACTGTATTTCTTCTATATATGGATTCCACCATTGCAATAACAATTATGAACCAAATGTTTGTAGAACATCAGTTTGTTCTTTTTAAGAGAATGTATAAAATACAGATACTGTTATCTGTGTGTGTGTGTGTGTGTAACAAACAATGGGTGCCTTGTGTAGATGAGGAAAAAATAAGGATGTATATGATAAGTGGTCTACTCTTGCTCCACTCTACCACTTCCAACTCTACCCATATAAACAGTAAAACACACTTATAATTATGCTTCAGGTGTCGGGCACTCCGCTAATCTTATAGAGGCATCCATCAGTCTGCCGTCGCAGGCCGAGCCAACTCTGTAGCAGATATTAATTACCCTGAGCTGAGAGCCATCCCTCCATGGTTCTGTCTCCTTCTCCACGCTTGTCCAATCACATTCCTCACAGCCCATTATAAAGGACAAGGTGATTCTCTGCTTATCAAGGAGAGGAACACAAATTGAAATATCGTCCGTGTCGCCAATACGTCTAGTCTGTTCGTTGCACTTTTTCTCACGAGTGTAACAACATTTTTCCCATCAAAATTCCAAAGCAAATAGGTTGTTTGGTGGACCACTAAGGCCACGCATCTGACTGCAGGGTTTTATGTCACTAGAAAACAGAAAGCTGTCTTCCTAGAAGTGTTTTTATGATGAATTTATAGGGTCAGAACTATAAAGTGATAATCATAAAGTGCTGAGGAACATATACAGCAATGTCAGACATCATAACAGGATCTGTATCAGGATTTAGAGGTGCTGTAAAGTTGAGTTTATGTTGAGATGAAATCATGTTTCTATCAAATACGTTCTTTTGAAACCAGAATATGTTGGTGAGTATAGTCAAATAATTTATGATATTCAAGTTTGCTTTGCTGGGCGGCACGGTGGTGTAGTGGTTAGCACTGTCGCCTCACAGCAAGACGGTACTGGGTTCGATTCCCGGCCTGGGGACTTTCTGTGTGGAGTTTGCATGTTCTCCCCGTGTCTGCGTGGGTTCCAAAAACATGCATGGGGATTAGGTTAATTGGCTAATTTAAATTGACCGTAGGTGTGAATGTGAGTGGTTGTCTGTCTCTGTGTCCTGTGATGAACTGGAGACTTGTCCAGGGTGTATCCTGCCTTTCACCCTAAGACAGCTGGGATAGACTCCAGCCCCCCCACGACCCTATGAGGATAAGTGGTAGAAGATGGATGGATGGACGGACGGACGGACAAATCGGCAATTTATAGTTTGTGTGTTAGGCTGTAGAACATTAAAAAGAAGGGGCTTGTTTGTAAAATGAACTTTCAATAAAAATACAGTTTTTAAATTTTGAGTGTGTGTGTGATGCTCGGTGCATCATTCAATTTAAGCAGTCTGTCAACGTAAGAAATCCATTCACAGGATCAGCATATTTCAATGAATGACACCTCTTTTCAGTTGTTTTTTAAAAAAACTTATTTTTGTAATAAATTGATCTATATTTACACATGCACATACGAATCGGGCAACAACAAATGCCATAAAACGATAGTCTGCTAAGCAGATGTACATGCCTTTCACACATGCGCAGTACAAATTGTGTTTCCGGTACGGATCGGGTAGTGACAGAGGGTCCTCTTCACAGAGCCATGTTGCTCCTCCATCTTTCTACAGAAGCCCAGAATGGACAATCTAAACACTGGCTCTAGAGAGAGCCATTCACCTTTTTTATGTTACCTGAAGGACACTGTAATTCTCTGACACATAACATGCCTGACTTGTGTTGTTCTTAAAGTGTTATTATGGTATGGGTAGCCTCTGAGGGAAGCAAACAGAAGTTTCCAGTCTTACACTCAGTGGTTCACAGTACTGCAGTCTTAGAGAGTCTGCTCTTCTTGACAGCTGGCATAACACAAGCAAACATCTGGCATTATATCCAATGCTGTGGCTATATTCATCATAAATGCCTCAATTTGTCTCAGTGGATTGCACGCATACATGCATAATATCCTGTAAAATATTACACACAGAATGATGCTACTGAAATGCAAAGAGGGGGAAGTGAAGGAGAAAAGTACACCAGTGACAGCGCAATATATTTCACCTATTTGTCACCATCTGTGCCTGTCGAAGCAACACCCTGTGTGATCTGAACTGACCCCTCGCTGTCATCATTCAGCCTGACCACACACACAGCAATATTCACACATCAGCGACAGGCTGATTTATCTCACGTCAACCACACTGTTGATGGTTGCTTTCATTTTCAAGCTGATGAAAGTGCCATAGTAATGCGGTGGAATGAATGTTTTGTCCACCAGCTTCCACCATCAACTCAAATCGATGGGGCATGTAATTGCTGGCCACTTTGTGTGATTGCTAAGATAAACAGACATAGTTGCGGACATGGAAGATCAATGTCAAGCACAAAACAAGCGAGAGAGAGGGAGGACTTTATGGGCTGTCACATTCAGCGGCAACATACAGTAAGTATCTCTCTGACATATTGTGCCGCTGCTGCACACTCTTTTCTTATAGTTACATTTTGATTACATTTAGTAATTAACACTGTGTAGTTCTGATCTCTGCTGTATATAACAATTTTGGAGGTAGTCACCATGATGTCACCCATGGTTGTCGCCATCTTTGTTTTTGGTCATCAACCAGAAGTGATACGAAAGATTGGAGCTAAGTGCATCCAAACCCTGAATAAGACATATTTAGGTTACAAACTTCCTGAGCTGAAAACAACCTGGATACGTGAAATGGTTCTAAAATGCAACAGATAATGACACTGACATGGCCTCACTTTTAAGAACTGGAGGTTGATTCCAAAGTCAAACCATCTTCCCTCCAAATTACCTTGCTATGATCCAACATATGAATGATGCCACTAATATTTACTGTCAAATAGAGATGATAATGATTTGAGTGGAAATGATTTGCCACCCCACTGCATTCACATGTTCATTTCAAATAACACTGTGTCAATGAAAGGTGTCTTCACGGAACAAAAACACTGACAGAAACACTATAATGTCTTACAAACATCCTTCATAAGTGACGTGTTTTGGAACTTTGTTTAAAAAAATATTTCTTTTAAAATAATCGTCCATAAAAGAAAACGAATGAGGTAAAAAATAGATAAAAGCCTTTGGGATTTAAATGGCACAGTTTGAAGTTGTTTTTGTGTGTAGCTTGTCACAATACATAATCATCATGCCATCTCAACATGGGCTCAATGTTTATTTTTTCACTTTATTTTTGTCATTTCTAAGTACTTCTTCACAAGCATATAAGAGGATCACATCCTGTTGTGCTTTAGTTCTTCTTTTGCTCTCTCTTGCTTAAATTTGTGCAACAATGACAGAATATACTTTTTCTGTTCATATCACAGCCTGCCCTGCCTCACCTATCTGAAATTTAAAGAATGTGCTTCAACAAATGTGGAAACCTGAATTATGTATTTTGGAAATTCAAGTGCCAAGAAGATACTGATTGATGACATTTAACATATTTAATGCACATAATGATCTTAATGATCTGAATCCACTGTGAGCAGGGTTAATCTGAGCAGTTGCTGGACTGACGTACAGTTAACGTGAAAACACGGTACTGGCTCACCTTGGTAACGCAGCAGGAGAAATCCAGAGTTTTGCTGTTGATCACTGTGAAATCGGATGGAGATCTGGTTGCTCCAGCTGCGCAGCACGAGGCCCCTCATCAAGACCGTCTCATTGGCAAGGATGAAGGGTTCTCGGCCACCAGTGTCCTCCACTGTCACCTGCTCCCCCTCCAACACACTCACATTCAGCACCTAAAAAACAAAATAAGACAGGCCGTGCCATATGATTACACACCGGCCTATATTGCTCAGTTTCTGTGATCACACATGATGTCATGCTGGCAAACGGTTCACTGACTGTTTTCCCCTTTGCAACACATCTTTGTGGAGTAGCACATCACACAATGGTCAGTGCTTTGTCTTTTTATTTGTTTTTGGGTTTTTTTGGCACTGTTCGCATAACCACATCAATTTATATGAACTATTTGGGAAAAAAAAACAACAAAATCTATAGTCAAAACTAAACATTAAAAAAAGTCACATATCACATGCACACTAACTGTTGACTTATGAGGTCCCAGTTCGCAATTCGCACCAGATGGGATCTTAATTCAGCACTCCCCACTGTCATGTTTCCATATAAAGCCAAGTTTAGTCTAACGATGTTGCTCTGAAAAATGGGTCACCTGCTGTGATGCTTTGCTCAGTTGTCTATAACAGCGCAGTTGCACAGGGACGTGTTGGTTGAGTCGTTCCTTCATTACCCGGCTCCCAGATTTTCTACACGTTTGTTTAAATCTGTCTGGGTCATTCCACTCATGATTTGTTGTATGACTGACTCATCCTCTCTCGTATTTCTCTTTGTGCCTGTAAGCCACTCCAACAGCAGTGCTTTATGTCTTCAACAGGTTTTGAACAGCATCTGCAGCTAAATCTGGTGAGGGAAGCTCGGGAGGATTGCATGTAGTGAAACTGTCGGGATAATAGAGCGTTGACACATTTTGGGGCAACATCTGATTCATTCCCCCATAGAACTATGACAGATAGGTGTGCTAATTCAGCAGCAAGTCATGGTCATTATTCTGCATGTGGCTGCAGAATAGGGATTTCTGACATCACCTACTTCCAAGGTGCATGGAGAAGGTAAAAATGCTTAACTTGTGTTTGCATGGCAGTTTTTAATAGCATTGGGGTGTGTCAGACTTAAGGTTCTGGGTTCTATTTAGGTTATGGACTTCTGTGTGGAGTCTGCATATTCTCCCCATGATAGCATGAGGTGTCTCTGTTTTTTCTGGCTTCCTCCCGGAGTCCAAAGACATGCAGTTTAGGTGAACTGGTGACTCTAAATTGGCCATAGGTGTGAATGTGTCAGCCTGTGATGGTCTGGCGATTTGTCCCAGCTTCTCCCAATGTCTGCTGGGACCAGCTGCAACCTGCCAAAGGCCCTGAATACAGGATAAGTAGCAGTTACTAGAAGATGAGGGAATAAATAAATGAAAGACGTTTTATTAATTCTTTGTTCAAAATGTGCTTGACTGCTTGCTAGAGATCCTTTGAATTACTATTGAAATATGTATTTATTGAAATCAACTCCACCTGACTGAGCCATCTGGACCGCTCCGTGTTAAAAATAGCTACTAGATTTAATAGTATGCCTTTCCAGTTAGCCTGCTTACTGGAAGCTGACGACTTAAACAAATCACACCAGTCATGGAGACATCCATCCATTTTCTACCTCTTGTCCTCATGGGGTTGTGCAGGGACTGGAGCCTATCCCAGCTGTCTTAGGGTGAAAGGCAGGGTACACCCTGGACAAGTCTCCAGTTCATCACAGGACACATAGAGACAGACAACCACTCACACTCACATTCACACCTACGGTCAATTTAAATTAGCCCATTAACCTAATATCCAATTATGTGATTTGATAGTAAAAGAAAATATAATAAAGAGCACGATTTCTCAAAATATGTTTCAGTTGTCCTTTTTAATTGTAAAGGTAGAAATGCTAATGCTGTAATCAACAGACTATTACCTGCTCAACAAATCTACTCATTCATACATATACATGTACTGTATATGTTCCTCCATTATGCAGTATATATACAGTATATGTATTCATACAATATATAATGTAGCAGACATCAACAGTAAATGGTATTATATACCCTGAGTTATTATATAGTGATGTTATCTATGTTTTTTAGTGATGGAAAATATAGTAAATGTCGAGAATAAATACAAGGAAATAGTACTAGTATTGGATAATACCATTTCCATGGTAACAAATTGACAATTGTTGGCAAATAAATGAGCATAATGATGGTTTGTTTTTTCTTTTACCGGAAGTGACATTTCAGTCATTTGACAGAGGCCTACACTGAACAAAAAAAGGATATTTGCTATTATTGCCCCGAGGAAATAGAGAAAATGCGAGGCAAAATCTTTCAATTGCTATTTTTGTTATTGTGGACATTACTGGCTTAATATACATTTTGTGCATTGGCCTGTGCCACTAAAAAGAGCTAAAACTGACTGCAGGAGAGCTCAGTGAATCTGATTTATCTAATACCATCTTGCAATCAGATTCAAAATGGACCCCGGTCCCTGTCTTGAACGACAAGTGCACCATCAAAACTAATTCAGCCGTGTCTACTTTAAGCTCTCAGTGAAATTCATAACATGTTCAGAAAGCTAATGCTGTCCAGGCGGTGGGCTAAGGTCTCAGGTATGCCACGAGGCAGTAAAAAGGCTTGCCCTCCACAGGCCGGTGTCCCTGAGGTAATAATATGTGTGCAGAAGTGTTGGTGCAGCAGCCTGGAAAAGCTGAGACAGTGGGCAGGCAGGATGAGCACATTGCACAATGGCAGCAGCAAAATGAATCTGGCCAGGTTGGCGAGCTGTCACTCAATCGAGCTGACAATGAACACAGAGAGGCTAATGGACACTCTGAGACTGAGCTTAGAGGTGACTTCTCCCCTGAATGATCCATGAGGTCAGCCACTTTGATTGATTTGATTTTTATCACAACCAGAATTAAACACACAAGCTCTCTGGAGCTCTACAAAATATTGCAGGAGCCTTGAACAACAGTGCCACAGAGTAATAAAGGATTGCCACATTATTTTAGAATCTCTGTTATTCAGGGGCAACAGAGACAAAGCCTTTGGCAGCTCTTTTTTCCTCCTGCTTCTGCCTCTGAGTTAATATGGAGCACTTTGATGTTCTTTACATCGGGTTTGCCCAGCTACCTGCTCGTTTTGGAATTGTATCATTCACCACAGTAATTCTCCTTCAATTTAACATCTATACACACCTATATATATTACTTGACTGATAACCATGGAGATTCAACTCTAAATTTACCATATTTGCCTGTGATGGATTGTTCTATCTTCTATAATGTTGCTTAAACATTTTCAAGGAAAGCATATTCTTTACCATTTGCCTACAGTGAAGCAAGGGTAAATATTCAGGATTTTTTAAGTCCAGTTATTGTGTATTCAGAGGAAGAAGTGTGTTTCTGTTGCCTCCACCATTATGTAAAGCTGCTAAGTCAATGAGATATGGTTGATATTCCACCATGGATCATAAATATGTCAGTCAAGCATCTCTCCCAAAAAAACAGGCCAGAAATCAAATGTCCTTCTTGCTAAAGCCCTCCATGGATCTGGCGGAAAGCCTCTTATCCTCGCTCACCCTCCCTTACCCCCCACTCCAAGTCTGCCTTAATAATATCAGATGCTGGATATCCCAACATTTCATAAGATGTGACTGTGATTAAAAATGGAATAACGGTAAATTGTGGCTGCTAATTGGACAAGCAATTTCTACCAGCCACACTACAGGCTGCCTGTGAAAAAGTATTAGGTATCCATATTTTTATCCATTTTATTCATCCATTTATTTTTTGTCCATATATATATATATATATATATATATATATATATATTCTTAAGTCTAGTAATGAAGCCTTTGCAGATAAAATTCCTGGACATTGCATAACTTCTGCTTAACTTCTCGAGACATTCTATCATCAATAACTAATATTGTGAATATTTCATGTTTCATCTGGTTGTGTTTGAGTGCCCTTAATTATTAATATGACTACAATATACAGTACAATTGCTTCCATTTTTGTTGGTGCCTATTAATTTTCATGTTAATAATTCAGTTGTATAATAATAATAATAATAACAATAACAACATTGTGAAAAGTTTTATGATGAAGCATCCATATGGTGTGCAGCTCAAAAATTCAACAACCTTTAATTGCGTCTATTGAGGTCAAACAGATTGCGGGTCTGTGTCTACTTGCTTTACACATACTGATGCTCATGAAGGACAGGTGAGCAGATAGCTGGACAGTGAGCAGTTGGACTGATTGTCCCAGAGGGCCCTATCATCTGGCATCCACCCTGGGACCTGTCAGTGTAGCCAGCACCAGCTGTCCTGCCTCAATTATGAATCATTGGCCATGTCAGGAGACATCACAGTACCTTATCTTCACCAGTGCTGGAGCCAAATGCCCAGAGGAGCTTCTTTCTCACTGTCTTTCTCACTCTCACTCACACACACACTCACACGCATGCATGTACTTGCATGCGTGTGAGTGTGTGCACATACACACATCACATGTTCCTCTGGACTGTAATGAGAGCAGGCTTATTGTGATTCCTAACTGGAATCTCTGCCTCAGCAGACACATTTGTGGGACCAAGGATTTGGCTGAGCAAGCACACTTCTGCACGGGCTACAACATTATCGGGGGATGCCATCTAAACATTGTGCTGCTGTTCCATTTCAAGAATTGTGTTGAGAGAAGAAAAAATGTCTGTTGAGCCTTTCTTTATCCGCGTTACTAAAGGAAAACCACAAACAATGCAAGGAAGGTAGGACTGTCCTCTTTCCAATACCAATCATTAACCCCAGAGCTGTTTTCTCCCTCCAACTGTTCCAGAAGATATTTCCGGAGCCCAATCACAATGAGAGGACTAGAGGAGAGAGGGTCATCTCTCTGCTCTAGCCAATGTACTGCACAATAAATGCCTGGGGAGCGACTTTGTGGTTCAGTGTCTTGCTCAAGGACACAACGCCATGCCTTGCGGTTGAGGGATGCCCACACTGCAGCCTCTTCAGAAATGCATATGTTGGAGTCTTTGCTATTAGAATATGCACAAGAACGTCCCAGTGGACTTCTAGTCCATTGCCTTCACCACTTGACAGAGGCCACAACTGCACTCTGGAACACAAAATCAAAGGATAACAATATTTGCAGGAATGAATGCCTTGTTCTTGCTGTTTTCACAATGATCTTGGTAGAGCATGGAGCTAAACTATGTGAGTGAGCAGTAAGCAGAGGTGAAGATTCATCTTATCGCATCTGAACAGAAAGCAGACCGGCATGGTTTTTAATCTCTTACTACAGAGTCACCACTGGCATCTGACAGCCCACATAAGAGATAAACTAACAAACCTAGTACATGGCTGGTCCATGTCTGGTCAGAGTTGAACTGTTACAGAATCAAAGTGAATTCCTAAATATCAAATGTTCATCTGCAATTTCTCTGTTGTAGTCCCAGTAATATGTCTTGTTAAAGTGCACCAAGGGAGCATATCACATGACATGGTGAAGCTAGCTTTGAGACAAATAACAGTGAACGGGCATTGGTTTGCATCAGGCTACTTTGTTAAAGACACCAAATAAAGGCTGAAGACCTTTCTGTTTGCTGCTGCTCTTTATTAATTTTTATTAATTTCTACTGCACTCAAACTTTTAGTCTTGGATTTTATACCTGTCCTATTCTTTTTTTGTCTTATTGCTTTTAATGTTGATGTTGCTTTTAATTATTGATGTTTTTATGTAAAGCACTTTGAATTGTCCTGTTGCAGAAATGTGGTATATAAATAAAATTGCCTTGCCTTGCCTTAACGTGAAGCTATGAACAAGGGCATGCCTCTCCATGGCTCTCAACATAGCAATGGTTGAGCTACTGTGAGAACAGTCAATAGTAAAAACAACAATGCAGTCCAAAATGTCAGCACTCGCTTTTGTGTGACAATATAGATATTGCCGTGTCCGAGCGCCGTGATGAACGCTGAACCATCTGCTGTTCATCTCAGTAAATGGACTGTGGGTTGCCTCCACTGTTTTCTTAGTCTGACAACTCAGCATATACTGTAGCCTATTTATTTTTGCATTAACGCCACGTTGTGCTGTTACATTTTGTGATTACTTGTCAGTGGCGCTATCCATGGTGCTGAAAGAGGTATTCTATCATGGCCTTTTAAATTACCATTTACCCTTTTTTGTTTTGTTGTGCAAGATTACACCCTCTATGTGTCCACATGAAGAAATATATTTTTGGAACTGTAGCCTGAAAATGCTGTGTTCAAGTTCAAGCTCTGAAATCCTTTCATTAAAATTCAAAGTTATTCTATGAATACTACCTTACCAACTGCAAGAAATAGCCTCAGAAGTTTGACTGTCTGTGTAGGCCCATTTATTTTTATGAATAAAATTGCTTCAGAAAGAACAACAATGGCCAATAGGGGCAACACCACATTTACCAGCCAATGGTGTAGCTTCATTACTCAGCAACTTCATCACTCATTCAGGGACAAATAATCTGTAACACAATAAGGCTGTCCAAAAACAAAGAAAATAACCATATTGCTCCTGGTGCTTTGAAATAAACAATCTGTCAAACAAATTAGCCTTTTTCACACATGGCATGTAATCTTTATTCACTCATTTATTAATTTATCCGTAAGCATACACACAAGTTAACTGTCCGCAGAGGCTGGCTATCCCTGATAATTTACTGTGGAAAACATCTGGTGGTGCTCTGCAATGAACATTTACACAGACTCACAGGAGCAATTGCTGAACCAGGAATGAGCAGTATATAATCAAAATGATCTCACTATACATGGAAATTAAATGACCCTGCTGCTGGGGCCAATAAATCAACAGCCATTGGACTCACCAGCTGCAGTGTCATCATTACTACAGCTTTTGGGCGCTGGTAGCATACCTACCTCTGCACCCCGTATCTAAGTTCACATTTGAATTATCTTGCTACACAACATTCAGTTGGCGTATTTGTGTATCTCCTGATAAATTCATATAAAAAAGAATCCCTCTAGTGCTCATTATATGGAAAACGTTATCTTAATTGAACATTCACCTCTATATGAAACAGCCAAGGCCAATTCCTGTTGGCTCTGCTGTCTAAAACAATGGGTCCTTACCAATCAGCTAAAGCTGAATGCTAATGAGAATGTGCCGGAGCTGGCGGCTGAATACAATAGGCCTACTAACTTGCTCATTATTACTTAAGTCACAGTTTGCAACCCAGTCGGCAGAAAGAAAATGTTACCATTGTGCGTTTCTGCAAACCTCGGTTGTCAACATTTCTGAAAAAAAATACATACTGTAAATTCATACATTTTTAAATACTCGTCTCTTTACCAAGAATATCGATCATATGTCATATGTCAAAAAGATGTTTAAGTAATTTCTTGATGTAAATCAACTACCCAGTATGAATAGGCCTTCTTAAATGACCCGTATATAGATCCGCAGAAAGAGGCAGGACATCTATTGTCCTGAGATACTCAAATGCCTCCACCATATAATTTCCATCTCCCATCTTCCTCCAGCACCTTACAGTCAATCCAACACTGAGGCCCTCAACATTTGAAACACATTCTTGTTTCAAATGGCTCACTCTCCTCCAGGTGCTTCTTTGGCCTGAACATCTCAGTCTATTTGCAGCATTATGTATTTTTTGCATAGATTTAAATTTATGCATTGCTAATTACTCTTATTGTCTGTACTGTCCTGAACTCATCACAATGCTGTGAGAACACAGCTCTGTGGCAAACAGAGTTTTCCTCCTTTGACAGCTAGCTGGGTGGAGGAGTAATTAGTGTCACCTGAAAGCATTCCTCTCGGGATGACTAGGCCCCATGAAAACTCATCTCAGGAAAGCCTTGGCACCCTAAAAACCTCATCAAGATCAAACTGGCCTTCTTTATGTCCTATCTTTCTCCCCCAAGGCACAACATGATGAAGGCTTCCCTCTGCCTCATCTCAAGTTGATTAAAGGCAGCAAGCCCGCCTCCGTCGCTCAGTCAGGCTCCATCTCTCTGCAACATCATCTGCCACGCAGAGTCACAGTATGGTTAAAACATGTGCGTTACCTTAAAATGCCACTTTAAGTTTGTCAGGAGTGAGAAGGGAGGCTTACATTGTGTTCTAAAGGGAAAATGTTAACTGTCAAGACTTGATTTTGGTGGAAATTTCATAACACATTCTCGTGGTCCTTTCTTGTGATGAGAGCATTAGCGGTCACTGCACAGCAACAAAACAACTTTAATTCCCTCCCCCTCCATCAGACACACTCGGCAAGGGTCAATGCCATGTGCATTTCGCTTCTTTTGTAAAAATACTGGAATTAAAATGAGAGCCCAAGGATCAATACAGCAATTCAGCCCAGTGCAGAGAGGAGGCTGTGTGTCAAGTATTTCTGCTTCTTATTAACATGACTATTGATTGGAGTCGGAGGAGCATGGTCGCCGAGGCAGCATCAAATACCAATCGTTAACCCTCAAGTCGGGGTTAGCCATAAACACTTTGCATTCTCTGGAACATCTCAATCATTAAAGGGACACTGGTGATCCACCTCAACCTTGCTTTATCCTAACTTTAGATGTAAATCATTAGCGGGCACACAGCCATGAGCTCATTAGAAGTTTTATTTTGTTTTTGTTTGGAAACTTCTGCAACAATTTTCACTCATTTGAGGATGGGAATAAATGGAAGCTATAGCCTAATTTCCCCCACTGAGACTTGAGGAATTTGTTTGATATTCATTAGCTTTAATTAAAGAAACAAACACAAAAAGTTGTGCATTCTCTTTCACTTGACGATTACTTGCTGTTAACCAATAATCAAGAGATACAATCTGGAGGAAAAATAATCATATAGCTAGAGAGGTATATACGTATTAATTTTAAGTTATCTCCATGTTCACCTGAATCTGATTGAAACAAGGTAGAGGAACTAGACAAACAGAAAAAAATGGATAAAAGATAGCACAGTGCAAACAGAAAAAAATCATGAAAGAATTTGAAAAGAGGGATGAAGGCGAGTGAGGGGGTAAAAAATGAGATATACAGTACTGACCTCAAAATCCTCCCTCGCCATCTTTTTGAATGATGCTCCTTTAAACCTGTCAGAAAATGGAAACACTCCCCCAATCAGCTTTTTGTGGCAGTGGGAGAAATTGGCCATGTCTGCGCCTATAACCCTTGAAATGTATCAACCACTCTCAGTCCTCCTCTCTACACACAATGCATTCTCTTTTAGCGAGAGTGCAGGCAGGGATGTGGCCACCATGAAACCAAGCTAGAACAACCTGTGCGGAGCTTCCTTGAGAGCCAGGCAGGTATCAGTGTGACGGAAAGAGACGGAGAAATCAGAGTGGGACAGATGGCCTGGAAAGAGCTGATAGCTAGCTAACCCGCTGGATTTATTTGATCAAATAAAAAAGCTCCAAAACAGATTTTAAGTACTTTAATGCCACAGCCCAGTTCTGGAAAACCTCCATCTGTCCTCTACCAAAAGCTTATTTCAAAAGTGACTGCAGAGGAGAGGAGGAGTCAGATATGGAAGGCAGAAATAAGATGCTTAAGATATCACCAATTCATTGTTTAAAATATATCTAATTTTCATGTGTTACATGGCTGTTTTAACATTTGAAATTGAAATGTTATCTTTATTAATAACATAAAAAGGGTTGAGTTTTTTATTTTTCATTATATTTGTTGAAATACTCTTTCCAGCTATGAGTAAATCAAATGCTCTGGCAAAAAAAAAAAAAAAAAAGCAAAAAACAAAATCAAATATCTGTGGCTGTCAGGACTGTAATAAGCTCGTCCCATCATTTCATTCAGAGTTAAACTATTTTTTTGGGCAGACTACCTGCTTGTCAACCTGTCTGCCTGAGTATATTATTGTTCTTTCTAGCTAAGGCAAAAATGCCAGTTTTGAGCCATTTTATTGTTAATGTTCATCATGATATATTACATACAATACAATTATTACAACATATATTGAAACATTGAGTGTATTCTCAACCATCCCAACCCTATCTTCAAGTTGATGGGACTGATTCTTCATATATCATGTTTAAGTCTGCCTACAGTATATGGCATAGATGGACCTATGAGGCTGTAAAAAGAATCCATATTTTTAATCTTGATGTATAACTGATAACTACCTGTTCTATGTGTAGTTATGTGGGCTGAAAGTCGGTGTTACATCAAGACTCCTAATATTTGTGCAATTATTCTGCAAATAAATTGAAAAGCAGCCAGATTCACCAGATGGGGCAATGCATTATATGCTGTTAGCTGTGGCAGAGGGGTTGAACAGTCAGGCTGAGGGCAGTAAATTCTCCTGATACATTTTTCATCCTCCCTCTCCCACAAGCTGCCAGACTGCTGAAAGGAGTATTGACTACAAGCATAGAAAAGGTCTGATCTCACTTATTTATTCCCCACCAATCTGTGTGAAATCTTTGAATGCTGAAAATACATACAGTACATACATAAGTATGCTTTACTGAGCCATAGCTATACATCAATATAATTATTTGTCATGCAGTCACCTCAAATGTCCTTCAGAGGTTTTTCTTTCACCTAATTTCCTTCCTTTGCCCTTGCAAACTGCTGGTCTGTCTGCTATGATGATGACTCCCTTTCATAACGAAGGCCAGCTGCCAAAACAAGAACATGCACTTCAAACATAATGTCCCCATATGGCTCCTCTGCTCTGACGTGTGGAGCATTTTCCCTGTGATAATGTTCATCACAGTGGTATCAAAATCCAGCTGATCAGAGTGAATACTAGCATGATTTTTATTTATTTTTCAACAAAATGCCCAAGATCCAACCAGAAAATTAGCAGGGAGGGTCTGTCAGTTTCCTGTTCAGGATACAGGTTATTTTCTAAATACCTATAGGTCAACTGTAAGTTGTCTGTGATCCCTCGAGAGGTCGAGCTGTGTGACGACGACAAATAAGCTCACCACAAAAGTGGAAGCAATCGATTTAGTTGTTACAACAGTTTAAAGGATTGATATTTACAATTGCACATATTAAATGTGATTAAAAGTGCCTCTCGTAATAACATGGCAGATCATTGCTCTGTTCAGTTAACAACTATATATAATGTTTTCTGCTGTTTGTTTGGTAAAGAAATGATTACAAATTGCACGTTTTCAACAATGACACTGCAGTTGTGTTTCTACACAAATTTTTAAAGTTAAAAAAAATGTCCTGCTTGCATAACACTTTTCCTACAGTATGTGCACTGCTCCTCCGCAAGTCTCCTTTCTGATCTCCCTCATTCCTTTTAAAACCCTGGGACCTGGATTGCCTCGAGGCACAGGAGCTTCACACAGTTGCTGATGTGAAGGTGCGACATATACTTGACTTCAATTTCTGTCTCTCCATCTTCAGTCGCCAGGAACAGAGAGACCACAGCTCTTCTTTCTCTTCAGCCGTGCCAGGCTGCTGTCTGTGTAGTTTGCCATCAGATCGCTATCAGTTTAGAAGTAGGAGGGAGGGGGACTGTGGCCCCATCTGTTCACATGGTGTCCTCTTGTTTTCTTTGTCAGGGCTGGTGGATGTGCAAGGATACAATGTCTATAGGTTCCCTTGATAGCCTTGCTGTTATGAGTCTCAAAATAAAGCCAAATGCACAAGTGCAGGTGAATGTGATTGTATTTACATAGTTCAAGATTTACTTACGCTACCCAGAGGAAGCTTTTCAGAAGAAAAACACACTCTCAAACATATACTCCGTCAAGACTTATCTCAGCCCTCCAGAGGCGGCAAGACAAAGCTCACACATTTTAAAGTCCCTGGTGGTAAATGAGGCGTTTGAGAAATTGCAAATGCCAGGGAACACACACACACACTCACTGACAGTTAATTTTTATAACCTTTTTGTGCAAAGACTTACCAAGCAAACATTTCAACCTGAGACGGGGCCCCCATCACTCGTGCTCGGTCCACCCACTCACCCTGGCAATTTGTTGCCTGCCTATCTCCATCAACCTGTACAAGACCAGCGAATGCTGCAAAAGCTGAAACCAAACTCTATCCCTGCTCTTCACTGGTTCAATAGAGCCCTTTCTTGCAACATTATTTTACTCTAAGACACGCGACTCTGCTGCTCCTTTCAGCGCTGCTGAGCTTTATAGTGTCTTTCCGCTCATTGTTGTCACGTTATGGCCCATAACTTTACTGTTCTGGTTCAGTCTCACGGCTCTCATCTTCTTCAGATAGAGTCAGTGAAAAGGCTTTGATAAATCCATCACATTCTACTTGCTGGTTAGCAGCTAGTTAGTGCACATTAAAGCAAGAGCCAGGTTTTTCCTTATGGCAGGGGTCCCAACCATTTTTCCATCTGAGAGCTACTTTTTAAAAAATGAAAATAGATGAAAGCTACTCATGTTTTGTAACATATATTCTCATAGTTTATTTCAACCCCCCCCCCCCAAAAAAAAAATGGTATGGCTAGCTGCTGCGGCCCTGGTTGCAGTCAGTCTCACATCACCTCTGACTCATCAAGCTTGATGGCAGCATTGTCGACAACTAATTGTCAAATTATAATCTTGTGTAAGGAGGGATGGCTGAAAATAATGATTTAACTGAAAATAAATGAAAGCCAGGTTTCCAAGTGACCAAACAAATCTGACTCATCAAGTTTTCAAATTTATGAAAGATCAAAGCTTCATTAACCCTTTAGCGAGATTCTTTGAAAAGGGTCGTGGGTGGCATGTAGCTCACAAGCTATTTCCCTGCAACTCACTCAAATCCTCACACTTTCCCATTTTTTGAGGAAAACAAAATGTTCATTTGTTGCCTTATATATCCAGGTTCCAAGATGAAGAGATAATGAGTGTTACTCACGTTAGCTGTCAGTGGTCATAATGTTATGCTTGATTGGTGTATATTGCTAATAACATCACAGTGAGCCTTCAGCACTGACCTGAACCTCAATGCCATATCCCAGGTAGACCGTAACCAGGTAGTTACACTCCACTCCAGCGTCCAGTTGCTGCAAGATTTCGATGTTGCCCTCAGGGTCAGTGAAATTCAGGCTGCACGGCTCTGTGGAAGACAGTAAAAAGACAAGTGATTCCCTTTTTCCCGGACCACTGATCTTTCTGACAGCTCACCTGTGTCTCTGTGGCCCCTGTAACCCTCTAACTATCTCTGCAGATTCCCTCTCCAGCACTGCTCGTCCGGGCCGTAGTGCAGCCCTCCGTGGACAGTGGAAAAGGACAGGCAGGACACATCAGGGAAAATCAGATTGTTTCTGACACATGAGTGACTCTGATATCCCTGGTGGAGAGATGAACAGTGGTGTGCTGCATGCGAAATGAACAGCAGCTAGGTTGATGACCCTGATGCTTAATTTTCTCGTCCCCTTCTCAATTTTAAGTTTTCATTGTGGGCTGCTATTTATTTCATAAAGTTGTTAGAGTTAAAGGGAAAACAGGAACATTCCTACCTGCTGTTTGCATGGTGGTGACTGTGGTGATGACTGTTGTGGACGTCGTGGTGGTACCTTCTTCTCTGGAGGTTAGGTTGGGGA
Organism: Synanceia verrucosa; assembly: GCA_029721515.1. NCBI lineage: Eukaryota > Metazoa > Chordata > Actinopteri > Perciformes > Synanceiidae > Synanceia > Synanceia verrucosa. Next base: position 9,028,393 of record CM056565.1, read on the forward strand.
GCGGATGATCAGGATTGGATTTAGTTTGCAGTGCTGTTTTCTTAACCTCCTCCTCCTCTGTCATCATTGAGGGGGGTGCAAGGGTCGCTCCTATGGGAGAACTTTGAGGCTGACTTGTAGGCACTAGCTTTTCAGGGACTGAGCCTCTGTTATGTGGCATCACTTGAGTGGTGAGGGAGTCTGTTGTTGGCTCCACCTTGTCCGCCTCTCTCGCCTTAAAGGACTTCTTTTGAGGGAAAGACATCGGCGGCCTTGGCGTAGTGGGAGAAAATGTGGTCAGTGGGGAGGTGGCTGCCGCAGTGGCAGTAGTGGCAATGTCCGAAAAGGCCGGGGCGTCCTCGTGGCGCACCAGCCGAGTGACGGTGTCTCCTGGCATGGTGGAGTATGCAGCTACGGAGCCATCCCTTCTGAAAAAGTGCTGGTCCCCCTGGAAATCCCTGGTAAGTAGATGCTCATGCAACAGCAGACCCTTGAAGACAGGCTGGTGGTTGGGGACGTTCATTGGCGAGACAGTGGTGATGCTTTCCGTATCCTGTGTTGACAAGTCCCTGTTAGGGTCCATTGTCCTTTTGCTGATGCTTTCCTTTGGAGCTAAGAGGGAAAAAAGAGGCTATATTAAGCTTAAAGGACCAGTAAGCAACATACAGTACACAACAGCAGTACATCTTTTTGACAGTTTCATTACAGAATCTGATGTCTTATAATCTACTCAAATTATGTCTGATGAGGTCAGAGGCTGTCCTATTGTATAATTCTTCCTCATATATTTTGCTGCTATTTAAATCAGTTCATTATCGTGTGTGTGTGGTTGAGAGTGACTTTAGGGGGAGGGGATGTGAAAATCTAAGTATAATCTCATATAGTGTCCATTAACGGGTTAACAAATGAAGGTCACAACAAATAACGTGATATACTGTAATTGTATAGTATCCTATGTAAGAGTACATATCGTTTATTTTCAAGTGCATCTTCAGAGTTGAAATCAGATATTTTTCTTTCAGTGCTTGACATGCCATACTATACATTTCATCAAAGGACATTCTTTAATTCATATTTGAAGATGTGGCCAGTGAATACTGACAGTGGTGAGTAGCGGCTTGCAGAGAGCCAGTTTATTATCAAAGACATATTCCACAATCGCACCCCGCAGGCAGTAGAATCTCAGAGTGGAGAGACACTAAGCAGAAATAGTCTAGTTACTTGTAAGATGAAAAGATTTAAAAGCACATATTTTTCTAAGGCGTTCTTCTGTAGACAAGCATTCTTAGTCTCAGCATCACACACCACACAAACAGTGCAGACCATGTTAAAAGTTTTACAGCAAAAGCACTCAACCAGGGAATAGTTAATGAAACTCCAAAAAATACATAAGAGGTTTGTCCACACAAGTAGCCATTTTGACAATGTTGCAGTTTTAACAAAACAGTCATATTACACAGTTTAGTTATGAAATAATCATCTACAGACAGATGGACATATTTAATGACTGATTTAACAATTAAAAATATTCAAGGGAAACCATGCTCATTTGCAGTACCTGTATTCTGGGTTTCAGCTCGAATGTACATTTGCATTTACTATTGTTCAAAAAACATATTAATATTCTCATACTTTCTGTCTAAATATACCTGCTTTCACCCTTTGTCTGAAATGCTCTATTTTAACGCCTGTCTCTTTAAGACCCTCCTTCTGAAAAGTCTAGTCTGCTCTGATTGGTCAGTGTTTTCGGTCATTTGCACTGTTACAGGTCTACCTGTCGTGACATCACAAACTGACAGAAGTCCTGAAGACACTGTTTTTTAATCTGGGCTATGCACATTTGTTTTTGGACATTTAGATACTTTCATACAACATGGGCCATTTAATCACTATGTAAGATTCTTAAAAAAAAGACCCATTTGCTCTTAAATGATACAATGAAAAAAAAACTAATTCTGACTACAGCTCTTCACCTATAGAAACTACCCAAATTTGAAGAAATGTTAGCTACAGCCCATCAGAAAACTCATTATCTGCTCACCTCGATGCCTGTTTAAACATCAGCATATCTTTTAACAGCTCAAACAGCCAGTCAGTTCATGCAGTGTAAGTGCATTTTGTTGCAAAAAGGATTGCACACTGAGTCCAAAAGTGCCATATTTACCCATTATGTGCTTCCTCACATCAGTTGTTTGGGGAAAACCTAAAAAATGAATGCTTCCTATCCCACTGCAAAGCATCCAGACAGTGTAAACATTAGCAAAGACAAATGTCTGTGTGTGTCCTTAGTGGCTTTGACAGGGCCGCTATCCCGAAATGATCAAATGTTCTCGAGCTGGCTGCTTGTTATACAGATGAGAACAAGGATTTTTGAACCTTTATTTATGTGGAAAGAGTTTTCTGCAGGTTTTGAAAATCCAGCACCGACTGGCTGTTTTAAAGGCGAGTGTTGGCAGGATTAGCATCTTGTTAAGATAGAGGATACAGTGCCGGACATAAAAAAATAAAACAGCACTATCTTTTTTTAGGACGGTGAGATGAGCTAACTAAAAATACTACCAGCTTACTGTGAATTCTCGCTTTTATTTTGGCATTGATGCAATGGCTGTCTCTCTTTTTTTCCATCCCTCTAAATATAAAACAATGCTATGTGGTTTTTTTTTGTATGACATGAGATAAATAACACTGACGGCGTTCATATAATCCTCTTATGTATGCGTGAAACAATGCCATCTGCTTTGACACATTAATTAGCTCGCATGCATTTGTCTTAATGAGGCAGAAAGGCTGCCAGCACACTTTTCATGCTTATAGATGAAAGGACGTTGTTGACACAGGCAGCAAAAGGGAGAGTGAGATATCTCCTTAGTGAGTGTTTCTATTAGCTACAGCGCTGCGAGACGATGAAGGCTGGAAGTCAAAACCGAAGCAGGACTCATTTTTAAAATGGCCTTGAGAGATCAGTTCAATTGCTATATGATGTTTATGCACGGGTGAAACAATATAATAACACTGTCAGTTGCTTTTCACGGTGAGTTTGACCCCCCATGCGAGTAGTTTTGAACAGCTGATTTAAATTGCAAAGCTGCATATTGACAGGCTCATTTCAGGTGTATTGATTATGTTTAAGTGCCAGGAGGCAAATGTCCACCCTGGAAAACTGACTTTGTCTTTATTGATTCCATAAGGATTCCCATAACAGGAAACATACATTTTAAGTTCTAAATGAGAAAGCAATTAATGTGAAAAAAGAGAAATAAAATGTGCCACATGAGGCCCTGCCTCACTTTGTTCAACTTTTGAAGAAGTCGTAAGCCACTGTCACATGTTGCTGACGCAGTAAGCACTTTTACCACCGTGCAGCATGTTAATAAAAGTTTGATCGGGCCATTCAAGAGGAAGAGTAAACAATTTTGTTACAAAGCCTCTCCTCGGCTGACAGAATTGACACATGGTTTTACATTATACTGGCAGACGCGACAACACCACATTTATCTTTCTTAGCGACAGAGGCAATTCAAAGATCCTTTTGATGTTCCGAGATGGAGGAGGAACATTTCCTTGTAGCCTTATTCTGTCACAACAAGAGCAGCGAAAGCATGCGCTATAAAGGCAAACTAAGCATATTTGACACATCTCACAACTGGCGGGAATAAAGAGTGTAAAGGGAGGTCTGTGCGAGTGATTGAAGTTTATAAGGCTCCCCACCCCCCTCCCACACTCATAATTGCAAAGTATCGAGGAATCTCAAATATACTGTATGGAATTATACGTTTGACAAGATTGTTATTGCTGGTATCCAAGGCCTGCCTCTCATTTTCCCTCTCTCTTTCTCTGTTTCTATCTTTGCTGGTCAGCCGTTGACCATCCAGTTGCTGCCTTTCAGTCAGAATATTGAGTAGAAGTGCAGAGTGAGAATAGAGAACTGGGTTAAACCGGAGTTTCTCATACACAGATCAATACAGGATCAATGTGTACAGGTTGGAGACCTCACCGTGGTGATTACAGAGGAGCAAGCACTGCTACCAAACTGCTCTCATCCCTGAGCCTTAATTGGCTGTTTACAGTTGAGGTTTCACAGAGGAGAGCTGGAAGCTGAATTTCAAATGTGATTTGTCAGCTATGAGAGTCAATATACACGTCAGAAATAATCAGTTCTAGTCTTTTTGTTTTTTGCATGCAAGTCACATTCATTAGTTGCAGGAAATGTATCATTTACACACAGTGATTAACACTCCTATCTGCAAATTATGTCACATGTGTTACACCTGAACTGCTGAAAAACCTGACAGAGGAACTTGGGAAGTGATTGTGTAATTCCATATTTACACTAATAACAAGTATGGGGTGCATCTGACTTCATTTGTGTTGTACCTTTTGTGTTGTACATATGAAGATAATGACATTAAGTTCTCTGAAACAGCAGCAGCGTAAACAGTTTATAGTAAGAAACAAACAATAAACAACACTCATGAAATAATAAGTTATAAGTAATAAAAATTATAAATAAATAAATATTTACAGAATGTACTAAACAAAAAGAAACAGATTTTTAATGGCAAATGAGATGAAATGAAGCAAAATAATTATGTGCCTGCCGTCGAGCAAGGCTGGCGAAGCCAGCCTTTATGGCACATATTACTATTCCTTTGGGGTTCCTAAGTGTCTTAGCATTCATGGCAGGCGAAGCCTGCCATGAATGCTGTAGTGAGTCCAAAACACACATATATGATGTAAATAGATAAAATAACCCAACAAACCCCAAAAAATTCATCCAACCCCCTTAAAAAACACAGTGTTTTACGCCAGCCACGCGTTTATTAGTATTCAGGACGAGGTTTTATTTTTTTTTTTCTTATTATGTGCCTGCCGTCGAGCAAGGCTGTAAGCCAGCCTTGCAGCAGCGCACATATTACTATTCCTTTTGGGGTTCCCAAGTGTCTTAGCATTCATGGCAGGCGAAGCCTGCCATGAATGCTATGTGGAGTCCACAAACACATAAATGATGAAAACTGATGAAAAACACCAAAAATCCCAAGAAAATCCACCCCAAAATCCTTAAAAGCAGCAGCGCTTATTAGTATTCAGGACGAGGTTTCTTTTTATTATTTTTATTATTATTATTATAGACGCATTCTTGACGCAATTAATGCGCGGTCGTACCGTAAGGTGCACCCAGGCATGACATATATCAAAACGTGCGTCTCGGATCGTGCCACCATGGCTATTACTTTTCTCCGTCAAAGCCGTTACCGTGGCGACGCTAGACCCCAAAAACCGCCGAAAAAGTCCCATAGGAATGAATGGGGAAAGGGTCGGATTTCAAATTTTTTTTCTTCATCGAACAAACAGTCACAGCTCCCTCATTCTTTCACCTAGAAACTCCATTCAACTTTCAAAACGCAGCAAATTTTCCTGGCAACATATTCATAATTCATCTTCAATTTAAAAAATGTATAGTTTCTTCAGCATTTCAACTTTTTCCAGACCATGAAATCTTCAAAAATCAGCCTTTAACATGGGTGTCTATTATGCACTAGAGTGGGAGAACTACACACCTAGAGTGGAGAGCAGTTTCAGAATCGTCTGAAAAAAATATTTTTAAATCGCGATTGTGAGGGCTACGTTCACTCCACCGACATAATTTTTACAGCAAAACGTTGGAAATTTCGTCCCCGTCGTAGCGATGTGTCTCTTATGTCTCTGAGATTTATGGTTTTGGCTCCAGACCCTTAATTAGGGCAGCACCTCCAAAAATCTCTCCATTGGGCCCAATGTTAATTTTCAGAGGAAAAGGCGTGAGAAAGCAGGAAAACCTCTTGTGTTTAACTTGCCACTGTCTGCCTTCTGAGCCAGACTAGAGACATAAAATTTACACTGCTGCGATCATCGCGAGCTCCTGCACGCCTCTAGTCAAACCCCAAACCCGTGCTCCTTACGGTTCTTGATTTATTCAGAGGAGTTCAACAGGGTCTGACTCAGCTTGAAATCAATGGCAGTCAGTGGGAGCCAGTGTGGGGGGACAGACCAGAAGCGCGCCTAGACTTTCCATAGGGTGCCCCATGGGGTATTGAAGCCATGCAGGGGGTGGCCAGCAGAATTAGGTGATATGCATGATCCTCCATCACCATAGCATCATTCACGTGCAAAAATCTAAGCTCTACTCCTTATAGTTTTTATACGAGAGGTGATTCGACAGGTCAGCTCATAATCAGAGGCATAGTGTGACAGAGCAGCTGTGTGTGTGTGGTATTTGAACTGAAGGGACCCTGTCTGTGATATGATGCATAGGTCAATGCTGATGATACAGAGAGTGGGTGACATCATTGATCTCTCACACACACACAAACTCACACATACACTCACTCACACACACACACACACACACACACACACACACAGACACACACACACACACACACACACACACACAGAGGATTAACTGCTCTGACTCAGACACGTTTTTCAAAATACAAGCCCCAAACTCCGGAGGAGTAACTGTTTCCTTACAGGAAGCTGTGGCTATGACTGTCCTTTCAAAATAAAAGCCCCGAACTCTGATTTGATCTTCACAGGAAACAAGGTGTGTTTGTTTTCAACATGAACCTGGGACAGGCACGCACGAAGTGCGTGCTTCGGTGCAGGAGAGGGTCAGCATGCATCAGGCTGGGCCTACATGGCCCGGCATCGCGTGGGTCCGGCGTCATGTGTGCAGGCACATATTAAAATTTCTTCAGGAATTTTTAGTCTAGTTATTATTTTTATTATAGACACATTTTCGACCCAGTGTCTTGAATGCGTACCGTAAGGTGCACCCAGGCATGACATATATCAAAACGTGCGTCTCGATCGTGTGATGAGTGCTATTACTTTTCTCCGTCAAAGCCGTTACCATGGCGACGCTAGACCCCAAAAACCGCCGAAAAAAGTCCCATAGGAATGAATGGGGAAAGGGTCGGATTTCAAATTTTTTTCTTCATCGAACAAAGAGTCACAGCTCCCTCATTCTTTCACCTAGAAACTCCATTCAACTTTCAAAACGCAGCAAATTTTCCTGGCAACATATTCATAATTCATCTTCAATTAAAAAAATGTATAGTTTCTTCAGCATTTCAACTTTTTCCAGACCATGAAATCTTCAAAAATCTGACTTTAACATGGGTGTCTATTGCGTGCACTAGAGTGGGAGAACTACACACCTAGAGTGGAGAGCAGTTTCAGAATCGTCTGAAAAAAATATTTTTAAATCGCGATTGTGAGGGCTATGTTCACTCCACTGACATAATTTTTACAGCAAAACGTTGGAAATTTCGTCCCGGTCATAGCAATGTGTCTCTTGTGTCTCTGAGATTTATGATTTTGGCTCCAGACCCTTAATTAGGGCAGCATCTCCAAAAATCTCTCCATTGGGCCCAATGTTAATTTTCAGAGGAAAAGGCGTGAGAAAGCAGGAAAACCTCTTGTGTTTAACCTGCCGCTGCGGGCTTCTGAGTGGGCTAGAGACATAAAATTTACATCGCTGCGATCCTCATAGCTCCTGCCGCCTCTCGTCCAAACCCCAAAGCCGTACTCCTTTACGGTTCTTGAGTTATTCAGAGGAGTTTGACAGGGTCCGACTCAGCTTGAAATCAATGGCAGTCAGTGGGAGCCAGTGTGGGGAGACAGACCAGGGGCGCACCTAGACTTTCCATAGGGGTGCCCCTTGGGGTGTTGAAGCCATGCAAGGGTGGCCAGCAGAAGTAGGTGATATGAATGAACCTCCATCACCATAGCATCATTCACATGCAAAAATCTAAGCTCTACTCCTTATAGTTTTTTTTATACGAGAGGTGATTCGACAGGTCAGCTCATAATCAGAAGCATAGTGTGACAGAGCAGCTGTGTGTGTGTGGTATTTGATCTGAAGGGACCCTGTCTGTGATGTGATGCACAGGTCAGTGCTGATGATACAGAGAGTGGGTGACATCATTGATCACACACACAGACAGGAAGCTCAGGCTGTTTCCTTCAAAATAAAAGTCTGTTTTTTCAAAATAAAAGCCCCAAACTTCGGAGGGGTAACTTTTTTCCTCACAGGAAGCTGTGGAGATGACTATCCTTTCAAAGTAAAAGCCCCAAACTCTGATTTAAGCGTCACAGGAAACAAGGTGTGTTTGTTTTCAACATGAACCTGGGACAGGCACGCACGGCGCGTGCTTGATGCAGGAGAGGGTCAGCATGCATCAGGCTGGGCCTACATGGCCCGGCGTCGCGTGGGTCCGGCGTCATGTGTGCAGGCACATATTAAAATTTCTTCAGGAATTTTAGTCTAGTTAAAGTGTATTATCACTATCAGGATTATGGATATGTGTATATATTAGTATAAAAATAGACATAAAGTAAAAACAGTGAAAATTTGCCTGGAAAAATTAGTGCAGTTATCGTTGTATTTCAATAACAATTGACAAATAGATGGGGGATTTCTTTTTGCATCAATTCATAAATTAAAAAAAAAAAATAGAAATAAGACGTTCAATAAATCAGGCTATGAATCATAGATGAACAAATCTATCTGTAAAAAAACTTCAGAATAGATAGATGGAACTGAAATTGCAAATCTTCAGTAGAGATTTCTGGTCCTAATATTATAAAATTTTATACATTTTGAACGGTGAATTGGGTAAAAAAAAAAAAAAAGAAATAACTAATGCATATAACAATGAAACTTCCACAGCTGATTACTACCCCAAATGATAAGCTTAAATGTCTAAATGATGTGGATTATCTTGGAGAGTTTAGGAGACATCTAGATACAAATAGACAGTGTGCTACAATAAATGCCTATACATGTATTTTGGATGCTTTGTAATGGTTTCTATGGTTTGTAACCCAGTCTCAATCTTAAAATGCATGAAAAGCAATGTATTTGTCTCGGGTGAAAAAATTAACAATTAACTTGTCATCGTCTAAACAATTGACAATGACAAAGCAAACAAGCAATATAACAGTTTATTGATGGAATCTATTTCCCAGTGTGTGTTCTGCTTATATTAGCAAAAATATCCAGGAGGTCAGGTGTAGATTCATTGACTGTGTTAAAGTGAAGTCAAGTACCTTATAAACTCTCCATTAATTTGCTGTCATTAAAAAGGGTATTCCTTCTATCAAATACAGCAGGTAGTGCACTGAGCCTGTATTCTGCTCTTTTTAAAATGTATACCGTTAACTGGCAGTCTTCTAGCCGAAACAGCAGCAAGAGAAAAGCGGCTTCCATAGCAGCGTTTTTCATGTTGTTATCAAACCTTGATTTAGCAACAAGCTACCACATAATGCTGAAATTATGTTCATTTGATTTGTTAGCCAACCTTGCGCTGCTGTCAAATTGACAAAAATTACAACCTTTGCCAGGCCCTGATTCTCTGGCAAAAGCTGTAATTTGAAGCACAGACAGGTCCTGTTCTCACCCGTTTCCATCTATACTGTGAAAATCACACCCTGTGCTGCCAGACAATTTAAATTTATTGTGCTTGAAGGGCTCCAATCAAGAAGAGATGTACTGTAATATGCTGGAATAACCAGGACGCTGTCGAGACAAAGTGATCTTGATGTGCTCTGTCGGGTCCAGAGAACAGGTCTCTTTATTTAACCCCTCACTCACCAGCAAGTTGCATAAAGTCACATGAGATGAATACAATCACAAACATATGGTCGCAAAACTAGCAGTCAAAAATCCGTTGCAGCCGTAGCAGCAGATGTATTATAGCTTACACCTCAGATGAACTTGGACTACTGCAGTAAATTAAGAAGTTAAGAGAGGAAGTGCATAACATCACACCGCTGTGAAGTTGGTTATATTACCGTGGAGCTAATTCAAAAATTACAGGTGGCAATTACCGTGACAGAATGAGATTACTGTTATCTTCCTCTGTGGTGTCACAAATACATTATAATAGAGTTAATATTGTCTTTGGGTGGAAGAGGGGGGTTACTTAGTGTTTCTTGTTTGAGGACATCAGGGACGTCAGGATCTCGGAGGACAGCGTTCACCTGTTCCTACAGACATTAATTGCATCCTTCCTTATGCCCCATCACATCCAATAATGTCACACCATTCCTGTTTTTAAAACTGCAGCAAAACACGCAGCTATTATTAAGAGATATCTAGTTAATGATGTGGAAAAGTCTGGCTTGACAGTATGAAAAGATTAAACCAAACCTGTACAAACTGTTCTGTCCTGACTGAGATCGAGCATGTTGAGACATAGTGAAAAAAAAACATGATTTATACTTTTTTTTGCTCTCTGGGAGGGCATGCTGTTATCCTTTCTCTTCTATATTAATGTTTGAAATGATCTTGCTGGATAAGGTATGAAAATAACTTTAATATCAGTGCATCATATATAACACACTGCTCATGCCTTTTGGTTCCTCACAATTTAGCATTTTATTTTTCAAAACTGTCCTTCATTTTGCTGTTCTTATTCACCATTTTTCCACTCTGAATTTACATGTAAAGTACCCACACTTGTTCATGTCTTCAGTTGTCTTGTGTTTTCATTGTGTTTGTTTCACGTTCATGTGTCTTGCTGCAAAAAGAATTTCCTGATCTGGACTGAACGTCTCAACCGGGCTGCTCATTTGTTTTCCTCAGCATAATGAACGCACTGGCGAAGGCAAATGTGGTGAAGAGTTTGGCATTGAGAAAGCATGGTTGCAGTCTTACAGTGCCTCATCTTTTGACTAGATTACATGTGGGAGTGGAGGTGCAGAGCTTTGCCCTGAGATTCCACTGTGACCTCTCAGTCGACACCAAGATGAAAGAGGGAGCAATCACGAAGGAATCCTCCTGAAGATGACAACACATCGCCCCTCGCTCTTCAGTTGCATATCAATGGAGTCATCAGCGAACACTTGTGCATGCAGAGAGCACTAATAAGATGGGACAAGCCACACTTGAGGCGGGCTGCTGATTGACACCAATCTCCTTATATCCAGGGGCTTTATTTCCTTATTATTACAGAGAGCCACTAGACAAGCAAATCAATAAGAGCTTCCGCTGGGCTCAGGTACAAGGCCTTCAGATCACTCTGCACGACTCCTTTTTAGAGTCCTCAGTGGAGCTTTGAGCTCATGAATCCATTCCAACATAAGGTGAACATTTCCTAGCTGTGGCACTTGCTGCAAATTCCTGCAGCATGTGCAGCTTCTGCACTCGTTTGCATGAAGCCATAAGGACAGACTGTTGGAAATAATGGGGTGAAACTGATAAATGATTCCATTAGTTAACCTAATGAATTGATAATTTCAGTTGTTTTTTTGTTTTTTTTGGGGGGGGGGGGGTGACAAGCACATGGATGTGGAAATAAATAATAAACAACACTAGCAAGAACAAAGTGAAGAGAATTAAATCACCCTTTCAAAACACAAAAGGTCATATATCATGATTTCCAGTGAGAACCCAGAACAGTGCATCCAATTTCTGAGCATCAAATTTAGCTTTTACTGTTTCTTTTTTTTTTTTTTTTTTTGTCGCGAAGAGAGAAAAGTGTATTGAAATGAGACACACTCTTATCCTCCATCTGCCCTTTGACTTCATTGAGCGGAACCATAACTTTTCCCTTTCATTTATTGCGGCCTGTCTGTGTTCCAGTTCATTGAGCGCTGTCCTTCAGACGGGCTTTAAACAAACTGTGTCTTAATGGTGCTAGGGAGCTCGTAAGACCTGACCTTTAAGCTGGAGCAGAACAAAAACAGAGTCATCCGGCCCTGCGCTATTTGCATGAAATCCACTGCAAAGCACTAAAGCTGCAGGGGGTAAATGGGCCAGCCTTAAGCAAATCTGAACTCCACAGCGAAGGGTTGAATGCGGTTTAATTGGCAATAATTTCTTTTATAATCTGTCATTTTGTTAGCTGAATCAATTTGCATTTTCTGTGCCCCCCTCCCATTTTTGTCGTCTCCTGCGCATTCTTTGTACTTTTTATGTTTTTCCGCCAGAGAACTAAGGAATGAATGAGCGCACAGCTTGTTGTACAAAGGCCTGGTATTAAAGTCGCATAATTTTCTGTAATCATGGCTGAAACTTTTACACAGAAGCCGGATGTATTTCAATTTACCAATGTGTACTACATCTTAGAAAAAAAAGATACTGGGAGGAATGTCTCTTTTCACACTTCATTTCCCCCCATTAGAGTAATTTATCTTTTCATTTTATTCTCATTTACTCCACAGTGGAGTCAATTAAGAAGTGAGCTGTGGGTGAAACAAGATGTACAACTTTCAAATCTGTAATGGACTGAGAGCAAAATGTGTTTTAACAGTAGTTGTGAGGTGTAGTTTTGGTATTGCACTTATGTAACATATTGATAAAGAGGAGGAATATGCAATTTAAACATTAAATACAGTCATTATATACTTAAAGAGTATTTCCTCTGAGAGTGCAGGCTGTACATCTGGCTCTCCTTCTGACATTAGTGGTGAATTTAAAAGCTATGTGATTGTCACATTCTCTGTCCCTCTTCAGATCATTCCCCAGCTCCATAACAATCCCATCAGCCCAAGGAAAATACCACTAAAGGACCACACTCCAGATTTCCTACCTCATCTATGTACTTGTCAGAGACTGACATGCCGATGTGTGCCATTACACTTGTCAATACTCTCAATCTCATGGGTGGGAGGCTCCCGCTGTAACACTGAATCAGTCAAAGACCATTCGCACAAGCAACAAAGACTCATTTCAGACTTAAGGAACTCCCTCATTTATTTTATCAGACAGAAAAAGACCATCTGAAAACTGGGGAAAATTGAAGTGCCAGCAAAATACATTGATGACCATTGTCTTTGTTTTTAACAAAGAGCAGCCTACAGTGCTCTTGTGTTCCGGTTAATAAAGCCAACTTGAAAGGAACTCGAGTATCGTCGGTGGATTGTGGAAGCGTGGCGGCATTTAGCGAGGCCACAAAGATGAGGTTAAAGTGGGTTAGGTGAGCTTGCTTGGCGCCCTGCTATTGTCAATGCTGTTTGAGTTGTTATTGCAGCAAAATGGAAGAAAATGAAACGGTAAGAAGATAGACAAGCTCACTGAATAAGAATACAGGGACCTTTATTTTTAACAGCTTTAAAAGAGTTGCTTCAAGGTACAATATTTTTTTGTAGAATAAACCCTGCTCACTCCTGCTCTGGCACAATTATCCAAATAGTTTCCCTCACCGTGGAAAACACATGCAAACTAGAAATGTGTTGCCTCAGTCTTACACTCTGTGGGAGTCTTCTCCTGCAGAGCCACCTTCCTTTGAAACAGGCCTCCTGGCATTCACAGTGAAACGGTCTCTGTGTCTATTTAAGTCCAGACGACCTTGTGCCTTAGTTCTCACCTGACCAGCTGTTCCATTTGTCTCCTTCTTTTATAATGTGACATACAGTAACAGTAATGCTCCTGTGATACGGGCTGCCTGGTGCACTCACACACAAACATAGCAGGATAGCACCGTAGATAAACAGCTTTAAACCTTGTTTTAACACAACTCTATCATTCTCTTGTATTTCAAAACCCACAGCCACACTCACACAGGCATGCTGTGCCATGTTTTCAGAGGTGCTTTATGCTACTTTTCTTGAAAAAACAGTACTGAACATTTGATAGTTCACATTGTGGTTTTAGTTTTCTGATCTCCTGCTTTAGGCCAGCTCTGCTCGTTACCACATGCTGCAGAGAGGAGCTTGGAGGTGAATAGTGTATTCATTAATGATTTCTGCAAATAAAGACAGCATGTGAAAGACACAGTGTTATTTCTACGACACGTACACTGCATTGACTGCGATGTAAATGCATCTGCGTAAATAAAAAACTATAAAATCTGCTTATGGTTGGTAAGTCCAACAAACACAGATCTTGACCAGGAGACCAGTGTTTGACACTGGTGTTTTTGTTTTTTTTAAGTGATATTTGTGACGTGTTTTCCACAGTTCCAGTTATACTAAATTGATTCAGTTTAATTTTCCTTGATTGATTTATTAATTTCAAGGCCAAGTTTTTTTCCCAATCGTGTTTTTTTTTGTGTGTGTGGAAAGCATAAAAAGTCTAAAATGTGCCAGTTAAATACCATCCTGTGAGATTGGTCTCAGAATATGGATTTTAAAGTATCAGACAGACAAAATCTCTGGTTTGCAGGGATTTACTTGTGAAACAGTTTTCTTTCACTCTTCCATGTTCTGAAACATGGTAGTGAAATGTCCATGGGTGGGAGGGGAAAAGGTGATTACTATAATGGCGTTGGAAAGTGGAGCAGAAGCGCTCTCATTCAAGTGTGAGTCCTGACCTTTGCAAGATTAGTTCGCAGTAAGGTGGATGAGCAGACTCAAAAATCACTTACATCTCCCAGAATCTGAGCACAAGTATTTTCTGTGCACTCTGCTGGAGCAAGCAAGCAAAAATAAAGTGGTCAAAAGGACTGCAAGTCAGGAGGAGCACAGAGATTTGAAATTGTTGTATGTTTATGATACATGATGGTTGCAGGAGTCTTTCCAGTTAGATAAAAAAGCATTATTATCGTTCTATGTGGAAGATTTTCTTCCCTTTCAACATGACAGTGTCATGCTGGAAAGTTACATCTAAGTGGAGAGATGATTATTCTTGCTTTGATCAGGCCTACTGGTTTATTTCTTACAATAGAGATTTCTATAGTTGGAGTAGTATTGCATGGCTTTTTTTTAACAATGAAAACCCATTTTAAGCATTTGAAAATGTAATCGATGATGCCACTTGTCATCTAAACTGCATTAAATCTCAGAAATTTTGCAAGAACATTTTTCAATGCAGCCCCGAAACAAGAAACTGAAAATAAAACACAAACAATAATCAGCTAAATCCTGGAGGGAGTGACGAGAGAGAGCGAGAACGAGAGAGAGGCAAAGGCGTCTTGCAGCAGAGGCATTTTAATATGCTGGCTGCATGTAATGTTGAAATTAGTTTTATGCGTTTTGGCAGGGGGATGCCAGAGAGCAAAGCCAGGTGAGGGCCTGTGAGTACACAAGTCTGAAGGCATAAATGCTGTAAACCAAAACACAAGCTGCCTATTGGGAGGTGAGGGGAAACAATATTAACACTGACAGTGATGGATGATGCTGCCTCCTGCAGAGGCCTGAAAGATACAGGCCCCTTTTAGAGCCGAGAAGCTCCGTATTCCACTAAAAGGTGCTTTCCACACAGGTAAAACCTACATTTGTCAGTGAGGAGGTGTACAATACTAATATAAAATAAAGACTGATGGTTTGTTTTCATTTCTATTTGCCATGCAGCTAAACTGTTTAAGTAAGATTACATTCATACTGCACAGAACCACTTGCATTACCTCTGTACCAGCATGGAAAATACCATAACGTGTGATTTCTATGACACGGCTCCATTTGAATTAATTTCTGGATAGCAAAATTTGGATCCTCTGGTCTGTGTTAATATGTCTGTTCTCACGTGACCCTTTTCCTGACAATTATGTTGGTGTCAGGAGTGATGTTGATGAGCGCGACTCATGACAGGTGACTCTGAGGTGGCGCTTGAACCTTCTCATTGAGGTCTCTCCTCATGTTGGGCTGTTTTGAATGCATCCACTTACTCAGTTCGTTCAGCTCATGGCCTTTTCACTTTCATCATGTAGAATATGAACAGGGTTCCAGTCATACTGTCTTGTGATAACATTTTGTAATCGCAGGCTGTTACCAAAATTGTCACTGATTTCTGACTCGTGCACGCATCTAGCTTGGCTAGAATGTGGATGAAATTGTAGGCATGATACGCTGTGCTATTGGTCTATACTGATGTCCAATCTACATGAACCACCACTGTTTTATGTCTATGACATCAGCATCGTTGCTAATAATCAATCAGCTTACACATCTGTATATTAGCTGATGATAGCAGAAACACATGTTAAATATCAGTGGGGCTTATATTTCATGGCATATGATCTGTAATAGATTAAAACGAAGCAGTGATACTTTGCAGAGAACATGCTGTCAATGTGAATTCAAAATGTAACATCAACTAGACTTCTTTCTTTGACTGTCAATGACGTCAAGACTGGTTTACTTAAAAGGCATCCCAACCTGTGCTACAAAAATAATGTGTTCAATATATCATATATTCATTATTTTAGGAGTGGAGTGATTGCTTTCAGATCTCTCCAACATAAGTGTATAGCTTAACTGTGTGTTTATGGTGTGGGAAAAGGTTAAAGGGAGATAAAGATAAGGTGCTGGAGGGTAAAATGACATGTGAAATTGTCATTGATAGTAAAACGAGATATGATGGCTCTGCTACACTATGAGACAGATTAAAAAACACCCCACAGAAACAGGGGTCATACTGCACTTTGACATTTAACTTTAGATTATGTTGTTTTATACACATTTCTGAAGTAATTGTGGTATTCTTTACATCATTTGTAAGACGTGAAGTCTATATTTCCATGCTGAGCTGTCTCCATGGAGGCTACTGTTACTGTAGTGTAGCTTGGTATTCTGTACACTATGCAGCATACTCATTCCGTATATAATTCAAGGAGATGTAATATATGCTTACGGTACTATATAAAATTATAAGTATTTAAGTTTTTGTTTTTTTTTTTTTTAAATCTACATGTCACTGTGACAGGCTACAACTCAAAAATGGTTTATTGGTCATATTGACTTTTAATTCTGTAGTCATTCCAGTTTTATTAAAGCAATCATCCACTTTACGGTGGAGGAGTTTTTTTCTATTGAATAGCTCTTCCAGTAGCTGCTTTAAATAACTGCAAATCACATTCTCTTGTAGCTTATTGCTTTAATAAACTGTGACTGAGAGCAGTGTACTCACGCATGATTGAGAGACTGCAAATACTCTGCTCTGATCTTATTTAAACTTCTCGCAGAAATAAGAAGAGCCCTGCCTCGTGGTGTGGCAGCAGGGTTATTATGAGGTGTTGTAAATTACCACACCAGGTAATTGGAGAACATCAGTAGAGCCAATAAAGCCGAAGCACTGGCAGATGGTAAAAACAAAGCCCAGATGATGAACAAGTCTCTAGGTGAGCAGCTGTTATTCTTAGGGAAAGAAACTTCTATATTAACATCGCTGAGTCCACATGTAAAATCCTACCAAAAACACCTATCACTGCACTAAAGTTGCAAAGTTGTATTTTTTTCCATTGGTACCTGTGTAATGAAAATAATCATCAGTTTATAAACTTTCTGTATTTTTTTTTTTATTTCTCTTAGTGCTTTTATAGCTTCACCAAAATTGGATTTCAAGCCTGGCTACCCTAAGAGGATCTACAAACATATGTGGTGCAAGAGCAAATCTGTGTGGAAGAGCACCGAGTAGAGGAAAAAATAAAAGTGGTGAAAATTAAAGTGGTTTAGCCTGAATGGATTTAAGGGTCTGGAAAAGAAATTTTAGTGCCCAGTCATTCATCTTTCTCACATTGGCGTTCATATACATTTTTAATGGTTTGCCTGTTTCAGCTCAGCAGAAATCCGCTTTCATCAGCAGGTGTTTTACTCTCACCCTGCTCGGTTGGGTGGCATTAAATTGTTGCATCTATATAATATGTTGTACAAAGGAGCAAATTGATTTTTTTTCTGTCTTGAGAGCTGCCACTTCTCTGTAGAGAATATATTGCTATCAATGTTTTTACATTTCGACTCAGCACAGTTTAACTGTGCGAAAGACCCCCCCTCTCCTCCAGTTTATCTCAAATGACTTTATAAAGGTCACTGGTTTGTGGACTTTATTTTGCATATTATGTTAGAGCATGTATGCTTTCTTCGGCCCAGGTCAGTCATTCTTTCACCCATTTTAAACTGCCAATTACCTGTGTCCATCTCAGCATCCACCCACAGAGCTTCAGTTAGAAGCAGTCCGCTGAGTTCACAACTGTTCAAACAAACCACACCCGAGGTCGATTAAAAGAGCTTGTAACAGCACCCTTATAAAAACAAGAATCCAGCACTGGGGGCACCTCTTTATGACACTTTGTCAGAAATGCAACCGAAAAAGAGTGTATATCCTTTTACAATACCCAAATCAACTCTTGGCTAAGACAATCCTCACTATCACTGTTCTTTTATCCTAAAGAAGCTTTATTTCATTAACATAATATGCAGGACATGCATGAATCGTGAAAAGACAGAATCTGCAAACATGTATACGCCTATACAGCAGTGACATGTCGATAGAAAAAAAGCCACTGTGAGTCAAAAGTAGCATAAATCACTGAAATAATTGTTACTTGAGCGAGCTCTGCAGAAAAGAAATGCACTCCAAACAAAAGCTAGCACATTTGTCATGTTTGTGATGTCTCTGATGTCTCTTCCGTGTTCCCATACCAGCTTTAAACAGCAGCTGCAGCTCCAAGGACTATATCTCATTACAAGACATACCCAACGTTTAGCAAATGAAATTATTGCCATGTGAGGCACTAGTGTTGATCAGATGTCCTCTGAACTAAAGTGAACTGAAAAAGTGCTGTAGGATGAGGGCCGATTGATGGCTGAGCAGCTACATGTTTTAGCAGAATAAGCGGGAGTACTTCTCATTTGCCTCTTTCATGTCTCTTTTGTGTGCTCCTCTTTCAACCGTGATGAGAATCCCGCATGGCTTCTCAAGGTCTTTTAAAGACAGCAGGTGGTCACAACACCCACGCCAGAACTAACCCACATGCCGCTGCACACATGCCAGAGACATACATCAAAGCTCGCATCTGCAGGTGTTTGTTTACACCATATAGCTACACAGCAAGTCGAAAGATGTGCAGGCCTTGATTTCTGCATGCTGGAAACATTAGTTCTCCCCGGCTATAAAACACACACACTTACAAAGTCTTGTTTCAACTCTGCGCACCATGAGCATCCACATAGTTTTATTGTTATGTTGCGAAATCGCAACAAAAGTGCACTGTGGTACGTAACAAGCTCCAGCTTACAAAGTTCAGGTGTGTTGTGGTTGCCTTTCGAGATGATGAATTCGTTCACCAGAAGCAGAAAGTCAGATGGACAACATCGCTCTACAGTGAGCTGAAGTTAGGCCTGTGGTCTGCAACCTTTACTAACAAAACAGCTATTGTGCCCCCTCTTCAACCAAATAATATTTTTAAGAAGCCACAAAACATTATGTCTTATATATTTTATCTATAATAATACTACATATACAACCAGTGAAGGCAGTGAAGGCAAATGAATGTGTCAGAATCAAAATTAAACTCTCTATTTTCCTCTGAGCCCTTCCTTTTTTTTGGATTTATCCATGGTTAGCCTACTGATAAATACAATTAAAATAAAAAGTCACTGAAGAGGGGCTAAAGATATGCATGAGGCTCCAGAGCCACCGGTTGCAGACCCCTGAGTTAGGCGTTCTCACATTTGACGTGTTTTGCTATTGTTTGCTTGCTTCAGGTGTTTAACTATGCTGCACCCTGTTTGAGCTCTGACTGCAGCAGACTGGAACGCATCTCTCTGCCTTTCTCGCATTTGAAGTTGAACAGAAAAGTTCATATGGTGGTAAGAAATACAAATATTCACATCCACATGTGTCAATGAAAAACCCTATCAGCACTGATCAACACCCTGTGGCAGGTTTCGCAAACATGACCCAAAAACTTCTCTCTTATCTGCTTTCAGAGTGATGTGGACTGACGGCAGCAGTATCATGCATGAAGCAGGATGAATAATTCAATGTATTTTTTGTCAAAAGGACAAAAGACTTGGGGAGAATGACGACTTGTCAGTGGCAGATTAACTGGCCGAATGAATAACAGATGAATAAAATGAAAGCACGTCAGCAGACAAAGGTAAACCAGCTGCCAACCACTATTTCTGCGGTGCCCTTTCAAATGCCTTTATCCCTTTACCCTTCCTTTTCTTCCTGTGTACATTTTTCAGTTGCTGTATGTCAGAGCGCATCCAAGCCGAGGCAGGGAGTTCAAAAGGGGGTCGTGGGGAGAGAGGTGAAGAGATGCTTAATGGTGACTAACATTGGCTGCTAATGCCTTTGGCTATGATGTGACTCACTTTAGCTCCCATCAAAGTGAACTCCGACCAAGTGTGTCCAACGCAGCAGCCATGCGAGGGGCCGAAGGGGAGCTGCACGGACAAGACAGGAGGGTGCAGGGCGCAGAGCGTAACTAAGGGAGCGGCCAGGAGGCAGGTTCTGCTCTGATTTGACAGTTTATGGTCAGTGCATTTATCACAAATGTCACCCTTCATCACCACTGAGGTGTACCACAAAGCCTGCATTACCAAACGTATAGAAAGCTCTGGATAAAGTCATCAGTGAAATGGAAAGAGAGTATTTGACAATATGTTTTGTTGCAGTCCAAAATGAAAACCAGTAGATTTTTATTTGAGCCTGTTTGATATTATACCATTGACAGAATGTCTAAAGGGGAGAAAGACAAAGTGAGTGTGTGAGCAACCTTGATGAAGTATCACTTTTATGAAATGACATTTATTTTAATTTTAATATTTATAGACTGGTAAAGCTGCCACGTTGTTAGCATCTGCAGTTTGACCCCTTTCATCAAAATCTCAAACCAAATTGAAACTTCTTTCTTTGGCCTGATTACTCACTGTTTTTTTATCCTAACAAAACTATGTTTAATTTCACACACAGCTTCTCTTTAATCACGTGCATATTCACTGACTGTATATCTCTGGACATATGTTACTCCCTGACCTTGGGATTTAAAAGGGCAAACGAAATAAAAATCAGGATTTTCCATTTTGGATTTAGACTTGTCCAGGGTGTTCCCTGCCTTCCGCCCTAAGACAGCTGGAATAAGCTCCAGCCCACTCGCGACCCTATGAGGATAAGCGGTAGATAATGGATGAATGGATGGATGTCTTGTTAATCCATAAACAGATTTTGTTTAATACTTGTGTAATCAGATACTCTACGTCTAAAAATCCACTCCCTTTCTTTGTTGAGAAAATGATCTCTGGCATGATTTGAAACACATTAGTATAAGAGGTACTAATTAAGTACAAGGAGTCATCTCAAGAGAGCTGTTATCTTGTGGCTCAAATATGTTTTCAGTCTTTCCAATTCCTGATTGGATTCCTTGGTGGCAGCACTTTTAGTAATAGATACATGACATTTTGGAACAAACCTCTTCAATTAGCAGTGATACCCACTGCTTTGTTTTTTTTATGTCAATTTAGTTTGAAATTTGCATCTGCACTTAAAGGGGAAGTGCCTTTTTTTTTTTTTTTTACAAATTGGACCTTATTTTTGGGATAAAATACTGTCACTTACTCACCCACATCACATTGGAGTCATTAGGAGTATGTCTGACAATATTTGGATTTGATGATGTCCATTTAACAGGAGTGAATGGGGCACTAAAATGGAGCCAGTAAATGACACAAACTTGACCATTTCTCAAATAACAGACGTTTAATAAGATGGGCTACACTATTACTATTCTCATTTGAGTCAGGAGTTGTCCGTAACTTGAGAAAATTCTCAGGCTTCTATCTCAGTCATATGTATTGAAGGTCTCTCCATCAGTCAAAAGAGGGACAGGAATTTGCATTTTTAGACCAGAATGGTCAAAATGTCATGAATAAAGTTACATTTTCAGTGCACTCATGCTGGTGGTTTGATGTATTCTCAAAGGTTTGACTGAACCTTGTTTTCTATTTTTTTTATTTTCTCTTTCAAAGGTAGGCTATTTTAACTTTATGAACATTGACTAATACTGAGAGTTTGACCTTGTTCTCAGTATTTCAACGTTATACCTGACAATTTTAAAATGCTTTTTTTTGCCTTTTATCTGGCCCTACTACTTGATATTTTTCTACCATACCTTATTTCTTTGGAATATAATGATTATTAGGAACTGTATCAGTAAATTTAAATCTGGTGTACTGCACTGCACATACATTCACCAAGGAGTGGGACAGTAAGTGCTTCCTGTCCCAAAGCAAATCTGGTGAATGTGTACATTTGTTGCTTAATCTGAGTGGAAAAGGGTCAACACAGCAGTGCAAGGTTAAGCGGTCTGTAGCGCCATGGAAAATACAACCCCAGTCTAATCCATTGAATCTTGGCAGATGTACCAGCACAGGGGAAAAACATCCCAGCCAGTATTACTGGAAACGGATAAACTGTGATGCACATTGTTCCATTGTAAATGTTTGATTCGCTCAGCTTCCTGTGAAAAGAGCTTTCCCATTAGTCACCTGATATTTGTCCTGTCTTTGGCAGGAATAAATGAAACGGACAAATAATTGCAACCACCATTTAAATCATCATATTGCTATATTTAACTTGTCTGGAGATAAGGAAAAATTCAAGTGTTTATTACGGAATTTTTCAATCAATTTCAATGTGATTGCAAAATAGAATGCTCTGTGTTTTATAGATTTAGACAATGACTTTGCCGTCACGTATAAAGCCAGTCTTCCAAAAGGCCTGAGGTCTTAGTGGTAGCCTGTGAGTTAAATACTTAAATAAGAGTGAGTCACTGCTTAGAGCTTGTTACAGCATCACTTGTCTTCACAGCACAGCTCCAGCTACCTGTGCACTCTGTCCTGGAGGCAGGTGAATAAGCAAACTGTCCGACACATCCGTGTGTCAGCGCTGAAAGCAGTGCCACTCACAAGGTTAAAAGGACGGCAACCTCTATCTACGGCTGTTCACAAAGATGTTATGCTAATTCTGCTCTTAACCAAGTCTGAAAGAGTTGATTTTATTTCATTTTGTAGCAACATATCATTACAGTTTCATTGTTCTCCTGGGGGGGAAAATAAACAAAATCATAGATTTGGGCTGACTGAGAGCCCGACACCGTCACCCTTGTTTCAGTATTCTGGACTCAAAACACAAACACACGTTCCTCTGTGCCTTAGGCAAGGTGTAGAGGAAGATATTATTTCAAAGAAAAAAAAAGAAAATCAAAAATCAGCATGCAAATGTGTAGCATTGACTGGAAGGGTGATGCATGTCAATGAAATATTAATAAGTAAAGGGGAAAGGGAGAGAAAAGTAAAGTTAAACCTAAAGTCTTCTGGGCTCCACATTCATGAATCAACAGTTTTCAATTTTTATGTCTCAATATCTAGAATCAAATAAACACTGATATGTCTTTACCTAAACATCTGAAATATTTTCTCTTCTGAAAATTGTTCTTGTTAAAAGCATTTTTTTCTATTCCCATTGGGATTAATTAAACTGCCTGTAGAGAATTTACTTGACGATTTTAAGATTATCTGTGGCACTTTTCCCTGAGCCAGTCAAACTGACTCACTCACTGCTCGACTGTAGTTTCTTCAGTCGATGCTCTCTGCTGCACCGTATCCATCAAGCTTAGCGTCAATAGTGCTGATGGCCGACTCCCTGCATCGAGGTCTGTGCACGAGGGACGTGTCGCAAAGTGCCAGACTGGCAATCAGCTACTGGTGAGAATGTTCAGATGGGGAACAGACACTCTGATTGGGGTATTTAATATGTCATAAATACTACAAATGCTCTCTGTTGCTTCATATTATAAAAAAAATAAGATATTGTCTTGTTTATTTTGCTCTGCACCATAAATGAAAATATAGCAAAATGACTTAAAGGTATATTCGCTGTGATACAGCAGCCACACTGGCCTGTAAAGTGCTCCTCTTATCAGCTAAGAATTTATGTCAGCACGTGGAGTGCGATGGCTACATTTACAGATAAAACCATCTATCTCTCTCCGCCTGATGGCTGAGGACAGAGAGTTTAGGTCACGTTGCCGTTATAGTCAAGAGATAACTGATGATGACCCTCTGACGTCACACAGAGATTGGCACAGGCAGGAGTTTTATGGCCCAGAAAAGGTCACCGGAGCCATAAAACAAAATCAGCTGTGGACAGAGCAGCCAAGGTTGTTGATTAAAACGTGTGAAATTTTGCTCATAACTCTGTGGAGAACTTCCAAATGAGACACGGAGCTCATCGACCAATCGCGCCATCAGTATAACTCAGACACAAAGGGTAGCTCAATAAGGCGATAAAGGAGATAAACAGCCGACATTTGAGGCAACAAGTTGTAAAAAATAAAAATAACACAAGAAAAAAATAAAACGGCAATGATGGCGCCATTTCATACAAACAAACGGGACAGATTACTGTCATCAAAGATCTTTCAAAGTGCAGACTGCTGAGCTCCACTGATTTGGCAGCGTTGCCGTCTGAAAGATTTAGATAAGGAGCTGATTGCTTTACAGTATTTTTATGTCTGCTATTTTCTTCAGTGTTGTCACTCTGAAGACAGGGAGGAAAGCAGTCAGGGTCACATCTTTGACAAACAACTTCACTTTAGTTTTGAGGGTGTAACTAATGAGCATGAAAGGAAAATGTCCGTCACAGAGAGCTCATGTTCCCCAGCAGCAGCATATAGAATTATTTTAGCGTAAAACCCCCATGATTATAATTATGTTTACAGATAATACAGTGTTTTACTGTAATGTATGTGTGTGAGAATATAAATAACAGTGGTAATAAAAGTCAAGGTCCCACGACGACTTTGTGTTATATGTCCAGTATGAGTGTTGAATGTCTCTTTCAAGTGTCCTTATCAGACGAAGACACGCTTTTCGCTGAGATGACCATAATGATGATGGATTGACAGAGGCCATCCATAGATCATGCAAGTGTCTCTCTCTTTCACTCCGGAGCAGTGAAGTCCAAATGAAAGGAGTCACAAGTTTGGTTGTGAAAGTGATGAATTATGAAGCTGTTTGTCAGACACAGAGAACAGAAATTTGCATCAACTTTGCATAGCGCTGATGCTGCAAAAGTGGTGCACAACGGCACTTCATTCCATTTGTGATTGAGTGCAATTGTCAGGCTACGAGCTGGAGTGTCATAAAATACATGTTTATAGAGCAAGACAGCCAGCCTCAGACAGGCGTATAGTTTGTGGGATCAGTTCTAGGCGGCGACAGCAGATGGCCGCTCATGACTAATCGAAAAAGAGCAATTGTCAACAAATCTGGATTCAATTAAGAAATTATCCATTAAATAAACAAATGGAGCCACATTCTGCAAGAATCATATTTGTCATAATCTGTGGCAGAATGGGTATAAAATCTGAATTGTAATGAGTCAGTGAACTTTCTGTCTGTACTTGTAATTTTGAGGATTTAAAAAGACCTCACACAACCTCATCAGTTATTCTCTGTCACGATTTTTGCTTTAAATAGCTACAAAAAAAACAATAGGTCTGATAATTTTTTTTTTATTTTCAGATAATGCAGTCCACCAGCATAACCATGATCTATGAGATAAGATTTAAAGCCACAAAAGCAGATGGCTGTCATTGGCAATCTATAGTTTTATTTTCTCAAAGAGGCCCTTTTGTGCTCACAGCTTATCATCTACTTAAGTGCGAAGGAGCACTGTTATCTGGCTTGAAATGTATTGTAATTGATTAAAACTACTGAGAGGGACAAAAGGACAAAGAGAGTTAGCGAGACAGACAGTGTGTGAGCGATATTTGGAGGAGATGATGGCAGTGGAAGCCCTGGCCATCCAGCAGAATTTTAATTACTGCAGGCAGCAGCACTTCTCACAGACTAATCTCCTCCACAGTAGGATTTATAGGCATTACTGATGCTGACAAAGTGATCGCTCAGGGAGAGATAAAACATTACAAAATAAAGCATGAAGATGGATATGAATAACACTTCTTTCCTCAAGGCAAGGTTTGTTTTAATGTTTGTTTCGCTAAAGTCAATTACTTATTAACAGATCGCTATGGATTATTGCATTTGGTGTGTGTGTGTGTGTGTGTGTGTGTGTGTGTGTGTGTGTACGGTTGTAAAGGCTTAACCCTTTTGCACTCACTACTGAAATTTGATTTCCTTTGGGGAAAGCTCTCTCTTGGCTGGACTCAGCACAAATGTGAAGACATTTTCAAAATCAATCACACTGTTTGGTTGGGAAGTGTCGTACAATATAAAGTATGATATATATAAAATGATAGTGTTTTTCCTCATTTTTCAAATACTGTGACTTGACTATTAATAAAAAAAAAGTGTGATTTCTCATGGGATTTCAAACTTGATTGATAGTCCTTTTGCCCAATCAAGCATTGTCAAGCATTATTTTTCTGAAGAAAAAAACTGACGCGAGAGGGAAGAAGTAATAATGAACTCTACACTAGCTATGATTTCTAACGCCCAACCCTTGCCTCTCCTTTCCATTCCTCTGTCCCCCTCCTGACATTTCTATTATTGAGAAACAGCAACTCTAGGATAGCATGCCACTGCTGCCGCACTACATCCGACTTAATCCTCCTGGCATTTCACTGGCCTGCTCTCCTTCCTCACACACGCCAAACTATTTAATATTTAATCCACTTTAGATGGGATTACCACACTACGGGTTAGTTGAAAAACTTTGGCAGGGGACAGCCTTATCAATGGTTATGATGCATGGCAATCTCTTATTTCCCTTTGGCTATGAAACGGAACATGGAGTTGATTGTGCTTGTTGAGGGCGAACAGGGATTGATGAGAGGTCTGAGTCTGCAGAGAGAGTTCCTAATGAACAAATAAATCAAATATCTCTCCTAGATTGAGCCCGGTGTCTCATCGCCTGGATTCGCAAAGTCACACCACATCAGACTTGCTAAAGAAGATGATCAAGGGCACTAATTGAATTGCAGTGTACACACATACAGTGCAGAATGCCCCACCCCTTCCCAAACACCCGTCGCTATCACCTCAGTGGATATTGCCTTTAATTTCACAGCCTCGAGTCAATTTCACAGGCTGCAATCTCCATATGTTAATCTACAGAAATTTAATTTTGGTTATTAGTGACAGTCCTTCGGCCACATGCTCAACTGCTCAACACACACACACACACACGTGCGTGTGAACGAGCTGCACATTCCCAGACTCAGACATGAACACACATACACCCACAAGGTTGAAGTGTGAGACATCTTGCATGAATTCAGAATGCATTCATTCAGCTGGTGTAGGAAATTGCTGCCTGATATTAAAAAGAACAGTCTGAGAGAGGATTTCAAATGGAGGGCGCTGATGACTTTGGATCGACATTGACTTTCAAAATGAGCAGAGAAAGGATATTGCGACTTTGTGTCGAGCAATTACGTGGGAGGGTATATCGCGCTTCAGAAATGATAGAGCCATGTGCACGACTTGTAGTGTTTTCCTTTTTAAAGGAGAGCTGATGGGTTGAAGACAAACTCTCGAGGTGTGATTAACGTTTTAAGTAAATCTTTCCATACATCCTTTTTCATTTCCGATACTTTCAACTAGCTGTTCGTCTGCGGGGAATCTCGTCTGCCAAGCTCGCAGATAGGGTAGAATGGGGATCATTACTGGAAAAATCAGGATACATTCATGTGTGATCAAAATAAAAAAGGAAGTAAGGGCCCCTCCAGAGGTTTGCCTGTCTAAGAATAGAAATGAAAACACTAATCTTGTGAACTAAACACAGTGATAAAAATTCAACAGAACTGGTTTCAAAGCACGCTGCAGTTAACCATTCTACTGTATCTATACCACTGCAGAAACATGCAGCAAACTTGCCATTTAAGGCACACACAAAGCCATGAGTTATTCCTCTCAAATCTATTTAATTTCTTTCATGTCACACCAGGTTGTTGCACTGCGTCACTGTGCATCATCTAGGCACCTTTCTCAAAATGAAATGGAAAGATGTTGGCAGTGTGGTTTACTTACAGGGAGAAAAAAAAACACTCTGCTTGAATTGGTGACTGGATATGGAATTAATCCTGACTTTATAATATTCATTTTCACACTCAAAGTTCAGATTACTCTGCTTGGCATTACCTGAAGCGATGCAGGTATGTCCATGTTTTTGCAGTGACTGCAGGCACAAGAGGTTTATGTTTACTTTGCCTCGCAGTCCCCCACAAGATATCAAGTAGGATAAATTAAGGAATTTGTGAAAAGCAAGCTGATGCTATTCACCTCTGTGCTTCTAGGTACCGAGCTTGACTCATTCCCACAGTCTTTCATCTGTAGCACATCTAATGTAAGGTTCCTTGGTGGAAGCTCACCCATGGCTGCAGTACAGCCTGATCTTGGGTATGGAAAGATGATTAGGTATTATGGCTATGCCTTCAGAGTACTTTAGAGGTTGTTTACTGCTTGTGTTGTGGCTTGAGAAGAAAAAAAGAAGATTACACTCACGTGGAATTGGGAACCTGTAGGAGAGGGATTAAGATGTGTTGCCAACCAGCCCATGTGATTATTGAGAAAGTGTTCGAGAGCTCACACCAACATGAAGAATGAGATTTGTAATGTAGAGATGCCACGATGCAAAATGTGGCCTCGTTCCCGCCAAGCTTACATACGATAAGCTGCAGCTACAGTGTCTTGAGCCGCCAAGTTGGTGTGTAACAGCCTCATCTGGCCAGGGCAGTGAGCTATATGACATTCCCAGCCCTTCTATATTCTCTCTCCAAAGCCCCCCGTGGCTCCAACAGCACTGTCAGCATGCAGCAGTCAGCTGAGCTCAATTGAATTAACTGAAACAAAATGGATTCCACTTACTGGACATCCTGGACAGATGAATGCATCGCTGACAGACTTTGAATCCAAGCAATTGCAAGATTGCGTCTGTAGGGATGCAATGGCTGAGACAGACAGTCGGATTAACACATTCTCAGCGCCACATCAAATACAAGCCAAACTACTGTAAAAAATAACGACCCTCGACCCCGGCACGACTTCTCCAAAGCTCCACGAAAGGTTCCTTGTTTCTGTACTGCATTAAAAGCAGGGGTTGGTTGTTTGACGTGACCATATTTGTTTCCTAGTGATGGGACAGCGTGGTCATCTATGGTTAAGGAAAACACGCTGG
The DNA here is from genome assembly GCA_029721515.1 of Synanceia verrucosa. Lineage (NCBI taxonomy): Eukaryota > Metazoa > Chordata > Actinopteri > Perciformes > Synanceiidae > Synanceia > Synanceia verrucosa. The sequence goes on from CM056565.1 coordinate 9,057,224, forward strand.
TGACTGGAGGTTGCTTGGAGAGTCTGAGCTGTAGAAATTAATTAAAAGTGCTTTCCTGTGGTTGCAGCAGGCAAGCCCTCAAGCATGAGTGAATGCAATTTCATGAATTGCATATAAGCCCCCTTTCCTTCCATCTTCTGCCCCAAGGATGTAAATGAATGTGAGCTTTAAGTCAAAAAACCTGATCAAATAAGGTGGAGAATCTACAACAACATCAACCATTAATGAGATAAATATGATGCTGGGGTTCCTGAAGGAGAAGTACACTGTGATGAAAAAAAAAAACTCAACAGCACTAATGGATGTTAAACTTCCTGTGGAATCGACAACATCATCAACCATTATCGTGATAAATATACTGGGGTTGCTATGATCAAAAATACTCAAGAGCACTAATGGATGTTTAGACCAGTGTTGTTGTTCCATTTGTTGCACTCGAGGCCACAGGGTGACAAATACACCAGGCTGTCATACCTGCAAAAGTAATACACTGTAATTTGTATATATCCCACAAAATCAATTTGTATGTAATTCACGTGTAGCTGTGAACCAGGAAGTGTACGCCTGTGACGAGCTGCAATTAACACAGGTTGCTGAAGGTTCATAGAAAAATGTACAAAAAATGAAGAGTAACTTTTGCATGAAAAACATAATCAGGGTTGTTGGATTTTTTTTTACTTTTACCAGTTTGTTTTCCACAACTGCTGCATATGTAGATAACTTTTCTATTTGGTAAAAGAAAAAAAAAGATTGTGCCATCTCTGTGATTTTTTTGTGTGTAAAATAAAGAAATGCACTCCCTATTTGAGAACCTGGAAGCCACAGTTGCACGTTACCCAACACATCAGTTTTTCTTCACTTAATTTGGTGTTGCTGTCTTCACAATGAGACATTCACAGAAGAAATCAAGGAGGACCCTAGAGGATGGGCGTTGGTTTAGCCTCAGGGACTGACTCATTGATTCTCTTCAGCCCTTAAGCCGGTTCTGAGAGCCTCTAGCTGGATTTCAAGGGCTCTCATTACCGACACGTACATGTAAAGTTGTTCACTGCTGCCTGGAGCTGTCTGCAGAAGAACCCTCAATTGAGCGCCACAGTGAGGATGATGGATAGCCTTGTCGGGGATACAGATGGCTCCTGCAGGGGGGTCCGGCTCCCCTTTGGGAAGTATCAGCTGGGCAGAGGACCACATGTTGCCAGTCAGAACCTCCTTGCAGTGTAACATAAGGCACCACATAGCCGACTATAACTGCTTTGGAGACCATGTACGTCTCAGAGATGCTACATGAGTACCACAGGATCAATAAAGCAGCCGAGCGGAACACTAACAGCTCCAACATACAGTGTTATAAATTCCTAACTGTGCATAGTCATGGGTGATGTGAGACTCACCTCTGAAAACTATAATCCCACTCTAACCATCTCTACTGTGCCATAATTATACTACAGATACACATGAACACAAACATAATAATCAATCTTTAAATCATTTTAGCAACTATTAAAAAACAATTTCACTAAACATGAATAACAAATGACAGAAAAAAACACTTATATATATCATGAGTGTAATATTACATCAGTTTAAATAACAAATTATTAACAAATAATTTATATATATTTTTAAAAATATTCACAAGTATTTACCAATAAGCCATTAAATTAAATGTGTTGATAGCAAAAAATCACATATCATTTTAGTTATGCAGTTAGAACTTACTACTACTGTTACTGTGCATGTGTAGCCTTTTGTTCACAGAAAACAACTTGGTTAGCTTTATGCAAAAAAAAACAAAAAACAATTTGGTTAGGTTTAGAAAAAATATTGTGGTTTGACTAACATAAGTGATGAAATGGTGTAAATCAAGGACTGGAGTTAGGTGTCAAATAAGATATGACTGAAAATATCACGCACACTCAACCCAACCTCATCCCTATGCAGCATTTGTCACTCTTTACTCTTTCTGGTTCACTATTACCTGGATTAAATAAAAAATGATTTGTGGGACCTAAACCAATTCCAGTGCATCATTTTTCATAGCAACACCATTTATAAGCCAGTAGAAGTAATAGTCCAAAAGCACACATGCTGTTTACTGTACAGTTGTAACAAAGTACTGTGGCGGCTACTGTTGGAGGATTCTTGTTGGATGCATCAGATCCAGTTACCGGCACAGCAAAAGAAGAAAAAAGCAGTTATTGTGCGTGCAAAGAACAGACACAACATCAAAACGTAGCAATGCATCATAAATAATTTTGTCATGAGTGACAAACAACTTCTTCGCACCTCCTAAGAGGGACTGATGTTCTAAGTCTGACCTTACTACTGAATGTGCTGCCACACAGTGCAGGGCCACCGCATAAATACAACCAAGCAAGTGCAGGTTACGGTAGTGCTATAGAATAGAAAGACCTGTGCTGTATGTCACTTTGACAAAGAGAGCAGGAGGCTAGTGGAGTGATGGAGTGCACTCGGAGTGTGAGTGAGGGCTCAGGGGTCACATGTCTTTGTGTCCTGTCCTTTGAATGAGCCTTGCCCTCCTGCTCCTGTCGGCCCTGGCTCTCCTGTCGGTACAGGTATAGCTAATCAGAGACTCTGTCTTTGGGTGCATGCAGCCGGCCCTGAATAAAACATGGAGAGAAAAAAATTTAATCAAGATGGGGCATCTGCGGCTGTCTCGGTGCTGCTGGTCGCAACACTCCAGCTATTCGCCACATGTGTCCTCATACTAATGGCAAGCCTAAAAGGAGGCACAGGGCAACCTCTTTTCATAATCAAAGTGTTTTTATTCATGACATGTCTATTAATTAGTTTGGAATAGTCTGCGCCATGTGCTCAGGAGAATTTAAATTGGCTGAAGAGGATTTGCCCTTTCCCTGTTGAGCCAATGATTTCTTGGCAAGTCTTTATAAGCAGGGAGGGACAAAGAGGAGGAGAGGAAGAGACAAGGAGATAGAAAGGAGGGCTGTGTGTGTGTGTGTGTGTGTGTGTGTGTGTGTGTGTGTGCGTGTGTGCGCGCTTCTCTCTGAGTGACTCATACAGCCTATAACAAACTGAAATGTGGTGTTTGCCCTTTAACAATGTATCTCAGCCCAGTAAAATAACAGTGTCTTTACTCTCTGTAATTTAACCGTTGATCCAAAAGTTATTAGTACAGTTTTGTAAGTAAATGTAATATTTTTCAATTTTGATATGAAAATATGAAGAAATTGATCAACTTTGACTCCTATGGATTGTTCCCACACATCTGACCTGCATTCTCCTCCCAGGTGAGGGTCACATTTTTAAACTGATTTAAACACGGATAATGTCAAAAATCCAGATCAAAAAGGCAACAGAGGGGGTTAGGTTTAGTATTTTTGTGATGTTTTGGCTTAGAATGATCATTTTTATTACATTATTAAGCTACAAACATGAATAAGTGAACCAATGGTATCAAGTGTGTATAAATAGGTACATAGTATGAGCAGGGATGTGATTTGAAATGGATAAAAAGGCATTTTTCATTTCCTCTTGACTTTAAAATAGCTATAAGTTATAAGCAAGTTATAAGCATTAAAAAAAGAAAAAAACATATAAAACCTTGAAAGAATAATACCTACAGTAAGATGATTTCAGTTACATTTTGCCAATGAGAGACAGGATGACGGTGACCAGTGACTGTGAAGGAGTATGCTTAAGTAGATTAAGGAGGAAAAAATAATGTGATTTTCTCCAACAAATAAACAGGATTGTTTGACAGGTAACTTATGAGAGAAAACGACTGGCATGACTTGTGTAATTAAATGTCGTCTCTCCTGGCTTAATCTCTACCCTCTGCATCCACAGGCTGTTTATGTCTCCTGTCATTAATTCTGTACTTCAACTTCTTTTTCGGCTTCTGTGACAATACACCTCAACACAATAGCCTTTGTTATCTGCTTTCACTCAAATCGTGAATCAATCAAACACTCCACCATCCATTTAAAACCACAACAATGAAACCTACAGTGAGCAACCTGTCTCTGGTGCGGTTAACAAACAGGCATGCGTAATTGACACTTGTCAAGACATAATCAGTGGTGATGTTTTAGTCATGGTGACGGATGGAACAGGAGGTGAATTGTTTGCTAATTCTCATTTCACACTCCCAATGTGAAATCAGCCAGGCACGCCGAGCACCGGTTCTTCTGACATGCACAGTGGTCTGGCTCGCTGCGTAACACCAAATTATCTTTCCCCTGACTTAATTATTCATTAGGCAAACATAATTAATTTAAGAAGCTTCCCTCACAGGAAGTGTTTCAAATATAAAGGCCAGAAGGACAGTGTTCGGCGTAATCATTAACTGAACATAGAACACAGCCAAGAAAACCTGCAAGGCTCTGAATGCTTTATTGCATGTAGTCAAGATCTGTGCCAACAGGTTTTTTTTTTGTTTGTTTTATACAGCGCTGAAAAGTTGAGGCCTCATGCAAAAATGCACTTTATTAGTTCAGCTGATGCAGCGAGAAATGCCTTCAAACTTCAGCTCTTTAAGCTGTATTTTAACGTCTGTATTCTTAATCCACAATAACATGAGCAGGGAGCTAAACTGCTTACTTTTGATAACACTGCATTTTCCATGTTCCACACATCATTTAGCAGGCTCTATTTTGTCTCTTGCAATCTGAGGCTTGTGCGTCCGAGGCCGATGGCGAGACCCAGACAGAAGGATTTTCTTCTGCAGCTCTTCTCAACCAATCCATCTTCCCTCCTACACATTTACCAGAAAACCACCCTAATTACACACTCCGAGTACACAGGCACACACTGCACAAACTTTGCCCTCTCTCTCCTCCTCCCTTTATCTTCCCCATCCCTCCTGATTCTAACGGAAACATCTCAGGGAGATGGCACAGGCTTTGATCTATCTCCTACGTGATTCTGGGCTTTCAGATCAAGGGCCGGTTTGTCTTCAAGCTCACCCAAATCCTCAGACGACTCGAGACAAAGAGCAAACATAGTGAAGTGTCTTTCCACATCCATTTGCGTAATGACAGAGCTGTCTTGTTAGTGTGTGCGTTTGTGTATCGACCATTGTTCTGTTGCGCCACTCTATTCCTACAATCATTACAGACTTCTTTTTACGTTCTATTATTATTATTATTAATTTTATTCCAACCTATCTTTCAGTCCTGATGAAATTGAAGGACTGAGGCTTCCTTGCTGCCGTTTCGATTGTGTTTCTGTATTCACCTTATTTCAAGTAAAGTTTCGATGTGGAATTATTCTCCCCCCATATTACCATGGAAACAACAAGACTTTTCTTCCCTGAGGATCTATTAAAACACTTCTATTCTGAGGATCCATTCATGAGTCAATGAAAAGGGTGAATATGACATCTCGGTGCCTCTTGGTCAATAATTTCTAGTTTTAAATGCTTTAAACCAAGCAGTGACCAAGGAGAATAATGCATTTCTTTCTGTCCAAACAAAGGGGATTTTGTTTTCTGGAGTGTCCTGTGATGAACTGAAGACTTGTCCGGGGTGTACCCTGCCTTTCACCCTAAGACAGTTGGGATAGGCTCCAGCCGCTCTATGACCCTATGAGAGGATAATAGGTAGAAAATGGATGGATGTTTTCTGGGGTTTTTAAATTTCTGAGGGAAACTTTTTGATAGCTGCTATTCTTCATTTCCAATGTCCACTATAGTTTTCGATAACAGCTGAAAATAGAGATAGATCCTATGAATGCTGTATGAAAACAGGAAAAATATGATATACTAAACATCAATTTACAATCAAAGATGTTCTGACTGGCTAGTAAAGGAATTTCATATATCATATGCAAGAGAAACCAATAAAGGGGCAATATTACACAAGCAAATTTTAACTTTTTTTGAAACAATAGAAAACAACAAATACTGTACGATGGATGGAAATGGAAAAGATGCATTTTCAATAACTGGTTTAACAGCACAGTTACAAACCGGAAACAAAACAAGTCACCTTGGTCATCTAACCCATTTATGAAAGAATAATGGAGGGAATTTTCAGGAATCAGTTTCAGTTGAGCAAGTTTTAATAGTTCTTTAGTGTCAGCTGGTAATGGCCATGTTTCATGTTGTCCAGAGATGAAGGCGTGGACGTGCATTTTATGGGAATGTCTGAGAAGACACTGACAGCAGAAACTCATCAGTCATGTTAAATGCTCGCTATGCAAGATGTGAGATATTGCAAAGGCCAAAAACCACATCAAAGAATCATACGTTTTCCAATTAGGGAAGTTTTCCTCACATTTTGCTGTTTCCACACAGCTTTTCTCATGCAAATAACAAAATGTGGATGCTTTGTTTGACAAAAAAACAAATCTGTGGCTGACATTTTTGTTATGATAAGGTCATGACAACACATAACTTCAGTTAATTCAGTTTCAAATATAATATATTGCTATCATTATTGGAGTTTGTTTTTATAGCTACAACATTTAGCAGGCGGTGGCATGTAGAGACAAATGAGTGGAAATAGAACATTTAAAATCTCTTTGAACTTGTGCCTACAAATGCGTCCTTGTGTTTGCTTTCATTATCAGTTTGGACAGACTGGATTGTGCTGTGAAATGAAATGTGAGCCCACAAATCCCATTGGATTATAGGGTGACAAATCCAGCTGGCTTGAAAAACCTTTCTCTTATCTCTACTTTCTTTTACAGTTGAGTGCAGTGAATATGAAAAAAATACCCAGTTAAAGTTTGTCAAAGTTTCCAAAAGGAGGGGAGCACTCTTAGTAACGGCAGTAGGGATGCTGAGATAGAGAGTACACTCACATACAATGAAAGGAAATAAAATGACTCCAAAATCACAGCAGACGTTTAATCCAATTTGCTTGGCAGTTGGAGCTGCATGAAAATCACATAGTGGTTTGTCCCCTACAAAAGCCATAGGGATGGCTTTATGCCATCCAAATGGGCAATTCCAAACACCAAAGGAAGAATTGCTCAACAATCTAACAAGAGAGAGAGAGATGGCTTCAAAGATAATCGTCTGCAGTCAAAGGACAGAAGGAGAAATAAACATGTCAGATTTAAAAACTTGTCTGTGAGAAATGAAGGATCATTCATTTTGTGTTTTGATCTTGAGAAAGTTAAATAACTTTAGGGAGCTCATTCAAACTGTTTTTTTCTCTTTTTTAATCACATTTGTGTTGAATTTTGTAGTGAAACCAATATCTTGTCTAAAATGATGATTCTTGCGAGATTTTATGACAGATTTAGAATGTGGTTGAAGTTGTAAGCACTATATACATGTTATGTATTATTGTTATTATGGTTTAATAGACTATGGATTTGAAACAAATCAAAACAGAACTGAAACAAAACTAAAAAAAAATAGATACTTTGTTATCTTATTAGGACATAAACAGTGTGTAACAACTTGAACAAACTTGACTTAAACCCCACTGAGCACTGGCTGAAAACGGAAAAGACTACACAAGGACCGAGAAAATCACTCACAAGAGCCCCTTTCACACTGCACTGCTGTTTTTACTGCATTTTGACCCGGGTCAAATGACCCTCCAATCGACCCAAGCACCGACTGGGGAATCTTTATGTGAACTGCACATGCGCAACTGTGTGTGAATACAGATTTTATAGCCATCTGGCACAGCTTTTTGATTGATCGTGGCAGCGCACTGTAAAGATCGAGAGGTCCACGAGCTGCTCAGCACGGAAGAAAAAAACTGGGTCAGAAAATCCTGCATAGACCCGCTAATTTTAGTGTGAAAGTGGTATAGGAGGCAAAGTAGTGAACAAAGGTGGTAAACGAGGAAACAAGGCACGGGAAATGACGCTGGTTGTCTGATACAGGGACAAGACGAACTGGCACAAAACAAGGGGAGACTATTTATGCATGAGGAAGTGGGGCACAGGTGGACACAATCAGGGTGGAGCTAGACACCACAGCGACAGGAAGTCATTAGTATTACTACAAAATACAAAAGCAAGACACTTTCAAGATTAGACTGAAAATAACTAAATTAACATAATTTCCTGGGTCGTGGGTAAAAGTTTATTTGCCTATATGGACTTCCATGGACTAAAAAAAATTGTAATGCCAGGAGAGACGACATTTAATTGTAATATGCTTCCCAGGAAACATGATTCACAATGCAGTTTCGTTGTGTGGGAATGTGATTTTTTTTTTTTTTTTTAAAGAAAAATCAGACACAAAATTTAAAATCGTCAAGTCAAATCTTGCTTTATCCTGTTTTTGTATTCGCTCCACACTACTGGAACACTGAACACACTATAGCAGGGGTCAGCAGTCCGTGGCTCTTCAGCTCCTCTGCAGTGGCTCCTTTGAGTCTGATCTCACAAAAATCCATGAAATGACCATTACTTCTTAACACCACATTCCGTGACGGTGACGAGGAAAGCGTTAAAATAGACCTATACAGGTCTCTTCTTCATAAGAGTTCTTTGTTATAACAGCTAAATATAGAAAGTGAATTATAATCAGTTTTTTTTTTATTGCTGTTCTATTTTCTCATGAATACAAGTTTTGTTTATGCAGTATAACTTTATATAAAACTCTTGAAGCTGCGTTTTGTTTTGCGGCTCCTTATAAATATTATTTGTTGAAAGAGGAGGCAAAATAGCTCCTTTGATCATAAAGGTTGCCGACCCCTGCACAGGCAGGTGACTGTGACTGACACTACTTACACTACGTTACGAGGAACTGCATCTTCACTTCCATGTCCCACATTTATTTTCACCGTAAATGTGCATCCACATGCAGAGCTGGGGCTCCTGGAGCGCAGCCAGGGAGCCGTCCCTGCAGCCTCTCAGCAGAAACAGCTTTGTCAAACTCAGTTAGCCACCTCCGAGGGGGGGAAACACCTCCTTCCACAGCAGCGCTCCTATTCACATCATGCCCCATGCCTCCGCCTCAGCCACCTCATCAATCCACACAGCAACAAAGGTAAACAGCCCCTCGTACCTCCCGAACAGAGGCCAGTACTGCTTTGTTGACACGGCGTATGTGCAAAGCACCTGCACAGTGTGCAGCGACTCACAGGACAGACTGAGCTTCATTTACAGAAGGTAATTGCACTGGAGCCAAGTGGTGTGCTTGTGTGATGAGATTTTTTTTTTTTTTTTGCTAGACCCTTGTGTGGATTTGTTTACTCACCAGATGAAACTACTTTGACAGGGAAGTTCAGCCAAACACTACGTCACCTTCTGGAGCGGTCACTGGCATTGACTGGATACTTAGTGACCATCCTATTCATTGTGTAAACCTGGGCATAAAACAGCATGACATGTGTCTGGTAGGGATCTCTTAAGAAGCTGATGAATATAACCTTTTTAGGATTAGGTGAACCCTGTTGGGATCCTAATGTGGTCCCTACTATAAGCAGAAGGGAAGAGGATTCCCCACTACTATGATTTCATTTCTCTTCCTGTCTGTGCAACTCCGCTCTCACTTTCTCACCCTTCTTGTCAAACTCTTTATAACCCACTACCTTACTCGAGCTGAGGTACAATTCTTGCCATGAAAGCGTGATCTCATTGAAGATGTTCTCCTCCTCTCAATGTGCAACTTTAATGCCATGTGCATGTTCATCAGTCTTACTTTCTACAGTGTAGAAAAGCACAATTTTTGTAAAGACACATATGCCACATTGTGTGCAGAGATAATACAAGACTACATGCTAAAGAGTCCACTTGTGGGTTCAACAGCTGCCCTCACACGTGGCAAATTCTGCTTTACTCATTTTTTTTTGGTCCTCATGAAAAACACAGGATGTAGCAGAGCATTTCATTCACAATACAGCCATAGAAATGGAGAAAACTCAAGAAGCGTGAGAGTGGTTTGCAGCAGCGTGGACACTTGCTACAAAACAAAATTGCCCCTGAATGATCTTTCGCAGATTTTTTTTCTCGTTTTCCCAAGGCTGCTTTCTGATAAACATCTGTGGGGTTTTTTTGTACCTGCAGAACATACTCCACTGAAGGCAACCATAGACACATTTACAATGTTACCAGTGTTGTAGTAGAAAAAAACAGGAGGTCAGCAGAGAGCTCATCTGCTAAAAAGAAGTCCCAGACTGTCTCTTAAAACAAGAAATGACTACAAGGTACACTCTATTAAAGGCAGACACGTGCAGTTTCTCAGGGCAAGCAAAGTGTGTCATTTGAGTGTTGTCTATTGTAATAACAAATAATAACAATAATAATAATAAAATATCAGTTCTTTTCAAGGGCACACAGCATAGCACAATGCCTCACAGTTAGTAAGACACGAGTCTGTTTCTCTTTGTAGCTTTTACCCTGTGCATGCTGGGATGGACTGAGATACAGTCTTGTTGTAGAATTGGCCTGTTTGGGCCCACTGTGTGCTTATCGTGCTGCAGTAAAGATCAACCTAAAAATGATGTACACTCAAGCTGAGGTCAAATTATTGTTAGGTGAAAGTTAAAGTAATTATCAATCAATTTACCTCACCTATATCATGTGATGTGATAAGCCATTATCCATTAAGTCTGACACAAATCTCATGTTAAATTTGTTGATGCGTGTTTAGATTTAGTAGCAAGCAAATATGATAAGTGATGGTTCAGTTGGCAGGTGTGTCCATCAGAGGTTAAACTGATGTCATGACGTCTGGGCCCGTCGCCTCTCAGGGCTGTATGCTTAACGTTTTCACTAGGAGCACAGGTGCTCCTAAATGGAAAAAAAATCTGGAGCACAGAAAAAAATTTAGGCGCACTATGGAATTTCTTAAATTTGAATTTCTTAACAGTCAAATCACACACTGAGTAACACACATGTGTACATATAAACACAGTGCCATCATAAGGTCTGTAGGCTATGATTTGTATACAGATGCTTGAAAATTTTACTCTACTTTGCTCCACTTTGTATGGATTTATTTTAGGAAAAAGTGAAGGAAAGGGTTGAAATCTGTACTCGCACGTGTGCTCCCTCTTTATTTTTTCTACTCCCATAATCTATTTTTAGGCGTATATGCGAGTAAAATGCACGCACTGTCCAGGCCTGCCTCTGCTTCTGTCTCTTTTTGTCCATGCGTACTTGTAATAATTGGGGCAGAAATCTGTCCAGAGTTTTTTTTGGAGCACAAAGATGAGCCTCACAAGGTACACCATTCACAGTTAAAAGGGATAAAACACAACAAGTTTTTGTCAGATCTTGATTTTGTCAACCTGTCTGCCAATGTTTGTTTCTAGTTCTTACCTTTTGTCCACATGTGAAGGTCTTTCTTTTATTTCTTGCTTTTTGTATGTTTACAGTAAAGTTTCTCTCATATGAAGTGCCTGCCTACCTCAGCCTCCTGCAAAAATGGGTGTCAACTGCTTTCTTTCACTGGTGGAGAAGTTGTTTTTTTTCTTGGTCATAAATGCGGATGGTGTAAGATGCAGCTGTGATTCCACAAATCTGCCGAGGGATTTTGCCCTCTAGGCCTGTTCCTGCATCATTTTCCCTGAAACATGTATGAAGAGGAATGCAATAACATAATCTACAAAATTATATATAAAATATGACATTATACATATAAGAATGAAATAACATGTATCCAGAGCTGCTATACTGCAGATTCGATTCAGCGGGTATTTTTCTCATCTCTTATTCAAATAAACCATTGGACTTTAAAACAGCAGCCAAAAGGGTGGCTGGCATTATATGATGCAATGGTTACACCCCTGAAGAACTGAGAAATCTATAGACAGGGAAAGGGAAAATTTGATGTGTTTATGGCAATATTACTATGGTGAAATTAGTTACTTACCCCAACAAATGGATAGATAGATAGATAGATAGATAGATAGATAGATAGATAATTGTTGAGGTATGTGTGTTAGCCATGTCAAAACTCAATTTCACCGTAATAATATCAGATGGGAAATTTCAGTCATGAGAATATTATAAATCACTGGACCTAGTCTCACTATTGCCACCCATTCTCCTCCTAAATACTCCAATTTACTGTCCACCATTGGCCGTATAAGATCTGTTTTTCATCCCCTACTGTCAGAATTCCCTCTGTTTGCCTTCATAATTCAGGCTTAATCCTTGGAAACGCACACAGCTTGGACTGAATACATGCACCTCCCCCAAGCTGCCGAGCGTTGTTTAAAAACTGATTCCAGGGTTAAATCAAATCAAAGTCAAATATGGATTTTTTTCCATATGTGTTGCATTAATAGTTTGGATTCAGAGACTTGAATATTTATAAAACTATGTTTATGTGGACCAATAGGATTCACCGAATCAGCCAAAAAACAACCAAAAGGCAACTAGGAGGTGCTTAACAATCTATGCACATGTATACGTGCCTCTAAATACATGATGCAGACATCTAATACCATGCAATCATACTTTCCACAACTAACAGCAGCTAATGAGAAGAGTTTTACTTCATATGGAGTGGACTGTGGACAAGAAGTCATTATTCACACAATGGCACAATCACAAGACTAACATGCTGATGTTTAGCATATGTAATGCTTTCTAATAATCACCATCTCGGTCTAGCTTGTGAGCTTGCTAACCTGGCTGATGTGGTGTAACACAAAGTACAGATAAGGCTGAATATCAGCTGGGCAGGTAAATTTTCTCATTAAATCAAAGCAATGGACAAATTAAATTTTGACCTGATGATAAGGATCAATGAATCGTCAGGGGAAAGTCATTACGATTCATCCTCTGGGGACCATGGGTATTAAGCCATATTACCGGAAAAAAAAAAAACAACTCCATAGAGCAATTCAGGTATCGCAAATGTCAAATGTTTCATCCGTTAGATGATATTTGTGTTTGTCTAGTAGCTGTTGAGAAATGTCAGATGTCAGCCTATATTTATTTCTTATTTAAAAAAGAAGGAACACAAGCATATGTCAAAAGGATTGTTTGTTGTTTGGCTTTCAGATCTCTTCCTCCATCAATAGCAAGCTACTAAAACATCATGTGCCCACCTTTTCAGCCAGCCATCTCAAAGAAATGTCAGCATAGCTTCCTATGTATGGACCTGCTCGTGGCACTAAAAGCCATAGTCCAGCAATCAATGATGTGGTCTAACCGAGCTCCAGCTGTTCCCCACTAAGTAATCCATTCTTAAGGGGTGGGTATTCTTTCTGCAGGCTGCTAGCAGCTTTGACAGATGAGGGCTCGGCCACAACGAGCTGACTCTCCATCACCAGGAGAGGAGCGGAGGCAGAGACCTTATAACTGACAGACAATTGCCTGACCACCCGGCAGTTGCTTGGACTGACAATGTTCGATATTTTGAAGATGGTGGTCGATGTTAGAAACCACTAAATTATACACAAGGTCCTCCAGGACGCAGCTTCGATACATCTCAGTACAGAGCAGAGCTCAGGGTGAATCCCGTCTGTCTGCTCTGGTGTCTGTATTGTCCAGACTGAAGATGTCAGCTGTACAAAATGCTTGGAAAAGGATGTATGCCTGTGATACAGGCCCAGGTCTGTGAGATGTTGTGTCCACTGCAAGAATTTAATATTTTTGATGATCGGCTTCAAAATCAAGAAAAAAAACAGACCAGGTGCAACTATAAACGTAATACGCTCCCCCATTTTCTTCACTTATGTTTGTCTTTGACTATTTTCAATTACTCACGAAGCCACTATCCCCTTCCCTGATCTTTCCACAACATTGTTATCTTTCGCCACTGCTTATAATATGTTTACTCATCCTGATGAATTCAATTACATCTTTTCAGAGGAAATTACTGTGGGGGTGGCTCAGCCTGCCAGAGGTCAGCACTAACCGTGAATACTAAAACTACTCCCCCAAACACATTACACAGCCTATTACCTACTGCTTTTCACCCAGCACTCCCCGACCCCTGCATAAGCCTCCCCACAGCCACAGATGAAATGCTTTCTAGATGGGATGTGGCGTGGAGAAGAGGGGGAAGAGAGCCGGAGCTGTCCCCGAGCCTAATCGTTTCAGAGAGCCATCCCCACTGCTGCCGCAAAACACGCCAGTCCTGATTAGAGAGGTGTGTACATGGCCAGGCAGAGCGTGAAAGGTGCCGAAAGGAGGCTCGCCCTGGGGGAGGTCGACTTTTTTTTTTTCTTTTTTTTTCAGTGGACGACTGTTGGGATCGATAAACTGCAAGGCCAAAGGCAAGGCAGGTAGAAGTAAGCCAGCGATGTACTGCCTTGACAAAGTGGTAGATATCGCTTCATTTATGGTGTTTTGGTAGAGGGGTGCTCTCCACTTGGAATAAATTAAATGTGCATGCGCCACCAGTTTCCCAGAGTCCATTGCCCTCCCTGCTGGAAGTCCTGCCCCGGTCCTCTGCTTCAGGAGGGAGATTTCATAAGCGGAGCAGCTCTGGGTGTCTGCCTCAGATCCAGGGGAAATTTCACTCCTCTCAGCCAGAATACATGTTGACAATTTCATTCTAAACGTGTTACTTTAAAATCTCTGAAGAGACAATTGTGTTGAGCCAAGATATAGACTGCCGGAGAAACCTCTCACATAATTATCAAACACATAAACCCATTTCAGGTCCATCCAAAGTGTCAAAGTGATTAAATAAACAGGCTGGGATATGCTTCCAAGTGAAAGGCTTTGCTTTCTCCCTGTATTGTCATATTTTTACATGTTTACTGCACTACATACACAACATTGTGAGTCACTGTTAAAGCTAGGTAAATTTGCTCAAAAAAAAAAATTCTCTGTATTCACATTCTGACAACAATCAATAAATCAAACGTGTGGTTTAAGGATGACGGTAGCAAGCGCTAATAATAGCCACATTCATTGTTCTCGATAATTTTGGAGGAGTGGCTTTGGAGGGAGGCCTGAAGGGACGGGTGATCACTTTCATTGGAATTAAGTCGGCAATGCTCGGCTAGGTGTGTGAATAGTTTTTTTTAAGTGCAACTCACTCTTGCTAATTTTTCAACATGAGCGACTGTAGTTTTCTCTGAAATATGACTGTATTTTAGGCAAATAACTCAATGACTCAATGAGTAAAGTACAAAAGCAAATTATGTTATGCTTATCATATTTTGATTGTGAGTATGATTTTGATGGTATTTTATTCAGAAAAAAAGTTGTGTATGTAGAAAATTATAATACTAAAATGCTGATTTACATGTTCTCAGTGCTGGAGAACAGAAAAAGAAAACAAGGACACTAAATGTTCAGGTATTTGTTGGGGCAAACAAATATAAACCACTCATCTTTGAGTGTCCCTCAAGATGGAACAAAATGCTTAACGTTAAAACAGGGAGGAGGAAAGAGAAACAAAGAAAGTACTTCACTGTTCATACAACATAGCTGGTTGCCCTCATTTTTAAAGCTGATGCTGCATTTTGACCACACAGTAAGCATATGAGTGGTAAAAAAAAAAACGTGTCCAACCACTTTATGTACTCCACATCTGAATTTTAATACTGAACTGCAAATTTAGCTGAAATACAGCAGAATTTAGTAAAAGTGGCAGTCTTTATTTCCTATAGGATGAAACCAGCTGCTGGAGAACCATTCCAAGAAAAACTGTGATGAAATCCAAAAAGATCCTTGCAAAAACATAACAAATAACACTTTTGCGGAAAGAAAATATATGAGGCAATGACTCCAAATTAGAATGCATAGAACATTCTCACTGAGAGAGGCGAGAGAGGCATTTGCACATGAAGAGTTGAAAATGAGTCGCATTCAGCCAAGCTGTGAGCTCCACCTAGGAGGCAGTGAAAGAGACCGAGACAGGCACAGAGAGGGGCTGAGGCAGGCAGGCAGGCGCCAAGCCTTGAAGAGGGGCATTCTGGCATAATGACTCTCATTTACCATTGACAGGCCTTGGGAAAGTTAAACTAATTATGACAGCACACAGATGCTGAATAGCCCTTGATGGAGTTAATCACTGGCAATCCAACAAACAGGTGTTGAATGATTTCTGTCGCCACCCCTGAAACTATACGATGCTCAGATTTTTCAAGCGCGTCGCTCAAAGCAAATATCTACCATAAAGTGTTGCGGCCTTATTCACATGATCCTGGCACATTTCATCGCCCCCTTGTGAATAACATCTCCGATGCTGAACAGAAATCTAGTGCTGTAACCTGTAGTGTTAGTGAGAAACATGAAATTAGCTTCATTCACTGTGTTAACAGGTGTCAATACAAAACCGGGCCCACAGATATGTTCACCCTTTCTGTGTTCAGTGCCTCAATTCAGTCAGTGGTAAACTCTGTCGCCTACACAGTTACATTCCTGTACAAGTATACTGCATTTTCAGTTACGTTTTGAGGAAAACTTAATTATGGTCTGGGCTTTAAACGGTTTCAAACACATAATTAATGCTGCTGATCAAAACAAAGCAAAGCATCACAGCTAAACTATTCAGTTAGGTTTTGTAATACAGCAAAAGAAAGCAAAACAAAAATGCAACAGTTCTGCTTGCTTAGGTTTAGTAAAAATTGTCTTTTCTAGTTTTGTAATCTATGATCCCCTTGTATGGAAATGTAATCTTAAGGATACAACGCTGCAGTGATGCACTTTTAACATCCACCACTTCCAATAATAACCTCAAGTCAAGACCAAAACAGCATGACAGTAGATTTTTAGATTAAAGCAGAAAAAAATGGCCCCACTGGATGCAAAAGTTTTGTTTCATACAAGCCCACTTGCAATATGTCACATATGATGAATAACATTCAGATTGTGAATCTAAGACTTACACAATTCACAGCACACATCGTTGAGACCAACAGTGGTGCATCAAGGAGCGCTCCGTCAACCGGGAGGAGATCATAACTCATTTTAATGAGCTTTAGGATACATAAAACATCCCTTTCTCCAACTCCCAGATGGCTACAGATCATTGTTAACAGGCGGGGATAATGTGTAAGCATAAAGATAATAGGCACGGCTGAATGTCATTAGATTGTGTAAAACTTCCAAGTGCAGCACCAAGGCCAACAAAAACTCTCTGCACTGAATGGATGTGTGATTAGTTATTAATTATCTGTCATGATTTTATCAGATGCACTAATTTGAATACTTTTTTCAAAATTCAGTAATTATTGAGTCACTTTGTGACAAATGAAGTGCAGACAAGTGCAAAACCCACTACAGGGGATTTTTTTTTTTAACTAATTTAATAAGTAAATGTAGACTCAGTACACTGAGTGGTTAATAGTGTTTATAAGCATGGATCTCAATGAGAGTATAGATAACATCATTTTGTTTCTTTTTCTGAGTGCCAGCCCTTTTATTAAACAGGAAATGCCTTGTTCCAGCATTTTTTGGCCATTTTGAGTCACATTTCAAGACCCACAGAATATTTTGAACTATGACTCTGAAACAATGAACTGCTGAAATGAAAGAAGAGATTTCATCATTCGTTCATCATTTCCTTTTTTATCTGAAGTTCAGTTCACCAAAAAGACCACTTTTTTTCCAGATTCAAATTGTTTTGCTCTCTGATCTCCACTTTCTGCTTCAATCTCTGTGGTGTATACAGACTCTTTATGTCCTGACTGCATAGAGTATCCCCAAAATTACTCACAGGCTGTGTGAGACCACTTTGACTTTTATATACATCAATGGTACTAAAGTGTTGACTTTTTAATGATGTACATATATGTCAATGCCACTGAAAGAGTTAATATTATTGATAGGACTATGAGCCAGGGTGCCACGAGCAGTTCCATCTGATAGCATGTGTTATATTAGAGTGTGAATTTGATTGATACCTTTTATGACAAGTTCAAGCTGTTGCCTTCAGGTTGTCTATCCAAGTAAACGTTCATAACAAGTTGTGTCACTTTGTCGCTCGGAGATTCACAGTGAGATAATTAAAGGCCTCTAGCGTTCTCATGTTAAATATTACTTCGTAATCACATTCTCAAAGCACTGTTGCTGGTGTGAGAGCTGTTATTTTAATTAGACATTACTGGTTGTTTAGTTATAATGTTTGTGATTCTATTTAAGATGTGAGACAGATTCTATCCCAGGATACAGATGGAGCTAACTGAATTTCAGACTGACAAACCATGATTTGTCTGTAAATGTAAGGAAACAATGCAAAGTCCACACAGAGCTACTGAGTCACTGTTTGATTTCCACAAAATATAAATGGTTGGAGGACAGACTCAATGGAAATGTCTCATGAACAGCATGGGTAGAAAAAAAATTATTTCTTTTTTTGTTGCTGTTGTTGTTTGCAGTTAAAGGTGTACATAAAGAACTGAGAGACTCTGATCAGAATATTAACAATGCTTGATTTTCTCTCTCCCACCAAATGACCTCCACTCACTAATGAGAAAAACAACAAATTAAAGGAATTGAAGCATTCATTTGAAAAGCAACATTAGTTGTTACAACCATAGACTTTGTGCAATCGCCCTGATTCCATTTTTAACTTAATTAGTGAGTAATTATTTCCTGCATGTTTTTTTTGTGATTTGAATGTGTTGCTGTCTATTTGATGCTTACAATATGAAAGAAATCCCGCTGCTCAAAATGTAGTCGAAAGGCCAAGGCGGCATTTGCAAAAAAAGTTCTGTAATATGTAAAAAGTCTTTAATCCATCTGTTTGCACCTTTGTTTTTCTGACTTTCAAGGGATATGAAAAGTTTGAAGCCTATTAAGTCTAGTGTTAATTCACAGGAAAGAAAACAATTGTGTCCAGTTGGATGTTTTTGGAAAACAAAAGCAGACTGAATATGGACTAAAAATTCAAAGTGTAAGAAACAATGTAACTTGGATGAAAAAGAAAGATAACCTTGCAGAAACAATCACTGTATTGTATTTTCAGTGACTCTAACAATAGCTACATTTATTACTGGAAATGACATTTCCATGACCTGATAATGAGAATGTGGACACTGCAGAATGTCTCTGTTCCTTAAATATACAAGATGTCTGTAGTTCCTGTGCTTGTGACAGTGAAATCAATGGGTGTTGAATTTGTGTTCCCTGATCTGAGCTGAATACCACAAATGAGAGATTAATACCTCCCCTTTTAAACAAAACCTCACTGGTTCCTGTGCAAGCTTTGGACAATGGCATCACCTCAAAACCCAGAGAATAAAAGCTTCAAATGGTGTGCCTTAGAGAATTGACATGCATGTGAACATTTGCTGGCTAAGCAACGGCAGAGAATTCACTAATGGAAGTTGTTCAATTTGACTTTTGCTCTAAAAATAGTGCATAGCGCATTTTTTCACCCTCCCTAGAGTTTTGAGCCGTGAGCGAGCAGTGCAGGTGTGCAATTGTGACACTGAAAATGCTCAAAAATGCATACACGTCCTGCATGTATGTGTGTGTGTGTGTGTGTGTGTGTGTGTGTGTGTGTGTGTTTAGTCATAGATGCAAATCAAACATTTAAAACAATGCAAAATATCTTTGTTCATTACAAAAAGTTGTCATGTGACAATATAAATTTCTGGTCACATTAACCTGGCCAAAAATAATTGTGATTTATGATGTCATCGTAATGATCTCAAATAAGGTCATGACAAATCATAAGGTTTCCCTACATAAATGCAAAGGTAATTAATAAAAAAGTCTGTTCTTTCTAACATGATCATTCCTGAATCAGCTTTTTCAAGTCACTTGTGATGACATTCACAATTTTCAAGTTAATGCAAATTCATAATGATTAACTCAGTGTGAGTGTTTTTTTTTTTTCATCCTTTTGTCCCATCCGTATTTAACTGGATTTGCAATTTTTCTCATGGATCTGAAATTTTGTATTGAAGCAACGCAGCACCTTTCCTCTGCTGGACAGCCATCAGCAGATGTTTTGTTGATAGTGACTGAGATGTAACGACTGAACCAGCCCAGGAGATGTGATTTCTTATTATTGTATTATTGAATTATTGTACTGTTTAGTCGCATTTGTTCCTCCATAAATGTGTTCATTCTGGACATGAAAGAGGCGACTTTGAAAAACAATGTAGAAAAGTATATTAGTTAGTTTAATAAAGAATAGTATTTTTATAATATAGTCAACATGTATTCCTGCTCAGATAAAATAAGCACAGAATTATTTTTTCATGTCTTTGCTGGGACTCAACAGTGGCTGCACATTGCATGATCTCTGTGTAATATTCATCTCAATACTGATATCCATCCATTACACACTGGACATTTTGTACCTGCGTGCACTACCTTGGAGGTAGCTCATGTCTACGTCCACACAGAGGAGATATAGATCGCCACACAAAGGGGAGGAGGGAGTGAGTGATAGTAAAACTGTGCAGACAAGCTGAAAGCACAGGTAGACCAACAGCTTGCACAGTTCTAATGATATAGAGAGCGTTATAGGTGCACAATAGAGAAATAATTAGGACAGGGCTGCTGCTGTGCATGAATCTGTTCAACGCTTTCCCACAAGCACTCAACTGTGTCAAACAGCTTGGTCAATAATCTTCAGCAATTCCTAAGGATTAGAGTCTTATTATCGAGCACCGTCTGTCACACAGACCTCGGTGCCCAAAACAAGTCACTTCCTGGCTGTTTACTCTCCATGTTTCAGCGAATAAATAGGCATCTAACTGAAAAAGAATGATCACATCAGGAGGAGTAAGGTTCAGAATAGTGTTTAGCTTATCAAAGTTTATATTCTCAGTGGGTTGTGTTCATGCTGTGTGTGAGTGTGTGTGCAGTTAGAGCAATCTCAAGAGGTTCTTGTCACTCATGATTGACAGCTACCTTTATGTAACTGATGTGAGGATCTATAACTTCCAATTAGCGATGTCTACTCTGTGGAGCAATTTATATTTATACACTGCATGCTTCTACTTTAATATTAAGATTTCTCTTTTTTTGTGATATTTTAATTTACACACAAAGTGTACAACAAAAGGCACAACTTGCTTTTAAATTTGGCAACAAAAATATTCAAGTTACTTTGGTAGTTCAAGAAAAAGTATCAGTTTAGAATATGTGCAGATCATTTACAGTCTGCAACTTTTTAAAACGGCAATAATGTTGTTGCTGTTGTTTTATTGGTTTTATTGTTTTGTTTTCAGCAAAACTTTAAGTCAAATGGATCACTCTGCAAGCATCGCCAAATATGCACTTGTAGATCAGACTGTCGGTAGCGGCAGTGCACCTGGTGCCGTAGCAGAGCGCTCAGCTCTGTTATTCGCCTCCTATAGTTTGAAGAAAAGAAGTGCGCAGAAGATCTAAGTTCTTACCTTGTCCATGTATTCCTGCCACAACAGCTGCGAGAAGCAAAAGCGCCAAGAGGCTCTTCAATTGACAGTCTTGTCTCATACACATGTCTACTAAAGTCGAGGTCGCTCTCCGCGTACAGCTACGGAACCCGTCCTTGTGTTGAGAAAGAATACTTCCAGGGCTTAAAATATATGTATATATATATATATTTTAAAAAAGCGAGAATTCAAACGTGCGCAAAAAACGCAAACGTAAACTGCTTCACTTCCTCTGTGATTCGTGAAGACAGTCGTAAATTATTATCAAGTGAAACGCGGAGGTCCCCTTGTCGGTGGAGCGGCTTCCTGTCTGTGTGAGCAGTCTTCAGCACATGGAGAGAAGAGGCAGCCGAGCTGAGGTTTCAGCACCACGGACAGCTCCTAGCGTCAGACCACGGTACAGCCTCCTGCGAGTCGGGAGGGGGGGGGGCGCTCAGCTGTGCTCTTTGGGTTGTTTTTCAGCACACAGTCCTCGATTAAATATATATGTTCCAAATAAAGATATTTGTCAACTCTTCTAACATAACAGACAGAATCAGGATCAACTCCACAGAAATTGAGACGTATTTTAGGTTTAGCTATCCAGCTCTGTTGTTGTTAATCACTTATAATAAGCACCAATAAACTGCATTTCATTTTTATTGTGAAATTGTTTGTATATTTTATATTTAAAACGTGGTATCATCAAAATTGAATATTCTGCAACCTAACATTATATTAAATGTGTTTAGATGTGAGAGAGAGAGAATGAGTCAAGAGCACCAGACCACCTTTTCATATAAAGCATAAAGGTGAATGAGTAATTTATCATTTGCTAGTGCAGTATGCTGAAATACACTGAGTGAAGTGGCCTTCGAAACGTTAAATAACTTTAGAACCATTTACGATAAAGTCAAGCTTTGAATTCTGTCTGAACAGTGATATTTACAGCTTGTGAGTTTGTGTGAGTCATCATGGCAGAGATCCTGGAGACATGTGCTGCAGTGGAAATTACCACAGAGGTAATTTTAAGTAGTTTGCTACAATTTGATATGTCTGCAGATCACAATCATACAAGAGGCAGTCATGAGACGTAGTTGAGATCAAAAATCAAGGCTGTAGGTTTGAAGATGGCTGAGGTCCAAGTAATGGGGCGAAGAGGCCATTAGATAGACAGACAGACGGACGGACACAGACAGACAGACACAGACGGAAGGATGGATGGACAGATGCTTTATTCATCTCTCAGAGTAGTAGTGTAGGCCGAGTTCAAAGATGAATATTGGTCAGAGAAAGGGCTCCTGAAGTAGGGGGGTGGGAAGTGGGGAATGAGAACTACATTATGCTCGTGCACCAGAAAAAAATGGTGGATTCCTTTTAAGCATATGATGTATAACACTTGATACTGACTGAAAGAACAAGCTCAGAATTGGCTCCTATATATGAAACTATGTACAGGGATTTCTTTGTCTACGTAGGATTTAGAGGTTTAAGAGGTGGAGGGAGCGGCATGCATGTGTAAAACATTGCCATAAAAGGCAGAGTGGCAGATTGTGAATTATCTAGTCAGATATCTAAGCATTATACAGTATGTGTGTCTTCATTCAGTTACTCTTAATTTCTGAATCTGCACTATTGTGACCATAAATTAAAGCACACATGAGTCAGGACAGCAGCTGAGTGGATTTTTTTTAGAAACATTCCTAGTAAAGTGAGCCCCTTCTGTGCATGACAAACCCTGAGGTGAGATGGTCCTCAGGTGCTGGAAATAATCATGCCATGCTCCGAGTCTCTTGGGTCACTTTTCTTTTTTTTCTGGTCCCTTTTCTGGGCTCGGTTTTCAGTCTTAGGGCTGTATCTATTTTCCTGGTGATGTATGTCTGCCCAGTGGTTTCAGGACAAGTCCACTGTTTAATGAATAAAGCTCCTGCGGGTATCATATAACCAGTAAAATACAGTATTTCTGTCAATGTAGCAACAAGTCAAACCAAACCTCTGTGTGTGTGTGTGTGTGTGTGTGTGTGTTACCAAACTGAAGAATAAGCAACACATCAAATACTTTTATGGTCTAAGGATCTGCTGTTGTGTGGTTGACCTCTGACCTCTCTGTGGAGTCAAGTGAAAAAAAAAATCAATGCAATTCATTGTTCTTGTAGTTAATCACAGTAAGGCAAGCTATTATAGATTATCTTTGCCAGCAAAGTACTTGCTAAATTATGCTTTCATTAACTAATAATCTCATTATCCAGTCTGAGTATGACAAAAGTGATTATTTGGAAAGTTTGTCCAAATATGCTCTGCCCTTATGACACCAGAGTAATCAAAAAGTATTAGTAGATAGTATCTATGATGCTTATTATTACACCCTCTTTAGTTATCTAGGTCATATTGGTCCGCTCTATCAAAAGAGGCTTATTATAGCCTGTAAAATAATGACTATGTAGCCACATTCTTCTACATGAGAGATGCATGAAGAGTAATGGGTAAAATTCTGACATTTCATAGGAAGAAACAAGAAAAAACAATATATTTCAAGATGGCTTTTCTGTGCTGTTGTATTACACCCTGTCACCAAAGCAGAAGAAGATACAGCAGGTTGATGTGTGCTCTCAGGCAGTCTGTTTTGCGAGACAAGGGCAAAAAAAGCAGTATCAAAATAAAAGCAATTAGAATGCAAGAACAGAGAGAGAGAGAGAGATGGGGATGGGAGTGTGGGGAATAAAAGCACTGGAAGAGAACCAGAGTCACACCTCATGGATGTCACAGAAATAGTATGTGTAAGCAGATGCTATTTCAAAACCGCTCCTTCTAAAAACAAAAAAAGATGTACTGTACAGTGGAACGGTGTGTGATTGCACACCTGCTGTTATAAGCCGCATCTGTGATGTGTTATTGTCAATCGATGGATGAACCTGCCATCTTTCTGTCACACCTCCGGCATTTAAGACACTGAAATGCTACTTCAGAAATATGTCATTGTCATGACTCATTTTGTACCATCCTTCTGCTTTTTCTGTTTTTTTTTTCATGTTCTTTCAGGCTCTATTTGACTTTGCCTCCCTCCGTCTCCTCTATCAGTGCGCCAGCGTCTGTCTTTTCTTTCTTCTAAATTTATCTCTCTGTTCTCCCCCCACATCCCCAAGCATGGGACACTCCTTGCATCACTCCCATATGTACTCCCTCCGGCCCGACTCAAAAAAGGCTCTAATCGTGCAACTTTCCCTTTAGTGAAGCTCTGTGGAGCCATAAAGCAGCCCTGAGGTCTAGTTGGCAGCCAGATGGTTTCAGCCGAGCTTTCATTCTGCTAATGGCGTAGGGGGGGCAGAGCAGTTAATGAAAATCAGACCCTTGAAATGAAATGACCAATGTACCAAGGTAATGAGGCACACGGCAGCGAGCCTTTACATGCATTAAGGTAATCTTAGATGGCAGGATTACGTGGAAAACATCTTTTGATGACTGTTCATTAAATGACTGATTATTACAGTATGCTGCATGTTTGGCGAACAAACACACTCTCTGCGATATTCAGATTGACTGGCTGCGGCTAAGTGCTTCATCAAAGCGAGGCTCTGTGCCAAACGCCATCAATGAGTCTCTGCCCACGACACATTACAACCTACAAATTACAGTCGTCAGCGGCAACAATATCACAGTCACAGGACTCCAAACGTACAAGGGGCTAATCGTCGTGCATTACAGTCACAGCGTCACACCGTGACCCCCTTTCATCCAACAGTCACAATTAGAGCTCCTACCCAAAAATGTGTTCACATGTGATTTGTTACTTTTCTTTTATTAGGCTGTGCCATTCAACTGCTAGAGGTTAGGGAATGTGAGAGATTTCGGGTTTGAAACTGAGGGATAATATATAGCAACCGACAGCAAATAATTTAGACTTGTTCAAACAATGTATTCCCCTGTCTGATGCAACTCACTGCACATTTTTCTTTTTAAAGTTTTAGCATTTTTATAATAGCATATTTCATTTTTAGAAGTTATAAAATAAAAAATATGCATCATTACTACTGAAGCACTACCAGCAATCTTAATTATATAACTATGGTAAACAGTCAGAGAAGTGTGATCACAGAAAAACAGAAGAGCAAAGACTGTCAGGGACTAGAATCTCCCACAGTATTGATTTCCTCCAAGGGTTTCTTTTTATGTTTGCTTTTGATTTTTCTTTTTTAAAGCAATTTTCCACCATTCACCATTCAAAGAAACAGGTTACACATTAGACTTGGAAAACTTTTGCTTTCATATGTTTTCACATACACACAAAAGCTGATATTGTCTTTTAAATGTAGTATAACACATACGCATATACTGATAACGTAACCATTCACTGTTGCTGATTTTAGTGGTTAGAGGGATTAAGTTGTTGAGGAGAAAAAAAAATCGTTTTGATTTTAATGACACATTCTTTTATGACAATCTGCAAAACTTAATTTCAGAATGTGATAAACAGTCGGGAGTGTATAATCCATATCCCTGATGATGGGAAGAGGCAGAATAATACACAACCAAAACAGGTTTGCCTCATTCTCACTCTTTATGCTTCTCACTTCCACTGGAACTGACATTTCAAGGTTAAAACATGTTTTTATTCACAGCTTCTACATATTTAATCAACAACATCGGCAACATGATGATGGTGCCCAAGGTGAAAATTAAACCAAACTGCTGATGCTCAGAACCCCAAAATGCTGTTTCTTACATGCTCAGTGAAATACATGTAAAAATTTCATAACACAAAGAAATTTCAGATCACGTATTACCTGTACCCATTTACTTTCTCATCCCTGTTGGTGAGTCTGCCAGAGGAGAATATCTGTTATACATCATGTTTACTGGTGTAAAAGCCACTGTAAAAAAGCAGGCTTATTTGTGTGTTATCTTTAATTTATTGTTTTCCTTGCTGTCTCATCCACTCGATGTCCTGGTCTTTGTTACAACAATGACCCAATTTCCCTATAAATATCACATTTCTTCTTAACTTGCCCGTGCCTGTGTAGGATACATAGTTTCGGTGCAGTTTGTAGCATTGTACTGTCTTCCTTTGTCTTCGCCCTCCCCCCCCTTTGTTGTGCATTTCTTCCTCCTGGTAGAGCCCAGTTAATTGCAGGCTCCTCATTACCATGTATTGGAAAAGAGCTCCCTCTGAGCAAGTCAACTGCGCAGTAGACAGTTTTTCAAAGCATCCTGTACACATCCATTTTCTGCAGGATATGAAGCCACTAGACTGGGTGGAGGGGGATTACAAGCTCCATCTGAGCTTTGACCTCAAATTATGAATTTCACAAGCTGCTTCATGGCTTCGCAACCATTGTGTACATTTGGAGACGTTCTGCAGTGGGAAACGCTTCTCTTGTCGTTTGTGCAACAGAACGTGAGCGAGCATGTGTGGATGGTTTTGTTGTGCTCGTGCAGCTCAGTCTGAGTCCCAACAGTGGGAATAGAGTGGATGTGACCCCAAAGACTGAGCAGCATCTGTTAACCCCCTGATCATTGCTTCTATCTGACGGCAAGACTGTAGCCGGAGTCTGCCCAGTCATGCGGGGCCCCTGCCAATAGATTCAGCAGACTATGATAATGAGCCCGAAAAGGATTCCCAAGCCCAGCGCTGTCACTTTGATGACTCTGAAATTAGCACTGCGCTAGGAATTCTCCAACACCTGCTGTAATAACATTCAAGATAGAGGGAATATGCCTCATGTAAAGCAGGTACGAGAAAGTGAACGTAACTCTTCTTGTCAAATGTAATTAGAAGAACTATAGTGGCACAGATATGGTGCAACGGATGCTTTGAAAGAATGAAATTATTGCTGCAGTAAGACGCTCTATTTCGCCCTGATAACAGCTTTCCCTGTGTCATTCCGGAGGTGGATGCTAAGATGGAGTTGTGTGTCCATGGGCATAATAGAGAGCTCAGCTTGAGGAGGTTTGTAAATCAAACACTCAATTTACACAGCAACACACACACACCACATTGTGACAGTATAGCATGACAAAAAATAGCATTTCCTCACACAGTCTTTTCATGCAGTATGTGACATGCTGTCCTGCACTTTTACACCCACATCTCTGTTCACAATTTCTGCTCTTCTGCACGCCGTGCACCCTCCCTCTCCTTGACCTTCTCTTTTCATTAGTCAGAGTGTGTCTCATGCCCCTGAGCATGCTGATAGTGCACTGCTCCAAGGCTGCATTTATCAAGATGATAAAGCACTCTCAGACAACAGCCAAGTATCTCAAGGCTAGTGGGCCGCATGCGTACCTGACAAGTGACAACAAGTCGCAAAAACGCTCCACCTCCTCCTCCTGATCTGTACTCCCCCCCACTCCTCCCTGCTCTCCTTGTGGCAGTATACCATGCCTATTTGGTCACAGGTTGTTGCCTTGTGTCACATGAGCCCCTAATGAGGAGTTAAGTGTGGATGAGGGCGGATGACTGCGCAAGACAACAGATCTGCCTCCGCCAACGCGTGGACAAAACAGCACACACACACACGTCCACTGCACCCGCCATGTGTCTGGAGTTCAGTGAAATCCCCGTTAAACCAAGCAGGCCCTGAGTCACAGAGATGCAAGTCTTGCCCACTTTTAACGTCAGCTTTCATCTCTGCCCGCCGCTCAGCGCACTTTCCTCAGTTTAACGGCTGTTTTCCACTCTCAGCCACAAAGGTGCCGTCTGCCTTTGGGGAGAGCAAGGGGCTCTCAGACTCAAACTGACAGCTGCAGATGACAGCGAAGTCATGTAATTATCTTCAAAAGGTATTAGCAGTTGCTCTAATGGAAGGCAGTGGGCGAATTTGACAATGCATTTTTTTTTTATTATTATTTTTTACTCTCTTTTCTTGCAACCATTAAATTACATTTGGGGCATCGGTCTTCTATGAGAACACGTGTTCAATTAGAATTAAAAAGCATATTGTTCATGGGGAGTCATTTTTAATGAAAAGGCTCAAAAAGCAATTTCACTTTATTGCCACAGAGTTTGATTTCTTTTCTTCCTTCCAGCTAAAATGTGCTCCTTGTTCTGACATTCTTTCTCTTGTGTGCTCCCCCTCCATTCCCCCCAAACACACACACACACACATCTTTTGTGTGACTTAACCCTGTCAATATGCAGTGGAAATTACACTATATAAGGTATTCGGCTTATTAACATTGTACGTACTATACACTGAAATATGTTGCTTCTGAAATCAGGAGGATTGCAGGGAAATACCTTCTCTTGTACCATAAACAGATGGAGGGTGGTTTTATTTTTAAATTAGTATCAAGCAAAATATAATCATATGTTGGCAAAAGACAGCACATGTTGCTCTGAAGAACCATCCTGAAGTGCTGTAATTATAGCTATCAAGTACAGGTGCTGCGAAAAGGAATCGCTTGAGATAGGAGGAGTTTCTTGGTGTCGAGAAGCTCAGCAGGCCTCTCTGCTGAAGGGTGTGATGATCGCTACGCAGTAATAAAGGACCTCTTTGAAGTGCTTCTGAAATACCAAATGTCAAGAAGGAGGATGGATGGTCATTCTATTACATTTTTCATCTTCTGCTGGAGCTTCCAGGTTAACAAACCATTTTTTAAAAAGTGCTGCTGTTTGAGTGACGGCTGTATTTTCATCATTATTTACAGATTTTTTTTTCATTTTTTTTCCAGCATGACTGTAAATTTTGAAAATTTTGAATCCATCTGTTGGTCGATTGGAGCCTCTGAAACCTTTTTTGTCTTGATAACCTCAGTTCATCAAATGACTGTTCAGGTAATCAGAGATAACTGTGGAGATTGCTCTCTGTTGCTCTTTTGTGTGATAGTTGCACATCCACATTGAATTGCTTTTCAATCTCTTCGATCTCTTCACTCTTGCCCTTAAAAAAGGCTTTATTTCTGTTTATGAATATGTCTTATGCATCTAGTGGAGAAAGCAAGCTAAAGTGCCATCTATGATGCCCCTCCAGTGGAGAAACAAGATAAAGTGCCATCTAGAGTGTCATTCCAGTGGAGAAATGCACTCGATGGTGTCCTTCATACAGTGGTACGAATGCATTTCTAGATGCCCCTATAGTAGATAAAACCCTCTAGGCTGCAGTAAGATGCAGTAAATTAATATGTGCCCTCAAATAAAGACAATATGATAAAGTACCCTCTGGGGTGGCAAAAATGTAACACAACACCATATAATCCACCCTGTCTACTAGCAACTGTATATTTTGCTGTCTAGCTTTCACTATGATTGAGTTCATGTTTGCCACATCCCACCTTCTTTATCCACACAGACTGTGCTTTCCAGTCCTGCCCTGCCACTGCTTTTTTCCCTCACAGTGCTGTTCAGTATTCCAGATCATATCTTTGTGAAGATGCTTAACTCTCACCTTTGTCAGTCCTGCTGCATGTGAACTGTCTGCTGAATCAAAGTCTACAAAACCTCTCCAGTGCTCCATAGCAATATCTGTTAGGTTGCTGACCATTGCGGTGTTTTGTTTCTACATTGAGCTTTAACAGCAGCATGTATTTTCAGTTTTTTCAGTAACACTGTATACTTTACAGTGTGGACTCTCTGATAAGATCAGTTGAAAGAAAATATCTCATTGTGTATGGTGAGGCTGTGCACTTGGCATTGCCAGCTACATTTATTTGTTTCATGCCTCACTATTTCCTTTAATGATCCCTCACTGTGTGAGGACTTGGATTCTTAATGGCCTCCTTATGTTAGGCTCTATGTAACAGTCAACAGCAGCCAGATCTGGACCTATTTTTCTGAGGTTAGGTCTGTTTCTTTCTACTCTTCTTATTCAACATATAAAGTACCGCTGAGTTTGCTTCTGTGACACCACTGGGCTCCTTCCTTGTACTTTACCAATGCCAGTGATGTCAAGGTAAGATTCATATCACAGCAGAGTAAACATCATTAATGAAAGCCTGTCCTCCAATTGCTGCAACCAGATTTAAATGTAGAGAAAACAAAAAAAAGTTTTTGGTTGATGGAATATCAAGACAAAGTTCTCTAATCTGGCATAAAGCCTGTGTGTGTAAAGTTAACGAAAGTGAGTTTCACATGTCATAACAAGAGGTTAGATTTCATTTTGCAACACACAAGGATGGAATTGTCACATTTATGTATCCTCTACACACATTTTGCCTTCTCCTCGCTCTAAAAGACAGAAAATAAACATGATTTGTTTGTTTTAGTGTTTGCTATCATCCTGAATAATCTACTGGATGTAAAAACAATAACCTCTATGATGAAATGCAGCACACAAGCCTACCATTTCAACCTGGAGGCGTTCAAGAGATTTATTTCAAGTTGTGCCTTGTTGATTTCTTCACAAGTCTGCATGTGACATTACACAGATCACTTGGAAGTGATTTTTGTCTATATATTCATAGGAGGAACACCCTCACCCCTTCCTCAACAGTAAATATCTGTATGCCGTTGAGCAAACCACATCACACCAAGCCCCTGTAGTACAGCAGTGGAAGGTATGATTATGGTAAGAAGAATCTCCCAGGTGTGATTGTTCATTAATTTTATG
This sequence comes from Synanceia verrucosa, assembly GCA_029721515.1. NCBI lineage: Eukaryota > Metazoa > Chordata > Actinopteri > Perciformes > Synanceiidae > Synanceia > Synanceia verrucosa. The sequence goes on from CM056565.1 coordinate 9,087,930, forward strand.
TTGGGATCTGTAAATCTTCCCCAGAAGTAGCTTTATTTGAAAGAAAAAAAAAATGCTCTTCTGTTCTAGTGTATTCTTGAGCTGTGCCTGTAGCCAACTGATGCCCTGTCTGAGGCTGTGACCTGCTGCAGGTTGACTTTGACCTCGCTGGACTCAGCTGTGGAGCGATGATCGCTGTTGTTTGGTCGGTAAAAGCTGCTTACGAGCAACTGCTCTGTGCTCACCTGCTCTCACTTCTGGTAGAAGGGTTGGCGCTTATGGAGGCTTGACCTTAGCAGCAGATTTATTCAGGAAGAATTTATCAGTATTTGTCTCTATCTGCTCTCAAACATGGGATCAAATAAATTATATTAAATACATTTTTGTAATGGCATTGTTTATGCCATTTGACAATAAGCTATCATTAGTGTGACAGCTCTTGTTGTGCTGAATAATGTATTGTTATTAAAGAGGACATGCATATTATAACAAGCTCACCTCTAACTTTATTTAGGTATCTGGAGTTACCAATCCACTAACAGTGATATAAAACAACCCAGTCAGCTTTGATGGGCATGTGATTCAACAGGCAGATTTGGCTTCCCTTCCTGTGTCAATGAGCTCATTAGAATATAATTTGCAAAAATGCACCATATTTCTCTCAGCAGCTGGTCAGAGCAGACTTTTTAAGGAGGAGGTCCTGAAGAATCAAGTGCTAAAACAGAGTGTGAATGCAGTTATATTCAGACAGATAATATGAGGAAAATAATGGTTTGTGAACACATAAACATAATAATAATGTTCTAGTAGAAACTGCAAATAGGAACCTGTAAATGATTAGTGTCCCCAAAGCAAAATGCTCTGTTATGTTGAATGTTGCTGTTGAGCTGTTGGCTCTTAGTGATAAATGCTCTGCACAGCTGTTTTCCCAATCCTGTAGCTGTTCCACCATCAGCATCACAGACAAATCACAGAAATGTAACCATGTGATGATGTCTAAATAATTCACGCATATTTGTACACATACACATGTTTACTATCGTGCATGAGAATTTAATAAACAATACTTGCCTGAGGCCATTCAACATTTTACAGCAAGTGCAGCTATTTTGTCTGACATGCAAGAGAAGAGCAAGAGGCTCATCTGTGCACAGTGCAAATAAACAAACTAAAGTATAACTCTGACTCTGAACTGACAAAGAAAACACAATGGTGTTCACAGAATGTACAGTATAGAGCAGACCTGGGCATTGTACAGCCTCCGGGCCACAGCCAGCCTCTTGACTGTCTCTGACCGGCCTGCGAGAGGTCAATGAAAAATTAGGAATCAAACATAAGTGTGCGACATGCATGCAATAGAGTTGAACATTGCTTTTATTTTGAAAGCGAACTTCACTGCATCGGACCTTGGTGAGAAATGTACATTTGACCAAGTAAGTAAGCTAAGTGCACAGAAAGTGTAACAAAACACGGACTAAATATTTAATTTCTGAAGTCAAAGGTTGTGGAGTAAAGGTCGCCATGTTTCAGGATTTTCAATTTGAAAAATGCAAAAATGTGGCTGTTAAGTAGTGACGTAATGTTAGCTTAAATGACTGTTCCACATTTTCATAGCCTGATTGTGGCATCTACTCTTACTGAAACCACATAATTTACCCCTTTTTATGAAGAAATTAAATTCATATTGACAGAATTGAGTTCAGTTTTTTTAGTCCAGCCCTGCACAACAGTTTCACTTTCTCATGTGACCCCTTGATGAAATTAATTGCCCATCCCTGCTATACAGCATAACCTACATGGCTTTAATAGTGCATTAACATTGAAAACATGTCATGTGAGATCTTTAACCTTAACCTGTATGTAGTACATACATTGTCAGAATCTGAGTGGGGTGCTCACAGATTTCCACTTAACCTCTGATAATAACTAAACAAATTCAAACACAGACACTAAATCCTATATGAAAACCATTACAACGATGTCAGTGCAGAATGGGACAATGGCATTTTGAGCTCAGTGGCTAGAAGCTGAGAGGTGAGCGGGATGCAGCAGAAGGCAGGCGGAATAAAGTGACCAGGAGGCTCAAACAGGAGAGGGGGGTGATAATAAGGAATCCATGTGACTGACTCAGAGTGATGGGCTTACCTGGCCATGAATATTTCAGACAGCAGTGAGGTGTGTTATTACAGCTCAGTGGGAGTGCTCACAACATGGGGCAAGACATGTGCCATCACCAGATAGGACTGAGCACACACACACACACACACAACAGAAACAATGCATTTTTTCCCCGGCATTCAGTAAGAACACATCTCAAATTGTTCATTCATGTTGAATACCTGAATAGCAAAATGTTTTCATCAGCAGAATAACAAAAGCATCTTCCACTGACATGCTTCCTTGAATCAGTGTACCAGCTAATCACTAAGCAGGAGGCAAGGTTTACACACTATTGGAGGACTAGCTCTAGCGGGTGAAAGGGAGAGTAAAATGAATCCATGTGCAGCATTTTACTTGAGTTGGAACAGTCCCACATGCCAAGAAGGCGATTAAATAAATATTCTGTTTACATGGACTGATCGCCCAGGGGTCTGCAAACTAGTACAGCAAAGTAGCTTCACTCAGCCATCTAACAATCCAGAGCCTCGAGCCATTCTCATATATTCCCTCCATTATTTTACCAGCCTGTGCCTCTTAAGCCACTGTCTATTTTACAAAACAGTGTCTGGAGATGAGACTGTCATATGATTGAAAGGCATGTGCTGGTTTAGAGTACCTCTAAAAAAACTGTGGAGAAACACACTTTGAATATATCGGGGATAGTGGGAGTATTAGAGTATAAGTAGACTTCATATCAAATGCCTACAGCATTCATACTATGTGCAGCACACAGACATGGATGGAGCTCATGGGGGTGACAGTGTAACAGCCATATATAGCACAAAACCCAGGCCATTCACTGACATTTGTACCATGCCTACAACCTTAGAAGCAATTTGTTCTGCTTTAATTCAAAGCAGTAAATAAAAGTAACATCATAAAATGCATGAAAACATGATTATTATGACATATTCAGCATAGCCACATAGACCACTGACCATTTCCTAATTTGAGTCACAGAATATTAGACATTCAGCGATGATTCTTCCTGATGGTGACTACCAACATGGACACCTGAGATGATGGCAAAGCACCAAGCAGGGAACAGCCAACCTTATGCATTATACATTATCCCTCAGTTATTCATCAGCAAGGACGTGTATTAACCTGTTCGCAACCCAGAGAGCAGCATTAATATTCAGCAGGTGGCCCTTTGAGCAGGTCCAAAAATAAGAGGTATGACTTGTGCACGCCTGTGACCATTAATTCAAAAGTCAAAAGATCAGTGTTGTGGTCTTGCAATGAATATGCGGTTGTGTGTAAAATTGGTCACAAGTGTCATTTTAAATTGTAATCGGTTCTAGATTTTTACCTCTTGAGCCCATCTATTAATCCATCACTGAATACACTGAGCATGGTAATTATAGAAACATAACATCGTAACATTGCTGAGATAATCTGAGATAATCAGTGGAAAGTATCTCATTTATGACTCTACAGCAGATGTTTTTACACATGACATGTAAATAGGCCATATTGTAGTTTTATATCTTACATTTTCTACTTTATAAATGTTGTTTTAGAATCCAGAGTACATTTGCTTGATCATCACTAAAAGAGCATTACATTTTTGCAGACGTCTGAACTGATTATTTCTTGTATTCCTGGCAGCTTTACACTCAATAAAATTGACAAATTTATAAGTTCAACTCATAGCTGAGTATGTGCTGAAAAAAACAGCACGTGTGTTTCAGCAGTAAGACTTTACAACATCAGCATGACTGGCACAGAACAATACCTTTTTCTTAATTTTATTTAGTACATATTTTAAATATTTATTCTATCATCATTTCATATTCTATTATGTCATTTCTGTTGTTTTTTGTTTCTTTATTATTGTAATTTGTCTATGCTGTTGTGGCAGGTGAATCTACCCCAATGGGGGATAAATAAAAATCTACTCTGTTCTATTCTAAAGTACACTTCTTAAAGGTGATGAGCAAAGACAAAATTTAATGTATGAAAGGAGGGGCAAAGTAAATATGCTCTCATATTCCACATAAATTGGATTACCATCGTCTCCTGTTGGAGCTGATGCAGAGGGAGGTTAAATGCTGTTTCATGGCACCTGAATGGTATTTGTTGAGGGATTAAAGATGGGGAGGGTGTCCCCAGTCCATCCAGGGATTATAATTAATTATCTCCTGTCTAAAACATCTGTGCCATTTACCCCATTTAGCACATAATACAATCTGCGGTCAGCTCTCTCTCTCTCACACACACACACATACATACACACAAAGCCATAATAGTGAGAGGAAAATCAGCAAATAAGTTCAGACTGATTTTGTGTTGTTTTTCTCATAGATGCCATAGAAATATTCATATGTCTCTGGAAACTCAATATCATGTCCAGCCAGTTTAATTATTCACTGCACTGGGAGAGCAAAATTATAATGAGAATCCATAACAAAACTGGGGGGGAAAAAAAATGAATGAAGCTCACCTTTCTGGTGGAAATGCAATTCTATGGCTGATTCAGTGAGCTTTTGATTCATACTGGCCGGCAGAGAACTGGTTGGTTTGATACTAGAGAGAGATCCTCAGAGGAAGCTGTCATCTTTGCTAGCATGAACAGCACCTGTAAAATAGCCAAGCAGGTGTACAATCAACCATTTTTACACCTGCCAGAATGTCATTTTGGAGGAGCAGCAGGATGTCTTCTACTTCATACACAAATCACACCAGTTTTTGTGTGTGTGTGTGTGTGTGTGTGTGTGTGTTTATTACTCATGATGTGGGAAGCGAGCCCTCCATTGTGGGGGACTCGCCATCCTTTTGGGTACATGCAGTCTCAATGTAAACGTTACATTTTAGGATAAAATTAAGGTTAGAATTCTCCAGAAAATGCATGTAAGTCAATGTAATACCTAAATGAATACCCAATGTAATGTAAGACCTTTAATTTCCTTTTCTTCTCCATGAACAAAGCAAACACCCTACATATGCCTAATATAAAATAATAATGCACCAATAAAGCATTGGTAGAATGTCATGTTATTTTAGATCAAATATGCAAAAAATGTCCCCAGAGCATACACTATCATTATTCTGAGTGCTTGAAAAACATTTCAACATGATCATCTGCACTATTTTGGCGATTAGAGTAAAGGGTTGGAAGGCTGTGAGGCACTGCTTCCACTTTCAACTTTTTATTCTCCACTGTTTTCATGTGCAGAACACTGACACTGAACTTGGACCCGGGGTTTCACTTGGCAGAGCTAAAACAAAAATGATTATAAACTAGTTTATTATGTTTACATCTGCCTTCTCTTATTACCCAGAAAAGAAGCAGAGGGTCGTCTCTCAGTCGGGTTCAGTTGTATAAATGCAGACCTCTGGAGACTGAGAGAGAGTGGAGGCAGACTGGATCACCACAGATAAAACAGGATTGCAAAATGCTCTATAATTTTTGGTTTTACTGCTCGCAGACTTTTACAGCTATTGTGAATACTGCTATCATTCACACATAAATGATTCACAACGCCCATGGGGATCACCAAAGGCATTATGATGCATCCAGGCAGGCAATCCACCTTGCAGTTGTTGATATTATCCTGAGATTATATTGATCTACGTTTACATTACACGTTTCAACCGGCTGCTGGTACTAGAAGAAAAATCAAGATCCTGCCAAAGTTAGTATATATATATATATATATATATATATATATATATATATATATATATATATGTATATATATACAGTATATGCTACATATATATATATATACTGTATATATATATATATATCTGTATATATATATATGCTGTATATATATATATATATATATATATATATATATATATATATATATATATATATATAAATCAGGCAGATAATCCAGTTGCTGCTGTCATGTCAGCCGTGATGATGCCTGTTGCTACACAGGATAAACAAACCATGGATGTGGAATTGTGAAAACAGCAAATGTCATCATGGCAGAGCTTCCCTTTGTGTTTTGTCTTGACAACAGTCGTCTGAGGCTCACAGTAGTTGCGTTAATAAACACTAATGAATGATGAATGGAAACACGGCTGAATTTGTGAATAGCAACATCTTTAGACTTTTCTCACTCTCTCACTGTATGTTGTCCAGAGAGCACTGCCTCAGCATTAAGGGCTCGGTTCTACCCTCCACTGTTGCCAAGGGAGCACCAGTGGACATACATGAATACTCTGGGAGATCTATGAGCGAGGACTTTATCCTCCAGCAGTGCTAGCAGCTCTCAAAGTTAGAGGTGAGGCTAATGCCGATGAAATGTACTCAAGCAGTGAAGCAAAAGAAGCAGCAGCTTCTCCAGGAAGCAAAATTCAGCTTGAAAAACTTTCACTTTCCCTCTTTCTTTCTTTCTTCTTCCATTGCTGAGCAAGAGTGAAAAAAAATCTAATAAGAAATGATCATCACGATTCAAAGTTCATCCTTCAGGAGTTTCTTTTTGGCACGCCAGTTGATCCTCTCTGTTTACTTGCAGTAAAATATTGTAGAGTTTCAGAACAGTCAAAAGTCAAGGATGAAATTGTAATTCTACCCTTACATGCTCTTTGATTAGTGGGTGAGATGTGTTTTTTCTTCCTGCCTTGAAAATATCCAGAGGTTAAAGGAAATGGTCACATCTGCAAACCATTTGGAGCATTCGAGGTGAACTGTTTATTTTGAGTTGGAAAAAATATATAATAAATAAAAACATTGCGGTCGCAAAGTTGCAAATCCCTGGGGGGAGAGTTGAATGACCTGCCAAATCTAATTTCTCAGTGTGTGTATTTACCAGAGTAGCTATTGCAGGGGAAAATGTATTGTGTCAGCGCCTGGCACTTCTCTCTGTTATGGAGGTTCAGTGACCCATCATTTAGTGCGGTGTGCAGCACTGCAGAGCACAGCAACAAAACGCACAGTAAGAATGATAAAATGGTTGATGGTATGCTGAGAAATTACATATTTGACTCCAGTGTTGCCAGAGGCTGACTGATTACAGGTTTGGACACAATAGAAGGTCATGCTGGATAAGGACTTTAGGTGGAATGTAATGACACAGAACTGTAATATTTTTATTACTACATGTGCAGAAATGCATTTCACTGTTCATCAGCTAGAAATATTAAACACAGATTTAAGTATGTAAATTCATAGTGCCTCATTATTGTACTCATCTCATTTCATCTCTTGTAAAGGTCAGAGTGCATCCATTCTGCATAACCCTGCAGCCCTGCACAACAATTTGACAATGAAATGTTTTCCACTGGTAAAAGAGTGAATTCCAACTCTAACAAAGAGCAAGTCTGAAGCTCAGTGCAGAGACTGCTGAAACAAACTCGAGGAGAATCTGATTTCCGTCCCATGGACAATGAGGCCCATCACTCTGCCACGTCTGCCACGTAGTGCCATGGATCATATTTACGCCCAGACAGCAGATCGGGATCTACGGGGACTTGGATGAGATGCACTAGGAAGCGGAGGTCACTTGACCAAACACAAAACCTGTGGGAGGAGAGCAGCAGCTATAGATCTTGCCAGAGGCAATCCGTCACCCAGGCCGCTCGATTTGAGGCAGCCATTTTGAGATTTGCCTCAGCCACCGGCCCTGAGGGGCAAGCATGGTGACTTGCTACAAATACACTCCTATACTGTACCTCTCACAAGCTGGACAGTAAAGGCTATACGTAGGTATACGTTTTTTGTCATTAAAACTTTTGTTTTAAAGTATTGACATATACACGATACACATACAAAAAAAGTATGTATTATGTTTTTGCAGATGGAAAAGACGTTGCTATTTTATGTGTGATGTCTAAATAGAGTCTGCGTCAATGATCCACTTATGCTGTTTGCATACTGAGCCCAGCACATCAAGCAAATCATCCTTTTATGGTGCAATCATGCAGGATCTGGCAGTGGTTACAGAAGTGTAGACTAGTTCTGCAAAAAACGGGGTATTTTTTGGATGAATGGAAATGAATCTAAGAGTGAAAGCGGATTCCCAAAATGCATTATGCTAAGCCAGTAGCCATTCTCTCACACACTGACATCTGAGGTACTGGTGTATTTTAAACATCACTAAATCATTGTTAAATTTGTAAAGATACTTTGTTACTGATTTATTGCTTCTATTTTGTCACATTGAGACCATCAGTATGTTTTACTGTTGCTTTCTCTGCCACAAACAGAATTGTTTGCCAATGCCAGACACTTTGAATGTTTTGTGATAGTGTTGGTTCAACAGCAGCCATTTTTTCTAGCTGTTGTAAAACAAGGTTGCAGATTTCCTGCGAAATCCAATAAATGGCACACAGTGTCAGATTCAGCCTCAGCAACAATGTCATTTGTTCAGTGAGTGATTTTGTCTCGAAAATATTTACGGTAATGATTTATTCAACACGCAGACGTATGAAGCCATTTTGAATGTGATATTCAATTTACCCAGCACACAATATTTTCACAGCCTTTCCCAGGAAAGGATCTAATATTGGTTACAATGCACCAGCAAGCACAGAACTAAATCAGTTTCATACATAAAGCTGTTAACGCTATTATTTGCAAACCAAAAAAGGTAGAACATACTATCCTAGGCCCCATGCTGAATGATGGCTCCTAAAAATAAAAAATAAAAGGCCTATTGTGGTTCGCCACTGGTTTATATTTCTATTTAGTGTCTACTTCTATGTTTTTATAAAGTCTGATTGTGACGGTGCTGTACTGTATATGATAAGCAGAATATTAATATAACAGCAAACAATTATTTGCTTTGTAAAGAGATAGTGGAATCATGTCAACCTAAGCAGAGAATGAAGTTGCTCTCCCTCTGTGTGTGTTGTGACCAGAGCTTCTCTGGTCCTTGTAGACAAAGCCGTTAATAGCCAGCAGATAAGCACTGTGCATATACGGCAATTACAGCTGACAATGGTGCCATCATCAATGGCACAAACACTCTTCAGCAAAGACACTACTTTCACCTTCACCACTTATTAATATGTGCATACTGTAGCTGACTGAACAGAAGAGACTGAACCGCTAAGAAGCCCTTAAGCTGTATTCCTCAACATGCCTGCTATTTGTTATTTTCCTGAAAATGTTACAAGCAATTTCCTCTCAGTTCTCTAGCTGTACAAACAGCAGCAAGAGCTGCTTCGCGACCAATACTGCATAAAAATGTACTTCTAAGAATTACAGACTAAAGCACCTTATATACACTGTACCTGCCGCAGACTTCAATAGGAGGTTTGCAATTATTTATTTCCAATGCTGGAGATTTATAGTCACATTTCTCATGCGGGAGCTTCATTGAAATTCTGTACCATTTAGGCAGAAAAAACAGCAGATACTGTAGCAGGAGATGGCAGCTCTAAATTATATGTCTTTGTATATTTGGCCCTGTAGGAGGAAAATGCATGTGCCCTTGTATACTGTGCGAGGTCTGTTGAGGGTGGACAGGCGGTGTAGATTAATTTGTGCCACTGGCATGGCAAGGCTCTGCATGCATAGAGAGAGAGAGAGCAGAGAAGACCTTCTGACTGTGTGCCCTTCAATGAGCCCCGCAAAAGGATTAATGTGAGGAAATATTAAACACAAATGGATCCACCTGAACTTCCAGTGATACAACCGATTTCTACACTCACAAAAGGCTTCAGTTAAAAGAAAGAAGGGCCTTCTGTGCTGATATAACCTTTCTTAACAGCAAGTACTGATGCTGAATTATTCAGTGACTATTAGTCTGCCATTTGCCTGGACATAAAGTCTCCTAGCAACATTGCTAGACTTGAGGTAGGTGTTTTGTCACGAGAAGCACTTCTCACTGCAGGTAGTGCCGCACAATAAACATCACCACGGTTCCACACTGAAGCCTATTATTTAAGCACATTATGTCCTGTATGTCAAATATTCTAAGAAAAATTTAAGTCGTGACTTGGGTTTCTTTCATTTTCACCATAAGAATATTATTTCTCCCATATAACTGGACCTCCAGGTCTTTAAGGTATGCTTGCAGGTTGAACAGAAAATGTGTGACAGGAGTGATGACCTTCAGCTATATGGTTTAATATAATATATGCAGTGATATAATGATGTATGTCCATACTAAATTTGCTAATGATGATTCAGACATCGACTGCCATCCAGCATTTAGATACAGGCATGCATGCCCACTCTTTGAAGCTGAGGGATTGTAAATGTCAGTGGCCTGTCACTCAGACTCAGTCCCACATGGGCAGAGAGATGGAGCCTGCTAAAAGGAGAGACCGAATGACAGGACGCACATTAGTATCCTGTCTGACTCGCTCCGGGTCTAACTGTCAATCTGCGTATATGTTTTCCACTTCCAAATTTCTATCCAGTGCTTGATCGATTCACTACAATCCCCTCCCCCCCGCATAAGTTGAAATGAAAAGTTAAAGCTTTGAAAAACATCATTACAAATATCCACCATCCTGAGACACAGCAATTTGTTTCTCCTACTTTCAGTTTTATGTGAATATTTATGATGTAACTGAATTAAAAATATCTTTTCTCTTTTTTGTTGTGCAGGACATGATAATTATCGTACATAATATTGAGAGATGGAAGTTATTGCGCACTTTGCAACCAACTGACAACACTGATGTGCATATGGTCTATCACAGCACATCCAGATCTGGTATAGGTTCCAGCAGAGCTGTGTCATTTTCACTCTGCACATGCCAAAACACAAAACCAGACAAGAGCCAAAATGGCCACTGGGCTTTTTGTGTTAGTTTAAATAAATCCTACTTTGGGGAGGAATGTGCTCCTCTGGACTTTGATGCAGTGCAGTATCCTAGGGTTTGAATAAAGAGACTCCAAACACACACCAATGACTTCCATCTGCTCAGTGAGTTATGCTTGTAAATTCTGCAATTAGATGCATAGTTAATTCCTGCGATCTATCCGTTTATAGCTCATGAGTTCAGTGGCAAAGACCACCAAGCTGTCAAGTGCTGGCACCGAGTCGAGAACATTTCATCTCCCGGCGCAATGACTCGTGTGGTGACAGAGCTGAAGAATTTATAAAGTGCACAGTGAAGTCACCATGCTGTATGTTTCCACACTTATTTTCGAACTTCACTCATTTTCTTTGCAACTGAAAGAGCTCAGCTTCCTGGGAAGAATTAGTTTCAGGTTTTATTATGAAAAACTTGCTCCTGCAGTGCTTGAGATGAATGCCTTGAGTAATTAGTAACGTCCACTTGAGGTATTATTTTGATGTGGACAGGCTCCTGTGATGAACATGAAGTGGAACTGCACAGCCTGGTCGCAGCTCTCAGGCAGTGACATGAACTACTTAGAAGGATTATTAAAAATGGACCTACCACATTAATGTATAGCTGCAGAGAAAATGGGAAACCATGCAGTACAAAAAATCTGCTGCAAGTAGGAATTAGGTTCTTCCTTCCCACTGACTCCCTCTGCGAGAGAGTTAAATAGCTCTTCAGCGATCTATCATTCACATTTATCATAGCAAAAGGGAAGTGCAACTATAGCAGCAGCCTCCCACATAAATCTCTGTCCTCCCATCTGTTTGGCCAAGAATTAATAAGGACAATAAAGTAGCATTCGCATGCGCTAATGAGAAAAGAGATCCAAGAGATGCAAAATACTTGTGATAAAACTGCTTTTGTTGGTGGCTGTTTGAGCTGGAAAATCAAGCTTGTTATAGGTTTTGCAACAGGAATGTGACACTCTCTCTCGGCACAACTCTCCCTCACTCGGGGGCTGAAAACAAAAGTAGGCCAAACTGTAGGAGGATTTTGAAATTCTAACAGGTGGTGTAGGTGTCGTTCCAAATCTGAGAGTAATCAGGTTTTAATTAAAAGCTGTGAATGTGCAGCACATAGTGAAGCAGTCGCTGCTCATCAGCTACAATCATAAGCACAAAGTGCATCCATTTTATGATTTGTGCAGGAGATGTATAGTGCTGAAGAGTGGTTCCCCTCTGAACAGTATGTATGCATGTTGTTTTGTCACAACTTTCAACCTTAAAGGAACACTGTGTAAGTTTTTAAGTATTTTATTACCTCAAATCAACATCTTCATTCATAAATAGGATCCTCATTGGTGTAAAATAACATATGCTAACAATGTGACTTATCCTCCTGGGTGAAGAATCAGTTTTCTGTCTTTACATAGAGTGGGTCGCTCATACGGAGGCTTCCATGTCTTTCCAGTCTATAAAGAACTACAAACTGCCGAGAGGGACAAAAAGCACTATCTGCTAGTACCCATATGGCAAAAAGCATTTTCGTGATTCACGTTTCACAGAGAAGTAGCGTGGAGACGACGGTCTTTCTTACACGGCACTGAACTAAAACCTGCACTGCACTTTTGGACATACTGCAAGACCTTATGCCACGCCAAAGGAGTCCTCATCGCCAAAAAAGCGCAAAAGGGCCATAAAATGACTGGAGCTCCAGACCGGGGGCTGGGGATCCGCGGTGAGAGTGGCCATCCAGGAGCGCCCCATTCTGCCAACTGTAGTTCCAACCATGTTGCAATGCATGCAAAGTCAATTTTAACCTCTAGATGGGAAAAAAAATTACACAGTGTATGTGTAAGAGTTTGCCTTGGGGAACAGACATTGAATGGTGTGAATGTTGATTTTTTTTTTTTTAAGATCCAATTCACTGAATAGTGTACAGCACATTGCAAAGATAGAGAAAGGAAAGCAACATGATCCTGATGTTCACGTCTTAGCAGGTTCCTGAGTTTGCAGGGTGAAAAAGAAATGTAAAGGTGATGGAAGGTGAAAGACAACAGAAATGAAATCGCACCCTGGTGTGGGAGCAAGTGTTCGAGGCATTTTGGGAAACAGGTAAATGATCTTCCCAACACTTTCCTACTGAGAGAAGCTGGTGGAGGGATCATTTGTGCCCCTTTCAAATCCCTCAGATGTAGTGGACTGCTGTAGAGTACATCCTAAGTCTTCTTTTCCCCATCAGCCACACACACACGAACACACACCAGCGACAGGGGCAGCGACTCTCCTTTGGCACTAAGCACTGAACAGCTCTGAACACAGCAGGAGGCTGTGCCCACCTGCATCCTGTGAAGTGGAGACAGAGAGACAAATCCAACACTGAAATTGGTGATAGACTACTCAACATTTATTTTTTTTCCCATTCTGAGGATTTCAGCAATTTGTTTTCGAGGTTCAAATTGCACTTGTGCATGAGGAGAAAAGTATCAAAGATTCCTCGTCCTGTGGGTGCTAAATCTCCTTCATTTTTACGGTACAGGAAGAGAAAAACATTACTGTATTCCAGGTCCCGGCAAAGACCTATGCAAAATGTAAACAATGTTTGAGCCTACCTTTTGATCCTCATTACAAGGGCCAACTACTGTGCAGTGTTCATTAGAGTGGAAATGATATGTGCAAACAAAGAGAGACTCCCGAGCAGTGCACTGCTGTGTCTTCACATCTCCAAATTGCAAATGAATCCAGCCTCCTTCACCTGGTCCCTGCAGGCAGCATCACCTCCAATCAGTGCTTTATTGACAGCAGGCATCCAGCAGAAAACTGGGAATGGCTAACAGTAGAAGATGATGCCTGATAAACACGTTCTCCTCTATAACTGCTTCCCTCCCCTCACACACTGCCTGGCAGGGTGGCCTCCAACCAAGGTTAAAATCTGGAGATGCTTGGCGAACAGAGCAGCTTGTGCAAAACAAAAAAAAGAAGGGCACAGTTTTATGTAAGAGTCAGTTCTGACTCAGTTTGGCTCTTCTCCATCTGCTTTGTAATTTTAAAAGGTGCATGTTTGTTCAAGTACTGGCACAGAATCTTGTTGGGGGAGACAGTGGTTTCCATAAATATATCAAGAGAAGTAAACAAGCTGAAATGAGATGAAATGTGAAATATATGAAGAAATAACATATTAAGATTCACAAGCTGATACAGTATAGTCGAGATTAAGAGAATTCCTATATTGTGGCCGCAGCTCGCAGCTAACAGTGCTAATGGCTCTTTAACAAAGGAAGCCAAGGTAAAAGGTTCTATAAAAATCCTCTGGTCTGGTCTATTTACAAGGAAAAACTAACCGTCACTAACAGATAATGGTGTGTTGGGTGTGGTAGAGAAGGGGTGAGATGCTGTCAGCTGGATTACAATAAATGACCTCTTCAAACTGTCCAATGGCATGGCAACAGCAATCATCTTTCAGGGACCAACCAGAAGGCACCGCCTGGTTTTCATCAGACACACACATGCACACACTGTGAGGGAAGGAGAGAGAGCTGATCCAAATGACAAACATACACAATATACTATGACCTCGGATCATACCACCGTGCTAACAGTGAGTTAACAGTGTTAACCCACAGGGGCACAGGGTGTCACCCACAGGGTGATGATGACCTGCTTACATTTTTCTGCTTACATTTTCATGGCAACTGTTATGCAAGAATAAAATAAAGTTTTATTTTATCTTATCTTATGGTGAGCGTTACATTTCTGTGATGGCACAGCCGGTTCGGTACGGCATCAGAGTTTTCACATATTTATTCTTAGTCACTTCATCATCTTCGGTTCTGTTCTCTGCACAATGTTTACATGTTTATATGCAGTAACTAGTAACGCCGTTACTAACGCCATTACTTTAGACAGTAACTAATTCTCTAACGCATTACATTTAAAATAAATAAAAGTTACCGCTACAACATGGTGCGTTTGTCTGTTACTTGGTAAATGATTTCCTGATTGATGAATTAAGATTGTTTTCAATCTGCTCACAGATGGCACTAGGGATGGGGGACATGTCCTCCTCAGATTCATAGAGACACCATAGACTGTATAGAGACTTCTGATCCGTCCCCCCGCTTTCCCAGCATAAGGCGACAAACAGAGCATTAATATCACTGCAGCAGCGCTGCTAGCCCCGCGTTTGGGTGATCCAACTCACGGAATTTCCAACTTCAGATGAAAATTTAAATAAGAACCCCCCGTGAAGTCGGTTCTCCAACTCGGAAAATTGGATTAATCAATCAACCTGATATAGAATTCAGTAGAAAACAGTAGCTACATGATTTGCTGTACGTCTGTAAGGCTGGAAGAGCTGGGAGAGCTAAACTTTGAGGTTATGTTGATCTGAACTCCTAGTTCTGACTTCCAGTGAACACACCATAAGGCAAACTGTCACTCCCCAGGGCCCTATGAGTAACTAAGAAGTTACTTTTAACAGTAACACATTACTTTTTGATATACAGTAATTAATCAGTAAAGTAAATGAGTTACTTTTTGAATGAAGTAACTGTAACTAGTTACTATTTTTCAGTAACTAGCACAACACTGTTTATATGTATATAGTTTTATGTATATATGTCTATATGCTATGCATCAAGTCACCAAGTTTGTGCAAACTTACTTGGCAATAAACTTGTTTCTGATTCTGATTAGCAACTACTGTAAATAGTATCTTATATCTTGCTTATCTTTAACTCTGTACTATTTTATTTTTAAGCTTGACTTTTTCTTGGCATTTTTTTTTTACATTTGATTAATCACCATGTGGAGCAGTGCTCCTAATTTCATTGTATGCACTGTCATATAAGGACAATAAAGGCTTTTGATTTGAAAATCGGCCCTGTAAAACGATTTCTCAGATGGCGGGCTTAACCTGCGTCTATCAAATGCCTCTGTGTGCGACTGGACGAAGCTTCAACCAATCAGACCACTCTTTCCTCTGATGTATATGTAGCGATGGAAACTGCTTGATCCAAAGAACTAGTGCGTCATTGCCTTAAACACACCTCAATCGAGCCGTTTGAAATTTTTCATTGGTCCCCATTTCTAGGTGAATCTGAAATTGAAGAGAACGGCAGCTTGGCCAGACTGACTTGTTCACAAAATTTTGTGAAGCGTCACAGGAAGTATGGGTGGGCCCAGGCTAGTAACCGTGCTATAAGAGCAGCGCCTGGTTATGTCAACAAATCACAAGGAAGTTGGGATTAAAACACACAGAAGAAGAGCTTCTCTGCTCAGGATCCCATTACTCCACTATTCTTATGATGCAAATAGTTGTTTGCTCATACAGAGCGCCTTAAAGTCTATTGCCATCTTCCAGATTTCCAGTGCTGTGGCCAAACCATTCTGTCTAAATAAGAGGGAGGGTGGCACAGTAAACACAGACTTGCTTGGCTTTGTCGAGCTAATGACTTCCTGCTCCAGTGGCTTGTGAAACAGCGTTAGAGCCCAAAATAAGTAAAATCGGGAGCCGAATTTAATCTGCCACTCAATGGAAAGCCTTTAAGCAGAAACATGCAGCCACCCAGAGGGTGCACGCAAGTGGAGGGAAATTACAGCGAAAGCTCCCTGGCACAGAGTGAAGCTGGTTGTGTATGGGAATGAGGACTACAGATTGGTTAGATAAATAGGGGGATTCTTTTAAGTGAAACACGTTGAGTGTGAATGTCAACCAAGGTGGTAATCCAAAACCATCAATCCTGTTTGAGTGTAGGTAAGCTACACCTGTGTAGAACAGATTGAAGTGGGGAGGAAGACTGCGCTTTCTCTTGCTTTTGATCTCCCTGAATTCGCCCCAAGCTCGTTCTTTTTGAACTGCGTAGCTGTGCAGCGCTCGTTTTTAACAACCCATGTGTTGCAAGGTAGTCGTGCAAGCAATTCACTCTTCCAGAATGAATAATTTCAATGAATTGTTTGTTTCCACTGTGGTCTCCTGGGACAAGTGGAGGGGTGTGATGAGAAGTTACTCTGGGGTGGATGAGCTAAAATTAATCAACCATATCAAGGGTTTGTTGCTATTAAAGAAAAAAAGCCCCTGCTTCCATTCTATCCTCCTTTTCTCGTACTGCTTTCTGACGATGGTGAATTTTAAACAAAACTGCATCCAAATTATGCTTCTTTGCAATTATAGCATGCCAACATTGATTGTGTAAACAAACGGCTGAATTTATTTACTAAAAAACAACTCAAAAATCACATCACAAATGATCTGTTCAATAATGAAAATAGATGAGCCTTTTCAAAAGACAATGAAGGGTGTACAAACTTTTGAAACATGATGTGTAGTGCCAACTAAACTCCAACTCACAGGCAATGAAATTTAAAATGTGTTTTTTTTTTATCAGTTAACAAGTCTATTCTGAATCACTGACATCAAAGTATGCTGTGTTCTGCATTAATATTCATGCGTGGAGCAAAGAAGAAAAAAAAAAAAAACAAGGAAATAAGACATGAAATGCAGATTAGCCTCTTCTGAGAAGATATGCAAATAGAAAACCAGACACTTTGAGGAGCAGACGGTCCACATGCACATATTCTGGATAGACTTTATTCAAATTAAAATCTACCTACACATAATTTAAATTCACAAGGTCACAATCATCTCAAGATATTATTATAATTCTGTAAGGCCAAATATAGAAATAACCAGTGAGTTCCATGTGTGTCTGGACAGCACTGGATTAAATAAAGGTACTGCGATAGAAGGCAGTGTTCTATTTAGTAATACCACCTGATTAGACCGTCACTAAAAGGGGCATTATCAGTGACTAACCACATGTGGTAACAAGTGTTAAGTGTCAATTTGAGACAGTTATTTTAAGCCAAAACTAAACCCCTAAAACCAAGTGGTTTTGTTGCCTAAACCTACTTAAGCTGTTTTGTTTGTGTTAAAAATATAGTAGGCCCACATCTATGAGGCTTATAGTGACCCATAGCACACATTTAATGGCCTGATGACAGTTGAATCAGGTGTTAATACAGAATGGATAGACTTATGGAGTAAAAATTAAAGTTTGGCATGGAAATAACGTCATAATGTGAGTGCTGCTCATTGGTGGTCAAGAACGAAAAACCTCTTAAAGTCTCAATCCTAAATTTTGTCACAATGCGAAATATCACCATTATTTTTGGCACCTTCAAATGATGTAACCGTATTGTACTGAAAACGATGTCATGTTTTGCTCTTTAAAACCAATATGGCCAAAAAAAACTCAAAACAATCTGCACCATACACATGTAACAGAAACAAATGGACTGGCCTAGTATTCTGTGGGATTCAAAGAGCTTTCATTTATGATATATATAGTATACAGCTTCTTTCGAAAAAACACCATACATTTCTGCATCTGAAAGGTTCCAAAAGCTCTAAAGAAAGCTCCTTTTAAACAGCAAACAAGTACATTCCCTTTGAACCTTAATATGACACAAGTGGGCAGAAGCATGACTGAGCATCAAAGGAGCCAAACTGAAAGTATTACAGCACAAAAGACAAGAATAGATCAGGGATATGACATCAACCTTAATCTTAATCTCAATAAAATACTTCTCTTGCTAGTTCAAAAAAAAACTTAATTCATTCACTTTCATTCAGTGTTGATGTAAAGGCTTTGATTCCACATATATTATTATTATATATACTATATACACACACACACGTTGCTTTAAATCCATTTCAAACATATGTATCACATCTAACAGCTTAGTTCAAATATAGAAATTTAATTTCACTTTGATGTCTGTGATCACAACTCAGCATCACTTTGTTCAAATGATGGATATCTCAACATGGCACGAGCTGCGTGTAAACTTCCAGAGAGATATTTAATTGAAAACGAGTTAATTCCTCCCGATGCGCTCATCCATATTAACAGGGTTGAGATAAGGACCGTCTTAATGGCTGGTCAGAACCTTCTTGGAGAAGTGTAGCTAGAGCGGGCTTATCTAAATCCTCTTGGCGGAGCAATCTGAAAAGTCAGAGGGAGCATGCAGAGGAGAGCTCAAATGTGCCTGAAAAGCAGTAGCAGCAGCAGGAGAGTTCATCTGGTATCTCTTAACTTCCCAGTCCTGTATTAACTATTTTGTTCAATATGTTGTGTTAAATAGAGCAGAGAAAAACACATATTAATCATGGAAGTAATGTTGCATGTTGATTGCTGGTTGACGGGTTGTGAGTTGTGATGGGTGATAGAATCACATCCATGAGGCGACCTAAGTTATGAAGCGCTCTCAGCCAGTGTGCCTTCTGCAGCGACGCTCTGCTTCAGCGAGTCTCTGTCCACCTCGTCCTCTTCTGATCTGCCAAGACTCAGGTGTCTGCGGCACACAGGGGGGCTGTAAGGGTCAACACACACAACGTTATATCATTACTTAGCTGCTTACATAAGAAACAAAAGTGAAAGGTGCAGTGAAGTTTGTTTTTTTTTTTTTTTTTAATATTTTTTTTATAAAAATATAGCATGGGAAGACACAAGCAGTTCAGGCTGTGAACAACACATCTCCTGAGGTGTGCGGTGTTATCACACTGTTATCACATATTTATTTTTTTATATTCTTAATTAGCCTGTAGAAAACATCATCACAAATATTCACTTACTGTTATTAAGCCACAGAAATCACAGAAAAACATAAAGGAAAGACCAGCATGAGCATCAGACTGTGCCACAGTGTTTACATATCAGTAAATAAAATGTGCTGCTGACAGTTAATAAGTCAGGAGTCAGCATCAATGAGCTCAATGACTCAAACATCGACAAAGACTAATTCTTTGTCCTATATTTCATGTTACTACTACCTACTTTGCTCATCAAAGGTCATTTCAAACTGCTTTAGCTTTACCTCCTTACACTGTAAAAAATCTTCCCAAGAATATTTGTCTTATTTCTCGTCTACACAATTTCAGACAATATCACTTAGAACAAAATTTGCACTTGCTTTATTCAAGCAAAAAATTCAAGCAAAGAAAAAAATTGAATTCAGCAAAAAAAATCTGCCATTTTTTGCTTGGCCAATGGTCCAAGTGAAAATGTCTCAATAAGATTTCTTGAAATAAGACATAATTTCTGAGAAACAAGGCCCTCCGTCTTAGTGCAAATTTTGTTCTAAGTGATATTGTCTGAAATTAAGTGTATAGACAATTTGACTAGAAATAAGACACATATTCTTGGGAAGATTTTGATTTTTTGCAGTATAGATGATGTTGCCATGACAACACATAATAACCACTCAGTACCTGACTTGAATACCAACTGTAGGGATTTCATACATCAACAATGACATGACAGCTTTGTTTGTACATACCCAGAGGACAATAAGCAAAAAAAAAAAAAAAACTTCACATTTCACAGATTTGCACAACCTGTGTATGTAGAAGTATTGTTTGCCATACAACGTATGAGGTACTGTATGTCAGTGAGACATTAGAGAAAGTGACACTGTGGGCTTTAGCCTTGAAACTGAAGTAGACCACACTAGAGACATTAGCATGGCTGCTCTGGTGGTGCTACAGATTCAATTTTGAACACACTCCAAGCGCTCAAAGCAGCTACTACAAGCTGATAACAGACATCCAGGGCTGTCGACTAACAGTTTTGTCGACTAATCAATCAGTTGAAATCTGAGCCACCACTTTATATCTTCTGTTTACGAGTGTGCTCAATGTTTATTTGAAGTTAAACAGCATGAAAAACAACTAATCAACTAAATGCATTTTAGGTGACTAAGCTCAGATCAACTAACTAATCTGCAGTTCAGTTTTATTCTTAATTCATCCTACAGTGATTAAAGAGAGCCAGTGTTTAACTAGAAAGGCAAACATTTTCATGCACAATAAAAAAAATCTGCTGTCTTGCATTTTTTAAATTCACACAGAGGCAGAGATGCTCAAGCTGTTAGTAAAATGACTCTCGCCTGAAGCTTAGAGCAAAACTCTGTTTCAATTATGATGCAAAGTATTCACATCAAGTGATGTCAGCAGCCGTGTCACACTCCTTTAAACCTTTCAGAATTTACATGTTAAGGCAAAAATTTATGTCATTTCATTTTTTTCCTCACTGCCAACATCTGTCTGTGTTGTGAATGAGCCACAGCAGGACTACCCTCTCTAAACACTGTGCAACAGAATCAAACACGACGTTAGAAGAAACCTGTGAAAACCATCCTTTCAAAACGGTAACAGGAAAGCAACAGTGATTTATAACACTAGAGATTCTGTCGGACGACAAAGCAGCAAAAAGAAAAGTAATCGCTAACACATAACACCTATACTATGCCTCTGAGTAAAATGTACCCGCTGGTGTTTATGATGATGTTTAGAAATAAACTGTGTGAGTGTGTCAGTGGTGCAAACTGGAGGGACGACTACAGCATACTGCAGTCAACTGGTGACTTCTTTTTAAATGAGGACAAATGTTGGCAGGAGCAAAGGAAACACAATCGATGGCATGCACTAATTGGCCAATGTGACTTTTGAAAACGGCTTATCTGGTACAATACAAGTCAGCATTAGTTTACCAAAGTCAGAACCACTACAAAGCATTCACACACAGCAAACAGAGTCAGTGCATCCAGTGAAAGCTCCTGTTATGCCAGGCTCCTGGGTTATTAACACACCGAGCATCACCTTCCACTGTCGGCATCAGTCACTGTCAGGCAAGTAGCGGTACTTCATCACCAAGCTGTCCATCTTCTGCTTCTTTGTGGTTTCCTTCCTGCTCGATGGCCTGCGACCTGCAGGCTGCTGCTCATCATCATCAGATGGTTGCTTTGGGGCCTTCTTGACACTGCTGGAGCTGCGGTAGGAGATGGTAGAGTCGGAGGAAGAGGAGGAGGAATTTGAGGAAGAAGAGGAATCCTCTGACTCACTTTGCTTCTTCTTAGATTTCTTCTTGGACTTCTTGTCTTTCTTCCCCCTTGAGCTCCTTCTGCTGTGACGGTCGTCCGAGGAGGAGGAAGAGGAAGATGAGTCATCCGACAGGGAGACTTTGCTTTTTTTATCTTTTCGACTGCGAGAGCTGCTGGTGCTCAGGGTGCTGGACGGCCGGTTGCTGTAGTCCAGAGCGGAGCCCGACGCTGATCGAAGCAGGCTGGATGTGCTGCAGCCGAGCCCCTCTTCCTCACCTTTCTTCCTGCTGTCCTCACTTCCTGGCCCTTTCTTCTCATCCTCTTCCTCACTACTGGACTCGTCTAGTTTGCTACGCTTAAACTTAATGGGTTTGAAGCTCAGCACCTCGTTGATGGCGGCCTCCAAGTCAGGGTCCAAGTAGTTGCGGTGGGTGACCGTCTTGATGTCCGATGAATCTGGCAGACTGGTATCCGAGGAGCGTGGCTGGGCTGGGGTGGAAAAGCTACGGCTGAGGGAACGAGGGCTGAAAGACGAAGTTCCCCCTTCAGTAAGAGCTACACTACGGCTATCGTCGTCATCGCCATCATCATGGTCTACATGCAAGCCAAACTCACTGAGGCCACAGCTGCGGGCAAGAGAAAGGCGTGAGCTGCTGCGTCTATCATCCTTCCAAGAGCTGCTACGATGCAGTGAGCGGGGGCTGGAGCGGCTCACGCTACTTATTGTTGACTTATTGTCGTCATCCATATCTGGCATGCCCCTCCGGGTGGACATCCTGCTGGGAGCCATAGAGGATACCGTGGAGTCCTTATCGTACTCCGGGCTGCTGCGGGAGGCCCAGCGGGACTCCAGGCCCTTCCTGGCTCTGCTGGTAGCTTCAGAATAGGCCAAGGAGATGACAGAGCCTTTGTCGTCTAAGTCCTCCTGTGCCTGGCTCTTCTTCCAGTCCTCCTGGGACTTAGACTTGGTTTTGCGCATGGAGGCCTGGTCCAGAGCATCAGGCTGCTCTTTGAGAGTGCTGAACAAGGAGCTCTCATCGCCTGTGCCTCCAATGGAGTCCTTCAGGTTGGATCGCTTCCTGTAGCTTAAGGAACTCATTACAGACACAGATCTGTTCTGGTCTACCTCTTTCCCCTCTTTACCTCCATCATTCATCTTCTCCTTACCCTCCTTCAGCTCCTTGGTATCTGCATTTGCTGCATATCTAAATGGTTATGTGATAAAATTAACAACACAGACAACCAACAGAGGACAAAAAAAAAATAAATCACTTACTTAATCAGATAATTAAGTCAGTCTAAATTGTTGCCATCTTTAATTGTAAGAAACATGCTTTATGTGGAGACTTTTGTTACCTTTGTGGAGACTTTTGTTACCTTGACAGAATATTACATTTGTCATTTTCATTTTGTCCTTGGGACCAGTCAAGTGTCTATTGCTGTTATGTACAGTATACACTGTAGAGTGTGAGGCAATGAACCAGTGAGGAGATCTATCTAACTGTGTGGCAGAGACGTCATTAAGCAGGCGTGCCAACTGGCCATGGGCCACTTCAATAAATCTGACAGCAGTCACTTCCCTGTTCCGTCTCTTGTCATTAGACAGATTACTGGGAGAGAGAGATGACACGTAATCACACAAAATACCCATCCTTCTGTTGCAAACTGCCCCAGGTAATCCTGAGCCGTTTCAATACTGGGATACTTTTATCACTGCGTCATCATGGGGACACACATGGTTAGCTGTCATGATGCACAAGGACACTACTAACCTAGTGCTCTTCAGATTCCCCTCATCTGACTGGGTCTTATTGGAGCCTTTGTTCTTTGAGAGCCAAGACTTAACTCCATCCACACGGTCCTCCACCTCAGAATCCGTCTCTGTCTCGTCCCCACTGCAAACAAAACTGAATCAACTAGAGTTTGACTCAAAACATATTTGTCTTGACAAGTCATTTTGTCATCTTCAACTGCAAATATTTTGCTGTCAAAGCCCTAGAAAATACAAATCAACTTCTTTTAACAGCCTCTTGATAGACAATTGACAAAGCCTCTTTTAAGGTCAATTTAGGCAGATTTAAATTTCAAGAAATTAAACTAAATGACTTATTTTGTGAACATTGAAAAGTGACAGGAATTACACCAGATGCTTTGTTAGTAATGCTACTCCTTCTCTTACAATATTTAAAGGTCAGTATGATGCAAGACAATCAAGACAGGCCAAGGGTGAGCATGATTATGTGACATAAAAACAACATCATCAAGATGGGTTTTTTTTCGACAGAATGTCCTGCAGATGCAGATAAGCGATCTAGTTAGAAGAGAGGAAGTGTAATGAACTTGTTTGGCTGCTTCTGGGCTGCTAGCATCTGTGTGGCATGTCACCTGCAGCTGGTGATTGTTATTGGAGTGGAAGCCATGAGACAGACCCTGCGGGCCCTACGCCTGACATAACAATCGATATACAGAGACCTGCAGATCCCGTTGAAAAAGCTTTGTTGATCCCACCTGGATAAGGTCAATCCCCTTCATTCCAAAACGACAGTGTATTTTCTGAATTATGCATCCCGTTGTCCTAGAGGGTTAATGTGACAGGAAAGGATGAGGAAGAGGAAGGTAGAGTGGCATAACCTCTTAAATCAATACTGCCATCATGGTCGACATTTGGGGGAGATCCACTGTTGTTTCACATTGTTTCAGAGTAGGACAAGGTACAGTAGCATAGCGATGTATACGCAAGAACTGTTCATATGATATGTTACAAAAAGTGATTCCTCAACTTTCATGTGTTTTCCTACAAACGTCCATTTCTGCTCGTCACACACACTTGGAAACAACCTGATTACGTTTAGGCAACCAAACTACTACTTGGTTTAGGAAATGCTTGTCTTAGGAAACAAAACTACTTGGGTAAGTTTAGGAAAATACTGACTTGTTATGTTTAAAAAAAAAAAAAAGATTGACTCGGTTAGGTTTAGGTGACAAAACTACCTGGGTAGGTTTAGGAAAATACTGATGTGTTATGTTTAAGAAAAGATTGACTTGTTTAGGTTTAGGCCACAAAACTACAAGGGTAGGTTTAGTTACATGACAAATAAACCAACGCTGACTTCTAGTTTTACATGTAGTGTGAACCCAGTCTCCTGGGCGAGTGTTTTTTCACTCAACTATCCACGCAGACCTTTTCTTTCTAGTTCACAATTACATGGATTAGATATTTTGTGTGATATATAAAAAACATATAGTGCATTTCATAGGTACAGCTACAAACAGTGTATGAGAACGTCTGAGCAGGACTAACAGTGGTAACAATGGCAGGGTCGTTGGGGGAAATTCAATTCCAGATCCTCATTCGCCGATAAGATCATCTGTAAGCCTTGGGCTATGTTGCAAAAATGTTGGGAAAATGCTTCGGAGGAGCAAACCTGATATTTAAAGAGGTGTGAGATGGTAGCCACCCTGTTGAGCTCTATCATTTGTCCAAATATCCATCCATGTAGGTCTGCCAGTGGGCAGCATACCATTTCTTTTGTCACCACTCATTCAGTCATGTTTCCTTGCTCTATTTTTTTGGAGGTTTGCCTAAAAGCTAGTTGCCAGTGCCAGTGGTGTGTGAGCATCATGAGGGAGTGAGCAGAGACACAAATAAGTCTCAGATTCTTGAGCTGAATGGTATTCAGGCTTTCAAGATCTCTAAGAGCATTAAGACATTTAACTTTCTCATTAATGACGTCACCGGCCCAGGCTTTCTGGTGGGGAAGGTAATGATGATCCTAGGGGGACTAAATGGCCTGATTATATTATCTTCTCCAAGAAAACCTGCTCATTTCAGAGTCTGAGGGGTGCTTCAATAGGCAGCAAGCTAAAATTGTGAGTTCAGCCATTATATCATCCCTTTATTCCCCACCGCCTCTCTTCTCCACCGCATGCTAAATGCAAGCGATAAATGCCCAACAAACAGGATAATAGCCTCATTTAATACTAGAAAGTTGATTACACATGCTGCCCATTTGTCACGTCTGTGATGCTGTGACTTTTTTTGAACATGATATATCACACAACAAACTAACTGAAACCCAGCCCACAGCCAAATCATCTCGCTCTTTCCTCACACGCGCAAAATAAAAGGTGGCTTGCAATTGAGTGCTGTGCAAATGGTGTCACAAACGATTTGTCCTTGGCCTCACACTGCTAGCTAACCAGTCCTGAGGCTCGTAGATACAAGCGAGCCCCGAGAATTTAGAAGTGAACATTAATAGCTTCTGACAATTGGCCTGCACTGGTTGTAACTCTTTGTCGTGAATGTTTAGACTCAGCATGAAATCTTGTATGGTTTGGTCTGTTTAGGTACCAACATCTGTTTAAGATGAGCCAATTATGTATTCAGAAAAAGAGCATAATATGAGATGATTTCTGAATAGTGTGTTTTTTTGTAAATATCTTGAAAGCATACATTATATGGAACCCCTGTGCTTTAACATAATGTGCTGCTGCTGCTTTCTGTAAAGGGGGTTTATAATACGTCCCCCTACAGTTCTAATAACAACTGAGCTATTGTAACCTCTCTTCTTGAAGTATTGAGTACAAAAAATACAGAATATGAATGCAAATCATCTGGAAAATCTACTTCATAATTAGAAAGAAAAAAAGTCACCTCCTCCATTATTGTTCAGCCATGCTGCTAATGCAATGATGTCGAAGGAGGGGGAAAAAATTAAATTAAATAACACAGAAAAGCGTCACTCTTTTTCCTCGAGTTGCACAAAAGAAAAGCGGAGTGCCATTACATGCGGGTTGTCTGATGAAAAATGGATAACAAAAAAAATTGTGTAATGCCACATCTCTGAAGAAGCAATCAGAGGTTAAATTATGAACGGGTATATCCGCTACAAACTGAAGACTCCATTTCTCTACTGCGCTCTGATGAAGGTTTAAATTATTTAACATGCCACAAAGATTCCATTCACTGTGTTAAAAAAAAAAATGAAAGAAAATAGGATTCAGTCAGTCAAAAGAACATGATTAACATTCACAATCAGTGACTACACGTGTTACAAGCAAGACAAGGTGAACATTTTGTATTTTAAGTTGAGTTTCACAGCAAAACGAGATTGAATTAATGAAGCATTTCCATGCATGGAAATTGACGGCAGCGCTTTTGGGTGTTTCAGTGTAGCGCATCACTGTCTTACAACACTTTGAGAGTGTGCAGCCGTGGATAGACAGCCGTGCTGCAATCATTTTCATGCTCACGTGGTTACGCTTCAGGTCCTCCTGAGCACATCACAAGCTACTCCAATCACGCTAAGTTTGTGTGAAGGGGCAAAACACAGAGCATCTCTTTATGAAAGTTTCCCTCTGTTGCACAGAGGTTAGGGCCATCAATTAGTTGGTGTACTTAATCAATAACATGAAATTAAATGACTGTGTAGGTTCTCAGTCATCCAGGTCGAGGTAAACAAAAGCTTTCTGCTTTGAGCATATATAAAGTCACTAAGGCATTGTTTATAATCAGCAATGCTACATCCAAATACATACTTTTATTTTTTTGTTTTCAGTCAATTTCTGCCCCTATTCTGCTTATTTCTTATCTGTAAATTAAAGGAAATATAAGGAAAAATGTACAAGATAGAGAGATTTCATCCAAACTGTCATACAGATGATGTTGGAAATTTGTCTTTGCGTTATGTTTTGGATTTCTCATGGATGCGTAATAAAATTAGAATAATGCGTATCCCCCATACAAAACTCAGCTAAATGTGGACTTGTTGCATGTGCTTTGGTGAACCCACTGAGGAGCAGAAAAGACTTCCACTGATCCAAACAAATGTGTGATGAAGGCATTCAATAAGGCTGTGAATATCTGATGGAAAAAAATATTAGTGGGAGACAATGATGCAGTGTTATCGCAGGTCTGCAACACATTTTCTACAGAGGTGAGAGGATGGCTCAAAGGAGAACGCTGGTGTCATTTAGAGTTGTAGTCTATTTACCATTCTGGCTCACATTCATTCCAGCGTTCTGTAAAGTGTTCTGTAAGCCATCACATTTTTCAAATAACTTTTTCTAAAGGTAAAAAAAACAATCCCTGAACTCTTCCAACAAGGCCGTCTGTGTGCAGACACCTCCAGACACTGTACATGAAATGACACTAGGGCTATCCTTTTTAAGCTCGGCTTTTATCAGCAGTGTATAGCACTAATGCAGCTTTCTGTTCTATTTAAAGTGACTTCTCCCTGTGCTGTAGCAAACAGCACAAACTGAGAGGATAAGGAATATTGCATCATTCTCTCTTGGGGTTGAAATGGGTGAGGGGGAAAACAATGTTCAAAACAGCCATTACGACAGAAACAAAGGATGCATTTTTTCATTCTCACGTTTTGTTCTTTCTTTTCTGATATTTTGTCACCATGTCTTGCAAACTGCCAGGAGTGTGGAAAACACCGAAAGGGAACAGGGGAAAAAGAGAGAATGTGAGATACACAAACAACAGTACAAAAAGAGGTCCAACTGAGATAACACCAAATAAGTAGTTTTACACTTGCACGCGCACGTGAAATAACCATCCATTGTAAAGCAGTGACACCGTAAATCGATTCGTGCTGTCTGCCGGCCTCCTTCTGTTGTCCTTTTTTTTTCGAGGTTTGTATTACAGCAGTCAGTGTTTACCTCTGTGGGCTCAGAGCTAGCATAACCCTCAACCCCTCTTGAAAGAGTGAAGGAGTAACCAAACAGGGAGAAAACTGGTACCGAAACAAAAGATCAGAGGCGTGGTAAACCATGTGAGAAGTATTTGGAGAACAGACTCTATGACAAAGTAATATGACTCAGTGAGTACCAAAGAGGTTAGACAGAAATTGATGTGAGAGAGAATGAAAAGATACAAGTTGTGATTGACAGGCTACTAAAAAAAGTAGTTCTCATTTTCTGAGTTACTTGCGGTGAGATAACTTGTACTTTGGCCTCTAGCTACAGCACAATATCCCCGATGTACCGAGCACACATCACTGGTCTACTGAAGTAAAAGCCCTTGTGTCTTCCTTTCAGAGAAGTTTAAAGCTGCGCTGTACCTGTTGATTAAGTCATCATTGTCATCACTCTCCATCTCGTCCTCTATGGCTGCCTGCAGGTCACCTATCCTCTTGAAAGCCAGCTTAAGGTCCACTTGTAAGCTCTGATTCGCCGCTTCTAAGCTCTCGATGTCCATTTCCTGGTGAATGGATCGCAGCGTGGTTACCCTCCTCTTAAGTGTGAACTCCTGGTGAATCATATCAAGTCTCCTCCAGCACCCCAAAGACTTACCAGCTCGTGTTTCTTCCGGCTCGCCTCACCCTCCTTCTTCGACAGCTCTCCCATTTCTTCTTTCATGTCCCTTATCTGCCGCTGCATGCGCTTGTTCTGCTCCTTCTCCCTGTTTTCTGCTGCCACACGTTGGTTTTTCTCCTCGGTCAACTTTTCTAGGTTCTCCTTCAGGCGGCCCACCAGGCTCTGGAAAAGATTTGGGTAGACTGAACTTTCTTACAGAGGTCAAACAAAAGATTATGAGGGACATCCACCTTCAATTTTATACCATCACTACCTCTTGATAAATAGAAAGTCATGTCTTTCATTTACGAGACGCAGAGGGTTGTCTCACCTCTAAGCGTTTGATCTGCGTTCTCTCGTACTCCAGCTTGGTCTCCAGCTCTCGGATCTTGGCCTCCTGACGGCACACGAGAGACTTTTCCACCATGGACTGCTCTTGGAACTCCAGCTGGCTCTGAAGCGAATGAAGCTGAGAAGGAGGGACACACACAAACACAAACATAAGCACCCATAATCACTCCCTGAGGAGCATCGCTGACGACACACCTCCTACTTGACCTCTGCTTTTTACCCATCTCTTAAGTAGAGTCTATGCTGCGCCGATGTTACTCTGTGTGTATTAAAACTAAATTAAATCTGCACTTTTTAACCCTGATTTCTTGTAAATTTAATCCATCTCAATACATGTAAATTTGTGCATCCAGTCTGAATAATGAGCTTTTAGATAAGCCGCCACCCCCTCCCCCTTCCCCCCAGTCTGACACGAATGGTCAAAAGAAGAACTTGTGGTTCAAGCTGAGTAAACAAAGAATCCCAGTAATTCCACAAGCTTTGGCAAAGAGCGCGACTTCATGCAAAGCACGTTTGTTCCATCTGAATCGTTTTCTCATGACTGATAAAGGGAAGAAAGACGCGTCACAATGAAACCCACGTAAAGGCAGCACAGCACCTAATGGAGGGACTTTGCATCTGAGACAAGTAGGATTTGGAGCCCTCCTTTGATATTACCAAAGAAGCTAGATTTCCCTCCCACTGGGTATGAGATAACCACTTCAAGGTCAGATTTCAGCTTTCGATGGTTATCACTGCTGTTTCTGGCAGGTTTTAACAATGCCTTACAGCCTTCTGTGTGTCTTTAGTGTAGCCAGAAACTATTCTGATGGCTTTGCATATAACTAAGTGGACCAAAGCTTTGGCACATGTGAAGATTAATCTAATAGACACAGAATTTGCTGTTAGGGGGTGATATAGAGCTCAATTCTGTCTTTCAGTGGAATTACATTTAAACCCATTTTGTTCAAGGCAGGAGGTTGTATTTGTTTAGTCTACGGCGTATTGTCACTTAAAGGAGCACACTCTCCAGTTACTCTGAGTCTGAGCATGTGAAATAACATGCATTCAATCTGTAAACGCCTCATAATATGTGAATTCAGCTTTAATAGTCCAGAGGAAATGCAAACAAAGAAAATGGGCATGCATTACTGTGTGACATGCATGACAATGGTTAAAGGTTATCACCTGAATGAAATTGTGCTCCCCCACAAAAACTAAGCTATTATTATAAAAGCACTATTATTATTATTATTATAACACAATTATCCACACAGGGCTGTATCAGGTGCATTAACCTTTTTACCACATAAATCCATATTTATGCTGCGCCTCAGTCATTTAGCTGACAACTTAGCCAATCATCCCAGAAATATGTCAAATCAGACGAGGATGCTGAATAGCTCCGGGTTTATTATGACTGTAATATGATTAAAATACAAAGCTGTTAGGGCAGTGAGCTTAAAGTCATTTGCAGTATGTAGTAGTAGTGGTAGTAGTAGTAGTATGCTGTCATGCTCACAATGAACATCAAGTTAGTACAAAAAATAAAGAGCAGCTGAGGCAGACAGGGACTTTGCAGGTAATTTTGGTTAATAATCAAAACTTTGACCTGACGATAGTGCAGAATGAAGAATTAAGGGACCTCTTGTTACATTAACATGGATGAGCATGTTGTGGCAATCCAATTTAGTTGTTAGAAGATGTTTCACTCTGAACCACAGCCTCAATTTAGGAGGTCGCGCATGGACTGGCAAGCCTGCAAAAAGGCATCTCACATGCTAATATCAGTTATTTGTACGCAGAAACACCCAACCACAACAACCAGTCCTCACCTTGTTCATAAAAAGCACATAACTACAGTCATTATTCATGCTGGAGCAAAAATGCCTCAGAGCGCCATGCAGAAAGCATTAAAAAAATAATGGATGGACTCTGCATGAACATGGCACAAACTCCATATGGACAAAAGGTGCATTTATAAATGTATAAGTGCATATTAAATGTTCAAATAGGCCTCAAGTTCGCTCGTCTCTACATGGTAGTGCAGTGTGTGAGTGTGTAAGGCAACTCTAGTAAACGAGTAACAAAGTCATAGAGCAGCAATTTGGCATTTTGTGTATATGATTGTGGGCATAAAAAGGGGCCTTTGTTGTGTTTGAGGTAAAATGTTCATGTTTTTACAGCTTTTCCTATGTCAAAGCATCACATTTTATCAAGATGATGTTTCCAAACACTGCCTTTTTTATTTCCTTGAGAATTGTCTGATATTTCAAAATAAAATCATGCATTGGCTGTATGGGCTAGAACCCCCGGAGACAAAAGCTGCAGCACCGTTATCAGACAATAGTTGAAAAGGACCAGAATGAGCTTTCATTTCATCTAATTGGTAAACCATAGAAACAAGATGCCGACTTTATGCACTATACATGACCCTTCATTTTAAATAGGAGTGCTGAGAGGCGACAGAACAATTTCTCCCCTTGAGTCTAAATCTTTCGCTGATTCCCACTATTTAAATGCAAATTGTATCGCAATTTTGTGAGGAAAGCTGCCACAGAAATGGAGCATTTTTTTTTTCAGTCATGATAATCAGAAAGAAGTGTAGAGGCAGAGGGTAGGTTCCTGGCTGTGCCTTTTCAAACACTTCCTTGTACCTTTTCTTGGATCTCCTGCTTCTCCTTTGTGGCTTCTTCCAACTGGGCCTGCAGATCACTGATCTGGCTCAAGTCCCTGGCAGACTGGGACAAACACAGAGAGAGAAAGTCAATGGTCAGAGAATTAGAGTTATGTGTGTGAGATAGTGTCAATGTATGCATCATTTATCTGTAAAAAACCCTTTTAATGTAAATGGTTAATGAACATAATGTGTCTGTGCCAAATAATTCTTCATGTGAACAGACTGCATCTCCCTGATTGCAGAGCACACGCTGTGTTCAGAGGGGAACATGTCCTCCAAACCTCAAAGCCTCTTTCCTTTTAAACCCACAGAAAAGAACAGAATGTCAATGTCAGAGATGTCAAAGATGGTGCCCCACAACTACTCCAACTAAATTCAAATAACCAAATGATAGAATTACGCTATTTTGACAAATAAATTCCGGTTTTCAAGGCTTCCTGACTGCTCTCCGAGGTGTTTTTGCCATGTCGGGTTACCTGGGCAACTGCAGCTTTGTGTTTCTTCATCAGTTCATTCATGTCCTCCTGATCCTCCTCCATGCGAGACTGCAGGTCATTCTTCTCCCTCTGCAGACGGCTCATCTGCTCCTCCAACTGAAGGATGAAACAAGGAGGAAACACACACATTTTTTGTATAGAATGACAGGGCTTTATTCATGAGCTATTCAATATGATAAATGGTCATTAGTTGGCTAGGCCGTGGCAGTGCTGGAATCTCATCTGATGGCAGCGAAACACGATCTAGACGGGGGGCTCTGGCTGGAGGATGAGACCAATTGGAGATAATCAATTGGCTCATTTAGGCAGGGAAAAGTGCAGCCAGCGCAGCATACTGGTGATGTCCTATTTAGAGTTCACCCTCCCTGCGTTCAGGCGGTGGGGGTGGATACTCAGGCTCTCAATATGCATTCTCTAATCTGAGACATTTTACAGGACCTTCCCTCGCCATAAATGTGGCAATTAACAAGCAAAGCACAGGCAACGCAGCACTCTGTGTGTCATCCCCAGAGACACAAACATCCTCAGTCTACGAGGCTGACTCTCATGAGACAGCCATTAATGAGCAGATGGAGAGAAAAAAAAAAACATTCGGCAAAGCTTATTTATCCATTAGAGCAAAATGTTGAAATCAGATGTATGCCAAATGGCATTTATTATTTTAATATCCTACCATGGCTTGATGATGTGTGCATATTAATGCAGCTGCATTGTTAAGAGTGAAAGTTTGATGGGCAAAGCCCTCCATTCAGTAAATGTTGATTTAATTTGCTCATCGAAAGATAGGGTGACCAGGTGTCCCACTTTATGTGGGACAGCATTTCATCACTTTTGTCCCACAAATTGAAACTATGTCTCACATTTGATTAGCAGGTGCAACAAAGACTGAGAAAGTATTTACTCATGGATAAAGCCACTGGAAAACAATTCCCATAAAGTTTTTTGTGATTTTATTTTCAGTTGTGCACCCTCCATGCAATTTATGAAGAATGTGCTGCTTCAAATCCTAACATATACAGTGTGAAACTAACCCCTAATTTCCACTGGATGCCAATACCACCAGATGTGCCTGCTGCAGATCCGCCAGGCAGCTGGAATTGTGAGAATAAGATCTGCCTGACAAACAAGATCTTGCAAATTCACGTATAATCGCACGATATAGTGGGTTGTAGCTGAGTGTCAGTGAAAAGAGAACCACCCTGTGTCCACTGAGTTGAAGGAAATTGATTATAAGATCCGCCACGAACACAGATAATTTTATTTTGAAAATAAACCAGGTCTTTTCTTTTGTGTGTGTACACGACTTCCTGTCCTGCACAATCTGCTCTGTGCTGAATTCATGCATTGTGTGCCGACGTCCAACAAAAATAGAAGCTCTGTTTGTTTCAGCAGGCGTCGGCAAGTTGGCGGCATTCCACATTCAGAGGAAATTGACACATAGATTTGAATGGAAGGGCGGCACGGTGGTGTAGTGGTTAGCACTGTCGTCTCACAGTAAGAAGGTACAGGGTTCGAATCCTTTCTGTGTGGAGTTTGCATGTACTCCTCATGTCTGCGTGGGTTCTCTCTGGGTACTCCGGCTTCCTCCCACCATCCAAAAACATGCATGTGGATTAGGTTAATTGGCTAATTTAAACTGTCCGTAGGTGTGAATGTGAGTGTGAGTGGTTGTTTGTCTCTATGTGTCCTGTGATGAACTGGAGACTTGTCCAGGGTGTACCCTGCCTTTCACCTTTCAAGACAGCTGGGATAGACTCCAGCCTGCCTGCGACCCTATGAGGATAAGAGTTAGAAAATGGATGGATGGATCTGAATGGAAACGTATTTGGTCTGACAAAACCTCGTCATTCCGCATCCGGTGGAAATTAGGGGTAAAAAGTATATAGATAAGCATATAATATTTCAATGTATGGACACACTGCTCCTAAAACCAAGAGAGGATTAGCAAACTGAAAAGGTAAGAGCAGCTGAACTAATGATCATTTACCACACTGTGCAGCGTTCACAATGAAAACGGATGAGAAATAAGCAGCTCCGCTCATTTTTCCAGACTTGTACGTTCTGTCCGAGCAAGCAAACTATCTCATAAAGAAATGTGACTTTTACCTCCATTGATAAGTGTTGGTTTTGGAAGAGTTGAAATCAAATGTACTTATAAGATATTTTGACATCTTTGCATTCAAAATAAAGGCTTTTGTGTTATCTGTATTGCCATTTATAAGTTTATAATTTCAATTGAAATGTTTATTTTTAGATGGACATCGCAGGAACATGTCCCACATAAACATCCTCTCTGACCATGTGGCTTGCTGGTTCCTCGTCACCCTATCATAAGAACAGTATAGAAACAATTTTTTTTTAAACGAAAAAAAAAAAATCTGCATTGTTGTGAGATTTAAAAAAAATGGATAGGTGTATTTCAATCATATAAATAATCACACACAGATCCTGTTAGAAACAACACACACACGTGAACAGCATACCGATGCCAAAACTCACCGACATCTTCGCTTTGACCACGTCCTCCATTTGGATATGCAAGTCCTCTATTTCAATCTCCATGCTCTTTCGAGCCTTCACCGCAGCCGCCGAGGTGAACTCTGACTCCTCCAGCTGTGAGAAACAGGAGGAAGGTGAGGGACAAACACTAGCAGGCCAAGATCAAGAGATATGCAGAGGATTTATCAACCTGTGCAAGATTATACACTTGAGAGCAGACCAAGTTTAAAAAAATCCTTTATTTATTCATTTATGTTACTGCACTGTGTTTAAGAAGGGTGGCATACTTGATTTTTGAGCTGAGCAATCTCCCTCTTGCTGGGGGCGTTACTCTTCAGGTGGTCCAGCATAATCTGTGCGTCAGCCAGAAGGACTTTGGTTCTCTTTAGGTCTTTCTTCAGCCTCTTCTCCATCTCCACATCCCTCTGGCTCACCTAAATTCGAGCCAGTATTGTTACATACACACGCACACTATTTTGCTATCCTCCTTCAATATCCCATGGCAACCCTTTCCAGACTCAAAAGAACAGCTTCTTTCTGATCAAAAAGAAGCAGCATCGCACTAAATCGTGTACTTAACAGAGTTGACAGGAGTACCTGGTCCTGGGCGTTCAGCAGTTTGGACTCCATCTCCCTCCTCTCACGCAACACTTTCTGCTTGTCTTCATACTCCTCCTCCAGCTGCACCTCCATCTGCTTCAGCTGCGGGACACATGAATGTCAGGATGCACAAACAGATGATCAGTGATAAACAGAGTCAGACTCAACACACCATCCAGCATCCTGTTAAGACATGGCCGCTCTCGCGCATCAGACAAACAGATCCCCCCCACTGAGCAGATCTGCTGGCCTGCAGATCCATCAACTTTGCTTTGAAAATAAAATGTTATTTGTTTTTCATTCTGCCTTGACCAGTCATGATTAATTGTTAATGCAAGATAAAGGGGCACCCACCTTCTTGCTGCAGGAATGCCTGATCTCATCTAACTCTTCGTCCTTACTCTCAATATCTTTAGAGTGGGTCTGCCGCTGCCTCTCCATCTCCATCTCAAGCCGCAGCTTAGCCTGAGAGCACACACACACACACACACACACACAAACAGCAAATGCAGACTTCAGAAAAATGGAAAAAGTAGCAGCACCACTAGTATGAACTGCCACATCTGAACCACCCTATACCTGCTCCAGCATCTGGATGGTCCCAGCCTGCTCGTCCAGCTCCTCCTCCTGGTCTTTCACCTTGGCCTCCAGGTCTCGAAGTTGCTTCTTGACCTTGGCCAGTGACGCCTCGTCCTTGGACTCCTGGGAGGACAGATCCTGCAGTTCGGCCTCCAGCTGCTGCAGTTTTGCGTTGGTGGCGCACAGTTCGATGTCCTTGTCCTGCAGACGGAAGGGATGAGCATATAAAAAAAAAACGCACATTTGCACCACCAGCCCAATTATGTCAAATAGAGACTAGACGCTCTGTCCCTGAGGGAGAGAGGACGCCAAACTTTTGAGTGGTGTGAAGTAGCTTTACCTGCAGCTGTTGGCGGAGGTTAAACATCTCTCCAGTCATTAAGTCTTTCTCTCGAGTGAGCTTCTCCCTCTGGCTTCTTTCTCTTTGTACCTCGGCCTGAGCCTGGTTCTGCTCCAGGTCAAATCTGGAACACATGAATACACAGCTCAGCAAACCGTTGATTGCATATGAGACTAGGGTTCCTACTGTATGAGGCCAGACCCACAGATGGCTCTGAACTGACAGTGGGCTCTATTTCAGCCTCAACTGCCTCCATTAGTCCTCAATTTACAATATAGGTTGTAATAATGGGCAAAATGTTTTCTTCAGCTGTCTGGGGTAGAAACCGCTTACGGTTAGTGAACTTAACATCTAAGTGCTTCGTGCTGTCAGCTTGTCGTAATTCCCTGTTTTTGTCTCTGAAGCGCGGCTGAAAATAATTTCACCCACGGAGCATCTTCAATTAGCCACAGGGGAGAGATCACATTCTGCCACGGCGATAGCTTTCTCAAGTGCTTAAAGCCTGAGTCATTTTCTCAGCTAATGCAATTCCACAGATTACAGAACATCTCAGTCAAATTAAAGGCAAACGTTAGCGTTCTGCCGGGTGGGTCAGAGTGGCTGCGCCTGGCCTTTTCATGGGGGAAAGAGCAATATTGTTCTCTGTGATTTGTGCTTATGGATGACTGAAGAACAGACACACACACACAAACAGACAGATGGATAGACTGCCTGGCAAACTGACTTCCTCTGCTTCTTCTCCAGATCGTGGTTGCGGCTGTGCAGGCCCTCCAGGTGAAGCTTGGTGTCCTGCAGCTCTGCCGTCAGCTTCTGGCACTTCTTTCTCAGCTGCTGCACAGAGCGCTGCACATCCTCATTATCTGTCTGCAAATCAGCCAGCTGCAGCGCACACACACAAACATTTTTCATTATTCTTTTACGCATATCATTATCATGACATTTATATAAATAACTGACCACAACTGTGCGGCAGCCAAACACTATAACAGACTTGATTTGTTTAATACAAAAAGTTTCTTGCCCTTCTCTCCAGATGTCTTTTGCTCTGCTGCTCCGTCTCCAGCTTCTCATCAAACTCCTGCTGGAGTTTCTTTTTGGCAAAGTCCATTTCACGAATGGCTCGGTTGTACTTTATCCGCCACTCGCCTCCTGGAGGAAAGACATACAATTCATAAAAATGTCTGTGTGACATTTGGGCGTCTCCTGCCTTTAATGAAGGTCTGGCAGGGTGCATGGACGGAGGAAAATAGACTCTAAAACTCTGAAGTGATGGATGCTGTGGAGTGCACCGTACTGGCCACGATGCTTATCACATTGAAGAACCGAAATAGTATAATCTTTCAGGAAATAAAACGTCTTTCGTCAAATCCTGACCTTGTGAGGTCAAACACATTCGACAAGGAAACTGCAAAGCAGCCTTTTGCTGTGTTTCAGCTCTAATCTTGGATAAACCTGAGGTACAAATTCAGAGCACACCACAATGGCAGTTAGAGAAAGGACATGTCTAAGTGGCACTTTCCACAGTTGTTAGCCGACCCTAATTCTGGAGCTGTCAGAGGCTATCAGAACTATAACAGCGGCCAGGCAGATATTCAGGTTCAGGTTCATTTCCAAGCCTTATCATTTTAGAGGCTGTCCGTTTCTCCTTCACATACCAACACTGGCTCCTCCATCAGAGCTGCTCATTAGCATATATATAGCATAATGACAACTTGCAGGGCCACCGGCTCTGATCCCCAACGATTATTTTCTCATTCATCTAAAAATTCTGATATGCTCTGTAATAGCTTGTCTGCTGAGGTGGGTTGAAAGGGGTGGGGGGACAAAAGTTTCACGGACAATATGCTCTCAGCGGGAGCCCTCTTTCCCAGCAGGTGGGGACCAATCAGCAACAGGCATTAGTTGTATGCCTGGGAGCGAACATCTTAATCCCCAAGCGGTAAAAACCCAAACTTGGAAAATATACTTAATAGCATTATGTGAGATGTGACAGAGTCTGGCTTGCCATGTCCCCCTCTGAAACAGTCAAACAAAGATGCAAATTTCTGCAGCTACAATTAGTATGAGGGAGATTTTTCAAACTGTGCACATAACGCTGGTATGAGTGCTTCAGTAAATTATGCTTCTGACCTGAGCTGACATGCCCATTAGGCAGGTCTTGGCAAGCTGCTGCAAATGTCACAAGGGCCAATTAATTAGGGAATTGAAAACAAATGTTTCAAAACACTGATGACCAAATAATGATTCCAAAGACAGAGAAAAACTTTCTTCTTCTCAATATCTTCTTTGGTGCTTTTATTTCTTTAAGTGGCTTTTTATTATGCATGTAAAAGTTTGTTGAATTACAAAACCCAAAGTCCAGGGAATTACTGTTTCCCTCAGAATCACTGCTCCTGACGTGACTGAAACGCCTCGTTTGAGGTCCTGCCTTTTCTCCTGTGACATGCTGATGTCATCAAGTAACACATTTGCATAATACCTGCCTAGTCGCTAGTTTTGAATGTCCTCAGTCAAAGCTAGTTAGAGAGGAGCTGGAGCACGGTCTGAAGATTTTAGTTGGTTTGGTTGACCCAGAGAGGGTCAGCTGACAAATCGGAGCACACTGAGCTTTTCCGGGCTCAAACAAAGCATTTCAGACAGAGGATGAAAAGAAGCCCTGCAGCACAGCCCGTGGGAAGACAAATAAAGCATTATTTTTTTTTTTTTACATTAAAGCATGTAAACATGCTCTAGTAGAAACCCCAAATACAAAGATGCATCTGAAAATAAGAATCATAGGTCCTTTTTAAACACATGGATGGATGAAGACAATCTCAGGTGTCATCTGTGAATAACAATCAGCAGTCAACTTACCGGCATCATCGTCATCGTCCAGCTCCCCATTTAGCTCTGATGTCTTCATGAGCCGAGCCTCCATCACCTCCATCTCCTGTGATTCTAGTTGTTTCTTCGTGGCATCAAACTTGGCCTGCAATGCACAGATTCACACCAATCAAAATGACAGCCTGTCAGTCCTGATACGTTTTTGTAATACATGTGTTTATATCAGAGTGTGTAAAAGTGCCTGTAGATCCTTCATGTCCTTCTCCAGGCGGAGTCTCTCTGAAGTCTCATTCTCCAGTAACTGGGATGCTGACTCACTGGTGCTCCTTTCATCAGCCAGTTCTGCCAACAAATCTGAGATCTGGACACAAACACACAGGTTCAGGTTCAGGGTGTACAAAATACTTGCCACTGTTCTTGCACAAACTAAGAAATGAAAGAGTCTGACTCCACCGCCAATCTTAAACACCATCTTCCCAGCATGCATTGCCACAGGCGAAGAAACCCACCCTGCTCTCCAATCGATCCGTGTTCAGTCTCAGCTCATTCCGCTCTTTCTCCACCCTCTCGAGCTTTGATTTCTGCAGCTGTATTTCCTCCTGGAGCACAAAGAACGCAGTTATATAAGTTGCACGTAATGTTACTGTGTAAGTGTAAGTCAGACTGTAAAATATTAAGTATTACAAGAAACATGAAAAATGAATAGTGGGGGGTCAAACTGAGAGGGATCTATCGTGGTGGGGTGCATCTCCTCACGTCTTTGCTTCGCACGTGCTCCTCGGTGAGCTGGACCTTAATGAGGGGCTGGACTGTGGTGAAGAGCTTCCACCATGGCCAGCCCTTCACGCCACGGTTCTTCTTGATGTTTTTTTGGATGCAACGGATTGCTAGATCCTGAATCTGAAACACAAGTACAGGGAAGGAGTCACCAAACAGGAAATTCTTAGAGTCCAATATAGGGGAAATTTAAGGACCTCAGACTTGCTTTGACTCTAAAAACCTTAACCTTAATTATATTATTATTATTAAGAAATATTTATTTGTTTCTTTGATTTGTTTTTGATGATACATGACTGGGTGATTTCTAGTACAAAAGATGCAGTAAACCAACAGAGGCCAACGCACAAACCAGCTGTCATGGCGGGGGGCTAGTTCAAAAACAATCAAATCTGGATTCAGATTTTACTGCAGAATTGTGATTGAGAGCAGGCTACACAATTCAACAGTGAACACACACACGCACACACACACACACACACACACACAGAAACTGAACCACAGCTGTTAGGCAGTTGCAATGGCGTCCAAAGCAGTGGTGGATTCTACATTTTCTGGTGTCACTGGAGACTAAACCAGAAGAGACAAAGACGACACCCCCAGTGTTTACCAAAAACAAATAGTTTAGAATAATGTTTAAAAAAAACACAAGCTGAATTATATTTGAATCTTTTCCATGTTCCGCATCATTTTTTTGTTGAAAGTCAGATATGACTCGCTCATGCACGGAGATACACCGAACAGAGTCAAAGGTGTTGTAGTATAAATAGAATTACTTGTAACTGTATCTGTAGTGCTTCATAATAAAGACAATAGAGATAATACTGATGCAATACCAGTGCATGATCACAGGGCAGTATAGTGTTCTGAGGCCCATAAAACAATACCAGAGAACTTATCTACCATCTCTATCTGCCATATCGTCCTCACTACAGACAAACAATATTTGAGAAAAAAAAAAAAAAAAACACCATTCCTCATTTTCATGTTATATTGCCTGTGTATGGGCTCTCACAGTCCAGCCCAAGACTTGCCAGCCTCCTCTGGAGAGTTTCTTCAGAGTGTGTTCCAAGGCTGGGAGCTAATTTTTGATTAATTAAATCACACATGTTGGCAGCTAATTCCAAGTATTACACGATTTCCATGCCGCTTATGCATGAGACTCTCCAGCAGCAGCAGATTACGGGCAAACCCAATTAGAGCGTCGCAATTCTCAGCATCAGGTACATTTCGCCCTGAAGGTACTCTCTATGACCAATTAGGATTTGTCACACAGTGAAAGCGTTGACATGGAGCGAAATGCAGCAGAAGATTTAAACAGGTCTCACTTGTCATATTTAGTCTTAAGATGAATGAAAAAACAAACAAAAGATTATACTGCGTGAACACCGTGGATAAACATTTTTGGTATTCATGTCACATTAAGAGGGATCGACAGCTGTGAGACGTGTGATGTAAATTAAGGTTTGTGAGCCAAGCTTAAGCGTGTTTCCATTCTCTTCCTTAATGCTCTATTTCCATTAGAGTTTGATTTAGTGTGAGCGTGAGTACATGTATGCAGGCATAAGTGCATTTATAGAAGATATACGATATGATGGCAGCACCGCCTCACATCACTTTGATCTCACTTATGGAGCAAACACTGTATGGGATTTCAATTTATGGGATTTTTTAATATGAAATAATGCATTTCTAAAGGACAGCTGCTCTGATTACATGTATGGCCTAATCAAGAACCTATCGGTCCATCATTTCTGGCTAATATCATTATTGTGATACTATGAAATTCGGTATATTTCAATTCTGAAATACAGTATATTTTGAGGAGGAAATTTTGCAATAGCCTGCCACAAATGCTTGATTGGGTCCAGTCAGATGGCTGAGAGGACCACTGTATTATATTATTTTATATTTCATGCTTTCAGCTTGCAGGAAATCCTCTTTCCAAATAGATGTTATTTTGTATACAAAATGTACAATGGTTCATCCAGACTGACAATTGGTGGACAGAGGACAGAGACAAAGATCCATCTGAGCAACAATTCAATAAAAATAGAATAAATTACCAGTCGTCGGTGAAGGAAACTGGAAGCTTCAAAACGTGTGAAGATTTAATTAGAAACAGGTTCCTGTTTTAGTGTCACATGCACAGTAATGCTTTGCGATTCTTCAAACAATAGAAATAGAAGGTCAGTCTAGGGTCAGCATTGTTGGAATATCAGCTGAAAATATTGTGGACTGACACTTAAACCTATTAAATCTAACCACTGACAAGACTGCAGAGGGCCCAAATAATAAATTTGGTGGTTGGATTATATGAAGTTTTATAACTAGGTTCGGGAATAAAGACCATGCCTCAAACACATCCCATTTCAGCACAAAAGTATTTGAGCACACCTGATCTGTTCACTTCCCCTTAAACCCAGTTTTCTCATCCCTACCCCCCAAAAACTTTCTCTTTTCTCTGTCTTTCCTCTCTCTCTCTGTCGTTTGAATACAGGAGCCACAGGAGGCTCTGCAAACATCAGAGCTCGTAAAGAGACGGCTCCATCCACTCAGAGCTTCAACTCCCCAGATTCAACCCTGCCACCAGACGACACCAGTTCATCCCTTTACCTCTTAACCTTCCTCCCTTCATCCTTCATCCTCCATCCTCCATCCTTCTCTCCTCATCATGGCTCCTTTTCATCTCAAATCAATCTAACCATATAGTCGTCCTCTGTGTTACTGAAAACTGTTAAAACAGATCAACAAATCATCAATATTCTGTAGCAGGTGATTCCAACCTTTTGCACAGTAGTGTGTATTTCTAGCTTGATGGCTACTCACTATACAGAGAGCTGTGGATTATACCAATGCACACTTTCACAGTTTCTTCAATAAAGAAATCCAGGTTTACTGAGCTGTATTATGATGGAGTTATATATATATATATATATATATATATATATATATATATATATATATAATTCAGTAAGCA
The DNA here is from genome assembly GCA_029721515.1 of Synanceia verrucosa. Classification (NCBI taxonomy): domain Eukaryota; kingdom Metazoa; phylum Chordata; class Actinopteri; order Perciformes; family Synanceiidae; genus Synanceia; species Synanceia verrucosa. Next base: position 9,131,062 of record CM056565.1, read on the forward strand.
CTGTTGCATTGAATAGGTATAGTACTACTAGGCTAAAGCAAGCATATGATTGCTGCTTTACACTGATTTTAATGCAGATGACTAAAAAAAAGAAAAAAGTGTAAGATACCTGAAGGTCAAAACTCCCACCGTTGTGATACCCACTGAGGCAAAATAACAGACTTTTAAAACGTCAGCTTGTCCCTGTGAGGAGATGGCTGACAGTTGAAAGAGCGGAGGGGGGTAAAAAAAAAAAACAAGAAAAATTATGGTTTTGTCATTTAATGTCACATGCGCTTTGGCACAGCTTCACAAGGTTAACGTGCCAGAGAATATCAATCAAGGCACTGTCTGTCACATCCTTATACATCAACCAGCAAGTCACCAGAACTCATCTGCACTGCTCCAGAGGTAAAGTATCATCTACTGTAAGACTGCATACTTAAAAACTGCATAACATGCAATGGAGCCCTATCAATATTCACAAAGGGATGACAGCAAAGGCACAAGTGGATGTTATTATGTGATGATTACTCTAAGATTGAACAACAACACACTCTGTAAATCACCGACAGAACGGGAGATGAGAATCACTCTGCAGCTCCACTTGTTTCTGTTCCATTACTCCGATGTCGACTAATTGAATCAGGAATAATATAAACTGAATGAGATTCAGCAGGGAGGAATAGCCTTTCAGGTAATCGCTGCAAGAAGAGACGGCATGCCATGCATGTAACAACTGAATAGTAATAAGTCTTACATTCTATGGTTGCTTGCACACATGAGGGAGGGGGGTGTAAAAGGAGAAAGCAAGGGAAAGCAAACTAGACTTGTAGCTTCTGATTTCTCTACATTCTCACATCTCAGTCTTGAAAAACTGGGTATGACCATGAAAGTGCATAATAATCATACACACAGTTTGAATAAGCCTCCACACTAGGTTCAGGTTCATATAGCCCTGACGAGATGGAATTCTTTACACACTGAGTTCAGGAGCAATAAAATGACAGGATGAAACTAAAAAAAAGAATTAACTTTGTACTATGGATGCATTTGCTGGAGATGGGGGCACATGGGGGCAGATGGAAAGAAAGACTGCCTCTTTGCTAATGACTGTTGTAATTGCCCAGTTGCCTAGCAATTTTGAACGGCTCCTCGCTGCTAATTTATTTCTAAGTTCTCACCGATTATGACGCACCAGGCTCTAAGCTTACTTCACTGTGTGAAAAATGACTTTTGAACTTATAAAAAAGTGCCGTTGGCCTCTCTTGTTTATCTACTTTGAACCGGTGTCCAGTATTCAGAGTATTATGGTAAAAACATTGACTGCAGAAGAGGGCTGGAAGTCCAGTAATATAAAAGGGATTTTATCATATATTATATTTGCTTCACCTTATAGCAAAGATGACAATTTCATAGCCTTACCAGCATCATGTGCAAGCTATCTTCTCACTAACAGTATGTCACAGTGGATGGAAAGCAGCAATGTTGATTCTGTTTCCGCTGCTTCATCACCAGCCAGCTGAAGCGGCACATTGACTTAAACAGTAATCACAGAGAGGGAGAAGGGCCGCAGGGATCCATACATCACAAGTGGACATGTATGAGGTCCGAGAGAGATGGACCCATCACATGCTGGGAGGAAAAATGGAAGATAGGTGGAGCAGATGGCTGTGTGTGAGTCAGCAGTATGTTTGACACGGGGAGCGCTTTGATGAAACGCAACAGAAATGGACGTGTCGCAGTGAAGCGGTCCCCTGGGAGAGCTGATTGGATGGATTGCAGAACAGAGGGTGAGGGGGTAAGGGCAATAGATTTTGAACACATTTATAATTAGCTGAAGATTTACAGCAGAGCGGGTTAGATCTTACCAAAGATCAGAGCAATATTAGCTCTGACCAAAGAACTCCTGAGAGGCCTACACAACAACAAAACCTCTGAGGTTCACATTCTTCACCTACTTTATAGAAAATAAGAGCTAAGCAACTAAAAGGACCTTGATTCTTTCTTTCTTTCTTTGGCATTTGTAACTTGCATTTGATTTTCTCATTAGCACAAAATTTTGCCCTGCTTTTTTATTTAACTATTTCTACAGGTGACATCCACATAACAAATAGTAAAAATACATTTTATTCCATCTAATAATTGTGTTTCAATAACATTTAATTTGTAATTAAAAACAGATTTTTCTTCCTTTGTTATTTTGTACAAATTGTAAATATTTATTCTACTATTATTACTTATTCTATTATGCCTTTGCTGTTGTTTATTGTTTCTTTATTACTGGAATTTGTCTATAGCCTGGCTATCGCCAAGCTGCCTTGTAAACTGAGTTCTCAGAGGGCGGGCTTAACCCGTGTCTATCAAATGCCTCTGTGTGCTACTGGACGAAGCTTCTACCAATCAGACCACTCTTTCCTCTGATGTATGCGTAGTGAAGGAAACTGCTTGATCCAAAGAACTACTGTGTCATTGCCTTAAACACGCCTCAATCGAGCCGTGGGAAATGCTAGATTTTCATTGGTCCCCATTTCTAGGTGAATCTGAAATTGAAGAGAACGCCAGCTTCACCAGACTGACTTGGTCACGAAATTTTGTGCAGCGTTACAGGAATATGGGCGGGCCGCGGGCCATCTATGCTGCTATGACGGGTGAATTTCCCCCAGTGGGGGATAAATAAAAAATATTCTACTCTATTCTATTAATTATAATTATAAAAATAAAATAATCCCCTTGGTTACTGTCTCACAATCAGCTTTCATCTTCCTACTTTATTATTATTTTTATTATTAGTAGTAGTAGTAGTAGTAATAATAGTAGTAGTAGTAGTCGTAGTTGTTGTAGTAGTAATAATAATAATAATAACAATAATGATAATAATAATAACAACTAATAATTATTATTAATTTTATATTTTTTATTATTTTTTTAATAATGATGTATGATGATGCATAATAATAATAATCTTTTTTTCAACCCTCTCATGAAAATACTTGATGATGATTATGTTATGGCATATTTTTGTCTTCATCATTAATAATGCATTTTGAATTGATAATAAAGTGCATGTATGGATCAATTAAAACGTGTGTGTGTGTGTGTGTGTGTGTGTGTGTGTATATATTCTCTAATTCAGATGATGATTTGGGTGAAATGTGTGACAGATGATATAGTTTAGGTGCCCTTGGTGTTTTTGGCTCACATTAACTTTAATTTGAGGCTAAGCCGCTCTTCTCAACTTGACATCTTGCCTACCTTCCTCTTCTTGAAGGCTTGTCGTGCCAGGTAGCCCCTGCAGGCCGCTTGGAACAGCGTGAGATTACGTTTAGTCTGCTCATCCCTCTGTTCCTCCAGCTTAGCCAAGGTGCCAGCTCTGAAGAACAACTAGAAAACAAAACACACATATATAAAATTAAATTAAACCCATTAGCAAAGGATGAAATTATTGAGTGAATATGTAGTGGGTTTTTTTGATAGGGGAAATTAAATTTAGAGGCCCTGCTTTAGAGCAAAAACATAAACAGAGCTGAGTTAAAAAGTAAATAAGTGCACTGAGGCAGCAAATCAATAAGAGGCAGTGTAATCCATGGACAAGATAGTCTTATCTAAGTGAGAAAGCTGTGATTAAGTTATTATCTTGGACAATCAGCCTTGTCTTGTTTCTAATCTGGGCAAAAGGTAACACAGGTAAACAGCTAATAAAAAGCACATCACGTCACAGCCTGTCTGCACTGTACCTCTAAGGGATTAGACACTGAGTGCACACATGACGGCAGCAGGCCGTTAAAATAGATGGATGTTGGACTGTCTGCATCCAAGGTCTCGCAATGCAAGTCGCTGTGTAGATGACCAAATCCATATGTGATTTGTGAACAAAGCAGAAGCTGGAAATGATGGAGCAGTTTTAAGCAGCATAATCTACAAACCAGCAGGGAGGAGAGATGCATTCACTGACATCAGTTTCAGACTGCATGGTGGGGTTTGAGCTGAAGCTATTTGTTATCAGAAGACTCACATAGTGCTTTATGTAGCTATGCTGTTTTGAGACATGTGGCTATAACAGGTGCCAAAAGCCACAAAGTCACACACTGGCATAATTGGCATGCAGCTTCAGACAGGTTGCTAGGATGCCACTGGAATGCTTTGTGAACAGCCAACTGTGCTCGTCTACCTCTGAGCCCATTTCACTCTGCCTCCGAGCCATTCTTGTGTCATGTGTTTTTAAAATGCACATATCCCGGAGCACAAGTTCCATTGTTTTCTACATTTATCGTCTCCTTTTGATTTCCTTCCTGGCTGATGGCCACTTTCCGGCTGATAGGATTAGAACTTGGTGTGCCAGGCAAGTGTTTACTGTGATTACTTTACGATGGTCGTGGGGAAAAACAAAGAGGGCCATCAGTTGCAAGAATTCGCTCTAATGACCTGAAAAGAAAGAGAGAATTGCGGTCGAGGCAGGGTAGAGAAATGCCTCTGGTAGCTACAAGACTGGAATAAGGGCGCAAGACTTGGCAACTCCCCAAAAAAGGATGACAAACAAACCTCAGAGAGGGACAGGTGTATTGAAAGACACATTCCCCCTGAAGATGGTCAGTTTAAGTAAAAAAAAAAAAATATGAGGATAAAAGGAGCCTTGTTCTGCAGTGAAGCTGGCAGAGAAAAGGTTCATTCAATCATTTTGAAGCTGTCTCAGTTGTTTGAGATGGCGTGGTATTACTTACCCTACTGAGACCCATGTGGTAGCTGCTCTTCTCCAAATCCAAGGACTCCAGTAGCTCCTCCACGGCCTGGGCAAAGACACACACACTTTAACTTTCAACTGCTGCTGGATATCCAGGGAGAACTCCTTCTGACATCACAACACACAGTAGCCTAGAGTTCTCCCCGAAGATGCCATGCTGAAGAAATAGTACTCTGCCCTAAGTAATTCACAGGAAAAGTTTGCCCTCCATCATAATACCACCTGCTCCTGGTGTATTCCTCATGACTCCCCTGATGGTCTTGGCCCTCTTGCAGCCTCTTTGAACACATATATAGTCGATGCAGAGGTGCACCACCGTCAGCCAGTCGGGAGCCTCACCCTGTCCATCCACCAGCCTGTGTACACTGTAGGTGTATTGGTGTTTCTGCCTCCTCTCTCTACTTGAGCCTCCGGCCTGAAAGACCACATCTAGATTACACCGGGAGAGGTTTGCCATCGAGCACTGAGGGGCTTTTGTTTGCCAGCGTTTCCACAGAAACTCAGCCACAAAACACAGACACAGGGGAAAAAGAGCTTTTCTCTCCCTTAACGCTATTCTCTCTCTCTCTCTCTCTCTCTCTCTCTCGCTCTCTCTCTCTCTCCCTCTCTGTGTCAAAACAAACTTTTGTCTTTTCTCTCCACTGCACTTCAACCAGGGTTTCTCTTGCAGAAAACCAATGCACCAGTCATTATCTATACATTCAGAACAAAAGCACTAAAGATGTAAAGCGCCAGTCAGTGTCAAAACGACAGGGGAAAATCCTTGGCAGCTAGTTCCCAATGCCCAGATTACAAAAAGTGATGAGCACATCTACTCGAATGGTATTTTGTAGCTTTGAAAGCAAGCGAGGCACTTTCTACTGACACTACCTCTCCAACACGCATGATGGTTAAGTTGATTAGATCATTACGATGGCCTTGATGAATGGGGGTTTATTCCTCTGTCAGCTGACTGCTGACAACTCAGGGGCAGATGTAATGGAGCTGCCTCTTCATAACATTAATCTTCACAGGGCTTGGGCCCACTGGCAGAGCAGCTCTCGCCAGCTCTCCCTGATTGACTCACTCTCTTCTCATCCTTCACGATGTAATTCCTCCCATGCTTCTTGGTGAGGTGCGGTGCAAGCACGTCAAAACGCCGTCGGAACTCTGAGAACACCATGTGGTCAGGGTAACCTGCAAGGGTTGGCGTCGAATGACAATATTAGATCCTGGAAATGTTTGAAGAGTGTGACAAATGTTGCTGGGAGGGAGGGAGGCTGATAACAAACAGGAAGTACACATGCCCTTTGTGTGAGTTAGCCTCACCTTGTCTGTAAATCCGCAGAGCATCCAGCAGTTTGGAGCCACGCAGCTGAGCGCGGAGCATGGCTACATCGAGCTGCATTAAGCCGGGATCTCCAGTTTCCCCTTGGGCCTCACATTCTCCTGCTTTGAACAGGGATCCACTCAAAGCCTTCAGGGCATCTGCCTTGGGCAATATGCAGTGAACAAAGTGAATCCTGGACCTCCGCACCATGTCAAGGAGAGCATCCTGGAAAAATGCAGAGTGGGGTTAGGGACTCCGATGCAATATCTCATCTACATGAGTCAGTAGCTTGGCTTCTGTACTTAAATGTTACATTTAGTAAAACACTTTGTGTTTTAATACCCAAATGCTGGTTAAATCATCCATCTCAGTTCTGCACAATGCTGTAGTCAAGTACTTAAGTACTTAGTTATTCAATAACAACCCCTGGAGAGAGATAATATCACATCTCAGTAAGTGCATGTGCATTTCTTTAGCTCTCAGTTTTTTGACAATTTTTGTGAAAAATACACACATTTTCTCAAATGCTATGTTCCCAGCTGGGACGACTCCTCTAATGTTACAGTAAACAAGAAAATAATTATATACATCTCAAAGTAATGATCTACACAATGGGTTATTCTGGTATTGTGTTGTTTTTTTCTCACCTGGTTGTTGTGACTATAAAAGCTGTAAAACACCAGATTTGAGGAGCAATCAGCCCACTATTTCTAGGATTTGTTACATTGAACGAGTCTTCACCTCACAGTTAACATCCCTAACCATTTATTTTCCCTTAACAATGCCATGTGCAAATATCGTAGAAGGTGGATTTTGCAGAAGCAATCCCATCAGGCAGTAGGATTGGAAGCAAAATAGCGGCAAAGCTGTTCTTATATCACACTAACACCAGACCTAATATCATTTCCAAATCTATCTCTGGGTGCAGCCCAAATAAATATTGGCCTTCATCCCATCCATTCTTTTTAAAGCTGTGCTTTGTGACTGCTACAGGGTCCAAAGTGTACTACAACACAGATTAACAACTATGAGTCTTGATATATTCATCACATGAACCTGTCCAGTTCCCACCTGTTACTGAACAGGAACCATTTAATGAAAACCTCTGTGTCCTTGACAGAGGTCAAACACATAAAAAGAATACCAGATGGATTAGTTTCATGCTCTTACCACTTGAAGCTTTATCTGGATGCACGAGGACTTCTTCTTGATGGCGGCCACTCCTGTGGTGAAGGTCTTTCTCATGCTAGTGGCCCGTCGCAAGGACAGCTGGGAAACCCCCTCAAGGCCCGCGACGGAACCGGACAGAACGGTGGCTCCCGCCGCTCGGCTCATGAACAAAGAGCTGATGATCTTTCTGTAAGAGATGCATCATTTCAGCCTTAAGTTTTTATAAAAATACACTAAAGTAGTCCTTCATGCGCTCCTGCAATATATGATGCTTACTTCTGGGAGTCCTGCAGCAGGCTCGCAGCGTTGGCAGAAGCAGGGTTCTGCTTGGCGTAGTTCAGCCACCCACAGACATCATACTCCACCCAGTCGGTCCCATGGTTGTGGCCCAGCAGGAAGTGATTGTCCTTTTCACTCTTCAAGAGGAAAGTGTGACCTTATGTGAAGACAGGTGATGGTGTTAGATTGTACATATGCAGGGAGAAGACAAAAACATGAGCAGCCTTCCTCTGGGAGTTTAGGGAGTGTTTATACAGTCTGCATGAGGGGTTTATCAAAGATTCATCTTCGTCTTGATTACCCCAGCATGCACCGGCTGTCGCAAACCTACATAAACTTTACGGATACAGTGTGATAATAAAGTACAATCTGTTCCCAGCCTAGTTGTTCATGTGGCAGACTATCAAAAAGAAATCTGGCCTATATAAAGAGCGTGAACGAGAAACCTTCAGCTGTTGCTGTGGAACGCTGAAACAATATATTGCTTTCTAGAGGAACATTTCTATAAGCTGTGACCTTGGCAAGTAAAAGTCAAAGTTTCCAACTACATACACAGAAAGGATTCTGTCTTTGTGCACAGTACAGTATGTTGATATGAAGAGCCTTTTGTCTGTAATACAATACGTTTATTGTGACACAAAACAACAAATATGAAAGTTCACTCCAAGTTATTGGTTTGGCAAAGTCATCAATAAGACTATAACTTTAATTACAGCACTTATATTTAGATAAAATATTAGTTCTATTTAGAAGATATTTTTTTCACAGTCCACTTGTGTGCGTGTGCCCTTTCCTTGCCTTTACTCTCGCCCTCAGCGGGTCCATAGTAGCTAAAGAGGCGTCCCAACAGTGTCTCCTCTGACCCCTCTGGCTGCAGCGCCTCCTCCTCCATCAGCCACAGTAGGCCTCGTGCCTCATCTGTTCGTACCGTCCGAACCTGCCAAATACACACACATACAGCGCACATAAACACACATGCACAACACACAAAGGGTCATAGCTCCTTAGTGCTATCCCAGTGTGGACTCAAAATGTTCTGTTTCATCCTCAGGAACAAATAGCACATGAGTAGAAAAGACTGTCTCAACAAGGGCGTTTAGAAAAAATGATATTTAAAATTTTAGCTGCTGTTTTTATTCTATTAAAAGTAGTGTGTTGCAATGTATGTTTTATGTGACAGGCCTCATAGCTGATAATAATAATACTAACATCAGAAATTTTCAAAAGCACCCAGCAGCAGTTGCTGCGATAATGGCCTAATCAATTTCGCTTTTCCTTATAATCTAAATGGAAACACAAAAAAAGAGCTCATGAATACAGAGTGTGGCAGAGAGGATTAAAAAGTAATACAATTAGTATCACAATTAGAGTGTGAGCACAGAGGAAAAAAATAAAACCCACTCCAGCATTGATTATCATGGAATAAGCGCCCCAGAAAATATGATGAATGAAGTATGAAGTATGTATGATCACTGATACCAAATGAGTAAATGTGACTTTATTGGACAGTGCAGCACTACTCTGAAATATTACAACAGCACTGTTCTCTTTGTTCTTAAACTTGTCTTAACTTTAAAGAGTGAACTCCTTCCTGAAATGCCCTTTCTATTGTAACGTTGTGATGTCACCAGGTAACATGTTTGTGTAATGCCTCAGTAGCAGCTAGTTCGGCAGCCTTCAAAAAAAAACAAGTTAGAGAGGAGCTGAAGCAGAGTCTGACAGCTTTGGTTTGGTTGACCAACCACCTCAACAGAAGGTGAAAAGAGGTGCTGCAGCACAGCCAGTATGAGAGAAATCAAGTGCTTTTTATACATTAACACATGTAAAAAATGTTCTAGTAGAAACCACAAATGCAAAATGAGCACAGCAGGTCCTCTTTAAATGCAGTTTGTAGAATGAGCCGCTATTGTTTTTGTGGATGACAGCAAGCTCCGTGGAGAACGATCTCTACACTGAGGTAGCCAGCTCCGTTGGCATGGCTGGAGTCTGAATCCACCCTGGGAGATTGGGAACCAAACTCACAAAACCAAAAAGTGTTTCAGCTGCTATCAGGAAGTCATACTGGAGACATCCTTATCAGCAGTGCACACTGCGCTGACTTCAAATACAACACAGAGTATCAGTTTGGAGGAGACATATGACAACTATGAGGCCTGCAATGAATTGAGCATTAAGGCTGTTTTATGATAACGGACATCTGTGCTACAACAGGAGAAAAAGAAAATATAGCCTGTGTGACTGCGGATTAAAATGTCTTTTCATTCTCTTTAGAGCCGACTGGAGAAATTACTTTGAAGAATCTCTTCCCCCCCTCTTCTTTGGTTTTTGGTGTGATACACTGCAGTTCAGTGCTTCTGATGACATTCCCATTAGAGTGTAGACCCTATAAAAAGCAAAGCACTCAAACCAAACACATTGGAATTATACCAGAGTGATCTATGACTCTCTAAACTCTGCCATTTCGGTTTCCATGGTGCAGATCACGGGCTGCAGAGGCCAAACATTGATTTTCTTTCTTGAAGTCAATTCTATAACCTTTTCTTTTCCGGCTCCTACCCTCTAGTTTGAGCCTCTGCCAAACACCTTTCAGTATTTAAAAACTCACACAAAGAAAACTTCTGAGCTAAAAGATGATATTTATTGCTGAGTTAAAAAAAAAAAGGTGCCCAGAGATTACTGTGTGAAAATAGATCATGAAAGAGATGCAAGTCTCTGAGGGTGATCTGAGAAACATTCCAAAGGCAATGCCAGATTTATGCATGAAAATATCCAGATATTTGAGCCAGAAATGAAGGCAACAGAAACACATGATACTTACCAGCGCTTGGCTTGAGGCTTGGTCTACCACTGCTACAGACAGGGACGTGCTGGGCTCCGTGTCATCTAAAGAGAGTTCAATGTTCTCCTGAAGGAACACAGGCAGATTGACAGACTCTTTAATCACTTGTGATGAGGCTAAACCACAGAAAGAGGGGATGTAAAAAGTGTGGATGGGATGTTGGGAGCCTACTGACCATTTTTCAGGGACCCAGGAATCTACAGAATCACAGTTTGACAGCAAGAACCTAGTTAGGTTTTGGTTGTAGATCCTGTCTCGAAGTTGTTTCAGATTTAAGTTTTATAGTTTGAAAAGCACATTTAATTTCAATGTCCAGGATTTTTTTTTTGTAACTGGTAATCCTCTACAAGGTGAATCAATAAGTCAAGAGAAAATGAATTGTTTGTTTGTTTATTTGTTTGTATGTTTGTTGGTTTGCAAAATAACTCAAAAAGTTATGGACGACATTTGACGAAATTATCAAGGTTGGTCAGAAGTGGCCTAACTTAAAACTGATTATTTTTGGTGGTGATCGGATCCGATTCACCACCAAAAATGTGTGCTCTCTGAGTGCTTTTCTAGTTAATTATTGTTTTAGGCATTTTAAAGTTATTTTCCACAGTCCACCATTTTGACTACTGGGTACAGTGACATTCATACAGTTTGAAGATTGGAGATAGCTATCAATAGCTACTGTCCTATTTGTTGTCTTTATTTCTTATAATAAAGATGGCTAACATTTACAAGGGCTTTTACCAACAAATTTTAAGAAAACTTAAAAGTAATTTACACACTTCCTTTGTGCCATAAATGGAGCCTTCATTATGGTGTCATCATTATTCTATATCCATCACATCTTGGTCATAATGATATGTCAAAGCAACAAAAACATGTTTATTGTCACTTTAAACAAAATGCCAAACATGTGTTGTTTCCATCTACTTAAATTTAGGTTTTATATTATCTTTGATGATAGATTAAACATGACATATTACAGACCAAACCATATTAAATGGGGAAAAACTTGTCAGATTAATTATATTAATGATAAAACCTAATCTTCAGTTGAAGTCTAGCTCCAGATACTGGATGCTCTCCAGATGACACAATGGGAGCCAATCCTGATTCCCTTTCATTTTGTTCACCCGTGCACCTTGTAACAAAGCAAGCAGCAATAATAATCCCCAAGATTTTATATGGATATTGAAATGAAAAAAACAATGGCATATTAGATGTAAGAAAACTAAAAGCCACAACAAATCTATTAGAATAACAACAATGTTTGGCATTTACCAGCGCTGTTTTTCCCTATACTCTAAAAGATTTCATTACTGTTGCAGATAATAACATTTCGGGGGGCAAAAGTGGAAATAAATACAGTAAATTGCCTTCACCGGAGCAAAACAGGCTTATGAAGCCGCTCACAGTGACAAAGTGCAGGCTGCTTCTGGAATGTGGGGAAACGTTGGCAGTACTAATAGTGTGGCCGTGACAGATGCCAGTGTTCCAGTTGACAGTGTATGTGAAGTAGCCCACACTGTTTTTTGTTCTCTGCTGTAGAGAGTCAATATGCAAAGGATATACAAAAAAACATCATTTAAATCGAAAATATAAAGCATGCATGCCTGTTGTGTGCATCACAGTTTAACCTGCCTGTCTCTGCCATTGTTGATACCGTGTTCTGCGTTAAATGAGTTCGACCCAGTTTTCAATGACAGCTTCTTCTTCATTTTCAAGATGCACTGACGATGGAAGATTACACTACACAGATTCATGCAATACTTTTTTTTGATTCCTTTTCCCCATCAGGCAGAGAGTGTGGGTGGTAACGTGGGCGGGAAATCCCAGGACCCTTGTTGTAATATGATCAAGATTTCTGCTGAACTTTAATGTGCTGTTGGGTTTTGAATAACAAGCATATTAAAACTGGAGGCAGCAGTAATGAATGGCTACTTTTATGTTAGGGATGAAGGAAATGTCTAATATTCATCTATATGGAGCCAGGTCAACTGTGTTGTTTGAATACTAGAATAGTGTAGGATGACATGTTTACGGGGTTCAGTAACTGTTTAATTTGACGAGGTGACGCTGCCTCTTTACAAACAATGAAATGGTAAATCCCACAAGAGGCAGGTGTTGACTCGATGCAAGATGGACAGTAGCTTCATGACAAGTGAAGAGCACAAAATCATAATGCAATCAAATGTGCTCACAATGTTCTATAATCTATTTATTATATACAGTTCTTAACAACCTCATTAGACCACCTGCTGTGTTTGTCTCAAAGAGCCTCCAGCATCATTTCAGAGCTTTAATTCAGACACTTCCTTTCTCACTGAGTACCCTACACTTCACCATTTTGAACAGGAGTGAGGAATTTAAACTGAATTCACCTTTTTATATCAAATTTGAGCCAGAACACCAGAATTCTCTGAATAACAAACAACCACTAAAACATATTTTTCTGTTCAAAAATGACAGTGAGTCACTGTAATTTGCCATCTCAATCAAACGATAATAATGTGCTTTGATATTTTTCATTCTAAAATTCAACAATAATTATATTTTAACATTAAAGATTAATTTTGATTAAAAAGCTTGCACATACCAGATAAACCATTACAGAAACATTTAAAAATATTTTGGTAAATATTTTGGCAATACTGTTAATTTAAAATAGAGTTTAGAGGTCACCAGGTAAAGTTCTGTGGGTGTGTTTGTCTGCGGATTCCACATGGGTTGAGGGTGAGTTCATGATTTTTGAGAAACATATTTGACTTCATAGTATTTTGTTCATGATTGTATATTAGGGTTTATACAGAAAAATGCACTTTCCTGCAAGATAGCAGGAAATTAAATTGACAATGCATTGCAATGCAATGAGTTTTATTTCTGTTTGTTTCTCTTTGTTCAAAAAGTGCCACTGTGCCGTCTTAGAGTACCGCAGAACACTGTTGTCTGAGGTCACTGTTTGTTTTCATCTGAGAATATGAGACCGTGTCAAGAGACGTGTTTAAGGAACACTTATTATTGTTTTTATTTTTATCCTTTTTGTTATTTCAAACCTCAAAGTAACAGAAGTAAATTCCATAGTGCATTTGGGAAATAAATACAAATAATTTTGCTGTGTGCATCTTAAGACACTTAAATAGCTTTGTTTCTCATAAATGACTGTGCACAGTTTCGTGGTCCAGCCCTAATAGAGAGAACTCAAAGGAGGACAGAAAATAGAGAATAGTGCCTTCATCGGGGAGCAATGCTGCTCACTGTGCAGCTGGGCGTGTCTCCCAAAGGCAGCTGTGAGTGACTTTACTTTGATCTAGGGTGGAAGAGGCGAAGACTGGCATCGCTAATGAGAAGGTCCGACGTGTGAACTGCATTGGCTTGTCACAGCTTGTGACAGGTGGGTGGGATAGTGTATCTGATGTATGAACGCATGCACTATTGGAGCTGATGTGTCTGAGGGAAAGCAGCCGACAAAGGGAGCGAGAGAGAGAAAGAGAGAAAGAGGTAGGAGGAAAAAAGAGACTGAGGACGAGGCTGCATGTGGTGCATAATACCTCCACCCTGTTTGTCCTTACCTCTTTGTACCTCTCCAGCTCCTGGACAAAGGTGCGCTGGTAGAAGAGGGCATGCAGGCGCTCTTGAGTGTAGTTGTGGCACAGGTCCTCAAAGGTCGCACCGCACTCGCGCTTGGCCAGCCGGGGGTTCTGAGAGCCCGGAGTGTCCACAATGAGCAGCGAGCACAGGGAGTGCTGGCTGGATTTCAAGGCCCTGGAGCACCCAGGGCAAACACACACACACACACAGACACACACACACACACAGCGAGATCCTTGAGAGCACATTTTATTGATTGCATCTCACTGCATATAACCCTCTGCTTTAACCTTAGCTCTAACAACCACATCCCTAACTTTAACCCTCACTATGCATAATCCTAGCTCCACTCTAAAAAGCCTGAACCCAACCCTAGCATCACATCTTCCTAAATGACCCATTAAAGCTACAAAAGAAAACTGGACATATATATCAAGCAAAAATTAAGGGTATTTGTGCAGACAAAGCATTGTTTCAGAAATACTAACCGGTTTATTAAAGAAATGAGGATGGTGAAGATTTCTGAGTAAAGCCCTGATGCCATGGCCTCCAAACACTCCATGGCCGTGTCCTTGGATCCTGCAGCAAGAGGCAGAACGAGACAGAACAAGTCAGAACAAGAATCTCCATCGACAAAGAATCAGTTGAATCAGAAGAAGAAATGTTCATGCTTTGAGCTGTAAAAGCCGGACTCAAAACTATGGTCATAATGTTTCTAAAAGGATGCACAATAGCATCATATTTGTGTATATTACGCCCAAAGGGTAGGCATAACCTTTTCAAATTGGCTCTGAAATAGTCTCTCTGAAGCGGCGTCATTTAGGACTCAGGTGTTTCCGAATTGGTCAGATTGGAACGGCGCACGTTTGCGCCTGTGCCTGGCGGCGATGGCCACCTGTTAAATTAATTCCACTATCACACAAAATACTGTGTTTTATGGCGCCTGAGGGATGTTTTGCATGCGCATAAACATCAGTGACTGTATGTTTCATGTGTGAGTTGGAGATACAGCACAGGGTGAAATAAAGGTCAACTCCGTCCATCCCTTCGGTGTGACAGACTTTTAACTGTATCCCCGTGCCCTTCAAAGTGCGTTGTGGTCTTGACGGGAAGACCTGCACACGTACGAAAAAAATCAATGCGAGGCAATTATGATTTCAAGGACAATGAATGGAGAGCAGATCCAAAATTGCTTGTCCCGACACAGCGTGTGCACTTATCTGTCAATAGCCATTGTAAAGCTGTGGTATTCATTACTAAGATAAGCTTTACTTTCTCCAGAGCATGCAATTTCCCTCCAGTGATGAGCAGAGGCGTATGTGTATGTGGAAACAGAGTGAGAGTGACAAAAGAGACAGAGAAGGAGGGGGAGGCTGTGAGGACGAGTGTGTTGGTAAATGTCTGTGCAGTACCTGCATCTGATGTGCCATTCTCGTCAGGAGCCTGGCGGATGGAGCTGGCTCTGGGCAGGGTGCCCTTGGCCCGGTGCTTGAAGATGGAGGAAGAGAGCTCCTCCAGGGTGCAGCCCAGCAGGTAGGCCGCCTTCTGGGCCCACTCGTGGCGTGCAAATTGTTTCCTGCCAGCTGAGACACGTGCATGGAAAAACCTCCCATTAGCACTTCTGCCAGCTACTCTGCCTGGGCATACAGCTATAGCTTTTGTGACAACCCCCACCCCCCTCCGTCTCTGACAGGGTAGGATTATGTCTCGGGTCAAGCTGACACCGACACAGCTGGTGAGAACATGCACTAAAAGCATGCTCGAAAAACGTCCGTGGCTTGAATACATTTAGCTACAGATGGAACAAAAAAATAAACCCACTACATTCAGCGACTACTGTTTCATGTTCAGAAAAGCCTATCATGTTAAATTGACAGTTGGCCTTTTGTTACTTCAAGAATTAAAACTCATCATTACGGGGAACACAATTAATATATTTTCATAAGACAACTGTTGGGAAACACAAGTTTCTCTTTAAATCTAGAGACAGAGTGATGAATATGTGAGTGCAAACTCTAGTTTTAATCCACCATGAAGTGGTATCATCTCAGACTTGAGACAGGAACTGGGGGGATTTCAAACAGAGAGCAGTGGGCTCTATCTGTTTCATCAGCGCTGCAGAACGCCCCATGTTGCTTTTCCATGATGATAAGCAGGAACAGAAGACAAGTCCAGAAGTTTAAATATTTACTTTGATAGATGTTCACCACCATAACTACTTATAGTCCTACTTGCCCTTTAAAGCTTCCAGACTCAGAGTGTGATATTGTTTTTTTTCTATTTACACTCATTAGATAGATAAGAAGAGTTGACAGAACAGTCTAGAGGGAAAAGAAAGTTCATTTCAGGTGGTCCTTTTAATTAGTTCAGGTGGATCAGAGACCAGTGCTGCCCTCTTGTGTCGCATCATGAAGCTGCACTGCCAATGAACATTTTATATTATGTGTGACAGCCAACACAAACTAGTCTAGTTATGGCAGCAAATTATTGTTTCAATAGAGCAGAGTATGGCATTTTTAATGAATAAATTCTTAGACCGAGGGCCTAAATTGAATTGACCTCAATGTGTGGTTATCGCTTTTTTTCCCACCATGCATTGTTTCTTGAAGCGTCCCACTGTCTTGTTTAAGGGGAAGACAGCAGTCCATAAATCACCCAGTAATTTGTAGATCAGAAGTTGTTTAGCGTCTGCATTACAGGGCAATAAATAATTACGGAACATTTTGAAAACTGCTCCTGGATGGTGTTGTGCTGCCATCAAAAATGAGATTGGCAGCCAGCTGGAGGGGATCACTGGAAATGATTTGGCAAGCGAAGCTGCATGAGTGACTGGTGACTGCAGGCAGAGATGTGAGGAGCAAACACAACAAGTCAAAAGAACAAAAAGTAGAGTCGCTGCTGCTGTACATTCCTGGTGAATTGTATGTTATGGCTGATATACAGGGTTAATGAATGTTAAAAACCATGATAAAATAAAATATGCTCACCTATAAGAAAAATATTTCTGACAGCATCAGCCTTTTCGAATTGGCTGGGATCTAATTTTAAAACGAAAGCTGAAAGCCAAAGCTGTGGGATATTACTTTAGAGAAAAAAAAAAACGCTCTTACATTAAGTTTCATCATATAAATAGCTTCAAAGACAAGAACAAATCCTCATCTTTAAGAGGACTGCTGCTCCCATTAGTCTTCTGATGCTTTTTTATGGGGAGATAAAATGTTTGTTGAGACTTAAAGCCAAAATCGTATTCCTGTCCTTCAGTGTTACAGTGTTTCCTGACAATTAGACTCCAAAGGCACAAAGACCAGAGCCTGAAAGATAAACCTGTGACAAGGAGTCTGATTGTAGTCAGTTTTCATACGGAAGTAGTGGTCCCACATGTATTTCCTGCCTTTGAGCAGCCTCACACCTGCACACCATGCAGCATTATTTTAAAATTCAAAATCATCTGGATTACTGCTGCCTTGCATCACACTGGGGGCGTTACCTTCAGTGACATAATGCAGACTTGATATTTTTTGAGATTACATAAAGTGCTATGAAAACAAATTTGGCTGACAAAATAAGTGATGCACTCTCAGAATCGGAAAAAAAAGCATTCAGTGAGCAATCTTACCCTTGGTAGCTCCTGCAGACCCAAGATGGTAAATGGCCCCGATGACGAGCCAGAAGGCCCTCTGCTCGTCGCCGCTGATCCCCAGAACCTTCATGGCTGCTTGCAGTTTGGAAAACAGCTGGGAGGCCCGCTGCTTATCCTCAGCCTGGTGGATAAAGTCAAATAAAAGTCCCTTTAGAGCTATTAACGATATAAAATACCCTCTTATAGGATGTCCTAAATAAAAGAGGGGGTTGACTTTAATTAAGTGAAAATAGCAAAAACAAAACTGTAAAGGTTCACCACAGTTGTTGATATATATCAGTTGATATATATTAGTCTGCCATCTGCTCAGACTGCTCAAAATATTATAGCTGCATTCATTTACAGTGTTTAACATAGTTATTTAAATAACCTGCCCTGTTTGTCTCATCATGAAGAGCTTTAATTTAGACTCTTTCTTTCTCACTGAGTGCTATGTGCTTTACCATATTTTTGGTCTCTTTTTTTAAATAACATTACACTTTAAAATTCATGGACAACAACAAAAATTGTATTTTAGCATTATTATTTTTTTGCTTGCAGATACTGGTGGATTAACTATTACAGAAACATAAAATTTATTTTGGTAGTCAGCGATACTGTTAATTTAAGGCAACGATGGCAAACACTGTACACTGGGTGGTGGTCTAATAAATTTGTTAAGCAGTGTATATATTGAATTCAAGTATTCACTGGTTAACAAGTAGGATTTACCTTAGCCTGAGGCATGATTCCAAATGCGTTGTTTTCAGCAAAGTGGTTGAGGTGCAGCTCAGTTCTGTTGAAAACATGACACCAACACATACATATCAACATCTCTCATGTCTACTAATGGCTACGTGTGTTAGAGAAGCAGAAATGCATCATAGTAACATATCAGAGTGTTAATTAATTAATAGTCTTTTTCCTGACCTGAGAGCACTGTCTACTCCAGCCATCAGGTAGTAAAAGACATTGAAAGTGGACTCTCCTCCTGGTCTTCTTGTC
Source organism: Synanceia verrucosa (assembly GCA_029721515.1). NCBI lineage: Eukaryota > Metazoa > Chordata > Actinopteri > Perciformes > Synanceiidae > Synanceia > Synanceia verrucosa. The sequence continues at coordinate 9,149,582 of CM056565.1, forward strand.
ACCCTCATCTTCTCCAAAAGCATGGTCTGCAGAGCCACAGCAGGACCGGATATTATAACATGACAGAAAAAAAAACATTCAATATAGGCAGCGCAAGTAAGCTTAATAACAGAGCCTGCTGGAGATCAGAGCAGATATGCACAAGAAGGAAATTCAGAGGGACAGCATGAATGACATGGACAAATATATTTGTTTTTTTATTTTTACCTGGATAGATGCTGAGGTCACCAGCCCTGCCTGGTCAAAGTCCAAGGACACAATATGGGAGAAGCGACTAGCACTCCCATTCATACAGGTAGAGGCATTTCCAAAAGCTTCCAAGACTGTGTAGACTGCCTGCCATTTCTCTGCTATAAAGCAATTACCAAAGAGTTAATTTAACAACACATCAGCAACTACATAAGCTGTGTTCAAAGTATTTTTTTATTTCCATCCTACTGGAGAATGTTTTGTTGGTGCTGCCAGCGATGGTGACCAGGTATTGGATGATGTGTTGACAGTTGGTGGTCTTGCCGCTGCCACTTTTGCCCAGCAGGACAATGGACTGGTCCTGGCGAGTAGTCAGGAGGTTCCTGTACGCAGCCTGAGCCATGCTGTAAATGTGAGGAGCAGTGTCCTCCCTTCTGCAACCCTTGAACATTTGCATCACCTGGAGAGAAAATAAGGAGACAGTGACGGTGAGGGAGACAATATCCAGAGATGTGTCATTATATACGCACACATACCTTCTCAGAGTACATCGAGGGGGCACTGATGGGGTTAACCACCACCATGTTGGGCCCAGCATAGGTGTGCACCAGGTTGCCTCCGTAGCGCTGCCTCAGGGAGTGCATCACGCTCGACTCATTCAGATACTGCAGAGAAGCTAGGTCCTCCACTCGGTCGAACATCGGAGGGTTTGCCTGGAGTTCAAAGTCAAAGATCGGTCACGGCGTTATCCGTAACTGATGCGGTTCAGAGTTGATTTGATGATTGAAATACCTTCTCCACATCGTCTTCATCCACATCCAATAAAGATCCATCACTCTCCAGGCGGATTTTCACCTTCCCCTCTGGCAGGCTGCCTGCCTCCGTCTTCAGGAGAGTTGCTACATCGCCACAAAGCGCAGACTTAATTCGTCACGACACACAATCTCAATCTGAGTGCAATGGCTTCACCTTCTCACACACGCCTGATAATGTATGACAGTTGTATTGCTTTAAATAATGTATGAGCTTCATTAAAACTGAACGAGCGACATGCTTAGTCTAATTACAGTCTAGTCTGGTGTCCTCATCTAACATTATGCTTTCTGCATTTATGAGCTTTTTCTAAGCTTGATTAACCTACCTCTAATAGTCCAACAGGAAACAGATACACCAGTACTAACAACATAGTAAGTTGAGAAAATTTCTCGAAATGATACATGGATACTGATACTTAAACACTGAAGTTTTACGAACCCATGGAAAAGCCATCCTTGTGGACGAGCCATACTTTCTCTGTGTTGTACCAGGTTTTCTCTGCTGTTATCTGCTCCTCAGTCTTTCCCTGTTAGAAACAAGACGAGAAACACTTGTATAATCAATAATTGAGCATTGCAAAATGAAAGCGTAAACTAGAACATAATTGTCAAATGATTAAATCGGACAACTGCAATAATGGACCACCACAGGGCTCCTATGGAAGACACCTTATCAAGCAGACACTAACATGCAGTTCACATTCACATGAGGCATATAAGGGAAACTGCATTCATTAGAGTCCAGCATTTATGTCCACAACACATCAACCCTCCACAGTAGAAGTACAGGTCTCATAATCTCCGCCTTTAAAGCACCTATCAGAGCTGCTAAAGTATGCATTTAACTTGTTGACAGGGCATATAAAGAGGACATATTATGTCTTTAATTCTCTTTTCCTTTTCTTGTCATTTCACTTTTAGTTTTTGTGCAACTAAAATGTCTGCAAAGTTACAAAGCCCAAAGTCCATGCCAAAGGGAGTTAATGTTCCCCTCAGAATCACTGAAACACCTCAATTAAAGTCCCACCTTTTCTTCTGTAACATGGTGATGACACCATGTAATACATTTGCACATAGCTAGTTTGACACAACTTCAAAACTAGTTAGAGCGGAGCTGGAGTGGAGTTTGGTTCAGTTGACCAATCATAACATTGTAGGTCAGATGACCAATCAGAGCAGACTGGGCTTTTAGGGAGGGTGGAGCTTAATCAGAGCGTTTCAGGCAGATCTTGAAAAGAAGTGCTGCAGCACAGCTGGTATGACAAAAATAAAGTGTTTTTTTTACTATCAAAGCATATAAATACGTTCTAGGAGAAACGCAAAATACAAGTATTCACCTGAAAAAGAGCATAATAGGTCCTCTTTAAAGTGTTCACTGAAAAGACATCACAGACAGAAGGTGAGGAAGGGGAGTTTCATCACAACCAAGTGCACCACTTAGACACAAATACACCCGTTTTAAGGGGATTGCACAGGAGAAAAAAAACACCCGAATAAATTCAAACACACAAAGTGAAATCAAGTCGAGTGTTTTGAGTGAGTCAAACATGGAAACAGACATGCACAGGCATGCAATCAAGCTAACATAATAAGCACTGGGTAGCTTCTCCAAGACCGCCTGTATTTTCTCTCTCTGCAAAGATGTGGAGGTAGCTGCAGAGCGCTCAGTCAACAGCCAGGGCTTATAGAGATGATGAAACCTGGGATTTGTCTCATTACTACTGAGCTACCATCCCACCCTTCACTAGCTCATCATCACACACGAAAACCACAGAACACACATCACACTGAAACATGCATGCAACCTGAACTACAATCAGTTGTAGCCATGGTCAGACCTTAGCTGCAGCTGAGTGTGATGCCTGAAGGATGGCCACGGGGTCCTCACCAAGCTTGGACTGGAGGAAGGGAAGCAAAAGAAGTCAACTGAAAAGTCTGCACTTTTAGGGATTGAATTCAGCAGCTACACATTAAGTTCGGTCAGAATTTCCAAGTGCATGTTTGGGGAAAAAAAATCGAATGCAATATAAAACACTGCAGCAAGACCATCAGCAGTTTCAACAGCAGCAAATCAAGCAACATCAGCAGAACAAGTGAGTCGTTAAAGTAATTTTCCATAAAAAATGACAGTATTAATGAGCAGGGATTACAAGGTGCATTGAAGAACAGTCAGTGTGTGAATCCATGGGGGCAGAGTGAATGTTCTGTCACATTAACGGTCACAGTTAACAAGATCAGTTGTGCACAGTAAGGTATAAATGCAGGACACCATGCAGCCAGTAAAACTATGTAATTCCCGGTACTAATGAACTTATCTATACAGAGAGAACGGCAATGAACACACAACACAATAATGTAATGTAACATGACCAACAAATATACTGTATCACCGCAGGAAAATCAGAGCTTGACCCATACAGCATAACCTCTGTATCTACATGTGGGTGTAAAGAGCAACAGAAGCAAGACCAACACACCGCTGCACATTGTGCTGGTTTTGAACTGAATGCATTAAAATGAAGTTATTGTTCAGACCTCTAAAGCCTGGTGAAGAATCACCGACCAAACTTGGTTTGCAACACATTGCAGGCCCGGCATGCATGAACCCTGAGTGAACCGAATAGAGCAGTGTGGGGACAGATACAGGTGGGGCAGGCATAGACAAAGTAGGACAGAGAGAGAGGTCAGTAGAGGCGAATAAGCTTTAGAATGGCGGGCGATGGAGTGCGTCGAGCACGCCGTCGAGCAGGCCATACCTGATAGGATTTGCGGCCTCTGGTGCGCTAGCCATGCAAACAGAGAAGAGGATGGCAACAGGTCAGGATCCGATGACCCCCAAGTAAAAACAGAGACACAATATGAGACAAGAGGAGAAGGAGTGAAAAGAAGTGCCTTTCAGTGCTCTGGACTTTGAGCAATCACAGTGGGAAAGCCATACAGCACACAGATGCTCCTCTGGACCTGACAGCAAAGCAGTTTGTGCCACAGAATGAATGAGAGGAACGCAGTGAGCAAGAAAACACAGAGCTAAGGCTGTTAAATTCATTATTCGAGTACAAGACCTCCCACTGTTTCTGAAACAAGTTACTAAGCAGCCATACAGCATACTACTTAATACTGAAGAGCATTTATAGGTTCAAAATTAAGATTCTAATCAGTTTTAGCAAAGTAGCCACATAATATTATCATAAACATTCAGGGAGCACAATTTCAGCTCATACAGCTGACCCTTTACTTTCTCCTGAACTATCTCTGAAGTCATCAACTTTCTTAAAAATATTTCTTTGGTTTCAAAGTTTCAGATTTCACACCAAGTGACTCCCCTGTAATCTGAGCCCTATCGGCAGACAGCTTGGGGACAGCCGTGGAGCTGGATCATTTTTGGACACATTTCTCTCTCACACAAGGAAGCAAAGCGAGTTGACTAAGGGTGGCAACGCATGGCAGTTGCAAATCAAACAAAGTTCCAAAATACAGAAGTTACATCATTGTTTGTGTCGCCGAAGATCCTCCTCACGCGCCTGTAATCCTCCTCAGAGGGAACCAGCTCTGGGACCTACAGTTGGATAGCAGGACTAGTGATTTCAAATGGGTAGCAGTACGTGACAGTGATGCAGAGCTTCAAACTGAGTGGGCACATTTCATGTGACTACACTCACTGTTGTGTATACCTTCACATCAAAATGAACACACACCTGTTCACTGGATGAAGGCTGAGTCTGGGGCAGCGCAACAGGAGACGGCTTACCATCCAGGGACAAAGGGGGACAAGATGTCTCCTTTACATTTACACAGTTACAATACAGACAAATGCATAGTATGACAGACAAACGTGCAACAAATACACACACAGATGGAAATGACATGAGAAGATGAGGATGAGGACATATGTTTTATCTCGGTGTATTCTTTTCACTTGTATTCAGTTCAGATCTACAACAAACATCAAGGGATGCTTGCTTCTGCTAATTTAATTTTCCAGTTAATTCAGTCAGGAAACAAGCAAGGGAAAATGACTATTAGAGAAAATCGGATCATTAAGCGCTGCAGTGAACGAATAATGGTTCAAGGTTTTTGTTTGTCAATGGTTACTTAAGCAACAAGCTGTTGTTCTTTAAACTAAGTAATTAAATAGTTTAACATTATCTCTGCTTAATTAGTGCGTGACTCCACCAACATGTGAGGAATGTGAGATGCACCTGAAGTTACATCACCATTTGCTCTGTAATTGTATGCAGCTGTGCATCAAGCATTCCACTTTTGTCCTGTATCTGCTGTTGTTTACATCTAAGTTCTTTTTCAAGTCAAGGCTGTGCTGCTGAAAGATTTGATTTTTATCTTTGGTTGACAGAAAGGCCAAGAAGGGCCGTTACCATGCTAGATTTTATTTAGCTTTTTCTCTATTATCTCATATGCTAAAAGTTACAACTCCACTGTACATTTCTCAGTTCACATTACAATCCTTCCCTTAATATTAAAAAGCTAAATCTCTCCCTAGACCCATCAAAAACACAATATCCCTCAGCAAAAACACCAGGTGCTTTATCTCCATGAATAAATCCCTCGCTCCACAGCCAAATATCCAACTGTTCACCAGATTTCATAGACATCTGTTGATCAGGTTTTCAGATGGCTGGCTGTTTGCAGACTGTAGAAGACACTAAATAACACGACAACAATATAATCTTGTCCGAGGTGCACACTAAAAGGGAAAATATGGAGTTTAGCCAAAGCTGAATTTAATAATCCAAGTAACAACTCCAAGCCGGCACACATAGTGACACATGACCAACTGGGATCTTGGTTTTCTGGGCTGTTTAACTGGCAAAATCTATACCGATTATTTTACACTACATGAATGTTATCTGAAGATTCCTGTTTTTTTCCCAAAAGACCCTTGAAGCCCCTGTCCTCAGTGTGGTCCGCACAACTTCAACCCTATGTCCGTGGAAATTGACAGTAATGAGTCGCGGCTCGGCACTTGTGGCCAACTCCAACTGAGCGGACTGGCAGAGTGCAGGCCATGAGCGCACCCTTATACCCACTGATGAAGTATGATCATGAGTCCGTACATGCACCCTGCTCCCCTTCACTTATTCGGGGTGCCTTCATTATATCAAGGCTCAAGTTTTGGAAGAAACCGAGAGCAAATTGCACTTTTGTGGAAAATGTAACAATCAAAATGTGATGATCCAGAACAAAGATGAGGAGGTTGCATGTATATGATATCCGTGTCGTTATCAAACAGCATGCTCCACCCTGAGGTTAAGTTGCAAACGTGCAGTACCTCTGGTTTCTTCACGGCAACCATGTAAGGCTTTGGGATGAACCCTGCAGGAGGAGCCAGGGGGTCTGTCTTTGGGACGGGGATGAATCCTGGAGGTCTTGCCAGGGGATTCTGCTTTGGGGGCACTGGACTGGATTTTCTGGCAGGAATGAAACCAGGAGGAGGAGTCAACTGACTCTGTTTGGGAGCAGGGATGAACCCAACTGGAGGGGTTAGGGGGTTAAACTTTGGTGCCGTGGATGTGGCCTCTGTTTTCTCCACAGCAGGTTTTTCCTCCTCTTCCAATGCTTCTCCTTTCTCCTCCTCCTCCTCTTGCTTCACCTCTTCTTTTACATCCTCTCTTCGATCCTGGGTCCGAGTGCGAGGCCGGTGTTCCTTGGTTCTGCCTCTGCCCATGAGGCTGGTCAGGCCCATGGAGATGTCATCCTGCCCCACAGCTTTGGTGGTTTTGATGGTCTCAGAGTCTGCAGCAGGGGCGGTCCGTGCAGACTCAGGAACAGCAGACTGGTTCTGCTCTGCCGTCCCAGCAGGAACCACACGTCTGACAACTCGTCTCACAACCCTCACCACCTTTTTGTTGCGCTCCTCCCCCGGACTATCTGAGCCACCCATGGCAACGTTGCTGTTCGACTCCTCAGCTGAAGATGCAGCTGACTGTGGACCACTTCCTGCGTCTAGCCCAGGTTTAGCGTCTGCCTGAGGCTGACTACTGTCTGCATCAGACTGGATACAAACAGACCAAGGCAGACAACAGTGCACGTTATTCCTAGAGCTGGCATGTATGTCAGAGATTTCAACAACAGGTTCTGAGCTGTGTAAAGTTTTATACTACTGGTGTACATCTTACATGCATCTTAAATGCTTCACCCAAGCTGCAACCACTAAAGTTAGCGTATGCAATCAGGCCATCATCCATCCTGACCCTGGAGCTTATTATCTGAATTTGAGGATGCACATAATGCACTGAGGTGAGAAACATTGAAAATATTGATCTAAGGCCTTAGCACACAGTTAATTATTGATTGGAAATTGTCAGCGTCATACATCTCAAGATATAACTAGTTAACCTGACTCTAGCGAACAGAAGGACATGATTGTGAGGTAGGAAACAAATTAATTGCTGTAATCTTGCACCACGGCACACAAAACCTTTCATCGTGTAAATTAGTCCTCAAAAGCATGCAGGTTAAAAAAAAAAAACACTTACATCTGGCTTGCTCTCAACTTTAACCTACACAAGAGGAAGCAACACCAAATAGAAGTTGAAACCACACGTCTGACCAGAGCTTTTCTCCATCAACGTTCAGGAGATTTTCACAAACATGCAGGCAGCAACTGAATGGCCAGAAAACACACAAATCAACACTTCCCTTTTGCTCCCAGAATGAAAAGCGTGATTTGTACGCCATGGAGATGAGCCAGAGGTCATGGAACAAGCTGGGCAATGTGGAGAACAAATGCATGAAATGATGAGAGGAAAAAAGGAGAGAATGATGTAGCAATGAAGAATGAGTGTTTAGGGGTGAGAGGTGGGACACTGGGAAGTGGGACCATGCAGCCCTGAGGACAAAACACATAACACCGTAAAATGGATGCATCTGCTTTCATCACACAGTACAAGGGACAAGTTATTACTAGAACTCTGCAGGAAGACCTACCCTTTACCCCCATTACGCTAAAATGATTACATATGTTGTTGGTCATTTGTATCATTTGCAGTGATGACATAAAATCAATCAGAAAACACATTATTAATGCACACAACAATGCTGCTGATAGCAAAGCCCATTAAAGCCAGCAATATTTATGGTTGATCGACAAAGGAATCAAACAAACATAGCCATGTTTCCACATCTATACTCAACAAACCAGGCAAACAAGCTTCAAATTTGTAGACAACATCTCATGAAGCTGAGACTAAACATCAACTTTCTGCTCATTGAGGAGGCATGGCAACATGTTGCACCATCTCCGGCACTGCTTTCATCAGAGTCCACTCCTATAAATAGTTCAACCAGCAAAAGGAGGCCACTCTGGACTAAGAGGCCAATCAGAGCCCAAACGGAGCTGCTAAGCAGAGCAGACACATACACACATACACACACACACACACACACATACACACACTAGGTCCGCCACAGAGGCCCGTGCCCATTACCTTCTCCTTAGGTCTGGTTAACCTGCCAATCTGTTCGCTGGACCTGAGGTCTGTAAAGAGCTCACAGTGACTCGCTACAGTCCTGAGCTGACAGGGGAGGGTGACGTCAAAGGGCGGGGCCATGGTCAGGAACAGCACAGTAAAGCTGTGGTCTGAGGAGTGGGGGGGTAATGTGATAGGAGCTGGGCAGTGGGATAGAGGAGGGACAGCTGCTGAAATACAGAGGGGCTATAAATAGAATTTGCAGAAGCAAACCAATTAACACTTTTCACTCTCTTCTCTGGCGGCAGGCGGATGAGTGAGGTGGTCTCCCTCATTAAGTGGTATCCAAATATTTGTGTGACCTTTCCATTTGAGGGGAAAGGCACAGCAATGCAATTAAGGGATCGACAGCTCAGGTTGAGTCTCAGCGTGAAAAATATGATCTGCACATCAAACAAGAATCCACTAAAAATGTGAGGAATCTCTTTATCCCTCACTTCAAGACAACATGCAAAGAACCAAAGTGAAGATGAATCATCTGAGGCACATGACCTGAGGCCACGCCATGTGTGTAATGCAGTATTTGTGGACATCATGCACCTCAATGTGCATTTTACACCACAAGAGGGAGCTATAAACTAATGCATGAGCTCCTTCAGAGGGTTCCAGCTGAGGTACACTACTGACCCAAATTCAAGATTGCATGAGCCAGGCCCAGATACGTAACAAATAACTCTTCTGTGTGAAACATCAAGATTCAAACGTTATTACCCCGTATAGTGAAAGCTCTGTTCATAGGCCTACTGCATGGCTGTTTAACCAGTTTAAAAACACATGGAAGTAGACTCTCAGCCATAAGAGGAATACACAGAATTGAAGCTACAGGCTAAAGTGGGCAGAGAAGAGTTAATCCAATCATGTGCATGTCCTTTTCCTCTACGTGAACTCATTAACAGTTTAATATATCAAATAGCAAGCATGCGTAGAAAGCATTGAAAAGTAACTTGGCTTTTGTTGTAATAATTCATTCAGGATCTCCAGAAATTAAACATTTTACAAAAACAGCAAAACAAAAATAATCCTCTATAAAGGATTTCTTCAAGATAAAAGAAACTGATATTAGCACTGAGCGAGTGACTGGCCAAAAACACAGCCAGTCAGTTTATCCAGCACAGTTTACTAATCCCCAGAGTCAGTTACTGGGACGCTGCATTGTGCCGGCTGTTTGCCTACACATGGTCAGTGCAGGCCAAAGATTAAGGAATACACCATGAGCACCGATTTATCTGAGTCAGATAAATCCCTCGATAATGTGAAATCTGCTCAAATACAACATGGATTTTTGGTTTGTCTGCAACAATATTTGCTATTCTGTTATAGAGAAGCTATGAAAATGTGAAGACAGAATGGCAAAATCCCTGAAACGAAAGTATTACAGTTATTAATGGAAGCAGATCATTTCAGATTCAAATCTCTATGCGTGTAATCCAAGAAAACAGGTTGAGACATTTGACCAATGTCTACACTTTGGGAGCTAAGAGCAGAAATAAATCATGGGATAAATGACAGGATGTGACCCAGATTTTTATTTAGTGTTCATAGAAAATAGGCCCAAAAATCAGAACTTCGGCATAAGCATGATTTATAGAGCAGCAAATTTAAACTCAGGTGTGCTCTCACTCGCAATTCCCATTTAGAGGGCAGCAGAAAGTAAAAATGGAATTATCTAAGGACAGAAGACAGTGAACACAGCACATATAATCTCATTAAAACAGGCATTGCTATGATATTACTAAACAAATAAAGAAATAAATAATAAAATATGAAAAACATGTCTCTGTTGTGAAACTTTATTCTTGGAAGTCCTGCCTCTTTGTAATCCACGTCTGTGTTAATTCTCTCTTTGCTACTGCTGCTGCTGGATGATGTGATTTAAACAGGCAGCTTGGGGAAGAGATTACACCATTTCCTAATGATAAAGGTGTGTGGGCTGCAGAAAAGACAGGAAGTCTAAAGGATGGAGATGAAGATAGGAAGACAGCTCTGCCCGATAAACTAAATAAAGTGGTGTGTGGTGATCATGAAGACACTAACCAGTTCAAGGAACACTTCTTTTTGTCGCAACTGACCTGTTGAGAGGTGCAACCAGCAACAAATGACATTTCAACTTGGTTTCATAACACCTCTGACCAATCGATTTCCCTCAACCAGCTGGAAAATTATTGAACAGTGTCCCTCCCTTCAGGATGTCCGTGAGACAATAAATAGAAGACAGAGTACAAAGGCCCACTTACACAGAGCACACCTGCTCACATGCAGCACAGCAGGTTCCCTTACAGATGTTTCAATTCTTTTTAAAGTTATAAAACCGTTAAAAGTGCAGATATGAATGAGATGCTGAGGGTGAATGTTTGTTTACACTGCATACCTGAAACAACAACCAGCAGGTTGAATGTTTTAGTAAAATCAGAAGTGAATGCAGGATATTATATCGATATGACTGAAATTCAGAGTGGAAAGTGGCCGTTTTGAGCAATGCTTCTAAAAATGCTGCTTTTTGAATGTCATATTTATGTGTGGATGTGTCACAGTCTAGTAGCACTGTATTATAGTATGGTGGAGAGGGAAGAAGAGTTGTTGGTTTTTTTTGTAGTTTTATGTAAAATTTTACCATTTGTCATAGAGGTGAATTATTGTGTTTGTTCAGGATGCAGGATGATGAGTCTAGAGTGTAAAGATCATTAAGATTTCTATTTTTCATCTCGCATATTTTATCATAATTTGCACTTTGCATTCCTCTTATCTTATCGTATCTATTACAGTATATATTTTGGTACTTTATTTTTTTATTTTATTTTCCTGAACCCTGCATGCCCCTGTGTGTTTCCATCATTCAAGCTACTGGAACTGTGAATTTCTCTGTGAGATGAATAAAGTATCTATCTATCTATCTACCTACCTACCTATCTATCTATCTATCTATCTATCTACCTACCTATCTGTCTATCTATCTATCTATCTATCTATCTGTCTATCTACCTATCTATCTATCTATCTATCTATCTGTCTATCTACCTACCTATCTATCTATCTACCTACCTATCTGTCTATCTATCTATCTATCTGTCTATCTACCTATCTATCTATCTATCTACCTACCTACCTATCGGTCTATCTATCTATCTATCTATCTATCTGTCTATCGATCTAGCTATCTATCTGTCTATCTACCTACCTATCTATCTTTCTACCTACCTATCTATCTACCTCTCTATCTATCTATCTATCTACCTATCCATCTGTCTATCGATCTATCTATCTGTCTATCTACCTACCTATCTATCTATCTCTCTATCTATCTATCTATCTACCTATCCATCTGTCTATCGATCTATCTATCTATCTATCTGTCTATCAACCTACCTATCTATCTTTCTACCTACCTATCTATCTACCTCTCTATCTATCTATCTATCTATCTATCTGGCCTGTTCTATTCACAGCTTTACAATAGTTAAAACTTATTTTATAAGTTTAATATTTTTTTATTTTTTCAGTTTTATCAGCTGTGAATGTGACTTTACATGACAGTGTGCTGAATCAAGTGACATCATCTTGAGATGTCCACTGGCCTAAGTGGTCTAAAACTCAGTGTCTATGATGAGGAACTTAGAGTGAATGAGCAAAAAACACTACAAACTTTAAAAAATAAAACTGAAGGGTCCAAACAGAGCAACAATTTTTCTGGCCTTATGCAGTGTGGACAGTGGCTGCCACCCAATGGACAAAAGCCTCATGTGCTCAGCTGTGCACACACTAAGCCCAGAATAATGTCAGGGAACGTTTAAAGTTTAAATTGAAAGGTGATCTACTACTGATCCTTTGCAGAGTAAATAACCAAATATTTTAGATCCTATTCATTTGCTGTCAGACACAATTACATGTATTTTGGTGAGGAAATTTCCTTTGTGTGTAAAGGTGACATAAAAACAGAAATCGACAGAGACAGTGGACAGAGGGAGAGTCGGTGTTCGACTGATACCAAACCTGAACAGTCAGTATTCAGTCAATAAGTAGCTCCATGTTATTGTACTCTCACTGCAGCAACACAGTCACCATGCTAGGCTAGCTGCTTCCACCTGCTTCCACTTGGCTGTAGCTCTTTTTTTGGTAGTCAGTGGTATTAAATAGGACATTGTAGCTTTTAAATAGGACCTTATTTCTGGGATAAAATAGTGCCATTTACACACCCATATCACTTTGCAGTCATTTGGAACATTTCTGATGCACAGGATTTTCTGTGCCCCATTCACTCACTGTTAAGTGGATATCATCAAATCCAAATATCTCCTGAAATACTTCAAATGACTCCGAAGTGACATGGATGTGTAAACTGCAGTATTTTATCCCAGAAATAAGGACCTATTAAAAAAAAAACAGAACTTCCCCTTTAATCTTCTCACCTTACACTTGACAAGAAATAAGTATATTTCCATCACATAACATGGTTCGAACTGTGTTGCAGAGCTCCAGAGCCAGAATCCAGATCTTATTAAATCCACCTATAAATAGTGCTAGTTCTAGGTCACACTCATTTGCACATTTTTTCTTTTAAAAAAAGGCCTGTTGTATCTCGTATGATGATCATCAAGATCAGCTGAATGGAGGACAAAGCAAGAAAACATGAATGTGTAAACATCCTTTCCCACAGAGGAACAGCTCAGAGTAATAGTAACATGAGGGACAGCCTGTGATACACCATTACTGTTTATTTGTTCATTACTGGAGGATGCTGTGATGTCTTTCTTGTACAGCATATCCTCTACATCTAGTTATGTGCTGGAACAACAAACCAAGCACAGCCCCACAATCTGGATTAAGCACTGACCCAGGTCTCAACCAGAATGTGCTCTGAAAGAATTGAGATAATCTCCTGCATTACACTAAAACTTTGTCAATTAGTTTGTTATTAGTCAGTCTGTAAAGGTTTATTTCACTATTCTTGTACAGCCTGATTGTCCATCCATCCATTATCTACCGCTTATCCTCATAGGGTCGCGGGGGGGGCTGGAGCCTATCCCAGCTGTCTTAGGGCGGAAGGCAGGGTACACCCTAGACAAGTCGCCACCTCATCGCAGGGCACATAGAGACAGACAACCACTCACACTCACACCTACGGTCAATTTAAATTAACCTAATCCCCATGCATGTTTTTGGATGGTGGGAGGAAGCCGGAGTACACGCAAACTCCACACAGAAAGGCCCCGGGCCCGGGATTCGAACCCGGTACCTTCTTGCTGTGAGACAACAGTGCTAACCACTACACCATCGTGCCGCCCAGCCTGATTGTCAACAGGCAAAATCAGCATCTGACGATTCTTTACGAACTCTTTCATGAAAATTGATTTTTCTGATTGAAACGTATGTCTCAATAGATATAGACAGATAAATATTATGTTAATGTGTGTAACGGACTAAGTATACACTTTATAATGAATGTCAAATAAGACTGTTAGATAGCCTAAATTAATGAATTAAATAAGTGTCTATAAAACATAACCTCCTTGGTAGCGGGGGTAATTTTAAATAAATAAAAAAATTTGCGCCGCTCTCTGAGTGCTTTTCTAGTTGTAATATATTATTCAATGAAGACAGACAAACTTGTTTGTGTAGGTTTTCAGTCATCCAGGTTGTCAAAAAGAGCAAAACAGTGTCAACTAGCAAGTCCACTTGAATTATTTTTTGTTGTTTTTGATGATAGATGAATTTATGTGGAGTTGCCCTGCTGTTAGTTTATTTAACAATTATTTTAATATTTTTTTACTTTGTGTGCTGCTGCTTTTGTATTTTATGGTACTTTATGTACTAAAAGAGTGCTGTAAAACACAAAAAAACATCACAAAATGAGAGGTGAGATCCAGAAACACACCTGCAATAACTGCAGGTTTAAAGTGAAATTATACTGTTGTTATGCTTTATTCTGTCCTTGTAGAGTGACTGATGAACTATGACCTTTAATGAAGACTTACTATTATCTTTTATTGAATATTATGTTTGCAGAGTAAAATCTACTTTGAAACTATTTTTCTCACCAAGAATGCTCAAATGCAGGTGTTTGTTGTGCCAGCTAATAAAGAGCTTAACTTGATTCTCCTCTACTTGTTGCACATGATTATCTGAGCGAAAAGAGCTGAATGGGCCGCAAGCCAAGTCTTACAAGACCATATGGCCACGGTCTGTGGTGGCGTTCAGGGCCGTTGTTTCCTTCAGCATCCTATTGTTTGGTGTCAAAGGACTTGGGGGTGGGGTGGGGGACGAGGGGATTATATATACACAGAACACATTCTCTCTTTCAAAACACACACACTCCCCCATACATGTGTGCACAAAAGCACATTACCAGTGTCATTACAGTTCCACTCATGAGCCAGACATTTTTAATCCACTGGTGCAAAAACACATAATTAAGAAGAAAGAAATGTTATAATTAGAATAAAAGCCTGGCATGTACTGTAATTGTAGCTGGTAATTTTAGTAACTTTGAGCTTAAGAATATATTTAAAATGCTAAATATCACAGATCCAAGAGAACAGAGGAACACAAACTGTTTCTCCGTAATGCAAACTAATCTGAAATTATCACAAGAACAAAAAAGGACGCAGCATTTTAAAATGGAAGCACCGACAGGTTTCACTCTGTGGAGTGAAAATGATTTACCAGCAGCTACTCACATCACAGATTTCTTTGTGGAGGCCCTCAGAGCTCCTCAGCCAGCTGCGGTTCAATTCACTCAGCTCCAGAATTGGCTGCACCTTCAGCCGGACCGCCTCTCCAGACTGGCGGATCATCTCCACTATCTCATCCCTGCTCTTGCTCTCCACGTTGACCCCGTTGATCTCCACCAGCCTGTCTCCTGGCACCAGGCCCAAAGCCCGGTCCTTGGTGCCGGCGCCAGGCTCGGCGAAGTGCACCACGCGCCGGCACACTCCCCCATCAGGCTGCCTGTCCAGCAGGGTGGTCCTCCGCAGAGAGAAGCCAAAATCCCCTGTGTTACGCCGCTGCAGCTCCAGCTCTCTCGGATCCGGTATTGGAGGAGCGATGAGAACAGGCAACTGCAGATCGATACCAGGGAAGGTCTTCTCCACCATCCCTGGAATGTGAACCACTTTTTGGTTGGAGTGGGGATTCAAAGATGTGGTCCTGGAGAGACTTGAGGCCTCCAGAGCGCTGTCCTCCTTACTCCTCTGTGAAAAAGACACATGCTTCTGGCCAGCCACTGAACTCGACCTGGCCAATTCTCCAAACTTTGCTGCTCTCTCCTTCACAGAGCTGTGATGATGATGATCCAGTTTATTCCCCTTCATGTCTTCACCAGCATTTATTTGCCCCACGTCCTCCAGCTCTGTCAGGTTCAGTTCCATGTTGGTTGCCACCTTAATTGGGATGGGACTAGAGATCTCCAGTTTGCTCCTGGAGTCCCTCTTGGAGCTTCCTCGATTGAGGTGGAATAAACCTCTGCGTATGCTCATCTCCTCCAGGCTCTTTAACTCTGCCTGGGACATGCGCTCTTTCTTCTCCTTCTTCTCCTTCTTACTTGACTCCTTCTCCTTCTCCTTATCTTTCTTGATGAGGTGAAACATGCTTAATATTTCCTCAAGTCTTGCACCAGATTCAGTGTTTTTTACAGTGGTTACGGTCCTGTTTGCAGTAAATATGCACCTGTAGTGTCATCTGTATGGAAGAAAGGAAAACAAAGAATTAATGCAGATATTATTTGCCAATACTGTTTAATAATTTACATCTGTAATAGCACATAATATGATGATGAAAATGAAATGCAGTCAAAAAAAAATCTCTCTAGGATCCTTTAAACTTCAGGTATGTTTTATGTTTATGTGTTAGTTATCAGTAGACAATACCCATAAAAACATGATCTGCCTTGTTCTTGTGACAATATACCAACATGATTGCAGCACATTTGATTGAACACTGTTTTGCATATCATTTCATATTCTCCTTGCACCTTTTTGTATCATTTTAAACATATTTTTGTGTCAACACCCAAACAAAAGTAACTCAAAGTGTGAAAGGGAACTGGCGTTACAGAAAATGACCTACAAACATCAATATAGTCCAGATTTGAGGATTTATTCTCAGTCCTATAGCTGCCCTACATACAGACACTGTGCTGAACAGCTCTGACCTCATCTGTCCTGCTGTCAAAATGTTCAGTATCACCATAAAAGTGATGCAGAACATCTGAACACCTGCATCATGCACGTATGGACCAGTAAACGATGCATGCACATTTAATCCACACCTGATCAGATCTCCTGAGGCTGTGGAATAACAATGCATCACTTTGCAACACTTTACAGGCAAACTATAAATATTCCTATGATGCATTTGGTTAATGATGACACATTATTGATGTTTGTTGTTACTGAACTCACTGTACATATTCCAGGTTAACGCTGCGACTCCACAGCTTGGCCGTAATGCTCTCCCTTTAATCTGCTTTGCCCTCATTCTCTATAACCGGTGGCCTTAGGGAACACTTTCAGAAGGAAGTGTAACAATGCCATTAACATAGAACAGCATGGTTATTATTTAACGGTATTAGCAGATATGACACTGGCCTACCTGTGATTGCACGCGTTGTTATCTTCCTCGGAGTTTTCGGCATTTTTCCTCTTTAGGTTTGACAGTAGGTGCGAGAAATACTTCTGATGCATTCAGGTGCTTAACGGAGGCTCCGATTTATAACAGCCTGGGATACAACTGATCATTTATTGCTTTATCAATGTCTTTAAAACTATCTGGCAGTTGGATGTACTCGTCATATATAAATATTTCATGTATATTTAAAGACGTAAAATGAAAACGGAACAGTATGTTTGTATTTGTATAGAGGAACAATAACACAAAATACAAATAATTATTCATGAAGTACTTTCATCACGCTTTTACTTACACTGCCAAAACACAATCCATATTTACTTGTTACATGTTACACGTGGATGAAATGTACCAACTATTGTGCTTTACAATCGTATGTGGGTAGTCGATGTTTGAACTGCTCTAAAGGTTAAATAATTCCAACAGCATGTGAAGGCAGCACTAATGTAAACCGGACAGCAGTGACCCTCACTGGTCTTTTTACTTACTGCAACTATGAAGCTTTGTCTTTCAGGGTAGAAACTTAATGATATTGTGTAGGGATATTGATTTGAGACTTTATATGTAAAATATTCACTAAAATCTTTGAGTTCATTCAGTTTGTGGATTCATACATATAAATACTTAAATACTACAAGTTCTTGAATGATATATAGGACATCAAGATTGGTCAGATACATCCGGTCAGGTCACAGTGAATTTAGACTTTTGACCCATTCTGCAGCACATGTAACCAACTCATTACACACACACACACACACTCATTACATTGTGCTGATATTTGGCTTCTGGCAGAAGGACAAAACGATGAGAATCGGACCGACAGATAGACTACCAAACCAGATCTGAGCCCTTGAGCATTTCTGCTTCATAAGGCCAACAAAGTGTGAAGTTGCTGGTGTTTGAACTCGTCATGTACTGTATATTTACAAAGGATCAAGGTGTTGAGTTATGTAGAAATCACAGCAAATATATTGACTTGACTCTATTTACAGAAACATTTTCATAAAATCTGCACTCATATCGGCAGAGGGAAGCATATCAGTGCTTCCCTCTACAATACAACTAATAATGCAAGAGTAGCAAACAAATTGCAACATCTCAAAATCATTCCAAAATTTCACATTGTTAATGTTAAGTGCTGAGGGGATTTTCTGTGGCTAAAAAATACCTTGTCTGAATCATATAAAACACAAAAGAAAAATATTTACAGCCATGACTTTTTCCCTCTTCCTATTTTGACCATGTTGAGCAGTCTAGTCTTGCTGCGTTCCTTCTCATCTGCAGTTCTCTTTGAGGTGCACTCCAGGGTGGAGTCAGTCTCGAAGGAGATGGCCGGGCCTTGGTTCTGGATACCACAGCTCTTGTCCCTGGACACTGGTGTGGTGGTCTGCAGGATGACTCTTCCACGCAGAGAGTGCTTGAGCTCGAGCAACAGTGGGTTGCTTTCAGAGTATAAATCTACCCGCTGCCTGATGTTCCTGTCTGACACGCAGCATGTGCAGCAGGCAGAGAACAACACCCTGAAAATGTAAATCCAGCCCAGATAATGCAGCTCCACAATGTTCAAGATGAAGCAGCCCAGGCTGACGCTAAACATGAAGTTGAGGAAGATGGTCTTCTCTGTTGCCCGAGACACAAAGCAGTCAGTCCTGTTTGGGCAGGGGTAGGTCTCGCAGCGGAAGAGGTGCGGAACTTCAAATCCAAATAGGTAATACTGTCCAATCAGGAAGATGATCTCCATGATGGAGCGCAGCAGGACGTGTATGATGTAGATGAGCAGTACCTGGCTAGAGAGTTGGGTTGGGTCCTTCCCTACCTCTTTCGCACCCTCCTCCAGCTGGCTTTTCTCCTCACACTCATCTTGTTCCCTTGAGCTCCAGTCATCATTGTTATAGGTCAGGTCATGAGGGCCACTGGCCTCCTGCAGCATCTCTTTACCTCCTTCTTTATCCCCTTCCAATGAAGGCAAGGTGGACCTGGGTGCTGGTTCAACATTGTTATTGTCCTCCAGCTTTTCATTCTTGGTGATTTTTTGCAAGACATAGATAACATAGAAGATGGAGGGTGTGGAGACGAGGACGATCTGGAAGACCCAGAAGCGCAAGTGCGAGACTGGGGCAAAGGTGTCGTAGCAGACGTTGTTGCAGCCAGGCTGCAGGGTGTTGCAGGTGAACTTGGACTGCTCGTCGCTGTAGACGGCGTCCCCCACCAGGGCCACGAGAAGGATGCGGAAGATGAGCAGCATCGTCAACCATATCTTGCCGATGACCGTGGAGTGGTTTTGAACTTCCGTTAAGAAGCGGCCAAGAATGGACCAGTCTCCCATTTCTGTGAAAAACACACATAGTTAAAATGGCATGAATAATAATAACTGAATCATAATGAAATTTAAGTGGTTGCTCATTCATTCTGCACTCTTTGTTTTTAACTTATTTTATTTCCTTTTATCACGTGCAGTTGTGCAATACAGTCAACTTTTCAGATGTTTACAGCTGGTGCTTGGGGTCCATTCATGAGTCCGGCCTTCATCATTGACCATATGCCCATGTGTCCATCATCCACATAGCCACCATCAATGCATACATATATATACACATACTTATACATATACATACATATACACACATATGCATATATAGAAAAGACAATCATAATTGTTCACATTTAAATAAGAAGAAAAATGGGGACATCACTCTCCATAGAGGGAAAGAAAAGAAATAACAGGTGACCATTTTATCAAAAATGCCTCTGTCTTTTGTTGTAATCTTGCTGTAATGTTTTCCATGTAATAAACATCCTTAATCTTCTCCCATCATTGTGTCACTGTGGGGGGCTGAGGCTTCAGCCAGGAAACCGTAATCATTTTTTTAAGCCACTAAAAGAAGAATTCTCAGTAATAATACCTGACTATTGTTTACTAGATTTTCTGGCAGTATTCCTAGCAGAAAGTAAGATGGTTTTAATGGCACCTCTAAATTTAAACAATTTTGAATCTCATTTTGTATGTCTTGCCAATAACCTGATAGTTTAGGACACTCCCAGAAAATATGTGTATGGTCTCCCACCAGGCCACAGCCCCTCCAGCAACGATCCAAAGTGCCCCTGAATTTTGAAGAAACAAGAGGCACCCTAAAAAACCTTAACTTTCCATTCAAATTCCTTCCAAGTGGGACGGTTTGTGACCTTGTGTCCCTCTCTGCATGACTGTTCCCACTCTTCATCTGAAATTATTGTGTTCGTTTCTAATTCCCACTTTTCCTTAACATCCACACTATTCTCCATGGAGTCGTTTTGTAGTATTTTATATATGTGTGATATGATCTTCTTTTTGATAGATCCTTGAATTGTTAACATAAAAAAATGCTCTATATTTGATGGTGTGGCGCATAGTTTGTCTCTTTCTTCATGTGTCTGCAAATAATGTCTCAGCTGTAGATACTTAAAGAAGTCTGGAGGTTGTATTTATGCTGAAGTTGTTCGAAGGACATCATTCTGCACTCTTAAGAAGAAAAAATACAGTATGACTCAGTTTTACCGAAGAAAAAGGTCCATGAAACCAGAAGTATTTGCACATGTACTGTAGATTATCTAGATTTAAATATTTAGAAATCCTCTATAAATACACAGTAAATATCATAAAATAACTTTCTTGGTGTGTCATTACCTCATGTACTGTATGTCACAATTTGAGAAGTTACAAGTTAGCAACTTATAACTAAAGTTATAATCAAGAATTATTTCATCACATGTAAATTATATATGATTACATAAGAGCATATGAATCACCAGTAGTTTTTCAAATTTTGAAAACAGTTCAGTTACATTCAACGACACACAATTTCCTATAACAGGAAATACCTTGGTTTACAAGTTGATTCTCAATTCAAAATACTCTTTAAAACAGAAAGAGAGACATAATCAGCTATGTTGTGGAGGAGCTTACCTTTGGAGAATCTGAATTTTCCTTATCCAAAGCTGGAAAAATACCAAAAGAAGCAATCCTCATAGCTGTGTTTTCAAGAGGAAACCATTTGCTGGATGTTATTGTGCCATTTGAGCTGGATGAGGAGAGAATGGGCTGACCACACATATTCCCCTCCTAACTCGAACTGAAACATTTGTTGCACTGTATGTGGATAAAGGCTTTCAATGTACAGTGGGGACAAAGATTGGAAATGCACAATGGGGGCACCTTTACTGAAAGAGCCATTCACTGACGAGCAGAGGGTTCAAAGAACGTACTGGAAACAGAGTGCTCACAATACTGATTCAAGCACAGACCTGTGTGTCCACTTTTAGAGCTGGGAACACAAGTCACAACAAAGATCATAGACAACCATTTTTTTCTTTCACTTTATAGTGATTTAAGTATGAAATTGCAGGAAATTCCTCTTTGAAAACTAGAAATATTATCCAACAACAAGCTCTTTGGGTGCATACACATCATGGTTACTCTTATGAAGCTAATCTTCGCACATCCAATTGCGTTGTAAACAGTAACATTTGATTTTCAAGATAAAGGTTGAGTTTTGAGATGGTGTTGTCCGAGCGAGGGGTGCAAAAAGGCCATTGTCTCCTTACACGCCTGGCCTTATTTGGTATTATTAAACCTCTTCTCCTACCACAGGGCAGTAGCAGAAAGGGTTATTGCCTCCATCACAAGATGGTCTCCAGTCTCCAGTAGTTTGTTTCTCTTTGGGTGCTTTCTTATATATAACTGTGCTGTGTTAGCCCATGTGATACTGATACTGTGGTCCTCCTGTCATATTGCACATTTGACATTGTTTGGCAC
The DNA here is from genome assembly GCA_029721515.1 of Synanceia verrucosa. Lineage (NCBI taxonomy): Eukaryota > Metazoa > Chordata > Actinopteri > Perciformes > Synanceiidae > Synanceia > Synanceia verrucosa. The sequence continues at coordinate 9,171,487 of CM056565.1, forward strand.
ACTTACCTATTTATGTACATTATCTGGTGCAGAGCCCTACTGCTCTGGTGACAGGTATACCCCCTTTGCTGCCTTGAACCTGATTACTGTTAAGGTTACTTTTTATTTACTGATATTTTGAAGCAAATGTGGAATAAGAAAAGGACAACAGGAGTTTCGGCTTACGTACGCCAACTATGAGCCTAGTCGGATTTGAATAAAAGTTGTTGACATCATGTGCAACAGTATGTGTCTTAGTTGTTTGAGCCTTACAGCAGCCATTGAAGGTCATCTGGTATCACCTACTGTTCTAGTAATCCCAGAAGCTCTGTACTTTTTTCTTGGCTGTCCACAGGGTTGAAGGTGTCACTTGACCCACAGACAGGCATCCTGTATATTATCTGCATGAAACGCCAACAAAGATATCAGTTATGTACTGTTATTTCAGAGTAATGCATCACGCATTCCTTTCTATCAATCCAAATTCATGTCTAATATGTGAAACATCTTTGAGGCAGCTCCAAAAACATCAGGATGATGCAGAGCAGCTATGATTCATCAGTTTCCACTGTTTCTGAGGGTTGAGTAATCATACAGTTTCATGATGAACAATGTAACAGTGAAGGCCAAATCTGCAAATATGGCTGAAATAAGTTGATTTGTCACAGTTGCTCAAATTCTGCAGGGAATAATTACATCAAAGATAAGCATTCTTTTTTTTAATCATAATATAAGTTGTGTACCAATTGTCAATGAGTAGTGTATGTGTGTTATCCTGATCCACTGGAAGCAATTCGTCCAGTTTATGAGCTCTGTTTTTTTCATTCATCCCATCCCCATGAATGAAAACAAACTGCTGCGCACGCGGTATTATTTTATTTTTTTTTTTTTTTGGGCTCGGTTTAAACAGAAACGCTTCACGCAGAGAAGTGAAGAAGTGAGGCCAAATCTTTGTAGTGAAGAACAATCCGCTTTCCCAATCATGTTCTTGTAAAAACCACTCTGGCGTTACTGAAACACATTCATATCCTGACCACATGCGACAGTAGTAGTCGACTATAACAAATGCCCCTCGCAGAATCGGCGAAAAACCATCCAGAGGGGTGTTTTAAAATACAACTATGTCAAATCAGTTCCACGATAGGAGCGGAACGATCAAAATAACGTTTTGCACATATAAATTATAATTAATATCAATTTGGTTGTGTTTGCTAATCTGTGTGTGTTATGTGAGCGGTATAAACGCGTACGTAGCTATTTTTAACAGACTAAATTTAAAATCATCCCACCCTAAATAGTATGTAAAATGGTTCAGTCCTCGAGGTTACCGGAAGTTGTTTCAGCTGCCATGTTTGGTTGCTTTGTTGTAGGCTTCTACAAGGTTTCCTACAGAATTAGTAAGTGTGGAAATGGAGCCGAGCTGGAGTACGTTTCTTTTTCAAGTAAGTTGATTCTTTAGGAGGGAAACCGAGGTTGCTCGCGAAACAACCTCAAGAGTTGTATGCGCGGGATATCCTGGCGGTAAAAGCAGTTTTTAAACGAGTAATGCCAAGATAAAGTAACCAAGCAAAACAATGGTATATGAATCCAGGCGTCCAGCTGTGAGGCTTGGGAATGACGCTAGAACAAAAAAAATCAGTTTTCCTCAACGCGTGTTTGAAAAATGTGGACTGTTTTATAATTTACGCATACTTTCGATTATTTATGTCATGTAACTCGACAGAGTTTGGGGGTTTTCAAGTTTGTTTGCCGAGTCGGAGCCAGCGAAACATGCGGGATAATTTGAAGTAAGGAGACGCCACTGCACCGTTACAATCGAGACAGACCTGTTTTTTTCCCTGTGACTGAGGGCTTTGATCGGTCGCCATAGGATAATGAGATGTAACGCCAGTGAATATTGTAATTGTTACCCGGATAAACCAACAGATAAATATTATTTGAAATGGTGGATGTTAGCAAACGTCGAGTAAGTGCATACTTAGGTTATCGGCTGCTGAGATTTACCAATGACGAATCGCAAGCCCGCGGTGAACTTTCCGCTTGCCTCAGCCGAGTAACAGTAACTAGCCAAGTTAGCTAACGATGTTTAGGCTGCCTTAGTCAAACTCTCTGGCTAATTTAGCTCAAATTTGGGCGAGGCTGTCGCAACGAGTGTACAAAACTACATGTTACGCGGCTAGATAAACAGCGTTTGTACGACTCTTATGTTTATTAACAAGCTATTTATTCGGGAAGACCGTGGCGGAAAGGAATTCACACTGTGAACACACAACGTAGGCTAACACTAGCAACGAAGGAGCAGATTTGAAATTAGCAGTGACATTACGCAATTTATAAATCCACTTCTTTTCAGCCAGAAAGTGAGTGTGGAGGGTGCATGTCTGCCACGGTTCATGGTTTTCCCTGTGTGTACTGAAGGCTTTTGTTCAATAAAATGAATGAAATGTTTTAGTCCCGTGGCCTTAGTTAGCCTGAAAGACAAACTTAGTGAGGAGACGAGAAACGTGAAGACAACGAGTTTATATGGAAAGGTATTTCAAGTCATTCCGTGTTCAGATTTGTGTATGATGTTATTTAATCGAGTATTGATGTTATGAACACACATCCTAATCATTATAATGCTGTCTATGATTGTTCGGTTCATTCTATGAAGTTCAGCCCCAGTGTGGTTTTAGTGGTCCTCAATGAACTTCCCTATCATTCATATATATGAAACCATTATTTTAACCTCTACATAACCCAAATAAGCTGCAAAGTATATTATAGCAGGTCAGGTGTAAATCATGAGAATCATTATTTGTAGTGCTGTCATGCCAGCCAATAATATACCATTTATGTAATAGTTTGAGACAAATGCATCCAAACTTCAGAGAAACATGTTTTACCATCTAGGGTAAATAAAAATGTGTCAGGCTGGAATATGACAGACAAGGTGTGGATAACTCAAGGGGCTCTTATGTGCATTAAAAGCACTCAAGAGGAGCCTGGTAGCAGTGTACCATGCACTGCTTTTATCATCTTTGCAATTCAGTTAGATTACTGTATTACATCCTTTGTGATACATTGTATTAGTAGCAGTAATGTTCTCCTCCACTGTCACATCTTGCGTCTTTTGAACACTATTTCTTCTTGGTGAAAAGGGCAGATGGACGGCTCGTTGTAGAGTGTTTGGCGTGCAGCCAGAGGCCCCCTGCATGTATTATGTACTGCACACTGTTACTCTGTAAATCTGTGTGCAGTCATCATTGACGTAAGAAGGGAAATATTTCATTCAGCTACCACCAAATTGAAACATGCTTTTGCAGTGTTTTTTTTTCAGCACTCCACTGTTACCCCTTTTGCTTGAGAGGTGGTTTGATAAAATGTGTAAATGTAAAAGATGAGGATTCACATGTTCTCGTTTAAATACTTTGTCAGGCATTTTAAATGATTCATATTGTTGTGTAAATGAGCTTGAATAATATCATACGTACAGCTGCCTCTCCTCCTGTTTTAATGATCGCTGGGCAGTGATATATATTTATTTATTTTATTGATATATATATAATCCATCCATAATACTGCAATGTAACAGAAAAACAATGTGAGAAAGTCATACTGAAAATCCTCCTGTGCCTGAAACTCTGTTCTGTCTTTCAGCAGGTGGGACACACTGACCACACTAATATTGCCACTGCAAGACGTACAAACATAGTTTAAAAATAGCTGTTGGTGATGCACCTTGCATGTGGAAGCCATTTTGTTTATTTGGTGTAGCCTAGATCTGTTTCTTAATACAGTGAACAGCTGGCCTGTAAATTTACATGTTAGATATTAGGTTTAGGTTTAATTTAATAACATCAATCAATCAAACAAGTTTATTTATGTAGCCCAAAATTGCATTGCATGCCCCAATGGGCTTCACAAATGCACTTTTATGGATTGACGCGGGCAACAATTATCAAGTGCTTTAAAAACAATTAAAAGCAGTGAATTGAATGCATACAAACAAATGCAGATAATACGTAGGCATAAACCCTCCCATAAAAGTAAATACATAAAAACACAAAGACATAGTAGGAAATAAGAACAATTTAAGGTTGATCATAGGTCATAGAGGAAAACATGGGTTTTAAGCCTGGATTTAAAAATCTCAACAGATTGCAGTTGCTTTTGAAATTGTCACTTGGAGCAGAAACTCATTAAGTCAAGCTGACAGATGCGCACCCATCAAGCTGCTATGGCTAGCATGATAGCAAAGAATTGTCTGCTTAAAAATCCAGCGGACACAAAGCTATGTTATATTCATTCGTTGTAACGTATGTGGCCACCTGACAAATGTAAGGTCCAGTTTGTTCTCCACTAACTAAGAAACATCTCAATCTTTAGCTTGCTAGGTGTTCACAAACTGCTCACCAACTTTCTGTTTGCCATTTGGTGCTAATTAAGTTGCTTAAAGTGAGTTTTCGATCTTGTTTGCTTGAAACTGATCCATTATTACAACACGCGCACTTTCTATCCATTGTTTCGGAAATCTAGTGATGAATGGAGCTTCAGCATCCGTAGTTTCTAGTGTCAGAATAAAGGCTTTATGTGGGCTGAACATTTGCTCTTCGCTTCATCTTTCAAACCACGTTATATCTCACAGTTGCTTCCTTGTACTCGGCAGGACTGTTGTCTCAGATGTTGTATTAAATGGCACCACTCTTGGTGGTTTTGGCTCATTGTTTTCAGTGATTTGGGAAGATGGATGACGTGATGAGAAATAGTCTTTATCATCCTTTTACATGATACAGACCAAAACAATAATATATCGAACCCTTCTGAACAGTATTCATACATCTTTACATGCTTTGAAATCCTTCTGGATGACTGGATGACCACCGAAGGTTTCTCCATTTGTAAACAAGTGAATAACAAACTGCAAGAAACCCATAAACATAAAAAGAAGGGTCTACATGTATCAGAAATATGTTTTCCTGTAATATGCACTCCGCTCCTTTCTTCTATTCTTATTTTATCAATTATGGTTTTTGTTTGTCTTGAGGGGGAAAAAAGGGATTTTCAGCAAGCAGCTGTTAAGAGAGCGATACAAAGGATTGAAGAAAGACAGTGCATAATCTGACTCAGACCGTGAGCCCTGATTCAAGTCTACAGTGGCCCGTGGAGCCATCGGGACACTCCCTCCATTTTGATGTTATTTATGAGGGAGCAGCCCCAGTTGTCAGAGCGCATTTGTGTCAAAATGGTCAGAGCTGCATGAAGGCACAGCAGCTTACAGGCCCTGCACCGCTGTATAGAGGCGGGCTGTCTGCTGCGGTGGCTACGTCTGCTGTTCACAAGCTTCACAAAGAGGAGGGTTCCCGGCTGGTATCCCCACCACCACTCCCCCCAACCCAAACATAAAGCTCCCCCCTTCCCAGGCCCACCCCTGGTGTGCCAGCGGACGGGTTAGCATTGGCATGACGATGACTAATCCTGGAAGGTGGCAAATGCGAGCAGGTGCTCAGACAAACGGATGGGTGGCATTCTCCATGAGTTCCCAGGTCTCGTAATGCTTACGAGTGGAATGACGTCTACTAGTTCAGTCGAGTAGTGCGTGTGTGCGTGGAAAAACAATGTCCGCTGTCTCATGAATAGATGAGCCAAATCAATGAAGATGAGCATACAAAGATCCCCCGCTGAGGCATCACTGCTCAGATTTGTGTCTCTCACAATAGGCTGGGTGACATAAGGAGGACACTGTGCGGTTCATTTTTCTCCTCGGTCCCCGTCTCCTCTGTTTTTTTGCAACTCCTTCTCTCGGCTGGCCTTCTGCGAATGGATGATTGAACCTCAAAGGGAAAGGTCAAGCATTTCACCTTGCCCTTTTTCTTGCTGCTGTTTCACAACACAGTTCCCTTGACTGTGTCCGTTTACCAAAACAACATGTTTTATCACAAGTTTAGCAAGAATTGTAAAGGAATACGAATTACCATTACCAACACCAGCTCCTGCTGATGGTGTGTTTGCAACTAACTGTGGTCGGCTAAAGCTGGAGCTCTGGACTCCTGCTTTGCCTCTAAGTTGGTATGCTTGCTTTGCAGTCACATGATGAATCAGCACCGTTATGACGGGGATCGTTTTTCATCCAGTATATTTGGATTCTTTTGCGCTCGTGGCATGCCGCTGCGTCAACCTCATTAATGACAGATCCAGTGCCCATTTTGTGCTCTGTAACATCTCTCACCAGGCCTTGTTGTTTTCATGGACTTCAGCAGACTACTGACAAGCTTTCAGTGGTGCTGCAGCTGTCACCAACACTGCAACTGGAGAGTAATGATACAGTGGAGTTTAGAAACTAAAATCCCAAACAGTGTATCATTACCGTCAAACCTCACATTAGATTTTTTTACCAACAAATATCTGGAATTAAATTTGGGCTCAGCTGAATATTTGTGTGTGTCTGTGTTTATTCAGCAGGCCAATGAAGCCCTCCACCACCAGCACCATGTGGCACAGAACAGCCTGCTGCCACTTCTCAATGCAGGGGCCGAACAAATTGACCAGAAGCCCATCCTGCCCATCCACATAGACCAGAAGCCCCCCACCAGCGCCGTCGATCTCCTCAAAGACAATGTGGCCAGCGGCGGAGGCACAAGGCCGCCTGTGCCCGTGATAAAGAAGGAGCACAAAGGCAAAACGCCGTTCGTCTGCGGCTACTGCAACAAAGCCTTCCGCGACAGCTACCACCTGCGACGCCACGAGTCCAGCCACACCGGCATTAAGATGGTGTCTCGGCCAAAAAAGGCTGCCCAGACAGCTCCCACCATGGTGCCCATGATCTCTACCATGCCGCGGGAGAATAATGGCCACCCTTCATACATCTCCACTGTGGCGGGCATCCTCTCCACGGCAACCACCTCGGTGTCCTCGGGCGCCAGCATCATGACATCGTCCCCAATGGGAAACGTGCCGCAGCAAAACGTCCCCAAGAAGCCCCCTAAGCCCGTCAAGAAAAATCACGGGTGCGAGATGTGCGGCAAGGCCTTTCGAGACGTCTACCACCTGAATCGCCACAAGCTGTCCCATTCAGACGAGAAGCCTTTCGAGTGCCCCATCTGTCAGCAGCGCTTTAAGAGGAAGGACCGGATGACCTACCACGTTCGCTCGCATGACGGCGGCGTCCACAAGCCCTACGTGTGCTCTGTGTGTGGAAAAGGCTTCTCCAGGTAAGGACTGTTTTTGTTTTCTAATTGAAAAGTATTTTCCATCTCAATGTATTCATAGCTTTCCACAATTTAGTTATTCAGGAACACTCCAGTGCTGTTCTCTTCTGAAAACATGCTTTCAGCAACATGTAGAGAGTCAAGGGTGAAATGAATTTCCATATGTGAAGACATTGTCTTTCCTCCTGCTGCCAAGCAGGCTTGTCATAGGGAGTCACTCTGGAAAACCCTGAGCAATGGATGGCCATTAAGTGCTGGCAGCAGAGTTCAAGGGGAGATAACATTACCGGTTTCATATGTCATTGTACATTCCTCATATAGCTCCTGAGGTGGTGTAATAGGTTGTTATGTTCCCCCAGTAGTATAATGGCTAAAAAAAAGACACGATTGGTTGGTAAACAGGTAATTGAAATGGACATTAAGTGTCCTAAACTTCCGCAAATTTGTCAGTGAATAGCGGTGAAAATATTTCATTTTTATTTAGTTTTCACAAAGCAGGTTTTGTGTCTTAATATGCAACTTTACTAACTATCAATAGGAAAAAAAGAAAAATATTGAGTATCGCTTCGCTGACAGCATCGCAATATATTGAACAGAACCCATTTCACGATACATATCACCATGTTCTTGCCAACAGACAGCCATACTAGAGCTGTGCGATATCACAATATATGTTGTAGTGCTTTATAAAAATGTCTACTGTAGGATATAAACCTCTGTTGTTTATATCATAACTTTAATGTGTAGTTACTTGGTTAGCTCTGTTGTTACTCTGGTTGTGGTTTAGATACTCCGTGTAAAATGCAACCCAAAGACAGAATGACCGCTGGATAATTCAAATGTATCATGAGAGTTCAAAACATGTTCATTGTATGAAGCATAGACATGATGGTATGAAGGCTAATGTAACTGCAGCAACACTACTGCTTTGTGATAGCATGTTTACGTCGGCAGCAAGGACTCATTTGGAGGAGACAGAGGGAACGCAATGGAAAGCGAAAATAACATTACATCAGAAAAAAAAAATACTGTGTTGTCTATATCATTATTGGGATATAAAATTAGCTTGCAAGATATAAATGTTGTCCATATTGCACAGTTCTAAGCCATACCATCAAATATGGAGCATGAACTGAAGCAGCTGTTTGATTCACTGTGGTCAATCAGCTGATTCAATAAACCTGCTTCTAGAGGCCGGGCCCAGTGCAGCTTGGGATCATAAACTTAACAGGAACCAGGAGGTATGGTGTGCTCTGTCTCTGCATTAGCTACCAGTGTCTTTGAGGAGTGTCTGAAGTGTTGAGGCCTATGGGACTCTCCTGTGTATCTGAGGAGGTGTTTGAGGTGGGATCAGCTGAAACAGGAATGATGCACAAAAAACAATGGTGACATTCAAAATTGTTGAGAAATCAAGGCCAAAAGCAGAAAAAGAACAAAACAGTTGTTTTTGTTTCTGTTCCAGTTCAATGATATTCTTTCAATCTGCAAATAACAAGACTATTGTAAACAGGAAGCATGCGTTTGAGATGTAGTTTATTCTTATGTTAGTGGAGCAGTTTCACCCTCTGATGGTTGCATTCCAGGGTCAAAGAGGAAAGTCCTGACTTGTCTGTTAGACTTTGTTAATCATCGCGCTATTTTTAACCAAACACACCTTTTTTTTGACTATTTACTTGTCAGTCAAAAACAAATTAGCTTTTGCTCTCTTTTCAAGCAAGAGAGACATGCTTGTTAGACCTAAGTGTAAAAGAAAATGCTCTAAAACAATCTTTCATGTTTGTCATTGCTCATTGGAGTGGTCTTTGGCAGTAAGTACAGAGAGGATTTATTTATGCCTCACCAAAAGTTCACTAAACAGTGCCATTAATGCTTGTAGCAACCTATGACTAGTCTGTGAGTGATTCAGCCAGTTTCTGTTTGGGATTATTTAGTCGTACCATGATTTCATACAGAGGGCTGATTGTGTGGACCATGTACCATCCATGTAGTTCCCATATTTAGATGTGCTCAGATCTGTGCTCCTATTGCCCCCCAACGCCATTTCAACCACATGTTTAAACAGTCGCACATGGGAGAGCACCAATGGTAGATTATCAGGGGCTTGATGGGGGTGGGGGGAGGCGTCTCTTGTCACTTTGCGGTTCCCGCCAGCATGTCACAGACTTTCTTTCCCTTGGGAATTCACTGAACCACGCTGCAACGTTCAGGTCAACTCATTTGGTATGTAGCGAGTACATAATTCAGGTTAAGGGGGTTAAAGAGAATATTGACAAGAGTTCTGTTCCACAACTTCTAATAATAATAATAATAATAATAATAAAACCAACAGCCTGTCGTTGAGTTGTAATGTTAGAGCTGCACTGTGTGGGGCATGCCTCCAAACACAGTGACGTGGGGCAGGGATTCATCAGCATACTGGAAAGTGAGAATGGGGACTGAATAACAGGGCACTGAGTCACTGCCACTCAGCCAGATATGTGGACAGGCACTGTCTGGAGTCTGCTTTCCTTGTCAGTGGGACAGAAAAAAAAACCTGATTCCAGTTCAGGGCACCACAGTCAAGATTCCTCTTGACTCTGCTCATTTGTATTTAAAAAAAAAAAAATCCAGCAGCATGAGACTTTCCGGTTTGGGAGCAGCTGCCAATGCTGGAGCGCTTTTTCTTCACTCCACATCATAGCACTTCTAACATGATTCAGCTCAGAGCTTCACTAGAACTAACAAGCTGACAGAGGAGGATCGGTGCCAAGGAGAATTTGTGAATGCCGGAGTTTCACTTTAAAGGTCAATGGGCAAAGAGCTGTTTTCCTGCAACTGCTGATATGTTTTTGTTAGTTTTATTTTTAACCTTCAGTTTAGCAGCAGTTTTTTGTTTTTTTTTGTCTAAAGACTTAATTTTAGGATATGACTGAATCACTGAATGTTGTCACAAGTAAACATCACCTGTAATTGTCTGATTTGTTTTGTTTTTACATTTTAATCTGTATATGGCACATTTGGCATGTTGATAATGAATTGGTGAAAGAAATAATAACAGAGTTGAGTGCAAAAGCCACTAATGTGCAAAAAGTGTTGTTTTTCTTTTATATACATTCTGAAAGGTCCTTCATGCTCAGTCCTCCTTTTTTCCATCACTGTAAACATCAGGGTTCCCGCGGTTCCTTAAAAAACGTCTTAAAATGTCTTAAATTAAAATCCAGGTAATTTAGGTCTTAAATTGTCTTAAATTTGCTGTAGGTATTAAATTTTCAGATTGCAATTTTGCTCGTTCTCTTGTTCTTGAAAGTTGTAAAATTAAAGTTGTAGAAAAAATTTGGGTGTTGTGCCTTCAATTTATATTGTTGTTGCAAGTGAGAAAGGGCTGAAAGAATTAATAAAAGATATTATCAGAGATTAATCAGATTTTTGTTCCTGCTAAATATCAATATTGGCATCAGCCTCATAAACTCCATATTGGTTGGACCCTACAATAAATTGACTGTTTTCAGCCAAAGAAATTACAACTTTTTTGGGTCTTAAATTCTATTTGTTGAAGTCTTAAAAATGTCTTTAAAAATATTAAATTTGACTTTGAAAATGGTCCAAGAACCATGAACATGTAATACTAATACTACTTTCTCGCAGTTGTTGACTCTTGTTAGAAATAACATAATTCAATCCTACACATCAGGTTAATTAAGTGTAATTAACTTTGTGGCCTACTTAGTTTCTTCTTTATTTTGCAGTTCAGTCTAGGAAACTACCAACCAATTCCCTGGAGATCCTCAAAAACATTCTCCTCATATTTCTGGAAGTAATGGCAAGGCTGTGAGAAAATAAACAGCAGCAGTATTTGATGTCATGCTAAACTGTTGATTTCATCCAGAAAACAAGCGGAAAGTGTACAAATTTGCTGTCTTCATGTGGTGTCTTGTTGTGAATCTAGGTCAAACTAATTCACGCACGATTGATCATGGAGAATTAACTGCCACTGACTTGAAATATAAGGGTTTTTTTTTTTTTTGGTGTCCCTCCCCTCATTATCAGCGCAAACAGAGCACGTCGGTATGCTTCCCCTCTGGAATAGTTGAACATAAGGCTTTTTCACTTTGTTTGTGCACTTGCATTTGGTGTTTTTCGTCAGTTTATGACACAAACTTACAAGTAAAGTAAATGACGTTAACATAATTGCTAATTCTGTGTCTGTCAAAGGGTTTATGCAATCAAAGCACTGTCTTCCACAATTCATTAAATGTGGTGTTTTTGTATCCAGGCCTGACCACTTGAGCTGCCATGTGAAGCATGTGCATTCCTCAGAAAGACCGTTTAAATGTCAAGTAACGGTAAGGCCCTGCTCCTACGTTATCGTTGTTCTTTATAATGTTGTTTCTGTGCTATGCTGACCTTTGACCTCTGTCTGTGTCGCGGCTGCAGGCTTGTACCTCTGCTTTCGCCACCAAAGACCGACTCCGCTCCCACATGATCAGACACGAAGGAAAGGTCACCTGCAGCATCTGTGGGAAGATGCTGAGCGCTGCCTACATCACCAGCCACCTGAAGACTCACGGACAGACCAACTTCAACTCCTGCAACAAAGGTTGGTCAGGAACACACGTCTAACGTCACAGCAGTGAGATGTTCAGCAGTTCAGAGAGAATGACTAAACGTTCAGTCTTGTCCAAACTGCAACACACTGTACATTTTGGCGTTATCATCTAATCTTTTTTGTCATCGCTAACTCAATTTTATCTCTTTACTTGACAAGTAGCCTGACTAAAAATGACATTCCTATGCAGCAAAAGTGCACTGTGAATTGCATTGAATTTGTTGTGGATTGCATTTGTCCAATTAAATCCACACAGGATTTTCACACAGGCGTCCACTGTTCTTGTCTCAAATGAAACTATAAAGCTACAGACATAAATGTTAACTTGTAATATAACACACAAACCAAGGTGTTTTTGTTTCTTTTTTGCATTTATATTTGGGTCGGTTTGTTGTAGTCTTTTTTTTTTTGTTTTTTTGTTTTTTTTTTACTTTATTTTTTCCAAAAAATAAGAACAGATACAAAAACACAAGGTGGATAGACACTAGTTTGTCACGTAAAGGTGCCATTTTGTCCATCTTGCAACATAGCACAGCTGTTTTGATTTGAAGGCTGTAGGGTATTTGTTCCCTTGTTTGAATTTCTTCTACAATGCCCAGTCAGTGGTTCAGTCCAGGTGGGTCAGTTCTCAGCCAACTCCTTGTAATGGCTTTGTTAGCTGCAAGTAATAGGATCTTGAACAGGTATATGTCTTCTTTGACTAGCCTCCTAGATAAACATACCGATGATCTTTGGGAATATCATATCCAAAAATTTCACCCATGGCACTTAAGACCCCTCCCAAAATGACTGAATTTTCTAATGACTAAAATATGTGGGAATGGTTGGCATTCAGTTTGTTGTAGTCATTTTAAGCCGTCCCGTGTTTTCTTCTCTTTAAATTTATAACATTAATCATGTTAAAACTGTGATCATAATCAACTGAACTCAACTGAGAATGCTGCATTAGGCTGCATTGCATCAATCAGGCTGTTGGTTAGTAAAAGATCAAATATAAATGAAATGAAGTAAAATAGTTTCTCTTGTGTTCCCAGAGGGTAATGGAGTCTGCAATTCCTCCTCAGCTACGCCAGTGACCATTTCCGCCCCCATCACCACGGCGATGAACCGGGGCCACAACAACAACCCCGTTACCATCGCTGCGCAAATGAACATTAGCACCAACACGGTCAACATCTCGTCTCCCATCAGCCTCCAGCACCCAGTCACCATCACTGGGCCCGTGAACATCGCTTCCGTCAACATCCCCGCCACTGCGCCCATGAATATTGCCCACCCGGTCGCCATAACGACCACCATGCCTATGAACATGGCCGGTCCGCTCAACATCGCTATGAGGCCCATGGACAGCATGCCTTTTCTGTCCCAAGTCTTGCCTTCCTCCCCACCCTGGTAAAAACATGGAGAGAGCGAGGGAGAGGGAGCGCTGAACTGGCCAGAAAGAAAGGGAAAATGAAGTGAAACAAGAGACTCCTGTCCTCATTATTTGCACCTCAAGCCCAGCTCTTTCTCTCCCCATCCCCTCAAACCATGTTTACTTACCCCCCAAAGTGAATATTTACATGAGCTGCACGACTGGTAGGAGCTCCCCGTGTCACAGCTGCGTCCCAACCAACGTCAAGTAACGCGACCCAAGACGCAGGACACTTGAGTAGAAATCGAGTAGGGTTTCATCTTGAAATCAGGACAGCCGTAAAGACTTAGAGTAGTCAGTTAGAGTGATGAAACTGTGATTTGTATGATGATGAAACAAGAGGAGAGGATTCCTTCAGGACTCCGTAGGAAAACACACCTGTGCTTTTTTTTTTTTTTTTTTGGTAAAAGGGAGATGACAAACGGACTGAAGCAATAACAATAAATTGCTGTTTTTGATGTTTTTACAAATTCTCTCCCACAAAACCTCTGGGTGTTACTTTGTATGTTTTTTTTTAATTATAGCCTGCTAATCACTATTTAATGTTATAGGAAATGAGTCTAGTAAAAGGGACAAGCAGCTTCCATTTACATGGAAGAATATTTTTTCACATTGCTATAGCTTTTCTTTTTTTTCCTCTTCTCAGATAGTAGGTATGCTCTTGAGGTACAGTGACTAACTTGTACAGTTGACATAGTAATGTATTTCCATGTCAGCGTTGAAATTGTTTTTTGCTTTCGTTATTAGAGCGGACATCACAACGCTGTTCTCTCAAAAATCTGTGCTTTGTTTTGTATCGATATGCAAACACAAAGGTTTAGTTTTTATTTGCCTATTAGTGTTTGTTTATTCCATGATGTCAGAAATGGAATGAGTCTTGCACTGAAAGTGTATCTTACACAGCAGGTGAACAGCAGTATTATCAAAGATCAAATTGGAGTCTTAAGTGTTTTCGGTTAGCCAGCCTGCACTTGATGGCCATCTAGTGGCTGAACATGGAAGTGGCCTGGCCTTGAAGTGAAACCTTTTCAGGCTGTTACAGTCATCATAATGGTGACTAATTAGTTTTGTCTGACTCGTGTACACTGTTTTTTTTTGTTTTGTTTTTTGTTTTTTTAAATCATTTATTTGTGATAGCCCCAAGATGATACTAAGGACCCTTCACTCAGGAAACACGTGAAAAGTCCAATCGTGAACTTTTAAATTCTCCATGTTCCTTTTTAGATTTCTTTTATAATTTGGAATTTTCATCATGGACAAGAAAGAGTCTAAGAATTATTGGTTTTAAACACAGCCGTCCATATTTACTGTGCAACAATGGCACACAGCTGAACCTTTTTACCTTTTTCCTTATGAGGTCAATATCAGTCTCAGGCTGCATTTTGTGATGGAGCTCTAAATGAGTTTGATTTAAAAAAAAATTATAATTCAAGTTTGTGTCCATAAAATATAATGGAACAATATTGATGTTGCATGACCCCCCTTCTCCCCCTCCAAAAAACACTGTAGCTGTTGAACTATTTTTTTAATGAATGCCATGTTATCTCAACAGTGTTGCAGCTCTGAGTCAATTCAGTTTTATACTGAAAAAATGCATTATGCATGTTTGTCATTCCCCCTCCAAGTTTTGTTTTAAACAAAATATTAGCGTAGCTTTTTTTCTTTGTTCTTATGCATTTTACGTAGATACACTATGATAGCCTGTTTTGCCAAATTTGATACAATAATAATAATAATAATGTGATGAACTGAACATTTCTGGTGGAACTGAACATCTCTTTATTTTTTAGGAAAAGAAATAATTGGAAATTCCAGGACCCTTGTGAAAGCAGTTGAATGTATATCTTTGTACAAAACTATTTTAGTTCTGAGGATATGGTAGTTACAATAGATGTGAAAGATAAGATAACCTTTTTTTTTTTATAAATCTTTTGTATTAGAACATTAACAATGGTAATTTTGTATATACGAGAGACTAGGCTTTCTGATTAGCAGAAAGGTCAAACATTCCTACATTTTTTTAAATGTACGTTTGTCAAATTATTACATAAACATGCGCAATGTTATGTGCCTTTTATTTGGGTTGTCTAAATAAAAGAAAACTATCAAATGTGTTCATATGTGTTAATAATGTAAACATTGTTTTTGGGAGAGACTTCCCAGGTTTTTTGGTTTTTTTTTTGTTTTTTTTTTTTACACAGAGCATATAACACAACCCTACCAACATGTTTAGTGCTTCAGATTTACATTTTATACAACAATCAGGAAAAACTACCAATGAGAACCCCAACAGGTAGCACTTCTGATGTTGTAGCCTGTGTATTGCTTTCCATCATACAGGTGGTTTTGCATGTTATTTGCACATTGTGCCAGCTTTATATGTTGCCATTCATTATCTAAAACATTAATTTGGCTCTGTTAAAGCTTTCATCCTCAAAACTTTGATATTAAACTCTTCTTGAATTTTCTGTGTTTAAATTAGCTCAGTGTCTGGAAAGGATTATTTTTACATCTCTGTACTGGTACTTGCATTTAGGTAAATGATCTGAATAGTTTCTCCACCACACTGTGTGGTTATGAGTAGCCAAAACGACTGTGACGCAAAACGTCCTTGTGCTTCGGGTAAAGGTACCAGAGAATCTCCAGGCAGGTCTTAATCCATTATCGGTTTTAAATGCATCTTAATGAAGCAGTTCAGCTGTTGCAGGGCCAGGCAGGGATAATTCAAGCCATAAAACTAACACGTTCAAACCGGACCAGCTGTTGTGCTGTGCTCATGCTGGCTGTTAACCTTAATAAGTGTGCTCATTCTTTTGACGCTCATTTACAGCTTGTTTCCCCTCACAGAGCTGTCAATTTCTAGGTCCAAACACCCGGTAATCCCTCAAAGACAGCTGTTTCTGAGAGTCACGCAGCTCTTCCACTGTTTGCTCAGAACCACTGAAACTCTTGAGCATGTTCACTGTAATATGTAACCAGCCATAAAAAACATCAGTCTGTTGACGTTTTCAATGTCCACTGTTCTGTCTTATTGAATATGTTTTAATAAGAGAGCAGAGCATTCTCTGTTTCCTGTTCAAACCAATGTTTTTTTTATAGAATTTTATGGATTCAAGAGTCATTTGCTGGAGTCTTATCTGATTTTGTCTGCTTAGAATTTCAGAAAAGCGGCACTAAAGAAGGCCCTGACAGCTGAGTGTTCATGTGTTTGCAGAACAGAGTTATCCAGCAGGTGGTGATGTTAGGCAGCATTTGTGTTCTGTCTAGTTTTATCTGTGGAATAATCCAACTGATCCCCAGAGTGGGTTCATTAATTTACGAACTCATGTTTGAAAGTAGCTCCTCAATGGCAAAGTTTGAATTTCATCCAACCTGGACTGGATAGTGTATTTCACACAGCATGGTAGTGGACATATTCTTCTGTTTTCTCACGCTTCCTCCATCTCTAGTTTCCAGCTGTATGTATGCAGTAAAAATAGCAAATGTTTCAAGAGTGCCCTGTCCCTCAATGAAAAAAACAGAAGGAATTACTCTCACTTGGCTGCACTGTAGTGTGGAGAGATCAGCTACTCCTTGTTTTCAACATTCATTAATGTAACAATATCAAATAGGCAATGGACATAGTTATATATTCTGGATTTTTGTGAAACAAAAAAAAAAAAAAAAAAGAAGAAATTTCAAAATAAGAGCTCCACAGCATCTTGGATGCTGCTAGCAACTCTGGACTACGAGGTAAAATTACAGATTTTTTCAATGAAGTCTGGTGACTTTAGATAAACCCGTAGATGGATACAATAGCATCAGTTTCCCCAGCAGAAAGGACTGTCTCACAGTTTTTAAAAAAGTGAAAATAGTCGAAATATAATGTTCACTTAAACTGGGTGGGCATTTCTTTTCGGTGTCTACTAATGCTCATCTCCTCAGAAGTTCACTGGTTTGGTTCCCTGCTATAACTCCTGTCTGTTTCTCCAATCTGGGGGCTGTGCTGACTGTCATCGACTGCAGGTAACACACTGACTATGGATAAGTAGCTCATACAACTCCACTTTAAAGCACCCTGGACCATCCCTTTAAGATGTGCACTAACAAATAGTGATTCTACTTCATGATACCAGTATGATGGTGCTCTCTATGACTAGACAATTTTCACACCAAAAGACCAGGTGACATTCAAAGATTAATTTGTGCACTGGTCATGATCACCGAAGATAAAAGCATGAAACTGTATTCACTATCAGATGTGACTGCATGACCTTTCTTCAGCAGTAACTATTTGTTGGCCTTATTACATATGGGAACTTTGACACACATAAATGTAGATGTACACTGTTTAACAACTTGATTATTCATCACCCAGTGTAAGGTGTTTGCCACCACTGACCTAAATTAACAGTATTTCTGATTACAAAGATGTTTTTTTATGTTTCTGTAATGGCTGATCCACCAGTATGTGCATGCTCTTTAATTAAAATGATATCTTTAATGATAAAATATTATTATTGTTGTTATCCATGAATTTTCAAATTTACTTTACTGTTTTCCCACCCAAAAAAGAAAAAAAAAATAACAAAGCACTCAGCCAATATTGTGACACATGGGCGATGAGTTAGGCCTGCGTCACAACTTCATGCACACCTTGTTAATAACAATATATTATAGTAAAAGAAAAATATTTAGAAATGTTCAAAAGGAAAGCATTATGTAAGATATTTTCCTCACAGTTATTGATATCAATACAGTGTATGCACATTTCTAATTGAGCCTATTTGAATTATGCCATAACTAGATCTGTATCCACTGTGACTTTGCAGACTGTAGGGCAAAGGCCTCCAGACCTGAAGGACTAGCTTGTGAAAATCCTGGCCAGCAAAGGAGATAAAATCAGACAGTCCACAGTCTAATTTAATCCGAAGCTGTGAGCTTTGTGCTACTCGTGGTGTCTTGGCTGTCCAATAGTACGACAGTTAAGACGGCTTAAGGGACCGTCAGGCTGGCAAAGGATCATGTTATCCTCAGCAAGGCGAGCCGTGTCAGCAAGCTGTCAAGTGCCTATCTGAATGCTGCTCATGCAAATTTCTCTTTTTATATATATAACAGCATATATTGCAGGTACTTTTTGTGCCCTGCATCTTGCACATCATCAGCAACAAAAGGTCAGTGATCCTCAAGTATGGCATGAGAGGAAAATGAACTCTTGGAGCTAAAAGAGGGAACACAGAGGGGAGGAGGAAACAAACGGTGAGGCACTGCGTTGTTTTTCATCAGAGATGCTTCTGCTGTGATCTGTCAAGCCAATGGTTAAGTAGTTGCAAAGATAATCACTTGATCACTGCAGTTGCGGTTATTATTGCAGTTATGCAAAAGACTATAAGCCAGACATACAGTGTGTGGATGCAAGGTTTGCCTTGCTCTGTGTCTATACATAGTATTTACATAGTAAATAGCAAGGTGAACGTGTACACAGCCAATATTAAATATCTCTTTAACTTATTGCAACATGGTAACTTTATTTTGAAGGCCAAGAAGAGCTGGCATGGTGTCCGGCTGGCATGTCACTATCAAATCTGTGCTGTTAATTTACACCGCTAGTGTGAGGTTGACTTTCTTCTTTTGTCTGGTTGTCACCTGGCACAGTGTGAGACATACAGTCCAATTTCCAACGCGATCAGAAGACGAAGACGAGACAGACAGACAGATGGGAGAGGGGGAACACATACAGGCCTCCGTGAGAAGTGACTCACGTTCCATTGTATAATCACAGTATATTAAAGCAAAGAACATCACACCCTCGTTGCAGCAACGAGCCATGTGTGCTGTTGCTTCTTCGTGGTTGTGGGACCTGCACCCTCCTCCCACCCCCATACATACTGTGTGATACACACTCACTGTCCTCATTATGGGGACAAACGGTGCACCTTGCTTTTGAAGTTCCATTTGTAACATACTGTTATTTCCTTATTTTTTTGGGCTGTGCCCGTTTGATCTGGCTGCATTGCTTTTAAGTGTGGAAATAATAAGATCATGAGTGGGAGGTGATCGGCTTTAATTCAACCACCTCATTTAATAGTGAGTCCTCAGACTGGGCAGTGAGATCATATGCACTGTGCAAACAAACTATAATATGAACAATTAAAGGCCCATTGCTCTATAGGTGTGCAGCACCCTTTACACCACATCGCTGTTGAAAGTGCACAGTCTGCATTTGAATGCAGACCGTGTACACTCAACCGCATACAAGTGGAATGTCAACTATGTGGACTTGGATTGGTGGGATGGGAAAGGGGGCTGTACACTGATAACAGATTGTACCTTTGATAAAATACACAACAAAGCTGTGGTTTAGATTGATCATATTGCTAAAATGTCTCTGGTATGTCTGCAGACCTTATGGTGCATCTCTGTTGCCACAAAGATACAGTGGTGTCGCATGGCGCTGTGAGTGAGGTGAAAGGTGGTCATTATTCTTGGGGCCCAAACCTACTCTTGCATTGCTAGGGCTGTCTCTCACCACTGCACTGTGCAATTGTGTTGTATCCAACCAGTGAAAGAGAAAGAGGAGCATTCTGGATCCCTGAGTAATGCACATTATATCATCAGACATTTTGTCATATGGTTGGAAAAGCACAATTAAAATGAATACATAAATGGTGGAAACATGCAAAATAGGCTTTTTAAAGCACATTTGAACTTGTCCTTTGATGAAAAATTTAATGGAAAGTTTTATTGATACCATTAAATGTGTTGGATATGGTGATATCTGGTGGTCCTATTACAGATTGCAACCAACTGAGAATTTCTTTGATCACCCTTTCCTCCCCAAGACTGTGGTGAAAAAAGAGACCAACACTACCGTAATAGCATAGTAACAGAGGTCAGACAGATGCTTTTGCATTCGGTGTCTTATGTTACCACAGTTTCACAAGCATGTTAGAGAACAATGGTGACTTTCAGGTAATGAAAAAACATGAAAGGCTCTCTGTCGTGCTACAGTTTGGTTTGTCCTGCCTGGGCTACTGTAGAAACATGGAGGAGCAACATGGCGGACTCCATGAACAGGATCTGTCTCCCCATGAACATATGAAAGACTAATGCTAAGCTAACAAGAACACAGTGATTACTAGCTCATGAAAACTAGTTTTGGTTGATTATACACAAATGAAAACATAATTCTGAATATTAATATTCATTTATTTGTATTTCTGCTACTAAATGAATATTTTTTTCATGTTTTTTTTTTAATAAACTTTATTTAACAAGCTCATTTACAAACAATATGGCAAAATTCCCTGTTTTTTTCCTTTTACAATCAGTGGAACAGGTGCATAAAATGCAACGGTACAACAAAAAGATGAATGAAACAGGACATAAAAAAAGATAAAACAATAATATAAAATTAGCGAGGGTTTACTTCTTAGATCATATTTTTCAAATAAGCTGCAAAGTTTCATTGCATTTAATGTCCATTATGTAAAGAGATTTTGCAAAGGAGACAAGTTCATTATGAAACACATTAAACCTAGGTTTTACCTTCATATGTTTACATTTGTGTATATAAAATTTGCCGAGGATGAGTATATTGTTTATCAGAAAGTCCAACTCACTAAATGAGTACTATACGCTGTCCATTTAACTGAAGCAGATAAAATCAGAAAGCATTCATTTTTATTATTTACACCTGTGCTTTTCCTGCTGTACGTAACACGTCTTCCATGAAGAGGGACTGGAGCACCTAAATGGAATGCAGCCATGATGTTGCTAATTACACCTGTGCATATATTGGTACTCAACGCATATGGTGGGCTAAGAATTTAAATGAATATTAAGTTAATTTATTTAAAAATCACTCAATTACTACTAATTTTCTTCGTCCGTACGCATGCGAGCACGCGCACGAGAGAGTGTATGCGTCGTAACGTGCAGTACTACAGTTTTTTGTGTGTGACTTCACTTCCCAGAGTGCACCGCGTCTCATGATGTTCCCAACAGCTGACAGACGGTGAAAGCCTCTGCCAGTGCCAGAGCTGTCGGTGGAAGAGAGTAGCTTGTCGTCTCGTCGGTCGGTCGATAGGTCGATAGGTAGCCTTAACACGGACACGGAAAATACAAACACGAGCGCTGCTGGACTTTAGACTCTTCTGGTTACCGTCGAGCATCCTGTTTTGATACAACAACAAAAAAATATCTCGTTTGCATCCTGACTTTTCCTGCTCGGAGCCTGCTGGGGGACATTCGCTGTCAGCTAACTTCCACAATGAGGTCGCCGCGTCGCTGCTGAACTGCTGCATGTGTTTATATTCGAGCTGAACAGTTTCACTTAAGCTCCCTTTTTCCAGCCGTGCCCCGATGCTGAGGAATGGATAGTGTGTCTGCTAAAGGTGGGAAGATGGTCGAGAGTGATGAGCAGCCGGAGAGGAGGGATAGCGGTGGTGGCGGTGGCGCAGCGATGGCCGCGCTACACCAATGCGAACTCATCCAGAATATGATTGAAATCTCCATCTCCAGCTTGCAGGGGCTGCGGACCAAATGCGCCGCGTCCAACGACCTCACGCAGCAGGAAATCCGCACTCTGGAGGTAACGAGCTTGTCTGATAACACAGAGCAGTTTATAGGCAAACTGCGGAGTCATTTTTTTACACCATGTCCGCCTCGTATAGAGGCTGGATGTGAGCTACCAGCTAGGCGAGTGTCAGTGAGCTGAGCACATTTATTCTGTCGCTACTACTAATGCGTTCAGGTGCATACGAGTCGTTACACTCAGGTTTTGCTCTTATTATTCCTGCAGACGACTCCTAAATGGTTTGATCCAGTCACTAGTGTGACCTCTTTTCTCTAGGTGGGAATATTTGGTAGGGACAGGTGACAGCACTGTGCTGCTGAATACAGTCTGGCCTGATGGCACACATTCATTCAATGAGCCTAATTTATGTCATCGTGCGTCTGCACAGGGTTTCGCAAATGTACGACGTGTTGTGTCTCACAGTCTTAAGCTAGCAAAGAAGGAAGGAAGGAAGGCAGGCAGGGTTGCAGGGGATGATGCTACGCTGCTTTTTTCCTACATCTAGATGCAGATTCAGTCGTGTTCAGGGATGACTTGACATTGCTTTTTTTGCGCTAGAAGAGTTTTTTTTTTAAAGGGCCTCAGCATTTGATGCTATAGTAGAGAGAAGAAGTCAAGGCTGGTGGTTGCATGCCTGCATCACCAGCAAAAGGATGCACTCTGATGGTTCACTCTGATGGTTAATAGTAATTTAAATGTAAAGAAATACTCTTGTAAAATACAGATGCAGATTTTAAAAACAGCTGTGCTAGGATGCAACAATTAGTCAATTAGTTGTTGATTATTAAATGAATCATCAGCTGCTTTGATAAAGGTTTTTGAGTATTTTTTTTTTTTAAGAAAAAAGTAAAAATGATCAGATTCCAGGTTTGTAAGTGACACTGTTTCCTGGTTTATTTAGTCCTCTGTGACAGGAAGCTGAATATCTTTGAGTTTGTGGACAAAACAAAATATCTGAGGATGTCATCTTGCTCTTTTGGAAAATTTGATTGGCATTTAATAGACTAAATAATGATTGATTAATTGAGAACATGATCAATAGATGAATTGATGATGATGATAATCAGCAGCCCTAACATTATGTATCCTACATGGTTTAAACAGTGGTGTTGTTGTAGTCTTTTTCGTGGAGGGTCAGTTTTATCCTGGGCCTGCATGTTTCCACCCATGTTTACAGTCCCATATAGTTTTTGTAATATTTTCAGGTGTGAGATATGACTTTGAATCATATGGAAAAAATCCAGCTTTTGGTTATGCTTCTGCTGAGGAGGGTGACGATGAGGAAGAGTGGATTGGCAGCATAAAAAGGCTGATACAGTTCATTTTGATCAGACATGAAGGTTCATGCCTACAAACTTTAAGAAATAGGCTTCGGCACATTGTCTCCTCCAGACACACCGACATCCTAGAGACATGATAGATGGCAAATGGGTTTCCTGACTCATGGTTTATTTAAGCCTATACGGTTTGGATAAAAGGAATAGTCACTCCCTGATTGGCCGGAGGCTATCAATTATCCATGTCTTTTTTTTTTTTATTTCTGTATAACTGAACACCCCGTGAACAATTGGTGCCGTTGCCCCTAAAAACTAATGATCCAGAGAGCTCCCCAGCGTTTGGTTTCAGCCTCAGACAGAGACACGTCTGGCTGGACTGGTTTCCATGTTACCTTCAGGATGGTCAAAAAGCAACATTATTAAAACACATCGGTATCTGCTGTGGCTTTTTATTTGCCTTGGCAGGTCAGGTAGCAACACAAAACATCGATATTTGTGATGTGATGACAAAGAATGCAGGAAAAGATACACCTCAGAACAAGGGAGATATGACAAAGCAATCCTGGTGCAACTTACTGTCCATTTTAATAACGCCTATACAAAATCACTTGGCTTGGCTGGCAGGCACGAGGCGCAAGTTGGCAAGCTTCTGTGTGGGAACACATTGTCACAGGCTCAAGTAAAGAGGCCCAGCATTAACTGGGAACGTTCAAAGTATGAGCTGAAATAGAGAGCAGAACAGATCGGTTTGTCCCCCCAAAATCATGCTCGAATAGTTTGCCCAAAGAAAGGTCAGATCTTCTTCATTTGTGCCCGTGCGTGCCTCATCAGCACGTGGAGCAGGACATGATGTGCTAGAGTACTTCCTGATCTTTTTTAGATGTATTTTGGTGCTGGCATTGTTCTATGGGCAGACCATGCTGGTTTCTTGAAAGTGCTCAGAGGTTCCTTTTCCTGTAGTTAAGAGGCCATTATGAAGGGGGGCTCCCTGAAACTCAGAAATGCAAATAGTGGGTCTTCACGTTCACACTTTGCTGGTTTGTGATTTAGCAGTGGTCGACGTTTTTTGACTGTCAGATCAGCTAGGAAGAACCCTTTTGATTTGAAATCTCTCACTTCCTGCAGTTGAGATGACGAGAGCCTCGCTGTTTTTTAGCTGCTGCACTGGAAACAAGTATGATAAACGCTGAATGTTGGCATCCGCAGTACTGATTAGAGCTGTGTTTTTGTCTCAATGGTGAAACAGTTTCTACTCCTCATACTCAAGCAAGTAGAAGTAAAGATAAAACTGTGATCAACTTGTCTGAGAACATACAAGTGTCTTATGTCACCTCTCATGTCAAAACTTTTAGAAACTTCTCGTTTTGTGTCAGCAGAGTCATTGATTCATTTGAAGAAGTTGAAAACAGTGTTTCAGCAGACAGGGTTTATTGCTTCCAGTTGCATTTGTGTTGTGATATGTGAGTAATGTTACAGCTAGTTATTCTTGAGTTTTATACATTTTGCTGAATCTGTTTCATTTTTTTATTTCTTGTTGAGTGGAAGAATGCCCTTCATTGATTCAGAAGGACTTTATCACCGAGCAAAATATAGTAAATTAAAATGTAATTAAGTGACAGCTATTTAAACTGGAGACTTGGACACTGAAGAAAGAAATGTCTTTGACCTCTGAGCAATAGACTACATCAGTAAATGTTTATTAATAAGGCAACACTCCAGTGTATTTGTCAAACCTACGTTACTAAGGAGATGCATGGTGTGCTTTCTTAATCAGCAGTCTTACTTCCTATGTCTTTACTGGCACAGACCATTTTGAAACCAGCATGTTGCCATAATTGTTGCACTTTCACTTCTTGCTTTTCTTCCCTCGCTGAGATTTTATACGGCTCATCACGCCTCAAAATAGTCAGCAGATTCTGTGAGTTAATCATCGATTTAGGCAGGCAGGCAAATTTCAGCCCGTACAGTCAGGTGCTGTATTTTCAGACACAAACGAGACAAACTCCTCTCATGTTGTGTCTGAGTCGTTGATGTGAGAGGCGTACAGCAACCCCCGCCACGAAGCCTGAAATTCTACCGAGCTCACTGGCCGGCTTTGCAACTCCCACACCAGCATCCAGGTGATCACACACAAACTGCTCTGTTGCAGCCGGCTAGACATGATAGATGCTACTACTGAAGTTTTAAAGAGGCGTGAGGTCAAAGCAGTTGTCACCCTCAAGGTGCAAACGGGGCGTATTGCTCTGGAGGGCTGTCGAGAGAGGCTTGAACTCACTTTATACTCTCATCGAGAGAGCTTTATTATTCCACTTGAACAGTGTGTGTGTGTGTGTGCTGTTTTTTTCTGCCTTTGCTAGTGAGAGGATAATGATACTAGCCTCTCCAACAGAGAGCTAACTGGTACTTCACTTTTCACATGCTAATCCCACTCAGACTGCCTCTGCGTCTACTGTAGCATTGACTTCATCACTCTTGCACTGCCTCAGCAGGTTGTTTTCACCCAGAAACTCAAAACGTCCTGTGAACTGTGGAACAGAAGTGAAAAAGAGCAAACACTGGACTCGCCTAAGGTTTGTTGAAGACGTTTCACCTCTAATCCAAGAGGTTCTTCAGTTCTGACTGATAGTAAACAAACAACGGAAAGCACCAAGAGTATCAGGCCATGTCCACACGGAAACAGAGACAACTTGGTTTTGAAAAAGTTTTCTCAAAACACAGCGCTGTCTCAAGAAATGTTGTGTCCCTATATATACATATGTACAGGGGTTGGACAATGAAACTGAAACACCTGGTTTTAGACCACAATAATTCATTAGTATGGTGTAGGGCCTCCTTTTGCTGCCAATACAGCATCAGTTCATCTTGGGAATGACAGATACAAGTCCTGCACAGTGGCCAGAGGGATTTTGAGCCATTGTTCTTGCAGAATAGTGGCCACTACGTGATGCTGGTGGAGGAAAACGTTTCCTGACTCGCTCCTCCAAAACACCCCAAAGTGGCTCATTAATATTTAGATCTGGTGACTGTGCAGGCCATGGGAGATGTCCAACTTCACTTTCATGTTCATCAAACCACTCTGTCACCAGTCTTGCTGTGTGTATTGGTGTATTATCGTGTATTACCTCCAGAATGGTTCGGTAGTCCTTGGCAGTGACGTGCCCATCTAGTATTGGGCCGAGGGAATGCCATGATATTACAGCCCAAACCATCACTGATCCACCCCCGTGCTTCACTCTAGATATGCAACAGTCTGGGTGGTATGCTTCTTTAGGGCTTCTCCACACCATAACTCTCTCAAATGTGGGAAAGACAGTAAAGGTGGACTCATCAGAGAAATACATGTTTCACATTGTCCACAGCCCAAGATTTTCACTGCTGGCACCATTGAAACCAATGTTTGGCATTGGCACGAGTGACCAAAGGTTTGGCAATAGCAGCCCGGCCATGGATACTGACCCTGTGGAGCTCCTGACGGACAGTTGCACATTTAATTCTGCAGTGAGTTGGGCAGCTGTGGTTTTATGTTTTTTGGATACAATCCGGGTTAGCACCTGGACATCCCTTTCAGACAGCTTCCTCTTGCGTTCCACAGTTACTCCTGTTGGATGTGGTTCGTTCTTCTTGGTGGTATGCTGACATTACCCTGGATACTGTGGCTTTTGAAACATCACAAAGACTTGCTGTCTGGTCACAGATGCGCCAGCAAGACATGCACCAACAATTTGTCCTCTTTTGAACTCTGATATGTCACCCATAATGTTGTGTGCATTGCAATATTTTAGGCAAAACTGTGCTATTAGGCTACTCTGCTAATTGATCCTTCACACTCTGCTCTTACTGGTGCAATGTACAATCAATGCAATTTGGCCACCAGGCTGGTCACATTTAGCCATGAAACCTCCAACACGAAATTCGCCAGTGTTTCAGTTTCATTGTCCAATGAAACTGAAGTGTGTGTGTGTGTGTGTGTGTGTGTGTGTGTGTACACACACACACACATATACATACATAAAACCTACCTGTGATTTGCATTGAAAAGAAAAAAATAAAGTGTAAGTGTGTGTAAGTGTTGTCAAGAGGCCGCAAACATGGAGTTCAAAAAGCAGCGTATACTAGCCCCTGAAATGTTGATTTCATGTGTCAAGTGTCATTATGCCTTGTTCACGTGACATGATTTTAGCCCATTCGGCTGGTCGGCGACAGTTTTCCAGTTAATTTTCAAAATAAAATAATCAGCTCATATAATCAATTCCCTTCTACTCAGTGGACACAGGGTGATTCTCTTTTCATTGATTTTTCATTGTCATCTGTCAGTACCCACCAGGTCCGCCTGCTGCGGCTCCGCCGGACAGCTGAAATCGCGAGATTTCTGCTGTCGGACGTCGGCACACGGTGCATGAATTCAGCGCCCTGTGCCGACGTCCAACAAAAATAGAAGCTTGTCGGTTTGTTTCGACAGGCGTCGGCAGCGGTCCGCATTCAGTGGAAATTGACACATTGATTTGAATGGATGCGTATCAGTTCACACAAAACTTCGGCACCGTTACACATCTGGAGAAAATTAGGGGTGACAGTCATGTATGATAAACAAGGCTTTAGGGCTCATCACCATTCGTGCAGTGAAGAATGCATTGATTTGTACACTTGGGAGACCAAACAAGAGCTCCACAAACATGGATCAGCTACTTACAGCTCAGTGTCTACCGCCTCACCCAGGAACCTCAGCAACCATTCACACCTGAGTTCAGCTCACCTTAACAGCTCACATAAGGGTGGGCGGGACAATGATACCTAACGAGACCTGTTGTCTTGGTGGTTTCTGTGTTTGTTTGTTTTCTGCTCCTACAGGAGCATAAATATCTGGACTCTACCAGTCAGAACTGAAGAAGCCTCTTGGATGAGAGGTTGAGAGGTTGTCTTCAACAAACCCAGATCACTGAGACACTACACAGACATGTAGAACCCAAGTGTTTATGTAACCTTAAAAACAACACATTTAGTCATTGCTGTGAACGTTATCTCTTTTTTTTTTTTTTTTTAGCCACTGCTCCATGCAGTAATGATCAGCAAACAGCCAAAGCGTCACTCTTGTTTTGTCTTCCTCACAGAGTCGGGGAGAGTTGTGCTGCGCGCCGCTCGTGGTTGCGAGCTGTTGTGGCTGCATCTATATTTAGACGTCTTTCTTCCTACGCATTTTCAGGGTTGGTTGTTAAATAAGAAAATCAAATGACGCGCAAAGAGCTGTGGGAGGGGAGGGGGGAATCAAAGCCAATCCACTGAGCTACTGCTGGTGACATGTTAACCTGTGTGTGTGTGTGTGTGTGTGTATGTGTGTGTGTGTGTGTGTGTGTGTGTGTGTGTGGCCTAGAAGAAGACAATGGAGAATGTCACTAACACAAGAGTGTAGAGGAAATACATTCTAACAGCTGTAGCAACGTCGACCCTGTCTCTGTTTCCTTCTCTTTCTGTGTGTGTGTGTGTGTGTGTGTGTGTGGTCAATAAGAATGGATTGCATGGTGTGGAAATCAGGCTGCTTGAGCAGTATAGACAAGCCTACATCTATTCTTAAACTGACGCAGGATGAGTTGCGTTACATCCTGTAATTTTGAGGTCTGCTGCTTCTTCTCTTGTGGAAAAAGAGGTTGCACCAGATCATAAGGAAGTTAACATACTGCATGGTTATAAATGGTTGAAATTTCGATATATTTTAGCTATGTATGAATAATGTCTTGGAATGATGTTTTGGAGAAAAAGTAGGCCTAACCTTTTTAATTTTTTTTTAATTCATTTACTCATTTTTACGACACCGTCCACCGTCCATTATACCAGCTGCAGTTCCATTAAAAATACAAGATATGTACTCTGTGTATGTAAGCATATACATAATGGTCCCACTGACCACATGTTGTGTGTCGCAGCAGTGTAAGTCTAAGCAAGGCCAGGAGTAGGGGTCAACTTGCATTGGTGGTAACAATGATGGAGGAGGGGCGGCAGGCCATTGTCTGGGTCTGTCACCCATGTACATTCAGCCCCCTCCCTCTTCTCCCAGAAGTCTGTGCAACCTGGCCTCTGCATAAGTAGGTCTGCCCAGCTCCATTGTGCTTCAGTCTTTTGACATTTATGTGGGGATAAAGTCATGCATCGGCCATAAAACGCCCATCTACTCACCACGGTTTTCTTGCGTGATCACTGTATAAAATGTGCCCTTGAAACCAAAGTGAAAAGTGGCCCCTTAAATTTGCAGCTTCATCTTCCAGCTCTAGCGAAGCTGTTGCTGCTGTCACATCCCCCTGCTGACTGTGACACTGAGCGGAGCTGCCGACAGTAAGACAGAGCAGCTACAGACAGCTGCACCCCAAAAAAAATAACAAAAGATTATTAGCAAATGTCCGTCAAAGACATCTAAGACTGACTGGATGTTGCTTGAGCCTTTTAATAATGAAATGCGAGCACTTTTCATCTGGGAGAGACAAACTGATCTTCCTGAGCAAATATCATATTCTGTGATGGAGCGTTGCCGCTCGGCTCTCAGATGCTGTCCTGTTGGCAGGTGCACCAGAAGTGGCCATGTCAGCAGGAGCATGATGGGAGCAGTGGGCTCTGGTGTGTCAGACTGGCTGCTGGGCTAGGACTCCTCTCTCTCTGGTGGCTGGCTGACACACTGGCTGTCACTCATCTCCTCTCGGCATTAGGCCGTTGCCATGGTGTTGTTTAGCTCCTCTGACAGGTGGGCTCTGACACCATTACTTCCCTCCTCCTCCTCCTCCTCCTCCTCCTCCTCCCACGTCCAGGCCATACGTCAAAGCTACTTTCTCCACTCTGCACCAAAAATATGCAAGGGGGGAGGCTTTATCTCAGGTTTGTTGACTTCCCTGACTTTGCTGATGTCAACTTGTGCAACACCTTATTTACCTAGGATGTTAATAACATGAATGCTCCGTCTGTGTGCGAGTGGTGAGAAAACATGATTTGCTGCTGCTACATTTATTGGCACACTGATG
Organism: Synanceia verrucosa; assembly: GCA_029721515.1. Lineage (NCBI taxonomy): Eukaryota > Metazoa > Chordata > Actinopteri > Perciformes > Synanceiidae > Synanceia > Synanceia verrucosa. The sequence goes on from CM056565.1 coordinate 9,201,487, forward strand.
ACGTTCTCTACGTTGTGTTTTGTGTCTATAAGATTGTGTAGGGGAAAATCCCACTGAAATGTTGCTGACGACTGTGAAGAGAGGGTTGCTAGGTAACCTGACATCACAGGGCTGCACTAGCATGTCGGGGGTGGGGGGTAAAACGGGAAGCTAGCCCTCTGACTGCTGGCCATGCTATTTCACAAGCACTAAATTCACACAGTGAGGCTCTGTTATTCAGAATGGATGATAGAGAAAATGTGTCACAGCTTCACATGTCCAGTGTCTGGTTTACATGCACTGCATGCATGCTCATGGATGTATAGTATATATTTATTTCCAGCCACAAATGTCAAGCTCAGTGAGCTGCCTATCTGGGCTCTAAGGTCACACACAACTAAAACCACTTCTGTGTTTGAAGCTTTTTGATAATAGATTTTGTTGGCATTGGCTTGCTTGTATTGTTTTGAGAATGTCACTTATTTTCATCAGTTGACATTCAATAATGCAGGTTTTATTATTGTGTTATGCTCTTGAGACTGATAAAAGCTGGGTAATCACAGCACTGAAAAGCTGCAGTCAAGAGTCGACACGGAGAGCATTTACTTCCTCTCCAGTCCTCTTTCATCTCCGTGGCCCTCAGTGAAGATGCTTTTTGTTACAGCAGCCTTTTTTTCTACCCATCCCAAGGCCACACTTTTCTGAGAGCTGACTGTGTGAGTTTTCCGTCTGGGTTGGCGATGTGGATGTGTCACGGGAGAACGTTTTGAATGGAGCAGGAGAAAAGATGCTCGCTCCTCATTGTTTGCCGGCGCTTGAGAGGCGTGGTGGCAGCAGGGTCGAGAGCTTGCAGCCTGGTGTGGCGCACACGGCTCATCTGAAGGTGCTGCTGCCTGCTGTAATGGACTCTCATAGATAGACGGCGAGATAAGGGGACACACAATATGGCCTGCACGCCACGGGGCCGCTGCAAGCCAACACCACAGCGTTCATTGTGATACTTACTCACAGGACCACTGTGCTTGACATTGCCTTTGAATGCGTTCAGGATAAAGTCTCACTGCTTTGAATGTGAGTGTTTGAATGTCTGACTTTTTTCCAGCACAGCTATCTTTTTTTTGGGAGGTTCTGGTAATGTTAACTGGTGCATCATGAGACACTACAGCAAATGTCTTTTAGCAGGCCTAAAGGGGCAGATGTGGGGGGTCATGTGCATCAGTGAGCTGGTACCATCAGCGAAAGGAAAGCATTTGTTCTCTGTCTCCTTCATTCAATCCACATGCTTCATCACAATGGTGTATTATTATATTGAGTCAAAAAGCTTTCATCTTTTCTCAGAATTGGGTGGTGAAAAAGAGTCCGTCACCTCTGAAGCATACCAGCGCAGCAGATGCTCTCATTAGATGACTCTGTATGTTAATAGCTGTTCGTATCTAATTAACCGTCTTGTGCATTAGCGGTGGAAACTAGGAAATTGAGTGCACTGAGTTCAGATTGGAGGATAGCATTTTATTCTATTGGAGAAGCATTTGCTAATGGGGGGAAATATAGCAGTTTTTGTCAGCTGGGGTGATGAAGATGGATTTGTCACAAGAAGCAACAGTGCTCCAGAGGACTAGTTCTTGTGTGTGATATTGCAGTAACAGCAAAGCCCACATAATGCATAATTTGTGTGTCATCCCACTGCCATCGAGGTGTGAGGCTGAAGGCCTGTAGCTCCTAGCAAGCCGTGAGTCTGCCCTCCTGTCTGAGCCGTGTTCCTCTCTCTATTGCTCCCTGCAGGTGAAGCTGATGAAATACATCTGTAAACAACTGCAGTGCAAGCAGAAGGTACCGGAGACAGAGAGGCCCGAGGCCCTGGATAGCTACCCACACCTACGGGACTGGCTGCGCACCATCAACCTGAGACCGGAGTTCATTGAGGTGAGTCGCAGTGTTGCCTTTATGTGAATGTCAGTCATGTTAATGTGGATTCAGGATGTGTGTACTCCTCAGTCTCCCTCTCATAGGTGCATGAGGAATATTTGACCAAAATGTCTTTCTGACTGGTTACTTGTTTCATGAGTGTGACTGCTCACTGTCACTCAAGATGAACTTGTCCCTCTTTAAACAAACTCCTCTTGGCTGCTTAAAAATCCAGCTCTCAGCCTCCTGCTATTTATATCTCTGTGCTCTGTGTGTCAGTGAGACACCGCAGTGCCTTTTTATTCAAGTGCCTGAGGTGTTTCTTCATAATAAATGTTTACTAGATTGAGGAATATATGTGGACACTTGTATGTGCATTTAAAATATAGCACGAGGTGTGTTTGATTCTGAAACCCTTCAGATTCAAATGGCATTAATTGCTCAGTCTATTAAAATTATTTTAATATCTTGGCCTATGTTATACTGGCCCTCTTTTATTTTCCACATAATCATCTACTATATATGTGAGAAGCAGCAACTATCCAGTAATTCTGAGCACTGCAAATCTTGTACTGTGAAAAGTCACGGCTTGGTTAAGAGTCAGTCCATGAAAATGATGTAATTCATCGCAAATTACACAAAAAAAAGCAGCGCTAAAGTGCGTGACAGTGGCAGTGTTGCCCTGTGGGAACTTTGTGAGAGGTGATCTTCAAATTAAAAGAAATAACGTGCTCGTCCCAGAGCAGGAGATACAAGTAACTAACCACCAGCTGAGCTGACCTCTGGCATTTTCATCCCTTATAGAGATATAAGCATCATCAATACATGTGATTACTATAATTATTGGCATCAGGGAAATAAATCATTTCTCACAATTAACTATATTGCTTTTGATTCATGGATGCTAGATCTTCTCTTGTATCTTGTTCTGACGGCTACTTTGAGATCCACTATACATTACTACATTCATTGCACTGAACATGTATAAGGAAACCTCAGTGTTAGTAGTTAAGGAGAAGAAACTGCAGTAAACACACCTGACAGAAACTGCCTCCATTTTCCTTACTTAACAAGTTTAGTGTGATCTCATTCCACCACATGATTTGTTTGCTGTAGTCATAATTTCCTGCCCTTCCTGCCTTACTGTAAACTCTTCCAGTCCCTCTCTCATCTACTGTATGTTTGCGTTGTTCCTGTCTGTTTGCCTTTGTCTGTGTGACCTGACTGTAACCTGCTTATTGTGAACCGTCCTTGTTATTCTTTAATATGTCCCAAGCTTGCTTTTTGATCTGCATCGCTGCACTTGTTCCATATCTTATTTCTCTTCTGTTCAGTCATATCTGTCATGCTCGGCGCTCTTGCGTGCTTTCCCTCACCGTCTTACCGTTCAAAGTTTTCTGACAGCATAGTGAAAGCAATTGTTTGTATGTGTTGTATACAGACTGGGGATTTCCCCAAAAGATGTAGAGTCGTCATGGCGTGGCGATGACCCATTTAGATCAAAAGTTATTAGGTTGAGATTGTGCATTTGCTCACCCTATATGCTGTGAGGGCTGGATTATGTAATGGCTGGTCCAGAAACATTACAATGATTACATGTTTAGGTTTTTTTTGTTGTCTTTTTGCTGCTCCCATGCTGCAGCTGACAGTGAGGTGTTGCATAACGCCACGCAAGCATGTGGATGCCATGTTGACAAGCCTCTTAAACGGTCATGTGTGTCTCTCTGTGAACTAATTAATGTTGTCTGTGGCTTTGCTAAGCTGCCTTACTGTCTTGATTAACTCTGCAAGAAACAGGATGTGGACGCATTTTGTTTCTAGTGCGAGACCAGAAACGTCCCTGAATTGTGATGGTAATGACGTTGTGATGTTTGTGTGTAAAACTGTATCAAGGAGGCCGCAGCACAGCGGCCGCGTACGCAAGCAATGCTGTTCACGGTGCTAAAACTGTAATGTTGTTCTGAGTGAGTAGGTGGGAGGGGAGCCGAAAGGGCCCACAGCCACTTTTGAATATCACATCACTCACCCTTGTGTGTTTGTGCGTGTGCATTGCATGTGTGTGTGTTTATAGTGTACACACTGAGTGTGGGAGGTTGCCCTAGTTTTCTGATCAGTGTTTGCCCTCTCAGAACAAGGGGTTTAACCTGACTGATAAGTGACTGCGTACTTCCCATGTCAGAAAAACATCCTAAACTCACTGGACTATCTCCCGTTTCCTTCTGGGATCTACAAGCATCTTTGTGTGCTGTTTTACCCAAAGAGCTCAGTAGAAAACAGAGGTGGGACTGTGAAGAACTAGCTTGAGGATTGTTCTTACATATGCAGCATGTGAGCAGGGGAGCTTCCTTTTGAAAGGGGGCATGTCAGCTTTTTTCAAGGATGCCTGGCTCAGAAAACATGTGATTCAAGGAGCCAATCAGATTCAGCTCTCCTTTATGTCACACACAGGCTCATTATTATTATTTGTAAGAGAACTACCTTTGAAAAGGTGCACCATGTTTTTCTCATAAGCTAATCAGAGCAGACTGGGCTTTTCTGGGAGAGGGTCTTAAAGAGACAGGCGCTAAAATGGAGCTTTGAGAAACACCAGGATGAACATATACAGTACATGCAGTGTATACATGTATACTTATATACATTTATACAGACAGTATGAGAAAAATATATTATAAATTTAAACTTTAAATTTAAAATTTTAATGTTTAAACCTGATATATGAGTATGAACCTAAAAATGAACATATATCCCCTTTTAATAAAGGTCCTCCTTTGATGTTCAAACTACTATTTAACTAAATGAAAATCATGTGCAGCACCTTTTATGTTTACTTTATTACTGTAAACTATATGTCATGATTTATATTGTTGATAATTAATTATATCTCATTACTATAATAATTGTCATAATATACATTGCTTAACAAATTTATTAGAGCACCTGCCCTATTTGTTTCAAAGAGCCTCCAGCATCAGTGCTTTAATTCAGACTGTCTGTCCAGGTTTTCAGTCATCCAGGTCAAGATAAATCAAATTATTATGTATTAATTCAGACTCTTTCTTTCTCACTGAGTTCCCTACTCTTCATCATTTTGAACAGGAGTGAGGAATTTAAACTGAATTCACCCTTTTGGACCAAATTTGAGTCAGAACACTTGAATTTATTCATCATAAATTAATCAAGAATAACAAACAGCCACTAGAACACATTTTTCTGATCAGGAATGACAGGAAATAACTGGAATTTGTCATCTCAATCAAAACATAATAAAGTGTTTTTTTTTTTAATTTTAGAATTCCTGGATAACAACAATAATTATATTTTATCATTAAATACATCATTTTGGTTAAAGAGCTTCCACTTACTGGTGGATTAACCATTACAAAAACATAAAAGTATTTTGGTAATCAGCAGTACTGGATTTGTTAAGCACTGAATATTAAGTCAACAGTCATTATTGATACAGATACACAATATTAACACAGTATTAAAAACACTCATGAATGCTCTGCTGAAGTATCTGTAGCTGTCCAGCCCAAGGCCTGTTTCCTAATCTAATCTAATTGTTGACTTTGAGCCTAGTTTAACTGTGAGCTGCTGGTTTAAATCCTCATCCAGTATGTTGCTCTCTCACAGTGCTAATGTTGCATTTTGCATCTGCAAACAGTTGACTAACCTCTAAGTTGTCAAATACGTGTCAATACGCACTTGCTTGCAGGTTGTCATAATAAATAAATATTCAGTCCCAGCAGCCACCTCTGTCTGAGCGACTCAGTCCACCTCCCGCTCCGATCTAGCCTCTATTTGCACAGTGTTATGTTGTGTGACCTCTGTGTTGTGTTGCCCTGTTAGCTACTGTCAAAGTTTCCTTCACCTCTACACAGTGATCCCTCTGTCTGAGACTACACTTCATCCATCCATTGCATAGCTGATGGTGAATAGGTAGAAAAGTATTGCAGACACTAGACCTTAAAAAGTCTTCACTGACCCAAACTCAAATGCAAGTTTAAAACCAAGCATAAAGAAGGTGGTTCTGGCCCCACAGTCCAGTCTAAAGTGTCTGCTACTACTACTGTCTGTAGTTCTGAATAATCTGCACAGCTGGTAAGTGGAAGACGGTATGATAAATGCCCCAAACATACAGAGATTACCACTGATTTCCAGGAAAAATTCAGAGGTTGTGTGACCTATTTAAGAATGCAACATGCTGTCCTTTTTAATGCTGACTTTCAGCCTGCTACTGGCCACTGTGTTGCTTTTGAAAAGTCTCTTTGCTTTCTCCTGTGACACTAATGTCATCACTTTTATTCCAGTGTTAAGGATGCAGGATGTGTGTTTTTGCCCCGTTCTTCTCTCTGTCACGCTCTTGTTTTCTTGTTGCTCTGCAGGCAGTGGAAGAAAAGTTGTCCCTGGATGCCTTGCTGCAGATGTCAGGTGCTCAGGTGAGGGACACCATGCGAAGACTGGGGTCCAGTTCAGAGGAATGTGCCAGGCTCAGTGCTGCCCTCTCCTGTCTGAAGAGTGCTACTGAATCAGGTGTGTGCTCAGCCTCTGTGGTCAACGAGTATCTCTCTGTATTCTTGCTCCTTCTGCTGATGATGTTTGTTTTCTGTGTTTTCTGTGTTGTCCAGGAGGTGAACTGAGGGAAGACGGCAGCCCCTGGCTGTCTGAGCCTACGAGGAGGGACAGCGGCTCCCTACTGACTGCAGACCAGCTGACCGGTTTTGGGACTCCGCTCCGCCCTCACAGTCCATCGCCTCTTGCCCGCCCATCCGCCATCCATTCCACCCCATCCACTCCCTGCGCCACCTTCCCTCACCCCCGCTCGGGCTCGGTGTCGGCGGCACCCACACCCGAGGCACTGACGTCATATGGCCACAGCGAAAGCCCCCTCACCGATCCATTTCCGATGTCCTTAGCCCGTGCTGCTCGGCTCCACGGACGCACTTCCACCCCACCCATAACTCCACCCTCAAAGAGGCGTCATCGACTGAAGCCCCCCTGCACGCCTCCGCCGCAGTCCCGCAAAGTGCTGCACCTGCTTCCCAACATCACCCTGACGCGCAGCAAAAGCCACGAGTCCCAGCTGGGCAACCGCATCGAGGACCCACCAGCCACCAACAAGTAGGTGTTCAGAGGGCAGTTTGGTCGAACATACTGTTACCCCTAATTTCCACCGGATGGGCTCTGCTACAACCCACTATATCGCGCGATATAGTGGGTTGTAGAGTTTCTCTGCAAGGAATTGCACAGAAGCACCTCTAAATCTTGCGTTTACCAGAGATGTGCTCATGAGTTTCTTGGAAAGTCTCACTCAACATAAAAAAGCAGATTCAATAAATATTAGTTGACTAATTGAATAAGAGGGGGCAGTTTACCAATTTCTATTTATTTCAAATCTAAGGACCCATTGATTACTTTGTTGACTTTCTCAAGTCTCATTTTATTTTTTCATTCAGTCTGTTACATATACTAATATTCCATTACACATCATACGCTTGTGTAATTGCTTAAGCTGTTAATTGAGCCACACAAAATGCATCGATTGAAATCAGTAATTGTATATCATTTATCAACAGTTTGCTTCATGTCATTATGAATTCATTTCATTTTTCAGTAAGACCTTGTCATACGCTGCATTAGTCAGAGATGTAAACATGATAAATGCTATCCAATACAAGGCACAAAGGTGAATATTCATATATACACAAACCGGCCAAATAGTTCTTGAGCACTGTAAAATATAGACAGTTAACATGTTAAAAAGGCCATGTACAGAGGAGTAATGAAGGGAACAAACAGTGCTAGTGTTTGCAGCAGCCTATTTACGCAAGCATGATCATGGTGGCGTTACAGTCATTCGGTCACTGTTGCAGCCTCATGTTTCAAAATTTGCTGCAGTTTTTCCTGAAAACATCTGTCCGGTTGTTGCCTCAGTCTTCCACTCAGTGTCGGGACAGAAGCAATGCTTTCCTCACGTCCTCCTTCCCTCTCTCACATCCTGCCTGTTGCTCCTTTGCTCCGACTGTATGAGCGGAGCTAATCCCCACACAGATTCCCAGAGATTATGACTCATGTCAAAACAGGAAGCATTTCCTAGGACTGATGCTCAGAGGTGGCAAAACACACACACACACACACACACACACACACACACTCTTTTTTCTCTCTATTGTGATTGGATGCTCATACACAAACAAACCACATGTTTATCCATAATATCCTGTCTGTTTATGGAAAGCTTTATTGGGGGTAAAAGGAAAAAAAAAACAGTCAAAGGTGGAAGTAAATACAGCTGACATAGATCCAATGCATCTAATGCATGCATAGACAATCTCGCTAGTTTATCCTGGCTTTGTACACTGTAGCATATATTACAACAGCAGACTGGAAACAGGTAACAGCAGTTAAGAAAGTTATTTTTCCAACTGTGTGTACTCACGTGGGGATGTGCATGTGTTTAAACCACAGAGCTGGCATTGCTTATGACTTTAGTCTGGGCTTTAAGGATGTCACCCTGTCTGTCCCGTGCCAGTGCTATTTAGGTGCTCCCAATGTGCCTCTGTCTGTAGTCCTTACATAACCTGCTGTCTACAGTCTGCTGCTCAAGATGCTGCAGACCTGATGGAACATCACACTTTGCTTCTCGCCACTGTGACGGACGTGCTTTTTTGTTCCCATTCCCTTCTGTACAGGTGTGTTAAAAAGAACAAGTTGTTGCTGAATATGCAAGTCAATGGGAATGGCTGTGAGGACCCACCATCTCGGTACCAGGTGGTGTCGGCACGCACCCCCGGAGTCGGCCCGACCACCACCACAGCGTCTTACACCCTGCCTGGCACACCCACGCTGCTGGAGGAGCACAGCACCATCAAGAGTGAGTCTTATTTTTGTGGATTTGGTGAATATGTATGTTTGATGTGTCAAAAATCCAAGTTTATTAGACTCTAATGGCAAGAAACTGGTGACATGTTATTAGGCAGGGGATACAATTCAATATGTTATGAAATAGGGGCTCACTGTAACCGATTTGATTATACTGTGATTGTTTTTGTTGTTTTTTTTTTAATGAAAGCTGTCATCGTACGGAAAACGTCACCTTATGCATAAAATCTGAGTTTAAAATAAAGCTTTTATTTTGTTTTGTTTATCTGTCACTGTAACATTCAACATCATAGCATGACTTTTATCCAATCTGAGCCTCTGCCTGCCACAAAACTTTAAATCAACAGTTATTTTGAGAATCATTACAGTATCAAAAAAACATATCTCAGCATATCAATATTTTCTCACCCACTGTTTATCCAGTTTGACCAAAAGCGTAACAAGTTCTCGACTGAATGAGTACAGTCTGAAAAATTATTATTCCTCATGTTTTTTATGATATCTGCCAAGGAGTTTATGTTTCTGTTTGGCTTGTCATTTGTCAGCAAGATTACAGAAAAAGTTATATTTCATGTAACTTAGTGGACGGGTCAAGGAACAACTTATTAAATTTTGGAGCGGATTGGTGTTGGCGGAGGTCTGTGCTCTCTCTGAATGCAGTTGTAGAATATTCTTATGTTTAAATTAAAGTAGCGGTTATTTTGCACTTCAATAATATATTACGTTGTTTTTATTCAGATTTATTGAGGTTATTTTTCAATGTCTTCTGATTTTTTTTTTAAATTTATTCTATTCATTTGTAGAATATTCTTAGGTTTAAGGTTAAAATTGATGTAACCCTTTGGTCAATAATAAATGGGTCAGTTTTTCTCAGACATACTGTTGCTGACTATTGCTCTCTGTTTGAGTAATATCACTTGATAAAGGCCTTTTCTAATACTCCATACTACAAAATCAGTAATAAACGTATGTATGATTCATGCTGATATTGTATTGGATCAATATCGGTATTGACCAATACTCAAGTCTACAATATCGGTGTCCTATGAAGTGAAAGTGAAGTGACCCCCTGAATCAGTTTTTTTTTAATACCTAAAATGGCCCTAAAATGTTGTAGATTTGACACTGTTCTAATCTAAAATGATAACAGTTATCTTTTTCAACATAACCTGATCCTCCTCTGGATCTTCCTCCCCTTCTCTCCGTCCTTCCAGATAACGTCGCACTGCATCGCAGCTCCCCGCAGGCAGTAAGGAGGGACATTGGCCTCGCAGTCACACACAGGTAGATCTTTCTCTTTCACTGGTTCAAGTAAGAAATAATCAGTAATGCTGAAGGTTTAACGGCATTGCTTGTGTTTATGTAGGTTTTCAACCAAGTCCTGGCTGTCCCAGACGTGTCAGGTTTGCCAGAAGAACATGATGTTTGGGGTTAAGTGCAAACACTGTCGGTGAGTTAAGTGCTTTATGCCATTCAACTTTAGTCAGTGTTTTTTTTTTTTACATGGAGTTCGACTTTAACATGCTCATATTCTGCCTTCCATCTGTGCAGGTTAAAGTGCCACAACAAATGCACAAAGGAAGCCCCGTCCTGCAGAATCTCCTTTCTACCAAGTAAGCTTTGGTTTCATCTGCAGATGATGTATGATGATACTGTACGTAAACATTTTGACGTTTGCGATTTTTCCTCTGCAGTCGCCAAAATTCGCAGGACCGAGTCTGTTCCATCTGACATAAACAACCCCGTGGACCGGCCGGCAGAAGCGCCGCAGTTTGGCACACTACCGAAGGCCATTACAAAAAAGGTGAAAAATGTCTGAGGAGTTCTGCATTACATCATATCGTATCATTCCAGGAGCATGTTTGCTGTAATTCCCACTGGTTCCTGATGCACTGCTGACCTCTTTCTGATCCACATCTACATGGATTAAGTGATGTCATCGTCTGCCCCTTTAAAACATTGTAAACATCAGTGAAGCACTCTTCATTTCTGCCCTTGTATCAGCAATCTAAAATGGAAAGTAAAACAAAATATAGAAGCCGTAGATGCCATCTTAAATATTACCTCCATCCATCCCGAGCAGGATCACCCCCCAGTGCTGAACCAGCTGGACTCCAGCAGCAATCCGTCCTCCACCACCTCGTCCACGCCGTCCTCCCCTGCACCCTTCCAGCAGAGCAACCCCCCAAGCGCCACTCCACCGCCCAACCCCTCGCCCAAAGGCCATCGGGACAGCCGCTTCAATTTCCCCGGTAAGCCCTCTTCCCATTAAAATAATAACACCTGGATGCATAAACAATATGGAAATTCACTGTACTGATATCTTAACAAACAAATCCAGACACTAAAACACGCATGCTAACACTGTGCGCTTGATTTCCTCCTTATTACACATGTTAACTTACCAGTTTAGTATTGAGTCATATCTACCACAGACACCCTTCTCTTCCCTCCTGTCTCTCTACTAGATGGTAACACTGAAGAAAAAAATGCTTTGTACTGATGTGTTCATTCAAAGCTTCTCTAACCAAAAATCTTGCTCCCTGCCATGCTTGTCGGTCTGGTCTCTCCCTCTCTTTTTTCCCCACAAAAGCTGCCTGTTACTTTCAGCACAGACAGCAGTTTATCTTCCCCGGTGAGTTGGCGGTCCCAAAGTGTCACACTGCATTGTTAATCTCCTCCCCTCAGCCCTTCAGATTCCCACGTGGCTCTATCCGTCCTGCATGTTTGCTTTTAGGGTTGTAGCAGTTAACCAGAGCTGGTTTTGACTTTGTTCCAGCAAACTAGGGTTGCATGTTGACACTTTGAAGTCTTTTGATACCATCTGCTGGTGGTGGTGGGGACTTGCATTTTGTGTATGTGGTGGTGGTGGGCTGAGGCTTTCCTAAAGGGAACAATAAACCTTTCCTCCTAACACATCTTTTTTCTGCAGATGTCTCCAGTCCTGCTCATTTACACCCTGATGTCCTCCAAGACACTGTGTAAGTATTTATATTTAAAAAGATCAAGTTCAGCTGCTTAATTGTTCACATGTATTTTCTTTGATTTTTAACCCTGGTGTCAATCTCTGTGCCACAGCAGTGAAATAGAGCAATCAGCAGATGATGTACACACCGAGCTGATAGAAGGAGAAGATGAAGAGGTAACGTCGCCACATGTTGTTAAAAAAAAAAAAAAAATAGCAGAAAATACAGTTGGTGCTCTCAGAATAATGAGGTTAAAGAAGTGTATCTTTGCATCACATTCATTTTTTGGAGGCTGATATTGTCGCCATCAAGAGTATCAGAAAGAAATGAGGTGATCGACAGAAAAGAGTGTTAACTTCAACAAAGCTGGAAGTTCACTGTTCTGAGAAAACCAGCTGTGTCAGACTTGGTGATCCAAGCAGAAACAATGGCTACTCTGATATTTGTTTATTGGCATCAGGTTTGACCTGTTTGGCTCTTAAAACACTCGAGAGTCAACGTTGGCTCACATTTACTGAACATATTGACCAGACGGCAACTTGTAGTTCTGAAAACTGCGTTCTTTCTAATAACCAGCAGGGGCTGCCATTAGAAAAAGTAACCTGATGGTATGGAAGATTTCTCACCACAGTAAACATTCTAACATATAGTTTCAGCTCTTCTTCAACTCAGCATGATGCTCAGTTAGTAAATTATGGTTAGAGTCAAACAGACCATAAAACGAGATGTTTTGGGATTGACAGGTTGATACTGCAGCATTGTCCAGTCTTTGAGTTATTTGTGTTTTTGTCTAAAATAAAGATATATAACAATCCAGTAGCCTGATGTATATTTTGCCATTTTCTAATAGAGGTAGAAATGCTGTGTTTTCTTAATTTGTAACAAAAAGCCACACTCTTGCAGGAAGGGGAAGAGGAAATTGAGGTTGAAGATGAAGACCCAGATGCAGAGGATGATAATGAGGACGAAGAGGATGAGGATGACAATGAAGGGGATGAGGAGGACGACGGGGAGGACATCAGGATGAACGTGGGCTCAGATGGCGAGTGCGACGACCTGGACGATCTGCCCAGCTCTCGGGGAAACCAGTGGAAGGGGCCCATCTCCCGTAAGGCGAGTCAGACCAGCGTCTACCTGCAGGAGTGGGACATCCCTTTCGAGCAGCTAGACCTGGGAGAACTCATAGGGAAGGTGAGGAATCGAACCCAGGCGATCATAGCGCACATAGCATATCCGGAAAAGGAACTCCTGCTTAAGTTGTTGTCTGTTCTTGCAGGGCCGCTGGGGCAAAGTGCACAAGGGTCGGTGGCACGGCGAGGTAGCTATCAGACTCCTGGAGATCGATGGAAACAACCAGGACCACCTGAAGCTCTTTAAAAAGGAGGTAATGAACTACAGGCAGACGAGGCATGAGAACGTGGTCCTCTTCATGGGGGCCTGCATGGCCCCGCCCCACCTAGCCATCATCACCAGGTGAGAGCAGAAATATCGAACGCACCCCTGAAATGATTTTCATCATTCATGTTTTCATCTTCAGTTGAATCTGTTCTTCTCTTCTCTCCCCACAGTTTCTGTAAAGGGAGGACGCTGTATTCAGTCGTTAGGGACACTAAAAACACTTTGGATATTAATAAGACGAGACAAATTGCTCAGGAGATTGTAAAGGTAATTTTTTTTCATATATATGTCCACCCAGTTTGCAAGCATGCACCTGAAGAATAGGTCTTCTTTAAATATTACTCTGTTAAATAGGTTTCATTCTGCTGTTTGTATATAAATACTGTCCCATGAGCGTGTTGCCAGTTCTGTAACTAAATAATCTGGAACTGTCACGTTGTCTTGCGGTGCAGGGAATGGGCTACCTGCATGCTAAAGGCATCGTCCACAAAGACCTGAAGTCAAAGAACGTCTTTCACGACACCAATAAAGTCATAATCACAGACTTCGGGCTGTTTGGGATCTCGGGAGTTGTACAGGAGGGAAGGTAAGAAACGCCACTGAAGAGGCCTTTAAAAACACAACCTCAGCTGAAGTGCTCTACACAGCACACTGCTGTTATCTGCAGCGCTCCAGTGATTGGTAATAACTGCTGAGGCCCTGCAGTCCTGCTGCTACTTCCATTGCAAAAAAAAATAAATCCTGGCTGACAAAGCCTGAAGGCTCCCTATTGTAAAATCCAAAAGTATATTTTGCTAATTTCATACTCCCTCTGTGTATGATGGACTACATTTAGTTAACATTTGATGTTTGTTACTCTTTTTTTTTTTTCCCCAGACGTGAGAACAAACTGAAGCTTCCACACGGCTGGATTTGTTATCTGGCACCAGAGATTGTGCGCAGGATGAGCCCAGGGAACAACGAGGACCGCCTTCCTTTTTCCACCGCAGCAGATGTGTACGCCTTCGGGTAAGTTCTGCTTCTTAGTTAAGACCTACTGCCCTGTCACACCTGTTTCTGACTGAAAAGAGCTCACTTCACTGAGAATAAACCCACTTATTCTTTCCCCCTCTTTTTAAGCACCATTTGGTATGAGCTCCAAGCTAGGGACTGGCCAATCACCAACCAGCATGTGGAAGCTACCATCTGGCAGGTGGGGAGTGGAGAGGGCATAAAGAAGGTCCTGGCGGAGATCAGCCTCGGCAAGGAGGTCACTGTGAGTTCAAACGCAAGCACGAGTGTGTCAGTCGTTTGTGAAGTGTATATTTGTTCTGTTTGTGGCAAAAGATGAGCCGTACTCTGGTGAAACTAGTGGTCTGTCGTCTCAGGAGATCCTCTCTGCCTGCTGGGCTTATGACCTGAGAGAGAGGCCCACCTTCACCCAGCTGGCCGACATGCTGGAGAAGCTTCCCAAACTCAACCGCAGACTGTCGCACCCCGGACACTTCTGGAAGTCTGCAGAGTAGGTATCCAGAAACGAAGGACCGTGTGAAAACAAAATGAAGATCGGGTAGTTAGATTTGGTGGTTCCTTGTGGTACAGTGGCTCGTCAGTCACTGACAAACACTATGAGCCCTCAGGGTTAGGGTTACGTAGTCTTATTTATAAGTACATATGTAGATTTTGAAGGTTTGATAGTTTTGAAGTATTTCATGATTTCTGTTCTTCCTTGCTCTCTAATGAAATGAGAACTCTGCGCTTTTTATACGAGCAAATGTTCATTTTAAAGGTCATTTTATTTAATTATCACACAACAACACTGTAGTTTGACTGTCACTGTCTCATATTCTGAATTTGTGCTGCGAAACATCGCACAGAGACCAGATTTGTTGTCATGGCAATTTTCAGTCTCTTAAACGAGGCTGGCTGGACCGATCCACACAGATGTGATGTGATGTGCTAAATGTAGTATTTGTGTTCATTTCTGTCCTCATACATGTTTAAAACAACCACAATTTTGCAAGAAACAGCAGTTTAAGTTCAATCATTGGTTCGTTCTCACCGTCAGCAAACTTAAAAAAGGGACATTTTTGGGACATGAGCTTAAAGGTGAGAGCATTTGTCCACAGTGTCCGACAAATATTTCTGCCTCTGCACCGATGAAGTGACTTAGCAGTCTTGTACAAATCTGCACCAGAGGAGAATCTCATCCTCCCACCAGCTTCTTCTCTTCCTGCTTCCTGTCCACCGTCTACGCATTCATTTCCACAACTTCACTGCAACTTTGCTTTCACGCCACGTTTTCATGATTTGCTTTTTCACAAACCTCTGCCGTGTTTGCTCCAACACTACAAGCTACCATTTTACTTTTCGTGTAAAGTGAGGGGCTTCACCATCAGTCCTGAATAGTTACAAATGCCAGTGTCGTTGAGCTGGACGATGGGAGAGGTGCAGGCGTGAAATGATTTAAAGAGATCCACGTGGTTCATAAAAAGTGATGAATTGAAGCTTGATGTTGATTGAACTCACAGTCACACCTGTTGTTTAGGTAGTAAATGGCCTTTTAACTAATCTGTGTGTAATACCTCGCTGCTTTTCTGCACCGTAAAGCCGTTCCTTTACTTCCACTAACCGTCTAACGTTTTGTGTTTTTTCCCTTTTTGCTCTTTCCTCTCTCTTTTTCTTTGTTTTTCTCTCTTCTAATCTAGGTTGTAGCAGTCGCTCTGAAACATAAGCAATGCAAAACAAAAGCCTTGGGTCTGCCTTGCATGCTCCTGTATCCTTAACTCTTACAGGATTGATTGGACACTGCTTCCACTTAACCCACAGTCTGATCTTCCATGTCTAAGCGTTGCATTTTTTTTTGTTGTTGTTTTTTTTTTGGTTGTCGAGGAGGAGGTAGAAGTGGGGGATCCTTTCCCCTCCTGTTCCTCTGACACCTCTTTAGCTTCCTGTTGGGTTTTAGTTCTGTAATGATGGGACTCTGAGGCTTGTGGCTGCTGCTGTGCTGGTGTCTGCCCTTCCTCCTCTGTGCTGCTGTGATGTGACACAGCTCTTTGCTCCTCTCTGAAACTCACACAGACACACTGCTGGACATAAAATGGACCCTGCCACCAAACGGACCACTTCATTTATTCCCCCCCTTGAGGGGGTTGTGCAGGCTGAGTGCCTCTCTCTCTCTCTCTCTCTCTCTCTCTCTCTCTCTCTCTCTCAGTTTTTAAGGGTTGTGTGATGGCATGTGCTGAGATTGTCACCAGCCCATGTCTATAGACACAATATGCACTTTGTCAGAAAAATACACTTTTTGTTGTTGTTCAGTTTGGTTTTGAACAGTCATATTTGCAGTGTGTTTGTTTTTTTCTCTTCAGGAGGGTCTCTGAGACTTGAATAGTCGTGATATGTTCACTTGTATGTCGTCTTTTTTGGAGCATAACCTGGTCAATTCACTGTTTTATTGGAAACGTATGAATACAGCACCGATGGATGAGGCTAAACGACGACAGAAATGAGAAGACACAGGTGACATATTCCCTTCATTCCACACAGGAATAGAATAATGCTGGCTATTTCTGATAAAGGATTTTATCAATAATGATAATAATAATAATGTCCATCCATTTGAAGTGTAAAGTGCACCTTATGAAGAACCCAAGTTATTTAGAAAGATCCTTCCTTGAAGAAGTTTTCATTCTCTGCGCAAAAAAAATATACACACATATATAAAATCAGGAAACCTGGCGCAAAAAGTGTCCTATATCTTCCTAAAACATTACCTCTTGTGTGCGCTGTTTCTGATTGCTGGCTTCAGTTGGCGTGCTTGTATTTATGTGTTGTGTGTGTGTGTGTGTGTGTGTGTGCGTGCGTGCGTGCACATGCACGTGTGACTGAGATGAGCGTGCTGTGTTGGAATAGGTTGGTTTTTTTCGTGAGAGGCTGCTTGAAATGTCACGTTGCAAAAATCCAGTGTACATACTTTATTTAATGTACAGCAAATGAACATGATTCTTCTGATCTTTGTATAAACATTTTATATGTAAAAGAAGAACAGAGCATCACAATTTTTTTCAATAGGTACTGCTATGGCTATTACAGATGTGTATATATATTTATATTTTTTTCATGTATAAAATCCTGTATAAAGGCTGTACAACTTTTTTAGAATGGGCCAATACGTGTTTTTTATGTTATTGTAAAAAAATCATATTTTTGTATTGCATGTGACTACCATTCTGTACACGCAGTTTCTGTTTTCATCCATGAAAAGACAATAAAAGGAGGCTTGTCATGTAACAACAGAATGGACGCAGTTATTGTCCTGCTTGAAACAATATCTGAATCAACTTCAAAGAGATTTAGAGATGTGAGATACATTTTAGCTCCAGTGAGATTTAAATCTATGGTCGGTAATTTTCTTCAAAAATATGTTTTGAGATTGTTGTTGATATTGTCATTAGATCTTGACAGCAGGGCTCAATGGCATCCTGATGACGGACACTGAAGTTAGAAAACGTTTGCAGCTGTCACCAGGATTAGCACAATAATTTATCCAAGGAGTTTGTTAATAATTGTTCAACTCATATGTTCAAATGTTTGCTATCTCACTTTCAGGTTTAAAGGGGGAGTGCCATTTTTTACAAATTGGTATTTCTGACGATCTTGGATTTGACAATATCCATTTAACAGGAGTAAATGGGGCACTGAAATTCAGCCAGTAAATGAGACAAGCTTGACCATTCTGAAGGACACATAGGTGGCCACGAGGGGTCCTTAGTAAACTATGATACACAGGCAGTAGAGTCTGTTTACAGATTGAATTTTCTCAAGTTACGGACAACTCGTGACTCAAGTGAGAATAGTAATAGTGTAGCCCATCTTATTAAATGTCTGTTATTTGAGAAATGGTCAAGTTTGTGTCATTTACTGGCTGAATTTCTGTGCCCCATTCACTCCCATTAAATGGATATCCATTCATCCATTTTCTACCGCTTATTCTCATAGGGTGCGGGGTGCTGGAGTCTATCCCAGCTGTCATAGGGTGAAAGGCAGGGTACACCCTGGACAAGTCACCATCTCATCACAGGACACATAAAGACAGACAACCACTCACACCTACAGGCAATTTAAATTAGCCAATTAACCTAATCCCCATGCATGTTTTTGAATGGTGGGAGGAAGCCGGAGTACCCGGAGAGAACCCACGCAGACACGGGGAGAACATGCAAACTCCACACAGAAAGGCCCCGGGCCTGGGTTTCGAACCCGCTACCTTCTTGCTGTGACAGTGCTAACCACTACACCACCGTGCCACCCTAAATGAATGTCATCAAATCCAAATATCAGAAAAGTCCAAATGACTGAATGACTAAGTGAAATGGGAGAGTAAATGGCAGTATTTTATCCCAGAAATATGGTCCAATTTGTTAAAAAAAACGGCACTTCCCGTTAAAAGCCAGATTTTAGTGTGAATTTTCCCCTTCCTGACATCTCTGACCCAATGAAGTGATTCAGTTCAAACTGAACTTTTTAAGTTTTTGTTCTTTATTCATTTTGTGGTTGATAAAACTGTTGTATATTTTGCACCAACTTGCATCCTGAATCACTCCTCAATCCAGTTTCTGTTCTCCTCGCCTCCAGTAGACAGCCACACAAAACTCTCCCGTTCATGCAGAATAACTCTGAATAATGCGACACAGCTGTCGTTCGGCCACTGTGTCAAACAACCTATCAACCTACGCTTGCTTTTTTTTAAAAATTATTTAGCTTTATCTATGTCGTTGCAGTTGTTGCACCACGCACCTCCCTTTCTCTTCTGTTTCTTTTTTTTTGTCATTTTTCAGAAAATGGTGAAAAATGTCAAAAAGAAACAAAATTGTGCACAGCACAGTATAGGAAAACAAATTTAATAAATCAATTTGTGATTTTGTTGAGTTGATTTGACTTCATCTAAGAAAAAAGTGAGATGAGTGAAAACAGGCTGGTGGTTGTTGTGGATGTGTAGGAAGATTAGCACAACGTAGGAAGTTTAGCACCAATAAAACTAGGAAAGTTTTGTACAACCTTTCTTTCCAAGGTCAATAATGCACCTTGGAGTTCATTGGCATAGAAGGTTGTGAAGAAACTGGCAGCAGTTTCACAGATTGCCACTAGGTGGCATAAAGAGCCAACATAAAGTAAAAGCAGTCATCTCCGGTCTTTATGTTCAGAACTGGGCTGTTTTTTTTTGTTTATTGCACCTGAGCACATTTTACCTGAAGTTGTTTTTTGTTGTTGTTTTAAGCTTAGTGTATTATGCACTGTTCAGATGTGAGAGAGTTTAACCTAGAACAGCTGAACACCTGAAAATGAGCTCCTCCTGAATCTAGGAACAGCTTGGACTGGTCAGTTCGTCAGCTGAAATGTCTGAAGCTGCTCCAGAATTACAGGACGAGTCAAAGTGATTCAGAATGCTGAGCTTTAAATTGCTTAAATCTGGCTTGGATATTTTATTGATCCATAGCTGTAATGTCTAGTAGAACACTATGGACTGTTGGCACAGACAATGCTTTTATAAGCTTCATAAATAAATAGAAAGTCTGCCTTGTTTTTTGTGCTTATGCAGCTTTTATGTGACGATGACTATCAAAAGTTTCTATAATATGAGGCCTTGTGAGCTGTCAGTAAAATGATAAATACAGTTTGCATTCAGTCCTTGAAAGCTGTTATCGGTAAGGATGCGTCTGAAGTGTGCCTTCGACTGGTGAGGATGATGGATTGATTTCTGCACGCTGGTGCCAGTCCAACTGAAAAGAAAGGACCTTGTATCCTGGCTGACGATGCACGGTAACCAAAAGCTCTTTGACTCCAGCTGGTACTGGATCACATGAGCAGCATTTGGTGGGAGGAAAGTGTTTCCTTCATGGGGGGCTGGACACAGAATGGCCTCTCTTCCCTGCAATGGCAATCAAGGCAAAACAATTAGCCATTTGTTTGTGTGATGTGCCGAATTCTGGACCTGATGATTTACCAGGGAGGAGCGTTAATGTGTGCAGAACCAACGCATTACCTTTCCTCTCAAACTGCACCACAGCTCTGTCAGCACTGTTATCTGATGTATGCGGTGCTAGCACCATTAGCCGCAAGCTACCGTCTCAGCTGTCACCATGTTGAGAGCTGAGCAGAGGCAACATAGAAATGCTTGCAGCCCCTTTGACGCTGTTAGCTCTGTCAGCACTGTTGCTGTTGTTTTCACTGTTAGCGCTGCGAGCTGGCCGTTCAGCCACACGGAATCAATATATAGAAATAAATCCATGGGAAGATAATTTGAGGTGAGATTATCTCCTCTGAACTGCGCTCTGTAACCCACAGTGATAACGCCAGCCAAATGCTAACTTAGCGGCTCACAGACTTGTGCCGAACGTCTCTGAAGTGTGACAGAAGATCATAGCACTCTAGGGAAGGATATTCAAGGTGAACGTGTTTGAACCCCATGACACCAAGCCAACAAGTTTCCCCTTTCACTGTTTTATTTAGCTGTAATTGCAAAGAGGAGTGAACACCGCCTGGTTGTGGTTGTTGGGGATGTGTGGGAAGAAAAGCACAATGTACTGTAGGGATGTAGGTTTCAGGTCCTGCTTGAGAACTTTAGCACCAGTAAAACCAAGAACTTTCGTCAAACTTCTCTAAGGTCAACAATGCACCACAACAATCCACCCGTCATCACAACTCAGCAAGATTTAAATGGGCAGATGGCTAAATGACTTTATCTAAATCTTCTTCTTCTTCTTCTGCCAAACACTAAGATTAGCAAATTAACAGATGGTAGCAAAGGAAATAATAGACTCTATAAACACCCTGTACACAAGATCATCAGTGACTTATCCACCTGAAATCTGGTTAGTTTCCTTAAACAGAAGGGGTGCTGCTGACCTTTCTTACACACCATTTCAGTATTTGCATCAAATTTCAGATGTCAATTATGGAACCCAGATATTTATAAGTAGATACAAAATCCACTGTCTGACCATTTATGACACTGCTCTGAGGAGTATGTGGCGATCGCCTAAAATCAGTGCACATGTCTTTGGTCTAAGTGACATTAATTTGCAGAAGTGCTGCTTCACACCAAGAAACTGGGCCGTGGCTGACCTCACCATCACTGAGAAGACTAACAATGACAGAGTCATTTGCAGAGTTAACGATGTGTCTGTCTGCTCCTACAGTCATTTGTGTACAGGATAAACAAGAGTGGTGAGAGAACGCAAGCTTGACGTGAGCCGGTGGATGAAGTTATCTCTCCAGACAATTCCCCACCTGAGAAACTACGGAAACAGAAAAGACTGTGCTCCAACAGAGCGCAACATTTAAGGGTTCAGTTCAGCCTCCTTCCCAAAGAACAGATACCATTCCTCAACTGATGAACAAGCACTTCATCGTATTCTACGTGTTTTGGGCCAGTGACGTGTGCAGAGGGCAATCCCCAGTGCTAAAGCAGGATTTTGTTGAGCTGTTTAATTGTCTGGACCAACCGCAGGCTGGACCGCCGCCAGCGCACAACAGAGGGATCAACAAGTTCAGCAGCTGCATGGCTCAGCAGAAAGAAGATCAATTATATTGATAACCTCAGTCTGTTGTGGGGATGCAGGTGTATTTTCAGGGCAGATGGCCTCCACCCTGAGACGACGCACCCTGACCCGCAGCAGCCTCGCTGTTCATGAACCAACTCAAGGATCGTTCCTCTAATTCCTCCTTCCTTCACTTTCCAGTGATAAGGATTATGTGATCTTTTCTTAGTCCTGTCTCATATAAAGCACTGTATTATACTGTCATCATGACATCGACAAATGGGATTTTCCATCACTCAGTGGAACATTAAGTCGCCTGTGTTTCTTCTTTTCTCACTTCCTCTCAGACACATTTAGCCTGATTTCAACAAATTAAACCATCAATGGTAAAGGCCATGTGGGACCATTTTGATTTTAATTTCAATTTTCTGAGTGCATTGGGGCATTTTAAATGTTTTCTCATGTTTTTTCATCTTTTATGTAAAACAAAGCCACTAAACTACATTATTTTCTAAAATATATATATGTTCTTCATTTTGCATATTGGGTCAGCTACTTCTCGATAGACATGATAGGCTTGTAGGCAACTTCAAATCGAGGAGGTTCACACACGAAACAAGTGAATTAATTGTATACAATAAATACACTTACAATCAATGGAAACTGACAGAAGCAGACATACTGTAGTTGACTTCATGTGCGTGCAACAAATTTTTTCCACTGCATGGAGTGTTAACTGACCAAAGTATCAAAAGGCCTCGTATTACAGGCACATGACACTGAACTGGACTATAATTAAAGTCACCTCTGACAAATTGTTCAGGTAGAAATAAGTAGACGACACTGAAGTAGACAGACGTGTGTCTTCATTCTGTCACCATGCAAGAGGTGAAATGGCCTGGTCAGCTTGTTGTCTTCCACAAAGAGAGACCTATCACAGGCCTTAAAAACATTTTTTGCTCACAAAGCCATAAAATGGCAAAAACCTGAAATAAAATGAGGTAATTCACTGTAAGTGACCTACCCAGAGAGCATGTGGCAACTTTTTATAGTCTGCTGTCTGACAGATGTTTGCGTGACCGGCTACTAGCACTGAACAGAAACCACTTCCTTTTCTTATTATAGTCTAAATGCAGAAGTAAGACCAAGACAGATGAGTGTGCCATTGCTTTAGATTACTGTCATTTGATATTGACAGTCGTCCTTTCACACATCGCTCATCTCGTCGCTCAAATCTTCATTTTTCTTCGACCACTATCAGAAACAATGTAAGTGACAGATTGCATTAATATATACTTTTATTCTGAAACCTGAATCAACTTTTAGGGACACGGCTGGTAAGAACATTAAGAAAACCTGCTAACGTGTATTTATAGTTTATGCTCTTGTATGATTTGTATGTTCAATGATTAAATGATCCAAGAAGATAATTCACCACAGGGAGCAGCAAGCAGTGCTATTTTCATCAAAACCCCGTTTTGTCAGAGTAATTTTCCTCTTGATCAGGCTTGATTTTCCCCAAAATTATTTTTGTGATACAAAGCAGCTAAATAGTAACATATACATACATATTCAGCACATATGTCTGTCTTTCAATGGTAACTATGCTCTCTGTGATGGATTGAAAGATGTTTTTCATACGTTATGTGGCTGTAGAGAAGGGGGAAAAAAAAATCATTTAAAAATCATCAAGATATTACGATTTGTTTTGGGAAATGATCCTGAGAGAAAGTGTGATTTGTGGCATCAGTACACTGTGTAGATTGTACTCTGTTACAAGGAAAAACACAAATAAAATGCATCCTAATATATTAACTCTATATTCAGGGTGTCATTTAAAACTAAACTGCTACCCCATATCTCCTCAGACAGCATCACCATGAAAGGGCTCCTCTTGCTGTTGTTCTGCATAGCAGTCCTGGGTGCCGTACTGGGTGAGACTCAAACTACCCCACGTCCTACTGCTGACTCCAACACCAACAGCACTTCCACAGCTTCTCAAACACCATCTCCAACCGATCCTTCCAGTGTTGCCAACACCACAACTCTGTCTCCTCCAACCGTCTCCTCACTTTCGACCGACCCGCAGCCTGCCGCCACCACTTCCACCCCCACGCCTTTCGATAAATACAGGAAGGAATGTCTTCCAGTGTTAATGGCGGCCAGCGGGCTGATCATAGCCTGCGCCTTTCTGCTGGTGTCCACTCTGTTGCTGATGTGGAAGGTGTGCCAGTTGAACCGACGCATCAAGATGCTGAGAGACAACGCTGACCTCATCAGCACCACAGAATACTGGATGGGAACCGCCAAGAGGGACAAAAACACACCAGAGACCGAAGCCAAAGAGAACACCATGTTGATGGCTGACATCGGTCAAGCACAGGAGGAGGTGGGCAATGGTACCACCAAGGATGAAGGAGGGAAGGTAAACAAGGATGGACAAACAGGAGAGGAGAACAGGAAGAAGGTGGAGGACACAACAAAGAGCGAGCAAGCTTCACCAACCACTGAAAACACACCAAAAGAGGAAGCCACTGATTCCCAGTCCACCAAAACCTCCTCTGCTGAGGCCACAGAGGGACCAAAGGAAGTGGTCTAGACTAGTGTGTGTGTGTGTGTGTGTGTGTGAGAGAGAGAGAGAGAGCGAGAGAGAGAGAGACATGCCAAATAGTTTCTTGAGCACCTGCCTTCACTTCCCTAAAACATTACAACCCCTTTTTACAGTAAATAAAGGACCCTTTTTCAAACAGCCTTTGCTTTACAGTAACAGTAACTGCATGTGCACTTAAAGCTCATAAACTGTATTATGTCATTTTTTTTCATATTAATATCATCATACACTTTTAGTGGTCCATTTATGTCTCCCATACTTCTCCTGCACACAATTTATGATATAGCACATTCAGACAGCAAAGGAGAGATCTATCTATCTATCTATCTATCTATCTGTCTATCTGTCTGTCTATCTGTCTATCTATCTGTCTATTTAAATGACACATGCACACCTCAGTATTACTTTGCAGCCATTTTCCGTTCACTTGTGGCTGTGTATCCTGTGTGTTTGTGTATCAGGTGTGAAGGTCTGCTTGATTAGCAGGCAGTGAATGTTCCTCCTTTGGACAGTGCCACTCAACTCAGAAAGGAACCAGAGCTGACAAAGCTGAACAAAAAGCTTTTCAAAAACCCCAATATGCACTTGTTTCCGCTGCCTT
The DNA here is from genome assembly GCA_029721515.1 of Synanceia verrucosa. NCBI lineage: Eukaryota > Metazoa > Chordata > Actinopteri > Perciformes > Synanceiidae > Synanceia > Synanceia verrucosa. The sequence goes on from CM056565.1 coordinate 9,226,348, forward strand.
GTGCAGATATTTGCTCGTCAGCTTCACTTGTGACGTCAAGATGGATGTGCACCCTTCATTAAAAGTCTGAATAGTTTGTCCCTTCCTTTCTCAACAGCAGACCCACCACCACTTCAACTGTAGCTCAACAGGGGTAGCTCTGGATGAAGTTTTAATGCTGTGATGCAGTGTGGTGCTTGTGTGCCAAGCAAACTTGGTTGTGAGGATGAGTTTTTTTCTCTGCAGCTATGTGCTAACACAGTTCTAACTGTCTGCATACCATGTTGTATAATGACTGACTTTGGAAGTGAGGGTTTGACTTTGATGGCTTGGTGTGAGGGGGAAATGCAGGGATACTCAATCTTTGTGCAGGTACAGTTTCAGCAGGCAAGAGGGGAATGAACAGAGAGAGGTGTGAGGAAGCAAAAGAGGTGCTTTGTTCAGTTTACATGACAACTGAACAAAGGTGACTACCATACAAAAGAGCAACCACTCTCACCCGCTGTGGTTACACAAATAAGAAATGCAACATTATTTGATTATTTTAACATTATTATCTGCCACATATGAAATGCTGAGTTCACTGTTGAACTGTCACTTAGAAACCAAAGTAATGATGTGTGGTACAGCAGGAGTGCAGCAATGCGGTGCAGAATGGAGAGTCGCCTGTATTGCTGATGACAGGTAGGAAGCTGCAGTGGACTGGAGTCTGCCTGCAATAAATCTTTTTTTTTTTTTATAGGGAAAATAGCACCCACTCACCTCACAGTGTTTCTTTGTTGCTTTAGAGAATGATGATATTGATTTTGGCAATAACTGATAACAGTCTGATTTATTTTGAGGACAAACAGGGCCAATTAATCTCACAGTGACAATAGCTGCTACTTTAAATGCAGAAGTGAGTCTGAAGGCTGCTCAGATAAGGTATTGAGGGCTTTTCTTTGTAGCAGTCTTGTATGCAGGGGAGCCCTCCCGTACGCGCTCCATTTCTCCTTAGTTACCCTCCTCCTAATACTCCCTCTACCCCTCCCCACTCACTTCACTTCCACTGCACAGAGCAAATCCAGAGCCTGCCCTGCAGTGCCTGATAGCGCTAATTCTAAGATCCATACAGGCAATATCCAACTCTCGGCTCTTCAGAGAGGACAAGAGGACAGAAACTGGGAGGCAGTGAGGACGAAACCACACACTGGACAAGAGAGCAAGGGTCAAGCTCTACGAGGGGAATTCAGGTGTAGAATTAGAAAAAAAAAATCACCTTCAGCAGAGCAGCAGCTGGTCCTGAGCTTGAGAGGGAAGAGGCTGCAGGACAGCAACACAAAAAGAAAGAGCAGAGAAAAGTGACTGGAATGATAAGATGAGAAGGTGAGTTATGGACTCTTTTTACACACATTCTGCCACACCCCGGCTGCATGCAGTGTGCTGCTGCAGGTTCAGCAGTGTCTTTGCATGATGCTTGAGTTCTCTGTGGAGTCATTATTACAGCCCATCTATTGACTTCTCCAGCGGGACCATGGGACTGACTGCTCTGACAGCAGCCGCCGACTGAACATGCAAACCAATGTCAGAGAAAATGAGTACAGGGGTTTGTCATCCTTTCTTGATGAACGGTACTCTCGAATGGGCTAGAAATATCCTCTTGTGGGTCAGCTTGAATGTTTTATCAGTTGTAGAGAAAAAGGATGGGTTTCATCCTGCTACTGATGATGCAAATGTGTAGTAGGAGGACACTGCTACAACATCTCTAAATTCCTGCATCAGTTTGGACATAATGCAGTGATGTGTAGCAAACGCTGAGCAGCCTTACTGTGTGTGTGTGTGTGTGTGTGTGTGTGTGTGTGCAGTATGTATATGTGTAAGAGAGAGATTCTGGGAGAGGATGGAGCTTTAAAGAAGTTTTATTCAGCAGCTCTGCAGTCACTGTGTGTCTCCTACAGACAGCAAATGTACATTCCCTGTATTCACCACTCAAACCCTCTGCAAGCATCACTTCACAGCGTGCCGCCATGCAGTCCCTGTAAGACACTGTAAGACAACCCCTAACATTCTGCTGTCCTGTCTCACTATCTGTCTTTCAGCAGACATGCGCTGCTGAAGCTCTCCCCTAATGAGTCCGTCCTGGAACTCCTGCTCGTGCTGCTGTTGTGCTTGCACGTCCTCGCCGTGTGCCCCTCCACGTGCTCCTGCAGCCGCAGCCACAGGGAGGTGGATTGTTCCTGGAGGGGTCTGAGGCAGCTCCCCGATGGCCTGCAGCACAACATGCGCTCCCTCAACCTGTCCCACAACCGCCTGCATGACCTGGACGGCCGGCTCACCACGTACACACACTTGCGTGTCCTCGACTTGTCTCACAACCGGCTGGACCACCTGCCAGCCAGCCTGCCTCGGTCCCTCTGGCAGCTCCATGCTGCCTTCAACCATATCCGGCTACTGGGTAAGAACGACACGGTTCACCAGTGGAACCTGCGGCTACTCGACCTCTCTAACAACAAGCTGGAGCGGGTCGTCTTCATCAACAACACGCTGATCAACCTGTGCGCCCTCAACCTGAGCCACAATCACTTCTGGACCTTGCCCACCAACATGCCGATGCACCTGGAGAGCATCGACCTATCACACAACTTGCTTGTGAATGTGTTGCCGGACTCTCTGGACCGACTCCATAGGCTAACCCACTTCTATCTCCATGCAAACCGTTTTGCCACGCTGCCATTTGGAGTTTTTGACAAGATGACGTCTGTTAGACTCATCACTCTGGGTGACAACCCTTGGGCCTGTCACCTTTACGACGAAATCAGCTACTTGCTCTTCTGGACTCAACACACACCAGCCCGAGTCCTGGGCTGCCCCTGCCATACCCAGCCAGTCTGTGGTGGGATGCGCCCTGGCAGGACTGGAGGTTGGCACTTTGCCTCCTACAACCTGCCTCCACTTGCAGCAAATGCCCAGGACCTGAGCTCCGTGGCCCCTGAGGACGCTGTCACCGGGTGGTGGTACTTGTCAGTTTCCGCTTTGCAAAGCACCCCAAATTCCCCTGAAGAGGCTTCAAACGCACAACACCCTTTCACAGCCACACCCATCACCATCTCCACCCTGCGACCCAGAAGCACAGACACACACCAAACTATTAATCATCTCTCCACATCTGCTGGCCCAGCTGCTGCTGCTGCTGCTGCTCCAGACCACATGCTCCACCCTGATTCCCATCTCATCTCTGGCACCAAAGAAGACTCACTCCACACCATGGACACATCCTCTATTTTCGACACAAGCTTCATTACTGAAATAATGGTGGCAAGGGAACGATCTCTTACAACAGAGACTCCCTCCATCCAAACAAGGAAGACAACTACTCTTCGAACCAGGAGTGTGAGGAGGAAGAATCAGTCACTTCCAAGCGGTACTGGCAACAGCGGCCAGATTCCTGCTGTCTGCTCCTTGCATCCTTTCCTACACAGTGTGGGGCTCCTGTCCCTCATTCTGCAACAAGTCCTCTGAAAGACAAAAAATCCCACTGAAACCAGCACAAAGAAATACAGCACACACTGATGACTGACTGACTGTTGACTGTTATAGTACTGTCATGTTACCAGCTTACCTGCAAAAAGCCATTTACAATAGAATGTTTAAAGGAACAGCGTGTAGGATTTGGCAACATCTAGTGGCATGGCTGCAGATTGCAACCAACTGAGTAACCCTCCACTCTGTCTGTCTGTGATTGTGGTAATGTGAGCCTCTGAGTGCAGAACTGTGGTAACACTGTTCGCCTCGCTCAGAGGCCATCCACACCTTACATTTTCACTCTCTGCGCTTCACTTAACTGCAGTTTCACAATTGTGTCTGAGATCTATAGTGGCCTTCAGATAGCTTAAAACCTCAGCTTAAAGCTTAAAGAAATGCTTGCTAGTATTTAGTTTGTCCATTCTGGGCCACTGTACAAACATAGAGGAGCAACATAGTGGCCCCCACGAAGAGAATCCCTCTGTAGATATGAAGGGTTCTTTTTAAGCTAAGGAAAACAGCCGTTTTTAGTTCTTAATTATACCACAATGAAAACATAGTGATGAATAATATATTTCATTTTTGCCGATAGATCCCACAGAATGCCACACACTGGCCCTTGAGCAATCCCTGCTATTCTGAATATGGTGTTATTTTTATGATAATTGGTCAAAAACATGAATGAACCTTTTCTAATCACCCTTTTTTTCACAAACCTCCACTCCACTTGGAGAATATGCCTGTAATGAGTACAGCTTAACACTTGATGGCACTATTCGTTCAGGTACCAGTTTATTATGTAACTGAATGTAGCCTGGTGCTCTTCTGCAACTACAGTCTGCCCATGTCACTGCTGTCCAGGACACTTTATGACCTAAAATGACTCGGTATCTTTTATTTTCCCCTTTTTCTTTGCCTACAAAAAGGCATGACACCCGTATTTTGACTCAGTTTTAATAGACATCCTTGATGCCTGCTCACTTGTCTCATGTAACAAGCCATATCGCCAGATGCACGGTCTTTTCCAGGGGGGAGTGTATCTATGTGAGAGGCTGGCAATGCCACGTGCAGAACAACAGAAAAAAAACAATGCTGCATCACTATCTTTAACAAACTCTGAGTGCCAAGCACTGCTTCTGTATTTTGCTCACACCTCAAACTTAAGTGTCCTTCATGATTCAGTGACGCTCTGTGTGAAAATGATCTGCATGGTGATTTGAACGTTCAAGGAATGCTAACCTATTACTGCTATATTGCCGCAGAGCGTTAAAACACAGACATTCTCATCTTATTTCACTGAAATGTTGAAGATATTCCAATCTCAATTGCATAAGGCATAGATGTGATGTGGTGATGTGATGAGCCAGTCTGTTTTGTTTTTACATTATAGAGATGCAGTTTTTGCATATGGCACCAAAAGACAGAAATATTAGGACACAGCAAGCTGCATTTGATACGGGAATACAGTGGAATAACACCTCTCTAGGTGATTTCTGGAAAGTTAAATAAAACAGATGAGATATTTACACCTTTTGATGATTTTTTCCACATTGCAATGGATGGATGGATGTTTCTCATTCTGAGCTGTTTTCACAGATAGCGTATCATGTTTTGCTTGTTTTTTTGTTTGTTTTTTTTAGTATTCAACAATTACATCTCCCATGGGTCTTTTTGTATTTATTGAGAGAAGGTTCACTGTAAGCTCAAAACCTATTTATTCCAGGCAGATCTTTCTCCACAGCTGCAAACCACCCAGAACAAACACATTCTTATCTGTAAGGTCACTGAGCAACCACGCTTGTCAAAGTTTGTTTTTTAAAAGATCAATCAAAGAAAAAAGTCATCTGCATTTCGTGACACTAGCCCAGGAGTGTGTGCTCTCAATGTGATCTTTATTAATGTCTGGAGGAGACGTGAGGAAATCTCACATGCAGGAACATCTGTGAAAGAGAAGCTCTCCTGACACTGTGTGGCACAGGGAGGTGACCCGGCAGGTTCAGCCTAGAGGAGCAACATGGAGTCACTGTCACCACCCACACTGTGAATGATAAGCATCTGATGTAACGTCAGTCAGACCGTGAATCACATCTGAATAGCTACAGCAGGGAAAAAAGGTATGAATGTAAAATGCAGAGAAAATACATTCCCTTCTCACTGACACAGACAAATATGACACAACTGGATAAATAGATATAATTCTTAAGCTCGACTGAATCAACATACCATAATAGAAGTGAAACAGAGTGAAGAGAAATCATTTTATCTGCACACCAGCCTTCATGGTGATGACTCAAACACCTGCTGCATAAAGTTTGTGCACTGTATGTGGTTTAGAAGCAGAAAGGAACTTGTGGTTGGCATGCTCTTTATTTATACTGTACTCAAGATGCAAGGCTCACTGGGAGTTAACTTTCATTTCTCCCCTCAAGTCTCTGTTTCCCCTTGCATTTTCATTTAATCACTTATTAATTGTTAAATTGGTATATTATTGAGTTTATTCCAGTGAATTTTCCAAATTAATACAGCCAGTACAAAGCACCATTAAAACAACATGAAACCTTGAAAAGACAAAATGCGACAACTCATATTCTAGATTCATTCTGCATCATTTGTGAGATTCGTATGGTTCATATTTGCCCAAAAACATATATTCGATGGGAAGAAATGGTAAAGTATTACCAGAAAGTCATTTTGGTTGATATTGTTTTTAATTGTCACTCTGAGATTAAACAGCATAACCACTGAATCATCACATGCAATATTACACATACCCAATATATATTCCTCAACTTTCTGCCTCCCTTTAGCTGCAGAACTTTAGAGCATCTCTTCAAAGTGCTGTATAGGTGCCAGTGAGGCTGGCCTGCGAGCCAATTATTTTCTCTGTAGACAACACAAAGTAGTGTCAGATTTCTCTTCGGGCTCCTCCTAATAACTGACAAGGTGTTGAAGGGTAGCATCATTTACCGCTGCCATGCCTCCCCCTCTTCATCTCTCCACCCCGGCTTGTTTTGAGTGAGCTGCTTTCTGTCTTTCAGCCACACTCAATAAGACTCAGCCCCAGTGTGCTTCTCTGTACCCAGCAGCCCTGCTGCCCCTGAGTGTTCTCCTTCATTTAAGTCCCCATCAGCTTTATGTAGCACTGTGTTCAAATACAGCAAAGCTTAAAGAATATAGCCCAATGCCATCGTAAATATATGAGATTTACACGTCTTTGTGTGTAGTGCTTTGCTGAAAATGTCTTCTGTTGTTGAAGAGCGCTGCTCACCAAGCTGGCAAGCTTTTGGAGCTTGTTTGGAATTGGACCTGTATACAGAAGTATCAGGGAGCCGTTCCACTGACAGATTCAGACCAGATCACCACAACCATGGTGACTTAAAGCTCGTCACTCCTAAGAGATGACACAAGAGATGTGTCACTTTGAACCACCTCCATGAATACACAGTGAGTCACACTAATGATATCAGCTCCTGTCCATGATTGCATATGCTCTAAGTGCCCTCTTGTGGTGGGGGGAAAGAAATGTATGTTTATACCAAAACATTAGAGCCAGGGACAATTCTGAGAGGGACTGTGTCCTTCACCAGGACACAAACAGCTCGCCCCTGACAGAGCCTACAGAGTCTACTCTCAAGGGCCTTTTGAAAAAAAATCTCACCGCTGTGACTTTACTGCAGTGTCAGGTATAATAATTCAACATAACCAGATATGCATGTTTAAATGTTGCATAAAATGCATCTAAAAATCTGTCGACCATCCTGACAGACCAAAGCTCAGACAGATGTCGATGCCCTGATAAAGGCCACTGCAGCCTGCCTTACGGCTAAAACAATGGCTGCCAATTTCCACCCCCCCAGAGCCTGCATCACAATATCAATTGTGCACCAGAATTAGGCTGCTAGCCAACCAAGAGGGACGCTCAAATGTTGCAGATAAAGTTTATCTGATAGGCCTAATCTGTATTGACAGCTAGGGGTCTAAATGCCGAGGGCTCGCTGTCTCTTTGAGCCAAGAGCAATGTTCTCCAGTCTGAGGGCACTGATCAGCTGAAAGTCAACAAAAAAACTCCCCCAAAAAACGTGTAGGAATCTGGAAGAAATAACAAGGTGTATTCTCCAGCAACACTGAAGACTGATGAGACAGGCAAAAAATTCAAACCCTGCAGCATAGCAGGGGGTGGTGGGTGAGGGGAAGCTGAGGATATGGTGTCTCTCGCTCTCGTCTCAATGGCACAGACAAGGCAAGGTCAGTGTAAAGGTCGGTGGTTGCAGAACAGGAAATGGTCGGCAACAGAGAGAATATATGGTGGCAGCCAGTTAGGGGAGAGAATGTAAGAAAGGGAAATGATAGAGAGAGAAAAAGGTTTGTAGAAAACAAAGAATGAGCCAGAAGACAGAAAGCACCACTTAGCTGGTGTGTCCAGAGAGGCCTGCTTTACTGTGCCATTCTTAGCCTGGGGAAGATTTCAAAGAAATGTCTGAGGCATATACACTCATATAAACAAACTCAGAGAAAGTGAATAAAACTGGGTGCAAGAATTCTTCATGCTGGAAATCTGTGGGCTTATTGTCAGTTTGTCCATATAGCAACAACAAATGCAGCTGCGTGCATGCATGAGTGTGTCTTGACGCCATTATGAAGAGGAAATCTTGAGCGTGAGCTGTGAATTTGCATGATAAACCAGAGAGCGTGGCGCACAGCTGTCCTAAGGAGCATTTCAACAAAATAGGCCTTAAAGGAATAGTGTGTAACATTTCAGGGGCTCTATTAGAAAAAATGGTATATGATATAACATAACCCATAATATTCATAGCTACGTTTTCATTTTTGTTAGCTTAGAATGAGCTTGTCATATCTACATTGGGAGTGGGTCCTCTTCAGGGAGACATTCACCATGTTGCTCCACCATGTTTCTACAGCAGCCCAGAATGGACAAAACAACCAGAGAGACTTCTATGTTTTTAGTTTACTTGAAGGCCACTGTACTTCAAACCTGTGCTAGCAGCAGCCTCCATGCTGCCCACAGTGTTATTATCAGAGGGTTAGGGTGTGTATAAGAAGTTGACGAGTGGACTGTTGCATCGAAGGCTTGAGCTTGACGTTTTGGCCATCGCCATTTTTTTTTTTCACAATCTGAAGTAATGCAAAATTGTGTACACCCAGGCAGTGAAAATACTTTTTTAGGCAACAAAAACGTTACAATTAACTTTCATGAACAGACTTAACTGTTAAAGTTGTGGTTTCCACAGTTTTGTTGCCGCAGTTTCAGAAAAGAGAGGAGTGAGCAGAGGAGCACTCCATCGGCTGCAATCTGCAACCAGCCCACTAGATGAGAACATAATATACACACAGTCCCATTAATGACAAAGAATGGGAAACAAATAGATCTGGAGAGCTCATTTAAAAAAATGTACAAAAGACTAGGTGTCTTTGTGGGGGGATGGATTACCACTTCCTGCGCTTTGACAAAGCACTCCAAAAGGCCAACGTGCACATCTTTCCTCGCACTGCTGACTATACAGGTGATGGGATGGCTCCTTGTGGTGCTTTAATGCCACTCGTCATCATCTGTAACACACAGCTCTCTCCTCTCTGGAGTCATGCGAAACGGCAGCCAGAACATTGCAGGGGAGCAGCAGGGGCATGAGCTTATCTCCCAGCCCAGTGGAGCAGGTAAACGATGTCGTCATCATCATCCACTTGGTGTTGGAGCCCAATTGGCCTAAAGAGCCCCCACACGCAAATCTTTTAACACTGAGGTCAAAAAATGCACATCAACTTGCTCCGTCTATATTGCTAAAACAGAGATGTACTGTATGTAGTTGGTGTGATTCGGCTACAGCTCTCTGTGAGTGCTACAAGCTATTTTCTGATACCTTGAGGTGCTTTAGGGCACTTGGTACAAGGGAATACTGCATTTTTCAAGAATTTGCAGAGATAATTTGCCCGGCTTGGAGGAGCCTCATGCATTTTAGATATTTCAAAAGTCAATATTACAGTTTAATAACGTGTATGTCTGAATATCACAGCAGCCCATCTACCTGGAATGCTAGTGTGTAGCCTCTGGCACAGCTTAATTAACTCGTCTGCATAGTTACAGAGGGCATAATGGGGGAAGAGAAATCACTCATCGCCAGAACATCCTTCCCTACTGATCTGACATCAAACACTTCCTCTACGATCTGGTAACTATTGTACACAGTGCCCCAGTGATCCTCACACATCACATGCATCACGATAAGTCAGCAACGCTTTCACAGAACATACATGATGAGACTTTTTTTTTTTTAATCAAATTACAATTAAATACAACTGAAATAGAGTTTTATAAGATGCTAAATTATTCCAGAGCAAGATGAAAGAGCCAGGTAGGCTGCAGTTTGGTGGGTGGCTAATTCCTGAAATAGGACTGTCAATTATGCATGTTTGGGTCTGGCTCTCTCTCTCCCTGCAGCCTGAGAGGTGCTTTGGCTTCAGCAGAGAAGGAAAAGAAGAAGCAGAAAAGAGACAGGGACACTAGAGGGAGACAATTTGTTCACAGCTGCAGCCTCCTCCACAGCTTTCCCTTGCATTCTGAATTTCACCATAATAGGCCCTCCTGGGGGAAGCAGAGATCACCCAATCCATGGTGATCAACACAAAATCATTCCCCAAATCCAAAGGATCAAATTAACAGCGCCTCAGGAGTGTTTGAATAATACACCCCTCACAAATTCAGGGAGTCTGAGCTATCTTCTAGTGCTGGATTCATATAGCCTATGTATTGGATTCCGTCTGTGCATGCTTGCTACACAGGGAGAGGCTCTTTGAGAATTATGAAAATATGAAAATGTTAAAATCCCCTTCCAGTTTTACGTCAGAATCAGTGCTTTCATCTCCTGTGTTTGTGTCTCCAGACATTTAAAGGTTTTATATTTTGTCATTCACGCACAGATTTGAGGGTATAGATGGGGGGGGGAATGGGGATTGGGGGCGAAGCATGATCCAAGAACAATTTCTCCAAGGTCAAGTGAGGATTCAGAGGGTGTAAAGTGATTACTGCTACAGGAAACAGGATGCCTCTTCTCAAAAACAGCATCTCATAACACCGTCAGCGAGTCTATTGCTTCTTTCACTTTCTTTCTCCCCCCCAGCTCTTTCACACACTATCAATTTTACTTCTCTCTCTCTCAATCCCCCCAACCCAAATCCTACAGTCTTCATTGCAAAAGGCTCGGTTAGTTACAAGCTTTTTTGTTTTGCTCGAGTTTCCTCTCTATTGAGGAGCTGAATGCAAGCTACAATTGCAGTGATACAACTGTGCGGTTTCAGAAATCTTTGCATTGTCCTCGATTCTAAAGTGACTCATGACTCAACACACAGATGAGTTCAAAGCATGCAGGGTGTAAAAAATAGTGACTAGTTCTTGAAATCCCCTCATTAATCAGAATGTCTTCAACAGCTGCCACCTTTATGAATGCTTTCCAAGCCGTGATGATGCTTTTGTGTGATCACTTTCAAGGAAATTTGTCCGTGTGTAGAAAAATATACGCCTTTTCACTTTCCTTCTCACCCAATACCGAACTCTCAGCTGCTCTGAAAGCCTAGCTGTCAGAGAGCCTAAACTTGCTTAAAAAGGATAAACATTTTGGGCACTTTCATCAGGCAGCAGTGGCTGCTCGGATTAAAGGAGAACACTGTTTTACTTAAAAATCTATACATTTTTCTCCTTCAATCAGTGTAAAAAATCTCTGCAGACTCAGCCCTTGAACTAGTGTTGTCTGAAAGATTTTTTTTCTGAAATATGATATGCTACTTGACTTAGATATCAAACAGAATAGAGTTTGGCATCAGGATGTTTGTGGGTTCCAACTCAGCTCACAACCCTTGATCAGATATTGTAAAAATGTCACGCTGAATGTACCTTTTCTGTCATGTTTGCTCTCTTCATGGGGTAATAACAGTGAACAGAGAGGCTATGATAGCAATGTTCAAAAGGCAGAATAATTTGCAGCCGCAGTGTGAAACCTGTGTTTTTTATTTGAGCATAAAACAAGTCACTCTCCATGTGTTAAATCCACTGTGATTTTTTGCACACCTTGTGATCGCTTTAAAGCCTGTTGTTCCTCAGAGCTCATATTCCACATTGATTTATAACCTCCCTCAGTTCTCTCTCTCTCTCTCTCTGTCTCTCTCTCTGCAGGTGTAATTTTCACACATTCAACATTTCGGGCATATATGCTGCAGCAGGACAGTGTCACACATTTCACAACTTATATAGAACACACAACACTGAAATAATCTTTAATGTATCCCCAAGTGACACGAGAGTAGTGCGTAGAAGGTAGAATAAGTAATAGCGTTTTACACAAGGTGTCATTTTTCTATTTTCTTTGACACCCCTGTGCTACGAGGAGTTGTTTCAGAAATACAGAGAGATGTGATGTGTAGTTTTAGCTGTTAAACTGTCAAAAGTTGTGTTATTTGTTTTTTTTTTTTTTATCTAAGTCATTGTTTCAAAAAACATGCTGCCTGGCTAGATAAGAAATTCCCCCTGTGGTGGTGCCCTGAACAGTCAGCACATGCAGGCCTATTTAAAAAAAAAAAAAAAAAAGACTTGAACACTGAATGTGAATAATGAAATAGGATCACTAGTTACATTTCATGCAGAGCTTGGGATGTTTTGTTGTAATTATTTTCATGCTATGATTAATGAAAAGTGCATTTATATAGGATTTATTGTCTGAGCTCTGTGAGCAGCAACGTGGCACAGATTCAAACTCAATGCATAATACATAATTTAAAGTTTAATTGGTGCACAAGGTTTCATTTTCTTGGGTTGTATTGATAGCAAACTGTACAAATATTCCATTCCTCTTCTTTTTTTTTATCTTCTTCAGGGTCATGAGGGGGCAGAGGCATTTTATCTCCACATGAATTGTGCACAAGGGGGGCAGGGCCGGCTGCTTGTTACAGGTCATCTACATGAAAAGATTCATAATTACTCCACGGTTTGTACAGATATCGCACTTTATTGATCCCCGTAGGATAAGTCTTTGTTGGGTTTTCATAATGAGTATAGCAGTTTAAAGGTCTGACCCCAGGGTCAGCTACAGAGTACAGTATCTGTACTGTATCATGCTCAGGGGGGGACCTTCTCCATGGGATCTGAACCTGCTTGAAAACAGATTTTATGGCTCAGGAGACTTTCTGTAATAATCTACCCACCGCCATTTTAATACATTTTAAAATGAGATGAAAATTGCTCAATGTAACATGAAATGTAAAATATTTTCATGTGTATGAATAATTCAAAGAAATTAATAATAATAATAATAATAATAATAATAATAATAATAATAATAATACATCCACAGAGCTGTTCAGAAGGCGCTGCAGAAAAGTATCACCTTTTCTTTAAATTAAGTTATTTTGATAAGGAGTTAATCATTTGTTTCTCTATATAGCAGAGCTGACATTTGGTTCCCACTTCTCCTAACAAGGTGTGACATCTAGTGGCTGAGTGTCATGAATCGCAACTTTAATATGTATATTATATATATATCATAACAAAGCTACAGACTTTTATTGTTGGTATTGTAGCGTGATGCACTGATCATGTCAGATCCATTCAAATGTGATCATACAGAACAAGTTAAATGCATATATATATATATATATATATATATATATATATATATATATATATATATATATATATACAGTGAGTGCTTTTGTGAAACAGTAAATTTGAAAATTCATGGATAAAAATAATAAATATATTTTTCAACATTAAATATGTCATTTTGATTAAAGAGCTTGCACATACAGGTGGATTAGCCATTACAGAAACATACAAAATATTTTTGTAATCAGCAATGTTGTTAATTTAGGGCAGCGGTGACAAACACTGAGTGGTGGAATAATAATACATTTGTTAGGTACTGTATATATAATGTTGGCCACCATTGAATAAGTAAATAAATTACTTTTTGCTTTATATTGTATGCTCATTTAATGTAATTTAATCTAATTAAAAGGATGGACTCTATTGCACGGCGAAAGAATAATAAGATATATTCCATCCATCCATCCATTTTCTACCACTTATCCTTACATGGGGGTATCCTTACATCCCCATGCATGTTTTTGGATGGTGGGAGGAAGCTGGAGTACCCAGAGAGAACCCACGCAGACACAGGAAGAACATCTCCACACAGTGAGGCCCCGGGACTCGAACCCGGTACCGTCTTGCTGTGAGGCGACAGTGCTAACCACTACACCACCGTGCCACCACAAGATATACTGTATATTTTAATTGGTAAAAAAGAAACTGCTGCTTAGTTTGCACGTTTGCCGAATAAATAAGATATAAACACTGCTAATGAAGAGTAAGACAAATATGTGTATATATATATATATATATATATATATATATATATATATATATATATATATATATTCTTCTTTTTAATAGTATTTGTCCACAGATTTAGAAGAGCAGTAAGCCACTTTCACCTCTAGTGGTTTAGAGCTTAATTAAATGACAAATCGGAGGATTGGTTTGCAGATTGCCTGAATTGACGTCAATTGGATTGGTTAGGTGACAGAGGCAGGCTCCGCCCCCTCTTGTGGGCCAAGGTAGAGCGTGCTGCGAGAGGGAGGAGGGAGCAGGGGGCTGAGCTGATCCCACGTGTGACGCTTTCATTCCCGGCTCAGTAATATTCTCATAGCGGGGCTTTGCATATCTCCTGCCGTATCTGTGTGTGTCTGTCACTGTTACTGTAGTCCCAGCCTATAGTTTGAAATAGATATGGAAGGAGACGGGAGTCAAGCCACATCCGGAAGCCTAAATGATTCACAACATGACCCGGGGTAAGCATATTTTAAAATTTAATCCGAAGCCACGGTGTTTTTTTCATGTTACAACATTTTAGAGAGGACTTCGACTGCCGTGCTGGATCCGTCCCCGCCGTACGCACTTAAAACCGTGTCCGGGGTCCGTTTCCAAGATTCAGTTGGAAGACCTTGTAAGCGAGAGTGGCCTCCCCTTTTTATGTAGATAACAGTGTCATTTGCGAGGCGCGAATGTTGTGTTTTCCATAGTCTCCCTTTACCCTCAAAGGTCGCTTTTAGAAGTAGTTAGTCGTCAAAATGGCCGAACTGACATCTGGACTCACTTCTGTTGTGTTTTCCCCTCACAGTAAAATGTTTATCGGTGGCCTCAGCTGGCAAACCTCACCAGGTGAGACCGCTTTTCTCTTTTACACCGTGTCCGTGTATTTCTGGTTGTTTTTTTTTTGTCACTGTGACTGAGTGCCCGCTGTAGCTGCTGTGCTGCTGCTGGCGGTGTATGTGCGAATGTGCACTGTGCAGTAGTGTGTACTGTATATGGGATATCTCACTGGTGTGTGCGCACCATGTTATTTTTGATCTCCGTCCATCTGAAGTCCTCTATTCGACCCCTATGCGCATCGCGGGGTGTCTTGTTTTTGTCTTTGAATACAGTGACAACAGCATGGCCATTATGTTTCTGTCAAATGACCCGACATGTCTTTTCTCTATCCACAGACAGCCTTAGAGACTATTTTAGTAAATTCGGAGAAATAAGAGAATGTATGGTGATGAGAGACCCCACGACAAAACGCTCAAGGTAAATAACAGGGCTTCTCCTGTACTTCTCCTTCCTAGTGCATGTGACGATGTCGCTCACTTTGTCCGTGTTTCGTATTTAATCCAGTGTGTGTGTGTGTGTGTGTGTGTACTGTAGTCAGTCAGTGTGTGTGCGTGTGTGTCTCTGTGTCCGCGCGCGCGCACGTGTGTCCCCGCGCGCGCCCGCGCCCGCGCGTGGTTTCACAGCGAGCCAGATAAGCTTAAACGCTCGCTGCTGTAAAAGCTGCAGCCCAATGCAATTTGACATTGACTTTGTGACTGCACCACAACGCTGGTGTGTGGTGTCGTCTCACATTGTGACATACCAAATCATGATCAGCGCACCCCCCCCCACGCGCGCGCGCACACACACACACACACAGTTTATGTTTCCACATCTGCTGCAGGACGTCCATAATGTGGATTTTTTTTTTAAAAATTGCATTTCCACAGAAATATTGTGACAGTAATAAGGTCATAGAGAATATTACGTCTATTACACTTATCTGGGCAGTCTATCATCATAAGTCGTGTTTTTTTTTTTGTGTGTGTTTGCATGAAACAACATATATATCTCATGTATATGAATTTTAACATTTTCCTCTTTTTTTTCCTTTGCAGAGGATTTGGGTTTGTTACGTTTACAGATGCTGCCAGTGTAGATAAAGTCTTAGCTCAACAACACCACGAATTAGACTCAAAGACGGTGAGTTCTTTACGTTTTTATACCTGTATGTTTCAATAATATATGCAAGTGTTTATTTGTTGTTTACTGATCTGTCACTGGAGGGCTCCACCCCCACCCTGTCATAACGGTGTGACTTTCTTAGAGCCTAAAGGCCTTGTGTGGGTAAACACCTCTTAGGTTAAGGGGCTGTGTGTGGATCAAGGTCACGCATTAAAAGCTGAGTGCATGATGGTCCCCCCTTTGCTTAAAGCCATAAAACATGACTCTGAGTGAATATTATATGTGTTCACTTTCACTTCTCTGGATGAATGGGGCCGACACGCCCCCCTCCTTCACTGCAGCCACATGTGCGGCGTGCACATATCTCATGTTCCACTGAAGGGCGTGCTGTCTCTGGGCCTGCTGCCTCGCTATTGTTTGACCCGGCAGATATTGCATTGTGTCACGCTTGATGCACTGATACTGTATGTGTGAGGAAAAATAGGTTTGAAACAACAAGAACTGCTCCTGAGTTCTGTATTTGCGAGTAAAACAAAGCTGAATTAATCAAGCTTTGAAACAACAAGGTTACTCAAACCATTTGGTTTAAAGTGAAATAATTAGACTGTGTAAATGTAACAGCAATCTATTACCATTACAGCTTAAATGTATGTTTAACTCAGGAAGAGTGAGGGAATTTGCCCACACTCCTTTATGAAAAACTTTGTGGATCCTACTTGCCCTTTTTTGAAATTTGTCAGTAGATGAATAATTAAAGATGCTAGTCGTTTTTTGGGAGATGTCGGTGGTGATGGATTAGATGGGGTTCAGCTGAAATTGCATTTGTCTGGGATTCCTGCTCGGTGTGTTGTAATATTCCAGATATGCCAGCACAGTTTTGCAAATGGAATAGTTCATGTTGAGGAAGCACATTGGGTACGGCACCTTCTCGACTTAAGGCAGGTCTAGATTGAGGAATATTTTAAGGGGTTTGAAAGACAAATAAATTGTTTCCAAGTGCAACAAAAACTGTCTTGATATGTCAAGCTATTTAAGCTTTTTTGTCCGTTATAATGTAAATATTCTTGAGCTCAGCTGTGATTGAAACAGATTTTTTTTTTGTTGGTCAGTGGACCTTACATTATTGTCCTCTTAGTAATTTGGCTGCTCTTTTTTTATTTTTGGGCTAGTTTTCAGATCAGCTCAGTGACGGAGGCTTTCCTCCTCCAAATGGGCTTATGGGTTTAGTATCTATACTGGTCTAAACATGAGTTATCTGCCATTCAGAAAAACACCTTTTCTCGCTGACACCTTGCAAGTAAAATGCTCCGTCGGGCTAGTGAATGTATCAACAAGTTATAAAAATGAGTTATCTCTGTTGAGAGAGTGTGCAATACTGAATGTGCTCTCTAGAGAAAATGGCGTCCAGCGAAGACAAAGTGAGCATTTCAGTTATCCAGGAAGCAGGAGTTGATTTTGGTGTTAGAGGATGTGGGCTAAACTCTGAGCGAGATGGATTAAACGTGACCTTTAACTGTCGTCTTCATAACAATAATTAGGATAGGGGTAAGTTAAAATTTGACCTTTAGCAAGTAGAGTCCTGACCCTTTTGTCTGTTCTGGTTAGTGAAAAATAACATTGAACCCTGCCTAACGCTAACTCAGAATACATTAATGGACAACTAGAAAAGCACTCAGAGAGTGCAGACCGGTGGTGGTGACTTTTTTATTTAAAGTTACCCCTGTCGCCAAGGAGGTTATGTTGTCACCAGGGCTTGTTTATTTGTTGGTTTGTGGGTTTGCAAAGTAACTCAAAAAATTGGACGTTTTTTGACAAAATTTTCAGGATTGGCCGAAAGTGGTCTAACTTAAAACTGGTTAATTTTTGGGGTGATCTGATCCAAATATTAATCAGTTTAAAGTTAGGCCACTCCCGGCCAGCTCTGAAAATTTCAAAATCCGTCCACAACTTTTTGAGTTATTTTGCAAACCAACAAATAAACAAACCCGGTGAAAACATAACCTCCTTGGCGGAGGTAATAATATGGTGGGCATACTGTTGATAATTACATCCTTCTTGTTATGTTATTAGTAGTCTGATGGGTCAGTGTCTCGCTCCATATGTGCCTATTGGAATCAGGGTGATAAGGACATGCAGTGAGAAGAACCAGTAGTCAGGACCAATGGCATTACAGACATCTACCGTATAGAAAAGAACAGAGGCTAAGGGGCTGCTTGAAGGATTCGTGATACAAATGTGTTTTTGATGCAGAATCCAGAGCAGTTTGAGGACTTGGAGCTTGACATTTTGGATGAACAGCTTTGACAGCATATACAGCAAAGGTCGGGGGGGATATGTGTGAGGGAGGGCTGCACATAAAAATATATGACTTGTCCTGTACGGCCTTAGTCTTTTACTGACGCTGGATCAGTGGAGCAGTTGTTGGGCCAACGCCTTGCCCAAAGGCACTTCGAAAGTAGTAGCAGCAGTCAGAAACATTCAAATTCTTTGTTTTTATATATATATATATATATATATATATATATATATATATATATATATATATATATATATATATATATATATATTATATTATATATATCTATGTAGGCCCAACAATAATATATTCAAACCTATCCTAGGTACACAGGTACAAACAAATGACAGCATACAACAGTATAAATCCATCCATTCATCCATTTTCTACCGCTTATCCTCATAGGGTCGCGGGGGGACTCACATTCACACCTACGGTCAATTTAAATTAGCCAATTAAACTAATCCCCATGCATGTTTTTGAATGGTGGGAGGAAGCCAGAGTACCCGGAGAGAACCCAGGCCCAGGATTCGAACCGGGTACCTTCTTGCTGTGAGGCGACAGTGCTAAGTAACCATAATGAATAAAGTAACCATAATAAATAAAATGAAACTAAAACACTAGTGAACAGTACAGTATAGAGCAATTCAAGTCAGATGAGGTATTAGCAGCATTGACAAGGCAGTTTTTCATACTCATGTAGCACCGGTCTCAATCCACTGCTTACTTCTGCGTTGCTGCTGATTTATTGATCGCAAAATAGTTTGTTCACCCGTAAGAGAAAGGTCTTTGTTTATAGACAAAAGTTATCAAACTTTTGCCCACAGCTCTTACATATTATCATGTTTGTCAATTTTGTTATGTATTAATTTTTTTTTTTTTTAATCCATTTGCAGCTACATACTGTTTGTACATAAACATTTATATTATGTCAGACTTCTAATCTGTAGCTCATATTTGGCAGACGTTGGCAGACTGAACCGTGGCATTTTAAGCTCTGACATCCAATCATCATTTTGTCTGAATCGTGGCCTTACAGTGTCACAAGCACACAGCTCAGCTCTCTAAAGTTGTTGCACATCTGTCCTTTACACCTAATTGGCAAGTCATTCACGAGTCTGTTGTGAAACATTTTCTTTTTTTTATTATATTTATCAGTACCTCTGTCAGTTAGTATCTCTACAGTTTGTTGTGGAAGTGGATTTTCATTCCACATTCGCTAAGGTATTTTCTTTTGTGGCTTTTTATTAGATGGCATGCAGCAGAGAGCTGACAGGAAATGAAGGGAGAGAGAGGGGCTTTACTTAACCAGGGGACATCTTAAACCCTCAAATAAATAATTTTAACGGCTGTAAACATAATCATCTTGGATGTTGACTTTGTGGAAATCAGACCGCTTTCGTTCCTTTTCTGATGTTAATGAAACAATTAGTTTTGTGTATGATTTGTTTCCATGGTCGTGCATTTTGTCCCCATGCCCTCAAAATCTGAAATACATTGTATTTCTGTAGTAATGAAGATAACTAATGGTGGCGACAAAGTGAAGCTTTGACATTTTTCTAATCGGATGAGCGCTTGACGGTATAATTGACACAACCAAAGATCCTGACTCAAATACTTTGCAGAAATTGATATTTCCTAGCTGCTAATGTGCTGTTGTTTATCCGTCGACGTGCGGTAGAAGATTACAGACCTGAGGCAGCTGTCTGTGTTGTTTTCCTCACTATTAGTCACTGGGCTGCATCTGCCGTGCTGGTGTATTATCTTAACGCTCACGCTATCAAGATCGCATTGCATTAAGATCTATCATATCTTTATTTAAATTTATTATTTTTATAGAAGTTGCTCAGCACAAATGGAAAGACTCAGCTGGTCCAGTGAATGTTGATGCGTTCGCAGATGTTGGTTTGATACAAACCCTCCATACTTTCTTTTTTTGCAGTGCTTGTATGAATCCTCACCAGTGTTTTCTTTTTTGTCCTTCGTAACCTTGAAAGGGAGCGAGTGGCTGGAGGTGCTGTGACTGTGAACAAGTTGAGCCATATTTATGGGTATGTGCTGGGAGAAAGTGGTAACCCACCTAATTTCCATTTGTTGCTTGTTTACCTTGTTTTATTTTACAGATATAGTTGGGATGTGTGAATTCAGTTATTGTGGTTGAGACTAAAAGAGCCATAGAATCCATGTAACGTCCACAAAAATGCCAGGATGTGAAATTTTAGGCTCTCAATCACAGTTCTCTTTGCTTTCGGTGTTGTTTTTTTTTTTTTTTGTCCTACCGTGCAAGCGTCCGGTTATGAAAACACTCAGACTGAAGGATGAATGTGAATGAGACATATGGAGAAGAACAGCCTGGGGCTTCAAAACACACATGCTGGTAATTCAGAACATATTTACCATTTTTCATGATGCTTTGTTCAGTTTAGAAATATGCAACTCGCAGCATCTGTTCTTGAAGATGTTTCAAGGGATGAACAGAGGAGATCATAGTATGTGATTCTTTTTTACTTTTTTCTTTTCATTGTGAAGTAACACTTAAGAGCTGAACAAGGCAGCGGATTCATTCTAGGTTGGCAGCTTTTTATTGTTTTATGCATTTGATAAAATATTCATCAGGGACCTACCAAAGGTTATGTTTGAATGCAAAGTATGAATTTATCATGACTGTGTGATACCATTCATCTTAGTTCAAACTAGGATGTCACATGACCTGCTGCACTCTGTCCTGTAGGTACCAGAGTTCTGGAGATGAACAGCATCTAAAATCTGAACGATACACTGTAAAAAGTAAACCTGTGTTAAAGTCAGCAAGTTAATGTTAGCCATTAGCAGCTGGTAACCCTGAGTTGAGTTTCATTACGGTGCGTTAAGGCTCTGTTCAGTAAAAATAAACAGTGTAATGTTATCATGATGTGTTCAAATGTAGTCTTGGAAAATGCAGTTTTTTTGCAGTTTTGTTGGCGATATGAAATCGACAGTAGAGATGGAAATAGGGGCGGGAAAAATAATTGATTCTTCGATGCATCACAAACTCTCTCTCGAGCGATTGTGTCTCGATGCAGATAAGTTATAATATAAATAATCAGAATTTTAAAAGTTGCTACATTGCAAATTCATCGAAAGTCATAGTTGTGACAAGAGAAGTCTAACAAAATATTAGAGAAGGTAATTCATCTGGTGCTTTTCTTTAATGAACATCACAAAAGTAGGAGGTGATAAACAAACTGAGTCACAAATTCAGATTTCTATATTTTTTTTTAAAACTCATGCATGGAAATACACATAAATGGATTGTTGCATTGATAATTGGTTTGGAATCGAATCTTGAGGTGCCAGGAGATTCCCGCCCCTAGATGGGTTTATGACCTGTTTAACTTGCTAACACCAGCTCAGTGTGGTGACTGCTTTGTTTTTTTTTTTTTATCAAACTGAGTATCAAGAATTGTGAAATTTCACTCAATTTAGCATTGAAAGCTAAAATTCTAGTGTTGTTGCATCCCTCATTTAAACAAAACCAGCGTCTTGTTTTTTTTTTTTGTTTTTTTTTTTTAAGTGAGGGAGAAAACAACCCAAAGGAAAGGAAAGATGAGCAGCTGTTCTGGGCTGATCTAAATCATCAGATCAGGGATTTTGAAGTGAAGTCAAATCAGCGAAATAAACTCTGACTGTTGTTCAAGTATAGCAGGTGCTCTGTCTGCAGCTGTTAATTATGGCTGAAGGCGTTATTAGTTCATGCTGTATCTGCCTCATGTCAGTACATACAGAACATCAGATGTTTGTCAAGACAGTAATGTAATATCTTGTGTAACACCACTGAATCCTACTCGTAATAATTGTAGAAGGAAAAAAAAAAAGGATTTCCTTGTTGAGTGTGAGAAAATCCTCATTATTGATTTGACGAGCATAACAAACTACCTTCTCGCAGTGTTATTCCACCACCCAAAAAAAAAAATCAGTACAGATTGACAGTGCAGATAAGAAACATTTATGTTTTAATTTCTTGTCTATTCCGTTGGTATCACACAGGCGCACCTGTGGACCCACTCACACACTTAAGTTGGGGGGAAAAGCTGCAAGCTTTGATAAGCCTTTTCCTTTTAGCTTAAACGCCACGCCATCACGCCGGTGTAGATATGTCTTAAGAGAGTGGAAGAGAGTTTACCCAGGAGCCGCATTAATATATGAAATCCTTTTTGAGAAGATGTGAACTTAAGATATAGGCTGTTTCTCTGCCCTGATCTCCCACAGTCGCATGCGGAAGCGGCCCACAGAGACCCCCGTAGTAAAACGGCTGTGGAAGATAAAAGATGTGGTGGATTCCTCTTGGTCTGTTCTCATAATTATTATGTTGACATATCGGCTCGTGTGATGTCTTGAGGAAATCCACATTTGTTCGGCGCAAGATCGTGTTTCATCATATAAGAAAGGTGCACTGAAACTGTTAATTTGAAAAAGTCTTGTTCGGGTGATGTAAAGAGGCTATAAGGTGAGGAAATACTCTAGATACCCTGGAGAGGCCAGTTTTACCTCAGAGTGAGGGGAGAAAAAGCTGTGGACAGACTGCAGCTTCTTCACCAGCAGTGTGTCTTTAGCATATCACGTCAACTTGCTTAGATGCTGTCTGAGATGCCTACATTACAGAATGCACACATCCCATAATTGCAGAGCCCCTTGAAAACTGGAATCACATTAGAGGCTGCCAGTCAATTATAGACAACAGGTACCGCTACCATTAGGTGGTTACAGTAATTTAATTTAAGGAAAAAAGGCCCCATACAACCTTCAGTATAGAGAGTTGTTGCTAACAGATACCTGTAATTATCATACCTGTGTTACCATAAGAATGTCACTATAATATAATAGTATTCATTCATATTAGTTTCATATATCCAGATGAAAACCAGGATAAGACTCAAAATTGGATCTGTTTGTGTACATGATTCCAACGAGATCCACCTGTATGTAGTTGTGTCTTGGTTTCTGTAGCTTAAAGAAGGTTCAGGTGTTCATATGCCACAGTATCCAGGTAGCATGTGCTTTTCCACGTTTTTTTGAAACCAGGAAAATATATTTACATGTGCAAACCAGGATCATTAGTAAGTGCATGTAACACACTCAATGCCATGGAATTCATTACATATAAATTGTGTCTGGCATTAGTTTAAAATATAATTATTTTAAAAATTAAAAAAAAAAATAGATAATAAATATATAAGTCTGAAAAAATATTGTTTTCACTGTTGATTAATCTGATTATTCTTTCTTTGGCCTTTATAACATTAAAGACTCACATCCTCTAATGTCTTGTTTTGACTGACCAACTATCCAAAATCCAAAATAATCAATTAAAAATATTATATTTAAGCAAGGAAATACCTTAATTGTCACATCGGGTGTTTTTACTTAAAATTGACTTAGGATTAATCAATTGTCAAAATAAAACTCAATAAAGTGATGATTCATCTTTCTCTTTCGACAGTATACCATCAGTTACAGTTCTTCAACCAATCACAGTGCAGTGTTTTGGCCGTATCTTGCCGCCCTGCCTGTCTTTAGACCAGTCAGGTGTGTTAAAGTCCTATCACTTCTACTATATCTAAAATCCCTCGTTTCTAACAAAGATCACTGTTCTGTTTTGTTGTACTCCAGTCCATCAATCCAAATAAAGTTTATTGCTACGCTCTTTAATGAATTTAACAATCCCAACGACCTTCATGCTTCCACAGTGCCAAAACAATACACAGGAGGTAAATTCCAGGTGTTTACCTGCTTAATAGTACTGGTTTCTCTCATTTGAGCAGCTAATCTGGCATCCAATAAACCGTAATGTTCAAAGGTGGAGCATTACATTCATATTCTGAGCAGACTGTTCACTCAGCTCTCAAGTCAGGTTTCTAAATATCTATGTGCAGTTTAGTCTGGATGCACTGCTTGTGATGTCTCCATGATAAAGACATATCCTGGAGGGGGGATTAATAAAGTACTTTAACTGCTACTAGATGATAACCGTACTGCTACAGCTGGATGGGAGGTGTAGCTTTCTGCGCTAGCGTTATGAGTCTTCAATTTATGTGTTTTTAATGGGCCTTTTGGTACGCCCGTTCCTCAGCCTCTTCTGTACCCACATGGGCTTGTGATTTGTTCCCATCAATTTCCACAGACCACAGAGAGTATGCCTGAACTTGTTGCATTCAGCTGAGAATGCAAAATTTGTGGTGAAGATCACAGTAAGTCCAAGTGTTGTTTTTTTTTGCTTTTTTTTCACCCAACCCATGAGAAAAAGTACTTCTCTTGAGAACAAAATGGATCAAGATAAATCAGTGTTAAGTCTTTTTTGTAATTACATAAACATGTTTTCTTGTCTTGTGTTTGATAGACAAACACTGAATTGAGTGAAATAACATTTTGCAGGTACTGTAAGTGCAGTTAGTGAAACTGAAAGTGTGCTGTTGACTGATGGTATGTGTTACATAACAAAAATGTCTCAGGAAGGAAGTATCAGGTGAAACCGAGACAATGTAGCCTCCGGTTCAAAGGTACGGTTATCCAGTGCAAAGGGCAGTGTATATTTCAGCTATTTGCCCTAAAACATAAAAAAGTAAATCACACAAATTTGAAGATAAAAAACAAAGGGAAACAATTGCTACATCTCCTCTCCTTGTCTCAAAGGAGTCATTCATCATAAGTTGTGACCTAAAAAGGTGCTGCTACAGGATTTCTCAGAAGGATTGGTTAGCAGGTCCTCTTTGCCTAATTTGGTTGCATTGCTCTGAGTGCGATTTAAACAATCTGCAGCAGTAGCCTCATTTCGACCACAGTTCTGTGCATATAATTGCCTCTTTTTTGATAATTGCAATATTTTCAACTGACAGAAAACTATACGACTTCCATCGCTACTGTGTTTAAGTGCTCCCTTGAAACTGGAAGCTTGGCAGTGAACAGAAATGCTCAGCAGGACAGGAAATAAAAAACAATTAGTCAATGCAGTATGTCGAAATGAGGTTTGAAATGTTTTGCATAGGCTTGCAAAGTAAGATATGTTACCAAGTATATAGGACTTTAGGTATTCATAGCGTAATGTGTTGTCTTTGCTCAAACAGGGCACACCAAATAATTGAGTTTGAATTGGTTGTGCCTGGGGCTAAGTGCTAAAACAAATCTTTAAATGAAATTCATTACGAGCAGGGTTTGCCATACCCAGGTGTTATTGAATTCATTTCTCATTTTGAATTGATTTAGAAAGATAACCGTAATAACTGAGACCGACGGAGAAAAAGATGACAATGACATTGCACATCATGGTTTCCTTTCAAACACATTAAAACGTAGTCGGTCTCATTGGCTTAATTGATCTGTGCAGATGGCGTCTTTTTGTACTCATGCGCCTTAATTCATTTTCTTTTCATTGTTTTTGTTCCTCGGCAGAAAAAGATGCTTTTTTTTCTCAAATATATCCATCTGTGCTGAAGGAGTAACATCCATGGAAGCATATAATTGGTACACTAATTGTAGATATTTCAGCACCACACAATGCACAATATAGAATAACATGGAAAGGATTTTGTGTGTGTAAAAACAAATCTTTTTTTGGGGGTAGCCAGATAAGGACCATTTAGGATGGTTGTTTGAGACAGTTCCTCCTCATTGAAGGTTGATGAGAACCCACCGCCACATACCTTCATACCAGTGAAATTAACGAGGAAAATGTAGCTAATGAGATAACAAGCACAAGATGGAGAAACAGGCTGATCTGACGCATCCTCCTGGTTATTTGGCAATGTCTGGAGGCGTCAGCGGCCTCAGACTCTCATTTTCTCCCTGTCATATCCAATCAGTGATTCCTGCCTAAAATAAAAGCTCTCTGCTACGACCATGACCAGCAGAATGATGGCGTGGCTGGCCACACTAACTTTTCCCTCTCATTTTTGGAACTTTTCTACATATCATCAGTCTTTTGTGGTAATTAAAGTGGACCTATTATGCTAATTTTCAGTCTCATATTTGTATTTTAGGGTTCCTCTGGAACATGTTAACATGCTTTGATGTTCAGAAAATGCTTTATTTTCCTCATACCCTCTATCTGAAACATTCTGTTGGAGCTCCTGCCCCCAAAAAGTCCGGTCTGCTCTGATTGGTCAGTTTCCCCACTCTGTTATGATTGGTCAACCAAACTCTTCGGCTCCAGCTCCGCTCTGGCTAGCTTTGTCTGAGTGCCTGCCAGACTGACCACTGGGAAGGTATTATGCAAATAGAATAGTTTTTTATTTATCCCCCACTGGGGGAAATTCACTCGCCACAGCAGTATAGATAAAGTACAGACAAATTACAGTCATGAAAAAACAATATATAGCAGCAAAAGACAGAATAAGTAATAATAGTAATAAAATAAATATTTACAATATGTTACTTGATGACATCATCATGTTGCAGAAGAAAAGGCGGGACTTCAAGTGGAGCGTTTGAGGCCGTTCAGGAGCTTTCTGTGGCGTTGTAACTTTGCAGACCTTTTAAATGTATAACACATTAAATAAAAGGAGAAAAAGCACAAAAGCAATAATAATATATGACATTTGCATTCCTAAAGTACATTGTGCTTGCGCAACAAGCCAATTAAAAATGCTGTGCACAACACATCAGTAGCATTGATGTTTGTGCAAAATTGTGTAAAAAAAAAAAAAGGTTATATAAGGACATTGAAGTACAATTTAAAAAAAGTGATTTAAGAGACAAAAGAATAAAAAAGTAATTTACAGAAACCTGACACATTGAGTAGTGAGGTCAGTGATATGGGCCAGCTCTCTAAAAATCTTCATAATAAGAAATTGTGCGCTGCCATTAGTCAATGCAGGAGACATAAATTGTTGAAGTGAAGTGTGTTTTGTTTTTACTGCTGCTCAGTGACAATCCTGACCTGACTTGAAATCAAAGTAGCTGTTGTGCCAAATCTCTGCAACAGTTTTGCTATTGACTGTTGTAGGGGAAGAATTAATGTACTGAATAATAAGGTTTTGTTATTGCACGATGCATTGAATAGCAAGTTTACAGTTGATCTGGTCAGTGGGAACAAATTAGATTAAATAATATTCTACTCCAAGAGTTGGAACTGTTGACATCTCTACAGTTTGAATTGTTTAGTGACTAAATGGGTAAGCACTACGCTGCATTTTTAATGAAACCTCGACCAGAATATATGACAAAAGTCAGGTCTGATATAGCGGAGTCATTGTGTTACAAAAATCACTCCTTCCTACATTCTTATCACCACTTTGCCTGGCTGTTCATGTGCACTTAATTCATAATTGCAATGATTTTTGACAGCTCTTGAATGTAGCTTTACTGTCAAAAAATGCTTCTCACATTCAAAAGCAGATTGTCTGTTTCGCCACAGGCTCATTGTGTCGTTTTTGTAAATCCTAATGGCTCACATTTGAAACCACTGAGTTCTGAATGTGAATTAAGGATCCTGGTATTTGTTCCTGACGACAGAGGATTTAAAATGTGTGTTCTTTCCAGTTTTTAGAAATGCTTTAACACCTCCTCATTGCTTTTACAGTATCACAGCTTTTTTTTTCTTTTCTTTTAACAATAACGTTGCTATTCTTTTCTCATTCTCAGATTGATCCTAAGGTTGCCTTTCCACGTCGCGCCCAGCCTAAGGTAAGAATAAATTGGTCACTAACCCTGCTCAGAGAATATGATTATGTCTCATGTCGCTGGCTTACCTAATTTGTGTGTGCTCACACAGCAGATACAAAGAGGCAGTGGTTTGTCTTGTTTGTTATTGTAGAGAGAATGCCAAGTCTGGCTCCATTGTTCTCACCTTGTCTGTGCTGTTTCACCAAAGCAATTAAACTTGGACGTATTAGACTTGTTCAGCATGATTGAGGTTATGTTGTGTTTATCATATTACCTCACTGTTTTATGTCTACATAGTTCTGTTTATTTTTGCATTTCATTCCCATTATGTTATTATTACGCCAGTGTTAGTCTGCAGTAGCGTGAATCTGGCTTTATTGTGTGTTGATGGGACAGAGTATAAGTGTGAAACCACTTTGCGTCGGTAGGTAACTCGTCTGTGTCGGTTTGACTGCATGTTGTGATTGACAGGAGGCGGGGACTAACTACAGAGAACGTCACCTATTGTTTGAAAATGGAGTCCTGTCTTGTGTTGGCTGTGTCAGTGTTTTTAACAGTGAAACAACGACAGTTTTATGTATTAAATGGAACAAATGATTTGTGACTTCTCATTGATGGCAATAAATTGTGGATTATGTCTATTGAGCTGTTTTCTCATTTTGAAGTTGAATGGGATTGAATGACACAAGTGATTAAGAAATATCTCCAATTGTGGCGCACACATGCAGAAACGGTCACAATTAGCATTGAAACAATGGATGTGATTTTTAAATGATAAGCCAAACTCCAATCATGCAGGAACTGTGGTATGAGCGCCTCGCAAGGCACATTATCTTTTTTCCCCTTTCTTGATTACAGGTCTTGAACAGTTCTTTTGACGATTAAATATTCATCGTGTGCAGATGGTGCTGTGGCGTGTAGTCGAGGGTTTTGTTGACATGCCCTCTCACACCATCCCCCAGCTTCAGTGTGGAGGCACGGTACACAGTGGCGGCTATTCAGCGCCGCTGTCGGGGCATTTTCTCTACCCTAAACCAGGTGGAAATCGATAATAGATTTTCTCATTCTCTGCTGGATCAGAGAGAGGCATTGTTAAAGAGTTGGTCAAGTTTCAAATGAGGAATTGGCAGCATGCTCTCAAAAGCCAGAGCACATGGCGACTTAAGGATATCGGCATATGGCTGAGAAACTACCAGTGTTTCTCCACATATTTTTTTTTTTCTCACAAGTCTATCACTTTAACTTCTTCCCTGCTCGCGAAAGTCCAAGGTGCAATAAAACAGCTCAGATGGTTGATGATGCTCACAATTTATTTTTCCCAGTGAGCACAAAACTCCTCTCTCTGTCATGGTTATTATTGTTAATCTTTTTTTTAAACAGCGTTATACTCTTTTTAGCAATGACTTGGAAAGGGAAAATACAATATGTTGAGCTGTTCTTAAACATATTTGTCATTCCACCTTGCGCGGCTCATAACTCAGTGAAATAATGACACCATAGCAGTACTCGTGGCACTGTAAAAAGCCTTGTGCCAATGATTTATAAAATGACTATAGGGCAAGCTTGTTAGAGAGGAAAAATGGCCGTATTGAATGTGGATTATAAAGGATCTTAAAGCAATGGGATTAAACCAGATAGATTAACATTGCATGGGTTTGTACTTTATGTTCAATTGATTTAAGACCTTTTTTTTTTTAAAGTCCTATTCTGCATTTCCCATTTAGAAAGTCCTCTCTGTTTTGCATTCGCTTTCTTTTGTCCCTCTTTTCCCTCTCCACTGTCTGTCCGCCTGGCTGCTTGTGCAGCTGTTGAATAGCCTCCGTTCTCGTTTTCAAGCAGCCCGGCTTGGCAGGTGCCTCCGTGGCTTTCAGGGGGGAGCAAATCGTGACGAGACCAATCAGCGTTAATTTTTCTCACGGCTAACAATGACCTCGCAAGTAACCCCTGCCAATGACCTCGCCGCCGCTGAGCGCTGCAGTATGGCAAAACTCCACAGTATGTACTGCACGTAGAATAACGCTGAAAACGAGACAGGAAGTGAAGGTGAACGCAGAGGACATTTCACTGTAAACAACTGAAGGTGTTTGCACCGCGATGACAGGATCACAGGAAAAACATCTTGTATCAGCAGGCATAACTGACACTGCCCCAAAACATGGGCATTTCCATTATAAAGAGAGGGGAAGGAGTTCAGCAGGAAATAGTCATTAGGATATAAAGAAGCAGATGTATTGTAATTTAAATCTGATTCGACATGCATGTGCCTGGAGGCTTTGTATAGGTACGCGCTACTCTGGGAGAATTTTATAGTGAAACATTGACGTCATTAAGGCCAGTATTATAGCTGAATTGTAGGTTATTGTAGAGATAAGACATAAATATGTTCACAGTGTGGATTACCTCTGCTTTGCCCAGTGCCTTTTAGAATCTGTTTGAACCTATATTGTTTTGTGGCCGTCTAGGATATTGGTAAAGAGCACTAAGAGGAGATAACCAGAGCAGGTCCTGTCAATCCAAGACAACATGCTAAAGACGCACACACATTACGAAATGAGCAATGTCACACAACCAAAGCTTATCTTAAGACTCAAAAGTGAACATTTTGTATTAGAAATAGAAGCTGCGCTTACAAGTCGTGTCAGAGGCATCAATGCGGACTAGTCCACAGATATTCAGGGATTAGGTTCCTTCTGTTGATGATTGACAGGTGAGGAAGAAAGGATTAAACAATGACAACGTGCACATTCATTTCTGCCTTGTCTCCTCTTCGCCTTTGCAGCCTGCCTGGGATTCGCCATGGCTTTATTAGATAGGCAGCTAAAAGTAGCTTCACAATTTCCAGGATTTCATCAAAAATGTTTCAGTGTTTCACAACAAGTCATTCTTGATCCATTGTTGGCAGGAACTA
Source organism: Synanceia verrucosa (assembly GCA_029721515.1). Taxonomy (NCBI): domain Eukaryota; kingdom Metazoa; phylum Chordata; class Actinopteri; order Perciformes; family Synanceiidae; genus Synanceia; species Synanceia verrucosa. The sequence continues at coordinate 9,256,987 of CM056565.1, forward strand.
TTGATTTCATTGCCATTCTTGCAATAGATTTTTTTAAATAAGGTCGTAAAATCTGATTATCAGTATTTTTTTTTTTTTTTTTTTAGGAAAGACCTATTTATTGGTAATGTAATAGTTCCACTTTTTCTTTTCATAAGACGATGTGGCAAATTGTCATGGCTAAGGATTTTTTCTGGAGACAGTTCCAGCATGATCAAGTCTTGATTTTGAAAGCAGTGACTAAAATATTTTGAACTCTTAAGTCTCTTAACTTCAACTCACATATCATATGTACTATATGTTGAATTGGGGTGTAAGAAAATGCAAATACACTTAAGTATCACGATATTGTATTTTGTAATACTTTGTCAATTCACAATAAAACGTATCAGCGTTATGTTTCTTGTTTGTCCTTCCATCCTTCAGCACATACCATTGTCGTGATGTTTCAGGAATGCCTGGAGGAGCTTTCTTTAAATTAGGCATACGCTTCGTCTTGGAAACAAGGATGTGATTAGGTCAAAGGTCACAGTGACCTTCATCTGTCCTATCACTGTGAAAGAGATACCTCAGGAACGCCTGGAGGGAAATGTTATATCCGGCACAAACATCCACTTGGACTTGAACCGATTAGAATTTTGTGGTCAAAGGTCAAAAAAGGCGTTGGAGCTGAGCTGTAGCAAAACTTGTCCTCCACTGTGGTGGAACAGAACCAGGAAGTTTAACACAACCAACGTCATGACACACTTGAAGCAACATCACAAAAAACAGCATGAGGATTTCAGGGTCTTAATCTGTAGAATATGCTTGTATTTAACTTAAACTAGTGGTTATTTTACACTTTAAAATGTTTTTAAAAATGTTTTTATTGGATTTATTGAAGTTATTCTTCAGGGTCTTGTAATTTATTTTTTTTATTTATTCAATTGTAGAATATTCTTATGTGTAAGGTTAAAATTGATATAACCCATGTTTGATAAAGGCCATTTCTAACATTCCATACTACAAAATAAGTAATAACAGTGTGTATGATTTGTGCTGATATTGTATCAAATCAAGATCAGTATCGGCCAATACTGCAATATCGGTATCGTATTGGAATTGGTATTGTATTAATTTCTCCTGTCCACGCCGGCCATTAAGGGAAACATTTCTTACCTTAGACTACACTGTAAGAAATATGGGACAAAACCTGCAGCCCTTGTGTAAAAATTCATTAGTTGAATCTAAAAAAAAACATCTTTTAACTCCACTGTTTCAATTTTGCAATCTAAATTGCGAGCCTGTTGCAATACTACCGATTCTTTAAAAAACCAACATGTCTTTTTAGTGCCGTGGCTGTGTATAGAAAGTGGTAAAGGAGACAGAGATGAGATGATGCTGTTCCCTTGTTTGATATTCTCCAGCAAGGTTCGCACTGAAAGATGTAAACGAGGCCTGCTCTCAGTTTCCTGGAGAAATCAAAGCGACGGTTTTTCCGCCGACATCGCTCGAGATTTACCACTCGACTGTCGGCGTCATTATAGTGCTGCTGCCGCCGCCGCTGCTTTTGTTTCCCACAGTGGAGTTGCACACAAGTGTGGCATGTCCCAGCATGATTTTAATTGCCAGTGGGACTGTGGCCACTTCAGTGGGAGATGAGTTCTGATGGCTTGTTATGGAAATGAAAGGAGAGAACGGCAACCATTTACAGAGCAACGGGCGTGACCCTTTCCTTACGCCTCCGTAAAAGGATTTGCTGCCGTAAGCCGTCCACGTGCAAGTTGTTATCGGCAGTCTTCGGGACGTGGAAGGGAAGACTCGAATACAGTAGCTGCACGGAAGCAGCACTCCCAGAAAAAAAAGTCTATCTTGTTTGCAGTGGCAGTTTTCTTCCCCTAACTTCTCGTATTAACGCGTTAACGTCAAGGGAGGAGGAAGGCGAACTGTGCCAGTACATCGGTTGAGGTAATTCTGGGATATCAGTCAAAAATACTATCTAAGCACTGCCTCAAATGCTTCCTCCAGCCTGTGACAGCTGTGACTGTAGCTTCCCTGTTTGTGGCCTACTGTTAGTGTCAGCCTGTCTTTGGCAGCTGGAGCCCTCTTCTCTTTCTCTTGGCATCACTTTCTGTCTCTGCATGTCGCTTCCTTTCTTTTTCTCTTTCTCTTGTATTTTCTGCAAATGGCAAATTGACCAGTCCTGTCTCAGAGACAGTGTGCTCTTTATGTTCTAACGTGCAGGGAAAAACAGACTCTTGGGTGTATTATGGTTCCAGACATTTGCAGCCTTAAGTTTTAATGAAGTCTAGTAATAATGCTGCATGGAGTAAATACACACTCTCATCCCCCTGTGCGTTTTGTATTGTGTGACGTAAACACATACTGAAGACCACGTGGTCGCATGTTGTATTAAAGAGGCACAGGTGTATATTTGTAGCTGCTCTCTTTCATCCTTCTCTTTTGCCTCATCCCTCACTCTTGCCTGTGCATCTTTCGTTTTTCTTTTTTTTTTCAGGATTTACAAGGCAAATCGCAAATCCAGTCGTATACCTTGCTCAGTTATTTGATCTAGATTTAGCATTATGATATTCCCCATCTCAAAAGTGATCCTCATTTTAAATGACACAGCTCACCAGTGGGAAAATGAAACCTCTGTAGCTGCCAGCCCCTTTGAATGTCCCCGTGAGTTTATTAAAAGCACCAGCTCCCCCCGCCCTGCTGTTCCAACTCTAGATCAGCACAGCTGCACTGTGAGTGTGAAAGAATATTCAAGGACAAAAAAAGTCTTTTAATGTGGGAACAGAATGCCGTATCAATCTCTTTGTACGGCTTTACAGTTTTTGACAATGAGCACTCCCAAATGTTTTTTTTTTTATTATGAGAAAGAAGATTATTTGTTATTAGACATTTCCACAGTGCAGATAGCATGCAGGGTGGAAGAAAGAGAGGATATGTTATGTTGCGTATAGGCTGCTACCCGGACCTGACGTCGCGTTTCAAAACGTATGGAGCAGGTCTTATCCTGGCTAGCAAACCAGGATGTCCAACTGAAAGAGATATTTGCTGTTTCTCAAAATAAATGCACTCTCCAAATGGGTTGTACAACTGACACTAACCGCACAGACGTTTCGCCCAAACCAAGAGATGGACGGAAGACGACAGAAATGTGACAAGCGGGTTGATGGGAATTCTTTGCTGTCACTCTCCCCTCAGCCCCTGGAAAAAAAAACAAAACAAAACAGATGTGCAGCCAACTTAAATAAACCCTCCTTTAGATGGAAGATGACACTAGGAGTTGTTTTTCCCCTCTGTGGTAATGGCTACTGTGCTGGAGCTGGAGATGCAGGTTTAAAACCCTGACCCGTCAGCTCCTTTTTGCTTTCAGTGGCCTCAGTGGAACTGCTCCAGATGAAAATGGGGCCAGAGCGCAGACATATGAATGACTGTTTGTTTGGTGGTCAGACACAATCACCAACTGAGTGACCCAGTTAAAGGGCTAGTCAAAGCAACACTCAGTTTGCATGTTTTCTGTGTTTCACACTTTCTAAATGTATCTTTTGTGGCTTTTTTCAGTCTTTCCTCCAATATTTATGCTTCAATGGGAAGATAAACGATGTGTAAATGTGGATGCTGGTGTAATTCTTTTTTATTGCAGATATAATATGAAAACACATTTCCTTTTGTTTGAATAATTGCCGGAACGCTCGTAAATGGAGTGCACACGTGTGTGATTCTTCTTTTCTCTGTCCTCTTTTTTTTTTTTTTTTATCCTGCTCTGGTCTCCTTGGTTGCGGGTGGAGTAATTAGGTTTTCTAGTGGGATTGAGGGGGTTCTTACAATGCTTACCAATGGCAGCAGTCAGGCAGGCTAGTGCTGGCAGGGCAGAGAGGACAGAGGGCTGTGCAGGAGCCTGGCACTGCTAAACCTGATGCTGACTGACAGTAATGAGGACAGCCTGCTAGCCTGGATAGAGAGCAGAGGGGAGCAGAGGAGGGCATGGTCCTCCACTCTACCTCTCAAGACCTTTTTATCAAAGCCTCTGTACATATGCACACACATGTGCACACAGCAAAACACAAGTTTGATGTGCACTGGATCCGAGCAGATGCATCACCAACAGATTTAGTCCTGAACCTTACAGAAAGAATCAATAAAATATTCATGTTTTTCCTCATACACATGAGCAGTAAATTACAACAAATGTTCTAATATCTATCCTGTGTGTTTCCTGTAAGGGAAACAGCACTGATGTATCTCCAGTGTCTCTCATCAGAAGCTTTGGTCAGCACAAACCAACGTTGACTCTGACCTTGCAGCACTCTTCTGTATAAGTGCACTGTGATTATGTGACAGGTGGATTATCAGCTCTCTGCGGATGTGAACATCTTTTCCCCAGTCTTCTTTGGTCTGCAGCCAACTCCAGCCTTTATACAGTGACCTTTTTGAGATTGCAGGTAGAACGAAATGACTGGAAATAATTTAAAAAAAAGGGTCGTCCAGTCAAATCAGGACGATGAGCGCCTCTGTGTTGCTGGACAGACACAGTTTTGCATTCTCACCATCGTGTTTGTTTGTACACAAAAAATCATTATCACGATTATTTTGGTAAATATTGAAATCTCGATTATTCAAACAATTATTTTTGAGTTACATGATGCATTTATTCACTCTCAAAAAACACTTTATTATTGATTCTTTAGGCAAAATGTTCAAATTGAAAATAAATATAGGCTACAAATATGTACCTTACAGCTGTGTACTGTCCTCTCAATGTGTTATGCTGCGCTAGGGTTAACAGTGATTAAACAGTCAGCCAAACTCCTTTTCATGAGCCAGGAAGGATGAGCGTCCTTGCTCCTTTATTAACTTCCACAGGTTGACAACAGTGAATTTGAGTGAAACTGGATAAAGTAAGAAAAAGAAAGACGGCATAAAATCACGTCCCGTGTTACTATGATCTATATTAACCAACCACGCTAACGTATGGTCGGCGATCTTAGCGCCACTAATTCAATCATATCTCCCCAAACATTGTCAGAAAATATCAGATGTCACACATATTCTCTACTTCCTGTTTCAAGATGCTGTGCCGCATCTTTAAGCCTCAAAATAAAGGTCCTATTAATAAAACCCAGTAAATCCTTTCAGTTTGGTTATATGACTTTGGAGATCGTTTGACAAGAAAATCGAAATCACGATCAAAATTTGATTAATTGCACAGCCCTAATCCATAGCAGGAGAGGCTCACCCCTAATTTCCACTTAATGCGAAACGACGCCTGATCCACCTGCTCCGGCTCTGCTGGACAGCTGGAATGGCGAGACGTCTTTCGTCAGCGAGATCTTTGAAGATTGGAGCCCAAATTATACAAAAATTATTGAGGTATCGAAAAAATAAGTATCTCTCTGGAACCGGTATCCAAACCAAAGTATTGACATTGGCATTGTATCAAAAAAATTGAGTGATACCCAGCCCTTATTATTAGTGCAGTACTGCATGAACATAACAGTAATTATGCTCAATAAAACACACAAACTTTATATTTACTTCACCATGGTGAGTTGACCTTGATAGTTGGCCAGTGTTTGGGACAGATGCTTCTGATTATTAAATATTCAGCATTTTTCTTCTCTACCTGTATTTGTTTAGGTTCCTTTCACTCCATCAACTTAAGAGTGGGCTTTCAGACATACACTGTTTTAGAATAGAGATGTTCCCATTCCAATTTTTTCTTTCTTGATACCGATACTTGTGCTGTGGGTATTGGCCAATACTGAGTACCGATACCAGTATGTTATAATTTTTTTTTTAAATTTTTAAATTTTTTTTTTTTTTTGTTTAAATCCTACCATGCCTGCGTGACTGTGATATGATTGTCACTGTGGTGAGGCCTGGCTCAGGTTAAACCTTTGAAAAACATGAATGAATACAACAAACTGAAGCCATTTATTTTTTTTAATTTATTTTTAAATAGAACAGTATAAATAACAGCATAATAACAGTGCAATGGCAACTTGCACTACCACCTTAATTTATTTTACATATTTTATGTCTTTACATTGTGTGCTGCTGTCTGTCACTTTGTGTTTTTTATTCTATTTTGGGACAAAGAGAGCGCTGTAAACTGGAGTCAAATTCCTCATATATGAAAACATACCTGGCCAATAAAGGTGATTCTGAATTTGATTTCATATTTGATCAATAGCAGTTACACCCTCCGTTCCTGTCTGAACAGGTGAGCCACCTGTTTAATGTCCGATCACCAGCTCAAATTTCATTTCACACATATGAACATTTACTAGTTCATGTTCATAGTTCATGTGTGTGAAAAAAAAGAACTAAGTTTACAGTCCTTAAAATTAACTAGTTCACATTGTTACATTTTTTTTTAAAAAATAAATCAGGCACTATGTTATTTAATAGAATCTCTTCTTAACCATTCATCACCAGCCTTAAGTCACTGCCACTCCTAAACTAATCAAATTATCGTATTAATAAAGAATCACAGATGCCGGCACTGGCCGGGGTCTGCCACAGCAACAGGCTAAGCCGCGGTACCGGCTTCCACCGTGGCACGGGGCGAATCGATTCAGCATGTACTCACTTTTCTCCCGATGGAAAAAATGATGTTGGCCGCGTAGCACAGCAGGTAATAGATGGCGCAGGTGCCGCTATTCAGCCTTATCGTGATGCAGCCTTATTTTAGCAAACTATCTGTGCATGTGGGGATGAGGAAGTTATTTATTTATTTATTTTTCAGAGGGACGTAGTCAAAGCGGGGGCATTTGTTATCAAGGCGGCCGCTTTAACTATGAAGCGCTGCGGGAAACCCTTCATGTAGGTTCCTATTTTAATAAATTACGTGGTATCGGATCGGTGACTCCAGTACTTGCCGATGCCGATGCCAGCATTTTCTGCAGTATTTCTATAACTATGGTTATAGCTGAACAAACAAATAAGGGCAGCACTGCTGATAGAGCTATCGGTGTTAACCTGGGAGGGGGACTGGAGGTTGGACACTATACTTTCCATGATGATGGCGTTATCCGTCTATAACCATCACGTGAGTGCCGACAATTAGCTACCCAGGGAAGCACACAAACTACATAAACAAAGCACAGAGACACCCTGATTACAACACACACAGCAATTATCTGTTTGCTGCTGTATTAATGCTCTGAATTTCAAATTTAGCACCTTTAAAGTAAAGTTTTGAGTCATTTCATGTTGGATGTGTCTGACTGGAGGATTGCCTGACCGGCTCACTGGAGTGCTGTGCTATGATTGGATCCAGTTGTCATTCTCGAGTACGATACTGGAATCTCACATGGCAGATTGGTCTTTCTCACTTTGACGTCATGTGACAGTTCATGCTCTGTAGTTTTTATGTGCTGCTGTCCTGCTTTTCTTCTTCTTTCTGGGGCACCAGCCTCTCAGATTGAGACTGATATTTCTCCTGAAAGACAAACCTGTCAGGTTAGTAGTTGTGCCGTTGTTGGTAGTGTGATTAATAGTGATGGCCCGTGGCTTTTGCTGCCTGTTTCTGCTTCAGCTGCTTGTCATCATTAAAACTGTGATGTCATCATATAGTGGGTGCAGCATTACATCCTTTTAATTATTGCAGTCACGCGGATAATATTCATACGACTACTTTGCTGCACTTATTGTGGCCGTGTTGCTGTTAATGGCTTGGGGTCATGGCTTGCCATCCCAAAACCAGTCTGTTTTGTTCAGTCACTGCTCTCAAACAGTCAATAGAGCAACACTCCATTAATAACCAAACATGACTGGATAGACAAGTCATAACGAGCAGCATAGGGAAACCTATTCTGCACCATAATTGCATATTACAGAGCTTAGTGCTGTTATTTTGCTCGTCAGTCTCAGCGGCCATGTGATGTTTTCTTTGTGTTCCACCCAAAAATGTCCTCACTAGAAGGTGACTCTGTCGTGTCTGTTGTCACTTTGATGTACAAATATTATGTAATTAGCAGAAAAAGCACTTAGTACACTTTGATTCTTTGTCTAATTAAATCTTTAATTAATCTAATTAAAATGTGCCAAAATTATCGGCTATTTGTTTCACTTCAACAGATGAGGCTTGATAAAAGATTGGGGGAAAGGTGGACAGGATATCAGCATTTCAGGAGTATTAACATAAAACAATGTAACAGATGCAAAAGTTCTAAAGTACTTCTAATGCAGGAGGCCACATTGCTTGATGATAAGAAACACAGGCAGCCACCTGATTGTGGAGCCACTGAAAGGCTACTCTTATGCACGTCCTCTGCCCAGGCACTGCTTAATAGCTCCCATAAGGCCCCAGTGGCAGAAAATCTGCGTGGTATTGTTGGTAATAGGAGGAACTAAATAGAACCTGAGGGTTGAGCTATAACAAAGCACGGCAAAAACGATGTGCAGGAGTACAAACAGAACCTCCACTGCTTTTCTTTTGCAGTCACATACCAGGCGGCCATTCACTTTCACTAATGATATGGAATTTTTCTACCTAAATGCAGTAAAAATTGTGTACAATGACGTGTCGCATCTGCACCAACGTGTCACATTGTATGATGAGAAAACACCGTATGCATGTGCAAGTCTCCAATACTGAATTAATGCGTCTAAGTCGGGGCGCTAAAGAGCTTAGCTGTTCCCCCACATAATACCTCAGTCCTCAGCTGTGACCTTTTCTCTTCCGCACATCATTCACCATTACACTGCTGACATGTTGGCTCATGCCAATAATTTTTCATCGGAGGCAATGTCAGCCACATCATATTTTATCATCTGGATAAAATTTGTGTGGCGCTTGCATGTGGGCTCTCTGTAATTTGTATTTGTCCATTTATGTGCGTGTGTCCCAGAGATTAGATTTAACATTTAATTCAACTTAGAACAAGAATTTGGATGTAAACACAGTCTGACAGCAGCAGCAGTGGGGAAAAATGCTTTGTTAAATGGGGGGTTATGTAATGTGAATAAACAAGGCGTTTGCATTTAGTAAAAATGTGTGAGTATGTACGCTTTGCGAGTGTGTGTATAGACTCATTAAGCAGCGAGTTTGCACCACGGTGATACAGCGAGCGCTTGCACAGACTGGAGCAAAATGAAGGAGAGGACGGTTATGTTATAAGAAACGATAATTTCAAGTGTGATCATCTGAACCATTTTGACTCATAGCAAAATTATAGGTGTCATTGTATACGCGTGAACAATTTTCAAATACAGATTTTTGCAGCCAGCTATAACAGTCAAAAAGAACGCTTTTTCATGCTCGATGAAAGTCTCCAGAGTGCTGTTGTTCCCAAGTGCACCTTCATATAGTATACTCCTGTGGCTCCAAGCTCAGAAGTCATGAAACACGACTTGTTTTATTTGAGTGCTTTGGCTGCAAATAACAAAATGGACCTTGTTACAAGGCAGTCTTTTTTTTTCTGTGGTTAAAAAAATAAAAAAAACTAAACAGCATTGAGCTACTTTGTGCTGCAGTGGCAACAATAAGTGCACAACAGGCGCGTAATTGATGTTTAATTAACGCAATAACAGTGGTTATTATAAACAGACAACGTGTCTTTAAACAGTTTTCCTAACAATGGGAGTGAAGCCTTGGCTAGATACTGTTTGCACTAACAGTGCTAATTATCTCCGCAGAATACCAAACGTAATAATCCATAACCTCCACGCTTAGCATCCATTGTTGGTACAGTTCTGAGTGGAACATTAATCCAGGAGTTTTCTGTACTGCTCTTTTGATTTCACATGGCAAATACTTCAGGAAGAATTAACGTTCAGAGGAAGGCTGCCATTTGTGTTTTTAGGGGAAATCCTCAAATTTTCTCTTAATGTAGAATTACAGAATGTATGATAATAAGATATTTTTCTCCTCTTGAGGTAGGTTAAATGTGCTGTAGTTAATTGAAGCCAACACGTAAGTGAAGTAATTATTGGACATTGTCTCTTCAGAGAGATGATTAATGTCAGCTTGGCTGTTCACAGATATGATATATTGTGCAAATTGTGAGATTTCAATAATTCCGGTACAATTAACTAAGCTCTAAATTGGGTCTTGGCGGCAAGGATTGGACTTTCATTTGTGGTGAAAGTGTCTTTGCCACATGGCAGGGGAGCTTATTGCTTTGAAAGGGAGTGAGCCTAATTTAATTGACTGTGATCGACATCAGCCCCAAACACATCTACAGGTAATTTATTCCTTCTAATCCAACCACTTTTGCAACGACACCACAGGTGTGGCACCGCGGCGCCAGCAGCTTTGGATGCAAAATTACCAAAAAATGTGTTCTCACACCTACCTGCTCTGGATGCAGCAGTGCCATGGTTTTACACCACCGCCTGTGTTTCACCTTATTTCATTAAAAGAAGACCCCTTATGACACTCGTGAAAAAAACAAGATCAACCCAACGCAGAAAAATAAAAAAACCTCCTCGTTGTAACTGCAAAATAGTGAAGAACGTGAAATAATCAAACAGAGGTAATGCATGGGCAGGTCAAGTCCGGCTTGTAACAATTATTTTGTGACTTAATTTTCTCCCGTGTTATCATACAATAATGAAAAGTGTTGACAGATTCATTTCCTTGCTGCTACCGCCTAAGACCATTTTGTGATTTCTAATTGATAGCTACATGCAGCACTTTTATAGCACTAGACAATTTTTATAGCATTTTTAATTAGTCCAACTTTGACCTTCTGTTCGCTTTGCATTTATATTGCTCCAAATTATTTTCACCTTCTTTCCTCATTAACTTTTGTCAAATGAATAGGGGCATTCGCAGCATATTTATCCATACATGCGGTGTATAAAATATGGCAAGACTCCAAAATGAATTGATAATAGCCAGTCACATTAATTGTTGGATTGATAACACACAATTAAATAATCTGTGAAGTGAACATCCGGGGATGTTTTGACCTAAGGGTGAATATTTGGGAAAGGACTCACACAGTGTAGAAAAATGTAATAAATGAGGCTGTATCAACCACTTAGTTGACTAATTGACTAAGAGGGGAAGCCCTTACATACGTCATTAGGAAACACAGGTGCGTGATGACTCTCCACTCATATAAATCCTTCATATGGAACTAGTTAATCTCTCATGTAATACAATGAGCAGATGTGCGCACTGGTAAATGAACACCAGCCTCAGATGATTCTCAATAGATGAGGTGCGTAGTGTTCATTTGGACATGATGAATAGTGAATTTGTTTGTCAACGTGTACCACGTGGAGCCGTCTTAAATGTACAGCATGTTGTAATTTGCTGTTCAATCTAAACCATAAAATGAGTTGTTCGATGACATTGTGAAAATCTGTTTCACATGATTCAAGCAGAAATGATGGATCAGGCATGGTGGATCATGACCTCTGACCCCTGAAGGTTTATTCTATGGTATGTGACTCCTTCATACCTTCAGCAGCATTAACTTCTCTGGTCTGTTGGATCAGACCACCAGGACCAGCCTTCACTCTCCACCTGCATCAGTGATCCTTGTCCTCTCATGACCCTGTCTCTGGTTCACCACTGGTTCTTCATTGGACCACTTTTGATAGATCCTGACCTCTGAAGACCAGGAACAGCCCACCAGAGCTGCAGTTCTGGAGATGCTCTGATCCAGTCCTCTAGACATCACTGTTTGGTTCTTGTTGTCAAACACCTGAAATATCCTGACGCTTGAACATTTTTCCTGCTTCTAACATCAACTCTGAGGACTAAATGATCATTTGTTGTCTTATATATCCCAGATGTCACGGTGAAGAGATGATCAGTGTTTTTATGACATGGCACAGTGTAGCAGAGCTGTAACTGGCTGAACGCCACAGAAAGAACACAGATAGGTCCCTACAGCGCTCCAGTGGATCACTTTGCTCTGAAGGATTTGCATCACACGTAAATCTTTGCATCAAGGACACATTCAGCCGGCCATTCGACACCAGAGGAGAGGAGAGAGGCTGAAATGAGTCCCACCAGTAAAACACAGACAAATGACCAGATTGCATTCACTGCAAACAGCAATGAAGAGCAGACAAGGGAGACGAGCCAGAGCAGTAAAAACACTTTATGTTTGCTGCTACTCAAAGTTGACCCGTGGTTAGCATTTTGAATGGCAGCAGGTAGTCCGTAAACCGAATCGTATTCAAATTGGACAAACTCTGCTCCATGAAACTCTCTCTCTTTTGACCTCGACTGAAAATAATTCAACCTAGAAAGAAGTAATCACTTTTTTTTTTCTTCCTTAAACTTAGCTGGCTCGTCTAAAAGTTTACTCATAAGAGATTTGAAGTGGCAAGTCACGTTGTCTGAAGCACTTAATTTGCATAAAGCAGACAGGACCTCCGCTGCTGATTAAAAACAGCAAACACGAGCATCTATGAATGCATTAAAAGCACATAGTGGCACAGAGTTCATTAACATTAGCACTGGTTCTAATGAGGCCCGCAGAGTGGACAGTTGGTACACAGAAAGTGGGAGTTTTTAAACATGACCTCTGTTGACCTTCATTCTTTTCTCTGTCTGTTTGGGTGTTGCATATTTGTGTGTGTGTGTGTGTGTGTGAGAATGAGTTTGTCTTCCTGTCCATCTGTCTCATCTATCCACCCTCTTTACCGTATTGGAGTCTTTATCTGCTTGGGTGACTTTATAACTGTAACACACTAGTTTAATTTCCTCACCTGCTTAATTGAAATTCACATCTCTTTCTCCTTGTGTGTGTGTGTGTGTGTGTGTGTGTGTGTGTGTGCGGGACGGATATTAGTGGAGCTGTCTTTTCATTCTAAGTGTGGCAAGTGATGGACAGGATCTCACAGACAATGCCCCCCTCCCCTCTCCTCCTCCGCCGACTTCCCTCAATCTTTTTGTCTGCTGCACCTGTCTTTTAGATACCTTTCAACCTTGTCTCTTTCTTTTGCTCTCTCTATTCCCAATTCCCTCTTTTCCCCCGGATTGCCTCGGCTTGATAAATCTGCTGCTAAATTTAGAGACATATTTCTCAAAGACGACGGACTAGAAAGGGAGGGAAAAGACGGCAGACAAAATGGCCCCTCTGACCCGTGTTTATCATCTTTTATTTATCTCTTTGAAAAACGTGAGGTCGTCATAGATACCCCCCCCCCCCACCGTTGCCTCCACAACTTCCTCTGTCCTCCAATTAAATGTCAGTGACCACATTATTGTCCCACATTCATACTGACAGGATATTCAAATCACATCATTCAGCTCAGTGGGGTTGTGCTTCATAAAATTAGGGGCTTGTTGAGATTCTAATAGAATATCTTTGCCATTTGAATTACAGCTGCAAAAAGGTGCTGTCATTGAGCGAGGCCATCATCACACGCCCCTTATTTCCCAAATTCTCACATTGTTTGATTACAGTATGGCACCCGCAATTATGCGTGTCCAGCCTGAAGTGGTTCCAGCTGCACCTTTTGCGAAGAGAGATGTGTTACCACAGGCTGAAAAAGCAATAAAGCAACTGAACGTAGACATGGACACATACAGAAAAAAAACTCAGCAATCTTTGAAGCACCATTGCACTGTATAGAACATATTTATTTATTATTACACAAAGTAAAAGGTTATTTTGAGCCTCCCAGATGGTGAGTCATGTGAGCAACTGTACATGTGAGTCCAGACTTCAATCAATAAATCAATCAATAATACAGGTCAGTATGTTTAAAAACTGTTTTTGTTGATGTTGAAGCACAAGGTCAGAGAGTAAAAGTGATTCACACTGTAGATGTGAATCCTGTTACCAGGAGTGCATGTGAATGGAAATCCATATAAACTTTCTGATCTTTATTCAGCTCTTATATTGCATATTTAGTAGGGATAAAAGTATTGAACAGTGAAGCTGACCTACTTATAGCAAGCTAAATTAAACAGGAAACACAGAACCACTGTTGTGTCATACTGTACATCTCTTAAATGTCTTAAAAACTCTAAAATTGTTTTACTCACACTCCTTTTATGCTCAGTTACAGAGGCCTATGCTGTTGATCACATTTTAACAAGAAACTGTTTCTTATACTGCTATTTAGCTGTGAAATGTTTCCTGTTATAACATGATAACATGAATATAACGTCAGATTTTTCACATTATATTTTGTGATTGCCTATGTTATAACGTGACATGTTTATGTCTTGATAACTTATGTATATAATAGCTAGGGCTGTCAAAATTAGCATGTTAATGTGCAAATTTGCACAACGATAACTGTCCTTGGACAAACTGCCCTGAAATATGTTGCCAGAGACGTGCTAATTTTGACAGCCTTAAGGCAAAATTAACCCAAAGTTAAGACTTTAACAAGATTAATGTGCTTGAACTTCAACAGCCCTGTTTATAGCATCAAGCACATGATTTCACATGATCAATTTGATCACTTCTATTTTATCACTTGTATTTTTATAATGTGAAACATTTCTTGTTATAGAATAGAATCATTTTTTGGGGGAAATTCACCCGCCACAGCAGCATAGACAAATTACAGTATACAATACACAATAGCAATGAAATAATAGAATAAGTAGAAATAATAAATATTCAATTATTAAACATTGAAGTGAAGTGTTAATTAGACAGTTATTAGATAATATAAAATGTTTCTCTTTGTTATTTGTGATATGAAAGTTATATGTAAATAGAGACAGAGTAAAAAAAACAGCGCAAAATTTTCTTTGCAAAAGATGCAGTGTGCAGAATGGTTTCAAAGAACGTCAATAATGGACAGAATAAGTCCAGTTGTGTTAAGAGCAGCCAGCAGTGCTAATGTTATAGAGGAATGAGCTGCAGATTCAGACTGCAGCTCATTCCTCTGAGGAGCTGCTTAAAGCCTCCACAGTCTCATGCAGAAGGTGAGAGGGGTTGTCCATGATGGAGGTGAGCTTTGCTAACATCCTCCTCTCAGCCACCTCCTCTATGGAGTCCAGAGATCAGTCCAGGACAGAGCTGGTCCTCCTGACCAGCCTGTTCAGTCTCTTCCTGTCCCTCTCTGTGCTTCCTGCTATGACTTGATAGACTGTTATAACTTCATAAAGAAAATGTTTCACAATACTATTGTAACTTGAGGGCAGCATGGTGGTGTAGTGGTTAGCACTGTCGCCTCACAGCAAGAAGGTACTGGGTTCGATTCCCGGCCCGGGGCCTTTCTGTGTGGAGTTTGCATGTTATCCTTGTGTCTGCGTGGGTTCTCTCTGGGTACTCCGGCTTCCTCCCACCATCCAAAAACATGCATATGGAAGGGTGTATTTTGTGAACTCATGTTTGCACCAGAGTAGTTTGTAGTAAGAGTGCAGTTTCTCCACCTTGTTTAATACAGCATACTGATGGATCAATTCATTGAACAATACACACTTCCCTTACTGTAGTGTAGCAGAAAGGCAGTGGCTTGAACAGAAGACCAGCTCCTCTGCCTCTCTCATTCTCATCTTCCTCTGTCTTTTCTCACTGCTTTTATAGCTTCTTATCGGCCTGTTGCCAGTAATACTTCTCCTTTATCCTCTCCCCTTGTTAATGTTGAATATGAAGGGTGGAATATTTCCTCCCTGGCAGTAAAGTGACATCCTGCAGTGGCCCTCGACTACATTACTGTACATTTTTTTCCAAAGGGAACAGAGTAATTAGTTTGCCATTTGGACTCACACTGCAATTATTTGCTAGAGTCTGGAACATTTAAGGTGCCTTTAGGTAAACAGTGTCAGTCCCTGAGACGGTAAGGCCAGGCAGATATTTCACAGAAAAGCACATTAGCTGGAAGGCTAGAAGGATCTTTGCTGATTACAATCTTAGTCTACAGCATCTGTGGCTGAGTTATTATTTTATAACTCACATCTGAGTGTTGTTACATGGATTCAAATCCCTTTCATTAGGGCAGAAATGGGTGCTTTTGCAGTAGTCTCTTCTTTGTAATTATGTTTTAAGGTTGCCTTAATGCACAGCAGGCAAGCAAATAATGATTATTTTCATAACTTCATCACCTTTTATTGCTGAATCTGCAGATGAATTACAGACTTGTCGATACAGTGTCACAGAAGGCCCATCACATTTTCCCAAACTCACATGTGACAGATGTAAATGACTTTTGCAGAGACTTTTAGTTTACAATCACATCATCAAAGAAATATTGTTATTTGTGGAGCCAGAAACATGAAATGTTTTTTTTTTCTTGAAAATATCTGAAGATCAAAATGTTTGCATTTTTTTAATTTAATTGATTCATCGACAAATTGCTGCAGCTCTAAGCCACAGCCAGGGATTACGGCGCTGATAAAGGCAATATTTTCTGTGAAACTTCTCACAGTTCATCCGCTTTCTGTGTGTGTGTGTGTATTGGCTATTGCTAAAATCAGAGCGACACCACATTAACTCTAATCTGCGCTGTGTTTATAAAAAGAACAGCTCTTTCACTTTTTGTCCATCTCACATTACAAATTAATACTTTAACAATGCTCTTTGGTGGAGTATTTGTTTGCCAAATTACAGGAGAATATTGTACACATTCAGAAAACACGGATAATCTATTCTTATCTGCATGTTTGATCGTTAGTTACGACTGCATTCCCTAGGTTTTTGTATGGAGCCCTAATTTAAATGTCAAATTAAAGGGGAGTGTTTAGTTGCATCTTTCAGTGAGGATGCAGGCTGCAGCTAAATAAATACCCCTCCCTCAGTCCTCCTTCTTCAAAGCTTGGCAGAGAACCTAAGGTGACCTTCAACTAACATAAAAACATGAGCCACTGTTTGGTTTGTTCATTCTGGGCTACTGTAGAAACATGGTGGCCTCAGTTAAGAGGACCTCAGCAAACAAAAACACAACAATCCTTAGTTTCAAGTGAGACAAAGAAAACGTCACATGAAGTTCTACACACTGAGCCATCCATCTTTTTTGTAGGTGATAATTTAAAATATCCATATAATCGATGGCACGTCTGTAACCAACGCGTTCACAGACTTTTAGAGTGTTCTTGTGACAAAGAGTGTTCTTATTCACAGTAATTGCCTGTGCAGACGTGAGGCCTGCATAAAAACTCGGCCTCGTACTTGGCGTCTGACATTTCCCAGTGTTTGATCGATGAGCTTGCCACCAGGCTCCTTCACTCTGGACAAGTCCTTCTCCCTCTGTCACTGAGAACTCCACAAGATGGTGGGGTTAGCACCTCCCTAAGCAAGATTATAAGCACAACACGTCCTCCCTCCTCTGAAGACTGTGTTACATCATGCAGCACAGGAATCCCCAGTAGGACTGAGGCAAAGCAGGAAAACTATACATCGACATGTAGAGAAGCGTACGTTTAATCACTATACATCACAGCACTGTACTATTGCAACAGGTGCGTCAGGCTTTGGTTCATCTTCGCCATCATTGATTGCATTGAATATGTAAATTCAGAATGATTTTAGTGCAGCAAGCCTCAAGTTTGTCTTTTCAATGGCATCAAGATGTTGTTGTCTTTTATTTGCATTCTTGCCATCTTATGTTGCACTAATTAAACAGGGATAATCATATATCACAGCCTTGTATTTCCATACTTGATAATCATGCAGTTCATTGATATTGATGTGTTGTAATTTAGTCCTCTCAAAGTCGCACAATGCAAAAGATGCAGGCAGCTCCAGTGGCAGAGAAAGGCTTAAAAAAACAACACTGCATAGAAGATCTGAGGAAATCAGTTGGCACTGACTTATTCAAGTCTTAATGTGAAAACATTGTTTTGGTTCTGCAAAGCGAATCATCATGATTATCTTTCATTTTGTGGTAATTTGGTTTGTAATCTCAGGGTTAAATTGGTATTTTCTTCTGTGGGACAGTGATTTAGTGGTGCATTTGCAAGGGTTTGCATGTTTTGTCGCTGCAGTAGTCTCTGTGTCAAATGCAGCTTCGTATAGCATTATGAGGACCTGATGAGCTTTCTAAAATTATTATAGATGACACACATTTGTTTCATTATTCATAAAATAGCCATAGGGACACACTTCCACAGTCTCAGTTCAACTTATCTCAGGTAGATTGATGACTTCATTGTCTTTGTGTCGGTGGTCACCACAGCTTCTGTTAAGTATTTTTACATTTCTGTGTTGTTGTTGTTGTTATCAGACAACCTTTTAAAGGTGGAGGTCGGCCCATTCATTCCTCGTTTTTCTTAGCTCCGTGTGATTGACAGTATCTCTCTGATTGGCCCGGCTCAGTGTTGTGTGGTGGCTGTCACTCCCTTTAAGAAAGAGGGAAATGTGGTTCAGAAAAGTAGCTGTTCATTTCAGGGTGTGATTTTTTTTTTTTTCTGCCAAAGGAAAAAGTGAATACAGTCTCTGTTGACGGTAAACACACTGATGATGAACTCCACCTCTGTATTTCAGCCCAATTTAACCCCTCATCATCATATTTGCCTTTAAATTATTTAATCATCTCATGTAGTTTGTCATTTCATTTGTGTTGTGTAATTTCAGTAGAGGTTACAGTAAAGGTAAGACATTAAGAGTGGTGCTAATTTGAGAAATACCTATCTGAGACTGTAGGTAAACAGTGAAGTGTGTTCTGGAGTGAAAGCACAATGTTTTAGCATAACATCTTTAGTCACAATGTGACCCATTTAAAACCTCGGAGGAAATCTTGCCCACATACTGCAAAGCAACAGGCAGCTGGTCAAAGTCTGGATCCGACACAGTGTGTTCTGCTGCGACTGTTTGTGAAAATAAAGCCTTACATATACACAGAACATAGCCCCCCACCCCATGACCTACATATTTTCCCCTTCTTTTTGTGTCAAAAAATGAGACAGATCCCTGAATGGCAACATATTATTTCCTCATTTGCCTGTGTGGAGCCAAGTTAATACAGAGCAAAATGGAGGTTTACTTTTTTTTTCTCCATCAAAAAGAATCCATGTGTGTCGAGGCAGGAACCACGCAGCGCAGTGCAATAAACAGCACCTTTTGGCCCACGCAACGGACAAAAGGGACAGGAAGTTCTCTTTCTCCCTTTGTGGAATATTGTTTTCCTAACTCGGCTCAAGGGAGGCAGCTGAGAAAGCAAGGACAGTGGATTTCTTTTAGGCTCCTGGGTGGGGCCAGGGGCCTCGAGGATGAAACGGGGGAAATAAATGCCAGCACCCTGCTGTGCAACAGACATGAAGGCCTTTTTGACTCGGTTGCCATGTTACAGGCCTTTGGTCGCAGGTATCCTCCCCTGCCTTTGGCTCACAGATGGAGGGGGGACTCTGGGTGTACGAGGAGGAGAGGCAAAGAGGGGCAAAGTTGTTTCGCAGCAGCTTTGAAGGGAAGATGGAGAGGAAGTGGGGGTGGTGGGGTCGCCCTGTGGACGGCAGGTGGTGGTCAGAGTCAGGGCCCGTCTACCTGTCTTTCCATCTTAGCGGCTTTCTGCTTGAAGGAATGATGCATTGGTTTGAGTGTGTGTGTTGAATTGAATCTCTCAGTATCAGTAATATAGATAAGATTATGTCATTCAAACAGACAAAAAGCAGACTGTTGTTTCTCAATTTAAGGTAAGCTTTAATAATGGAACTGGATGTCTGAGAGGACTGACTCACATTTGGAAATCATGAGAAAGAAGCATGAAGAGGAAGGCTGAGAGTAGCTCTTGACTGATTTATGGAGGCACATGTGGAAATGGTGGTAGTTTGTTGGGATGCTATAGTCTGCTTTCACTGCTGGTTTCCTCCAGTAGAAGCACTAATTAAAACCTAAATATCCAGCTTGACAAAAATGCATCTGTGGTCCTAAACCTGAGTTAGTCCTGCCTTTTCTCAGCACGGGGATGAATCTTAATGTAACGTGCTGTTTTAATGTATCGATCTGCCCAGTCACTAAATGTCAAGCAGCATGGGAGCAGTTGTATGGTCAAAAGGTTTAACCAGAAAATGGTTTCTTCACACCTGTTTTGGAGCAAATATTGTAGCTGAATATTAATATGGGCAGAGCAAATATGTTGTTAGCCACTACACCCTTCAGATGCTACATACTGTAATACAGACTCACTGAAAACAAATCTGCATGGAGGCTTTTAGCTGTGAAGTGAAGACTTATATTTATGGCTTCAAAGTGTATGGTCAACCTTGCGCTAAATCAGCACAAGAGAGCCCCTTTGGTTTATCCCCTCGAATTTGTCCGTAGAGGCAAATGACAAAATATTTAGGGGAAATTTCACCCAAGCAAAGAAGAAAGAGAGCCCCCCTCAAGGGGTACACATCTGACTTCAATTCCACTCTTGTCAGGTTTAGACGCACCGCTGAGGGGCACACATGGCACCTGGGAGACAGGCAGAAAAACAGAACCAAAGAAAGAAAACGAGAATTAAAGAGGACATTTTATGCTTTGTGCTTTCCCCTCTCCTTCAGTGTGTTTTGTAGATATTTGTGCTTTTAGAAGGTCTGCAATAATCCACATCGAAGAGGGCTAGGAATCACTGCTCCTGAGCTGCCTGAAACACCTTGTTTCAAGTCCCGCCCTTTCTCCTGTGACGTGATGATGTCATTAAGTAACACATTTGCATAAAACCTGCGTAGCACCTAGTTTGGCACACCCTCAGTCCAAGCTAGTTAGAGTGGAGCTGAAATGGTGAAAAGAGTTTAGCTCAGTTAACCAATCAGAACAGACTGGCCTTTTAGGGAGTTGCCACTAAAAATAAAGTGGTTTTGAAGGTTAACTTTTTGATTTATAAGTCATTTGTTCATTTTTCAACAGCAGGGACAAAAGAGCGCTTTCACACAGCCTGTGAGAAATATTGGGACTTCTGGGATAGTCAGTAGTCAGGACATAAAGAGATGGTATACGCCACAGAGATCAAAGCAGGAAGTGGAGACGATTGCAATTAGAGAGCAAAACAGGCAGAAAGTGCTGGCACTCAGTGAATTAAAGCACATAAACGTTTTCTAGTAGAAACCCCAAATGATAATAAGTATGCACCTGCAAATTAGAATAATAGGTCGCCTTTAAAAGGAACAAAAAGCAAAGCACACGGTGTTGTTGTTGGTCCAGCTCTCTGATGACTGCTATCTCTTGTGCAAACTCATAACTGGACTTTTTTGTCTTTTCTGCCTGTCGCTGCTTTTACTTTAAGGTTGGTCAATAAAGAAAAGGCTCATTCAGTCCATTTTAGGAGCCAGAAACAAGCAAGAATATTATCCACTGAGGGTGTATTTATGTCCTTAACCTTTGACCTCCTCTTTTGCCTACACCCTGTTCCACAGGGCAAATAAAAAGAGCACTCTTTACCCTTTGTGTGTTCATGGTCTGCAGCTTTGATGATGAGCTGTGTGGTGCCTGCGCTGGCTCCTGTGAGTGAGTCTGAATTTTGCTTATGCATGATGCATCTGAAATGACACGCACAGCAGAGGTTATGGAGTGATTCCTCTCAGGCCTATTTGACAGAATAATGTCGACTGTTGATAGCGGGGCTTTGATCCGTAACCTATTGTGAGTGTAAAATCAGAAGTGCTAGGCATTTCTTTTTCTCAATAATGCTGTGGTAAATAAATTCCATATCTGGGTTGCTTATCATATTGTATATAGGGATCTAAAGGTGCTGGGTAAGACTGGAGTGCAGGTGATTTTAAATGGCACTAGGTAAATAATTTTCACAGTGGATTATTGTTTTGCTGAAGTTGGTGGATTTTTACGCGATACACCCTCTTTATTTATAGATGATAATACACTCGAAATGATTGCCTTTTTTATTGCTCACGATAGGCTGCTGGTATTATTTGGGAGGTAAGTCAAAGTTAAACAAGCCGGAGTGCACTTAGTGTTTTTACCTCACATTAGCCATGGGACTGAGCTGAGGTGCTCTGGGAGTATTTAGCCCTCTGTTGTGCTTGTAGGAATTATTTCCAGGGCTCAGTGTTCTGCGTTTCCCTCTGTCTGAAAGAGAGAGAGAGAGAGAGAGTTAGAAGGAAGAAAAAAATGGCGAGAGGCAGAGAGAGTCCTGTGTTGTTGGCAACCAACACAAGGTGGTATCTGGGCGGTCTACAGAGACGGGGCACGCTTTGTCTCCAGCGTCATTTGCAGCTTAAACAAACAGGTGTGATGCAAGAGCCTCTCGAACAAACAAACGGCTGCTCTTCAAAGTGGAGACAGGAAGAGACACCAGGCGAGGCAGGGCGAAGAAATAATGGGGGAGGCATGGGCAGTCAAGAGGAGATGAAGCGAATATGTGACCGGGAATAACAAGTGTCTTTTTGAGCCGACTATATAAGTTAAACCAGTGAGTTTTCTTAAACTTTCTCTCATATTTGTATGCTTTAGCTACATTTTTTCATTGTAGCTTTCACTGCAAATAAAGTGGTTTTCGTTTTATTTTTCATTTCTTCTCACCTCTGGTAAAAATGTCTGTTTTCTTTCCCTTTCACTCTAGTGCTGACAGCCTCTTACCCTCTCTGCTGC
Organism: Synanceia verrucosa; assembly: GCA_029721515.1. Taxonomy (NCBI): domain Eukaryota; kingdom Metazoa; phylum Chordata; class Actinopteri; order Perciformes; family Synanceiidae; genus Synanceia; species Synanceia verrucosa. The sequence goes on from CM056565.1 coordinate 9,279,360, forward strand.
TTCATCACTCTCTTTCTGTCTTTCTGTGGCATTGTCACTTGAATCAGAAGTTGAGTGCTGGCTAAGTGAAGGGGTACACAGTGAATCTGCTCCAGACAGGCCTGAGTGCTGCTGCACTGCTTTGCTGCCTGTTCTCCACACTCTGCCTTGATTCAGCCCCCGCTGATGTGGGACCCCGGCGTTCCTCAGCCCCCTGCCAGCCTGATGAGCAGCCTCTCTAATCCCTGCACATGTTAACCTTCCATCTTCTGTTAGTCACTGTCACTAGATCAGGCTTTCACTCATTTTTGTCCATTTTAATAATCACTTTTCCTGTTCTTCAGTCACTAAAACTCTCTCTTTCACCTTTACATATCCAGCGAGTACATCCACGTCTGGCACAATGCCACATCAAACACCACGTTTACTTATAATGTGCAAATACGTAGTATTATCTGTCACTTCTCTGACATTTCTGAGAATTGATCAGTAGAAATGGTTGATTTTCATTGGTGTACATTTTTTGTGTAACAATTATATCATAAAAACAAGAAAACACAAATATTTTATTTATTTTTATTTTTATTTATTTTTATTTTATTTATTAAGTCTGGTTCGTTTGGACTGAATTTCACGCTGAATTCATGTTTTTATACCAAATTTGAGCAGAACAGTGGAATTTTCTGAGAAGAAAGAAATGAATCCAGAACAACATAAAACCACCAAAACACATTTTTCTGTTCAGGAATGCAAGAAAATAACTCAATCAAAAATATGTATATATAATGTACTTTGATATTTTTTTCTTTTTTTGTGAAACAGTAAATTTTAAAATTCATGGATAACAACAATAATTATATTTTATTATTAAATAGATCATTTATAATGATTTTTAAAGTAATCACATACTGGTGGATTAACCATGACAGAAAAAAATACTGGTAATGTAGGACAGTGGTGACAAACACCTGACACTGGGTGGTGGGCTGATAGATTCGTGAAACACTGTATAATCACTAGAAACTAAGAATCAGTGTGTTTTCATCAGCTTAGTTTTGAAGTAGGCCCTTCATATCTACAATGACAGAGCATCTGACACACTGTGGTAACGTGAGCCACCGTCTGACTTGTGTACACTTTAGCACTCTGCTTTCCCTCAGTCTTGGAAAGGTAGGAGTGAGAGGAGGTGTCCACTGGATTCTGTTAAATCCTGCACACTATACCTTTTTAATGCAATCATTTTAACACAAATGTGAGACAGTGCATACATACACCAACTATTCTTAAATGAAATGTTGTCTAAAAGGAATATATAATGTAAAGTGCTTTTGTGATTATCTACTGCCAAGAAATTAATTAATAGTATATTCAGGAATGGCATGGGCCACCTTTCTTGGGTTCGCCCCCAGTGAGCATGTACGGCGCTGCAAGCCAAGAAGGGATCAGAGTGGATGCTGTCGGCTTTAAATATATATACACTGTAAGAAGAGGGGACATAAGTGGGCTGTTTGGAATTCAAATTTAGGGATGAGCACCACATAAGTTAAGCAGTGAAGACAATCTGGAGCTCGACACAGGGCCCAGTGTCAGCTCAGCCCCTCAATAATCCTCATTATTACAGCATGTCCTCGTTTTGCAGACACTCTCACCTGCAGTGATACATCACAGGCACAAGATTAGACTTAGCTATGAAGAGATGCCGTGTTATACAACCTCAACATTACTCATCCCAACCACAAGACAGAGACAAAATAGTAGGCAGTAAAACAACAAGCACGCATCGCAGGCCTAATTGATGTTCTAATGCAAAGCATCATCCAGCAGACAGACAGAGAAAGGCTGCAGCTCCTCTTCTTTTCACACATCCTGGGCTCTCAGGCTGAGTAGAGGTTATTTTAGTGGAGGTATATGAGATATAATGATACGTCAGTGAGATCTGCTGGGACAAGAGGAGCAGGTAGTGCAGTAGAGCAGAGGGCTGATTTATGGGCAGGATAAATGATGCGGTGGGTGTCTGCCTGTGTAATAGCACTGCGCTCTGCACGCCGCACTTTCGCTCAGCTGTAGTTTATAGTATGATGTGTGATGGGGATAAATGTCAGCGTGGCTTATCTAAGAAGATCTGATATGACTTTAAACAGGCTCCTCTCAAACACTTTGACACACGGTGAAACAGAAACTGCTAATGGCACATCAGAAATTGGAAATTGCGCCATATTGTTCATAACAAGCGCGTAACTGCGCAACAAGGATTCATCATTGGCTGTTTAACTCACCGTCAGGTCTTCTTTCATCTCTCAACTCGAGCTTAGTTACTACTCTGGGTTTATTTTTGTGATATTAAGCAGATTCTCTGAGTAATATTTATTCCTTTGATATTCATAAGATTAAACAGTTAGATTGGAAAATAAAGCCAGCCACTACCAGATGCTGCTGCTACTACTGTGTTAATAGTCGAGGCAATTATTGTTTGAAAATTGCTGTTATTCTATTTTCACTCAGTCTGGCGATTTAAAAATCTACCCACCGCGGTGGAAGCTGTGCCAAAGAAGTGCATTTGCTTCTGGGGCAATATTGAAACAGTGAGGGGTGAAAAGTGGAATCCTGTTGCTTTGCTCCGAGCGGGATCTCAAAATAGTGCGCAGTATTTCCAAACTCTCCTGTGCTGAGCAGTTAACCTCAGGCAGGTCTCTGTGCACAACAATGCTCTGCTGGGATGCTTAGCAAGATATTGGCCACATTATAAAGTGAAAACAGACATGGTAGGTTTCCTAAGATTGGCTGATCAAATGGACGTGCCAGCCAATCAGACTGCTACGAGGTCATTAAAGGAGCGTTATCAGATTCATTCATAGATGTGGGTCAGTAGGGGCCTGCTGCAAACGTTCACTTTCACTTTTCAAATGCAGTTATTTTTACATGTGCTTTGTTTTTAATGAACATTTCATGCAGTCTCTCAACACAGCATAGTAGGCCCCTACTGACCCACATCTATGGTGCTTGTCGGGAAAGTAACACATATTCAACAGCCTCATGATAGTTGAATCAGGTGCACAAAAAGTGTGTTACTAATTAGGGCTGTAAGATGGAAGTATCACAATATCTTTTGTTTTGTGATAGAATAGAATAGAACAATTTTATTACATAAAAAGAGACTCACCATCATATAAAACCCATAAATACAAATAAATAATGATGGAGTTTCGGATGAGTTTTCTATTTCCAAACACAGTTTCAAATTTTAATGAATAAATCAATTTTAATTGTTCACATGCAAAGATTGACGCAATAATTTATTTCCTTTGCCCCTCAGAGTATTTGAACTTTCCATGTAATGTTGTGTTGGATCTGTTCAGACAGAACACATAGAAAAACAGAAAACTGTGGTTTTGAACTGATAATATCTGGGGAAATATTTGTGGCTTTTCTCTGGGGAGGGGGTGCATGTGAGGATAAGCAGGTGTGACCTTGGGAGTGCTGTTTCTTCTTTCCCCAGTTCTTGCTCCTATGTATACGGCATATAGCCTCGAACAATTGGAAAACGATAACAGTATGGATTTATTCCTCTACCATGCTTTACCTAGAATAGAGTAAAGAGAGGTAAGCTGGTCTGTCACTAACACACATACAGCTATCTGAGGCTAGTGGGGTGGGTGAAGTGTGCGCTTATCGTATAATCCACTCCTCTCTTGTTGTTTGTATGGTTGTATTGAAATTTAAAATCAGTGGGTGCCAAACACTGCAGACAGACAACCAGCTCCGTTTGCTTCCCTTGCAGTTTTCGCTCGCTAATTTCTATGCCTTGGTCTCCCTCACGCATCCTGGTAATGAGAAAATGTGCTGTTGTCTTTGTTTACTGAGCCAGTCTGTCTGGTTGCAGCTCTTCACGTTGTTTGAAAATAAACAGGAGCTAAATTATTAGCTCACTTGAAGTGTTGCTGTTTCGTTACATGAGCTGATACAGCACACAGGGTAACCTCGAGCCCTGCACACAGTATACATTCAGTTTACTACACAAATGTTAATTGCTGTTCTCAGAAAGGCCAATTGTAAAAGTCTAGATGATTCCGACAGTATGGCACGTGACGTCAGAGATAATGGGGCTAATGTTTGCTTATGATTTTACCGTGTTGATAGTCAGTGCTAATAAAACCTACCTTTTAATGCACATCAGACATTCTTGGTACCCGCGGTTCACAAAGAGAATTAGAGGTTGAGACCAAATGTGTTTGATGACAGTTTCAGGACAAACTTATTGATCTTTTTATACACGCGTGAACCACAAATTGATAGTCATATCCCACCAGATAGACTACACTGTCAAGATGATGCCAGGGCCGACCCAGGATTTAAAATCTTTAATAATTGTGCAACTTATTTTTGCATGGAGATGCCTCATTGTGAATGTGGTTGACTTATTGGAGAGGAAATTTGCCTGTCAAGATGATATCGCCTTTCTTTTAATATACATCCACTGCTGTTTCCAGGAAATTGCTGTTTTATTTATTTATTATTTATTTATTGGTTTATTAGATTTAATAGACTTTGAAAATGAAAAGCCATTTCATACCACATGACAGATTTTAGCAGATTTCCTTTCTCCCTATTGTGTATACACACACACACACACACACACACTAGAGATGAGCTATCGATAATGAGAAAAAATTAGATTTCCAGACCTGGGAGGCATTGGTCTGTTCTGCAACTTAATTGTGAGGCAAAAGACTACAGGATAAGAAATGCCAACTTTTGGCACTGGCCCTCTCGTGTGCTGAGCCAGCAAATCCCAAGTCTGATCTCAACATTTAATCAGTATGGCACAGCAAGGCCTAAAATCCTGGCTTTAAGTTTTGTTGGTAAGAGCAGGTTTAAAGGCGACCTTTCATGCTTTTGTGCTTTTTCTCTTTCCTTTAGTGTTTTGTACAGTTTTTATGCATGTAAAAAGTCTGCAAAGTCCAAGTATTTAAAGCATATAAACATATATTATAGTAGAAACGAAAATACATGTGTGCACCTGAAAATAAAACCCTGAGAACTGCAGTGTTCTCATAGAAGGCAGTGCCACAGGAATCGATGCAACAACTGAGGCAAATTTTGTTCTGAGATACTGAATACTGAGATAGGAAATACAAATTTGAAGTTATGAGTTTTGCATTAATTAGATGTAATGTTTTGCTTTTGCCTAATTTCTTTGCCCCATACTATCTGTCATCTCCACTGTTTTTCTCTTCTTTTTTTGTCTTTGCTGCAAGCTTCATTGCACCCTCCCATCATCAATCTGATACGCTCCACAAGGAGGAGTCATGAGGTAGTGATGCTATAAGCCCAAATAAGTAGTAGAGTCAGTGTGAGAAAATCCAATTACGGCGCTCTTAGTTTGGGAAAAAAAAGTGTGTGTGTGTGTGTATATGTATATGAATATATACACTATATTGCCAAAAGTATTCACTCACCCATCCAAATAATCAGAATCAGGTGTTCCAATCACTTCCATGGCCACAGGTGTATAAAATCAAGCACCTAGGCATGCAGACTGCTTTTACAACCATTTGTGAAAGAATGGGTCGCTCTCAGGAGCTCAGTGAATTCCAGCGTGGAACTGTGATAGGATGCCACCTGTGCAACAAATCCAGTCGTGAAATTTCCTCGCTCCTAAATATTCCACAGTCAACTGTCAGCTGTATTATAAGAACGTGGAAGTGTTTGGGAACGACAGCAACTCAGCCACGAAGTGGTAGACCACGTAAACTGATGGAGCAGGGTCAGTGGATGCTGAGGCACATAGTGCGAAGAGGTCGCCAACTTTCTGCAGAGTCAATCACTACAGACCTCCAAACTTCATGTGGCCTTCAGATTAGCTCAAGAACAGTGAGCAGAGAGCTTCATGGAATGGGTTTCCATGGCCGAGCAGCTGTATCCAAGCCATACATCACCAAGTGCAAATCAAAGCGTCGGATGCAGTGGTGTAAAGCACGCCACCACTGGACTCTAGAACAGTGGAGACGTGTTCTCTGGAGTGATGAATCACGCTTCTCCATCTGGGTTTGGTGGTTGCCAGGAGAACGATACTTGTCAGACTGCATCGTGTAAAGTTTGGTGGAGGGGGGATTATGGTGTGGGGTTGTTTTTCAGGAGCTGGGCTTGGCCCCTTAGTTCCAGTGAAAGCAACTCTGAATACTTCAGCATACCAAGACATTTTGGACAATTCCATGCTCCCAACTTTGTGGGAACAGTTTGGAGCTGGCCCCTTCCTCTCCCAACATGACTGTGCACCAGTGCACAAAGCAAGGTCCATAAAGACATGGATGACAGAGTCTGGTGTGGATGAACTTGACTAGCCTGCACAGAGTCCTGACCTCAACCTGATAGAACACCTTTGGGATGAATTAGAGCAGAGACTTAGAGCCAGGCCTTCTCATCCAACATCAATGTGTGACCTCACAAATATGCTTCTGGAAGAATGGTCAAAAATTCCCATAAACACACTCCTAAACCTTGTGGACAGCCTTCCCAGAAGAGTTGAAGCTGTTATGACGTCAGTAAACCCTTTGCAGCTATATTGAACCCTATGGATTAGAAATAGGATGTCACGTAAGTTCATATGCGAGTCAAGGCAGGTGAGCGAATACTTTTGGCAACATAGTGCATATATAGACACGTGGCATAAGTGCATCAAAAATTAGGGCAGGAGGAAATATTGTAATATAACACCTTATTGATTTTTTTGTCCCAACACTCTTTAACGCCCTAATTTGGAAGTATAAGGAGGAACTAAATGAATTGTTTGACACTACTTAAAGAGCCATTTCACTGATTTTTCAATCTGAGTCCCATCATTTAAATCCGCCATAACTCTGCTTTGACTTCCCTGTAGCTTCTCATAGTTTGTGTATAATGAACAGTTTAGTCAACTTCTTTTTTATCAGATTTTTTGAAATCTGTGTTGTCAAACATCTGCCTGCATGCATGCCAAAATATGGACCCAAGGTGTGCCGTAATGAGTGTTTGGGTGACATTTGAGTACGAGTGAGGGTGAATGTAAATTTTTTTTTATTATATTATCTGCAGTGTCCTGGTTTTATCACACATGGTGGGCATGCTTCCCCCTGAAGGGATAATAAAAATTGTCTTGTACTTGCTTCGAAGTTGTAGTTCCCTTTCTTCTTATTAGCCACTATAAAATGTTAACAGTTTGTCCAAATCTCTTTTTTGTGTGAACGTTTCAAAATAACTATTCATTTTAGTGCCATGATGGGCCGTCAGCTACATCACAGGAAGGATTCTACTTATCAAGTCTGACTTGTCGAGCTCCCGAGATTCAGCCACATTTCCACTTTCAGTGAGGTAAAGTCTGAGCGTCCGACTGATGTCAGATGATTATGTAATACGGGTAACGATGTAACCACAATGAGAACGGGCTTTATGGCTTCTTGCTTCACTGCTCAGGACTTCTCTTTTATTGACGCAGGCAACATCAGCTAAGCAGTAATCATTTTGTGACCGAATGCTTGGAGATCGTTACGAAGCTGCGTTGAGATTTCGTCCTACGTTTAAAGTTTTCCAAAAAAAAAAAAAAGGTCTCAATCTGGTCGTTTCTGAACTCCTTTCCATTTCATTAGTTGATTCATTTAGACGACAGATGCCCTCATGCGAGCTGCAGAGAGCCGAGGGGTGCTCTGCAGCTGAACACCACCTGCGGTGTGAGTTTGTTATTTGAACCCACGGTCTAGAGTTCTCTCCCTGCCCTTCTCATGAACACTCTCTGCTGACCCTGACTCACACCGAGCCCAGCGACGCAGCTAAAATCTCACTTTTGGTTCCTTTTATTTCCTCAAATGTGTGCTCGTGTGTGATCGTTTGTGTGTACGTGTGTCGTGTCTTTGGTCATAATTTCAAACAAGCTCGTTCACGAGTTACAGCACAAAAAAAAAAAAAAACTGTGAGGATAATTTTCTGACACACGGCCAGCTAGCTAACTAACACACTCTGCACTGCTGATTGGGGTTAAAAAAGAAAGCCAGCAATCATTTTCAATCATGTATAGACAAGCTGTTCTTCCTTGATGGTAGGTGGGATATAAATAAGACTGATGCCGATGTCTTGTACTGCAAACATATAATCTGCCTCCATGATGATTTTCAAAGGTTCTCGCAGTGAACTCAGAAGTCCTATCGCACACACAAAACAGGACTTGAAGGGCTGTAATGAGCGGTTGGTAGGTTGTTTGACTGATTACTCAGAAAAATGTGATCTCTCGCTGGCATTTCTCGACTCTGAAGAAGTTGAAGTACTTCTTGGTGGTTTCTTTAGTAGTTTGTATTATAATAATTATGAGGAAAGCCTTTTAAAGACAATGCAGACACAGGTTGATGGCAGAAAGGAAAAAAACAACCAATCCAGCTGAACTTCAAACTGAGACTGAGGGACAGTATGTGTGGTATGAGGGGTTTATAACGTAACCCTGGTTCTGTGATCACAGGCAGACTTTCCAGTGGAGTCTCTATAGGCTGGGGCTTGTCCACTCATTTGTGAAATTTGCATGTGTCCAGTCAGCTCGAGTGGCCTGTTCTCATAGAACTACAGTTGTGATTAAAGGAAAATAATCAGTGTGGGTCTTTTAAAGTGGGGTTGCAATATTTGTTCTTGGCAGTCATATACAGTAGACTACATTTTTTGATTGTATTTGTAAGGACTGTTGTTTTGTTGTGCATACAAACAGACCAGACTTTTCAGTTTGACCTTTAATAATTTCAGTGATATGGTCGTTGTTATAAGATTCTCTTTATAGTCCTGCTACAAACACCTCATGCATAGTGGTCTGCAAACTGCAAACCCTACATCTATATTGAACCGTTAATTCTGAGTGCCAGCTGTTTTTTAAAATCAAAGTGCCTTGTGCCAGTGGTTTTTGTCCATTTTGAGTCATATTTCTGGACCCACAGAATATTTTGTACCATGTCTCTGAAAACACTGAATCGCTCAAATTAAAGATCAGATGCGCCATTTTGTCTTGAAAAAAAAAAAGTTTTTACCTTGTTCCATTTTTTTTTTTTTATCTGGTGGGGAGAAGAGGCCACTTTCACCAAAATTCCCACTTTTTGTCCAGAATCCGTTCGTTTTGCTCTCTAAATGTGATCGTCTCCACTTCCTGTTTTCATCTTTGTAGTGCATATTAACTCTTTGTGTCCTGACTACAAATCACAGAAGCCCTGAAATTACTCACAGGCTGCGGGAGATTGTGATCAGTGACCCACTTTAGAAAAAAAAAAAAAAAATACACTTTGACTGCGAAACTCTTAAAACAGTTGCTGTATTGCATCTGATGACATAATCCAAGGAGGAGCATATCCAGTCATTTCATGATGATAAATGGCCATTGAATGGAGGTTATTGGCTTGGGACAGGGATGAACTTGCTCCTCCACAAAAGCACTGGCCTGTCATGCTGCCCGCTAGGTGAGCTGTGTTAATGTAATGGCCTCATCCCTCCAGGGGGCTGAAGATGTGCCCCACATGTATTTCCAGAAGAGCGAGCACCGGAGCCGGCCTGCACATACTGTGCTACACCGCTGCCGTTAACACCCAGCCTTCCCTGGTTTGCCCCATCAGCTACCTCCCTATAATCTCAGAGCTTCAAAGCTCCTTATTGTCCTTCCCCACATAAACTCAAAGTCACTTATTTTCATGAGTCATCCCACCCGGCCCTCTTGATAGAATTCCTGCTTGCACGTTATCTTCTTTCTTCTTTCCTCCGCTTTTTTTCCGCTGTTTATTTACACACACAACCGGGGCTGCTGTTTTCTGAAGTGTTCCCAATGATAATGACTGCTGCGAGATAAGAGTTATTTTTAGGACAGTGTGTTTGCATTTTACAGAGCACTGGGGAAGCACATTTTCTAGTAGAGATTCATTGTACTCTGAACTGATTGCCATTCAATTCCGACACCACGTTTTAACGACATGTAGGACAGCCGGCGTCGGCGCAGGACTTTTAGATGATTTTTTGATGACCATAAATATTGACTCGAAGCTTTTAAATTGCCTGGCATCAAGGGCAGTAGAATCAAAACCAGACTGTTCTTTCTTCTGTTTCAAATCCATATTTGCACAAAAGCTGCTCTCTTATCTCCCAGCTTCAGTCTTTAAGTTCTGTTCAACTTCATTTGTAAAACAGATGTTTTTAGACCATCTTGTCCGGGAACAACGACCAAAAAAAGACTGTAATTACATCTCTTTTAGACACATATTTGATAGGTGATCCCAAAAGCTGTGAATTCTCTTTCTTTAAAGCTACAGGCAAACAGAGTGGCCGCTATAGGGAATAGCACCATGATGCAGTCACAGCAGAAGCAGCTTAATCGTGCCAATTCAAGCAGGCTATTCTAGGACACAATAGAGGGGAAAGTGCAAAAGTGGGTTGTGTTAATTGAGTGTGTGGGCCGGGAGAGTTATTTATTTATTTATTTTAATGGCCCTGTTAATTGTTCTTTAAGGAATGGGTCCTCAGTTGGTGCACTCAGCTGTGGCTTGTTGTGCTACCCAGGGCACGGCTGGCAACGGCTATTAAGAGGGCTCTGAGAGCAGTAAGTGTCACCAGTGTCATATATATATATATATATATATATATGTATTTGTTTTGAACACACTAGTACCAGAACAGTACTCTAAGTTCAGATTGCGGCGTTGGTATCGCAAAAGCATTGGGAAATCTCTACACGAGTCTGAATGGCTGTGCTTCACTGCACATTGTGCATTTGCTTTAAATTGGAGTCAGTGATTGATGCTTTGACATGCAGTCTGCGGGGTATTTTTAGCTGCAAATATCTGAATATATGTGCAGCACATATACTGTGCATGCTGTCCTTTATCAGATCTTTAGCAATCTAGTGTGCTGAAGAGCTGTATAAAGACTGGACTCTTAAAATGCTTACAGGCTGCTACATTTGTCAGATTGCTGGACAAAATGCTTCTGATGAGACGCTCATTTTGCTGTGTTCTTGTAGGATGGTTAAGTGGACAGTTGTTTGCTTTTCAGCCTTATGAACCTGAGTGTCTGTAATAAATCAGAGCTCTGTTGCTGCTATTTCTTTTTGCCTCCTGGTGGTCAAGCGTCTCTTTATTTACCTTTTTTTTAATGAGTAAGAAGATCATTTATGCGCTTTCTTTAGCTTTTTGGCTTCCCCTTAGACTTTTATTTTGGTTGTTAGCTTAATGATGTTGTGGACATGCCCGGTAACAAATTCCACTGTCTCTGGTCATGTGGCCACTGAAGTGCATAAAGTGTTGGTAATGGTCTTATTTTTATGAACGAGGGTGTTGACTGTAATGTTTCCTCAGGTCTAGCTAACAATGCTGGAGTAGAGATCTCCTCTGGCAGATTGTCCTTGTGAACTCTGCTCCGCAAATGGCCCAGCCATGGAAAAAGAGTTATATATAGAAAGTGTGGGTGATGCTGGTAGCTCCGGTGCCAGCGAGAGTTGAATTTGTGTCTTAAAGCCACCCGCTACCAGTGAATGATTAACTCCCACAGACCCAGTGCAGCACCTTAAGGAAAATACAGAGACATGCTCGTAAACAGCGATATCACAGCTCCATTGGTCCATTTGTTCCAAAGCTAACTGCTGCTAGCACATAGGGAACGATTTCTTTTTTGCCATAAAGGGCTTAAAACACAACTCTAGTGGGGCTCTCAGTGTCAGGAGGCCTAATTATGCCTACCAAGACTCATCATCTTAGATTAATGAATCTTCCCATCCACTGCAGCCAGCTCCGTGCTCTGTATGTTGCCAGGGAGTTCACCGTTTCCTCTGACCCTTCCTCTGTAGTTACAGGCTAATGGAGCTATAAGCTATCATTGCTAAAGTACACCGGGCACCACATCATTCATCACAGACCAATAGACAGGTTCCTTAACAGCCTCTAACTCTATAGTGGACCCTGTGGGATTCATCGTACTTTAGAAGCCCTGTTGTTAAGCGCTTAGTATAGTTTCATTGTCTATTTTGCCACATTATGCTGCCTTGTGAACAAAAAGAGGTCAGTCTGTGCGTCGCCACTTTGGCTTTAAACGACCAGTTATCATCCTTCCTTCTCCTTACCTTAGACAATCTGTTGTGGAACCTCTCCGTCTATAAATAACTCGGGTATAGTCAAGAGGGCTTAACCAGTGTCTTTCTCGGTGAAAGGAATAGCTCTATATAAGGGTAGAGGATGGATGGGGAAAGCCTGGAGGCAGGGGAGTGCTTGTGCAGGTGAAGCCATGGTTGCCTCCACCATTTCAACCACATGTCATTATTTAAACTCTTTGTGTCGTCCATTTTGATGTCATTTGATCTCATCTACTTGCTAAGTGCTGTTGCTATGACATCTGAAGGTAACTTTTTCCTAGTAGGGCAACATAACCTTATTAATAACCTTATTTCCACTAAAAGACACAGCAAGCTCTCCTTCAGCTGGTAGGGAGACATACAGGTTTTTTTTTCTCTCTATAACCCTAACCCCCAAACCCCTAGCAGGGTTATTTGTGTTTTGTTGCAAAAAAGACAGAGAAAAAGAGAGGGTGTTAGAGGTGGTCAGATAAAAGAGCTCGGCTCTCTAGGCTCTATGTGAGATGGTCAGATAAAACATGACACTGCTCTTTGAGGTAGAGTGTGAAAAATGAAAGTAAAAAAAAAACAAACAAACAAAACAAAAAGAAGCAGGAGACATGAATGCAAGGCCAAAGCTTTGTTAAAACAATGATAACACTTGAAATGTGTTTCTGCGTCTGGCGAGTGTTTCATCATCAAAAAGGCAAGAGAGGTTCAATGTAAGGGATGAGAGAAGACAAAATAAGCGATATTGAATGGGGTTTGACCGCCCTCACACTCATCTTTAGTGCTTTTAGAGGATGATTCTACGTATTTTCAACAATTATTTGCAATTATGTTCAAATGCTATTACTTAATTACTTCACAGCGGAGCTTTTTTTTAACGCTGCGCTCTGCTTCACACCAAAAGGGCCAAAACAAGCTCCAACACCTGAGGCCTTTAGTTACACCAAACATGCTCACAATTAGCAGTCTGCTGAAGCAGAAGAAGAAGGAGAGCTCGCATTATCTGACATTAGGTCGTATGAGAGGTGCAAGTAGTGGCACTGAAGCAACAAAAGCTCAAGTTGTGGAGCATTTGTTGTAATTATAGCAGTTTATTTAAATTTTAAAAGTATTATTTATTATAATTTCTGTTTTTTTATGTATTACTTTGTTTACAATTATTTTATTGTTAGATATTATTCAATTATTGTTTTTACTACTATTTTTTTGTTTTTCTATTTGCAGTTATTGCAAATATTACTTTGGTTTGGTTCAGGTACGAAACTAAATATGTTGTAAAGGTGAAAGAACATGTGAGCACTTACTCATCAAATTTACCCTTACTTCTCATGCAGCAACAATGAGAGCTAGCACATGTGTAAACAAGTGTGTATGATCAATTGGAATTAAAACCTTAAATAATCAACAAACAAGTTTAAAAATGATGACAAATTTGAAGTAGGCTGTGTTTATTTTTCCCAGTCGCAAATGTGTTTTAATTTGAATTCAGACTTGTTTATTGAGGCAGTCATTGTATAGGACTTGCATTGTTTCCTCTTCCAGCCATTCACTGATTGACTGTGCCTTGTAGATGAGAGTGCTGCCATCCTAAAATAGACCACTCTAATCAGGTCCGTAATACCTTGCTGTCAGGTGACCGTGGTCAGTCAGAATAGTTGGTTCACTGCTGCTGTTTGCCATTCCCTCCAAAGAGATGACTGTACCCAAACCATCTCTGGAAATTGCATCTTGCATCCTTGAAGAGTCACCAGAACCCTGTGCTCCCAGAATGTTGTGTATCCCTTTTTATGCTAAGCGAGGCAAAAATGCAAAACAAGTAAGGATAAAAGTGCAGAGTGAAGAAAAAAATAGGTTGGAGCTGCAAAGGGGAGGCCATGCCGCCAAAAGCTCTCTGACACGATAATGCTATTTATTAAGAGTTATTTATGCAAGACCGAAGAGGTGATGGATAACAACAGCACTGCCAAGGCTCTCCTTTGTTTTCAGGGTGAGCGAGTGTTGGCTGGTCAGCCCTGAGTGGAAGTGTGCTGGTGAATGCACACACATGCTCATGCAAACAATGACCAAACCTGTGTGTCGTGTACTGTGTGTGCATGGATTCTCCTTTGAGTACACAGTATTTGCCAGGCAACGTGTGCCCTTTAGTGCATGTGTTTGTTTGCATGTTTGCACTAAGGAGGACCGGAGACTGACAGGGTCTCGAGGGGAGGCCTGACATATTTGACCTGAATACATATTATTACATATTAGTGATGAGTGAGGGAGCCCCAGTGAAACGTGACAAGGCCTGTTTTCCTACTTGTTTACAGGTAATAAATACTCTCCACCATGAAACCAGGCCAGGAGATAGTATAATACGGTCTGGGAGGAAATGGAGGAAAACTCATTGACATTCAGCATAATTAACTGTACAGCCGCTGTTGGAACTGCGTACGTGTACTGCAGTAG